>JAYKKO010000020.1:8752500-10002500 GCA_037074685.1 Glyphodes pyloalis
CTGTGGTCTTCTGTAAGGTGGAGATATTTCACCAGTCAGGCTGCTCCAGTTCGAGCGATAAATCGCTATGCCCTACCTCTCTTAATTTTCTTAATTATTCTGTTACAGAAGATTTGATCCAGCTTAAAGAAGAACTAGCGGTCTTGTCTAAGAGGAATGCGGATTTGGAAGGGCAAGTGAAGTGTTACGAACAACTTAACAGCGGAGTCTCGGTCACGGTATGTTGTTTTTATATTTTTAATGTCTTTAATGTATAAAATTATTTAATGAACCAATTAGTTAATGAACTTGCTATATAAGTACAATGAAAACTGTATTTATGTTGCACGGCCGTACCCATTTCTCGCCATCTACTTTTTCCTCTACCTTAAGGTTGTCTGGAAGAGATCGCTTTCTAGCGATAAGACCGCCTAAATTGTACTATAATTTTTCTGTAAAACCTATTTCTGTAAAGATTTTGTGCAATAAAGTATATCTATCTAAATCTGATGAGAATCGTGTATGCCGTATTAGGATAGGAGCACATGTAATTTCTTTTCCTAAATAACGATGGAGATCAATTACCATTGTTTTACGAGTTGTATTGATAACGACCTAATTAGTGTCCAAATTTATTAAAATATTTAAACATTGACGACCTCTGTAGCCGAGAGGCGAGTGAGCCAGACTTTGGCGTCGCTCCGTCTCTGAGGTTCCGGGTTCGATTCCAGGTCGGGTCTATATGGAAAATTTACTTTTCTGTATTGTCGATACAGAAAAGTTCGTCTACTCAGACCCAATGGTCTGGGTGGTGTAATTTCTGTAACACAAGTGCTTTAGCTACTTACTATAGAATCAGAGCAATGTATCTTAGAATACATATATTCAAATATTTGTTTATTTATTTATCTATCTTTTACTTTAGACTCGAAATCGAGTGATCGAGATTCGAAAGATTATGATGGAACATGCAAAGTCCAAAACCTTTTAGGCATGTTTTTAGTACAATAAAACAATTAATTTCTAAAACTACAGGATTACGCGTCATCCACGCCGCAAGAGTTAGTGGCTCGACTCAAAGAGGTGGAGTCCACACTGGCCTGCATCAGCGTGGAGAAAGAAGACCTCCTCAAAGATAAGGCTGACTTGACTGAGAAACTGAAGTTGCAGGTAATGATATACAACGGTATTTTGTGTTCAAGCCTTTATAGGGCTCTGTCAATTATATGACCACCGTAATTTGAATCTTACTCATTTTAATTAAGGTCCAAAACTAATGAAAAGTTGAAAATTGCTCTGCAGAAGGTTAAACGATAATTAATACTTGGGTCAAGTATTTTCATCTAAACAATCAGTACAATAAAAAAATGTAAGTTGTGGGTTCCGAACCGGAGGTAGCGTCATTTGCATTATATAGACGTTTCATAAATATGACTTATGTAATTTGCATGAAAATAATATTAATTCAAGCTAGCCTACAGGAGCGCTTGCGACTGGTTTGAAATATAAGGTTTCTTCTTAATGGCTTCTTTAACAAAATTCACACTAATATTGGTTAATTAATTAACAGGATAAAGAACTACAAGACGCTTTGGACCAGCGCAAACTCGCGATGACCGAGTATAAAGAAGTAACTGAGAAGTTATCCGACCTGAGGCAGCAGAAACAGAAGCTATCAAGACAGGTACGTAATATATTGTTACGAGCTTCGAATTCATGACAATGAAAACAGCCGATAAAAATTACCAAAAGTTAGAAACGCCACTAATTACAACTTTAAAACGCACTAATTAAACCCACAATCGCTTCCAAGTCGCACTTCTAAATCGCTTTCGAAGTAATCACTTGTATCGCTAATTGGCTACTTGACAGTTTTTGAAAAAGTATTGTAAAATGTGCGCCCGTTCATTTTATATCCCAAGCAATTCGATTTATCTGGAAATAATCTAAATAACCAGAGAAAAATAAGATTTTGTGTAACACATTTAAAAAGCGCGCGAAAACGCCTAGTCGCGTCATTGTTGCAATTATGACGTCAACGTACTAGACAACGAACCGATACGCATAGGAACGACTTAATTAAGATAAACGGAAAATGTTTCAATAAATTCTTTATACGATTAGAGATACAATAATTCAATTTAATCGGTAAAATAATCATTGTTTCGCCACATTAAAATAAATAATTTTCGCCGACAGCTGTCATTTCCGAATTGCAATGGTGGTTTCCGTTTCGGTTCTTTTGTTCCACAGATAAAACCACTAAAATTTATTTTGCAAAAATAAAATACTAACTACGCATTTAATTAAAAAGTAAAAATGTAAAATGATTACTTAACTAATAAGCTAACATATCTAATACTTTTCATATTTTATTGTTAACACTGTCAAGTAGCCAATTCAATACTGTACCGGTCGCGGCCAGTTCCGGCCTTTTATAGTGCCGCGGTTGTTCCCGAACCTTCCAACGTAGAAACCTCCAGAATGTTCGCGTGCAATCCGGCCCTGACCGACCGTACGACCATAGTTCTAGCAAGATCTGCCATCGACGTCTCGACTCTATGCAGTTCCGCCATTCCAAACTAGATGGCGCTGTTTACTAGAACACCATCGATCGTGGCGCGTAACAATATTATACTAGATGTTGACCGCGACTTCCTTGCGTTATTTCGGTATGAAAAGTATCCTATGTGTTATTGTATGTATTATTTCATTTTTCTTTCTCTTTAATCTTATTGCTCTGATATGTGGGGGTTACCACAGGTGAGTAGTTAAAGCACATGCGTGAAAGAAATTAGAAACAACGACGGTACCACAACACCCAGACATAGTAGAAAGAGAACAAGTAGGTAAACTAGCGCCCCGACCGAACGATAACTGCCTTTACCCTTAGGGCTGTCAGTGAAAACTTTCGACACCTATTGTTATGTTTATTTCCCCGTATGGTATGCAAAGTACCAGGGATCTTCAAGAAGGTTGTAAAAAAGTTAACGTGAAGAAATATAATTTCTGATTTGTCGAGTGAGTTTGTTATTCAGACAACCGTACACACTGCAGTACCTGTTATATTTAGTTATTGTACTAGCCATATTTAGGTGATTGTTATTACGATGCGAGCAAATATGTGTAAACAAACGTGAGCATTTTTTGGAGGCGTTAGGATTCCTTGCGGACTCTACACAGGTTCGCATAACGCGCGCGGCTGAAACGTACCAAGCCATCTGACATGCCCCACTCCCTCGGGATCGAGGTAACGGACTACTACTACTGCTACCTACCGCTACTGCGGACACCCGAGACTCTCCCTCCGAGAGACAGGTTGAGTTCCGAGACCTCCCGGCCGCGGTGGATATGGAGGCCAGCAAGCACAATAACGCTTACTCCTCTTCCTCCACGGCCCCACCACGACGCGGTTAGCACCCCGCGCGGCAGCGCGTCAATTCCGAGTCGTAAAGGACAAGGAGGCCGGCAATGAAACACTGAGGTCCTCCTCTTCCTTCGCGATCCTCGCCGCCCTTGCGGCCGCAGAGAGCCACCTGCTCTCCGAGGCCCAGCTCGGGATTTCGGAGACTGGGTGGCAAGGCCGGCCTCAACGGACCGGCCCACAGGGTTACTGAGCCCAACGGGGGAGGGAACCGAGTAAGACTAGATCAACTTAATCCTGCTTAAATTGGCTACTTGACAGTTTTTGAAAAAGTATTGCAAAATGTGCGCCCGTTCATTTTATATCCCAAGCAATTCGATTTATCTGGAAAAAAATGTAAATAACCAGAGAAAAATAAGATTTTGTGTAACACATTTAAAAAGCGCGCAAAAACGCCAAGTCATGTCACTGTTGAAATTATGACGTCAACGTTGTAGACAACGAACCGATACGCATAGGAACGACTTCATTTAGATAAACGGAAAATGTTTCAATAAATTCTTAATACGATTAAAGACACAATAATTCAATTTAATCGGTAAAATAATCATTGTTTCGCCACATGAAAATAAATTATTTTCGCCGACAGCTGTCATTTCCGAATTGCAATGGTGGTTTCCGTTTCGGTTCTTTTGTTCCACAGATAAAAAAAGTAAAATTTATTTTGCAAAATTAAAATACTAACTATGCTTTTAATTATAAAATAAAAATGTAAAATTATTACTTTACTAATAAGCTTACATATCTAACACTTTTCATATTTTATTGTTAACACTGTCAAGTAGCCAATTGAATCAGTGGAAAGAAGTGTACTCATTCTTTTTCTAAGAACAAGTAGGCATGATTGGCATAATGTTATGCCATTTTGGAATATTAATAAACAAGCATATAAAACCACTGTATGATATTGCCTATACATATCTTTCTAAGCCAGCAACTTCTGTGAAGTCGGAGAGGGTGTTTTCAGCAATGGACAACAACCTTTATGATCGGAGAAGTCTACTGCAGTCTGACGCTAATGTTATGCTTTTTAAATGAAAACTTTAAAATCAACGAATAGAAAAAAATGTTTTTTTTTGTCACAATAGTAGCTCTGGGCACATGTTAAGACTTCATACATATATTTTTCGTTTTTCTGTTAAATAAATATTAAAAATACAATTTTGTCTCTTTTTGTAATGTTTTGGCAGAGTCCATTAATTATTATAATATGGTAAATTTTTGATTTAGAAGATAATTTAAAAAAAAGAACAAAATTGTGCACAATCTCCGGTGATTCACCGGTTATCAATAGGTTATGTCAAATTCACCGGTGATTATCTCCGGTGCCATAATTTCGCTCCGGTGCAAAGCCCTAACTGAGGTGACTCTGAAAGATTGTGAATATTTGTCAGTGTGTGCGTGCGACGCGCGTCGGTACAGGGCGGCGGGCGCGCACACATAGTAGCCACGCTCCGTGCGTTTGTTGGAGGATTACATACTTCTCTTTTTCTACTATGACCCAGACCAAAGACAATAAAAAAGTTAATTTAATTTCCTATATTGACCCGACCGGGGATCGAACTCGGGCCCTCAGAGATTGCACGACGCAAGTGCTTAAGCTCAGAGAAATGTATGAGATGCTGTCCGATATTTATATTTATGTATTCCGAACACGGCGGGAGACTACTGACGTACTGACGATTCATTCATAAGTGGTTTTGTAAAGCGAATAAAGATAATTTCTATTTGATTTCTATTGTATATTGCAGGTTAGAGACAAAGAGCAAGAGTTAGAGAAAGAGATGCAGAAGATAGACGCGCTGCGGCAGGACATCCGCCGCTCGGACAAGGGCCGGAGGGAGCTGGAGGCTCGCCTCGACATGGCCATAGCCGAGGCCACCAAGGTGAGTGGAGGGAAATACAAGAGAGGTAGGCCGTAGCGATTTATCGCTCGAACTGGAGCAGTCCAACTGGTGAAATACCGCCACCTTACAAAAGATAAATGGCGATATGATAAGATACAAAGGATAGATGGCGCTGACCATCACGTAAACATAGGCTCTGTATTAAAATTTGAATTAAAATCTGAAAGTTGGCTCAAGTTTTGTGAAATCATTACCATCATAAACAATACAATTAGGGAAGCTTGTGCAAATGTTATCAGTGGAAAATTTGTGAAAAAACATTATGAAACCTTAAGTGTTAGTGCCGGTGGAATAAAAACGTAAACATTACTAAACAAGACAATAATTTAATCAAAATGAAACTTTTAGACCATTAACCAATAAAGTGACAGAACAACAGTGACTTTTCATGAAATAACAGCCGCAATATACAATAAATCTAAAATACAGTGTTACGGACGGTTAATTTTATTCAAAATATTATCAGTGCTAGCCGAAGCTTGAACAGTGTGACACAATAAATAAAGACTATTTTTGAATAAACAGTTAACAACGCCATCTATTGTTAACTAATATGAACATAACGTATCCACGGTTATGCTAATTAGAAAAGATACAAGTAGTGTTACCTTGTAGATGCTGATCAAACTAAAAAGGAAAATACTTAACTTGCCTCAAAGGTAACCATCACATTCGTGTAAAACTTGATAGTAACCGATGGCCGATTGCATACGAATATACTTACTCAGTAGTTACTAACGAAAGTTAAGGAGTCTGGGTTCGCATCTGACGTTTACAATTTTTGCTTCATTTTTTTTTTTTTTTTTATTTATTTGGATAAAATCTCCGCTGTATTTAATTAAAAAAAGATACATATTATGTCAACTTCTAAAAATAAATTACAAAAAATGAAGTGTGATAAATGTAAAACAGATATTATAAAGCGAGAATACCTAACTTGCTCATTATGCAAGAGCAACCTGGACTTACAATGCACCAACGTATCCTTTACGAGATTTAAGATCATGGAGGCTGATAGGAAAAAATCTTGGAAATGTAACAGCTGTTTAGAAAAAAATAGAAAGGACAAGATGTCAAATAATATAAGTCAAATTGTTAAACCGTCCGCAAGCCAGACTACATTACTAATAACAGATCCGATAGTAAGCGAGAATGTGACAACCCGACAACACAATAGGCGTCGAGCGTCTTCAGTGGAATTGCTGGATAATTATACTACAGAATCTGCACATGAAGGCTCCTCACTGGAAGATACACAGTTGAGCCTGCCGGAACTGAATAGTGTAGATAATAAAGAGCTCCAGGAAGAAATAGAACTGCTTCAAACCGAATTGGCAAGCGCTCACTTGGAAATAGATAGACTTAACATGGAAGTAACACATTTACAAAAAAAATTGAACGGTCAGCATAAAAAAAGTCAAGTTTTGAAACAGATTCTTACGGAACCAACTGTACGAAAATCAACTCCTCAGAAACCAAATCGCGTTAAAAGTACACGCACTCCTTGTACGAATCATCGAGATTCCGTTCCAATAATTAGCACGCAACCTCAAGTCCAGAGTCTTGAAATACGGAATCCTAAAGATTACGTTATTGAAGATAATTCGGACATACCTACTATAACGCCCACGCAAACACAGACCTGTAAAACTGTACGTCATCAACCAAAAATTTACATCTTCGGTAGTGCTCAATGTGCAGGAATTGGCCCAAAACTTCTCGAATCAAGATGTGATAAAAAGTTAGCACAATACTCGATAGACGCATTCATCAAACCAAATGCTTCGACTGAAGAAATTCTGAAGAGCTGTGGCGATGTGGAAGATTCATCTCGTAACTTTTTAATACTTTGTGCAGGTGAACATGACCTAAATCCAATAAAAGTGCTCATTGAATTTTCCTCTGCATTAAAACAACTTAAATCAATTAATGTTATTGTATTAAATATTGTCAATAATAAAAATTTTAATACATATAAATTAAATAAATGTATAGAAGATATATGTAGGAATATGACTAATTGTAATTTTGTTCATATAAATAATAGTCCCCAACAATTAAATAATAAGTATAATATTTTAAAGTTGACATGTGAAAAAATTAACTTATGTATTGATTATTATAATTATAAAACTAAGTACCTGACATCTGAAGGTTTAAGAGCAATAATAGAAAATAACTGCTCCAAAACAACAAAAATTAAAAGTCATAAATTACCACCTCTGAAGGGCACTATCCCCTACTACTTTCATACGATAGGCACAAAGGAAGCGAGGATAGTACGATCCTCTTCATACACACTACGGGCGGGGCAGGATTTTCTCTTGGCAACAGATCGGTCCGACACGAGTCAGGCATGATTAACAAACTAAGGCACAAGGATTTGAACAACAAAACGAATTTTACATTACTCCACCAAAATATTGCAGGAATTCTTAATAAAAATGATATATTTGAATTAACATTAAAGGAACTATCAAAAGAAATTGGCGAGATAGATTTCATTTGCCTTACAGAGACTTTTATAAAAAAAAGGAAGCGAATGCAACTTGCGTGTACCGGGCTATAAATTGTCATCATCATTTTCTAGACTGGATCAAAAACGTGGAGGCTCTTGTATATTAGTGAAAAATGATATAAAATACATACCCTTAAAAATAACTGAACAAATAGCTTGTCCTTATATTTTTGAATGCTGTGGTATAGAGTTATCTTGCTACAATTTAATTGTAATATGTATTTATAGGATACCGAGTTCTAACTTACAATTATTTTTTGAAAAGCTTAAATTCCTACTCGACAAAGTTTCTAACAACAATAAAAACTTGGTTATCTGTGGTGACTGGAATATCGACATGTTAAAAGATAATACACAATCAAAGGAACTAGGATCTGTCTTGCTAAATTACAATTTAAGTCCACACATACTTGTACCCACCAGGAAATCCTCAAGCATCGATCAAATAGCGACTAATATGGGACCTAATAATGTAAAAAATAGAATACATCATTTAGCGCTATCAGATCATGAAACTGGGCAATCTATTTCATTTTCGATTCCCAAAAAAGGCAATCATAGTAAAAGTGTAATAACATGGATTGAGTACAGACGAGACCTGTGTAAGGAAAATACTAATAAATTCTTACAATGTATATCTTCTCTATCATTTAGCGAGGTCTATGAAGAGAACGATTGCAACAAGTCGTTTGAAATTTTCCATGATCTTGTTAAACTATTCTACGATCTCTGTTTCCCAGTAATGACAATAAAACAGCGAAAGAAAACGGCAAAAAATCGATGGATCACTAAAGGGTTAAAAAAATGCTGTGTTATGAAAAGATCATTATACCTCAAATATCAAAAAGATGCCCATAATAAAAAATACAACTTAAAAACTTACCTAGACTATACAAGATTGCTAAAAAAATGTATTTACAAATCACGACAAATTAATAACACTAAATTCATTGTACAATCTAAGAATATGTGTAAGGCCTCATGGCATGTTGTTAAAAGTAATAATAATATGACAAGTGATAAGCATGAAATTGACATAATAAAAAAGGACAACATAATTTATGACAAACCTTCTGACTTAGCTGAATTATTTATTGACTATTTTATAAATATAAATAACAAAAATGGAAATAACTATAATTTTAATAATACGAGGAATAATATACATATAAATGATTTAACTAACAGCATGTTTATAGCTCCTAAAACTGAATCGGAGATAGTTAAAATTATTAATTCATTAAATAACACCAACTCTAGTGGCTATGATGAAATTAATGGGAAGATAATTAAAAAATGTTCCCAGCACATTGCTCTGCCACTCTCCTATATAGTAAATAAGTCATTCGAACAAGGCGTATTCCCAAATCGCTTGAAAAGGTCAATTATTAAGCCAATATTCAAAGCAGGAGACCCTACAAAAATGGAAAACTACAGACCAATTACCTTGATACCAATACTCTCAAAAATCTTTGAAAAGGCAATGTTTGAGAGAATAAGCAATTTTTTAACAAAAAACGACATTTTGGTATCAAATCAATTTGGCTTCAGAAGAGGAAGCTCCACGACTCAAGCCTGCTTCTCATTAGTGAAAGAAATCACGGAGGCTTTAAACAGTAAACTTACAGTTATGGCATTATTTCTAGATATGAGTAAAGCCTTCGACTGCGTTTGTCATTCTCGGCTCCTTTATAAATTGCAAAGATACGGACTGAGAGGCAAAACCTACGATTGGCTATCAAGTTACTTATCCGAACGCCATCAAATAACAGAAATAGCCAAAGTCGTCGATGGTAAAAAGGTTACAGCACAATCGACCGAAAAAATCTCTAAAGGTGGTGTGCCTCAAGGAAGCTTATTAGGTCCCTTACTTTGTTTGCTTTATATAAACGACCTACCTAAAGCGATTAAACATGCCTGTATTTTATATGCAGACGACACTACTTTAATAATTAAATGCAAAGAAAAAAAAAGTCTTGAAACCGTTGTCAATGATGAATTCAAAATGATTATAGAATGGTTAGAATATAACAACCTTAAAGTAAATTTTGCCAAGACAAATGCTGTTCAATTCAGACCGTACAACAACATAGACATTCAAGTTAACATACAGTATAACAATGCACCAATACAAATAACATCCCATGCCAAATTTTTAGGAATAATTTTAGATACGAATCTTAATTGGAAGGAACATATAGATGTGCTCTGCAAAAAACTAGATAGATTCGTTTTTGCCTTACGTCGCCTGAGACTAGAGATTTCACAAGACACGTCGTTAATGGCATACCATGGCTATGTGGCGTCTGTGCTAAGATACGGTTTAATAATATGGGGTAATTCGGTAGACATACAAAGAGCTTTTAGAGTACAAAAAAAATGTATTCGAGCTATTTGCGGGGCTAACTATCTCGAGCACTGTAAACCACTGTTTGAACGTCTAAAGGTCCTGCCTCTTCCCTGCCAATATATTTTGGATATTTGTGTGTTTGTGAAGGGACATCCGCAGTTCTTTCAACTAGGCGCCGAGGTAATTAATAAACATAATAGTAGAGATCCTCAAAAATTATTTGTACCTAAACAGAGGCTCAGATTATATAGCAATAATGCGTATTGTAATGCTATAAGATTCTATAATAAGTTGCCAACAGATGTCAGAGCATTAAATATTAATAAATTTAAAAATGTACTGAATAAATGGTTGCTTAAGAAATGTTTTTACTCTAACAAGGAATATCTTGACATGAAACTGAATTATTCAATGTTTAATATTAGTGACTAATTAGAGATAGACGACTAAAGAGAATTAGTGGATTTAATATGTATTTTTTAAACCTTGTGCCTAATTATTGTGTACCATGCCAATAAATGTTAAATAAAATGCTTAATTCCTATAATTTCTACGCCACTAATGGCAGAGTATGTGAGCAACATAATTTTAAGATTTAAGATCTTTATAACCATATTCTTTTGAAATAAAAATATTTGAATTTGAATTTGAAGACCGCAGCCAAATAACAATCACATCTGTGTTGTTGTGGTCCTGCGTGTGAGTAAGGTTTCCAGAGCTCCTGGGGGGTGCTACATTAGTAGCAGGGGTCGAGCCTTTGAGGTATCTTTTTATACATAATGAATACCTAAAGAGTAGTAGATGTAATAAAGTCTCTTTTACGGTACTGATCTTTAAATATCACGGCGACATTTCTTTATTGTAATAGTCCGGTTGTGTCCCCCAGGAGCGCAAGCTGCGCGAGGAGTCGGGACGAGGCGCGCGCACGGCCGGCGCGGGCGGCGCGGGGCTGGCCGACGTGGCGCGCCTGCAGCACGAGGTCGAGGCGCTCGAGGTAACACGGCTGCACTACACGCATACGGCACACATACCGCACGCCTACGCGGGCGGCGCGGGGCTGGCCGACGTGGCGCGCCTGCAGCACGAGGTCGAGGCGCTCGAGGTAACACGGCTGCACTACACGCATACGGCACACATACCGCACGCCTACGCGGGCGGCGCGGGGCTGGCCGACGTGGCGCGCCTGCAGCACGAGGTCGAGGCGCTCGAGGTAACACGGCTGCACTACACGCATACGGCACACATACCGCACGCCTACGCGGGCGGCGCGGGGCTGGCCGACGTGGCGCGCCTGCAGCACGAGGTCGAGGCGCTCGAGGTAACACGGCTGCACTACACGCATACGGCACACATACCGCACGCCTACGCGGGCGGCGCGGGGCTGGCCGACGTGGCGCGCCTGCAGCACGAGGTCGAGGCGCTCGAGGTAACACGGCTGCACTACACGCATACGGCACACATACCGCACGCCTACGCGGGCGGCGCGGGGCTGGCCGACGTGGCGCGCCTGCAGCACGAGGTCGAGGCGCTCGAGGTAACACGGCTGCACTACACGCATACGGCACACATACCGCACGCCTACGCGGGCGGCGCGGGGCTGGCCGACGTGGCGCGCCTGCAGCACGAGGTCGAGGCGCTCGAGGTAACACGGCTGCACTACACGTGCCGCACATATACACCACAACTACGGCACACCTATTGCGCACCCATCTACCATCTACCTAATGCCTCCTCTACACGTAAACAGATTCGTCTGCTGATGGCATCGCCAATCAAGTCAATCACCCCCTCGGCGCTTATGTCGGCGGAAGCGTCCTCCGAAGTGTTGAGGGGGTGATTTGCTCGTCTGCCGATATCAAATAAACCTACCACCGACGAGCAAATCACACCCTCTACACATGCCATCTCCAGACGAATCTGTCTACGTGTAGAGAAGATATAACACTTACAGCACACCTACCGCGTACCTACCTGCCATCTACCGCACACCTACCGACGTACTATATCAGTATATTGAATGATACTGACTGAGACCGTTCATGGCCACAATTGGTGCAACCTAACCGACGCGTAGGACAGTAATTAGCCCGTATTAATTACTAAAATGTTACTGAAATGTTATCGCGATGATTCGTTAACTTGAATTGAATTCTATATACCGACACACTGTAATGTTGGGACCGGGAGTGATTGAAAGACGTGTGTTGTCAACTCGAGTATAGTTTTAATGTCTCTTATTACTTAGGGCTACTACTTATATACTAGATGATACACGTGTGGAGAGGTGAGTCTCACACTACTACACACTGCCATACATAGACATATACCGCATGTCTCAACATACTTATATTTTTATGTTTATTTATCTATTATTCTACAGTTTTTTTTAACTAGTTGAATGTGATACAAACTAACGGTGGTGTAATCTTCTTTCACATTAACCAATTTATACAAAAGTGTGAATAGTTCTAAACTCATTCTACAAAGGACACTTACCGAATGCTAAGAAGTAATTATAACAGATAATTTCATCCCTATACTTTTAACCCATACTTTTAACTTTCGGTTAGGTCAACTAGAAAAGCAGCAAGCGTGAAGGTTGTAGGTTCGCATCCGACACCACTCCTTCGCTAAAACTCATACCAGCTTGTTTTAGTGGATTAAATGTACATTAAAAAACAATTAATACTTATTTTATTTGTTAAATGAATGAACAAAACAAATACTGAGATAAAACGATGCCACATTGCGAGGTGGGGGCTCATTACATTGTACCCACTAATGACACAATGCGTCATGCGCCGTTATTTTTTCATAAGATGGAAAATGCAAAAAAAGTGCCCTATATTTTTGGAGAAACCGATATTTAGTCCGCTGTTAGGAGATCTTGCAGAGGCTTGCAGACGGGCATGTAGGACGAATTAAAAATATACGTTTGTGGTTTTTATGACGTTTACTACAACTTTTACATAAAAGTATTACGTTTACTAAATCAAAATAATTGTTGCGCATTAACGAGCGAAAGAACGAATTATAAACGAATGATAAAAGTTTTTGGCGGGGGAGCGAGCATTTGAACGTGAATGATGTGAAGTTAGGGCCGTTCACTCGGTCGGGACCGGGCGCCGCTTGCTGTAACTTCACTCCGCTTGATGATACCGCATCTGCGCCAATAGATGGCGCTGAACACCGCTTCCCAGTAGTTTCGCTAAAATCTTTGTAAACATTATGCGATACACAATCGTTACACCAACAAAGTTCCTTGATTAAGGTTGGTTGCTGTTTCATATTTGTGTTATTTATCAACAGCTGCAATACAAGGAGTCCCTGTCGCAGCAGCAGGCCCGGTACAACGCGGAGCTGGGTGCGCTCCGGGACCAGCTACAGGAGACCGACGCCATGCGGAATGTGCTCAACCGAGAGGTATGACGAAGACAATGTCAACTTGATTACACATAAATATACTAGGGTAATGATTACAGAACGACAGACAACGGGACAGGTGAAACTAAATAAAAGCTTGTAAAAATAAAAGCCAATGATGATGTGGAGGTTCTAAAATATTCCTACAGCATTACCGATGTGGTCTCCCGGAGGTATTAGTGTATAGGCCTGCCCTTCTTAGGGTTGGAGAGTCTCACACACGCCGTCACCTCCCTCGGGAGTAGCGGATCCAATAGACTTCGTTCTGTCAAAATGATTTGAAATGTGATAAAAATGATCTTTATTGGATAGCAATAAAGTTCAAATTGACTATATGCTTTATGAAGAAAACTGGAAGAAGAAAATAGCTGTATCACTACAATTATTAGAATTTTTCTCCGTAAAAACCATCCTTGGACTTGAACAAACATTTAAAAAAAAGAATTGGGTAAATTGGTTTAGGTGTTTTGAGCTACGTGCTTGCCAACACATTTTGCGATTTATTTTTGTATTAAAGATATCACTCGACTAATTTATCAAGCTATTGCCGGCTACGATGAATCGTGTAGTCAAGTAAAATGTCCTGAAATATCTCTGTGATGGAAGTGTTTCAGTAGGCGGTCGACTAATAGATGAGTGAAACTCGATGATTACCAATGTAAGAATGTTTCTTTATTTTGGTTGCTCATATTTATATCAGCAATAAATTTATAATGGCGGTACTGTAGAGTAATACTTATTCTATGGGAGGTACATTGCAAACGTAACAGATGGTTGTACGAGAAGACAGATGTGGAAACGGGACAGCAAACACATAAATATATTCGGGCGCACGGTTGCATCCACTCCAGTGTTCATCGGATGTCAGCAGAGGTAGACGTCGCTCAGCGAAGCCTTGTGACGTCACGCGATGTCAGGCACGTAAATACCGCCTGCGAGTCGCGCACGCGCTCAGTTGTATGGAGTCAGACGTGCGGCGCGGTGATATGCCCAATTGTATGCGCAGCATCTACTAAGGTAGTGTAGCTACAACTTTCTTGTTATCTTACAGCTACAAACGTCGAAGGAGAAATTGGAGAGCCGTCGGTTGGAACAGCTGAGCGACAGCGAGGACAAGCAGATGCTCATCAACGAGAACAGGAAGCTAGCTAAGGACTTGGACGCGGTTCGTGCTTTAATTGTATTTTGTGTATACTTTACGTTCGTAGCATGAATATTATTATGTGCGGAGTAATTGCCTTTTAGTAACATAATTTTATTTTTAAGTTGCTGTTCTATGCCCGGTAGAATGCGCAAGACGTCAAATTTCTCGCATGAAACGACAAAAGTTTTGATACTGTTTATTGGCTATTATCACTACGCACTCGTATTTTCAGCCAATCAGCAGCTGACGCACTGAGTTTAATCAGCAGCTGACGCACTGAGTTTAATCGATTTTGACGTCTGTTTGGCGCGATAAAATGAAGTCGCGGGATGCATGCTTGCCCTGTATAAATGCTTTGTCATGTCACTAAATTAACATTACTTTGTATCTTACTACCTACTTTGAAATAAGGTTCATGTATGTGTTAAATCTTCCTTTTTTTCTTACGTATGAAAATCAATCATTATTCCTGCTAAAAATCAGGAACGGCCAGACCGATTTAGCTTATTTTTGATTTGATATAATCGTGAAGGTCCACAGAATCTTTGAAAATTTATTAAAAAAAATTGTTCAATTCAAAGTATTATACACTGTCGACTTTTTGATAACAGAATGGTTGTTGCGTAATAGTTATTCCACATAGGTAGGTACGTAACAAATATTCACTAAAAAAAGTTTATATTTTATCAGATGGCAGAAAACGGCAGGCGGTGGCAGGCGGAGAGGAGACAACTAGAATTGGAGCTGGAAGAACTGAGATCGAAGAGGGAGACTATGCAGCATTGGGAGACTCAGGTCTGTATTACGTGTCAAAATTCTACATATAAGGTCGCTCTAGACTTTGTACGCGTGGATACGTATCGTCCATTTTTTTGAGTGTGTCAGGTCACCTGCTACACCCTTCGGGTCCGGGCCGTGGAGGATAGGGCACCTTCCTCTTCAGCCCCACCACGACGGAATATGTGCCACTGGCCACTGCTGGGTTGCGAAGGACAAGGAGGCCGGCAACTACACACGTCCTCCTCTTTTACGCGATCCACCTCTGCCCTTGCTGGCTCTCTGCGGCCCAGCTCGGGATCTGTCTTCACCCTGTGCGGTATCGGAAGCTGGGTGGCTAGGACCGCCCTTAATGCACCAGACTACAGAGTTACTAAGCCTCGCGACAATAATAATTCCTTGACTTGACCTTCAACTAACCTCTTAGCTTTAAATAAAAAAGGGGATTGATTTCTGAAGATATAATATAAGTACATTTCCACATCAAGTCTCTTATTCCTAATCGTGGAACACTCATACAAACTTCTAACCCTCTTTTTTACTCCACCCGAGTTTCGTAAACTTCGTTCTTAGCGCAGCACAGCACATTACGCACCTCTCAAATTACAAGTTTATAGATGTTATGGTGCCTAAGATTTAAGATTAACAAATCATGCAGTCAGTGTTTATGATGTAGGTTTAAAGAACGTTTATTTCTCATAAGAACTTATACAATGTTCACTTAAAATGAGATTTGGAATATATTTACTTAATAATAATACATTTTATAACTTATGGGCTTAGTCTATGCAAATACTTATTATATTACAATATACGAAATTAGTTATAATCCTTAAACAAACAAGACGATACGTAACCTGTTGAATTATTCCTATGTTGGGGGTAGGTAGTTCTAGTACAAAAGTTGGCAAATGGAACATAAAAGGAATTGCCATGTAGGCGTATGGTACAAGTCAGATAATTTGAGCGTTTTTTTATTATAGTGATAATTGGACATAGGACTTTAGATTTTTTTTGTATATATTTATATTTTTACACTCTTTTATATTATTTGGCAAATTATTAAAAAGTTGTGCTCCCTCTGATATTATTGTTTTTTTTCCAATTTTTGTTCGTGTTTTAGCTAACTTTAGTTTGATTTTATTTCTAAGATTGTGTTTGTTTTCTTTTAGTTCTATATGTATATTCGATTGTATGTTATTTGAAATAATGTTTTTTATTAACAAGCATGTATTGTAGATATACAGTTGCTTTATGTTAAGAAGCTTTGATTTTTTATAAACTTCATTTGTAGATAATAAGAATGGATAGTGAAAGAGAACTTTAATTATTTTATTTTGCGTTCTTTGCAATCGTTTAATATTTGTAACTGCAGCTGTACCCCATATCTGTATCAGATACTCAAGCTGTGATTTAACCAGAGAATTGTAGATGATATAACGGATCTTACTTGGAATACAATTAGAGACTTTGCGTAATGCTCCTAATAGTGATGTTAACTTTGTTTTCACGTGCTCGATATGTGGTTTCCATGACAACTTATCGTCTATCATCAAACCCAAATATTTTTCCAGTTGTGTTTGTTGAAGCATATCATTGTTTATTGTAAGTGGTGTGACATTTGGTATAACTTTATTTTTGGTACAGAATATCATAAATGATGTTTTTGATGTGTTAACTGTAAGTAAATTATGCTTAAGCCAATTATTAATCATGTCAAGATCTGCTTGAGCATCTTTTATGATTTTATGTAAATTTTTGTCAAAATAAAATAAACATGTGTCATCTGCATATAGAGTTAAATCACCCGTTAATCCTATTGAACCTATGTTATTTACGTATATGAGAAACAATAATGGGCCTATAATTGATCCTTGTGGTATTCCATATGTTACATGTGTGATGTAATGTTTAAAACCGTATGTATTTTCAAATTGAACAGATAGCAGACATTATTCGTTGGGTAGCGGACGAGAAGGAGGCGCGCGGGTACCTGCAAGCACTTGCGACCAAGATGACTGAAGAATTGGAGTACCTGAAACATGGTGAGTTTGTATTGTGATTATTGTCTCATTAAACCTCAGATTAAATAAGTACGTCAGTTAGTTAACTTAATGCGAAAAGGTACTGAGTTATTTATAAACTGAAGCAGTTGCCTATTGAGTAAAGCAGGTCAGTTTGTACACTTTTGTACCATCCTTATGTCATAAGAACAAACATCGAAATGCAAGACTAAGTGAATGAATATTAAAATAGATGATTAAGAATTTCTGCTAGGTTCAAAAAGTAAAATTACTGAAAAATATAACACATATTTTTTCATTTATTATGTAAATTTTCTAAGTTTTTTAAAATTTATTGAATCGTCATTTCTTCGCACAGTAATAGGTTTAGGTCGATAAAAAGACGTTCGTTAAAGGGGTCAATAGTTACGTCATCTCATAGTATGGCATAGAACACGCGTTGTGATTGGTCCGCACCTATGACTCACGGCGTCTGTCGAAACGGAATTCGTACCGGCGCTATCTCACTTTTTTAAGCCATGTCCACCGTGCCTTACTTTTCATGCTGCCATTTTCCAGTGTTAGAAATGCTTCTATGTTTTTTTTCTGACGTAATCACACTTCTACTGGAATTTTAATGCGCTTGTTACGCTATGGGCGCAAGTGGGTCCGTGGCGCAAGTGGGTCCGTCATTACCGTGACGGTGTGGGTGGATTGATTGAAATGAGATTTTTAAAGATAGAAAATTTATCCGTTATATGAATGGGAAAACCACGCTAATCAAACATGACCCTTCTACGCTGTAATATCGTCAATATTTCCCACATGACAACATGTATAGTCATAACTGAAAATTTTATATTTTGAGTAAAAGCGTTTTTAAAGTTCAAAATATCATAGCACTTAAACTACTGAGGTTAAGTAAATTATTAAGAAAAAAATATTAAGTCAATGCTTTTATTATTATAATAATAAAAACGGTTTTAGTGCAACGATATTTTGAACTTTCAAATCGATATTCATATATAACTCAAAATTATATATTTCGTTACTCGAAATATATAATTTTGAGTTAATACTGTACATGTTATCATGTGCGATTTATTTGTTTATTGAAGCAAAAGGTAAGTTTTCGTGGTATTTTGAGCTAAATAGAATGATTGCTTTTATTACTAAGCTGTCATTCTATTGTTGCAGCGAGCGCGTCCCGAGGGGTCGCGCCCGCATCCCCGCCGGGCACGGCTCCCGCGGCGGGCGTGCCCGGCGTGCCCGGCGTGCCCGGCGTGCCCGGCGTGCCCGGCGTGCCCGGCGTGCCCGGCGCCGGCACGGGCGGCTGGCGGAACCGCCGCTCGCAGAAGCTGGACAAGATGGAGATCCTGACGTTGCAGTCGTCGCTGCACTCCGAGATACAGGCCAAGCAGGCCGTCGGCGAGGAGCTGAGTCGCACGCGTGCCGAGCTGCTGGCCAGCCAGAGGTGACACTTTTTTATTTTTATTACACTTCAAGATTTACCTCATTCCATCTGATGTGAAGTGGTAATGAGGTACTAGCTTAAGGTGCAGTACAGCATAACGAAGGTGTTATTGGACTTGTTGCCCTAAGCTTGAAGGCGTGACCCCTTGAAAATGGTGTAGTTGACGTAACAATTTGGACTTTGACCGAACTAATGTCGTAAATATAAACCCATGTATCAAACTGTAGGCGATTTTTGTACTTTTTAATTGAAGAACTCTTTCATCTGCCTTATCTACGAATGGGAGTGTTAAACGCCTTCTACCGTCTGCAGGGAGCTGGTGGAGACGCGCGCGCGCCTGGAGGGCCTGTCGCGCGACATGAAGCACAAGGAGCAGCACATCCGCGACATGCAGGCGCGCCTCGACGCGCCGCCCGCCGCGCCCGCCTCCTGTGAGTACCACACCTTATACGCACCGACCGCGCGCGTCCTATGTACGTGTACGGGCACGTGCGCGACGTATGCACCGCGTGTCCGAGGCTAACAGTATCGCGGATTCTGTGGGGGGTAGCACAGGAAGCATGGTTGGGCCCTCCACTAAAACTAAACTAACGTGCGCTGCGGAACTTTTGTGTTTCGTGTCCGAAGCTCCACAGGAGGACACTATTGTCGCGGATTCTCTGGGGGTAATAAAGGAAGCGTGGTCGGTCAGATTCATTCGTTTTGATTTATGACTAGCTACGGATAAAAATTATCGTATATGTTAGTTAGTATTTCGTCTATCTTTGCACCGACTTTCACTCAAATCCATTTAGTAGGTTTTGCGTGAAAAGTAACTGAAATAAATTTTTACACACTTTCGCGTTTGTAATCCCAAAGAAATTGAGTTTTAATGTATACCAAATATAAAATAATGTAAAAATTGACCTCATTCGCGCATTGAAAGTTAAGCAAATTGTTTTTGTTGCTTCAGGCCCGATTGTGCCTTGAAACGAGCCTTAAACTGAAGATAGGCCTCCACGTAGTCCTCAGAAAGCTTAAGTACCGAACACCCTTTTTGCATTTACTCGGGCGTGTCAAATTAAAACAAAAGGTATAACTTGGGCCCATTGAAATACTTGTCACGATATTCGAACCCCCCACAAAAAAAATTGAGGCCATTAAATTTCAATATTGTAAATTTTGATCATGCTGATAACAGTGTAATAAAGAAAAGATTTTGAGCGATGTATGGGAATTGGCTACTTGACAGTGTTAACAATAAAATATGAAAAGTGTTAGATATGTTAGCTTATTACTTAAGTAATCATTTTACATTTTTACTTTTTAATTAAAAGCATAGTTAGTATTTTATTTATGCAAAATAAATTTTAGTTTTTTTATCTGTGGAACAAAAGAACCGAAACGGAAACCACCATTGCAATTCGGAAATGACAGCTGTCGGCGAAAATTATTTATTTTAATGTGGCGAAACAATGATTATTTTACCGATTAAATTGAATTATTGTGTCTCCAATCGTATAAAGAATTTATTGAAACATTTTCCGTTTATCTTAATTAGGTCGTTCCTATGCATATCGGTTCGTTGTCTAGGACGTTGACGTCATAATTGCAACAATGACGCGACTAGGCGTTTTCGTGCGCTTTTTAAATGTATTACACAAAATCTTATTTTTCTCTGGTTATTTAGATTATTTCCAGATAAATCGAATTGCTTGGGATATAAAATGAACGGGCGCACATTTTACAATACTTTTTCAAAAACTGTCAAGTAGCCAATTGTGAAACATCATAAAAGCATAAACCAAAGTTTACCCCCCACAGTGCAAATCGGTAGGATAACATTTGATATTTACCTAAGTTCATAATTTTTGGATTTCGTGAGTTAATTTTACGCCATATTCGGTATATTTTTTACTTTAACAATTTCAGGATGTGTTGAAGCTATTATTTAAGTTTACCATGCACATATGTATGTATTATATTTAACATTTATTATTTACATTACACAAATCACATAAAAATATAATATGTTTATTTAGTGCACCTTTTCTTTTTGTTTTCGTTACATGTTACCGCACTATCCCACCCCATACAAATACGAAATGCCCTATGGCGCAACAAACCGCCCTTATGTCAAATGGAATCTTGGAATCTTGGGCTCCAACCACAAAGTCCAACGTCGCCCGCGGCGGAAAAAACGGAAATAAACAAACCAAAAAAATAAATTGTCTATGGACACCACTCTATGGACCCTAAATGTGTGTGAACATAAATTCAAAACTGTGATGATGGCGTGTTAATTGGCTGTTTTGAAATTGGATTATATACTTTTTTTTTCTTGATTTCTACGTCTGTGACGCAACGAACATGTATTATCTGTGGCATTTACTCTTTTTTAAATCGCGTGTGACGCGTTTCTTTTCTTTTTTTTTCTTGTTGTGTTCCTCATGTTTCTGCATTGTGTTGGCGTTGCTAGTTCGTTCATGGCGGAGGTACATACCGCTGTTTATAGGGGTGACATCCTGTATATGGGGCGTGGCGATACTTGTGTATCACCACATATACGACTGATGTATATTTTGTTTCTATAGTCACAACTTTTTGCGAGCCTCATTAAAGATTAGTCTGCCAAGACACTAGACGTTTTTAAAATAAAGAACATGACACATTATTTTGTTCAAGCTTTGACAAAAAGTCAACTGGAAATTGGGCTTTTCCTTTTTAACTTAATTTTTTCTTATAGATATTCGATAACACTTTTAATTTTATTCCAATGATGTCATTATAATATCTTTTTTAGTGATATTAAACATGAATCAGTTTAAAACTTTTCAAGATTTTTTAACATTTTTCTATGACGTAATCCTATCATGAACATACTGTTTTCTTTTTCGTTAAAGTAAACTGTTGGGACTATAGATACTGTAAAACACCCGTACCTTATGTAAATAATTTACAAAATGAGTTTGTAAAATTGTTTTATTGAATGAAATTCGGTTTTAGTGGTCTGATTAACGCTTAGCACTGCTCATATCGGTGATATATCTTGAAGGTCACCGAAATCTATAATGCTAAGCTTTTTTTTGAAAGATATAATTTATATGAAAAATAATAAAATCCCTGTGGCATAATACATTTATTACGTAAGACTATTTTGGACACTGGGCTTTTTTTAGTTAAAAATGTAAAGAAAATATTGTTATTTTTTTCGGGTATTGCATTTCACCACGTGTGTGATTCTGGCGCTTTTTCAAAACTTAACTTAGCGCATATTTTTAAGCTTACATAAGCACTACCAAAATACCCTCCAATTGATTGATTCAATTTAAAATATTATGCATATTGGTTTATTATTACACTATTTACGGTATTGAACGCAATGAAAAGTGACTTGCTATGGTCCTATCGGAAGCTATTTCTGCCGAAAAGACACCGGCAAGAAACTCAGTAGATAAGTT
This sequence comes from Glyphodes pyloalis, assembly GCA_037074685.1. Taxonomy (NCBI): domain Eukaryota; kingdom Metazoa; phylum Arthropoda; class Insecta; order Lepidoptera; family Crambidae; genus Glyphodes; species Glyphodes pyloalis. The sequence continues at coordinate 8,774,940 of JAYKKO010000020.1, forward strand.
ATAGCATTATCTTATTTACTAATTACTTAGGACCAAATCATTCGCCTTAAGTTTGAGGGTACATACGCACTTACGACATAGTTTTGGGGTAAGCTGGAGCAGACCAGTCTTTGAGGTGGCATTGTCTGAAAAACAATAACGGGTCGATCCCTGTCTCGTCCTAAATTGTCTTACGTAAGAAATGAATAGCTACTTTTAAATACATGAAATCTCAATTCAAAGTTTTATGACGCATTTTTAAATGGTCTTCTCTGTTGTAATTATTGTTATATGTTGGTATATAACAAAATACGCAATAGCTTTGTTTTTTTATGCGTTTGTTTGAAGGTCATATACAATAAGATAATGTTATGGGCCAGGTGCCTTTTTAGCACCAAAGGTGCCTTTTATAGAATACTCTAGTCTCTGAAATTTAGTCTAGTCGAAAGCGTTTTTGCCAAAGATTTTACGAAATTCTCATTTTATTTAATTTTATTATAGCCTCGATCGAACTAGTCATTTTCAATTTGTTGTACACCAAATTCATTGTTTGTATCAAGCCACAATTTTTTTATAAATTGAAAAATAAACAGTGATATTTGAAAAAAAAATACAAACAGTAACTTTTTTGAGTTATTTTCAATTTTGAAGCTGTCTAATAGTGGTTTTTCAAACTTGACACTAACAGGCCTAGCATACGCAACGCGACTAAATTTTATCGCGCTCTTAACAAACGTCAAAATCGATTGAAGTCAGTGAAAATACGAGTGCGGTGTGCTATTAGCCAATCAACAGTATCGAAACTTTTGTCGTCTCATGCGATAAATTTGACATAATGCATATGCTAGGCCTGTAAGCAAGGTTTCACATATCATTCGACCACGTTTTAAAGTATTTCTGCCAGCTACTTAAAGTTGTAAAGTATTTTTTGCATTCATATAAGATATACAATGTGAATTTAAATTATACTTACTGATACAAATAATGAATCTGATGTACATTGACTTTATAAATTATTTCAACCAATTGACAACACAATGCAGGAATTATTTATTACTTAGTTTTAGGTTCTTATTTAGATCAGATATCGAATCTCAGTGAGTTCTGTATCAATCAATTTTAAGACTACAGTTTCAGCGATTTTATTTATATTTATCGGTATTCATATACATACTAAACTTTATACATTTAGTATTGTAATAATATGAATGTAAGAGAGAATAAGTATCCTCAAATACAGTAAAAACAAATTCAACCAAATAAAATATAGGTATGAAGAGTACGGGATAAATATAAGCGATGACATAAATAAAAAATAGAGAAATGCACGCTTGAAAACACAACACTTTTAAACTAAGGCATTCCTTTGTGATGCGAGTCTGTGTGATTTTTAAAAAATTTAATAAATCTTACCACCATCAGTTTCATAATTTTCTGTTGAGGCAGGGTGAAAATACAAAATTAGAATTATTGTAGCTTCTGGTATCATAAAAGTAAAATACCTTGTTTGTTCCCTGGCAATTTATATTTTGTATCTCTGAAGTCCTGGGTCCGAGTCCCGGGGTCTATATGGAAAACGAACACTTCTATATTGTCTGGGTGTTGTGGTAGCGTAATTGTTTCTATTTTCTGTCACACAAATGCTACTTACATATTATCAGAACAATACCTTTGTATAATGTTCAATATTTATTTATTTAAGAGCGGTTATAGAATCTCTAATAATCACAGATTTGGAATGTTACGCTGAAACGTGCGATGCTTTAAACTCAATAAGGCAGAATATTTTGAAATGTTAATCGGTTTTGAACCTTATTTGAGGTGTAATTACGACGGTTGTATAGTTGACACCACCTTAAGGTTCTTACGGTTTTTGCAAAGCTGTAGTCTTAAAATTGGTCAAATGATAATTTTTCTTTTTTTGTATTTAAGTTACTATCGGCACATTTATTCCGCATTTATGTTTTTGTCTTTCAATAAGTATTGATGCGCATTGTATGCTGTATCCGTGTATAACTGTGTCGGATGCGACCTGTACATAAGTTATTAAAGTTCTGTTGTACTATGTTGTTATTATTATTTTTTATTTTATTTTTATTATTCGATTTTTAATATAAAACATTTTAAAATTCGAAATTTGATGAAACGGTATATTTTAAGAGAGTATTTACTAATGGCAGTGCCTGCAAGATGAATATTTAAAAAACATTACAGTTTTATAGATAAATAACTTTTAGCCACAGAGATGGCCAAAATTATGAATTTTTTTTTGTTAAAGAATTACTATTAAAATATATATTCCGCTACAATTTAAGAAAATATGAAATTATGATCATTTATTAATAATGTTTTCATTTGTAAGTTAAAAAATATGGGTGGTCTACAAATGTACGCATAAAAAAACTCTGTACATTTTCATCATGAAATTAAAACTCTGTTGTTTTATACTCTGTTTTAAAAATTGAAGTTAAAATTGTAAATCATGAATGTATGAAACAAAAAGTTAGGTATCCTGACTTGTCCTAACAAATCAGGACGATGCCTAACCCTATTTATGAGAGATCATAGAGGTTAAACCCCAATTTAAACCTTAAATGCGAGTGTTTAAAGTAGTAAGTTATGCGCAAGCAGCCCGGCAGGGATCAGCCAAGTCGTCCACGTACTGGAGCGGCAAAGAAGAGAACGGTTCGTTGTTTATTACAGAAGTAACGTTTTAGAGTAGAATCATCGTATGTGATTGTGCGTTGTTTGTCCTGAGCCTTGCTTGTTGTTATATCATGTTATAACTTTTTGATTTTGGGACAAATTAAGTCGCGCACTGTTCCGCTACCTGGAGTAGACAGGACAGTCGTTAAACTATTTGAGGACTTGGCATCATTACGATAATAAAAAATATCGCTAAAAGATTCTTGCCACATTTATGTGTTTGGAAAAGAAAAAAACATTTAAAATAATACGCTGTGATGAAATCTAGCGCGACGTCACTTCTTGGGCCAGTTTTTACGAATTAGTGACGTAAACGCACCCTTTGACATGCTTTATATTGGGTGTTGTGGTACAGTCGTTTTTTATGATTTCTGTACTACAAGTGCTTAAGCTACTTACCACATAATCAGAGCGATGTATCTAATATAGATCAACCTCAATTTCTATTGAATTATTTATGCAAAAAAAATTAATTGTCGGTCTGAATAGAATTATACCTACTTGTTTTGGTGACTCGACCTGGGAATCTTTAGATATAGGTCCTAAGGAAGAGTCATATTTGTCGCAGCAGCTAACTATTAATTATATTTTTAAGACTTTAAAAGATATAACAACAAACAATGACGTACTATTTGAAGGTGTTAGTTTTTATTCCCTGTTCTTGTGCTGCGTTCTTAGACTATAGATCTTGTACCGTTTCATTGTAAATACGAGCAAGTGTCAAGGAAAATTATGATTTTAATGTGTTTTTTGCGATATCACTGTTTTATGGGTCGAAATGTATTTAATGTAATATATCTATAAAATAAACAAAAATTAATAATGCAATTTTATGAAATTAAAATTGATAATATATTCTCTGTCAAGAAATCTATTCATAATGTACTTTCTTATGAATTCTGATTTATGTCTAATAATAATCATTTATCATCTGATTTTATCAATTAATGCGAAAGGTATTATCCCACCATGTCAACGTTTGAAATACTATTAAGAAAATTGGGATATTGACACCATTGACATATAATTTTAAGGTATCAATTGCCGTAAAAGAGGACTTCATGTTACATCGACCATACTGTTTTTTTTTTAATTATCCTAAAGTGCTCCGAAACTCGACAGTCAGTGTGTTGTGAATAAAATTGTGACGTCACAGATGGCTGACTTCATAGTAAATTTACGAAGGAATTGTGCATTTAAAAGTTGGTCAGTTAATTAGCCGGTCTAGATCTTTATTGCTCATATAAAATGATAACGATTCCATATAAAGGACAATTGAAATCGTACTTCAAACCTAATTAATAGTAATATTTGTATGATACTTTCTTAGTATTTATTTCAAGACTCTAAAACAGTGATGGTCGCTCTTCATTCGGCAAAAACGAAATTTGTAAATCGCTTCGCTTTGCTTGCGCTTGTTGCGGTGGCATGGATGCGACGAACGCTTACCCGACAAAGGCGAAGAAGGGTAATGTTTTTGTTCAACCCATAACAGTGTGGATTTATTTCCTATGCCTGTATCCTCCTAAGGCCTTTTAATTTAGTACTATTTAAGACAACGGGAGGGTTTCAATACTTGAAATATTTGTTTACAAAATATACTTTTAATTTATTTTGTGTGTGGGGTTTAATAAAAGTTGAATCAGATTTTTCAATATCTCTTTACTTTTAACAAGAATAGAAAAAGAAATTCTTCTTTCACAAAACCCCTCTCTACCAATGATTCCAATGATAAAATTGTGGACTGAAACCGATTTTTATCCGGACGAATTCTGTAGAATATTGTACCACTTTTGTGTTTTTGAAATTCCAATACACTTCAGTATACCTATTCACAAAACGTCGTAATCGTTCTTGAGTACGGATAATATCTTTTAGTCTCTTTCTCATTGGATTGGATAGAGACAAAACAAAGACATTCCGAATCGGTTTCGTTTTTGACGCTCATGAATCAGCCGCCTGAAATGAAATTCGGAAGCCTTGCTTATCTCTTTCTCAACTTAAACTAATGTCCTGTCACATATAGACTCACCTACGGATCACCCTGAAACATATTCGAATTCGAAAACCTTGCTTTGTCTCTTTCTAACTTTATATACAAAGACAAACCCTGACTCACTTTATTGGAATCAATTTTGATATTTATGATAAGGAATAAGGCCTTAGGAGATGAACTCATATACCCATAAATCGGAACGTACATCTGTAACATCACATAACGCTGAGCGACATGGTTTTCTTTAACACTTGTTTGTATAAGCACAGGCATTTGACTAATACAGTTTTTGTAAACTTTCTTGCGTCACACGTCAGTTTTGTGAACGAGAGTAGTGAACAGACGCGAGTTATCGTGCACATAATTTTAATACAGAATTGTGACGTCATCAACTTTCAATGTGAACTTGAATGAAATATTTTTTTTTATGTTTTAGGGAAACTACGGAGTTTCCGTTGGAATATTTTAATGATAATGAATCTCGTCAAGCGTATTCTAAATTATTTCGTGTATCTTAAAATACATACACACACATGCTTAGATCTTTAAAACTACGCAACGAAATTTGATGCGGCTTTTTAATAGCACTATCTATTATTTCAAGAGGAAGGTTTTTATGTATTATATATAATATTTATATGCACATAAAAAGTTGTTCTGTACCATAGTACAGAACAGATGTTCATCTTACGAGAGATCCCCAAATATCTAAAGTTGTCCAAACCTATGGTGGATCAAAATATAAATGTCTATCAAATGCACTTAAGAATACGACCTTATCTTAAATTTTAATAGTTACTCTGCTTAAATTTTTTTTTCAGATGTATCATTGTATCAAATTAATTAGAATTCATTAGACAAAAGTACTATGGTCCAAATTAATATATATTTTTGTTATGTTTAATAATTATTATTGTGTGTACGTTGACTCGTGTCTGCTAGCCTTAGTTATATCTTGTGTACGTCCATTGTGCATGGTCATACCCCAGTTTTATATTGACTAAAATGTGCTTTATGTGCAGTCAGGTTCAAAAGTGTTTGAAATATCCTTAATTCATTTCACATGATATTTTTAAAATCATTAAATTTTAAACGTCTAGAATTTAGGGGTTCCCAAACTGTGAACCGCGACACCCTGGTGAGTCGTGGACGGAAGAAAGGAGCGCCACGAGGCGTATCCTCAATGGGCGTCCTCATCCTCCTAAACTTAATAAATTGCGATACATTTTTGTATAATGGCAAAGATTGGGATCTATCACAAGTACTGGGCTTCAACAGTGCTGGTTTTTTATGCACCCAATGCAAGGGGCGTCGCGCTAAAATGCTAAACTTAACTTAGTGCGCCGCGTAGTGAAAAAGTTTGGGAATCTCTAGATAATGTTAGTTAATTTCGTTTCTAATTTGAAGATAAGATTTAGTTTAAACTATCGTATTTATCTTCCTTTTAATTTGTCAGTAATGAGAAATGTTCTTAATGACTTTTGAACCTGATTATAGTTTTTTGTCCATATGTATTAATTATTTTTATTATTGATTTATAATAATTTGTGACGTTGGTTTCGGTTGGGATTGGTTTATGTTTTACCCTCAAAACACTCACGTACACATAAATCGTCTTCCGTACCTTTTAAAACATATTTTTTACTAGTATAGTACATATATATTTTAGTCGTAGCGTTTACTATTTTGGCTGTATTTTTTTGCATAGTGAATGAATACTTTTTTAAAAGTCGGAATGGCTATAATTTTAAATTTTGAAGGTACGGAATGCCATACATACTTCTAATATACATACCGTTACTATAGACAGACAAGTTTGTAGCGAAGCGGTGGTAGTATTAGGCAAATATATCCCTTATATCGTGCGTATAAGATCTAAAATCGAACTAGAAGTGCTTACCTTGACGTGCTGTTGACTGTACAGTCAGCGTCAAGTAGTATGTGACATCAATGGTATTCAAATAATTATTATTGACTTTTGTTTGCGTCTAATTAAATAAATGCTTGTCAAGAAGTACGCTAGGCGTTAGCGAGGACCGGGACGTAAAGTGGGGGACTGTATTTGCGTTGCGGGGCTGTTGATTAGTAAAAATGAGAAGTCATTCCAAAGATAAATAATCTCCAGATATATATAGAGGTCCAAACTTGTGGTTGATCAAAAAGATAATCCTATTTAAATGTATGAGTATTTTTTTTTTATTCACACTCAAAATAAAATTCTTAATACGCATTTTCGGGTCTAGTTGTCGTTGTTTCTGATTTCTATAACACAAGTGCTTTAGTAACTTACCACAGATTCATGGCGATGTATAGGTGTTATCTAAAATTTACTTTATTGTAGAATTCCTGTACTTGTCTCGCCTTGTAGGAATCGCATGAACTTGTCTGTCTATAGAATTTATATTATAAAGTAGTCTAACCTAACTATTTTACGTTTCAGTTTTGGACCGACCGCCATCGCAAATGAGTTACCTAGACCAGTTTTTGGAAGGGGCGCCCACGGAAAGGCATTACGATAATGTGCCCTCTATAAACAACGAGCAGAAGGTTGGTTTTCGTTTGGCCTACGCACATCATCATCATCTACCTTATAAACTAACTGACTGTGAACTAATTTTAATAAAATTACTATCAATCTAAAAATATGATTATATCCTAATAACGAGCGGTAACTAAAGTGGCAATGATTTATTTATAAAATGATTGATTTTTCTTTTTCACGTAAGATTATTCCTACGACAAAAAAACTACTGAGTTTCTTGCCGGTATCTTCTCTTTAGTTATAGGTTCCGAACCGGAGGTAGCTTCATTTGCTTTATATAGAGACTTACTAATGTAATCTATGTGAATAAAAAATATTGACTTTGACTTTGACATTTCATATTTTTTCCGAATTACGAATATATTTTCCAGGATCAAAATTATTAATATTAGTTGTAATTTGTTGTTTTAAAATTAACAGTTAATACTCGTATTCAAGATTATTTTATTTAATTTAAATTAATTTAAGAGTTAGTATTAGCAATATAGACAAATTGATTTGTATTAGTGATAAATATTAATACAATTATCAAACATGTCATTGTATTGTCATAGGAATCTTTTTACGTGAACGAAATGCCGTGTGTATTCCTCCATAAATGCAATTCGTTTTATTTTTGCTTTCATTTTGTAATTAGATGCTTAAAAGACTCCATACACGTTTCGACAAATTCTGCCGATTTAGACTGGTCCATTTTATGGTTGGTATGCAGAATTAGTGACAGATTAGACCACTTGATGCCCTAAGCAATCCACGCATGTTTATGATCCTGTCCTTATTTGCTATGAAAATAGCACACTGTGACGTTACAATTTAGCTTATAATTGCTTTACAGTAACAGATAGAATCGGTATTAAAACCTTTACCGCAAAAAACATTTTCAAAATAGATGATTTAAAAAGTGCGAATTTTCAAATTAGTCCTACAAACTTTTTTCGTGTGTTTTTTTTGTATTTCTTCTGGAGGATATGCCGCAGGATGATTACCGTGTAAAAAGTAATTATCTATTAAGTTTGTTATGTTGGATTTTCAAAATACAATGAAAACGTATTTTATGCTTCAAAAAATAAATTAAAGGAATACGCTGTACCAAGTATCTAAAATACAGGATTATTTTTGAGTTCCCGGAGTATTCATCTAGAGGTGGATTCAGGCATTGTAGCCGTTGCAAATATTTATTCTCTGGTATGACGTCAGCAAGTCGGTCGGAATGTGTAAGGGTCTTGTTCGTGTAAAATGCGCAAAATTCAATTCAACTAAATAAAAATTGTTTATCTTATCTGACGATACTCATTCGTATTATAGTTATGGATTGAATTTTGCTTCGATCAGCAGTTACATGTCATTCGAAATTAATTATGTGACTAATCTTTGGTGTTTGTTGTACTAAGTTTGGCAAAGATTTTTATAGTGAAGTTAACCCTTAACCTTTAATCGGGCAATGGGAATATAGTTACACTTCAAATTGAACCTTATTTAACGGTTTAGTTAACGGAGAAAACAATGAAAATGTTTGATACGTGCGTGCATACCTCGATATTAAGGGTTAATAATAAGTTATACGACAAATGTACTATAACTAGTAGTATATTAAAGGAGAAAATAAGTTTGTTTTTTATCATGTTTGACTTCACACAAATAAAAAGCCAATATTTGCCAAACTTCATATCATTTATTTTATTTTATTCATGCTTCTGTTTAGTTGTGCAACTTTTTTTTTCGTTTCGTTTCCGCACAGATGTCGCCGCAGTATCGGTACAGGAATAACCAGTACTGTTGCAATGCAAAGGTATTTTGTTTTTTGTTATATTTATTTTTTGTTTTCGTTTCGCTTTCACGTGTGTTCATGCTTAACTAAAGCTTTTTAACTTGTTTGTGTGCGTTCGATTTAGGGACGACTTTTTAATCCTCAAATAGAATAGATTCATAGCATTTATTTGATGAATAGTTTAAATGTGCAGTATACAGTTGTTTGGCATTACAATGAATGAAATCCTTAATAGAAGAATAAACTTATTGATGACAGGTACCTGACAACCATTTATTTTTTTTTCGTTTAGTCTGTTTTGGTTTAACATCAATCTGGATATATTAGTCAGTTATGAATATAAAAATAAGGGTTGAAAAGTTTACAGCAACTTATTCGACTGATAAACAGTTCAATAACTTTTGTCAATATTTTTGTGATAAAAATGTTTCGTCATCTTATCAAATGTAATTTGACATTATTCAGGTCAATTTAACTATCTTTGTGGAATAGTTAGCTTGCATTATAACCGAGGATTAATAAATCGTCCCCAATTATATCGTCATGTTATGTAAAGTAACAAATATGAATAGTATTCTGGTCATTTTCAGTTGATATACGGCTCCCAGCAGTCTGCGGCGCTGAGCGGCTCCCTCGACTCGCAGGATGAACTAGAGCCTCGCGCGGCTTCGCCTGCCTCCAGCAAAAGTTCGCCGAGCGAGATGTCTACGGTAATAAATAATCTATATAATTTAATCACGCCATCACATGTGACTCGACTAATTTCACTTTTTTTTGTAATTGTTAGGATAAAGTTCTTATGAAAGAAAAAAATATGAAATAGTCGTCGTTAAGGCAGGATAAGTCTGTCGGGTCAGCTAGTAAATAAATATTGGACAACATCACATACATTGCTCTGATTCTGTGGTAAGCAGCTAAAGGACATGTGTTACAGATATCAGGAACAAGGACGGTACCACAACAGTCAGACCCGAGACAATATAGAAAAGGTCGTTTCCCATATTGACCCGACCGGGGATCGAACTCAGAGATGACGCGACGCCAAAGTCCGGTCCGCTCGCCTCTCTGCTTAGGAGGTCGATTACAAATTTCTGTTTCTTTAAAATCATGTAATATTGTTCTCAGGACCCGTCGTTAGGCCCCGCGGTGCCGGGCAAGCAGAAAGTGCACCAGTTCTTGGTCAGAACCTTCAGCAGCCCCACCAAGTGTAACCACTGTACCTCGCTTATGGTGAGAATGTTTATTGTGTTATAGATTTTTAGAGATAATAGATAGATAAAGAGATAGTAGATAGATTAGAAAGATAGAGGGAATAGATTAAGAGAATAGAAAGACATTGTTTATGTATTGGTCAAAAAGCAAAAAAGTAGCACCTATTGGGTTCTTAGTGCTGAGTATCTTTGTGATAAATTGGAACTCGGCTTTTTGGAATATACCATTAGAAGAGCAGAAAAAATGGGTGACATACTAGGGTGACCCCAAGTTATATTCTACTTATATTGAAAACTAAAATTTGTAAGAATGTATGGATATCATGATGTCTGTTTGTTAATCTTTCAATCAAAAAGTACGGTGAAACAGAAGTACTTGGATAAGACCAAGTCCGATCGGGTGTCGGTGTCCGCTTCATGGAACTGTTTGCATGCGGCTGTATGGTGTCCCGCTTTGTGATATTTTATGATAATTTACCCTATGGACCAAACATAATATATAAGTCGACCTTCTTATACATAGTACATTTACAATTGAATATCCCAGATCGGTCTGACGCGTCAAGGCGTGGTGTGCGAGACGTGCGGCCTGGCGGTGCACACGCGGTGCTGCGCGCGCGTGGCCGGCCGCTGCCCGCTGCCGCCCGAGCGCTCGCGCCGCCCGCTGGGCATCGACCCGGCGCGCGGGCAGGGCACGGCCTATGAGGGATACGTTAAGGTGAGCGCGCTCTCTCAGACCATCACCTTGCACACGCGGTGCTGCGCGCGCGTGGCCGGCCGCTGCCCGCTGCCGCCCGAGCGCTCGCGCCGCCCGCTGGGCATCGACCCGGCGCGCGGGCAGGGCACGGCCTATGAGGGATACGTTAAGGTGAGCGCGCTCTCTCAGACCATCACCTTGCACACGCGGTGCTGCGCGCGCGTGGCCGGCCGCTGCCCGCTGCCGCCCGAGCGCTCGCGCCGCCCGCTGGGCATCGACCCGGCGCGCGGGCAGGGCACGGCCTATGAGGGATACGTTAAGGTGAGCGCGCTCTCTCAGACCATCACCTTGCACACGCGGTGCTGCGCGCGCGTGGCCGGCCGCTGCCCGCTGCCGCCCGAGCGCTCGCGCCGCCCGCTGGGCATCGACCCGGCGCGCGGGCAGGGCACGGCCTATGAGGGATACGTTAAGGTGAGCGCGCTCTCTCAGACCATCACCTTGCACACGCGGTGCTGCGCGCGCGTGGCCGGCCGCTGCCCGCTGCCGCCCGAGCGCTCGCGCCGCCCGCTGGGCATCGACCCGGCGCGCGGGCAGGGCACGGCCTATGAGGGATACGTTAAGGTGAGCGCGCTCTCTCAGACCATCACCTTGCACACGCGGTGCTGCGCGCGCGTGGCCGGCCGCTGCCCGCTGCCGCCCGAGCGCTCGCGCCGCCCGCTGGGCATCGACCCGGCGCGCGGGCAGGGCACGGCCTATGAGGGATACGTTAAGGTGAGCGCGCTCTCTCAGACCATTACCTTGTTTCTTTTACTTATTTGTTGTTTAATATCCGGTTACAATATTTTAAAAACGATCCGTTCTAGTTACGGATGGTAATAAATTATACGAGGCGTGAGCTAAAAACGACCGAAGGACATCTGATGACAGCGGGTATGGAAAGTAAATTATGGAACGGTGTTAAAGACTCGTACTCGGTGGGAGTAAAACGGATAGTCATTTTCGACACATTACGTATCGTCAAATATTGGAATCGGGCGTAAGTTATCCCAAATATTAAATACTTGATTGTTTCTTGGCTCGATATGACGAATCGCTGGGAATTGAATGAATCTATTTTTGTACTGACATTGCTTAAAGTCATAAAATTCCTTAAATGAAATCGTGTTTTCATGAGGACCATGAAGTATGATTAATCAAGGATATTTTAATTGATGTGAAAAACAAAAATGTCAGGATTCCAGGGAACTATGATAAAATTGAGCAGCTCCTAGTCAATTTTATTACATGATAACATTTTGAGGTTTTTTACTCCTTCTGTGAGCTCAGTCGGTGGCAGAACGAGTAACTTGTAATCTAGCATAATTTATTACTTCTTTACAGGTTCCAAAACCAGGAGGCGTAAAAAAAGGTTGGATGCGGCAATTTGTTGTCGTGTGCGACTTTAAGCTGTTCCTCTACGATATATCTCAAGATAGGTAACACATTTTTTGTATGAACTGTATGTAATATATTGACCTACCCAAGTCTGAAAAATAAAATAAAAAACTAACTTTGCGATATACCTATTGAAAAATCGACGCATTTGACTGTTTTGCCGTTTGTGTAGCTAAATTAACTTTTCAATAAATATTTTTATTATCTACACTAATATTATAAAGAGCAAAGATTTGTATGTTTGTAATGAATAGGCTCAAAAAGTACTTGGCCGATTTAAAAAAATCTTTCACCAATAGAATGCTACATTCTTCCAATTTTACATAGGCTATAAAATTAGAGATAAATATAAAATTATATAATGAAATCAGTCATCATCATCATTTACCTACCTCTTAACTAAATTGTTCTAACACATCAGGACGCCCAGACACATATAACTACGCCAACTTACTTTTTAAACTCTTATGACTTTGCCACAAGCATTTTCATAGGCGCTTCTATAAATGTACCGGAAGGAAATTTGAAATTTGTCGTAAATCGGTTTATACCAAATTAAATACAAAATTGAGTATAGCATATTTGCATACAATTAACATACATTTTTATGAACTCATAAACGAATTAAAAAAGCCTTCAGTAACGCAATCCTCACGGTGGACCCGCTGGGGAGTATGCTCTCCAGCGGGCCCACTTTGATTTAACGTTTTCTACAAAACTATAGAAATACAATTATTTTTATTAAGACTACAATTATATACATATTTTATACATTTCTTTCTGACCTATTATATGTACCTAGTTTAAGGTGGACCCGCCCCAGAGCATGACATGTTAATTTAGTCATAACTAACTACGGTTATTGAGAAAGTCCGTTTAAGATAGTTTTGACTTGTGTGGCGGTTTACATTATGAAAAGAATATCCATATTTAATTAATTTAGAATATTCTTTAGTTTTGCTTTTGTATGCTCACCCAACGTAATAACGCAATATTACGTGACGTCATTCCAGAAACGCTCTCCCCTCCGTATGCGTCAGTCAAGTACTGGACATGCGGGATCCTGAGTTCAGCGTGACGTCAGTGAAGGAGTCTGACGTCATACACGCCAGCAAGCGGGACATACCTTGTATATTTAGGGTGAGTGAGCTGAATTGAGCTCTAGTGCACTGACCCGTTAGGCGTTTCTTATCAAACGATCTTCCCTCCATGTGTCGCGTATGGCAAATCCGCTAGATGGCTAAGTATGCGTAAGGTGCTACTGCTTTTATTTTTGACATACCCATTTACAGTCCTTGTCGATATCACGATATTTATAGTTGTCTTATTAAAGTCCAGTGTCGTTATCGGTTCTATCGGTTCTAAATTGAAAAAAAAAACATACTAGGCATATTAAATGGGTAATAATAACCCAACCTCCCTGTACCTAGTATTCATTTCCAAGATTCAGGGTTAAAAGTGCTTTCAGGTGACTGAAATGTTATTTCTGTTACAGATATCAACGTCACAATTAGAAGGAGGGAAACGATCTCATACGTTAATGTTAGCAGAGTCAGAATCGGAGAAGACGAAGTGGGTAGTCGCGCTTAGTGAGTTACATAGGATATTGAAGAGGAATAACTTGCCGGACAAATGCGTAAGTTTATCAGCCATACACAACATAAATTAAGAAATCTTCGATGTAACATGTAACATCAAGCTTTGGTGACTATAATTTATACCTTACTCTCAAAATAATGGAAACATATGAAATTTTATTTTTCTAGTAAAAAATAAAAACTTTGACTTTGAAATAGCTTTTGACCCAATGTAACTGTGGAATGTCGTAGGTACGCTTTTTAAAGTAATAGTGTTTTGACTTTACGTATGTTTTAAATGGTAAAATAATTTACTAAGAAGACAATTTTCGAGCTAGTTGCAAAAGTTAATCAAAACCAGACTCCGTAAAAAGAGGTGTTTCACAGGGAGATATAATATCTCCTATGTTGTTTTGACTTGTCATTTATTTTGAAATGTGTTCATACTTTTTTATTTCGCAATTTGCATGGATTGATTTAAACTGAATTGCCCTAACAACGTCACCAAGGAGCTACTATTTTCTTTCAAAACCTTTCTAAATCACGATAAGTGGAACAATTTACGTTTATTTGATGATTGGAATCCTACTTTGCATGTGGTGGTGAAATTTTTCCGTTTGTTTAAAATATTGAAACTTAATTAGTGCGAGTTAACAAATAGTTAAAAATGTATTTGTTTTTTTTATCAAACGCAATGTATCTTCCCGTCAGGTGTACAGCGCATGCGTCCTCGTGGAAGGCCTGGGGGCGGCGGCAGGAGCACTTCGCGGAGCGCTGTGCGCGTGCGTGATCGAGTCGTCGCGAGTGTGCGTCGGCGGCGACGCGGGCCTGGCGCTGCTCGACCTGCAGCGCGCCGAGCTGACGCCGCGTCGCCAACACGCGCCCGTCGCCAAGCTGCTCTACGTCGCCTCCGAGCAGCTGCTGGGTGAGTCTGACCCGACACCTGACCGACACCCGGACAGCCGATAAGTGTCATTCACCCCACTTATGGTGAGGTGAGATGGCACTCGACTGGAGAAAGAAGAAGAAATGTAACTAGTCCTCGAAATTTCTAGATTATAATGGATTTAAGGCGGCTAATACACATTGAAGCTAACTCCTTACTAATATAGTATGTGTGTGTGTTCCAGTTGTGATAGCGGGGCGGGGCCGGCACGTTCGTCTAGTTCCGTACCGCGCGCTAGAGTGTTCGGAAGTGGAATGTGTAAAACTAGCAGAGTCCAAAGGAGCAGTGGATATAGCAGCTGGGGAATTGCACGCTGAGGCTCACGGGTTCGCTGTTGTCTGCAAACGACAGGTTGAGTATAAAATACAAATGAAAAAAAAGCATTAATTCTTTTGACTCAAAAGATTTAAAGGACAATATCCGAAGTCCAGGACAATCCTCATATTTTGTGTGTCGGAAGATAAAACTAACGTTTTCACCTGTCAGAAAATCCTTCATGCATAGTAGATCAACAGTGTACTCTTATTGTGTACTGTTTAGAAAATGTACTTAGATATCAATATAAACCAATACTTACACGAGATAAAAGAAAAACTTATAATCACGCTTTAGTTTTCACTATATATCTTGAAATAGATTTATGAAAGCCCTTTGATTGCTTCTATCACTAAAAATAAAGATATGACTACATACATTTCGAAATTTCGGATTCGGAAATTAAAAACCTTGCTTGTATTAAGTTCAACCAGCTCAATGAAAAAAAAAACGTTCGTGGTTAATTCTTAAAAAACCCAAATTTATAAGGGAGTGCATCAGGGTGCAATGTTTTGACCATTCTTTTTGAAATAAAAAAACCGTTTAAATACGTCATTTAAAATCCACATGCTATTCTTGGAACCAAAATTTTTCATTAACAAACAAATCAATTGTTCCAGAATACCTACGTAGTAAACGTATACGAAATCACTCGGACTGCGGCAAGAAGATGTCGAGTGGCGGAATTAAGGGCGCCCAGTGCCGTACTTAGTGTTCAGTTGACGAGGGGGCGCCTTATATTAGGCTACAGGGGAGGATTCGCCGCTCACCAACTGCCGGACCCTCGAAGGCCACACAGTGAACATCCTGCCGTCTGTGAGCATATACCTTTATTTTCATGATATACACACCTATAAGTGTTTTTAAACAGATACCGATTTCATTCCTCCATTTGAACTAGTAACTTAATTGTTTTGTATGAAAATATGTGTCTCACCATCTACGTCATTTCAAGATGGCTGGTCCGATGGAACAATGTTTAGCGCTCTGGTGGTTGAATCAAGCGTTGTGGGTTCGACTCCCACAGGACAAAATATTAATTTGATAATCATTTGTGTTTGTTCTGATAAGGGTATTTAGAAATATATTGTGTGGTTATTATTATCTTTGGTTCTGGTTTCCATAACAACATTTACTTCGTGCTGAGGTCAAAGTATCTCATGGTATTAGATATTTATTTTCTTGAAATAGAAGTCCATCACTGGTTAATGAAAACGATTATGTTTGTCCACAGCTCTAGTCCACCCTGAGAACCAAGTGAACGTGTTCCTGTCTCACTCAGGCGCGCGGCCGCTCGCGTGCGCGTCCGTGCCGCACAGCAGCGACCTGCTGCTCGTGTTCAACACGCTCGCGCTCTACGTCGACCGCTGCGGGCACCGCGCGCGCGACACCGAGCTCATGTTCACGCACATGCCGCAGCACCACGGTATACTGTCTTGACACGGACGACACTGCAGCGACCTGCTGCTCGTGTTGACACAGACGACACTGCAGCCTATCCGAACTAATATTCGTACGCTATGAACCGGCCTTACAAGAGTTAACAACCGTCTATTAACATGTCGGTTACAGATTCGTGTCACGACGCTATTGACCCGGCGCACGACATTGTAGATCAGTTGGATGACGCTTTAGACTCCTATGATGCTTTGAACACGTCGAACGTCGTCTCGATAGGTCGATCTTCCAGTAGGTACACGTCAATATTAACCCGTTTTAGGATTATTTAGATCCGACGACAACGCCATAAGTATACCAATCACACGACGCATAGATTTGTCGCATGATGCTATTGACCCGGCGCATGACGCTTTGAATCCGTCGAACGTCATTTTAGATCCGGTGAACGACCCATAGGCCCGCCCCGCGACGCTTTTGACTAGTCGAATGACGCTACAGTTTCAGTTTTGGCGTTAGCTATGTACCACCCATTGGTACCGCGCGTGAAAAATCCGCTAGGTGGCAATACGTGGCCGCGAGGTTCAACTGCTACGTAATTGGATATTTAAATTTCATAGTGACATGTATGTCAATGTCATGCCAAAACTATGCTTACTTTTGGCATGACGTATTAGTTAGACCTTACGCCTACATCCTAGCGGTTTTTCATACGCGATAACCCCCATTACGACTGTGTAAAGTCGGCTCATGAAGTAATAAACTAGTCCCATATCGCTATGTAGCATCAGCATAGACTTTGATCACTAGGACACAGCTGATGCACATTCATCAGTATATAAGCAATAATACCATTAATTAACATGCTCTTGATTACTAAACTACCTACTGGCTGTTCATTTATCGTCTACCTGCTCATGAGCCAAAGCTACAACTCTGATGCAAACAGTATGGTTCTAAACGAAAGCCTATGAAAAAACCGCTAGGTGTAACACATAGGAGTGAGTTCCAACTGCTGCGTGGGTTATTAAATGTTTGCCCAGACAATCCGTAGTCTTGGCGAAAATTCGATCCTGCTGATATTATTATTAGTTTTATCTTTTCCTTTCTTTGTTACAGCTATCAACGAAACCCACCTACTGATCTTTACGACCACTCATATAGACATATACGACATTGAGACGGGAGAGTGGGTGCAGACTATTAATATACGTGAGTTTAATATTTCATACTAAATTAAACGATTTATTTTATTTATTAGAAACAGAAAAAATGTATCTCCCCTTGCGGTGCGGGAATCGAACCCACGACCTTCACGTATCGCGCGTGCTGCTCTTACAAGGAGAGATAAAAAAATTATGTTTCTAATATTTAAATTTAAAGTAGCGAACTTTAAATATTAGAAACATAACGGCGTATAGTACTATAAAAATAATAAAATCGATTTATTTTATTTTATTTAAATCGTCAATTTCTGTCCATATGTGAAATGTAGCCTTCTTGATGGTATTAATTTAGTATTTCGTGTTCTAAAATTATGGATATTAAGACTGGGTTCAGATATGCAAATTATGGAGTTAATTGTAGCGATTACATTATGATACTTTTTAGAATTTAGCAATTATAACGAGATACGATTAATTGTTTAACAAGATGACAGTTCAAATTCCCAGCCGTATTAATGGTCTGACCACACTGTGCATGGTTTAAAAAAATGTTTTGAATTTGAAAATATTTCTCCAATAATGTTATATGCAAATTTTTAGAACAACATTAGAGAGACAAAGAAAGTTAAGTGGGGTAGGGCATAGCGATTTATGGTTCGAACTGGAGCGGCCCGACTGGTGAAATACCTCCACCTTACAGAAGACCGCAGCCAAATAACAATCACTTCTGTGTTGTTGTGTTCCTGCGTGTGAGTAAGGTTTCCAGAGCTCCTGGGGGGTGTCACATTAGGAGCAGGGGTCAAGCCTTCAAGGTAAGGGTGTCAAGTCCAGTAACAGATTTATTATCTTGTACTTGTCGCCCTTAAGCTAGGACCTCATTATCACTTAACATCAGGTGGTACGAGGTCAATCTTGAAGTTTAATATAAAAAAAATGAGTCTGATTACAAGTAAATTTAATCTTAAAAACGGTATTGTTTCAAAAACAATCGTTTACCGTGCCCCAGACCTTTTCTTAGCTGAAAATACTACAAGGACAAGTGAGTATGTAGTCCGAGCTTATTAATATGTAAAGTAGGGACTATAATTAAACATTAGACCTCTTGACAGCGAACGCCAGGCCCCTGGACGAGTGCGGATGGGTGTGCGCGGTGGGCGGCGGGGGCGGGAACGGCTTCCCGTTCAGCGGGGACGCCGCGCCCTACATCATATACCTGAGGCCGTTACTAACGCGTGAGTATAATACAATCTATTTTATAAAAATGAATCGCATAATGTGTTGGTAAGCGCATAACTCGACAACGCTTGGACCAATTTTGACAATTTTTTTTTAAATGTTCGTTGAAGTCCAAGGGTGATTTTTACGGCGAGAAAAATCGAATACTTTCCGGGGAAACTCGAAAGACAGCCAAGACAAGCCACAATCCAAATCTTTTTGACAGGATGAAGTCTGTTGGGTCCGCTAGTATATTATAAACTCGAAACTTTATAACAATGTATGCATGCACGGATGTTAGTGTTGCTGTGTAATCGATCATGCATCGATTGTGCAAATCGGGCCCAAATAATCCAATAATCGATTTTATTGATTTGATCGATAATAAACACAATTTGCAGAACCGTTAATCAATAATCGGTTTTATTATCGATAGTGCCGATAAAATCATTGCAATCGATTATATCGATAAATTGATACCGAAAAGAATACTTTTTGGAAATTGTATTTTAATGTGGTTTTAAAGTCCACCGTAAATGTTTGAATGTTTTGATAAATACAATTTGGGACGTCATCGTTTCGTATTTTCATATAATATTTATTTAGAAATACCTGTTGTATTTAAAAGTATGTTCATTGACTAGCCTAACTATCCGTAATTGACTCATTCACAAAATCTAGCTTAACATTTGATACGGACAAAATGCTGTGAAGTGCATGATAGAACTGTGTTTGTTATTTACCATAGTGTTTACGACATCGTCATGCTTACGACATTTTCGAATGTCA
Organism: Glyphodes pyloalis; assembly: GCA_037074685.1. Taxonomy (NCBI): domain Eukaryota; kingdom Metazoa; phylum Arthropoda; class Insecta; order Lepidoptera; family Crambidae; genus Glyphodes; species Glyphodes pyloalis. The sequence continues at coordinate 8,794,679 of JAYKKO010000020.1, forward strand.
GTTGCCACATACTCAGTTCAAACACATACATATAGGCCTAGCATGCGCAAATTGCGCAGCGCAATACGTAAAATTTCTAGCATGAGACGACAAAAGTTTCAATACCGTTGATTAGGCGATAGTACACCGTAATTTCAGCCAATCAGCAGCTAATTTTGACATATCTTAAGAGCGCAATAGAATTTACTTGCTTGACGCATGCTAGGCCTGATAGTCAAACATCTCTGCGTGATAATAAGTCTGTTTGTCTGGTTGTCCGCAGCGGGCCCCCTGGCGGCGGAGGTGGTGTGTCCGTTCGGCGGCAGCAAGCGCCGGTACTCCATCCGCGAGCAGTCGCACCAGGCCATCGAGGCGCATAATCGATTGTGAGTAAACAACACCATTCAATCGAGTTGTACAAATATTTGATACATCGAATAACCAGGGTAGATGAATAAAAAATTTGTTGGGAATAACAGTTAAATTTCCAAAAAATATAAGATACAAAGCTTTTTTCTTTTACATAACATAGCTTTGTTTATATTTTTTTCTTTAATCATATAATTGCGTTAAAATAAAGCTCGACTTCACGTCTTCGTACAGTTTTTACGAATTATGGTGTGTGATGGCGGGCTTGGGAGTTGAGACAAAAAAAATGGATTATTTGATTATGACGAAAAGTCCTTTATTAAAGATTGACACTGCTTAGATATTATTCACACGTCTATATGAGTAAGCAAAATAAATGTCTATACGTCCGGATCTTGGTGGTTTCCTTTATCCTGATTCGGCATACCTTTGGACATGGTCAGCGGGATCAAGATAAAGAAAACAACCAAAATCCGTTACGTATAGACATTTATTTTGAAAATCAGTGTAAACTTATAGTTTTACAGAAAAATTTTACTTGCGCGATGTAACTACATCCTACGCCATCTATTGGTGCTACATGTGACACTTATTGTAAATTAGAACTTCTTGCTTAAATTTGGTCATATTAATTGAACATTAATTCTCTGTATTATCATATTTTTTTATTTATTTTTTAAATCAAAACATACGGTTTCATTGTATTCTGATAATCTAACTGGGCTATAAATTATTGTTTAGTCCGTTTCCCTATTAATTAATATACTTCGTTACAGGTCGCAAGGCCGTTCGCGACTCATCTCCGGGCCGACTAACTTCGCGCATCTCTCGCACATGGGCCCCGGGGACGGTATCCGGTCGCAGAGGCTACTCGACCTGCCCACCACGGTCGAGACTGCTGACGACCACCAGCAGGTAAACGTCTTAAAAGCGAGTTGGTCCTTCGAGCCAGATACAGACATGTATTACTTTTTTTTATTTATTTATTGAGGACAGCCAACAAATCTTCACCAAATGACAGTGAGTACGTTATATTTATAAAACGTGCTAAGTGCAAATTCACAGGCTGCCACGACTCGCGAGTGTGAGTAAATCAATGTGTTTACATATCTTTAAATTGAGACTTTATAGACATATCTTTAAATGTACATATGGTGTACCTTTTATTTCTTGATATTGCATAATCCCCTAAACACCCAAGCGGCCCCCAGGGACCACGTGTGACGTCATCGCGCCATTCCGTTGAACACTAAGCGGTCCCCGGCGACCGCTCTGACCCACTTGATTTTACACCTAAAATTAGTATAAAGTATATTTTTTATAAACAAGCTAAAGGATTTATCTACTTTGATATCCTAGCTACACTCTGAGCGCGAAAAATTTCTTAGTCTGTGGCTATTATTTTTTTTGATAATTTGTATATTTCTTGTAATCCAGCCTATACCATGGTTCAAAAGTTTAAACGCGTATAATAAATATATCCTTTCGATTATCAAGATATTTTGATGCCAGATAAATATAAAATATATTAATAAGTACATGTGCATTTACAGAATGATAAAGTATCGTTTTATTTTAGAATAATTGTATTTTTTGTAAACAGCTATAATTGCTACATCATCCTCTCTGAGGTGCCCCTGCTGTCATTTTTTTTTGACATTTCGATCTGATCTGAGGGATTAAGGCATTGAAAAACTTATTTTTTTATTTTATAACTTGACAGATTATTTTTATTAACTTTTTTCTCTAACGTTAGATTTCTACCGGCCAGTATTGACAAAAAAGGTTTAATTTCAACATTAATGGATAAATAACTTTGTTTCTTATTAGAATTACAAGGTATTCACTTACTGAGAAACAATATTGACAACTTATAACTAGTTTACAATCAGCTTAACGAGCGGATAGTATTAGAAAAATAATAACACTTAAAATACCTGACAACATGAAGTTATTTACATAAACTGAAACCCAGACCATAGTTTTTAGTTGAAAATCGTTGGAATTTCTTCCTGCAGACCTAGCATGCGCCACGCGACTAAATTTTATCGCGCTCTTAACAGACATCAAAATCGATTGAACTCAGTGCGTTAGCTGCTGACTGGCTGAAAATACGAGAGCTGTGTGCTATTAGCCAATCGACAGTATCACAACCTTTGTCGTCTCATGCGATTATTTTGACGTGCGCATGCTATGCTTAAAGAGAGGTAGGGCATAGCGATTTATCGCTCGAACTGGAGCAGCCCGACTGGTGAAATACCTCCACCTTACAGAAGACCGCAGCCAAATAACAATCACTTCGGTGTTGTGTTTCTGCGTGTGAGTTAGGTATCCAGAGCTCCTGGGGGGTGCTACATTAGTAGCAGGGGTCAAGCCTTCAAGGTAAGGGCGACAAGTCCAGTAACAGATTTATTATGCTGTACTTGTCACCTTTAAGCTAGGACCTCATAACCACTTAACATCAGGTGGGATGAGATCAATGTTGAAGTGTAATATAAAAAAAAAAAGGCTTACTGGTAGAGAAGAATGCATTCATATGTTTGCAAACTTATTCTAAAGTGAGACTATTGACATAAGATATGTATATGTAACAGTGTTAATATTTTAATTGTGACCGCAATTAAAACATTTTGGTTCTATAAAAATTATAAGCGTACGTAGTATCGTCCCGCCTTAGATGTCAAACGTTAGTAACGGGTGAAAATTGATAAACATACGCTTATACCAGCTTTAACACCTATTCTGCGTTTAATTTTACAGATGTACAGTAGTCGGGAGAGCAGTAAACGAACGTCTCCGTTGACGATATCGCACGGGACGGGGTCGTATAACGGTAAGATTTTACTGAATATATGTTCTTACTATATTTTTGCTATGTGAATTTTATTTGTTTAGCTGCAGTTGGACGGAAGGTGATTGTTTTTAATAGAGCTAAAATATCTCATAGTGAATAATTTATTTGTTTAATGTTTAGATTTATCACTAGAGGGTTGACTTGTTTCATAAATATGCCCCTATAGCTATGATGTCTACGTTTTATATTGCATGTGTAGTTTTAATGAGGGTGTTCGCGTACGAATAATCCACCAGAGGGCGATATGTAGGCGTGGGGTTCAACTGCTACGTTATTTTGGCTATGATTTACTTGACTTTGACAGACATGTCACCATGACATTTTAATCACCAATCAATCAACAGTTGGACTCCACGTCTACGTGTCGGCATCTAGTGGATTTTTGATGCGAGAACACCCTCATTGGAATGAATAATGTTTTCTGCACACTATAAAATACACATTAAAAATATTCAGTCCCTTAAAATTGACCAAAATGTACGAAAATTATATTTTTGTATGTTAATTGTATGGCGTACTTGCTAACTGACGTTACATTCCGTCTAACGATTTATATGTTTAATGAAAGCGTACGTAAGGATTATAATATTGTCACGCACCAGGATTGATGTCTTTGCTAAACAGCGCCATCTAGTTTGGAATGGCGGAACTTAATAGAGTCGAGAGTTCGATGACCGAACTTACTAGAACACCATCGGTCGGAGCCAGACTGCGCGCGAATAATCTGGATGTTTCTACGTTGGAAGGTTCGGGAACAACCTGCGAACGACCGGAGTAGTATTGAACTAGCGATACAAGTGATTACTTCGAAAGCGATTTTGAAGTGCGGCTTAGGAGCGATTGTGGTTTTAATTAGAGTGTTTGAAAGTTGTAATTAGTGGCGTTTAATTAAAGTATAACTTTTGGTAATTTTTATCGGCTGTTTTTATTGTCACGAACCCGAAGCTCGTAACAATATTAATACATATACAGTTAGATATTAAAATTTGGGAAGGATTTAAAAATCAATTTAAACGTCATTTACATTCCCTTTTCTGAAATGTGGTTTGTAGCTACAAATAAAACAACAATAATTATTATAAACCAGTCGCAAGTGCTCCTTGGCGGAGTTTAATATTTTATTCTTAGTCATTTATATGCAAACTAACGGCCCGGCGCGGCTACGCACGCGGAGTATCTTAGTTTTTTACGCATACTCCACTGATACCTACTGCGCTGTGCTAGCTGTGCTATGGTAGCACCGTGATGTTGAAGCCTTCTTTCGAACCAGTATTTTCTGAGATTAGCGCGTTCGTGTGTTTGAACGCGCAATAGACAAACAAACTCTTTTCTTTATTATATTTGATAAATATGGGTAACCGAGGCGCTTTGATTGGTCTACTACCCAAATACGATATAGTGTTTAATGCGTATGTTGTCGTGTCCAGGGTCGTGGAGAGGCGCGCGGCCGCGGGAACTACCCCCCGCCGCCCCCGACGCGCCTCCCTCGCCCCCGCTGTCGCTGTCGCACCACCGGCCCATGGAGAGGTACGTACGGTACAGCAGTACATGTGACCTGACGCGACATGCCCCCGCCGCCCTCGCCCCCGCTGTCGCTGTCGCACCACCGGCCCATGGAGAGGTACGTACGGTACAGCAGTACATGTGACCTGACGCGACATGCCCCCGCCGCCCTCGCCCCCGCTGTCGCTGTCGCACCACCGGCCCATGGAGAGGTACGTACGGTACAGCAGTACATGTGACCTGACGCGACATGCCCCCGCCGCCCTCGCCCCCGCTGTCGCTGTCGCACCACCGGCCCATGGAGAGGTACGTACGGTACAGCAGTATTCAAATGCCGGCGTATTCAAATGTGGCAACTATGCTTTGTCTCTTTCTTAACCTTTAAGATTCCACAGAGACGAATAGAGATTTTCCGTATAGGAATCGATTCTGACGTTTGTAAATATTAGTAACTCACTTTCTTTGACGAGGTTTTTACAAAGTCCTATTCAAATGGTTGAATAAGTACTCAGATATGTAAATGAATACTAGTAATAACTTTGAAAACATTGCTTTTCTCAGGTCTATAGGTGGCGGGTCGCAAGGAAGTGGATCTCTACTGCTCGAGCGGTCCATCACACCTCTCAGTCTGGGCAGCATGAGTTCGCTACACGATGTACTTAAGGTAACTTAATGACTTGATTAATGATACTTAAATCCTCATACCATTGACAAAGCTATTACTACTGGACAGGTTTGATCCTTCACTTGACAGCCAACTGAACGTGTCGCCCTGGTAATTTATTCCACTTGTGCTACAAGCGTATTTGCAAGCAACCCATCAGTGTGATAATGCTGTTATGGCCACTAGCAGCAATACTTGCTATAATACATTTGCTGCTAAATTATACAAGTTAATAAAAGTTAATGCAAACCAGCTTCAAAGCTGATTTTTCAATGGCTGCCCTCTAAGTTTGTTGTGAGGCCATACCTAATTTATTACTAAGCTGTTACTATCACGATTGCATGGCGACATAATCTAACGAAGCGAATATTCGCTATCGCCCTACAATAATGACATTTCTCCGGGGAGTTATAATACTAAATATATCAAAAACAACGATTTGCTATGAATTCAATTTTTTTTTATGGGCAATTTAAATTTTTATAGGTATGATTATTGTTTCATTTTTATTTGCAGACAATTATTACCCTGAATATTAACTTAATTTTTTAAAATTTTTTTTGGTAATATAGCAGTGTGAATAGACATTTTTTTCAGATAATTCCTATACATGCTTACAGGATAATATATGGTTTGGCATACATAATATTTTCCATTGACGTTTAAATTAAATAATAAAAAGAGTTTTACGATTTTCAAATTTTCCAAACGGGAAGAGCAAAGACAGGAAAAGGGCGGGCGGAGCAGTGAGTACAAGCTAGTGCAATACATTATATTGTTGTTTCCGTTTTACTGCCATTTTGAATTGTAGTCTTAGAGTCTTATCACACTAGCGGCTTGCAAGCGTATTTGCAAGCAACCCGACAGTGTGATAAAGCTGTTATGACCACTTGCAGAAATACTTGCTGTACCTAGTACATTTTGTGCTAAATGATAGTAATTAATTAAATTTGACGCAAGCCAGCTTCAAAGCTGATTTATCAATCGTTGAATAAAAATATACATGTAGATAAATTATAAGGCGACTTCGTCTTGAACTACTTGTATTATTTATTTGACTTTGTTGCGTTATACTTTAATAAGCTGTTTGATGAAAAATCCACCTTATATTAAACGTTTAAATTCGATTTTAGCTTTTATACTAGTCTGCTCTTTTCGCCGTTTCGTTTACGAGTAGTAGCAGGTCATATATTTTATGGCTTTGCAGACGCATATTGTTGATGTTTTAATATTTTTGATTTTTGGAGGAAATCTAGTTCGCTATTTTTCCATATTTCAGGTGTTGTCTTAGATATACAATTTGATTTATTTTAGAGGCTCGATTCGTGTTCATTCCTTTAATCAGCCTGTAATTTACTGACGTTTTCATTATTTTGATGTAATGTTCAAATAATATAGCTTCTGAACGGGTGTTATAGGATAGAAATTAAACTTTTTTTATTAAATCGGGTCCGGGGTTCAAAAATATTTTAAATTGAGCTGACTTTAATGATATTACCACGCAAAATAAAATACTAAACATTTTTATGTAGGTAGTAAATAAGCATATATTAAATATTTCTATTTACAAATTATGAACCAAAAACGAAATGAACACACGTTTTGGGATATTCGCTTTGCAGTTTGACATACTAGGGTTTTAAGAGACCGTGGTGGGAAGATGTGTTACGTTTTTGTGAGGCTATAACGACCTTGACCCCTGCTACTAATATAGCACACCCCAGGATCTCTGGAAACCTTACTCGCACGCAGGAACACAATAACACTTAAGTGATTGTTATTTGGCTGCGGTCTTCTGTCAGGTGGAGGTATTTCACCAGTCGGGCTGCTCCAGTTCGAGCGATAAACCGCTATGCCCTACCTCTATTATTGTGGTCTAGTGCCCACCCTAGGACCTTGGACTAGGTTTCAAATTGTTACTTCTTCTTCTCAACGCTACAAAAATAAGTGACAACTGTATCGCTTAACTCAATGAATGAGTTATATATTTTGATGTGTCAGGTGGGCACGGAGCTGGGGGAGGGCCTCCACTCGGAGGACAGCAGCTGCGGTGCCTCCCCGCCGCACCCCGGCGATCCCTGATGGTGAGTTATGCGTTTATATTGAGAACTATTTATGGTTATTAGCTGTAAAATACACTTTTTGAAGGGTCCACGGCGATAATGATGAATGTCAAAAATATTAAAATCTATGTGATCAACGTCATTCGGTCACTTCATACATGCAGCTAGTGATTTCGTTTACTAACTAGGCAATATCGCTTCCAGTCCTGAGATAAAACCGTTTCTGATATTTGACTACACGTCTAGAACGCTCAGTGTCCCAGGTATTCACGGCAATAAGGCTGAATTTTGGACAACGTGTATAAACTTAACACCCAAATATATTGAAATAAAAAACAAAGGACGTTTATCATTATTCCAGTGGACCCTTAATTTAATAGACCGTGTGTCGATAAGTATAATTGTGTCGTCACAGTTTTGCTATCTTCATCGAAAATCGATGAAGGAATCGTGTTTTGACAGGTATATAAATGTAGCTTACTTTAATAGCCAGTCAACATACCTATTAGCATATTTTATGTGCGATCTTACAGTTTTAGGATAAATATTAGCATTTTTTTTTCAATAAAGCTAAAACATGTTGATTTTTCTTATAAGTAAATAATACAAAGGCGTATTTTTATTTCAGAAACCAACTGGAATCGTACTGGACTATAGACATGTCCCGTTTCTACGCTTGCTTTTGTTGACAGTATGGTTTACGCTTACGAGAGCGAGGCTATGCGATGAAAAACGCGAATTAACTATATTTACACATATATACGGTTACACCCAAAATATATATACAACTTTTGTAATTTGAAAAAAAAATGTAAGTATTTTTGGGTGCAACTGTACTTAGAACGCAAATTGTTATAAAAAGTGCGCAAAAAACGATTCTAAAACGAAAGCCGTAAAGACGGCCTCAGACCGCGCGCGAAACGTTTATGCAAAAGCATAATTTATTTATAAATTTGGTTCCTATATATAAATGAAAAAATATTATTTGCAATATTTAAATTATTATTGTAATTATATATAAAACGGAGTATATTATTGCATGACGTATAACACAATACCTTCCATTATATGATAATAAATGAAATAATAGAGGTTTGATTAGATAAATAAACCCGATGTGGCTTGTAGGTCAATTAGAAACAGTTTGGGAAACTATGTCCGTGTATCATACAAACGTCATTAAGTGCAGAGTGAATATGGGAACATAATCGTTTCCACGTAAATATCATTCTGTACAGTCCTTTTTGCACATTTCACTGTTTGTAAGTTTGTAAATGTATCGGTATTGATACATTTGACCGATCAGATTTTACTCATTTAAATTAATAAATTTTAAATTATATTCGTGATGTAGATTTTATTTAGATTTGAATAGAGTGCAATTTGGTTCGATCAAGTTGTATCAATGCTGATACTTACCAAGAGATTTTCGAATTCATTGCATTTGTATCGATTAATTATTTTTTAGTAGTTTCTATAATAAAAAAAACTATGAATACTGGAGGCTAACCTATTTTTGGAGTTCTATAATTTTTAAGAAAAAAGAAATGTAATTAGATTTAGTTAATTCGTCGGTTTAGTCAATTTTGAAACAAAATTTTGAAAACACGTTTGCAATGAATTCGACTTTGTCTATTGTATATCACGTACTATTTTATATGTATTAACAAATATAAATAATAAAATGAATAGATGTAGATTTAATTAACCAAATTGATTTATTTATTTGCTTTTAAGGCTCCTCTAAGAATACTCGATCGCCATTATGTATTTGTGTAAACAAAGAGTAAAATGAGGGATGTTTCAAGAACTTTTCGAGAATATTCCTGATCGATTTATAGCTATGATTAGCACACATCTGTAAAAGGTATTCGGTTGTAAACTTAATTTTATTAATGATTTATTTGTTAATAAAATGCATTCATACCATATTTTACACATTTATGACCAGTTTCTCACATTCTTATATCATGCACCGCTGATTTATTCTCAGTTTAAATGACGTCTTGTAGTTTATTGTTAAACTTTTGACATATAATAATAAACACTGCCAACCAACAGGTATTAACGACCAATAGTCATCCATGTAAATGTGTGGATGACATAGCGTTTCGTAGCAATGTTTTAGGTCATTTCTCTACATGTTCTGCGAAACTGTTTTATATGAAATTGTGGAAAAGTTTTGATCAAATGTGATGGTGATTATGTGGGCACGAGCCTGTGATCAAATATTTTGCTAATACCCAGTTGTGACCGCAATAATGGCACCGCCAAAAAGAGACATAAATTATAATAAATCTGTTAAATTCTGTCACTCTAGTTGGCAGAGTACTCATTAAGCCGCGTTGCGTGTAATGCATCTGATACTGTATCAAATACGTGTACTTACTAAGCTATGTGAGTAACTTGCTTAACGAATAGAAAACGCAATATCAGTACACAAAACCAAACTTAATTTAGTGTAGTTTAATTTAGTTGGTGCCAACATAATCACCAACAATATACTCAATTAATAGAAAATTTAACTAAATAGCAGTTATGCCTTTATTCGCAGTGGTAATCTTAACGTAAAGATGAAAGTTTCAAATGAAAATCTCGTAATATTAATTACAGTTATAGGTTTGCCTTGTACATTAAGAATTGTACAGATATTTTCGTTCACAAGTGTACAAAAGCACTTAGAACGAAAATACGTGTAGTTAGGCGTTAGAGGAGAACCGATTGATGTTTTCGCTAGATAGAGTTAGTTAATAAACTAATTGTATCAATAATGGATACTTATAATAATTCTCCCCAAGTATTACAAATTAAGTTCGGTATTCTGAAAAAAAAATGGAATGCTTTATTTGTTTGGAAGTAATTTTTAGAAATGGTATTTTGACTTGAGTCATTTTATTTATTTACTTTAACCATTTAATTATTTGGTTGACAAATTCATGACAAAACCGAGAAGGAAGGTTTTTGATATACATCGTTAAACCAATAACCGATATTCATATTCGCTGTTTATATTTATTATTAAATACAAACGGTATAGGTGAATCTCATTGCTGGGAGAAAGTTGATTACAAGAAGAAATTAACTCAATAAAGAGCCGATTTTCCGATCCTTAGATACAACGACAGATATCGTTTTTTTTTTAATTTTCAAACGGGCATTACAACGTTCATATTGGAAGAGTAAACTTATTAGACGTTCAAAAAAGTTGGTATGGGTTTATAATTTTTAAATTTCCAAAGTATTTATGATAATGATATCATATCAAAATGGTTTGATAATATGTTTTGTTCTAGCATTGACAATTTCAATTATTTAGTTTCACCTATCTAAAGTTAGTATCAGGTAGTTATTCATAGAGTAAATTACGGTTGAAAAACCGACAGCGTCTTATTCGGCCGATAAACAGTTAAATTTATTTGTTTTTATATAGCCTATAACTGAGCAAAGGCCAAATATTACAGTACAAATATTTGTGGAATATTACAAATTTTAATTGAGGATTGAAAAATCGGATCTTAATGATACTGTCACGAGTTTATTATGTGATGTGTCTGTTTGCTTGTCGCGTTAACGATGGCTGCATTTACATTGTATTTAATGGATATAAGCATAAAAGCGTTTCATAAGTTGATGTCAAAGTATTTATTTAGATATTAAATATGCTTTGAACTACAATTTAACCAATATTGGCCATTCATATGCTTACTTTACGTATTAAAATTTAGTTTCTCAGAATTCTCCCTTTTTTAGATTACGATTAACTTTGGATTATAAATATTGACTTGAATTATATTCGTAATTTAAACAACAAAATGTGAATAAGCCCTTTTATTCAGAATACTTATTGTTTAAATTAATTTCTAATCTCATTGTATTATGTGACTATGTATTTAAACCTAAGGCAATTAATAATGTAATAATTGTTATTTTTAACAATCTAGTCTTTTTGTTTGTTTTAAGACCATAATGTATTATTGATTATGAGTTTTGTATCTTCGCTGTATGTTTTAAGCGTAATACTAGTTATTTTAGAAGAAAATTGAGATTTTTTTAGGATAATGTTTGAAATGCGACTTATGGAGGCAAACGAATGTTGAGCGACTACCTACCATTCAAATATTAAATTATTTTTGGTTGAGTGAGGTCATGTTAGAAAATTAAAGTATATAAAATATTATTTCATTATGATTTTTCTAGAGACTGCATCATTACAAAGTGTATTGTAGTTCTAGTTTATAAATAAGATTTCAATAAACTCAAAAATTGGTCTAAAATGTATAAAATTGTTAAGTCATTAACGAGACTGAAATTTTTATAATTATCTCGTTATTTTGCTCAACCAAAAATGACTTCCATAGAAACATTTTGATTCCGCGATAATTTTATGTTTGAACATCGATTTTATAATAAGTTCTCCAAAGATCTGTCAATCAGGCTTACATTCGTACGTAAGATGTTTAATAATTTAGTAAAATAATAATTAGCTTTTTATAAATATGAAATTATATTATTAATAAAATTGTATACCAGAACTGAACTGTATATTGCTTTTAAATTTGATTAACGGCTTGATACGTGCATAATTTCAGCATTATTATGTATTTATATTTATTTAATACTAATTTTGGACTTTTATTTTAAAGATTTATTATGAAATGCCTATACAATAATATTTAAACATAACTAATAATTATGCATGTATTGTGAAAGCAAAACACCAAATTATAAGGTTAAGGAAGTGTTTTATTAGTATTTATAACATTCCGTTTACATCTTTTCTGTCTATCTCAATTTCAAATCTTCGTATACAAATGATTTATAAATAATACACTTCAGTATTTCATGTTCTAAGGACACGCAGTGCTTCCTAATTAAAATAATGTATTGATTCGACACTAACAGTTATTAATTTGGGGGAATGAGCCCTTTTTCGAAGTTCTGAAATGAAGTGAAATATTTTTTGTATTTTTCTTTTACTTTCTCACTTTTTGGTCAAGTCGAAGCTGTATAATTATATATAACATTTGTTACCCCTTGACCCACCCGTAATTTAATGCTATTTTAGTCAATTTTATTGAAATAATGGACGAAAATTATTATGTATAAAGAATTGAAAATTGGCAAAAAAGTGATTATAAATAACCTAATAATGTGGAATACAAAATTTGTTATATTAACCCAAAATAAAATGGGTGTGTATTGTTGATGGTAAGTGAAAGTTTATCGTATTATGTACAACTGTGCTAGATATTTTATGTACGGTCAACGAGACCTCACGAAAAACGCTTACAATACGATAATGGTTCTTATGCACACGAAATGAGGGCTCTACAAAGACCAAAGTGCATAGTTTGTTGTGCGTTTGACTATTTGTGTGTTGAATTAATTTTATTTCTTGATCTTGTTTTATCTTAGAATTGTTAATCAGATGTCATAAGGAAAATAATCCTAGATTTTAAAATTAATAGGTTAATTAAAATACATTAACCATAATTTCAGAATATACAATTTGTATCTTTATTTGTACTAACACAGTTGTACTATTACGTAGACGCGTAGATTTTGCTAAAATTATATAAAGAGTTTGCATTTTATACATTAATCGAGAAACATATATATTATCACTATAAGCTTCCCACAACCTTATGTTAATTATTGGACAATATAATAGGAAAACATAATTGTATCTCTATATTCCTCCTAGTCTGTAATTCCTACCACTGTTTTACCAGCGAAGTGTTATTCTCAAAATTTGCAGTATTTTCAAAGAAATCCAAAAGTATTGGAGTAATGTTTTACTGTTCGCGCGTACCACACGTTATGTTCAATCACATCAGTCAAGTGCTTTTACGTAGGTGCCATGGTTAGCGACAATTTAATAGGGCAGTAGTTTCGCTTGGTTGTGTTGTGATCTCTTCGTATGTGTAGTCGCGGGAATGAACTAGTGTTGCAAGGAAGTAGCCTAACTATCTTTTCTGGTCCAAATTATCGAAATAGTAAACGGGGATACCTAAATTTTACTGGTAATTCTTTTTTAAACTTGTGTTACAGAAATCAGAAGATTTATTGTAAGTTACGTCTGAAATACATTTTGTCTTGCATTTTAATTTATTCTGAGTATGATACATTTCCCTGGCTGCACATAGCGATTTGTAATCTTTATATATTACGCAATTTATATCATGAACAAAGTTAGTTTAATTGCAGAGTAATTTATTAGCCTCTCGCGACTTCGCAAGTATCTTCCTTGTATCTTACGGTAATACACCTACTATTATAATTTGTATGTAAATCTAAATTATTGACTAATATTAAATTGCAATTACATGAAATTCAATACTTAATTATTTTATGTAAATACCTAAATAAAGAAACATTTGAATGATTCTCTTGTTTCATTATAATCAGATAATTTCAGGTTTAATACTTTTTATTTCTTCTTTTTTTTCTACCTGACAATCGATGATGGCTGCGAAGCCTTATCATCTTCACCGGGCTTTCGGGGGAGCGCAGATTTCTCTCATCCCTTAATTATTTCTTCAAAATAGATCACGTGTAGGTACTTAGTGGTCCTGGGGACGATGGCTCTCGAGATTTAGCCTTTTGGCCCCTTTTTATCGCTACGGTAGTTATAGCAAGGCAAGCCTAAATAATAGGTCTAATAGTAGGTCTAGTATTTTTTTTCGACTATTGATTTTTCAAGTGGTTATTTGGGCTAGTGTGATAATTTTTGAGATTCTTTAAGACTTTGTATTAATAAAATAAGATATGCTTGTAAATAATGTGTATTTAATGATAACAAGAAATGAGATCTTATATTTATATCATCCAGAAGATGATGAAATGTATTAAACGTCTTGCCTGAAAAGTTGATGTTGATAAATCTAACATTAATAAATTAGACCTAGTCTAAGAAAAGTTTCATATTTTTTTCGAACAGGCTTGTGAACTCCGATTTAGAGTCTCAAAGTGTCTAACCTACGAAAAGGCCTGTACTTTGCGTTATTCAAAGGGCTCTCACTATCTGAAACGACCAAACACGTACCTACTACCAGATAACGCCCAAAAGTTTGCGCAGCCCTAACAACGCTATTTGATTATTTTTCAGGCCATACACAACAATTGGAACAAAAAGCTTCGAAGTAGAGCATGCTTTAGGAGCGATATCGAACGCAAACTCTCTTTACCACATCGATCCGCTTTCCAGTACAGGTAGCTCTTAAAAAGGGAAATTAAAATGAAAAACAAATTTATAAATACAAATTTATTCAGCAAGTCACTACGTCAATAGTTAATATAAACGCAACACTTAAAACAATCTTAAGTCTTTGTACAAGGCAATTTTGTATCAACAATATCCACACACGGGAAGCAAACGTTCATTGTCAAATTGCACAACCGAAAACAAAAATGGCTTCCTTCAAATCGTTACATTTAGCGCGGGAAAATGACAATAAACCATCAAAAGTTCCTACCATAGACAGAATTTACTAAAACCTTATTGATAATTCTACATTCTGGAACGATATTGCGCTAAACATACGATTAGAAAACTGCCTAAGTTAAAATTAAATTAATTTAAATTTATCAATCTAAAACGTTTCAACCGATTTCATCGATTTTTAAAATCTCAGTTTCAATTTGTGCACTTTCCTTTGATTAAACCTCACTTTAGTTGCGCAGACTTTTGCGATAACTTTGCTTCCCGTTAATTCCTCGCCATAGATCTATTTACTTAGATAATTTTACTACAATAACCATATTTGTATTCACTGCAACTGAAACATCTACGAACACGATAAGATGACTAAAACAAGACAGACAAATTTCGAGTATTTATTAATTAATAAATATAATAAAAATCTCGTAAGTACGTATATTATTATATAAAAATTGCCACGTTCCGGGATTTGAGCTTTCATAGTAGACACGAGTGTAAAACCATAGAGAAAAACGTCCAGGGATGTGCCACGGATAAGGTAGAAAAAAATTCTAAAACAGGTCCATATTGAAAAGGACGCACAAGAATCATAAGACAAAAAAGCCTGCAATAACCCAAGTTTGTAATTATATTACCGCTGAATAAGCATGGATTACTGAAGTTTTTCATTCTTTTTTTCCCGTAAGTCAAGGTCATAAGGTTTAATTTGAGGTTGTAATTATTTTCCGATTGCCCTATGGGCCCTAAGTATTATCATTGGATTAAAAAAAATATTTTTTAAAGCTTTCTAATATTAGGTCTTTAAAAAACTTCCGAGGGTAGATGACAATAAACCAAAAACGTCATATCTTAGTTCTAAAGTATCCCCAATCCCTTTAAAATTGCCAAACCTTGCTTTAACTGCGACATAAGTCGAGTAAAGCTTCAAAGTACCTGAAGGCAAGTCTTATTTAATTCCAGTCTTTAAAGCCCTCAACATAAGGTCTACCATGGTTATCTCGTGACACACCCCGGTTCGTTCCACCTCTAGGACGCGTACACCCGCGGCAAAGGAATGTGCGCTGCCCGCGAGCCTCCAGTCTCGTCATCGGACATACTAGCGATATAAACACGGTACACCTCATCTTCAGATATACCTCGGATTAGTGTCTGCAAGAACAACTTAAAATTATGACGAGTTAATTAAATAAAAGTTACAATTAAAATGACATAATACTTTTAATTAGAAATGGACGATTACACCTAAAATTAATTGTAAAAATGCGAATGTTTTCTGCAACGACGTTGTATTTGTAAGCGTTCTACGCGGATAAGATAATTCTGATTTACTTATCAGTGAATTATAGTCTTGTTTTATATTATGTAGATACGACATTTATTGTAATACTACATTTAATTTGGGTCTGTTTCAGCCCTATTGAGTCACGAGATTAAAACTCTGGATTAAAACCGCAATAAAACAGATTAAACCTGTGATTAAGTAAGAAACTTACTTGAAAATCATTAGAAATTTCACATTTGGTTTGTATTCAAAAGAATGACCGTAAAGCTATCTTTATGTATTTGAGAAAGCAAAATTATGTTTTCATCAATTTTTTTTTACAAGATGAATTTCAAATGATTTTGAATCCAAGTGTCGCGGCTTACCACGATTACTTATCATGTAGAACGCTCGCAAAATAAGTCTTTAACATTCCAAATGCATCATAAACTCCACACGTCACGCGCCATCGTTGCACAAAACATCTGCTCATAATATACATACGCTACATTTTGGTGCGAAAACAAAAATCACTAGTGTCGGGTAAATGCTACATTACTGGGTAAAATGAGATTGTTCGTAAGAATTAATCGAAATGCACTTTCTGCTCCACCAAACTAACTATAAGTTTCTTAATAAGCAAGTTTACGTAATTCTACGTTACGTATCTCTGGTAAAATGTGGAAGATTTTTGGAGAAAAAAAAACACTTAGCAAACGTAATCGTAATTGCTTTCAATTTGCGAAGCATTTTTTTTGCCATACGCATTTAATTTTATGATGATTTTGCACAAGTTGTACATAAACAGCAGATCCGGTTGCGCATTAGAAAGGCATTCTTATATCGTCGTCATAAGATTTGTTATTGAACTGCAAGTGTTTATTTACATTATGCTGTCGACTGTATACTAAAACAACATTACATAAATACGGTACGCGAAAATCAATTTAAAATGCTCAACATAGTCAGTTTTACTTGCCAACGTACTACAATTTACAAATGCGAAATTTCGATTTAAAAAATTAGTAGATATTGTAAATATGTTTACCATTTTAAATGGAAACTAACATTCGCAGCTTCGATCAAATATTTTGTAGACCTACAGTTACATGCAAAAAATAGCCAAATTACTGTCCCCTGCGTTATGACATACATAGATATCTGTATATTATGTATCAAACATAGCAAAGAGGCCGATAGTGTTATATAGTCTAACTAAATTGAAAAAGTAACGTGACTGGGAGAATTAAGAAACAAATAATATCTGACGTAATACAACCCACGTGGCTCAGAAACCAATCAGAGAGAAAGAAGGTTAAATATGTGGAGAATGTATGTTCTTTACTAAAAGTGGAAGTACTTCCGCCGAGCTAGGTGTTATCTGCTCGGGGACCAAGGCCCAACTACCAATCGTGGTTTGTTGTATATATAGCTAGTGGCGACGATAACTTTGACATCGCGATGTAGGATCGATGTTATTGATTGGCTAATCGCGCATTACGTATGGAGCGTTTGTTTACTACGTCAATTCTGCTGACGCTGTATTTGTGTGTCGACTTGAAGGTAACGTCGTCGGTCGGCACAAATACTTATCGAATCCTTGTTTCTTATGTGCCATTTGTATATTATATTATTGACTTTTCTACAAAATATTCGATCGAAGCGACGCATATACTATGTCGAGTCATGTTACATTTAAACTGACGAAGCGAACTATCCACAACTTCAATTAAACTGCAACACGAAATCCGAACCCACTAACATTAATTAATTAAATGACTCTAGCTAGATTATTTAGGCAAACTTATGTTTTTCATTACATTCGTATTTTCAATTCATTGTTTCAACCTTGTTTTGATTAATTCATGGGTTCAGGCGTTAACTACCAGGGTACCGAAATAGGTAGGGGTTTTAGTAGTGTACAAAATCTGGCAACCCTGTTGGTCTACTTCCAAAAACGAAAGGTTTAGTTTTTGAAGATTAATCAAAGTTTGGGAATTAAGCGTTTTTTGATTCGCATAAATTATATTTTGTTTTCTTAAAACGTCTCAGTCGCATTCTTTATGAGTTGGTTAC
Source organism: Glyphodes pyloalis (assembly GCA_037074685.1). Classification (NCBI taxonomy): domain Eukaryota; kingdom Metazoa; phylum Arthropoda; class Insecta; order Lepidoptera; family Crambidae; genus Glyphodes; species Glyphodes pyloalis. Next base: position 8,812,889 of record JAYKKO010000020.1, read on the forward strand.
GATTATGAGAGTTAATAATTTATATCTGTCGTCGTATCACACATATTTCGTTTTTGGGAATAGACTCCCAGGCGTCTACTAGCAGGGACCGCAATATCAGTATTTTTATTAATTTTAAAAAGGTTACATATTTTCAAATCTGGCAGCCCTGGTCTGAAAACATATAACTTCTCAGTCGCCTCCGGTGGCAACTCGGAATTTTCATTCCCATTTGCCACCGGTGGCAATTCTTGTGGGGTCGATTGGGAATAAACGCGAAATAGCCAGGGGTGCTATAGGACAGTATTTTTTTAAGTTTTGAAAATGTGACTCAAGATCCAAATTTGGAGTTGGCAAACAGATCTGGTAGCCCTGGTCTGAACATAGGCCTCCCCAGGCGGCCCTAGTCGTCCTTGCGCGTCCTGCGGCGGCGCACCTCAGCAGGACGGTCGCGCGCGGACCCTCCCGAGTCTCCGCTCTCCGCCGGTTTCTTTTCATCTTCCGACGTCTAGAAAAAAAAGATAATTGGTTGTCTGTAAAGTCAGTTAAACGGAGGCACTTTGACGTGACAACGCTGAGCCAATCATGCCTATTGATGGTACCACGCTCTCGCTTGCGGAACGCGGCAATGGGCATAACGGGACAGTCATCATCTTTTTCGAGCATGCAGCCCGTAGTGCCCGACGTCATCTTTTTCGTGCATACAACCCTTAGTGTCAAGTTGTTAGACATTGTCACGTCAAAAATCAAATTATATATAAAAGGAGAAACTGACTGACATATCAACGCACAGCCTAAACGGCTTAACGTAGGCACTTCAAATTTGGGGGGGGACGTAGCTTAGGTACCGTAGAGGCGCACTAAGAAAAGAATTCCCGAAATTCCCACAGGAACGGGAATTAGCGGGAAAATCCTTTTGTATGAAAAATGTAAACCGCTTTAGTTAGACGCTTGAAATTTGGCTTGCAGGTACCTTAGTAAACTTAAACCTTAGTTGCAACAGGATATTGCAAAATTACCACGCGAACGAAGCCGCGGGCACAGCTAGTAAAGTATATACAGATATAACAAATCCATAAGGGTCCCGTTTTTCACCATTTGGCTACGGAACCCTAAAGTTATTTGATTCGAGAACTTTCTTGTCTCTTCTCTGTCAATCTCACTTAATAAAGCAAGCACTTACGTCGCTCTGCGAATTCTTCTCGGCATCGCTGTTGGCGTTATCGGCGTCGTCTACGATGTCATCGTTCAGCAATTCCTGTAAGGACATCAATTGTTATTAAAGAAATTATATTCAACTACCTAACCCAGCGATTTTTGTTCCGCCTTAGAGACTAAATAGCACTAATTTTCAGAAATAAAACGCTGGTTTTTTCGGTAAAACTAGCAAACTATATTGTCAATAAAGAAAAAGAGTATAATTTTTTTTAAAAAGGTGCAATCTTGCACAGATAACATCATAAAATAAATAAATGAGAAAACATCATAAAAAAAAATAATAATAATAACAAAAAAGTGTCCAATGTGCTTCTGATTCTAAACTATACATTCTATCATTGAGGATTTCCGTAGTCCAGAGGCGAGCGAGCCCGGGTTCGATTCACGGGTCAATATGGAAATCGAACTTTTCGGTATTGTCTCAGATCTGGGTGTTGTGTCTGACTGTCCTTGTTTCTGAATTCTTTTTCCATAGAATCAGAGAAATGTACCTGATGTCCTGCTACTGTCGTCGGTACCTGGTGGTCGTCCGCCCTGGCGCGGCCCTGGTCTCCCTCGGCCAGCCCCTTGTCCTATGGTGCTGTCGTCGGTACCTGGTCGTCGTCCACCCTGGCGCGGCCCTGGTCTCCCTCGGCCAGCCCCTTGTCCTATGGTGCTGTCGTCGGTACCTGGTCGTCGTCCGCCCTGGCGCGGCCCTGGTCTCCCTCGGCCAGCCCCTTGTCCTATGGTGCTGTCGTGGTACTTGGTCGTCGTCCGCCCTGGCGCGGCCCTGGTCTCCCTCGGCCAGCCCCTTGTCCTATGGTGCTGTCGTGGTACCTGGTCGTCGTCCGCCCTGGCGCGGCCCTGGTCTCCCTCGGCCAGCCCCTTGTCCTATGGTGCTGTCGTGGTACCTGGTCGTCGTCCGCCCTGGCGCGGCCCTGGTCTCCCTCGGCCAGCCCCTTGTCCTATGGTGCTGTCGTGGTACCTGGTCGTCGTCCGCCCTGGCGCGGCCCTGGTCTCCCTCGGCCAGCCCCTTGTCCTATGGTGCTGTCGTGGTACCTGGTCGTCGTCCGCCCTGGCGCGGCCCTGGTCTCCCTCGGCCAGCCCCTTGTCCTATGGTGCTGTCGTGGTACCTGGTCGTCGTCCGCCCTGGCGCGGCCCTGGTCTCCCTCGGCCAGCCCCTTGTCCTATGGTGCTGTCGTGGTACCTGGTCGTCGTCCGCCCTGGCGCGGCCCTGGTCTCCCTCGGCCAGCCCCTTGTCCTATGGTGCTGTCGTGGTACCTGGTCGTCGTCCGCCCTGGCGCGGCCCTGGTCTCCCTCGGCCAGCCCCTTGTCCTATGGTGCTGTCGTGGTACCTGGTCGTCGTCCGCCCTGGCGCGGCCCTGGTCTCCCTCGGCCAGCCCCTTGTCCTATGGTGCTGTCGTGGTACCTGGTCGTCGTCCGCCCTGGCGCGGCCCTGGTCTCCCTCGGCCAGCCCCTTGTCCTATGGTGCTGTCGTGGTACCTGGTCGTCGTCCGCCCTGGCGCGGCCCTGGTCTCCCTCGGCCAGCTGGTCGAGGTCTGCGCGCGTCACCAGCACCTTGTCCGCGCGCCGCGGCGGGTACAGCAGGTCGATCACGCACACCAGCATCTGAGGACACATGGAACACTACTAATAAGGTTTAAATTACAATTTCCTCCATCCATGTAGATTATGACGACCTACGCATCAGCTTATTTGTGTTGCTGCTGATGAATTACCCTAACTATCTCACTAGGACTAAATATGCTCGCAATAGTTTTGTTTTGAGTGATTAATCACTTGTTACAAATGGAGAAATCGATGACTTACCAATCCAAGCAAAGCGCCGATAAAGATGGTGGCCACCGCAAAGATCAGGTAGGAGCCCCACGTGGGCAGACCGTACGTCTCCATCAACGTGTTGTGCACGCTCTGAAAAGTAAACACACAAGCATACAGACATTAAATAACAGTACGAAATTGTTTGTTATTCCTATGCTCAGTCGGTACGGAAGCACTATTCTAAAAAAACGATTAGGTAATAATTTCAAACTAGCGGTCTGCCTCATATTTAACGGTATTTAAAAAATAATTCAGCTGTCATCCACTTTTCCAAATCGGGTCTGTACCCAGTGGAGCCGATCGAAATATACGCCAACCACGCCACTATTTCTAATACTTCCATTATTTAACTTTATTTCTTTCGAATGGAAGCAGTCTTAAATATGAAACAATTTATTTATAAACAATGAACACATCTTGTATTTGAAATTTGTCATAATGTACAGTACTACTCGGAGCTCTTTTATTTGATACAACTTACATTGAGGGAGTTGTCAAAATATGTAATCTATTTAAGGCAGTGTTGCCGGATAATCGATTTTCGATTAATTGATTGTGTCCATCCCAAATAATCAAAACAATCGATAGTATTGTCTAATCTAAACAATTATAATTTAATAATTATCGATTACATCGATAGTATCGCTTCAAATCTTGATAATGATGCTATCGATTATATTGTATTTGACTACGCATTATAATCGATTATATTAAATAAAGATAGGTATTATTGCCGATTGATAAATCGGCAACACTATAAGGCAGTTTCACTCTTGGATCCTAATACACCTTTCAAAAAAAAAAAGTAAAATCAAAATGGTCCCTTTGGGAGCTACGATGCCATAAACACACAAACATACAGACACGTTATTGCCCCATACATAGATAAAAAATTACGTTACTCACTCTTAGAGCCTGGCTCAGCTTGAAGAATTCAGCGACTAGTGTCATCTGCACAGAGTCAGGTGCCTTCCATCCGGGGATGGGGTCCGTCTGCTTCCAGCGCTGCTGCTCAACGAAGCCCAGCATAGAGTCCACGTCGCGGGGCCCCTTGTACTGCCGGAACTCGCCGTCTTTTACGCTACAAATAAATGCGCGAATTATTAACATACAAGCTGTTGCCCGCGACTTCACCCGCATTGTTTCCGGATTAAAAGTATTGAATATGTGAATCTAGTATGTATGTCATCTGCTTTCGTGCGGAATTTAATTGAAATCTATTCTGTAGTTTTGCGTGAAAGAGTACCAAACAGACAAGACGATTATAAAATGAATATAATTTCATATATTGTATATTAACTCAGGTTTGGGTATGCCGAGTAATTGGTGTGAGGACTCCAGTATTCGTATCAGTCTGCTGGTACTCAGTTATGAATAATAACGACGACCTCCGTAGCCGAGAGGCGAGCGGACCGGATGGCGTCCCGCCATCTCTAAGGCCCCGGGTTCGATCACCACTGGGGTCAATTTGGGAAACGAACTTTTCTACATTGTTTTGGGTCTGGTTGTTGTGGTACCGTCGTCGTTACTGATTTCTGTAACACAAGTGCTTAAGCTACTTACCACAGAATCTGAGCAATGTATGTGATGTCGTCTAATATTTCATTTATACTCACTGGAAGATAGTGGGCAGCGCAGTGACGACAAACCGCCCGCTGAGGCCGGGCGACTTGGTGACGTCGACGGCGGCGGCGCGCACGCCGAGCGCCTTGCGCTGCGCCTGCGCCGACAGCTCGCGCCACGCCGGCGCCAGCGCCGTGCACGCCGGGCACCATGGCGCGTAGCTGACGTACAACAGACAAATAATGTCTAGTCTAATTTATTTTAAAGAAACAGAAATATTTCATATACGTATCGTGCTTGCTGCTCTTCCGTCTTCCGAGATGAATTTTTTCTGTTTTTTTTTAATATTTAAAGTTCGCTAGTGCAGCACTATAGAAATCATAAACACTAATAAATAAATATAAATAAGTGACAACTTAAATGGCATTGGATTGGGCATGTGGTCAGATCTCCCAAGGAAAAATGGACCAAAGATGTCGTATCTTGGTACCCCAAAGATGGGAAGAGGACAAGAGGGTGGCCACAAAGAAGATGGGAGGATGACCTACCACAAGGATGGAGCAGATTAGTGAGAGACAGGACAACATGGAAAATTCTAGAGGAGGCCTATGTCCGAGGAGGACAACCTGAATGAAATAGTGTGGGTGTTACCAATTTCTATTAGAATAAGTTATGTTAAATTAAGTAACATATTAAAGATAAGAAATTAGTAATATGGTAAGTTAGTAAGTAGCATGTAATTTTTCAGAGAATAAAGGCTATTTTTATTTTATTTTATTTTACTAATAAATAATGACATCAAAATGTAAAATTGTACTCAAATAAACGACGGCTTGATTGATGGTCTTGCAGTGTCTACTAGTCTGCCTATACCCAGGGCTGTAGCTAGACTCAAGGTTGAGGCATGACAGAAGTAAAAAAACTATCATAATTGAAACAAGATATTATACAAATTAAGGTGTGATCTTTATTGGCAATCTTTTAATTGGTTAACACTTGCTTTTTAATATGAGATCTCATATGTTGGAAATAACGGTAGTGTAAAGTTCAAAGTGTGTAGTTGACAATACATCAAGGTAAACCTTGATATTTGAAGGGTCTACGGCAATAATAATGAATGTCCAAAATATTCAAATCTATGGGATCAACGTCATTTGGTCACTTGCAGCATACATGCAGCTAGTAATTTCGTTTACTAACTAGGCAGTATCACTCCCAGTCCTGAGATAAAGACGTTTCTGATATTTGACTACACGTCTCGAACGCTCAGTGTCCCAGGTATTCACGGCAATAAGGCTGAATTTTGGACAACATTTATAAACTTCACACCCATATATCTCAGAACAAAAAACAAAGGATGTTTATAATTATTGCAGTGGACCCTTCATTTGTTTTTCCAATTACTTAAGGGCGGTGCAACATCTAAACTGTGCAGTCTGACATGCTTTTGATCATACTACGGCAAGAATAAACAGATCGTTTTCAGGGAGTTCATAACAATAATAGATTACAAAATTTACATGTAAACAGCACATTACACCTTATAAAATCAGGCATCATCAATAATCAAACATGTACAACTGATATTAACAGGCACTGCCAAATTGACCCAATTGATCGAACCTTGATTTGAAATAGTTTGTGATGTTAATAACATTCCATTTGGAAATGTAGCCACTTAAGAAATTTGGTCAATAATGAACACATTGTTACTTTCAAAATAGTATTATGAAAAATAAGCATTTAAACATTTAGACATTATTTAATAATATAATTAATATAATCACATCACATAAACTATAGTTTGCCAATGAAAAATAAAAGGAGAGGACATAGTATACATAACATTTTAGACATTTAAAATAAATGTTATTCCAATAAGACTCATTGACTTTTTTAAGACAAAGAAAAATACAAATGTTCATGAAACATTTTAACATCACTTAAATTTGAATATTTAATTGAATTCTAAGGTTATTCTTTGAAATGTAATTTTTACATGAATGGCATGTTTGTCCCCAATATTATTTTAACTAATAATGGGAATCAAGTCTCAAGATACTATATTTTAAACTGTTGTTAATTGAGATCTTTGTCTATCTATGTAAGCTACTTATTACTGAATTCTATGATCAAGTATGTACAATACCAAAGCAAGGAGATATGCACTTTTTCTCATTGGAATTTTCGTCTAACAGTGGCTCTGAAAGGCATTTCTTAGAATTGAGAATTGACCTATCACGGAGACAATACAATAGTATAGAGTGTGCGTCACCTTTTCTAGCGATGCGGACCCTACCGACCTTGCATGGTTTATTGAACTCTGGTGTGGGATGCCTGCATTTACACATTAGCATTCCATTAAGACGCCTACAATGCATCAGCGTATCTTTCCAGAATGTTCAAGTAATGTTTTGCAGCGCTAGTTAGACATGAACACATGTATTTTATACGAAATTTCCAATAAAATTAAAATGACACGTTTCGAACAGGGCACCGGCAAACAAAAATTACTCACAATTCAACCATCCATTCTCCTTCGAGGATTTCTTTCCAATTGTCTTCATTTAGTTCACGGTTAGCACTGACTAAACTGGTAAGAGAACATAAAATAACGGAAAAATAAATGAAAAATTGTAAAATTTTCGGTGTAATGTGTACGTGCGCCATGTTTGATTTTGGTAAAATTAGTGTTGCCAAATGACTGAACCAACAAATTACTAACAAAAACATCACTCAAACAAAACGCCTATTTTTGGAAACTTGGTTTACCAAACGAAACAATAAAAATTAGAAACGGTCGAATTGAGAAATTACAAATACAATCGTTTTATAATGCGCTCTTTATGCGTATCTCTACAAACAAAAGACACAAGGAATAAAATATTAACAGAATCAGCCTATTGAAGTAATGTTAAGCCATTCTTTCCCTATTTAACAGGCGAAAAAAATTGGCTTGAATAGGTAGTAAACTTTGTAACATCAACAAAATGTTTAAAGATGCTAAAACACATCTAGTATTTAGATTCCTTGAATATTTTTTTCAGTAAAATTTTTGGTTAAGCGTCCTTCTCGCAAGGTCTGTAACATAATATTATGAAAACAATTAAGCACACATCGTTTGCTTTAAAGTACTGATATCTGAAGATTATTTATCATTGGCAATGTTGCGAGTTAGTAGCGCCATCTAGTAATTATTTTGTGCTCCAAGATTTACTAAAAGTTGGACTAGATGTCGTTACCAGCCAGAAAAAATTGAGTTCAAAAGTAAAATAAACAGAAAAGAAAATATGTGCATAAAATTTAACGGGAAGCCTTTTTTAGTGTTCCGTAGTCAACTAGGAATCCTTATAGTTTCGCCATGTCTGTCTGTCTGTCTGTCCGTCCGAGGATAATCTCAGAAACCGTTTGCACTAGAAAACTGAAATTTGGTACAAATATGTATATTAATCACGTCAACAAAGTGCAAAAATAAAAAGAAATGTTTTTTTAGGGTTTTAATTTACGTGTCAAATTCAATATTCTTTTATTCATGTTTTTTTTTTATATTACACTTCAAGATTGACCTCATCCCACCTGATGTTAAGTGGTAATGAGGTCCTAGCATAAGGGTGACAAGTACAGCATAATAAATCTGTTACTAGACTTGTCACCCTTACCTTGAAGGCGTGACCCCAGCTACTAACGTAGCACCCCCCAGGAGCTCTGGAAACCTTACTCACACACAGGAACACAACAACACACAAGTGATTGTTATTTGGCTGCGATCTTCTGTTAGGTGGAGGTATTTCACCAGTCGGGCTACTCCAGTTCGAGCGATTTTTTTTCAAAAGACAACCTTTAACAAGTAGCTTAAATTTGTTCAAAGGTAAATCAACAATAACTTGAGGTAATTTATTAAAAAAAGTTATACTCAGACCAACAAATGAATTACCAATCTTATGAAGTCTACGTTTAGGGACAGCAAGTTTGTGTTTATTTCTAGTGTTAATGCTATGAGTGTCAGATTTTTTAGGAAAAGTATGCAAGTTTTTGTATACATACAAAAATGTATTGAGATGCGACTGTTAGGATGTTGATTTCCTTGAATAATTCTCGCAGCGAGTCACGTGGTCTTAGCTTGAAGTCACGTAGTCTTAGCTTTTACGTGTAGGGGGGGTCCCCCTACACGTAAATTGAGGAGTGATTTTTTTTAATTTCATTCCCAACATGTGATATATCGTTGGATAGGTATTTAAAAATGAACAGGGGTTTTCTAAGATAATTTTTTTGATAATTTTAATATTTTGGGAAATAATCTCTCCAAAAGAAAATAAAATTGTGTCCTCCCCTCTAACTTTTGAACCATAAGTTCAAAAATTATGAAAAAAATCTAGAATATAGAACTGCATAAAGGCATTCTAGGAAAATATTATGAACCAGATGGGTTTCATAGTTTTTGAAAAAATATTTTTTTAACTAAAGTTGTAATTTAAGCGTATATGCATAGCTGGGCACCGTTAATCAAACAGTTAACTTCGTTAATCGTTAATCCGTTACTAAAAAAGTTAGCTTCGTTAAACGTTAAAGCGTTACATTTCGGACGAATTAACGCAAGATAACGTTAATCGTTAATCCGTTAAAATATAATCAAAATGGACCAAACCTAGAATCCGATTTCATGTCTCCCATGATAGGATCACTGACAGTAATTTAGTAAAACGCTACAATGCATTTCAATAAAAAAATAAGTTAAGAAACTCCCATTTGGAACCCTTTTAGTTTCCCTACGGTTTGAACGGGTAGTCCCCGATTGTATTAGTGTGGTCGTCTTTTTTTGAAAAAAGAGGGAGGGGATTACTGAAAAATGTTACGGTGCGTTACGTAGAGTAGGGGGGGGGGGGGATCTTAAACAATGCGTTCCGTAATACTTGTACGCTCCCTTCTTTAAAACAAACACAGCAGTCGTCATTCTAACTTAACACCGACGAAATCAAATGTACATTAAAAATTTGAAACAAAACCCACGACAGTAAAAATCGGGAAAAAAATACAACCCCCATTTTAACCCAATTATTATGTAACGAAATATTATAATGGAAGTAAAAATACTTTCTAAAAAAAGGGTTGACATCTCGGGAAATTGGTAATAGATATACTATAAGTACCTAAACAATGAATATTGATGTTTACAGTTTTTTCCTGACTTGTCTGGGCGTCTACTCTCGAAAACGAAATATGTCGGATCCGATGACGTTTAGCAATTTTTATTGCTCATAATCGCAACCAACTCACTGCGAATGCGAATAAAGCGTAATCAAAAAACGAAATATCATTTATACAAATCAAAAACCACGTTTTAATTCCCTAACTTTTGATCAATCTTCAAAAACGAAACCTTTCATTTGTTCGTTTCGTTTTTGGGAGTAGACCCCCTGTTTCTCGGAGATATACTTACGAGTAAATGTAGCGATAATAATTTTACCATATTGATACATAACCGAGGAATATCCGTCAGGGGCTGCCTTCCCTATGTGAAATTTCAACAAAAAATTAATCATACTCATAAGTGTATTTTATGTTAAACATCTACAGTTCTTCAATAATTATACGTCACTAGAAAAACTTTAATATTTTTTGAAATCGAACAATTCGTTTTAATATTATTGCCATATTATTTTGCACTAATATTGTAGCGCCCTCTAGTGAGTTATAGACGTATTTTTTATTATTTGGGAACATGCATTTAAACTACCACGTACACATTTCTGAAAACTGAATTAGAATCGGACATTTCGTTTTGATTATATTGAAACATTGTTTTACACTAATATGGCGGCGCCCTCTAGTGAGTTGGCGCCCTTTAGTGAGTTACAGCCATGACACCTATCTAAGAACATGAACTCACCAAACACAAACCCGTTATTGAAAACCGCATGAAAATCGGATCATTTATTCACTAGTTTAGAAGATAGGTGGCAACATTAATTTGCACAAACGCACACACAAACATAGCTCACCCTAAACGCATACACCTGCTCCGTTCCGTTGTGGGTAAAAATGAATCTATTCGCAGCTTTCTTACTCGAACTAGTATTTCACTCGCGGTGCCATGCGGTGGATAGTAGACATTGGATTAACGATTAACGGACTTCAATATTATTAACGGAAGTTAATGAGACCGTTAACAGTTTTTCAAGTTAACTTAAAAGTTAATCCGTTACTCAAAATGTTAACTTCGTTAATTAACGATTAACGGATTAACGAGTTAATGCCCAGCTATGCGTATATGCTAGCATTTTTTTTTCTTACTTTACATATTTTTTGTATTCTCAATGTATCTGCTTTCAAATAAAAAAGAAAATAGCCCATTTTTGTAACTTTAAGTGGGGATACTTAAGTATTGTGATGCACTGAAAACTACGGAACCCTACACTGAGCGTGGCCCGACACGCTTTTGGCCGGTTTTATTATTTTAACCATAATTAAATTTGTCACCATTAATTTAGCACTGAGATTCCTTACTCACAAATGGTCTTGCGCCTTGATCGTGTGTCAGATTTCTTAGCTTCCCGATATAAAATGTGTACTTCCTACATATGCCTATGTTACGGATATTGTAGGAGCCTTTTTGATAGTTTTTATTATAAAAGTTGTAGCTGTCTTATTCTATTGTTCGGCCTGTTCTGTCAAAATTATCTCTCCTTCAGTTTATATTTCTGTTATTTTCCTTTATTATATTTCCTAAAACTATTCTGAGTTCCTTTTCTTTCTCTTCGCTCCGTAACAGCCTAAGTATTTAGGTACATAATTTATCTTAATCATTTAAAAAAACATTTATATTTGGGAATGTAAGTAATTATTTTCCAAATATCCGTATCACGGATACCAGAACCAACACAAAAGATGTTGTTCTCATGAGAATCGAACCCACGAGCTCAGGGTGAGGCTGGAACCTCAACTGTCGTGACTAGTAACCTATTTAAGTAAGTTCGCTTACCTCTTCCTGTTTCATAGCTTTCGATTATCTGTGTTGTGCTTGTAAGACAAAAAAATCATGAAAAAAAACTATCTGTTGCCCGCGTTATTTCTCGATAACAAGAGATAAACTCCCGAAAACGAAATCAGTCGGATCCGATGACGTAGGGGGGTATAGCAATTTAATTATCATACAGGCCTAGCATACGCAACGCGACTAAATTTTATAGCGCTCTTAACAAACGTCAAAATCGATTGAAGTCAGTGCGTCAGCTGCTGATTGGCTGAAAATACGAGTGCAGTGTGCTATTAGCCAATCAACAGTACCTATCGAAACTTTTGTCGTCTCATGCGATAAATTTGACATATTGCGTATGCTAGGCCTGATAGTTGCAACCGACTCCCTTCGAACTAAGACTTTTCAAAAAACAAAATATTTGTGCAAATCATAAATTATCTCCCGAATGTTTTATTATTCATTACAAGGGAAATCTTTCGTTTGTTAATTACTATCACGTCTTTTTACCAATTTTCATGAAAATCTATTCAATATTTTCTGCGTTAAAGAGTAATACACAAAGCCATGCATTCTTACAAGCTTTCCCGTTTATTATAATAGTAGGATACGGAAGTTCCGGTAGGTACTAATCACCATTAAATCTATCACAAGAGTTGCAAACTATTAAACCTTCATTGAGTGACCTTTTTGCAGTAGGTGGTGCAGTCAAGTCATAAATTTCATTGCCACGGTCAGCTCGTCACAACGAAAAAAAAAACGTGGGAAATAGGCGGGAATGGTCCACGGTGCATTGACTCGAGATGAAGGTAGTTCCGTTTCTTGAATGGCGCCATTGTTGTAATGTTTTCTATTGCATTTCTGTATGCACAGGTGCTTATTTGTTACTTTTAGCTGCGTTATCAATTTTTTTTTTGCGGAAATGTGTTTTTTCCATAGTTAGGTAGGATTTCTAGGTTATTTATTATCCAGTCTGGACGGAGTACCGTCGAGGCCGTATGAACTACCATTGAACTGGAATTATTAAGGCAATATGCTGTTGTATGGTACATCATAATAATTACTCATATTATATTAATTCATTTACGATCTCCGTAGCCGAGAAGCGAGACGAACTATAGTGTCGCGACATCCTAAGGTCGCGGGTTCGATCGCCAGTCGAGTGAATGTGGAAAATAAACTTTTCTTTAATGTCTCGGGGCTGGATGTTGTGGTACCGTCGTTGTTTCTGATGTCTGCATCTACAACACCCAGATAACAACAATACAGATAACACAAGTGTTTTAGCAACTTACCACAGAATCAGTTCATTGTAAGTATGTAATGTTGTCCAATATTTTTATATTACCTACTTAGTTTAAAAATCTAAACGAACAGAATACCGAAGCAATTTTTTTATTAAACGTTTTATTAAGCTCACCCAGTTTGTTTTATTATATTCTTTTATAAGTAAATAAAAAAATATTTACAGTAGACCACATTCAAACACGCATCAATTATCAAGCAACTTATCCACGTGGCAAACTATTAAAAAATTAAAAACTTTAGACCCGCTTGTGCCTAGAAAGAAGCATAAACTAGGCCGTCACGGAATCCCTGGAAAGCTATAGAATACTAAACACCCGTGTTCTCTAAAATGACCTAGCCAAAGAGTTGATAATAACATTTTGGCCAAACTGCCCCCCCCCCCCTCTCCTAAAGTGAGTAGGTAGGTGTGTGCCTTCCACTCGTCCTTGCGGCGGTAATCACATTAGCCGTAGACGCGGGTCGATAGTAGACGAAGCCGGGGAAGCCTTACGCCGTGTCAAATTATCGATACGATACGCGACACCACTATTTGACGTATTTAATTTGATATTCCGCCGTGCTGATCAGAAAATTGAAATCGGAAATATCTTTATGCAAGAAGGTTGACTTCGATGGTCCAGTGGTTTAAGTAGCTGGTCATGATATCAGAGTAATCAAATTGAATCTAATCAATCAACTATTTATTTAATCGCATTTCATTTTATTGACATCGAAATTTTAATTTTAATTTAATTGTAATTTAATCCAATTTTAATGTATATAGTTCCATCAATTCAATTGTAATTAATTTTAGCTAACTGTAATGAAATATAAGTGAAAGATCAAAAGTAATGGCATGGATGGGTACGCGCAAGAGAATTAGAATAAGCAATAAATAACATAAATGTTCTAATGTCTAAGGGAAAATGTAATAAAAACAGGAAAAATATGTACTAGATATACTAAGCCGCATAGATAATAAGAAATAGAAGGTAACAAACAATGTAACAGCATGGAAAAAAAAAAAAAAAAAAAAAAAAAAAAAAAAAAAAAAAAAAAAAAAAAAAAAAAAAAAAGAAAGAAGGTCAAAGAACATAGAGAAAGAAAAGTAAATAAAAAAGAAAAAGACCCTCGACACTAAAATTAGTCGGGGAACCATGCAAAGGGGGCTATAGATATCAGAGTTCTACGTTCGATTCGCGGGTCGAGCAAAAAATCATCGCTTCACCGTGGAAAATATTCCATCACGAACAAAAAAATTTGGTGACTCCTGCCTTTGCCGGACCATAAAGAAGCGAAACTCGTTGCCGGCTCATGTGTTTCCTCCTTCCTTTGACATGGATTCCTTCAAAAGGAGCGTGAAGAAACATCTTGCGGGCCAGATATTTCGGTATCAAATCCATTGTCATCGCGATGTGGGTTCCTCTTGCTTACCATGAGGCTGGGAGGAGCCAATATACTGTACTACTATTAAAAAATATATTAAAATATATAATATAGATGTTCAAAATATATCAGCGTGAGTACAAAGCCAGTACCCATTGTTGTAACGATGAATTAATAGTAATAAATAAGTGCGCCAGAGAACCACACCAATCACCTGGTCTCAAACTAAGGTTTCCCCTTGTACCTACTATTAGCAACAGACGACGGATACTAACTGGGGGCGTCATCCCAGCATACTCGGACCAAAGTCAATTTAGAAAAGTTCCTTTTCCAAATCGAACCCGGTACCTTAAGAGCTTTGGCCGCCTACCTTAGCCACTACGCCGCCGAGGTCGTCGAAAAGCACTGAATAAGACGGACATATTTACATTTTGAGGATTACATCATTTAATTCCACCATCCCTATTCCATTGCCGGACGACCAAGCGTGGAGAACAACTTTTATAAAGACGAATTAGTCTAAAATTTTTCTTTCTTTAAAAGAAACAAGTGAAACCCCTGTTTTCCTTACAATGAAGCGCGTTACAATATTCAAGAAGCTATTAAAGGCAAAATGTTTGTTCCAAATTATCAGGCTCGAAGGACCAATAAAAGTGTAAACTTTTGCGTTCCATTTTAAACATTTAAAAATAAGTTAGGTTCAGTCAGCTCGTGACTACGGGTGCAACCTAACCGAAACGTCGGGCAGTAAGTAGTTCGTATTAACTACTAAAAATGGTGTCGCGTTTTAACCCGTTCGAAAATTGGTTCAAAACCTGAATTGAAATGTGTGTTTAGATTCAAGAATCAGAATTCAGGTACGGTAGTGACGTTTTACATCACGGTTTTGTATGATCCGGCTCGAAGGGCCAAATGGGGCAAAATATCTGTTGATAATAGAATAGCAGACTACATCATATGCCTACGTTATAAGTAGTTAGAGCACTTGTAGCGTTGTGCTGCCTTGTTCTGGATGTTGAGGCTGAGCCGATCTCCCACAATAGCGTTACTAAAGCGATGTGGTCCAACCGGGGAGGTGTGGTGTAAGGTTAGTAGGTAGGCCTGCCCTTTTTCAAGGCAGGAGAGTCCCACAAACGCCGCCACTCTCCCTCGAGTGGGGGGTCAAGCATTTCACCTCAACAAAAAAAAATTGTCCTGCCGCAGCTCATGCCGAGGCTGTGACCTTGCTGGCACATAAATGTACCTTATCTTTGTACCTACTGTATTTATAAAAGTTTGTGTCAGTCTTTGTTTGCCTTCCTCTCTTTCTTTGACTTGAGCTACGAAAATCAGAAAACAAAGACTGTAACACGCTGGTTGGTATGTGAAAATGAATTCAAAGATTGTTGCTGGAATTGTGAATGATGTTTGCCTTGAAGAATTAGCTTAAAAAGAGAATTAAGACCCCGTTTTCCTCTTTAAGATGTTCAGCAAGCCGCAGCGCGCTAAAATATTCAAGAAGCTATTACGGGTAAAACAGCCGAAACACAATACGCCTTCAAATTATTTATCTAGCCGGATCGCGTCCCAAGAGACTGGCCCGGCCCACACAGAAAAGGGTAGGGCGACCACGCCAGATATAAGTGTTGGGCTAAACAGGAAACTTATCACTTTACAAGGGTCTTGTACCACGAGTTTGCTATTGTGAAGGTTTTTAAATATAGGTTTTTTTTATATTACACAAGCTTAAGGGCGACAAGTACAGCATTATAAATCTGTTACTGGACTTGTCGCTCTTACCTTGAAGGCTTGACCCCTGCTACTAATGTAGCACCCCCAAAGTTCTGGAAACATTACTCACACGCAGGAACACAACAACACAAAAGTGATTGACTGTGATTGTTATTTGGCTGCGGTCTTCTGTAAGGTGAAGGTATTTCACCAGTCGGGCTGTTCTAGTTCGAGCAACAAATCGCTATGCCCTACCTCTCTTAATTGATCATGCCTTCTCCGAGGTGGGGTCGAGTCAAGTGCGCTCCTGGAGATGTCAAGTAGCATCCCCTCAGGGGAATCCCGGCACCTTCCAGACATAGCGTGCGAGAAGGACCACCGTCGGGCTTAGTCGGTAGGGGATTCCGTCCTGCCCAACGGAATCCGAGCCCGACATAGGTACCTCGTCGCCCCTACCCAGGGCGGTTTGAGATGATTCGTCATTGCATTCCCGACGCAAAAAAAAGGTATCACTCGTGGGAAAAACGGGAAACTTATCACATTACAAATGCACTGTCCCGCGATATTACTATTTTTCAAATCTTGATCTCTCTCGATCATTGCATACTGTGTGGCCACCACATCACGTCGCATTAGTTGGCGGTATAGAACATAGATTAATAGACGTCGAATTGCACTTGAATTGATTTAGATACAATGGCTACGGCCAATGAACCGCAGTATATTATGTGAGAATACATATCTACCATAAGAAACTAGTTACTTTAAAAAAGTGTTTATTGAACGCAAATAAATAAAAATAATAGTAAATATTGGACAAAATCACATACATTGCTCTGATTCTGTGGTAAGTAGCTTTAGCACTTGTGTTACAGAAATCAGAAACAACGACGGTACCACAACACCCAGACCCGAGACAAAGTAGAAAAAATCGTTTCCCAAATTGACCCGACTGGGATCGAACCCGGCACCTCAGAGATGGTGTTCGCCAAAGTCAGGAAAACCAACTTTTCTAAATTGACTTGCGTCTGGGTGTGCTGGGATGACGCCCCGACTAGTATCCGCCGTCTGGTACTCGTAGTAGGTACAAGGGCAAACCTTAGTTTAAGGCCAGGCGATGGGTGTGGTTCTCTGGCGCATTTTTTAAACTATAGCTTACCCGAGGATTCGTGGAGACCAATATCCAGTTTAAGCTCTTATCAAAGTAAATTCAGGACTGAAGCAAATTGTTCGCGTGGACCAGTAACTTGCTAGAATGTTCCGTTTGAATGCGATTTTCTTTTTATATTGGTTTATTTATAACTCACTTTTAAACGTTACCGTATATATTAATAGCAAACTTGTACAAAAAAACTCATAAAATCATATAAACCAACACATAGGTTTGAACATACTTTTACATTCATTACCCTCCACTAAATTATTATGTATCATATACTTTTGCAGGAGAGACATTTACTAAGCAATGGAAGTTTCAATTAAATTTTGTAACATGAGTTTCCAAGTCTCAGAAGTGTTTCGGTTTAAAATTTGAACGCCATTGAAGACTAATTCTTGGTACAGTTTTTGTAGCTATCGACGTTTCAATGTACTCTGATATCCATTATTATCTGGGATTAGGCATCTACGTTCTTGTCAATCACTCCGCCTACCTGTGCGACAATGACTAAATAAAAATTAATAAACTGTACGAAACGCCCGAAAAAACCATATCCCACGGCGACAATGTTAAAAAATAATTGATAGAAGGAAAAAAAAACACAATAATCCACCTCCCCGGAGGATTACACGACAAACGCATTTCGACGTGTGGCCACACCGAACGGCTTCCAAATTTGAATTTTGAAAAAGGGACGTGGGCGCGCGATTTATAATTTTATTTTTTTAAATATTTCACTATGGTGTATTTTTTAGATCCAGCGAATGTTACAATGACTTCTTCAAGAGTGTGTTTTTTGCGCTATCTCCAAATTAAGGCAATCTTTTTCGTAAAACCATTAGTTCGTTTTGTGTTATTTTTTAAATAGATAACTTAAAAAGTTGTGATTGTTTATCTTCTTTAATTGGGCGAGGATAACAACCAAGGCGCAAGCATTTATGTCTTATGAGTACCAGACGATGAAATACTAAATTGGGGCAAGTCAACACACCCAGACTCCAAACAATTTAAATAACGATGTTTTCTGATCTGAGGCAGAAGACTTGACTGAGAAACGAACCCGGGACTTAACGCGCTTCAGGCACCTACCTTAGTTATTGCGGCATCAACATCTTTAAATACTGATCTGTTAATTGTTGAATGGATTGGTACGTAAGTACATAGATGGACCAAATACTAAATTATTCAGGGATACTTTTAAAACTTTTTAAACGCGGACAATATACCTACTAAGGGAATACAGAAAATACTCTTAAAATACATACAAAAAAGAACTTTCAATGGAACAAGTACAAATATTCTAAGGTTTTTTTAGTGAAGAGTACCTACTCTTCACTAGGTGTGTGTACTTTAACTTAAGATGTTTTATGTAACTTTGATAGACTTGTTAATATGTAAATATAATCAAAAAACCAATAAATCGGATCGATCTCACTTTTTTCCACTACCCTCCAACGAATAAAAAAAAACAAAGGCGCGGCCGTGCTGTCACTGTCAGATTGACAGCGCTAGTGCCGCCACCTGTTGCGCGTACGCAGGATCCGTATTGATCGGCGATCGATGATTTGGCAGGTTCCACCACAATAGACTACCGCGGGAGCTGGGAACGCTGACTGGACACGTTTGTCACAATGCCGGTAATGGCGTGTGAAACGTGGCACAACAAATAAGAAGTTCTGTCACAAAAAAACAGGCCATTCACGTTGCTTTCGGTTTCGATAGTATCTTGGTTGGTCTTGGGCAAATATTGGAATGATGGCGATGTTTCATTTGTTACAAGGATATGAAGCATACATCCTGTAGGTTCAGAATGCGTTACGCGAATAAATTTTATCAAAGACCTTGACACAATTTATGTTTAAATCTTTTTAAATAAGTTTGTTAACATCTAATTGGCTGAAATACGAGTTTGGTATGATTTTTTGACGTGTCTTATACTTGACTTTGGCCAGCCCTTACGTCGTGGGTAAAATAACTAATAAAGGGCTAAAAGTGTTTACCGTAATCTGCTGTTGAGCGTTGGTACCACAAAATGCTTCGCACGAATCTGTTGATGAATACAATTTGATCAGAATACCAAACCAACGATAAATTCGTTGAGGTGAATGATATTTCTGGATTTTCAGTTTTCACGTTTTTTTAGTTCTGTGGCTATGATAGGCGCCCATAAAGCGAAAGGTCCTCGATTTTCAGTTAAATTACACTAGTTTACACGGTTTTCTTACCCCAGCTGAAAGTTGTTATTTTATTTTGTGTTCAGGTAGAACTATCCAGAAAAAATAATAAAAAAATTCTGTCACGTCTGGTTTAAAAAATATTTATTATCTTGAAGGGAAATACAAAAATTTTAGGATTAATACAAAAATAAATTAAAAATGACTAATTTTTGCTTTCTTTTTATAGTTATTTGAATCAGTTTCTCTTATGATAGACCAACAGTAATCCCCTAACATATTTTCATCCCAAAATCCTTGATGTCGTTCTTCGAAAGTCCTTAAATCTTGGTGGAATCGTTCACCCTGTTCGTCACTCATACTTCCTAAGTTTTCAGGAAAAAAATTCAGATGAGAGTGTAGAAAGTGAATCTTTAATGACATGTTTACTCCCATATCATGAAAGTTTTTCAATAAATTGTTGACAATTTCTTCATAATTTTCACTTTTTTTATTTCCCAAAAAATTTTCTACAAGCATTTTAAATGAGTGATTTTCTACGTGATGAATTCCTTCTTCAAAAAATCACAACAAAGGAAATGGACCTGGATAAGCCCTAATGGTTCGACACGGAACGAGATAGACTTCATCTTGTCGGACAAGCGGCAAATATTCAATGATGTCTCGGTGATCAACATGGTGAAAACCGGGAGCGATCACCGAATGGTACGAGGCACATTGAATATTCGTGTCAAAGCCGAGCGGTGCCGACTGATGAAGTCTACCCTACGACCTACGTCTGCCGAGTGCGAAAACCCCGAAAGTTTTCAGCTCGAACTCGAAAATCGCTTCCAATGCCTAGACGAGTGCGAAAATGTGAACGATATGAACAACAGGTTTGTGGAAACTGTCCACACGGTGGGGTCGAAATTCTTCAGGACCCGCCGTTCCCATAGAACCAAAAAACTCTCGGACCACACCCTCGAGCTCATGGATCGGAGGAGAGAGATGACGGTGCAGTCTCCAGCCGCCTGGACTGAGCTAAGGCAGCTAAATAGACAAATCTCGAAATCGGTGCGACGCGATATTCGCCTCTACAATACAAACCGTATTAAAGAGGCGATCGAGCGGAACCAAGGCTCCAAAGTGTTCGCAAAAGATCTGTCTATTGGGCAGAGCCAGCTAACCAGGCTGAAGACCGATAACGGCACTGTCGTTTCCTCCAAAGATGAGATCTTGAGTGAGGTCGAGCTGTTCTATGGACAGTTGTACAAGACATCCCATATTCCTGTTGTCGACTTGGTCCAAGATCCACGATCCAAGTTAACCCGACACTATACCGAAGACATCCCGGATGTCAGCCTGAACGAGATCAGAATGGCTCTCAAGCAGCTTAAAAACGGTAAAGCACCGGGTGATGACGGAATCACAACGGAGCTTCTGAAGGCGGGCGGCAAGCCGGTCCTAGTGGCCCTTCAGAAGCTATTCAATTCTGTCATCCTCGGGGGCATCGTTCCAGAGGCGTGGACCAGGAGCGTGGTGGTGTTGTTTTTCAAGAAGGGTGACAAAACCCGCTTGAAAAATTATCGACCTATCTCGCTCCTGAGCCACGTCTATAAGTTGTTTTCGAGAGTCATTACAAATCGACTCTCGCGCAGGTTCGACGACTTCCAGCCTCCCGAACAAGCCGGTTTCCGAAAAGGCTTTAGCACCATAGACCACATACATACGCTGCGTCAGATTATACAGAAGGCCGAGGAGTATAATCGGCCTCTGTGTCTAGCGTATGTGGACTATGAGAAGGCCTTCGATTCAGTCGAGACTTGGGCGGTGCTGCAGTCCCTCCAGCGGTGCCAAATTGACTATCGGTACATCGAAGCGTTGAAGTGTTTGTATAGAAACGCCACCATGTCAGTTCGAATCCAAGATAGAGGCACGAGACCGATCCCACTGCAGAAAGGTGTCAGACAGGGGGACGTAATTTCCCCGAAACTGTTCACCGCTGCATTGGAGGACGTCTTCAAGCTTCTCGATTGGACCGGACTCGGCATCAACATCAATGGCGAATACATCACTCACCTTCGATTCGCAGACGATATCGTGGTCATGGCAGAATCCCTGGAGGACCTTGGCACAATGCTCAATGACCTCAGCAGTGTTTCCCAACGGGTTGGTTTACGGATGAACATGGATAAAACCAAGGTAATGTTCAATGTCCATGTGACTCCGGCACCAGTATCTGTTGGGAATGCGATTCTCGAAGTTGTCGATCATTACGTCTATCTGGGACAAACTATCCAGTTAGGCAAATCCAACTTCGAGAAAGAGGTCAACCGACGAATCCAACTCGGCTGGGCAGCGTTCGGGAAGCTTAGGCATATCCTCACGTCCAAAATTCCCCAGTGCCTGAAGAGAAAGGTCTATAACCAATGTGTGTTACCAGTGATGACTTACGGAACTGAGACATGGTCTCTGAATGTTGGCCTCATAACGAAGCTCGAAGGTGCGCAGCGTGCTATGGAGAGGGCTATGCTCGGCGTTTCCCTACGTGATCGGATCCGTAATACGGAGATCCGTAGAAGGACCGGTGTATTCGACATAGCCCGAAGAGTTAGCACGCTGAAGTGGCAATGGGCAGGCCACATCGCTCGTAGGACCGACGACCGTTGGGTAAAGAGGGTCCTCGAGTGGCGACCACGTACCGGACGACGCAGCGTGGGGCGGCCCCCAACACGATGGACTGACGACATCGTCAGATGTGCGGGGAGCCGCTGGATGCAGAAAGCGCAGGACCGCGCGTTGTGGCGTTCTGTAGGGGAGGCCTATGTCCAGCAGTGGACGAAAAGAGGCTGATGGATGGATGGATGGATGGATGGATTTTAAATGAGTTCCAAGCAGACTTTTCTTTAACCGATAAAAGGTTTTCAAACTGAGAATCTTTCATAATTTTACGGATTTGTGGACCAACAAATATACCCTCCTTCAGTTATATCCCAATGTCTTCGTAACACAAAAGTAACAATCATTTTCATGATTACTAGGTTCTCTCCATAGCATTGGCGAACCAAATGGAAGGTAAACTTTTTCTCCTGATGACCACTGGAGTAAGATGATTCTACAGCTTTCGCAAAACACGTGAGGCACCCACTTTTTATCTTGATTTGCAACAGGAAATCCAAAATAATGAAGATATGCAGTTTTTAACGTATCTACAATAGGTCTTCTCTTTTTTGAAAATATAAACTGTCCACAAACATAACAAAAACGGTCAGAACTTTGTTTGCACTTTCTGCTAGCCATTTTAAATTAATCCAAAGCAAAGTAACTGTCGTTTGAAGCGAACGAATAAACAATAAAATATCACCACCACGTCGGGTAGTTAAAAAAAACATTTGACTGCAGAAAAAAATTCCGACGTGATAAAATATTTCTGCTAACACTTTTAGGTTTAGGGAAGGTAGATTAACATATTGACATACATTCGGTTCGGGGTATAAATAAAAAGTAAAATTTTGTAAACTTGTGTTATTTATTCTAAATTGGCTTGGTTTTGAGCGTTCTGGATAGCCGGTCCCATCGATATAATGTAACGAAGTCGCGAGCAGCTGCCAGTAAGCAATAATTCGCTTTATTTTTAAAAATAGTCAAGAATATTTGCTCAAGATTTTATTTAAAAACTATCTCACCCTTTTACGGCGCATTAAGACTGTCATCAAAGCATTTCGAGTCTCGATCAGTCTCCGGTTACGTTTTTTATTCGAAATGAGAGCACCTAAGTGGAGAAATACGATGCAAGTTATTTACTAAGATACTCGTACCGCGTTTAAAGGGATTACTGGCCGCCATGACGGCCAGAGACAAGAAAAAAGAAAAATAATTGTTGGGGGATTAGCTGCCAGTGTCAAAGTGTTAAATATCGAACACACGGCGTCTAATTTGACAACTGAGGCTGGCCGAAAAATTTGAATCCGGCGAGTAAAAAACGCAAATTGAAAAAAAGAACATTGTAATTTGACAGGTGTGTCGTATTTCTCGTTGGTGGTGTGACAGTTCGATTTGGAGTCGCGTCGGCGGCCGTGACAGCGATGGCTTAATGCCTTGATTCAGTTTTTGGACAAAATTGACGATTAAAATTTCGTTATTAATTACTAAGCTGGGCCAGTCCGGGATTACTTTCAACTGGTCCATAAAAACAGCAATGATATCTACGTTCATAGAGCCACACGCAAACCGCATTAGGATTAATTAAGTAATTTATCTTAGATGTAAATATTATTATACTTATCTACTTAAGAGTAAATAAGCGAATATTTTAACAGACACACGTACCTACTAATCTACTATCATGAATATTTATTACTCTTGTTGGGTAATCTTAGTTACTTAAAGGATTTTAAATTATAATTTAATCTACAAATGACTTTAGAGATGCAGTAGTTAGCTATTTTATTTGAAATTTACTGCACATACATAAAAAGTACAAAAAGCTGATTATACGATACATAGCGGCATTCTCTACCAGTAGCTTTTAAAGTAAAAAGCCAAGCTAAGACTATTTTAGTACTATACTAGTAAAACGACCTGGCTTTGCATGGGTGCAATGTCGATACTCACGAAAATTCTTATATTACATACCATGCTATGTATGTATTAGATATGAAAGCCTTGCACTAGAACTACTGTATCAAATAAAAAAAACTGTATCAAATTATGTTGCTAGTTTTAAAGATTAATCGTGCTAAGGAACAGACAGTGATTTTGGTTAATACTATGTTGTGAAAAAAGTGATATCTTCAACTGGTATGAGGTCTGAGTGCTTTAGAATATGCGTGGTACACTATATTACTTTTCTGTCAACCTCTGTTTATCTTAACATAACATTCGAAATATTTTTTTTATAGAAAACATTCTTTAATAAAAAGGTATCCACCTGATATGACCAATCATTTTTTTAGTTTTTTATTACTATTTTGTAGCCTTTCATTCAGTAGCGTGGGCTAAGTACCTTTTAAAACTAGTAAACAAAACACACTCATCACACAACAATCCCCGCATACCGTAGTTCGTATTTCACAAAAGAAAACCATGCTTATACCAAACACTTATCACCTTATCAACTTGTGACAAAGGAAACGAAACGCAAAGTCACGCACAAAAACGAAACGCAACCGGCCAGTATCATTGATCTAGATGTGGGTCTTGTCCACAGACAATGCTATTCTTGTGAAAATAAACAACCGAACGAGGAGCTTCAATATTTAAAAATTGAAAAAATAAACGGGCATAGGCGAGTTCGGATTTCGAAACTGGGGCAGAGTAGGGTTGCTGCATCCATAGTTTTATTAGCTTCCCTCTTCTAAAGTTGCAATAGTTATATAGATAAGGTGGGGGCCTGATTAGTCAGCACTGCAGGATCCGACCCCCACCACTAACGCCAAGAAGGGTCACCCAGGGGTTTTAGTCGGTTCGAGTGGTTGGTTCCAGTTTCCATAACACACTCAGTCATCATTCCTTTTACGGTATAATAATATTACGGTAAAACATTTTTCCTGTGTTAGTTAAACAATATCCTTTGGTACTCAAGAAGGCAGGTATTACGCAAAATATTTACTCTTCGGAACCTTCTGTATACTGAGACATGAAGCTCATTTTGGCCTGCTTCTATGTAGATTTATAACTGGGAATTGATATTGCTGTGGCGTAAACTAGCAGTGAAAAAAGCTTTTGAAAAAAAGCAGTGAAAAATTTTGTGGCAGCCCTGACCATAGACAACGGTATTGTGTCACACCGAAAGCGCGCGTAAAATATTTTGATATTTGACAACTGTCACGGGCCCTGATCGATATCTATTTATTTATTTAAATGCGCGTTGTGCATTGACACTTTTTACTGCACGGTTGTCGAGCATCTTAATATAAAGGAGGTAGATTGGTTCGATGTCCCTTGATGTACTCCGCCATGTTGTACGAATACCTTGATGGTCTAGTAGTTTAATAGACTTAATAATTATCGACGATCTTGGGTTCGATTTTCAGGACGAGAAAAGTATGTTGCAAAATGTTTTAAACATAGACATTTGGCTAGCGTGCTGTTGGTGGTTGTACAGACAGACGCACGCCAGACTACACACTTTGGACTTTGCACCACTCTTATGTCGGGTGCATAAGAACGAATACCGAACTGCAAGTGTTTACCTCGACGTGCTGTTGACCGTACTTATTTTTGTGACGATGATGCTTTTAATGGTGGAGTCCTTTGCCGTTTTTATACACAAATGTTTAATAAACAAATATAAATATTAGTTTACAACATCTCATATATTGGTCTGATTCTATGGTAAGTAGCTAAAGCACACGCGTTAAGAAATCAGAAACAATAACATCAACTCCCAAACCCGAATGTAAAAAAACTCAACTCAACGCAAAAATTACAGAACAGATTATGATAAAATTTTAAAAATGAAGTTAGTAGATGAACTACTTTAGAATAATATTCTACACAACATAAGTATTATATGAAAATTAGATATACAAATTTAAGTTAAGTACAGAGGTACTAATAATTAAAAATAAGAGTATTTATACATATATCCGTATGTGGATACGGATACATGTAAAATATTATATCAGTTACTATCCGTATCCAAAATTATATATCCATATTAAACTCCCTGAAGAAAATAACACGTCTAGTTCTTTATCCCACAGCCCGTTAAGGCTTGATTTCAACTCTTCTTACAAATTGACGCCAACTAATCTGAAGCAGAAGCGACACTCACATCAGTCCACTGAGGTCAAATATCCCGTTTTCTACCTCGGATTGCCCTTTGTAACGCGTTTAATCCGAGCACTATTTATGTAACCAATCCCTCGAAACAATATTACCAGTAAAGCTAGATAAGCCGCCGCCATCGCTGCCAGTTTAAAAGTTAGGATTCCAAATTTAAACGCGAGCGTTGGCGGCAAAATGACCATAAACAAGTTTTTATTTTTTTCCACGACTGCCGAGGCTGCCCGGCTTTTTGTGCCAGTATCCTGCTCTTTTCAGTGAGACCTTTTTAAGGTAGAAATTTATTATCTATATTCGGGCATGACCAGTAGCGTTCTAATTGTGAGTTATGAGGTTATATTTTGTTGCTTTTTTTATTTAAAAATATTCTTTTTAAGGGCAGTTTCCTTCGGAAGGTCACCTTTGTAGTTTTTATGGGTGTAAGTTATTTATTGGCCTTTTTTTATTGAATTAGTTACGGATTAATCGGATTGCGTTTTATGTTCTAGCATAATAGGGCGGATGCTCTTCCTGATATTGCAATGTTGGTATTCGGACAGGAAGCTGTTTTTTTTTCTTAAATGTATAACAGATATTTTAGAAAGATTTGAACGGTATGGAGGGTCATTGTGGGATGGATTAAATAGTTTTTCTATGTGTTGTCACAGAGTTAAAATTCACTTAAGTTGTCAACTATGTAAGTATATTTGGAATGTTATGTTTACAGCGTCAATAAATAAGAAAAGTTATTTTAAATTGGTAACAATGTTTTGATCATAGAAAATTGTAGGTATTTCTGATTTCTTAGATATATATTTAGAAGAAAGTTTGGTTTGAATTTTTTACAAACGTAGCGGATGCCTGAATGTGTTTTTTTACTAAATTTTGCGTTGTAATCAGAAAACTATTCACAATATCAAAAATGTATAAAATTGTATTCATAGAGTTATTTTTCTTTAAATCCTACGTACCATGTTGACCCCCCATCGTTTCATTCAGTGCAAAATAAAATCAAGGAATAAAGACTCATTATTCCTTAAGGATAGTGCACACAAGCAATATCACTTCATCAAAAGAGTTCCAATTATAAAGTATTTTTCCGCGCACCTGGGCGGCTGTTAAAAAAAGTTGGGTAAAAAATGGTAAAAAATACAGGCAATGATTCCTCTGGGCGAAAATTATAATCGGCAATGGAGCGTGCTCTTTAATCCATCGATTCTGCGATTCAGGGATCCGCGGCGTGCGATGAAAACGGAATCAATTTTATTTAATAGAGAAGATGTCTGAAAATTGTCTTTGGTCCATCAATTTGATTAACAAAAAAAAAATGTGATAGTGACAATTGTAAAAAAACAATGTTTCTTCAGCGGACAGATGCTTTTAAAACGACATTGTTTTAAAATATTCATAGTCAATAGTTAAATCTTTTTATTCATATAGATTACATTGGTAAAAATACTAGTTTACTGCTATTTTTTTTTGTAATCCATTCTGACATTCTTACAGTTACCGCAGCCATAAACCATCTATCTGCATGACCCAAGGGTTGACTGGTAACTAATGCTCATAGTGATAAATCAACCTTTCGTATTTTTTTTTGTGCAATAGAGTTTATAAAAAAATAAATAAATTAATATTTCGACCTACGACATTACCTACATTACGACATTACCTACTAGTCGACACAAACACAGCGTCAGCAGAATTGGCGTAGTAAACAACGCTTCATACGTAACGCACGATTAGCCAATCAATACATCGATCCTACATCGCGATGTCAGAGTTATCGTCGCCACTAGCTATATACTTACTCGTATACAACAAACCAAGTTTGGTAGTTGGACCTTGGTCCTCGAGCAGATAACACCTAGCTCGGCGGAAGTGCTTCGATTTTTAGTAAAGAATATAGATTTCTTATATTAACAAAATTTAGTTCACGGGAATATACGGCACCCGGACTGGTGGCTCCAGTTCGGTCTTGCCACAAATCCGTTTGCGAAACGTTTTTTATCGGCACCCGGCTTTGCGTCGCTCCCGCGCCAGAAATATCATCTAAAACGCGTTCAGACCCGCTCGGAATAAGTAAAGTTAAAGTCGGGGTTAAATATCGTTTTTTTAGTTTTATGTACAGTCACGCACTATGAAATGTTATTACTCTAGCTCTTAAGACGTTACTATAAGGTTCGCTTTAGAATGAGTTTGTATATATTACTGCACGTGACTGTACTTTGACCTTTTTTTATACAGAAATATACACACAGTTTTTCTGTTACCTCACTCATAAACTATATGAATGTCCTAAAGGTTGACTGGTAGAGAATGCTCTTAGCAGTAAGTCCACTATTGGTTTTTTTTTTACAACAGAACCCAGTCGATAATTTTGGATACGTACGATAAAAAAACAAAATCAATCAATAGTGTACAATCAGATTTTAAAAAAGTCAGTATAGGCGTACCTCAGGGAAGTGTGTTGGGACCATTACTGTTTCTAATCTACATTAATGAGCTTCCCTTGATAATCAATCATCTATGTGTTATGTTTGCTGATGATGCCACTTTATTTATATCCAAAGATAAACAAAATGACGACAGTTTCTCGAGTGGAGTTTTGAACACACTAGAAAAAGTGGTGAATTGGTTAACTTCTATCAATTTGAAAGTAAATTTGGAAAAAACCAAAATTTTAGAATTAAGAAACTATAAAACATCGCCAATAAACCTAGACATTACCATTGACGGGGATAACATAGAGCAAGTTTCCAACATAAGATTTCTTGGTGTTAATATTGATACACATATGAATTGGAAATCGCATATCGAAAAAATTAATAAACGCCTTTCCAGTAGTTGTTACGCCATATCAATTCTACGTAATGTGGCTTCTGTAGATGTAGCAAAAAACTCGTATTATGGATACGTGTACCCTCTGTTCACCTATGGCATAATATTTTGGGGAAATTCAGTTGATGTCAACACCACATTTGTCCTACAGAAAAAATGCCTAAGAGCTATGTATGGCGTTGATAGGTATGCTTCAGTGCGTCATGTGTTTAAGGAATGTAAGTTTCTAACTCTGACCTGCGTATATATTTTGGAAATTTCTGTATTTGTGAAAGATAATAAGGATCATTTTTGTCCAAAAACTAAAATTAAAAACACAATAAGGTCTCAGTATGCATACGACATGCGAAAAATCAAGTCCTCTAGTGCAATATATACCAGAAGTACATTATTAACTGGAATAAAAATATTTAACCATTTGCCTACACGTATTAAATAAATTAATAATCCTTGGATAATCCCCAATTTAAAAAAAGTTTGAAGAGGTGGTTACTTGAAAAATGTTATTATAATTTGAATGAATTTTTTAACAATGTAATGTAAATAATTTTAATGTATTTAATATTATATAAGATATAGTTTTTTAACAATTTAATATAAAATGTATTTAATAATTTTAATTGAATTTGATAACTTTGATGCAATAATTTTTATTTAATAACAATAACTTTTACTAATAGTGTAGGTAGATACATAAATGTTTAATTTTATTATTGTACGTCCGAAATGGGCAACTGTTGGTCCTATAAAATCTATAATGTAACACCTTTTTTACACAGATGACAATAAAAATATCCTTATTCTTATTCTTATTCACTCGCCTATAAATTAAGATAAAATTGGAGTGTCTGTTTGTAATATTGAAAAAACCGCTTTTTACAACATGCATAGACAAAGATCACATTTTTTTAAATTTTTGTTAGTCTGCTTGTTCCGGGTAATCTCTAAAAAGGCTGGACCAATTTTGACGGGACTTTAACTGGTAAATAGCTGATGTAATAAGCAGTAACTTAGGCTACTTATATAATAGAAAAAATATTTTACTTTATAAAAAAATTCAAATCCTTTAGTCCACGCGAACGAAGTCGCAGGCACAGCTAGTTTAATATAAAAGGTTGGTACGCTTGGACGTCGACCTAGGTCTGTAGTTAAAAAATCTGAGCTTATTTTTTGGAAGCGAAACAAATATCTAAATATAAACATTAAATAACAGCTCCGGCGCAGACCACGCGCGACTCAGAGCTGTTTCCACAAAAGAGTCTGGTCATTGGCTGCACGCGTATCCCTGCGCGAGCGTGGGCAATATGCTGGACTCCGAAACCCTCCGAGTCGCCGTTTGTCTTCGCATCGGAGCAAAAGTCTGTGTCCCACACAAATGTCCCTGTGGTACTTTTGTAACCGCTTTGGGGCACCACGGACTTTCATGTGCTAAGAGTGCCGGCCGCCTCTCACGGCATGCCACCCTCAACGACATCATCCGTCGGTCTCTTGCCACCATTAACGTGCCTGCTATGCTTGAACCTGATGGCATCACGCGTAGTGATGGCAAGAGGCCTGACGGTATGTCTTTTATTCCCTGGAAGATGGGACGTGCCTTAGTGTGGGATGCGACATGTGTCGACACACTGGCACCGTCACATCTCTCAGGGACTATTAAGAGCGCTGGCGCAGAAGCAGAGGTGGCTGAAAAACTGAAAAGCACATAATATAAAGATATAAAGGAAAATTATAATTTTGTCGCTTTTGCAGTGGAAACCCTAGGTCGGTGGGGCCCTGACGCACTGTCTTTTTTAAAAGATATTTCAAAAAGACTAGTCAACGTTACAGGAGACCCAAGGACTGGCTGCTACCTCGCCCAGCGTCTTTAAATCGCCATTCAGCGAGGTAATGCAGCCAGCATTTTGGGTAACTCACCACAGGGACCATCTTTGTTTATTTAAAATATTCATTTTTTATTAATTTTAGTTTTAATATTTTGTAAGTTAGTTATAGTTTACGAAATTATGTTCTTTTAAGTTTATTTGTTCCTCTTTGTATTAGTTTAATTTATTTCAATAATAAACATTATTATATAAACAATTATTATATAAACATTCAAAGATAGCGCGGGTAAATTGAATGCGCTTCATTTAATACAGGGGTGCATTGTTTTGGTTGTTAGAGGGACCATAGACAATCGCTTAGGGTGCCATAGATGAGAGATGGGATCGCTCCCGATACGCGGATTAGGGTTGCCTGATGAAAGGAGTTTGCTAATTAGGGAATTTAAATAGAGATACAGATTGCATAGATAGTCTCATATTATTTAGATACACCCGATGTTACGTGGTAATTAGGTCCTATCTTAAGTGCGACAAGTACAGCATAATAAATTTGTTACTGGACTTGTCGCCCTCACCTGACCCCTGCTACTAATGTAGCACCCCCCAGGAAATCTGGAATCCTTACTCACACGCAGGAACACAACAACACTGAAGTGATTGTTATTTGGCTGCGGTCTTCTGTTTCACCAGTAGGGCTGTTACAGTTCGAGTGACAAATTTCTATGCCCTACCTCTCTTAAATGAGAAATTCATATATGATAGTCAGGACTAGTCTACGGTATACTACGAACAGTGACCAGCACATCGAGGTAAGCACTTGCAGTTCGACTTAAGTTGTTATGCCCGTGTCATAAGGGCGGTACAAAGTTCGAAGTTTGTAGCCTGACGTGCTTTTGAGTTGCTCTTTCAGCACCCTCATATTTATTTTACGAGATTTTTATAGCCTGCAGTTGGTTAACTTTATTACTTTTACTAAAATAAAAGAAGGTTGTAGTTCCACTCGAAAGATTAAATTAAAAAAAAATTACAACGCCTTCTTTTCTCTTAAAAAGTGTGTTTAAATCGTAAAAACGCTAATCGCCTGTGTTTATGTCTTCTCTGCCAGCCACAATTTTGTTCCTAATGTATTTTTAACTAGTGGACCCGACAGACTTTGTCTTGTCAAACAGATTTGGAATGTGGCTTGACTCTAAATTTTAGTTAGAAGACTTTTGTACTGGAAAAAGAAAAGGGCTGTCTTTAGAGTTTTTTTAAATGGCGGTAAAATGCGTATGTTCACATCAACCTACCCTGGTCTGTCAAAATTAAAAATAATTATCAAACTAAATTTATTCCACACGAAAGATTTGATTGGACGATTTAAGAAATTAATTTTCTGCGCAAATATAAAATTTCAATTTTCCGTCGACAGCCCTGAGCATAGACAATCTACCAGAGACAAGGCGCGTGGCGCGGGCGCAAATTGAGTGCTCCAATTACAGCCTGCGAATGTAGGCGCGTGCCGAGCGAGCGTGCCGTCTGAATACCAGCTCAAAATGGCGGACGGCGGGTAGAGAGACATCATATTTCACGAATACGTTTATTCCTGAGAACAAGAGTGAATCCGTATCATTTGTATGCAAATGTGGGAATGACAATAAACAATTAGACTCAAGTCAATCTGGAAAAGTTTTGCTCCCAAATCGGATGGCACTAATCTATACTAATATTATAAATGCGAAAGTAACTGTCTGTTCGTCTGTCTGGCTTTCACGCCTAAAAAACTGAACCGATTATGATGGAATTTTGCACAGGTATACGTTGAACATCTAGAACGGACATAGGCTAATTTTTGTTTGGGGGTACCGCCCTTGAAAGTTTATATAGGATTTTGTTTTATTTTAAAAGTTAAGAGATATGAAATTTGCCACAAATATAGCTCGAAGCTAAGTTTAAAATAAAGACTACATTTTGTTTCGAATATTTTACAATTAAAGTCCACGTGAAGTCGCGGGCACAGCTAGAGAAGAAATAAATTTCAATAATGTTCTGCTTGTAAACAAACCTTTTATATTAAAGAAAGTTTAATTTCTTTACCTAATTTTAATTTGAAAGTTGGATCTCAAAATTCAGAAACGTTCCGATTTGGAAAGCGCTTTCAAATTTTGCCTACTTGCATGTTTGTATGTCTATAAAAAATGGTAGATACTTGATCAAATTTGACAGCACACAAAATACAGTAAAATATAAATGTGACAGCTTCTAGACAAGTCAGTGGTCCACACATTCTAGTTATCGATATAATACACTACTCTAGTTTTACAAAAGACAACTCGTAATGGTTTTAATTTGTAAGGTGAAGAGCTCATCAAGGTAAACACAGTACGATTTTAGTTGTTATGCCCGCGAAATAAGGTCCGTTAAAAGTTCAAAGCCTGACTTGGTTTGGACAAACCGTTTACTATTTATCGTAGACAAAAGACTTTAGCTACGTGGTTTCGTAGCAATCGACCGTAGCGCTAATGTGTGGAAGTTACGAGATAGCTCGTAGCTTTTGTCTTACTGCGTAACGGAGCGCTTAATTGGCTACTTGACAGTGTTAACAATAAAATATGAAAAGTGTTAGATATGTTAGCTTATTAGTTAAGTAATCATTTTACATTTTTACTTTTTAATTAAAAGCATAGTTAGTGTTTTATTTTTGCAACATAAATTTTACTTTTTTTATCTGTGGAACAAAAGAACCGAAACGGAAACCACCATTGCAATTCGGAAATGACAGCTGTCGGCGAAAGTTATTTATTTTAATGTGGCGAAACAATGATTATTTTACCGATTAAATTGAATTATTGTGTCTCTAATCGTATAAAGAATTTATTGAAACATTTTCCGTTTATCTTAATTAAGTCGTTCCTATGCGTATCGGTTCGTTGTCTTGGACGTTGACGTCATAATTGCAACAATGACGCGACTAGGCGTTTTCGCGCGCTTTTTAAATGTGTTACACAAAATCTTATTTTTCTCTGGTTATTTAGATTATTTCTAGATAAATCAAATTGCTTGGGATATAAAATGAACGGGCGCACATTTTACAATACTTTTTCAAAAACTGTCAAGTAGCCAATTATAATGACGCTAGGTAGGAAGTAGTGTTGCCGTCGATTCGATTGTATATCGATTATAATCGATTATTCCAAAAGAGGCCTAAATAATCTCATAATCGATATGACAATCGATAGTATCTATACTATCGATATAATCGATTATATCGATACCTATTTTTATTAGATATAATCGATTATAATCGATTAATCGATTATAATCTAAGTCAAATACAATATAATCAACACAATCGATTGTCATATCGATTATTAGATTATTTGAGGGGGGGATAATCGATAATCGATTATCCGGCAACACTAGTAGGAAGGAGGGTATCGGATGGGTGATCATTCAGCAACATTTACCGGCAGCGGCCGGCAGTATCCGAAAAATAGAACCCTAAAAAGGTACGTAGATATAAAGAAACTATCTGCATGATCCAAAGGTTGACACTTTTCGATTTTTAATATTAGTAAGTAAGGATAAGGATAAATCCCAGTACCAGGCGATGGTTATTATGGGAGCGTCATCCCAGAACACCCAGACACAATCCAATTTATAAGAATTCGATTCCTAAATTTAAATAAACAAATAAATAACGAACAACAACCCATTGCTCTAATCTTGTGCTAAGTAGCTAAAACACAAAAAAGTGTGTAAAGTGTTACAGGAATTTGAAACCACGACAGTACCACAACACCCAGACCCGAGACAATATAGAAAAGTTGGTTTACCATAATTCCTCGACCGGACTTGAACCCGGGATTTCTGAGAAGACGCGATGCCAAAGTCAGGCACCCTTATCTCGGCTACGGAGTACGTCAACGTCAAATTGACCAAACCAGGAATCAAAGCCAGAATCATTAACCGTTACGTTACTGAGGTCGTCAAATGACAATTTAACAAGACTAAAGTGCCCTTATTACGCCCTGCTTCAAATAAGGCCAACTATCACCGCCGCACACGCCTCATTGGCCCGCACGTGCTCGGAATGGCAGCGTTCCAAAATCAAATAAATCAACCGGATTGGCTGCTAATCGGTTACATCCGAGTGCTCGACGAATCACAGGGGTGGGAACTTGCTTGCTATATTAGCATTAATGATCCATTCTAGTCCGTTACGAGTGACATTAGAAATGCATTACACATACACATACACTTTGATGCTATTTTTTTTATATTAGAAACAGAAAAAATGTATCTTCCCTTGCGGTGCGGGAATTGAACCCACGACCTTCACGTATCGCGCGTGCTGCTCTTACCAACTGAGCTAACCGCAAGTTATTGTAGGCGATAAATTTTTTCTGCTGTATCAACCGTTAGCCTTCCGGTAAGTGCCCTCTGAATATGTTTAGAACTACATACTTATCGGCCCGTGGTACATTCGTTGCAGAAATGTCAAAAATTTTCTGTTTCTAATATTTAAAGTTCGCTAGTACGGCGTATAGTACTATTTTTTTTTTTATGTATTATATGTCACGACCTCCGTGGCCGAGAGGTGGTTGGCCGGTCTGGTCTAAGGTCCCGGGTTTGATCCCCGGTCGGATCAATATGGAAAACTAACTTTTCTATATTGTCTTAGGTGTTGTGGTCCGGTCGTTGTTTCTGGTTTCTGTAAAACAAGTGCTTAAGCTACTTAACACAGAATCAGAGCCATTTTATGTGATGTTGTCCAGTATTTATTTATTTATTATTCATGTTACATTTGCAAATAATTTAGAATTCAAGTCGGAATTCACAAATTTCTATGCTTAGATGCAATAAACTATCTACAAACTTTCAATGTGAAAACTGAAATACTTTATTCATCATTTTCTTTGCTGACTTGTGGAAAAAAAAGAAAAAAAAACATCCTCAAATACAAAGTTTTATTCGAAATTCCATTCCATAGCCGCGTTTAAAATCATTACATCGGCAGAACCAGGCCCCTCATTCGTATCATGCTTACACCAATAATTTCTTTCGCGCAGAAAGATAAAAGGGAGGCAAATTGAAAAGTCGAGTAGCGAATAATCGAATATCTCCCGATTCGCTCAATATCTACCCACATCAAAGTATTTCTCGATTTAATTCGATAAATCGTTTGAAAATTACCAAACAAGCGAAATTGGCGGGGCGGCCATGCTACACGGAAATGACATTTGGATTGTTTTCGCAGGGAACGAGGCGACGAGTTTGAAATTAGAACGCTTTGGAAATTATGATGAGCTATTAAATTTGTGGCCAGTACTCTCACTTTAGATCCATTTTAAATCAAATCTTAATTTAAAAATTGAATCCTTAATTCCCTTGGTCATTACGTGTGTGTGTACCTACGGCTGGACCAAGTTGACTTGTGTTTGTTATTGTCGGGAGAAGGATCTTATAAAAAAATATATAAATAAATAGTTGTCGTTAAGACAGCAAAACGTTATTATATAAACTCGCATTAATTAGCTTTTATCATCCGTAATTTTTAAGGGATTTATCATCGTTGTCCGTCTGTCCGTTCGTCTGTCACCAGGCTGTATCACAGGAACAGTGATAGCTAGACTGTTGAATTTTTTTCCCACTTACAGACTGACTAAAACACGAAATCACATTAAATTATAATACATTTATACTTGAAATTTGGCTGGTAGGTTCGTTATAGGGTGTAGACATACGCTAAGAATGGATTTTACGAAACTCCACCCCCAAGGGGGGGATTGGAAGATTGTAATTTATATCCAAATGAGAATTCCCTGCATGGAAAAAAAATAATTTATATGGTCTAGTCTAACTTAATTTAAGAACAAACAGAAATTATTACAAAAGTTGGATTAGGTATAAGTATAAGATCCCCCCCGCTGGGTTCCGCACCCCCCCGCTGGGTTCCGCACCCCCCCGCTGGGTTCCGCACCCCCCCTCTGGGTTCCGCATCTTGTCGCGATGGGGGGGCTCAGTAGCCCTGTGGTCCGGGACGTTGAGGCTGGCCTTGTCACCCAGCCTCCAATACCGCACGGGGTGAAGCCAAGACGGATCCCGAGCTGGGCCGCGGAGAGCAGGTGGCTCTCTGCGGCAAGCCCGCAAGAGCAGAGGTGGATCGCGGAGGAAGAGGAGGACCTCGGTGTTTCGTTGCCGGCCTCCCTGTCCTCCGCGACCCGGCAGTGGCGCGCTGCCGCGCGGGGCGCGAATCGCGTCGTGGTGGGGTCGCGGAGGAAGAGGAGGATACGGTATTACGTTTGCCGGTCTCCCTATCCTCCGCGGCCGGTGGGTCTCAGGACTTCATCTGGCTCTCGGATGGAGAGCTGGATTGAGAGTCTCGGGTGTCCGTAGAGGCGGTAGGCAGCGGAGCCGCACAGCAGATCCGCTGCTGGGACCGGAGATGCCAGGCGTGGGGTAAGCCTGGCGTCCGTTACCTCGGTCCCGAGGGGGTGGGGCGTGTCAGGTGGCCTGACACGCTCCAGCTGCGTATTTGCGCGGCGAGATGGGCCGCTTGGCGGTAGGCGCTGTGGGGGAGCCTGTGTAGAACCGCAAGGAATCCCGACTCCCCCACAATTGCGCAGCGTTGGCCACCGAGGGGGTTTTAGTCGGTGCGAGCCCGACACACCACTCTCTGTTCCCCGCTGAGAGTGACGGTGCGGTAGGCATTTCCCCCTCGACAAAAAAAAAAAAAAAAGGTATAAGTATAAGATGTAATAAAATGCTGCGTCTTTTAACAGTAGTAGGTAAGTAGCGTTACAAAAAATGGCGGACTAAATCTTGTTTAGAATTAACTAAAATTGCCCAAAAAACGCGATGACAAAAGTCAGGCCCGGTCCATTACGGGGCTGATTGTAATAACAAATTGAATTTTGGGAATTTCAAACGAGCTACCTTTCCCCGACCGACTCAATTTTTCGGTGAGGTGGACGCGAGCGGGGGAGAGCGGGGCTGCCAGATTGACAAATTTCCTACTAATTTGGTACAAGTAATTTAATTACTTGACGGGAAAGTGCTGGAAAGACGGAATAGCAAAGATAACTGGCCCCCGCTGGCCAGTAGATAGATAGGCCAATAGATGGCGCAAGATAGAGATAAGTGGAATTCTTTAGAGGTCTTTACATTCGACTGAGGAGGGTTCACTTGCATGTGAAGCAATAATTTTATTTTAATTCTCAAAGTACGTATTATTAAAAAGTTATAATTCTCTCGTTTTTACTTTGTAGCATTTATTGTAGTTTTCAAGAAATAAGAGGCTTTTTATTTTTATTTATTTTATTAAATTAGTCAATGTGCCATGTGGTGTTGCCTGACATATCGCACCTCTAGATGAAAACTCCAGGAACTCAAAAAGTATGCATTGCGAGTAAGTGGTATTAAAGAATCCCAGTCGCAAATCGCCATACTTTCATTAAATCTCCCAAAATGGCTAATTAAACAAGCTGAAGAACCTCGAGAATGTATGACTAATATCATACATTACATTATAGTTACTTATATATTTTATATATTTAGAAGAAGATAGGATGGTTGTATTTATTCTGAACTTTTGTTTTGCACTCTGACATATGACATTTATGTTTCCTCAGCTTAATCATAAAAGAGTTCTAAACAGGTAGCATTTTGAACAGAATGTCTGCTGGATAAGTGATGCACGCCATAGGACTAACATTATTTAATTTCTCGAATTTTTATCTATCAGGTAGAGTTTAAACATTTAAAATAATTTAACGGGTCAAAACGCGACACCAATTTTATTTAGCAGTTAATACGAACTACTTATTGCCCTACAGGTTAATTTAATTTGTTAGCTGGCAACACCTTCGTAGGGAGAAGGGGAGTTATTCCATTACTCTCGCTCGGGTTCGCTCTCGTCTTTGATCGCTTCTTCCTTGTCTTTAATATAACTGATTGCGTCTTATGGCGGTTTGAATTTGTTTGCGTAACTTGCGTTATTTTGTTTGATGAGTTGTGCTAGAATGAGTTGTTATTAAATAATTTGTGTAGACGGTGGTACAAAGAACAGCAAATCAAGGTATTCATTTGCAGGTCGATTTTAGTTCTTATACCTGCGAAATAAGGGCTGCTCAAAGTCCAATGTGAGTAGTATGGCGTGCTTTTGACTATACAGAAGTATCAATCAATGAAATATTTCCTTATTCATGGAGGTTACATCATATATGTATAACAACACATTTCAATCGACATTGAGTACGATGCAAATTGATTCTACTGACGGTTCGGAACCTATATCTACCGTGAAAATACCGAGAAACTCGGCAGATTGGTTACAGTAGCAGTATCAAACTTATAGCTATGTGTAGAACCCTTTGGACCAAGTCATATGCCTCCCCCACACTACTCGCGAAGTTGAACGAAGTTAGACGAATACGATAGTGTAGAGAGGCACTTCGGCTCGCCTCGTGCTCGCCGCGTCAAACTTTGCCTCGCCTCTTTTTTTTTTTTTTTTTACAGGGAGAAATGCGTGACGCACCGTACCGCCACTCGAGGGAGAGTGGCGGCGTGTGTGGGACTCTCCTGCCCTGAAATGGCAGGCCTACCCACTAAAACTCCCCGGCGGACCTCATCGCCCTAAGCGGCGGTGCTGTGGGAAGCAGTAAAACCATAACCACCACAGCGCCGCCAGGCGGAATGGCCGCTTACGCGGCCCCGTCTCCTCCCCCCTGAATGGTCGGGGGGGTAAGCGGGGATGGCCGATCCACTGAACCATCCCCGCCTCGCACTGGAGACCGTAGGTGCAATGCCGACTGGGGTGCCCTCACACCACCAGCCGGCCGATCTCCATGCGGTAACATGGCGCGGTTAAATTGACGTCGCGCACGTAACCGCCGTCTTCTGCGGAAAGCGGGGGCGGACGGGTCGTCCTCCCGCTCTCTTTCGGCTGCTTCCTTCTGTGACATTACATCTTCACAGAAGGAAGCAACCGCGTTCCATGCGGTGTTACTCCCGAGCATGGACTCGACCACACTCGGGAGTGAAAGATTCGGCCCCACTACCGATATCAATGCAGCCCGCTGCTCAGTCCACGTCACGCACGCACTCAGCGTGTGGGCGGCATTATCATCTGGTGCGCCACAACTTGAGCACGCCGGAGACCCTTCCCTACCAATGCGGTGCAGGTACCTACCGAAACATCCGTGGTCTGACAGTACCTGCACCAGATGAAAACTAAGGTAGCCTACTTTGCGCTCGAGCCAGCGTAAGATCACTGGGGCGAGCGCATCTAATGTCCACCGACCCGATGAGCAGGTCTGGAGAGTCGCAGACCACTGTTCAACCATTTCTTCTGACGCCTCTCGTCGGACGCGAGCCAGGTCCTCCGGATACATGTGTTCTCCAGAGGCCTTCCTTTCAGCCTGCCAAAGATAGGCTTTCTCAATTGCCCTGGCCACAAGCTGCCACGGGGCCGTCCCAGCAAGAGCGCACGCTGCGTCGAAGCTTACGGTGCGATACGCCCTGCAGACCCTTTGTGCTATAGCCCGTTGGGGGCGGCGGAGGATCCGAACATTTTCCGCGTTCAGGGAGTCCGCCCAAATTGGCGCTCCATACAGGGCCATGCTTTTAAGCACGCCGGCATAAAGCCGACGGCATTTGGCCCGAGGCCCTCCCAAATTTGGTAATAACCAAGAAAGTGAATCTGCCGCCTTCAGGAGACGCGATGACAGAGCCTTAAAATGGGGGCCAAACTGCCACCGCGCGTCCAAGATCAAACCCAGATATTTGATTTGGGCTCCCACCGATACCCTTACCCCTCCAACGATAATATAGGCATTTGGAGGGCAGCGCTGCCGACGCCCAGGAAAGAAAATGGCCTCAGTTTTTTCGAGCGCTACCCTAAGGCCCAAGAGCCCAATTCGCTTGGCGACCAAAGTGCCACCTGCTGCGGCTAATCTCGCCGCCGCACCGAAATCCTTCCCCCGGGCAGTCACCAGAGTGTCGTCTGCGTAACAAGTGATGGTCATGCCCGGAAGGAGGGCACCACGGAGCAACCAATCGTATCCGATGTTCCACAGGAGCGGTCCCAAAACTGACCCCTGTGGAACACCAGAACGAACGACGAAGCGACGAAGCTCCCCACACCCGTCAATACAGACCACCTCTCTGTCTGAGAGGTAGTCCTTTATTAGGACCAAAAGGTATGGAGGCACTCGATGGAAACGGAGTGCCTCCAAAATTGTGGAGTGAGGGAGGGTATTGAAGGCATTGGCTATGTCAAATGAGATAGCCAACACATCCTCCCTCCTCTCCCGAGACTCTAGCACCAATTTTTTAAGACTTAACAGGGCGTCAATTGTAGAACGCCCTGCTCGGAAACCAAATT
This sequence comes from Glyphodes pyloalis, assembly GCA_037074685.1. Taxonomy (NCBI): domain Eukaryota; kingdom Metazoa; phylum Arthropoda; class Insecta; order Lepidoptera; family Crambidae; genus Glyphodes; species Glyphodes pyloalis. The sequence continues at coordinate 8,853,936 of JAYKKO010000020.1, forward strand.
GAGCCTCCGAGAGGTCAGGACCGACCTCTCGAAGGTGAACCTTGAGACGCGTGGCTACAACTCTCTCAAACAACTTCCCCACCTCGTCCAGCAATACAATTGGCCGATACGCCGATGGGGAGTCTGGCGGACGACCTTCTTTACGGAGGAGGCACAACTGCCCCTCCTTCCACAGCTTAGGAAACTTCCCGACCGAGAGACAGGAGTTGAAAAGTTCCCTAAACTTTTGGTCCATCATCATCGCGCCCAGTGCGACGATCTTGGCTGGGACCCCATCTGGCCCAGGAGCCGTCTTTTTGGCACGGAGACAAAGTACTGCTGTGCCAAATTCCTCCTCCGAAATTGGAGGGTATTCTAGAAAGGGGCTGTTGATGGTTGTGGGTTCCATCCCCGAAGAACGGCTCATCGTTGGCGGAGTGAAGCCAGGGTTGCAGTCTGGGAACAGAGCCCGGACTATGCTGTCGAGCAAAGCTGGCTCGAGGGTCTCAGTGAGGGGGGGACCGATGGGGCGCAACTTGTTACGTGCTGCCTGATATGGTCTCCCCCACGGATCTTGGTTGAGACCCTCTAGTAGCTCCGACCGAGCGGAATCCTTAGCGGCCCGGGCGAACTTCGCCGAGTAACTTCGCGAGTAGTGTGGAGCAGGCAATATAGTTTTGTTTTGATGAGTGAATAAAACATTAAGTATTTATTTCTGAGAGGTAAGCTGGAGCAGACAAGTCCCCGGCGGTGGCACCTGTTCACAAGCATGACGTATGTGCCAGCCATCGCTTCACTTAACCATGTTGAAGGGATATCTATATTGAACAACGTACATTGCTCTGATTATGTGGTAAGCATATTTGTTGCACTTGTGGTACAGAAATCAGAAACAACGATCGTATCCCAACACCTAGACACGAGACAGTATAGACCAGCTGGTTTTACATATTTACCTTACCGGAATCAAACCCAGGACGTCAAAGATGGCGGTCGTCACGTCGTAATAATCTCGGGCCTTGGATTACATTGCTGGGTTTTAAATAAATTATGCTACTTATAATACCGACTTATTCACCTCTTGTCAGAAGTTTAATGCCCGGTTCCAATATATTACGATTCGTAATGTGTCAAAAATGACAATCCGTTTTTCTCCTACCGACTACGAGTCGTTAAATAATGCCGTTCCATACAGCTGTCAGTCGTCTGCCTGAGAGTTATTCGTAACTAGAACGGATTGTTTATCAAATATTGGAATTGGGCATAAATCCATACTAAATTACAAAAAAAAAAAAAAATACGTTTATTGCAGACTAATTAATTGTCCATGTTATTGTTAGTATACAAAATACAAAACTATGTTAGTAATTTACAAACTATTGAAGGTATTTGCCGCCCTCCGGGGCTCCAGGTATATGCGCATTAGTTTGCACCCAGTGCTGCACGAGGGGGTTGTCTAATTTATCCCTCAGCACGCTCAGGATGTTGATTATGAACTCGCGGTCCAAGGTTCAAGTCCCAGGTGGAGCAAAGTATTTCTGTCACAAGTAGCGAAAGCCTTGTACAGAAACAAACACCGTACCACAAAACCCAGACCCGAGACATAGACATATTCGATTTACATTTTGACCCGATCGGGAATCGAACCCAGGACCTCAGTGATGCTGATGCCTCTCGGCTTTGCAGGTCGTTTGAACACAATACCTTTTTACTTTGGGATCAAGCTCATGTACGGCACGTCAAGATTAACATTACAGTCCGATGTTAGATCTTATGCCCACGAAATAAGGTGGATAGCTCAAAGTGTCTGACTAACGAAAAAGAGTAGTGTCGAGTTTCTTGCTGGTTCTTCTCGACATGTAGGCCTAGCATGCGCAATACGTCAAATTGCTCGCACGAGACGACAAAAGTTTCCATACCGTTAATTGGCTACTTGACAGTTTTTGAAAAAGTATTGTAAAATGTGCGCCCGTTCATTTTATATCCCAAGCAAATCGATTTATCTGGAAATAATCTAAATAACCAAAGAAAAATAAGATTTTGTGTAATACATTTAAAAAGCGCGCGAAAACGCCTAGTCGTGTCACTGTTGCAATTATGTATTATTGTATATATAGTCAGTTAGGAAAATAGGGGTGAGAGCCTTCCGCTCCCCCGCAAGCCCGGTAAAGATGAAAAGGCCATCTGCGGCCATCATCTATAGTCAGTTAGGAAAAAAAAAAAATTATGACGTCAACGTCCTAAACAACGAACCGATACGCATAGGAACGACTTAATTAAGATAAACGAAAAATGTTTTAATAAATTCTTTATACGATTAGAGACACAATAATTCAAATAAATCGGTAAAATAATCATTGTTTCGCCACATTAAAATAAATAATTTTCGCCGACAGCTGTCATTTCCGAATTGCAATGGTGGTTTCCGTTTCGGTTCTTTTGTTCCACAGATAAAAAAACTAAAATTTATTTTGCATAAATAAAATACTAACTATGCTTTTAATTAAAAAGTAAAAATGTAAAATGATTACTTAAGTAATAAGCTAACATATCTAACACTTTTCATATTTTATTGTTAACACTGTCAAGTAGCCAATTGGGTGATAGCACACCGCACTCGTATTTTCAGCCAATCAGCAGTTGACGCATTATTTTTGGTATATCTTAAGAGCGCGATAAAATTAACTCGCGTTGCGCATGCTAGGCCTGATGATCAATATTCCGAACAAGGCGGTAGAACTCTTTATTTGTAGGTATTGACGATGCATAAGTGCTTTTGTAAAGCTTACATGAATAAAGATGTTTTCTCTTTTAAGAGAGGTAGGGCACAGCGATTTATCGCTCGAACTGGAGCAGCCCGACTGGTGAAATACCTCCACCTTACAGAAGACCGCAGCCAAATAACAATCACTTCTGTGTTGTTGTGTTTCTGCGTGTGAGTAAGGTTTCCAGAGCTCCTGGGGGGTGCTACATTAGTAGCAGGGGTCAAGCCTTCAAGGTAAGGGCGACAAGTCCAGTAACAGATTTATTATGCTGTACTTGTCACCCTTAAGCTAGGACCTCATTACCACTTAACATCAGGTGGGATGAAGTCAATCTTGAAGTGAAATATAAAAAAAATATATATATTTTTCATTCTGACGTACTTTTGTAAGTATATATAAAAATATCTTATAAGCTTTAACTACCTAAGGTCAGTCTTTGAAGACCCAAATCAATTCCAACCCTAATAGTGAGTTCATAACTATCCGATGTATTAGTTTGAATGAATAATAAATCCGTACCACAGACAATAGAGGCATTAGCCGCACCACAGACAAGGACCCCACCCTCGCTCCGTAACAGAATCCGCGCACGTCAACTCTATTATTTATGGATTCTTTAACATGTAAGGACCGTAGAATGGAGGGTGTAGTGTTGAAAGCAAATATATCGGACATTTGGCGCAAGGAAGTGTTTCTTCTGCCTCAGTGAGGAGGGCGCGTTTTGTGATATCTAAGTACGGGGGTTGCGGTTATTAAAAAAAATAATGGGAAAAGTCGATACTCTATAGTCAGCGGTTTGGCGCGCAATCTGACAGGTGTTTTTAATGACTTGGCTCGTGTGTTGTATTTTTTTTGTGATAATTGGTTTTATTATGAAACCTGCGGTTGAAACATTTTATAAAATACATAATACATTTTCTATCGATAATTTGAATGGCTATTCAATCTTTTTTATTTGAATAAAGTACCTACACTAAGCAGGTATTATTCAAATTAGCTTTTGCACGCGACTTCACCCGCATTATTTTGGGATAAAACGTATACTACATGCCAATTTTGTATGTCATTTGCCTTTTTACCAAATTTCATCCAAATCTTTAGCCCATAACAGAGACAGTATTTTTGACTGGATTTATAGCTAAGAATGTCAATACTTCTCGGTGGACTAAATATTAGTTGTTAAGTATTTTCATATGCACTTAAAACCTGAATCCAGCATTTATTTTCAACTCTATGGCTAAAAAAGTTATTAAAAAACTTCAAGTGAAAAAAACAAACGCCAAATGCATCGCGCCAATACCGAACTCAAAAGGGCAAAGCGAGGGGTCGTTCGAGATTCAAATATCGGAACAACATTTGTTTGAATTAGTGTCGATGGCGTTCGAGTGGCCACATGCCGGCAGGTTTATTACTGGCCAGTGCGGCCGCGGCGTTTAAAAGCAAATAACCCGGCCATTATAAGAATGCTACTGGATTCTGTGGAGTGAAGTAGGTATTTGGGCGGGAAAAATCTCGACACCTAACAGAGATTTTCGAGTATTAGAAAATGTACCAGACAGGCAAGTATAATAATTTATATCTTCAATCAATATTCTATCTTAAAGAACGATTCCGTTTCTTGCAGCTCAACCAGGATCGTGACATGCGGTCCTCACGTAAACTTCTCCTTACATTTCCTACTCATTCTTCTGAATTCTATTCCCAATCCTTCACTGTCGAATCTATACGCTTATGGAATTCTTTACCTTTATCTATCAGATTATCTGAGACCCTTCCCATTTTCAAAGCCAGGGTTAAATCGTACTTCCTCTCACTTGAATAATGTTAGTTCATGTCCTCTATCCATAATTTCAGCTGGGCATGATGGTTGTTAGTAAGTTTCAAACATTTATCCTACTTACTAACATGTGATTATTATTATTATTATTTTTTTTTTATTCAAAATACTTTACTTGATTTTAATTTTATAAGCATGTTTATTTGTATATATATATATTATATCTATGAGTTTATGTATGTTTATCATGCTATACAATTACTATAATTCTAAAATAAAACTGTATTTATGTTGCACGACCGTACCCATTTCTCGCCATTTACTATTTCCTCTACCTTAAGGTTGTCTGGAAGAGATCGCTTTCTAGCGATAAGACCGCCTAAATTGTACTATAATCAATCTGTAAAACCTATTTCTGTAAAGTTTTTGTGCAATAAAGTATATCTATCTATCTATCTATCTATTCCGTAGATTCACAGTTTCTTGCTAAATAGGAACAATTTTTTATTGGCTGTGTATTATTACGTACGGATTGTAAAAAAGGTCTAATGTGACTATAGTTTAATACAATTCAAAATTCGAATGAGAGCGAAATAAGAGAGGTAGGACAGCGCTTTTTCGCTCAAACAGGAGTAGCCCGACTGGTGAAATACCTCCACCTTACAGAAGACTGCAGCCAAATAACAATCACTTCTGTATTGTGTTCCTGCATGTGAGTAAGGTTTCCAGAGCTCCTGGGGGGTGCTACATTAGTAGCAGGGGTCAAGCCTTCAAGGTAAGGCCGACAAGTCCAGTAACAGCTTTATTATGCTGTTTTTGTCGCCTTTAAGCTAGGACCTCATTACCGCCTATTATCATCTTGTGGGATGAGGTCAATCTTGAAGTGCAATATAAAAAAGAAACAAAGCATTATAAAATATGTAATGGCTTACACCTTCGACGGTGCCATTTTTAAATGTTTCCCGCGAATTAATTCGCTTTATTTCGGCACAAAAATTACCTCATATGCTAATCTATCTACCAATCAAATTTCATCTAAATCCATTCAGGAGTTTTTAGTGAAAGACAAGCATACATTCATACATCAAAATTTTAACGTTTATAATATTAGTATGAGGTCCACACGAACTGAACGGGACATCGAACCGGCTCCAAGGCCACTTTAACCGCGGCAGAGAAACGCAGCAATATTTTCTTGTCAAACACGGCAGGCCTTTGAATTTCAGCGCGTCGGTAGCGCTCGGATACTCGGCGTTTGTAATATATACGAGAAGGGGTATTCTGCAACTACGATTTTAATACGAATTGTACTTATTATACCTGTGGACTGTATATAATGGAAGGCTAGTTTTTTTAATTGAACAGGTAATTATATTCAGATAATAAATGCTAACATCAACAAAAAAAAAATAATTATAGAAAATTATACTACCTGTGGACTGTATATAATGGAAACAGGTTTTTTTTAGGTATATTAAAATAATAAATGTTAACATAAATCATAAAACAAATAAAATAATTAGAGAAAAAATCATAAAGTGTGTTTTAATGGAGCTCGAGAGAGCAAAGGACAAAATAATATCAGTTCTTTTCGAACGTAATAAATTATTTTTAAAGTAATCAAATGGGTTGCATTACAACCTGCCTGCCGTTGACAATACCTACAGTTAAATATTTAGGTATTTTACTTTTCGTCAATAAGAAATTGTGCTTCATAATTTACTATTTACTAACATAACAATACTTTGTTGCGGTAATGAGAGATCAGGGAAGGAAAATATTGAAATGATAAAAAATTGTGTAATAATGCCTTATTACCTACTTGCATAAGTGAAGTAAGAAGAATGACAGATCGAAAGTAAACAAAAAAACATGTCAAATTAAAACCATAATTTAAAATGGAAAAACATATTATTATTTAATTTCATTTCTGTTGGCCATAAGTATATTCCAATCATAATTATTTAAAACAAGCTGACATGACAGACGCTGTCCTGTCTTAACGAAGACTATTTAACTATTTAATTCGAATTGGTTTTCACCCATGACTACAATAGTGTTCTTAAATTTTCTAATTTTCCACGCAATTTTTTTTGTGGTTGGCCGTCACGGACAAATGTCAGGCTCAGGACCGATTATTTACATGGTATAGTGAAGCGATGGCTGGCACATACGCCATGCTTGTGAACAGGTGGCACCATAGGGGACTGGTCAGCTCCAGGTCTTACAATGAATCCTACTACTATTATAAAGGCGAAAGTTTGTAAGTATGGATGTATGGATGTTTGTTACTCTTTCACGCAAAAACTACAGAACGGATTTGGATACAATTTGGTAGGAAGACAGATGACATACTAGATCAACATATAGGATACTTTTTATCCCGAAATAACGCGAGCGAAGTCGCGGGCAACAGCTAGTACTTTTATATTTTATTCACTCATTAAAACAAAACTTTTTGACTTATGCTAAAGTGGTCTACATAGCTATAAGTTAAATACTGCTACTGTAATTAATCTGTTGAGTTTCTTACCGGTGTCTTCTCGGTAGAAGAGAGATTTAATTACATGTAATGTACTACACCTACCTAATTGTATGTTAAATGTCTTCATACGTTCGTTATTTACCTGTAATTTATTTTTAAACTCGATACAAGAATGATTCTCTACAAATTGTATTTAAAAACATTTCCGTAAACAAACAATTGTAAAAAATGGCTGCCCCATTTCCAATATATCGGTATCAAACGCAACTTCCACTTCGTCCGATCTCCGATTCAAAAACAAACGTTAAAATTGTAAAACAAAAATACGGCAATCTTAGCAGAATAGCTCCGTACGCAGCAGCCGGGTGGGGCGTGCGGGAGGCAGATAAGAGGCTTAGAGCAGGACAGAGCGAGGCCTCTACCGACTGAGTTAGAAGAAGACGGAGATACGTACCTATATACAGCTGCTAACGTTACTGCGTACGATCGGAGCAAACCTTCCCACACGCAAAACCGTAAGTTACATAAAAACGTGGGCAAATTTCGACGGTGTTTTCAAGTGAGACGGTTGGGAATCGTTTGGCGGGTGGGTGTGTGTTAGTATAGCAAGGGTAAGGCTAGTAAAATAAAAATACATTTTCCAACGAATATCTACGATGGTACAAGTAAAGTTTGCGTTCAACGTATAGTTATGGCGACGGGGCACAATTTAGACCGTTCTCTAAACAGCTAATTTTAAAAGAACTCTAACCGAGTTTGTTGCGAGACACATTTCGAGTTCTCTGTTGTGTCTGTAATGGCGGACTATTTTATTCATGTTTGATGATGAAATTGTTTTGTTCTTTTTTTGCTCTCGGCTGTTTCATTTTGGTTGGTAGGTACTTAACCAGTTTTTAATTTCAGAGTCTCTTTAGATTCGGAGGCTTTTTAAAAACCTTTTTTCTTTGTCGTGTTAAAAGCTTGTTCACGTAAACAAACGTAGGTAGGATATTTACAATTTTAATAGTGCTTCATGCTACTATTTAAAAATATTATAAAGAAACAGAAAATTTTCATGTCCCCCCCTTTCGGCGTGGTATACGAACTCACGACAGAAAACGAAATCTTATTTATGTAAATCAAAATTCGTGTTTTAATTCCCAAACTTTTGATTTATTGTCGTTAATGACGACCTCCGTCGCCGAGAGACGAGTGGGCCGGACTTTGGCGTCGCGCTATCTCTGAGGTTCCGGGTTCGATCTCGGTCGGGTCAATATGGGAAACGAACTTTTCTATATCTCAGGTCTGGGTGTTGTGGTACATTCGTTGTTTCTGATTTCTGTAACACAAGTGCTTAAGCTATTGACCACAGGATCAGAGCAATGTATGTGATGTTGTCCAATATTTATTTATATTTATATTGTCAAATACGAAAACAAACAAACGAAATATGTTCGTTTTTGGGAGCAGGGCGTCTACTCCCAAAAACGAAATATGTAGGATCCGATGACGTTTAGCAATTTTTATTGCTCATAATCGCAACCAACTCACTTAGAATGCGAATAAAGCGTTATCAAAAAACAAAATATTATTTATACAAATCAAAAACCACGTTTTAATTCCCTAACTTTTGATCAATCTTCAAAAACGAAACCTTTCGTTTGTTCGTTTCGTTTTTGGGAGTAGACCCCCAGACCCTCAGGATTTTCCACATTCAGCCCCTGCCAGTAAATTTGAGCAGATCACCAATCCACCTACCCTGAACCAGCCACTTTTCGATCCTCAATGAATAAGGTATGCCTGGCTCTTAAAACTCAAACTCAAATATTTCTTTATTCAAGTAGGCTACATGTAACACTTTTGAATCGTCATTGAAAACAATGCAAAGTAATTCTACTTCCGGTTCGGAACCTATATCTGCAGAGAAGACACCGGTAAGAAACTCAGCAGATCATTTACAGTATCAGTATCTAACTTATTGCTATGTGTAGCTCACTTTGGACCAAGTCATATAGTTTTGGTTTTGATGAGTGATGAAACAAATAAGTAGGTACTCAAGTAAGTTTTTACTTTCGAGAGGTAAGCTAGCATGCGAAATACGTCAAATATATCGCATGAGACGACAAAAGCTTCCATACTGTTGATTGGCTAATAGCACACCGCACTCGTATTTTCAGCCAATCAGCAGCTGACGCACTGACTTCAATCGATTTAGACGTTTGATAAGAGCGCGATGAAATTTAGACGCGTGGCGCATGCTAGGCCTATTAATTATCATGAGCTATTTATTAATTATTTTGCACACGTTTTTTCAAACGAAATTTATATTCAAAATTAAATATAGCATCACCTTTCTCGAGGATTGAATCCAAATTTAATTAAAATCCGTGAAATGAAGACGTAAATTAAAATTAAATCGAATTTAGAATACTTTTCAGACAAACTGTTGCCCCGTGGCTTTTTCACGTCATTTCGGCATAAAAAGTCCTTTATAATGTCCTAGATCTATTCTGTATGAAAGCACATTTCATTCAAATGTATTGAGTACCTAGTTTTTGCGTGAAGGAGTAAAAATATTCGTACAAAAATAAAGAGTTAAATGTTAATAGACTACATGATGCCGATTAGTAAAAATCCATACTAATATTATAAATGCGAAAGTAACTCTGTCTGTCTGTCTGTCTGTCTGTCTGTTACTCTTTCACGCCTAAACGGCTGAACGGATTTTGATGAAATTTGGTATAGGTATACGTTGAATCTCAAGAACGGACATAGGATACTTTTTATTAGAAAATAAGGGGGGGATGGGGGTAATACCACCTTTGAAAGTTTATATGGAAAAAATATTTTTGAAGTTAGAGATATGAAATTTGGCACAAATATAGCTCGAAACTTGGATTAAAATATAGACTACTTTTTGTTTCGAATATTAGGGGAGAAAGGGGTAAAACCGACCATGAAAGGATGTAGTCCTCGCGAATGAAGTCGCGGGCACAACTAGTTACTTATATGCAAACGTATATATGTATTTGTATTAAAATTATTATTTTTATTTTTATGCATTATGTGTCTTCATCACGTTATGGTATTAATCTAGCAGTGTTTTGCTTATTTTCTGTTTATATTTTCTTAGTCTATAATATTTTGTAAGGCCGTGCCCATTCCACAATATCTATTATTTCCTGTACCCGAAGGTTGTCTGGAAGAGATTATTTTTTAGCAAAAAAGATCACCTAAATTGCACTATATTGTGGTTGTATAAGCAATTTCTCTAATAATGTGTATCTTACAGTAGACCGCAGCCAAATAACAATCACTTCTGTGTTGTGGTGTTCCTGCGTGTGAGTAAGGTTTCCAGAGCTCCTGGGGTGCTACATAAGTAGCAGGGGTCAAGCCTTCAAGGTAACGGCGACAAGTCCAGTAACATATTCATTATGCTGTACTTGTCACCGTAAGCTAGGACCTCATTACCACTTAACATCAGGTGGGATGAGGTCAATCTTGAAGTGCAAAATAAAATAAATCATCACGTTATTATCCTATTTAACTATTCGGTTAAGTGATAGGAAACGTTTATAAATCCATACATTCTTACAAAAGTCTGTTTAAAATATTAGCAGGATCTTTATATCATAGTTTTGTCGATACAGTGCCGGTGAACGAAAGCACCTCATGTCGCAGTGAGTGCCCTGTAACGCGACACCGCGGGTTCGACGACTGAAGCCCTGCCCGCTCGATACAGCGTGCCGACTCGGAATAACTTACTACCGAGTTTGATTTTATACTGTAAAAACTTAATTGTGGACAAATAGCTGTATATTCATGAAAGTTTATTAATTTATGTTGCTATTTCACGCAAAAAGTAGGTACACTGAGAACCATTACCGTAAAAAAATTGGTAACTCTTATCTTTGCCGTACCATAAAGAATCTTTGATATGGAATCCTTCAAAAGGAACGTGAAGAAACATCTTGCGGGCCACTATGGCGATGCTAACGGATAGGATGTTACTGTATCAAATCCGTTGTCAGGCTGGGAGGAACCCATACACTGCGCTTCTATGAAAAAAACTGTCTTCACCATAAGGGCCATGGGGCACACGCCCAGGGCCGCTATTCTCAGGGGGCCCCGAATGACCGACGTTTCTCATACATTCTCAAATTTGGTCGGGTACATTTTTTTTTTATAATGCACTCCTTATCCCACCTGGTGTTAAGTGGTAATGAGTTCCTAGCTTAAGGGCGAAAAGTAAAGCATAGTAAAACTGTTACTGGACTTGTCGCCCTTACCTTGAAAGCTTGACCCCTGCTACTAATGTAGCAACCCCCAAGAGCTTTGGCAACCTTACTCACACGCAGGAACACAACAACACCGGAGTGATTGTTATTTGGTTGCGGTCTTCTGTAAGGTGGAGGTATTTCATCAGTCGGGCTGCTCCAGTTCGAGTGATAAATCGCTTGGCCCTACCTATCTTACATACATTACACTTTTGGAGATGATTATATAAAAGAAGATAGTTCTCAACAGAAATCCCGATAGAAGCCGTTATCATAATCGATATTCATATTTTTTATAGTGCTTTACGGGAGATCAAAATGTTCTGTATCTTATAAACCGTTATCGTAATATTCTTAATGACATATTATATCAATCTGTATTTGATTACATGTAATAAATGATCAGTAACTTATTAAAATTGTTGGTATAATTAGCTTCTTTTAGTTTCCTAAGGACCCCAAATTCTTTTATGCCCATATTTTTTATGGCAATTTTACATCTACAGCCAACTCTTGAATATTAGAAAAACAGTATATTTGTAAACCACAATCTGGTCTTACTGATTCAATTTCACAACTATTGATAAACCAATCAAGTTAACTGATCCCATCATACTCTGTCTGATATTTCAGTATGAAGCGTAGATTACCTACCTTTAGTTGATCCAGTATTTCATCTGTCTTCCTGCGAAATTTCATCAAAATCGGTTCAGTAGTTTTTGTGTAACAGAGTAACATATATTTTTAGTAGTTTTAGTAGCTTCATCTTATGGTGTTCAAAAAGAAAATAAAACCAAGTCAAGTTGCACATGTACCTAACTAGGTCGATGGCGTTTTGTCTGCCTTCTATCTGTGACTGAGTTTCTTGCCGGTATCTTCTCGGTAGTTATAGGTTCCGAACCGGAGGTAGCTTCATGTGCATTGTATAGAGACGATTCATAAGTATTACAAATGTAATCTACATGAATAAAAAAATATTGACTTTAACTTTGACTTTGTGCACTGGGGTCGTGGGTTCGATCCCCAACCAACAAACATCATGACATGAACATGAGTGTTTATTGTGTGTCTGAATGTTTTAAGCTTAGCTGCTGCAGCGGGCGTCGCTCGTGCGAGCGCTTCGATTACTGAATGCCATATCTGAGCAATGTGATTTATTTTACAGTAGGCCAAATGAGGTCTTAAGATTGGCTATTAATATAGCATCAAAAACGACATAATCGTATTAGGGTAAGCCTGTAAAGATTATGTTTGTATGCTTGTAAATAAATAAAATGAAAAAAATAAAAATGTTTTGCGATGCCTATGTTGATTCTGGTATCCATAACACAAATGCTCAGTGGCGTAACTACAGGGTGGCAAGTCGGCAAAATGCCACGGGCCCCCAGCCAGAAGGGGCCCCTGGTAAGAGGAGAATCCCAATTACCAAGAATAATTTTTACATCAAACTTTCCTAAAGTATGCACTACATTTCTGGTATTTCCAAACAAGTATTAGACATTATTCTTTCTTTGAGAAGGAGGGGGGGGGGGGGGGGGGGGGGGGGTTGGTCGATGGATTGATGAATTTGCCACGGGCCCCGAATGGTATAGTTACGCCACTGCAAATGCTTTTGCTATTTTACTATTGGATATGGATAGCTCACATTTATGAAGATGTCATATTAATATAGAATAACAGGACCTCAAGACAAACACCTGCAGTTCGATATTAGTTCTTAAGCGCAAAGCATAAGGACGGTGCAAAATTCATAGTATATGACGTGCTTTTGTTCGTACCTAGCTTCTTTTTAATTATTACTAGGTTTATATTTCATTGCCTATTTTTTAACTTGGAGTCGTTTATGTCTACAAAGTTCACGACGCCAACTAGCCATGTGGTGTTCCATGGTAGCCAAGGAACTTGCCCAAACAATATTTAATTGACTATTTTCAACTTGGAATCGTTTATGTCCACAAAGAGGCCAACTGGCCATCTGGTGTTCCATGGTAGCCAAGGAACTTGCCCAAACAATATTTAATTGACTATTTTCAACTTGGAGTCGTTTATGTCCACAAAGAGGCCAACTGGCCATCTGGTGTTCCATGGTAGCCAAGGAACTTGCCCAAACAATATTTAATTGACTATTTTCAACTTGGAATCGTTTATGTCCACAAAGAGGCCAACTGGCCATCTGGTGTTCCATGGTAGCCAAGGAACTTGCCCGAACAATATTTAATTGACTATTTTCAACTTGGAATCGTTTATGTCCACAAAGAGGCCAACTGGCCATCTGGTGTTCCATGGTAGCCAAGGAACTTGCCCAAACAAATGTTTAGACAACTACCGGCCACAAAAAATGGGAAAAGACTATAAAAACTTTGTAGATAGGAAATAAAATAAAAAACACTTAATGCATTTTATATGTATATATTCGGATTCAATATTTCAATAGCTATTAGTTAATAATTAATACAACTTAACTTAAAAAAAATACACCAACTCTCATCCACGGGGTACGGTAACGTACTTACCCTAACTTAGCTATGTTCAAGCTTAAATTTACTATAAATTACAAATTTCATTACATTTAAATACTACCATTTGAAAAATAAAATATAAATTAACTAATAATCTCTTTTAAGTTTTGTATTCTAATTTAAACTTTTATTCCCTTGCCTGGGAAATGTCAGGGCAGTGATTCCTTGGCCTGTCTACATTACATTTCTTAAAAACAAATAAAATGTAAAGTGGTCAAGAAACGCAGTGTAAACATTTATTTAAGGTTCTACAATTAACGCAAAAGTTGCTTATAGTTCAAACATTAAGATTACACTAAAAATTCTAGACTCAATTTACTTTGAAATAAAGTCTAAATTAGAATTTTGAGGGTAATCTTTGATGGTCTACTAACTGTATTGAAAGTATTGCTAGCTCATTTGTTTTGCAAAAAGTAAAACAAATAACCCCATTTTTCCTATAACAAAATAGTTTTAAATCATTACTCTGACGATTTATTAATTATTACTAAGCCTTGGCAGAAATAAACCTCAATTTTAGGTTTAAATCTCTTCACTGGTCTCGAAATTGGGGGTGAATTAAGGAACCTTAAAACCTATTTCATAATATTAATCACATATACAATCGGAACACACACATTTACAAATTGTTTTAAAAATAAAAACTCTTAAACACATAATTATGTACAATAATAAAACTATGGTATATTACGCTTCGTTTTAGCGAATTCCGTCACTAAATATAGCCTAATTATTTCAATTAAATATAAGTGATATGACTCAGGTATTTTTACATAGGATAGGAAGCAATATGAAAAAGGAATCTCTATACATACATCTAACTAAATTTGTCAGTTTAAATAATTAGTTTTACTGGCGTTGCCATTTCGATTCAAAATTAGGCCTTGACAAAATATCAATAAATTAAGTTTCGTTGCTAATTTAATCTGTAATTTAAAAAAAAACTGTCACTTGATTCTAAATGCAGAAGATACAAAAAAGTACAATTAAGTAAATTAAAAAATCTAGCAAGTTTTAATTTCATACAAGGTTTCAAGTCGCCATTTTTAAAACGCAACTTTTTATTCCTTTGCGTGTTAAAGTTGAAGCCAAAATTAAAAATGCAGTATTGTCTAAGAAGAATCACAGTATGATGTTAAGTCTTGCTCAAAAGATTAATTTACTTTAGTACAATTTCTCATCGTTACACGCGGAGAGGCCGATTTACACTGAATTGGGTTGTTTGTTAAAAAATGATGTTTAAAACAACAATGATATGTACTTACATCGCACTTTGGCCAGCGCTCGATTCGTTTCGCGATTTCGCCGGAAGATGTAAAAAGGCACAAAAAAAGATCGAAATGAATTGATAGCTGGTGAAAGTGCGAAATCAAATCGGTGTTGGTGAATACGAGAGTAGAAATCACACAGAGAGAAGACATAAAAGTGACGCAAATGTTGAATTTGTAAGGCGTCAAATCCTCATTATGTCATATAGAATTAGGTAGCCGTTTTACATTGGGTTGTATTTAATGTATCTTTCGTTGTTAGGTACCCATCTGTATCATATAGTTATAATTTTGCAAGTAATTTAAATATAATGCTTCTATTAAGCTGACATTTAATAGGGCCACGACTTGAACTTAGGAAGTAGCCAAAATAGACACTAATAAAGTTTTCCAGTCAAATTTCGTTTTACTTTAGCTGTAATAAGTAATTAGCTTTTTATCTGTCTAATTCCTACTCTCGTATGTTTACAAAATATTAAATATATAAGATAAAAGTCCGAAACAAACAAACTCGTTGTAAACCGTTCGCAGTGATCGCACGCCCGTCTAAAATGTACACTCTATATACAAATCTAAAATGAAAGACTAGAGTCACTAGACCATATTAATCCCATACTTTTCTGGGGCGAAGTAACTGTTGCCAGTGTTTGAAAAGTTCGTTATTTGAGACGCTTGGAGCATGCTCAGGTGGGGTGAGTTCTGGGACTGGTTCTCTGGCGATTCTGGGCCAGAAGACAGGATGTTGTGGTGGGAGGGCCACGCGGCCGGCGGAGATGGGTTCCCGAAGGAGACTTGATTGTAGAGCTGGTTCCCGTTGGCGGTTAGGTTGTGCCCGTGGTGGGTTCCGTGGGATTGGTTCACTGATGAGCCGTTGAAATACTCCATCTGAAAGAGAAGTACTGGTTAGCTACAGAATCATAAGAAGGGGGAAGTAGGGGCATTTATTCAAAAGCATTCTTAATAATTTTGTCATAAAAACATAGTAATAGAAGAATAGCCTAATAATCTCTTAACTTAACGTTATTTTAACTAAGTTTCGTTCACTATTGGTTTAGTAATCGTTTATTGCTTTATAAGGATTGTAACAATGACTGGATTGTATCCAGAGATTTAACAAGTATTCCCAATTGCTTATCCTATTTTAAATGATAAAGAAAATATTTTTATATTAAAGAAGTAAAATATTACAAAACCTCATTCAATTGAAACCTTATTATTTTTGTTCGATGCTATAAGTAAAAAAAAAACTAAACACAAGGTCTAACTCAAAATCATATTTATTAAAAAACAATACCCTTTTCGCAACTATAAGGTTAAATTTTATTAAGCGTATTTAAATTACAATTTCTTACCTGACTGGGATAATACGGAGAGTTGTATGCGCTCTGCCCATATCCCTGATGATGGTGTGACGTAGAGTAGCTCCTGATGTAGTCCGAACTGCCCGGCCAATGGAAACTGTTGTAACTGTCCGGATGATACACGTTCCCTGGTCCATTCAGGCTCTGTGGCGTTATGGGAGGAGAAGGGGTCGTCATGATAGACGAATTGGAACCCAACGGAGTTAAATTCCCTGTCAGCCGGGAGCTGTACTGGTCTTTTACTAAACTACTGCCAAAAGACTTCTCCGAGTAATCCAGCTTGCTGGAGTAGTCTAGCCTTTTAGGGCTGTTGTATAGTTCTTGCTTCGGAGTTACTCCGTAGCCGTGGACGTTGGAAATCTCTGACGGAGAAGATTCTTTACCGCTAAGTCTTAGTCCATCGTTGGAATTGTAATGGTGTGAGAGGGACGTCAAACTGTTGTTCTTATTTAACGGGGAGGAATCGTAGTTGGAAGG
Organism: Glyphodes pyloalis; assembly: GCA_037074685.1. Classification (NCBI taxonomy): domain Eukaryota; kingdom Metazoa; phylum Arthropoda; class Insecta; order Lepidoptera; family Crambidae; genus Glyphodes; species Glyphodes pyloalis. The sequence goes on from JAYKKO010000020.1 coordinate 8,870,823, forward strand.
GGCTGATTCCTTCTTGCATATAACATTAATAGGAGGACTTACAGATGTGGTTGGGGTTATAGGAAGGTTGGGGGATGAGGTTGTAACACTCGGGGTGTTCGTCGTAAGGCTGTTCGTGGAACTGGTGAGGGATTTCGAAGTGCTTATCTTGGAGGAAGAGGAGGAGGACCCTTTTAGGTTGGAACTGGAGGATATGGATGAAGTCTTTGAGCTGGAGGTGGACTTGCTCGATATCTGCGTGTTGGTCTGCTGTTGCAGCTGTTGTCGGCATTTTGCTCTTCGGTTCTTGAACCACACCTGTTGACAATGAAAAATATGTTTTATTTTTTGAAATGCGGAGATCCAAATATAAGAAGAAGTTAAGACAATATTAATTAGGAACGAATTCCGATTTTTTTCTTGTACAGTCGAGAGCACGTCAAACTTCACACTTGGAGGAACTCTGTACCGCCCTTATGTCATGGGTATAAGAACTGAAATCGAACTGCAACCTTGATGTGCTGTTCATCGTACTAAAAAAAACAATCTAAATATTAAAATTATGTAGGAAACTGTCTTTATCTGGGATATAATCAGAATGACAATTGTTTAATCTAAAAGATAATCTACTACGAAAGTGCCAACGAAATCCGTTATGAAAGCAACAAAAACAAAACCGCCACTCAGTAAAATATTTGATTAAGTGCTCCAAATCGCCTCTCCACAATAGTTAGGAGGGACGAATCAAATCGAGTTAAAAGCCGTTAATTATTGTAATGACGTCACTAATCCCGGGCAATGCGCGCACTCACCGGTGATTGCCAGCACGCCCCGCCACTTGCCGCCATTTGCACACACGTGCACAGGATAAAGGAGGACAGTGAACTAAAAAGTTTTTATTTTGGTCGATGTTCAACTGTTTTCAGTACCTATATAGTTGTTGAGGTGGCGACTGGCTTACCGTGAATGCATTCCATCAAAGAGAAAAGAAATGAAACACTTTCCTCTGAAGTCAAAGTCAATCTTTTTTATTCATATAGATGTTTTATCTTCTAAAATTTCCAGCCACTTCAACCTTAACTTTGTTGTAGCTCTTTGTTATATGTAAATATGTAACTATATTGTATGATATATAAAAGTAACTCTGTCTGTCTGTGTGTCTGTTACGCTTTCCTGCTTAAACCTCTCAACCGATTTTGATGAAATTTGGCATAGGTATACGTTGAATCTCAAGAACGGACATAGGCTACTTTTTATTAGAAAATAAGGGGGGAGGGGGATAATACCACCTTTGGAAGTTTATATGGAAAAATGTTTATTTTTGAAGTTAGAGATATGAAATTTGGCACAAATATAGCTCAAAACTTGGATTAAAATATAGACTACTTTTTGTTTCGAATATTAGGGGAGAAAGGGGTAAAACCGGCCATGAAAGGATGTAGTCCACGCGAACGAAGTCACGGGCACAGCTAGTGAACAATAACTTTTTCTATCTAGCTACTTCACTACCCTTTACTGCACTATGTCGGGTGCTTAGCCCTAGGGCGTATCACGGCTGTTTCCAGTGTAACGCTCCGGCTATGTTTGTTCTACGGATTCACCGATTTGTGACGCATTGTGTGGCGTACTGTTTGATTAGTTCCACTGTAGATATATTCGACTAGCGGTCCCGGTGAACTTCGTTTCGCCTTAGAGAATTTTTCCCGCATTTCTGTTGAAATTTTTCATATTTTACCAAGGATCCCTAATTTTGTAGCCTATGTCAAATTGGAAGAATGTAGCATTCTATTGGTGAAATAATTGTTTAAATCGGCCCAGGACATTTTGAGCCTATTCATTACAAACATACAAACATACAAAAGTAGGTACAAATCTTTCCTCTTTATAATATCAGTGTAGATTGAGGTAGCTCGACTTCGTATGTCGTACCTTGATAAGAACAGAAAGAAGGTCACAGTGTAAAGAATTAAAGTTTATTTTTATTCTTTCAAATCACTTTGGGTGCTATAGCCAATACGGGTTCCTCGACAAATGCTGCTACGGCATCTTAACACAGCAAGCGCTGGTATTCTGGTGGAAACCAACTGCTTGGAAATATAGAAAGTAAGAGAGGCACGGCAAAGCGATTTATCGCTCGAACTGGAGCAGCCTGACTGGTGAAATACCTCCACCTTACAGAAGACAGCAGCCAAATAACAATCACTCCGGTGTTGTTGTGTTCCTGCGTGTGAGTAAGGTTTCCAGAGCTCTTGGGGGGTGCTACATTAGAAGCAGGGGTCAAGCCTTCAAGGTAAGGGCGACAAGTCAACAATTTTACTATGGTTTACTTTTCGCCCTTAAGCTAGGAACTCATTGTCACTTAACATCAGGTGGGATGAGGTCAAACTTGGAGTGCACTATAAAAAAAAAAAGAGACCTGGTTAGTGTTAGTTCCCAATGCATGCGAGATGCGTTAGAATCTTAACAATTATCAAATTGGAAATCGAAAACCTACAATGAAGAAAGTAGTAAAAATGAACAAGGGGATGCAGGTGTATGTATATCTGTATATATTTTCACTCAATGACAACTCTCTAACAATTTAAGTACGCGGATTTAAACAAAGTTATGTAGGTACATTAAATTAAATGTATCGATATGTTTGTGACAGTGTATGAAATTTTTTTTGGCAAGTGAAATGAATTCAACTTAAAAATAGAACATCACTACATAGTATAAAACAGAGTCGCTTTTCTGTCCCTATATCCCTTTGTACGCTTAAATCTTTAAAACTACGCAACATATTTCGATGCGGTTTTTTTTAATAGATAGAGTGATTCAAAGTCAAAGTCAATATGTTTTTTTTTTATTCACATAGATTACATTAGTAATACTTATGAATAGTCTCTATATAAAGCAAATGAAGCTACCGATTCAAGAGGCAGGTTGGTATGTATAATAATATCCATCGTTTACAGTTTTCCTGAAGTGTATTTATTATCAGCATTGCACCCGAGCGAAGCCGGGCCGGGACGCTAGTTTATGTATACTTTTTAATACATTTTTTTTTATATTGCACTTCAAGATTGACCTCATCCCACCTGATGTTAAGTGGTAATGAGGTCCTAGCTTAAGGGTGACAAGTACAGCATAATAAATCTGTTACTGGACTTGTCGCCCTTACCTTGAAGGCTTGACCCCTGCTACTAATGTAGCACCACCCAGGAGTTATGGAAACCTAACTCACACGCAGGAACACAACAACACAGAAAATATTGTTATATGGCTGCGGTCTTCTGTAAGGTGGAGGTATTTCACCAGTCGGGCTGCTCCAGTTCGAGCGATAAATCGCTATGCCCTACCTCTCTTAAATTATTATTTAACGGGGATTTTCTATACATCAGTATTTGTTTGTTAGCTTGTAACCAATTAATTGTCATGTTAACATGTTGCCCGCCAATATTATTACCGAAGCATCTCTTGTGCATCTGTTACTAGCGGCGTAGGGGGCCATTCACTGCTCTTTTGAGCCCCCCCGGGGTCCAAGATTAGTGTAAGCTGAGGTAGCGGAAAATTAGAAGGGGTTTGAGTGACCTTTCGAATTGTTGTATTATGTTAAAATAAACAGTTACCTGATGCAAGTATTTGTATTTAAATACTTGTACTTGTAATAGGTAGGTAAATGTGTTTTTATTAGACTTCAGTTTTGTTTATCAGATTAAAAAAAATGTTTTATTTTTTCTAAGAACAACAAATAGTTGTGTATTAATAAATATGATTAAAATATTTAAATGGCGACTTGCAAAATCAACCTTACAAATAACGATCCATTAATATTTCTGTTATTCATGAATTTAATTAATTTGATTTAGTTTCAAGATATAAAATCTCTAGCCTTTTACACAAAACGTTAAAGAATATGGAAATTTATTACTTTCGTTGCCAGTTTGGTAGTTTTTTTTTTGTTTTAATATTATATACCTAACCTAAATATTATAAAGAGACTAGCGATCCCGGCGAACTTCGTTTCGCCTTAAAGGATTTTCCCGCTTTTCTGTTGAAATATATCCTGAATTTTCTTTGCTATAAACCTCACGGAGCCCGAGACCTTTCCAACGAATACAAAACCGTGGAAATCGGTTCGTGCGTTCTGGAGTTATAGCGTCAGGGAGGAAAACCCGACTTATTTTTATATAGTAGATGATTTTTACATGTTTGATTTCTTTAAAGAAAATAATAACCTACTTATCTATTAGATCTGACATCTTTGAATAATAGATACACTACACATAAAATGTAGTTTTCGTATACAACTCGTTGAAAAAGTGTAATCTGAGTTCAACTTCTAAAAAAGTTGTCGCATTTTGATCCGTCAACTTATTTAAATGTTTAAAATGGAACGCGGAAGTCTTAATGCTCGGTATGCTAGAGGCGTAAGCTAAAATCGACCGACACACGACTGTCATCAGCTGATATGGGAAGTAAATTTGAACTTAGAATTAACGACTCGTAGTCGGTTAGAGAAAAACTGATAGCCATTTTTGACACGTTACGAATCGTAAAATATTGGAACTGGCCATAAATGTTTTATGTTGCAATATTCGGGACTTTTACACATATGACACGTCACTCTGCAACGTTTTTCTATAAAACGTATTAACTCATTATTCGCGCTCACAATGGCCCAACACTAGGCCGGAATAGTCCTCGATAATCCACCCTAAGCTTGGTCTGTCACGGACTTTCTGAGAAAAACCACACCCTTCACACGCACCTTTAACTTTAGCACAACAAGGTTCAAAATCGCTTGACCGCGCTTCGGAGAAACTTATTGTGGATACGCGTATCAGCACACACGCTCTCTTAACCCAAGGAAATAAGGTTTAAATTAGCTTAGCTTATTAGTGGAGAAATGCATGAATACAATTGAATTTGGTAGTCGTTATACACATTGATATAGGGTTCAAAATGTTTCAAGCAACGGCGATAGATGACTTCGTGTTTTCCATTCTTTACTTTTTGTTTGTTATTGTTCAGTTGTTTGTTTATTTGAATGAAAAATGGTAGAGAGTTGTTCAAATACTGGCTTAGGTACTTTTTTTTAAGATGCTTGTTTTGAATGTTGAAAGCGAAAAGATGTTTTTTTTGTCTATACAAACGAAAAAGTTTTTACTTTCTATTTTATATCGCCAGTCTGTGGAATATGTTATCCTTCGAAAATATTATTTATTGTCTCTGACTGAAATCAAGTTGACTGTGGATAAAACTCTAAAATTCTATGATTAATATAAAAATCCTCTTTTCCTTACCAAAAAAATTAAGATCAATAGTTTCAGAATTACATAATTTCGTTGAATTTTCAACTATAGGAATAAAAAATCTAAACAATTTTAGGTGGTAAACATTTTAAATTTCTGAACGATACATAAAATTTGGGGTTAAGTTTAAGAAAATAAAACAACGTTAACTCTTTAATCCCCAGAATTAGATTTACAATTTTATTAAAAAATATATTTGGTCTCTATCTCTCACTATAACAACAACTACAAATGAGTTGCTTACTTTTTATACCGATTCGTCTTTTAAGTAGATATTTTACTTTAGAAAGTATTCATTTTATCAAAATAAGCATAAGGTATTTAAGTACGGCGACAAATATAATGATTCTATCTATCTCGTTTCCATCTTTTAAAGCGGAGCGGAGAAATATCCGATCACATTAAACTCCCTCAAATCAAAGAAGAATCAAACAAGGCATATCACTTTAATGTCTTAAAGCGGGGGCATTTTGGCATCTGTCATCCATCCGTCAAAATCTCGTTAGAGTTAACGGCCCCGACAAAGAGATTCGATTTTCAAATTTGAATTTGAAACGTTAATTCGATTGGCGGACTAATGCGCGAGTCGTGTCGTTTGAAATTGGACGTTTGAACGAATTACGTGGCGGGGTTGCTAGCTGGAAAAACGGGGAGGTGAATTTGTTTTATGGAGTCTTTTTACTTTTGGGAAAGTCTTGATTTTTTCATTTTTAACGGATAATGCTAATATATATTTGGCTAAAAATATTGTCTACCCTACAGTTAAATTTAATTTAAAGGCCATGAAGTTACTAACGTAGATTGAATTTTCTTCTGTTTGCCATTTTTATAATTAATTTGACATAACGCCCTCAGTATCTATCGTCATGAAGGTACACCTAGGACAAAAAAAACTCTTTTGATTGGTATCTGGCGCATATTTTTTATATTTTTCGTGTTAGATGCTGTTCAACCTTAAAATAAAACTTTTATGAAGCAGTTTTTCATGGAGATATCAACCACTTTAGATTCCTGGGTGGCGTCTTGTAATGGCGGATTAATAAGAGTTTTAATCTCTCTATCTATCATCGGCTGCATCACTGGACAATTATGCGCTTAAAACTACATTAGCTTTAATTCTGAGAGTTATATTGAACTAGCTTTTGCCTGCGACTTTGCTCAAGTTATTTCTGGATAAAAAGTATGTTATATGTTATTCTGGTATGGTTATCCAGTTGACTACAAAATTTCATCCTAATCCATGAGGTAGTTTTGGCGTGAGAGAGTAACAAACATCCACACATCCCTGTACTCGTGTTTGTAAGTTGGTTTGTATACAAATGTTTATAATAATTGTAGCATGTTTTTAGGAGTCCACATTCAACAGATGAACATAAAGGTTTTTAAGTTTACTATTATTATATTTTTATGTTATTTAGCTTCGTCAAAGTTTAATTAAAAAAAATAAATAATAACTTAATAGAGTAAATAAAAGATTTTGTATTGGCTCGAATCATTGTTGCCTAATTTGTTGATACATGCTAAGGACAACAATCAAGCATTCAAATTATTATTTGGAGAAAATTATATAAGTAGCGAATTTTTATATTGTAAGTACCTAACATTATTTATAATTATAATTCTTGCCACATCTGTGACACATCATCGGGCTCTTTCTAGTGTGACGTTTGTTTAATTTGCAATTTCACTGATGCTTAAAATATTACGCACCTTTGGTAGAACAAGGGCTCAATTGGCTACTTGACAGTGTTAACAATAAAATATGAAAAGTGTTAGATATGTTAGCTTATTAGTTAAGTAATCATTTTACATTTTTACTTTTTAATTAAAAGCATAGTTAGTATTTTATTTTTGCAAAATAAATTTTACTTTTTATATCTGTGAAACAAAAGAACCGAAACGGAAACCACCATTGCAATTCGGAAATGACAGCTGTCGGCAAATTTAAAATTTAATGTGGCGAAACAATGATTATTTTACCGATTAAATTGTATTATTATGTCTCTAAGCGTATTAAGTGTTTATTGAAACAATTTCCGTTTATCTAAATTAAGTAGTTCCTATGCGTATCGGTTTGATGTCTAAGACGTTGACGTCATAATTGCAACAGTGACGTGACTTCGCGTTTTCGCGCGTTTTTTAAATGTGTTACACAAAATCTTATTTTTCTCTGGTTATTTACATTTTTACCAGATAAATCGAATTGCTTGGGATATAAAATGAACGGGCGCACATTTTACAATACTTTTTCAAAAACTGTCAAGTAGCCAAAAGCTCTGTTATCATAACTCTAATGTTTTCCTCCTTTGCAGACATAAACTATATATTTTATTTTTTTAGAGATGTGTTTGATGCGATTACAAGAACCAAACTTGGTTTCATATATGTGTTTTTAATTATATCATGGCTTAATTATTAATGAGATCAGGCAGTCCACTCCTCTGTGACTACAACGTAAATCTGATGTTTAACCGTAAATACAGAATTTCTAACACAATAGGAAATTAATTGGTAAAGGCGTGGACCATGTACCCTTAGATTAAAGCAAGCCATGCGGCAATGCCATTAGTTGAGGCAAAGCCTATACCATGAAAGCAATGGCTGTTATACATCTGAGTAAAAGATAAATAAATAAATAAATAAATATTGGACAACATCACATACATTGCTCTGATTCTGTGGTAAGTAGCTTAAGCACTTGTGTTACAGAAATCAGAATCAACGACAGTACCACAACACCCAGACCCATCTTCCCACTCTATTTGATAGCCTCTTTCTTGACAATGCTTCTTGATGCTGCTGCTTTTGTTAATCAAGCCATAACTATGGTAAACAATTGTAACCTATCTCGCTACTACTCTACAACCAGTAATCCTTAAGTTCTTGGATATGTCACCCCTTATAGTATCTCTAGAACGTTTAGTAACTAAGCCAAATAGAGGTGGGAGGTGTCGATTTTAAATCAGCTGATTGGACCCTCACAAGTCTAATAATTAATATTTGATCAATTATTTGATAGACTTGCTCGATGATGGCTGTGTTGTTTAATCATCTTACCAACACTCTAAAATAAGTCTTACCAATTCTTTGCCTAATAGCTTGTAAGCTGAAGTAGTCGTGATAATCATCAGTCAAAGGTCTTACTTGAACCTACACACATAAAGATGCTAGAGAACCAAGTCTTTTCCCATAGGTTGTAAGCTAAAGTAGTCATATTCATTCATCAGTGTAAGGTCTTTCCTGCAGCTTTATATTATGAGCGTGCCGTGTTTAGGTCAATACCTTATAAACTGAAGTAGTCCTCATAATTCATTAATTAAAGTCTTCCTTGTACCTGCATACATAAAGCAGAAGTAGTCGTTATATTCATCAATGTCAGGTCTTCTTTCCACTACCGCCCATGAAGATGCTAGGGTACCGCGTGTTGCCCAATAGCTTGCAATCTAAAGTAGTTATAATCATCAGTCTAAGGTCTTCCAGCACGCCACGTCTTGGAAGCTAAAGTAGTAATTATAATCAAGCGGACAAGGTTCGTTCTTACCTGCACTCTCGACTCGGGCAGGTTGATCTTGAGCGCCACCTCCTCTCGCATGAAGATGTCGGGGTAGCGCGTCTTGCCGAAGAGCGCTTCGAGCACGTCCAGCTGCGCGCGCGTGAACGTTGTGCGCTCGCGCCGCTGTTTGCGGGGGTTCACTCCTGAGGACAATGAAAATAATAGTTTATAATAAAGGGAAAGTCATTTCCTTATATCGATTTTTATATTTTTTTTCCAGTGCTTCACGCCGCTCTGCGTTGATAAGCCGGATTAATTTGATTATGCTTTACTCGTAGCCTTGTAAATATTATCTTTAGAGTTTTCGTTTAGTTTGCATTATGCAATTTATTTAATACCAGCGACCCGCCCCGGCTTCGCACGGATGTAATGTAAATACTTAGAAATATTGGCTTTTCTATTATTTATTACACATAAAAACCTTTCTCTGGAATCACTCTATCTATCAAAAAAAACCGCATCAAAATCCGTTGCGTAGTTTTAAAGATTTAAGCGTACAAAGGGATATAGGGACAGAAAAAGCTACTTTGTTTTATACTATGTAGTGATTAGCTACCGCCCGCGCAACTTTCAATATAAATATTTCAAAGAAACAGAAAATTTCATGGCCCGCTTGCCCCGCACCGCATTGGGAGACGAAATTTTTCTGTTTCTTTAAAATAATAATTTACTAAGGTATATTTGTGTAACTTGTTGAACAGCACGTCAAGATAAATAATTACAGTTCGATTTTATACTAGTGCCCGCGAAATAAATGCGGTATAAAGTTCAATATTTGACGTAGTTTCCACCATGTCTTTGTAGATACTCTAGACATAAAGGCCTAGACACATTTAATGACCCGTTAGCCAAAAGGCAAGCGGGGCCGACTAAGATCTCTGAGGTCCCAGGTTCGATTCTTGTCAGGTCTGGGTGTTATGGTACTATCGTTGTTTTATGGTTTCTGTAACACAAGTGCTTTAGCTACTTACCATTACTTACATATTCCCAACACTTATCAAAATTAGTTATTCCCAAATTTAAACGCTACTCCAAAATCCACAAAAATACTTTTTCTAACATCTTCTGTCAGTTATTATCACCTCTGGTTATCATAGATTGGTAAACCCATCCATCCTATTTGCCCACATCGGCCGCATCTATTTCAGAAGCATCGATGAACCGTAACAAGATCTCTACATGAATACGCCATTAGTAAATCGACACAGTTTAGTAAAAGCAGTGAGTCCACTGGGGGTTAGAGCGTTAAGAGATTTGAAATACATTGGAACTTCTTACCAAAGACAGTGGTGGGTATTTTGTGGGCACAAACGATACTAATCTTATTATTGCGTACTAGCTGCTTCACCCGACTTTGTTCGTTTTATTTCTCTATCAAAAGTTTTATCTGTCGATTTAGCATCTCATTTATATGTCTACCAAACTTCATCGAAATGCATTCAGTATTTATTGCGTGAAATAGTAACAAACAAACATACATCCAGGTATCAATACTTTGAGTTACGTTCGTGTTTTTAATTTAAAGTAAGATGAGGCTCTTCAAACATTTCTGCAACGTATGTACTAGGGGCACATAAGTGTGAAAGAGGTCATTTTAATAGAAATAATTGTCACCTAAAACAGTCGGAAGAGCACTGCTTGCGTTATGAGAAGATCGTTGTTCAAATTTACGCTATGGGATACTGAAAGGATAATATGATTTTCCTTTATTTCTTAAAATAGATAACAAAATTTGTGTAATGTCACATAGCATTCTATATTTTTTGCAGAACAAACCGAATTAAATACAATTTTCGTCACAAACAATCAGTCAAATAACTAGTAACTTATCGATTTTAAATCTAGTTCAGAAATACCACACTGGCATTATTTCCGTTAGACCATAGACGATTGTAGACCATAAACAAGACTCGGTAGCTATCAGAAATCAGGCACAGATAAAATCATGAAAAAAGCCCGCGTGTCTCGCGGATTACCCGAGCCCATTGTGGGAACAACAATTGGAATCTATCTATCTTTGTCACACGTACTGCATCAGAGAAGAGCGAGCGGGATAGGCGATGGTATATTTATTTTCGTTTCACTATGGTTGTAATGTGACAGTTTTCGTATGAACGCTTGTTTGGTAGGGCGAGTGCTTGTATTATTTCGTTTTAATCCGTAACCGATTCAAAAGCTCAATTCTTTTGAATGTTAGCTATGTGGGTGAAATAGTTTTTGCTACTGTTTAGTTGGGAATGAGCGGCGTGAATTTAGTATCTTAGGGGCGTAGGTTCGGTTCTTACAACTTAAACTTAACTGATATCTCAATTAAAATATATAGCCTTTTTTAAAAGTCTGTAAGTTGATAGATTAATAAGCAGTCCAGGTTCTCCCTTTAATACAGTCAATAGAACGATTCTAACCATGGCACAAAAGTATATGTAATAGACTCCTATATAAGTCATCGCTTTATATTTAAAAGGCTCTTACATGACATTTTTGGAACACAATCATTCATTCCTCAAGAAAATAAAACTATAGCTACCAATCCATTATCCCACCTTGTAACCCTGTATAACAGAGACAAAAACATTCCATAGACGACAAATAAAAGCTAGTTAGTTGTCTATGGCTCACAAAGCCCCAACCAGAGACACGCAGTCTGTCCTGACCATTCATAGACACGGTAATAGAAAAAGTTTTCATGTACAACTGTCATGTCATTTGTCAGCGACTCGGTTTTGTTTTTGGAGTAAACCGCCATAGAGTTGCAGCTTGCGACCAATTTTGAAGTTTCGTTATATTATTTATTTATTTATTATTGTTAACCAAAAAAACAACACTTCTTTAAAATTTTAAGGCCTCGATAATCACTCTTAAGACACCTAAAATAGGATAGGCTGTATCAAGAGATCCAAAGCCGTTAAACTCTAAAAGAACTAAAAAAAAGTTAAAATAATAGTAAATTTACATAAACATTACCACACGTAAAATCTCATCTAAAAGTTTTGAACATACTTGTACTTACTGAAACTTCTAAGCAAAAGTATCTTCGTTCATAAGGCTTTGTAGATATATATATTACTATGTTTTATTTAAATATATTTTTAAGAGAATTGAGAGAAATTATCATATTGCTAATCCAAAAATTGACAACTATTGTGTTGTTAACTTGTGTTGGCAACAATTTATTCCATCGAATTGCGCCTTTACACATAGAACTTCTTGAAATTTGTTTGATTTAATTTTTTTTAGGTTTAATTTTAGAAGTCCATTGGTGTTTTCTTTTTATTCCATAGACTTTTTGCTAATTTCTCTAATTTAGTGTTTTTATTTTATATTGCACTTCAAGATTGACCTCATCCCACCTGATGTTAAGTGGTAATGAGGTCCTAGCTTAAGGGTGATAAGTACAGCATAATTATTCTGTTACTGGACTTATCGCCCTTACCTTGAAGGCTTGACCCCTGCTACTAATGCAGCACCCCCCAGGAGCTCTGTAAACCTTACTCACATGCAGGAACACAACAACACAGAAGTGATTGTTATTTGGCTGCGGTCTTCTGTAAGGTGGAGGTATTTCACCAGTCGGGCTGCTCCAGTTCGAGCGATAAATCGCTATGCCCTAACTCTCTTAGTGTAGAGTATAATTAATGCACTAATTAATGGGACTCAAACTAAGGTGTTGAATTATGATACTAATCAGTGGCGTCAATGCAACACAGTAGTAGAATGACATGTTGCCTATACCATAGTTTTAGCAGAAAAGATTTAATTATTTGTTTTTTTTTTGCATCGAATAAAGTGCGCTTGCTCCGAAAGTGTTAAACCGATTCAAACAATTCTTTGACTGCTGGGAAGCTATACTATTCCCGAGGTTAAATTATACTTTTAATATAATTAGGTTTTGGTTTGCTGATAATTCAATAATGTAACTCAAGTATAATAATAATAATAATGTTTATTTAGCACACAAATAAAAACATACAGTACAAATCAGTTTTACAATTAATAGAAATGGAGTTTCATATTAAATTGAATTAATTAAATTAAATTACAAATGTGCAAAGGCAGAATGCGAAATAATTATGTATAAAAATAAGTTCACCCGTGCAAAACCAGAGCGAGCCATTACTTTTAAATCCCTACTAATATTATAAATGCGAAAGTAACTCTGTCTGTCTGTCTGTGTGTCTGTTACGCTTTCCTGCTTAAACCTCTCAACCGATTTTGATGAAATTTGGTATAGGTATACGTTGAATCTCAAGAACGGACATAGGCTACTTTTTATTAGAAAATAAGGGGGGGAGGGGGGTAATACCACCTTTGGAAGTTTATATGGAAAAAAAAATATTTTTGAAGTTAGAGATATGAAATTTGGCACAAATATAGCTCGAAACTTGGATTAAAATATAGACTACTTTTTGTTTCGAATATTAGGGGAGAAAGGGGTAAAACCGACCATGAAAGGATGTAGTCCACGCGAACGAAGTCGCGGGCACAGCTAGTATAAATATATATACTGATTGATGAAGACACTCATAGCTAAAACTACTTATGAAATACCATATAAGTTGGTATACGCAAAAAGTATTGCTCTCTACATGAAACGGGACCCAAACTTCACGTGAACGAAGTCGCGGGCGGTAGCTAGTATTCAATAAATTGCATAATGCAAACTAACACGTTTACAAGGCTACGAGTAAAGTATAATCAAATTAATCCGTTTTATCAAATCAAAAAAATGTTATCCACCGGAAGTGTCTTTATCTAGACCAAATTACATTAAAATGTCATTGAATTTTTCCTCGTGTCATGAAGACAAAATAAGACATCTAAAAGTACCTTAATTACCAGTTCAAATAAAATATAATTCATAGACACTATTCAATATAAATATGTTTCGATTTTTTTTATAGTACTTTACCGTACCGGAGGCTAACGGTTGATACAGCAGATAAATTTCATCGCCTACGATAACTTGCGGTTAGCTCAGTTGGTAAGAGCAGCACGCGCGATAGTGAAGGTCGTAGGTACGATTCCCGCATCGCAAGGGGGGATAATTTTTTTCTGTTTCTAATATATAAATATGTTTCTTTTTTCCATACTAATGTTATACGCTGAAGTTTGTTTGTTGGTTTGAACGTATTAAACTCAGAAACTACTTATTCGAAATAAATAAATATTTTTGTGTTATATAGCCCATTTATCGAGAAGGTCGCCGCAGCTTGACACTCGAACTACCCCCGTGTTTGACACAATTTCCACTGATTCTTCGCTTTTATTAGACGCAGCGTGATGTTAAATAACTAACGCCTTTCTCGAGTAATAGATCTAACACAAAAATAATTTCGAAATAGTAGTTCCTGAGATTAACGCGTTCAATCAAACAAACTCTTCAGCTTTAAAATATTAGTATAGATTAAAATAAATGAATATACCTACATTTATAAATGGTCATCAGAATCCACAATAGAAAATCAACTGTTTCTGGCTTTTAAAAGAACATTGGGCATAACGAGGTTAAATTGGACAACATCACATATGTACTTTAAACATTTAAAATAATATAACGGGTCAAAACGCGACACCATTTTTATTTAGTAGTTAATACGAACTACTTACTGCCTGACGTTTCGGTTAGGTTGCACCAACCGTGCTCCGAGCTGACTGGGTCAAAATGACGCAAAATGGTGTCGCGTTTTGACCCGTTAAATTATTTTAAATGTTTAAAATGGAACGCGAACGTCTTAAAGTTTATATCACATACTTTCCTCTGATTCTTTTGTAAATATCTAAAGCATTTGTTTTCAGAATTCGAAACAATGACGGTGCTGATAAAAAAATTAAAAATTCGTTTTCCATTTTTGCCAGACTGCGAATCGAACCCGAGACCTGAGAGATGGCGCGCCGCCCAATTCCACCCTCTCAGCCCTCAGCTTCGGAGTTCATCAAATATTCTCATTAAAATACCACTTCAGTCTGCAATTTAAAACAAATTACTCTACCTTATTAATAGATTCAAGATCTATTACCTTAAAACCGGCTTAAGTTGTCTATGCCATGCATACTAAGAGCAGCGGAGTAGTAAATTGAAATAAGTAATAAATTTGAGCATAACCGCAAGTTTATACGGCGGGTTAGTATATAATATAAACATTATGACGTCGTTAAGTGAGATAAGGCGATTACGTACGATTTAGCAAAGGTAGGTTTAACACAAGCAATGGTTAACGAAGGATGTGACCTTACAAAGTAGTCTTTTACGATGCAGTTTCTGAACGAAATGACTTTTCTTTTTCAGTGGCAAAGGCGTAAAGATTACGAGGCTTTATTACCGAACCTAGTTGTTATTTTTTTTAAGTGTGAAGGCAAAAACATAGCAAAAAAAAATATAAACTCCGATTGGTCAAAAAAAAGTATGTAATTGTTACGTTTTGTTTTAATTGAGACCAAATACAATTAAAAATAATATTTTATTTTCCGACATTTGGCATAAGATCGATATCCTACATCGCGATATCAGAGTTTTCGTCGCCACTAAGTATATATACAACAAACCAAGAATGGCAGTTGGGCCTTGGTCCCCGAGCAGATAACACCTAGCTCGGCGGAAGTACTTCCACTTTTAGTAAAGAACATACGTTCCTTACATATTAAATAATGGTCTTTCTGAAAAAAAAAGCTATCTATGCGCGCTAGAGCAACGAAATCGCATCTCTATGGCGTTTCTTAATAAAGACATCACTCTAAACAAACTGTTACCTAATGATTTTTATTCCGGAGAGGATTACATGTTTGACACAAGCCCTGTGTCTCTTTAGCTATGACTAATCACCCGGATTCCTTCGCGAGTAAAGAGAGTAGTCGTGTCAAAGAATTGAATGAGAGTCTAGTATTGATGGTACGTAAGGACCGACACGCCTTTCTGTTTGACGACACTAGAGGAATATTGTGGTGACGTGGGAATAACTTGTAAGAATAGTACAGTCGCCGTCAGATATATAGGAGCAGACAAAGTGACCAAATACTTCTGAACTGTTAAAATGACAAAAAGTTCCATATACCACAAGTTACCATTAATATCTGAACATTAATTACTTCAATAATATCTGAGCAGATGCCAATAACATCTGAACACTCATAACGTCAATATGTGTCACGCACGTCATGTGTCTCATTTAGTTACCTGTATAGATGCACTCATCTAGTCAGATATTATTGGTAAGTTGTGGTGTATGGAACTTATTGTCATTTTAACTGTTCAGGTATTTGGTCACTTTGTCTGCTCTGATATATCTGACGGCGACTCTGTACATCACATAAATTTTATTTTATTTTTGGTTTGAGTCCAAGAACGCTGCTTGCGTGCAGTAGTGCTCACTCTCTAGGCATATACTGGAGACTAGCGTCGGGGAGTCCCCGACACATGCCGAGTATGTTATTTTTCAGTGTTTTGTACTAATTGTTCTTTTATTTTTTCACGTAACTAATTTTATATTTACACTGAATAAATATTTTTCTATTTCTATGCATTGCTTTGATTCTATGGTATGTACTAGGGCAATTGTGTTACAAAAATAAGAAACAACGATGGCACCACAGAGAGCGTTCAATTATTGTCCCGCCCGTAACGTCTGCCTGACTAAAAAAGAGGACCACATTCATAAAATCGAGGGATTCCCCGGAAACCAAATCGGAAATCGGGTTGGCAATTTGGGAGTTTCATGTCTTAATTTTTTTATTGTAACGCATCGTAACGTTTTACAAATCAACAGAAATTGCGTTACGTAATACATACTTCAATTTCTCTACTACTTACAACTTTTCTATACATATCTCGGGTCTAGACCTATATAGAAAAGTTAAATTCCCATATTGACCCGACCGAGGATCGAACCTTAGAGATGGCGTGAGATTTATATGTAAAACTTTTTAAGTTATTCCAAATATTAAAACATCATTTTTGTTATAATATTTGTGATACAGAAGCGTCACATATAAAATTAGCATAATTAGATTGGCAGCCATTAATCGGTTGTCTGACATACAAATTTGACAACGCGTGAAAGAAATGTTGTAAATTTAAAAAATAATTTGTTGCGAATAGTTTTAGTTAGACCGCTGTTAGTAAGAACTTGTTCAAATTAATCTCGATACAATAAAATTATAATCTTTGATGGCTATATTGAATTTGAGAAAGTTTGAAGTGCATAATGCGTTTATTGTAAAGTTAATTATACTTTTTTGTGTTATAAATATTTTGAATAAACGAAGTAAAGTATTTTTAATGTGGGAAGGACATTTCTGCATGGTTAAAGTCACTCATTGAAATCAAGTCATCGTTACAACGATTGGTACAGGATTATAAATAAATAAATAATAAATAAATATTGGACAACATCACATACATTGCTCTGATTCTGTGGTAAGTAGCTCAAGCACTTGTGTTACAGAAATCAGAAGCAACGACGGTACCACAACACCCAGACCCAAGACAATATGGAAAAGTTCGTTTCCCATATTGACCCGACCGGGGATCGAACCCGGAACCTCAGAGATGGCGCTCGCCAAAGTCAGGCCCGCTCGCCTCTCGGCTACGGAGGTCGTCAAAGGATTAGACCTAATGATGTTTGCACTATTGAACAATTTTATTAGTTTTCGCCGGTAAGTAAGGTAATAAGGTTCAATCTGAGGTGGTAACCTTTTCCAATTGCCCGATTAAAAATCAGTCTTGCCAAATTTTGAAACAGAAACCGAGTTAAGCAATCTGAAATAAGCTTTGTTCGACCTGGGAATCGAACAGAGGACCTCCATATCATATCCCCAGTATTATTAATTAGGCCAGCGAACGTTCAAGGCATTAAACGTTTATCCATTTTCAATACTCTCAGTAGGCGGCGCCCCGCGGCGGTTCGATAAGTCAAAGAATTTTTCTCAACAAAAAAAATATATATAGTCAGCATTTTAGTTCCTATGCACCTCTATACTTTGTCATATTAAACCTTCGAGTGACTAAGTAAGTCAAATACATAATTAATTTAATGTGACATGGAATTCAGTCGTGAATAAGAATGAGAAATATTGTTAATTTATTTAAACTTAATCAGTATATTTATGAATTATCTATATAAAACAAAACAAAGGAAGCTACCTAACAAACTTCCTGCTGTCTACACCTTAAAAGTATGACAAATATAGTTGAACCGTGTAACTTAGGTATGTATTAAGTAAATGTGCGTCTTTCGACTCGTCTCTAGTTTTCGCAGTCAAATCATAAAATCAGGTCCAAATTAGCATTTTTATGTTTGTATTCGCACGTCTTCCAGTTTGCTAATCATAGCCATTAATATAATAATAAGTAAGCAGCTATTGAATTAATTTATCTCGTAATCCGTTCCTGTGGATAATCTTGGTCTATCTTAACAAGATGTAAGCATTGATTGATGTGGTAGTTTCTTTTAAAAGTGTTTTTTTTTTCTCCAAAATGGAAGAAGACTATTATAAGAAGGTGTGTGGACTACTAATAGTCCGTTTGCTTGGAATTCTAAGATTACTAGCTCTTGCTAGAGAGTTTTTTCGCTTTATTCCGGGATAAAACATATCCTATGTTTTTGACTAATGTATCTACCAATCAAATGTTATTTTAACTGATTGACTTTTGTGTGAAATAGTAACACATATTCATATTTTCACGTTAGTAATCTGTAGAATTTGCTTTTGTCCTTTTGTTTTTAAGCCATATTAATTGACATATACATAAATGCAAGTGGGCAAAAAAAAAATATAGTATTTAATATAGTATTTAATTCGTTTTGGTTTAAGCATGATATGGCTGCCTTCAATAGATTTTTTTAAATGTGATTTTCTCTGGCAATCCAAATAAACATTATAAACCTGAAGAGTTTGTTTGTTTAAAGGTACTAATCGCTTTATATATTAACATGAAGGATTTCCATTTTGAAAGTGCTTTTTTGTGGTTTAACAGTATTTCAGCGATGTTTATAAAGCGAGGTATAAAAATGCTAGAAAACGTCGACACGTTTCTAGCATTTTTATACCAAAACATTTTACCATTACCATTTTTTATGAAACAAAATCTAAATGTGTCGACATTTAGTTTTGTTTCATATAAAATGTCCTTAATAAAAAAACATTTAGACATACAATCTGTTTTTTTTTTCAATTGCGAAATAAACTATGCAATTAACATGCGATAAACATGATCAAAAGCAAAAAAAAATAACTAAACTGCAATTCTTTTGGTTCAGTATTTCAGTCAGATATTTTAGTTACATTTAAGGGGGAGAAAATGCATTTTAGTACCGTACCGCTACCTTGGGGACAGCAACGGCGTGTGTGGAACTCCCCCGCCTAGAAGGGGAGAAGACTACCTGAACTAAACGCCCCCCACGCTCTCATCGCCTTTGGTTGGCGCCATTCGGTATTTTTTTTTTATATTGCACTTTAAGATTGACCTCATCCCACCTGATGTTAAGTGGTAATGAGGTCCTAGCTTAAGGGTGACAAGTACAGCATAATAAATCTGTTACTGGACTTGTCGCTCTTACCTTGAAGGCTTGACCCCTGCTACTAATGTAGCACCCCCCAGGAGCTCTGGAAACCTTACTAACAGGCAGGAACACAACAACACAGGAAGTGATTGTTATTTGGCTGCGGTCTTCTGTAAGGTGGAGGTATTTCACGATAAATCGCTATGCCCTACCTCTCTTAAAAATGGTATCAACCGTAAAAGATACGGCGGAGATTTTAGTTACCTAAACAGACATAGATTAAAATTCCATTGTAATTCCCAATACACCGGGTTCCAGTAGCAGATATTTACGAAATCAGTTCATGAAAATTAATCTATTTAATCCTGTGTAATTACATCGATTAATCACGGTATCGTGATAGTTTTGTTATCTGCTAAATTGATGGGCCTCCGTTTATCGTTCTTTATCTTTATTAATTGTAATTATTATTGTGAACAGAGTTATTTTTAATAATTCATGAATCGTTTACTGTTCAATTAGGTACAATGTGATGACAACCCAATGACTACGTAGGTTTTGAAATGTATTTCACAATTAACATACACAATTACATGTAAACTATGGAATATATACATATAAAACGTCTTTTATCAATCAATTTGTACAACAATAAAAAAATAAAATAAATAAAAATAAATATATGACAACATCACATACGTTGCTCTAATTCTATAGAAACAATGACGGTACCACAACACCCAGGTCCAAGACAACATTGAATATGTAGTTCGTTTTCCATCAATATGGAGTCAATACTCGACCGGGAATCGAACCTTTTTTATTTGTTAGGAAGGAATGGCACCTTTGCAGTAAACCTTCTGCACCGCGGTCTGAATAGTACCCATCTACGCGCAAAGATACATAAATCTGCGCATTAAAACGTTGACGATGTAGCACGCTTATTTGTCATTCGGCGACGGAACCATAAAAACGGCCTAGGCTACAAGCCTACCAAACATTTGAGAAGACTGCGTAGTCTCCGTCTCCCTTTCTTAGACTCGTTTCTGCGTGGAGAAAGATAACACTACCAATTATAGAGTAACGAAACGTACGCTCACTTAATTAGGAAAAAAACATCTCCAACTTATCACAAAGGCGCATCTCATTCACGGCCCCAAACAAGCCGCATCACAAATGTGACAACAAATTATTTTCCCGTTTTTCCCGGCGTTTGACCCGGCTCCCTCGACGCATCCATTTTAATGACCTGTAAAATACTTAGGGGAAAGATACACAGCTGCAGGCCACGTTAGGCTGTATAAGTTCTTATGTCTTTGCCATAGAGGTGACGCTGAAAGTGTGGGGTCGGAAATGGCGGGCTGTCAACTGTCAATTTGACGTTAGGGTGATAATGGGCGCGTTCGGATTTTAAACCGGATTGTTGTTTTAGATCAGTGGTTGCGTTAGAGATGGGTACAATGGTACA
This sequence comes from Glyphodes pyloalis, assembly GCA_037074685.1. Classification (NCBI taxonomy): domain Eukaryota; kingdom Metazoa; phylum Arthropoda; class Insecta; order Lepidoptera; family Crambidae; genus Glyphodes; species Glyphodes pyloalis. The sequence continues at coordinate 8,891,616 of JAYKKO010000020.1, forward strand.
GCTACTTCAAATTTAAGTTTGTAGGATCTGGGATGTGAACATGACTTGTAATATTACATTTATGTTGAAATATAGTTTCTTGATGTAGTTATTTTTAGATGAAAGATTATTTTTAGTCAATATTCCTTGTGTATAAATACACCAAGCTACTTAAAATGTTTAGAATTTTCGAATATAAATAAGACTTTGTATCCTAATAAAGAAATTTATTAATAGATTGGCCAAATTCTCTTAGTTCATTTTCTTTCGGTTTTCTTTTTTTTAACTTATTTCATGTATTGCTTACCTAATGTTTTGGCTTATTTTCAATTGTACTTAGATTTAGTTGCCCAAAGTTTAAAATAAACAGCGCTACTTATTCTTTAAAAATAAATTTTCTTAATACGAGCACTCATCATTATCTTTTCTTTGCTTAGTGTAAATACCTATTGATAAAACAATGAATCGTTATATTTTATCAGATACTTAACTATTCTACTCATCATCGAAAACAAATTTGGTTATCTGATACATTTTAGTATTTAAAAAATATATATTTGAATTAATAACAATTAGACACTTACATTTGTATTAGGACAAACGCTAGGCATAGAAATTTTAACTATGGTTTGAATGTATTTTTTAATTTTATTATTTTTATAATAACTACTTTTGGAATGCATCAGCTGTTGGTCGGCAATGATTTAAATAAAAAGTATTGGGATGTGATAAAATTAACAACTTGTTTTAAAGTAGGTAGGTATCTATCAATGCTGTAAGAGAATGCTTATTACATCAGCCGTAATTATATTTTGGGAAATATCTTTTAAATATCTGTTTAAATGCTTCAAAACTATTTAATAGCCAGAGTGTTGATAAATGAAATCGTGATGTCACAGTGTACTATCTTCATAAAAAATCTATAAAGAAATTATTGTTTTGACATGTTATTAAAAAGTATTTCAATTTGGAGTGACTGCGTTATGGTGTATGAAAATGGATAACTTAAGATTTCAGTTGTTATTATTGAACGTTATTTCTGTAAATACATTCCAAAGGTTACCTTATAGTGCAAGCATAAGGTTTAAAATCTATCTACTAAGATATTACATGCGATGACAAATTGGTATTTAACATCCTACATTTACCCTAGCAAAATAAATAAATAAAATTATCACCTTGAACAAGGGCATACGTTGCACATAGCCACCAGCCCTCTATCCATAAATCATTTTAACACACAAATTGGCAACACTGGGGGACTCACAGATTAGCGTGGAAACTTTAATAAACCTACCAACAAACGTTACGATGCATTTTGAATCTTAACTGCAACCCTTAGGATTTAATTTTGACTACGTGCAATTTTATTTTTGGTACAAATTCGTTTCAGTGGATTCGTAGTCTTGGGATTAAATGTTTTAGGTTGAATTTCGAATCGTGCCAAGTTATGAGGGTAGCAATGGGCTATTTTATTACTGCGATAATGTTGCCAGTATACAGGGGTGCTAACCGAGTTGGGTAAATTGAAAGTTATCTAATAAATTATTGTTCGCTTGCTACGGTAGGGGCCGGAGTTCAATGATGGGATATTTTGCCGTAATGGAGTAGCTAGTAATATTATTGTTATTGATACATATGCCGGTACAGACGTGAGCCATTGTATTTTATTTCGGTTTTCCTTTTGAATGAACGTTAAGTTCGATTTATTTTTTAATCTATTAGGGTCCACCAATTGGCATGTCGAAAACATTAAGAAATAAATTCTATGGTGCCAATGCTATACGAGACGATTTTATGTTACTTCAGCTATGTTCATTGTTTGCAAATATGTAAATAGCCGGCCATGTTAAGTAATAGTTTGCAAATTATCTGTATATAGCGGCCCCACTCAGCTTCACACCCGTTTTTTATACATTTTCTAATGATTCTTCGATCCAATTGTCGAAGCGTGATGTTACATAGCCTTCCTCGATAAATGTGCTATACAACACAAATATATTAATTGATTTCGAACAAGTAGGTCCTGAGATTATTACGTTCAAACAAACAAACTCTTTAGCTGTAAAATATTAGCACAGATTTATATTTGAAATGCAACGAAACTACTGAATAATCAGTGTGTTCGTAAATAAAACTGTGGCGTCAGAAATATGTTATCGTGCCGACCTAGGACATTTCCTACGAGTCGACACAAATACAGCGTCAGCAGAATTGGCATAGTAAACAACGCTCCATACGTGATGCACGATTAGCCAATCAATACATCGATCCTACATCGCGATGTCAGAGTTATGGTCGCCACTAACTATATACACAACAAACCAAGATAGTAGCAGGGCCTTGGTTCCCGAACTGATAACACCTAGCTCGGCGGAAGTTCTTCCATTTTTAGGAAAGAACGTACGTTCCTTACATTATATTCATAGAAATAAATGAAAGGACCATATTTCAACAGGTATTTAAAAGTATCTGTGTTGACTAGCTAATCCCAAATCGTAGCAGGTCCATCAAAATTTCAAATAGCCTTTATTATTGAATTGTTTTACTGCTACACTCCATAGACATACATTTCAACTACAACGATTAACCTTGAATGGAAATCCTACTTATAGTTTTATTCTCAAGTACTTCAATAGTACCCGATACCACTCTAATTAATTCAGTTCACTTACGGCCATATTCCTCCCCAATTAATCTAATATTTCCTCTCCACGGGTGCGAATTGCAAAGCAAACAGATAAAGTGGCACGTGCCGGCACGTGCGCTCTGTAGCGTGGCCGAGTGATAACTGATGACTTTATAGGTAGCTTTTTGGATTAGCGGCGTTGCCATGGTTACCGTCAAGATAAGCTTGATGTAGGATTGAGTGGAAAATGTTTGGGGAAAAATGAATGAGGTTAAAGATGGTGATTACATTTTGTTAAAAAAAGGAAAGTATTAGCTTCCGCCATATAAATCAGTTATTACAACAATGAATCGCCTCGCTTGCCAAATGTGCACTGGTGACCATATCCCAATTCGCTTGACCCATAAATCGAATCCAGGACTTTCGTTCATTTACGCGTTTCATTTACTTACTACTAAAGCAGCGGTTCCTAACCTTTTTCAGCCGCGGACCCCAAGGAAATCAAGCATAATGCCAAGGACCCCTGAGTGAAAAAACAAACTTTTTCGTAGAAAAACATTTATTTATTTAAAATAAGCGAAAAAACATTAATGAGAAGGTTGGTGCTGCTTTTTTGCAACTAAGTCAGAAATGTTGGGGTTGATATTATTACTCAATTGCAATCTCAAATCAGATTCCACATGTAACCTGTTCCTGAATTTACCGCCGGCCGCGAGCCCGGCGCGCTTGCGTTGGTCAGTAAGCGTAATGATTACGAGATATTTGGCGTAGTTAATTTATTTATTTTTGTTAATGCTCTAACTAAGTAAGATAAATGCGTATGGGACCGCGGACCCCCAAACATATGCTTGCGGACCCGTAGGGGTCCGCGGACCACAGGTTAGGAAACAATGTACTAAAGGATACTAACGTTCTTCATCAATTCGTGACAGTTTCTAAACTGTCATCACTGCAGTACCAAATGTACCTACTCCTAAGTAATAATTTATTATTAAACTATTTCTGACATAATATAAACGTGACACATCACACTTCGTACTACTACAATAAGAATGGCGATTGCATAAAGTTTTTGGTATATCACCGCTATACAGCCTATTCTTCTTTAAACCCTCCAAAACCTAACTACCCTCCTAACTTGGTAACAGCCTCATCGAAATAACCTAGACTTAATTCAGAGAGAAATTAATTCTCCTATTAACATTTTCATTCAAAATTCAATTTTTTTTTAGTACTTGATTATACCAGTCCAGTATTCTGCACATAAGAGTAATGTTTGAAGCCTTAATTTATGAGTGCCATTTTTAGATCGCAAGTGTAGCTCTACAAACAGTCGAAGGTCCAGTATGTAGTTATAATTTCTATCAATGTCCCCCAATAACGTAACAATTTCAAAGACAAACACTCACTATTAAAAGTCCAGAGTCTCACAAGCACTCGGAGCGAATTGACGTGGGAGACAGCGGCGGGCTGCCACGTGCCCGCCAATGATAGGGCAAACATTTGGCGCCAAAACTATGCAGAGTGAAGTTTAATGTTTTTTTTTGTTTATGGTTTTTTGAGCATTTAGGGCTTAACAGTTTGCGCGGAGATTAAAATGGTAAGACAGAAATGATACGCTTTGGTCTTGGTACCGCCCCTTATGTTATGGGTATAGGAACTAAAATTGAACTACAATTGTTTACCTTGATGTGTGGTTTACAGTACGTCAGATTTTATTACTTGCATAATATAATTTGCCTAAGATTTAGGTTAGTAATGTGACGTAATTAGACAAAACTTCGCCCTGTAGTGGCAAATTGATTAGTTTATTACTTTACTTTGTAACGATATATGGAAACATAGAAAATAGTTTATGACTAAAAGAATATTATATGACGGTTAAGTTCATTGTTAAAATTACCAAAAATAAACGACATAATTATTTCTTTATCATTTAAACAAAAAAAAAATCAGATACACTGCGTGAAAATTTAGCGCCACGTCACTACTTCGTACAGTTTTTAGGAAATAGTGACGAAAACACGTCCTTCCATTGAAATTTTATGCGCTGTATAATCATACAATTTTATTTATTTGATAAAGCAAAAATACACTTTCATTGTGTTTTGAAAATCTAACTGAAGAACTAAATATGATTATTGTTTCTTTTCTAAAGAATCATCTATCTTTCAGCCAGTTTCTACGAAGAATCCGGTCGTTTGTCTACCGTCAATGTCTTAAAGAAACCCTTTGAACGCCCGCTGGTCTAACAAAACAGTCCCGTGCCCAAGGCGGTCTAACACTACCCCATTAAGTGGGAGAGGGCCCGACCTCCGGCGCACTCACCAAAAAACACAAACAAACACTAAAACGCGCTGTTGACTTTGCAATTAGGCGGTGTTGCCAGGAGTGGCTTTTGTCTTCTACTGTAAATGTTTGGTAGAAAACATTGAACAATTGTACAGTATCATATACATTGCTCTGATTCTGTAGTAAGAAGCTCAAACAAGACCGAGATCCAAAACAATATAGAAAAGTTCGTTTCCATATTGACCTGACCGGGAATCGTACTTGCGACCCAAGAGCTGATGCGAAATCTGACCCTCTCGCCTCTCGGCTACGGAGGTCTTCAAGATGGTGTTGATCGATCGTGACAGAATGACGGAATGGATATCAATTTATGAAATTTAAATAAAAATGTAAACAGCGCAGTAGGCAAGAAAGCCCCTTTTAAAGCTTTTTAAAATGCCCCTCAAAAAACCTTGAGTAGGATGTATGTATAAATAAATTTGTTATTGTTTTATGAGTAGTATAATTTCTAATCTATTTTATGATGTTTATGGAGAAATATATGGCCAAGTTTTACTCCAGACACTAAAGTATTATTGTCCCACTGCTGTGCAAAGACTATGTTTATGTTAGCTATGTTTTGCAGCTGACCAAACCAACCACTTAAAACATTCACCCTTACAATAAAGACATCACACTCCGTCGCATTTAAAAATCAGTACCCCATTGTTTTGCCACGGGACTGTGACTAGTGACAAAACAGTCCCGTGTGAAGTTCAACACTTGCCGATGTTTGTTTATGCGATGGGTCTGCAATACCGCAGGCGAGGCAGGGTTAGGAAATGGGAAATTAAGAGTTAAAATTTTATTGGACACGTGGTGCGGGTAATTGAATAAAGGCGAAATTGAAAAGCTGTGTGAAAGTTTATTTGTGAGATGTCGTAAAAATGAAGAAAAAAAAAAATATTGGCCGTGTAAAGTCCAAAGTGTTGTCTCAAGTGATTTTGATTGTACGTCATAACGGGGACCAAAATATATATGTATTTTGCATGGGACTACAATTAATAAATAAATAAATAACAAATAAAAATAAATATCACATACATTGCTCTGATTCTGTGGTAAGTAGCTTAAGCACTTGTGTTACAGAAATCAGAAACAACGACGGTACCACAACACCCAGGCCCGAAACAATATAGAAAAGTTCGTTTCCCATATTGACCCGACCGGGGATCGAACCCGGAACCTCAGAGATAGCGCGACCCCAAAGTCCGGCCCGCCCGCCTCTCGGCTACGGAGGTCCTCTTTATTAATTACTGCAAAAAATCGATTTACAAAGTCTATGGTCTACTGGTGCCTCCAGATTTTGTTTATGTTAAGACCTAATTTCGTCTTAAAAAAAGTAGGGGTGTTTTTTTAATAACGCGGTTTTGTAAATACCGATTTCGTGTTGGTGTTGGATGCGTAGCGTTATAATTATAACTTAATTTCAATGATGGATCCCTTTGCCTTGCAATTGGACAAAGGCTTATAATAAACTAGCTGTGCCCGCGACTTCGTTCGCGTGGACTACATCCTTTCATGGTCGGTTTTACCCCTTTCTCCCTAATATTCGAAACAAAAAGTAGCCTTTATTTTAATCCAAGTTTTGAGCTATATTTGTGCCAAATTTCATATCTCTAACTTCAAAAATAAACATTTTCCATATAAATTTTCAAAGGTGGTATTACCCCCATCCCCCCCTTATTTTCTATTAAAAAGTAGCCTTTGTCCGTTCTTGAGATTCAACGTATACCAAATTTCATCAAAATCGGTTGAGAGGTTTAAGCAGGAAAGCGTAACAGACGGACAGACAGACAGACAGAGTTACTTTCGCATTTATAATATTAGTAGGGACATTTAACCCTAGAATGAAAAAAGTTAAATCAATTATACTATACCATACTAAATCAACCGTACATCAACCCGAGAAATGTTTCCCAAACAGGGTACAGATTGATTATGCAAATACCATAGCGAATCAAGATGAGTCAAATCAACCGTGCGCGATCCCTAAGGAAACGGGACGTTTTCACACCAAGATTGTCCCGGCGGGGGTCGGGAAGACCCGTACAGCTCAGAATGGGACAGTGAAGCAGTTTCTACTTCAGTATTATGTTGATAGGAATAGAATAGAATAGAATAGAAAATGTCTTTATTTGAGTAAACTTTTACAAAAGCATTTATGAATCGTCAAATTAAGTAAACTACCGCCGTGTTCGGAATGTTGATTCTATCGAAAAGATACGGCAAGAAACTCGATAGTTACTTTTTTCAAAACTGAAAAAATAATAAAATATTATTAGGAAAAAAAAGTCATTTCAATCAGGCATAATAGAGAGGGATCATTAAAAAAATCTATTTAACTCGTCCTTTAGATTTTCATCAAGTACAATAAAAACATTATTTGAACCCTATTATGTATCGTTTTATTTTTTGTTATAAATTTATGTATATGTCTATGATATCGTAGCGCCTAATTGGAAGAAGAATCTTACAGAAGACCGCAGCCAAATAACAATCACTTCGGTTGTTGTGTTTCTGCGTGTGAGTTAGGTATCCAGAGCTCCTGGGGGGTGCTACATTAGTAGCAGGGGTCAAGCCTTCAAGGTAAGGGCGACAAGTACATTAACAGATTTATTATGCTGTACTTGTCGCCCTTAAGCTAGGACCGCATTACCACTTAACATCAGGTAAGATGAGGTCAATCCTGAAGTGTAATATAAAAAAAATTTTGGTTTTATTTTATTGTTTGAAAAATCATTGCTACAGCAAATATTTACAAATTGGATGATAATACAGCGTTTATTTTCACATTTTTCACTAACTCTTCGCTCTTGTTGGTTATTCAGCAGCGTTATTCTATATAAGCCTTTCTCAATAAATGGATTATCCACTACATTTATACACATTCTTTTTTTTATTTTAAACCAACAGTTTCTGATATTACCACGTTAAAACTAACAAATGAACTCTTCAGCTTAATAATATAAAGTATATATTTTTCATTAGCAGAAAATCCCTACTAATATTATAAATGCGAAAGTAACTCTGTCTGTCTGTCTGTCTGTCCGTCTGTTACGCTTTCCCGCTTAAACCTCTCAACCGATTTTAATGAAATTTGGCATAGGTATACGTTGACCCTCAAGAACGGACATAGGCTACTTTTTGTTAGAAAGTAAGGGGGGGTGGGGGGGTAATGCCACCTTTAAAAGTTTATGTGGAAAAAAAATATTTTTGAAGTTAGAGATATGAAAGTTAGCACAAATATAGCTCTATTAAATATAGACTACTTTTTGTTTCGAATATTAGGGGAGATAGGGGTAAGACCGACCATGAAAGGATGTAGCCCACGCGAACGAAGTCGCGGGCACAGCTAGTGACATAATAATTTTGTATTCCTTCGTCTTGGCCTTACTGCCTTATGTTTACTGTGCCATAAAATACAAGTGTCGGTTTTCGCACGGAGCGTTTTAGTGTTAACCAATTAGGGTGTTGTTTTTGAATCCTGTTTGTTTCTTTTGCGACTATAGGGGGCGCTGTTCCTTACACAGGGGTTCCAATGGGAACGTGTTTGGATTTGACCAGATGTATGTTGACTTAAAATTAGACGTTACATAGTAATAGAGAAGAGATAGCCTAATGTATATATTACTTCCAAGTTTTGTAAATATTAGGAATTTCATAATCATTTTTTTCGAGTCTGGGTGTTGTGAGACTCATCTTAAATTATGTTGACGTCTTTATCTGTTATTCAACTATTGCGTTTAGATATTTCCTTTTATGTTTATTTACTATTCATTAATATGTTGTCTGAGAAATAGCTAAATGTTTTTGAGAACAAAAGACATGAACGCGTTTGTTTAAAAATATTAGATTAGATTATGGATTAAACTACGGGGATTCAAAATAAATTCAGAATAGAATAAACTAGTAACCTGAACTCTATTAATTTTGCCATAATTGTACTTTTAATTATCTGTCACTCAAACTTTGTCTTGGCAAATAGCGTATGTACATAAAAAGAAAACATTTTGGTTAGGTCGTTCTCAAGTTATGCTCTTCTCAAATTTGTATAATAGTCAACTTTCACATTCTGTTTCCTAATTTTCTTTCCTTTTTGATTTCATCACGTTTCCTAAACTTTTTTTTCTTCTCTTTCCTAAGCCAGTAGCTGTCTACTGGCTTCCCTTAACAACCATAAAAAATAAAGTTATACTCTTATATATCTATTTTTAGGAAATAGTTTTTTCATATAAATATATAAAACACACCTTATAAAATCTATAAGTGAAATAAAAAATATTATTTTATTAAGGTAGAAGTATTAATAAATGTATTTTTGATCGAACTTTCCTAAGATTACCGCTATTTATAAATTGAAAAATAATTAACAACTTTAAAAAATATTAAAATAGCTACACATTTTTCTATTAGCATGACACTCGACACCCGTTTCTCGATATCTACAATTTGCTCTACCTAAAGGTGGTCTGGAAGAGATTGCTTTCTAGCAATAAGAGCTAAATTGTACTTAATTATGTCTGTAAAACCAATTTCTGTAAATTTTTCTGTGCAATAACGTGTATCTATCTATCTATTACTAGTAAAACACATGCTCAAAATATTCGTAAACGCCCCGTACCAAATTCCTCGAAACTCCACTGCAGCAGTAGACGAATCCATTAGCCGAACCATAGATAACATTGAGAGCTCAATTCTCTAATCTACAAGTAGCAAAATTATTTTAAAAATTCTACGTCACATCCACAGATAACCGTTGACGGTGACAAGAGCATTGCATTAAGGTAAAAAAAAAGAAAATAAAACAAACAAGATGGGCGCAAAGGCGCCGACGGTAGCGGCTTTCTTGCTTGGAATTCATAATGATAAATTTAATATTATTTATGGCGGGGAAGTACAAAGAGTTGTTATTTGTGTAGCTTCGGGCAGAGTAGTTTTTGGAAGTTACGAGATTTATTTTTGTTTTTTTTTATATCGACCTTTTAAAATGGCGGTTTGGTCGATTGGAAGGTTATTTGAGATCTTTCTGACAGTGAAATATTTCCTGCGAGAAGGTTGTAGAAATAAATAATGTTCTGGCAATATTTTAATGCAAGGATCTGCTCCTAAAATAATCAGTTTAAGCACTTGTGTTAGAGAAACTACAATCAACGGTAGTACTACGTACAAACAAACACCCACATAGGTACCTACAGAAAAAATACAAATGTTAATTAAATTTGTCCTTGATAGGAATCGAACCCACGTTCTTTGATTCAACAAACATCGCTAACCATTAATCCCAGTGGAAAAAAAAACTAACAAAAGTTTCCTGTTAAATTAAGTACTTAAAGTGATTTGTATCTAATAATGAAATAATAGTCTACTAAATGCTAATTATGTATTTATTTACAGAACATACACAATAAAATCTGTCTGTTTGTAATCTCTTAAATAGCTGAACATTACAAATTTCATTTATTTCTAAACTAGCGACCCGCCCCGGCTTCGCACGGATCTAATGTAAATACTTAGAAATATTGACTTTTTTATTCTTTATTGCAAATAAAAGCCTACCTCCTTAATCACTCTATCTATTAAAAAAACCTCATCAAAATCCGTTGCGTGGTTTTAAAGATTTAAGCGTACATAGGGATATAGGGACAGAAAAAGCGACTTTGTTTTATACTATGTACTGATATAAATATTAAAAAGTAACTATTCGGAACCGACTAAGTAGCACAGCTAGTCCTTAAAACTCAGTAACTAAAGCATCCAGAGAAAGTCCTCCAGCCGATACAGTAGCCTTATCCCTAAATCAAATCAATAACATACGACGAGAAACCCGTCCTTGTCACCCAAGGAAACATTTATCGCAATTTATTAACCCAGCATCCCAACCGGTGCGTATAAAATTAAATATTTAATTATACCTTCATAATTACCCATAAAAGGTGGTATTATCATCTCTAGACGAGCGACGCGCGTAAAATATTATAGTTAATTTAGTCGCTGGCTTGTCTCGGGACCCGGTACGATTTCACGCCAGAACCCGGTTATTTATGTCAAAAGCGAGTACTTATATACGAATACCGTAGACTTATGCCCGGTTTCAATATTTTACGATTCGTAATGTGTCAAAAATTACTATCCGTTTTTCTACGAGTCGTTAATTCTAATTTCAAATTTACTTTCCCTATCAGCTGTCATTAGGCGTCTGTCCGTGGTTTTTAGCTTACGCTTTGTAAACTTTATTACAAATATTAGAAGAAGAAGAATTAGTATTTCAAATATTAGAGCTGGATATTATACCAGGCGTAAACTTAATAATCCAGTCAAATTAGACCAAAAAAATAAGAGTAAAGTTACCTAAATTCCCACCAAGCTGAAAAATCGGTAAGATTATTTAAAATAGCATTAAAAACAAAATTTGAAAGTTCCCATCGAAACGAATTTATAACACCAACAAACTTGAAATTTGGCAGCTGGGTTCCTTATGCAGTGGTCACGAGCTGACTGGTCTTGCTCGTCTTCGTCTGTTCGGAGTCGGAGGAGCTTGCAAATCTTCATCCACCCTCCCATTCTCACATATATACTGGACAACATAACAAAATGTTATTGAAGTCACTTCGACACTGACAGTATCTGGAATTGTTTTTGATCGTTCTAACCGCGGTAACTTGTTAATCATTGTAGTCGCGTTTTGACCCGTTAACTTATTTTAAATGTTTAAAACGCAACGCGAAACTCTTAAATTGTATAATATTAGCTGTGCCCGCGTCTTTGTCTGCGTGTTGTCGCATTGAGAGTCTTCTTTCTTTTTTTAAAGTCAGTTTAAAACTGTCGCTTCCTTTATATTAGTCATTGCTCACGCCGAGCAAGACGCATCGATTTTAGAGTCCCTACAACGTAAGCCGTATCGGGTGTCTGTGTCGCCGACGGTAAATACTGACAATTCTAACGTTCAACTAACGGATCATTTTCAAACCACGATAGGAAGGTAGCGATTTTGCTAACACAAACTTGACTAAACTAAATATAAGTTAATTAAAAATGGCGGCGAAATAAATAATCTTAGACCCAACACAGTTATTAATTGAGTAGAACTCCCTGAAAATATATGACCCGACTTAATTGGCTACTTGTCAGTTTTTGATAAAGTAATGTAAAATGTGCGCACGCTCATTTTATATCCCAAGCAATACGATTTATCTGGAAAAAATGTACATAACCAGAGAAAAATAAGATTTTATGTAACACATTTAAAAAGCGCGCGAAAACGCCAAGTCTCGTCACTGTTGCAATTATGACGTCAACGTCCTAGACAACGAACCGATACGCATAGGAACGACTTAATTTAGATAAACGGAAAATGTTTCAATAAATTCTTAATACGATTAGAGACACAATAATTCAATTTAATCGGTAAAATAATTGTTGTTTCGCCACATTAAAATAAATATTTTTCGCCGACAGCTGTCATTTCCGAATTGCAATGGTGGTTTCCGTTTCGGTTCTTTTGCTCCACAGATAAAAAAAGTAAAATTTATTTTGCAAAGATAAAATACTAACTATGCTTTTAATTAAAAAATAAAAATGTAAAATTATTACTTAACTAATAAGCTAACGTATCTTACACTTTTCATATATTATTGTTAACACTGTCAAGAAGCCAATTCTCTTTTTTTTTGAATAGTATCTTACTGCCATTGTTGCCCAGTTCAAACATTTAACGATTTGTAATGTGTCAACAATGACTATCCGTTTTTACGAGTCGTTAATTCTAATTTCAAATTTTCTTTCCATATCAGCTGACATCAGTCGTTTTTAGCTTACGCCTCGTATTATATATTACTATCCGTGACTAGAATGGATTGTTTTTCAAATATTGGAATCCTTTATGCCCATAAAGGAAGAACAATACTGGGCGTCTACTCTTGAAAACGAAATATGTCGGATCCGATGACGTTTAGTATTTTTTATTGCTCATCATCGCAACTAACACACTACGAATGCGAATAAAGCGTTATCAAAAAACAAAATATTGTTTATACAAATCAAAAATCACGTTTTAATTCCCTAACTTTTGATCAATCTTCAAAAACGAAACCTTTCGTTTGTTCGTTTCGTTTTCAAGAGTAGACGCCCTGATCAAGATGCCAACATATTTTGACCTCGGTGGCTCAGTGGCTAAGGTAGGCGGCCAAAGCGTGAAAGGTCGCGGGATCGATTCCCGGTCGGGTCAATTTGGAAAACGAACTTTTCTAAATTGGCGTAAGTCTGGGTGTACTGGGATGACGCCCCCAGTTAGTATCCGTCGTCTGGTACTCATAGTACAAGGGAAAACCTTAGTTTGAGAGCAGGTGATTGGTGTGGTTGTCTGGCGCATTTATTTATTTATATCTGCTTTATTATTATTTTCAATTTAATAAGTTAGTAATAGTTTAGTTTACGTTATTTTGTTTGCGAATGTGCAATAAAGTCCTATTTAGATATATAATTCCTTGTACTGTGTACATAAAAACGAAAAAGTTGAAGTCATTGTCCATGGCTCACTCTGTTATCTATGGCTGCCAGTGACGTAACCGCAGGCGACACGAAGTATCCCAAATCGATATCGATGGAGGTCATTGTGCCAGCGAAGCCCTACCAACAAGGTCACTAACCAAATGTCGGTAAAAACAATACCAGTCGATCGAGCCTAGCATGCGCCACGCGACTAATTTTTATCGCGCTCTTAACAAACGTCAAAGACAGTGCGTCAGCAGCTGATTGGCTCAAAATACGAGTGCGGTGTGCTATTAGCCAATCAACGGTATCGAAACTTTTGTCGTCTCATTCGAGAAATTTGACGTATTACGCATGCTAGGCCTAGCTGAGTAGGTTATGTAATGATGACGTCATATTATACTAGCCACTTAAGAGAACTAAACAACCTAAACTGTATAATAAGTTGGTGACAAAATAAGTGCTTGACGTCACTTGACGCTAATAAATGAAAAACGATACGTTCTAGTAACGGTTAGTAAAAAACTCTACAAGGCGTAAGCCAAAAACGACCAACCGACGACTGATGCTAGCTGATATGGAATGTAAATTTGAATTTAGAATTCACGACTTGTAGAAAAACGGTTAGTCGTTTTCGACACATTACGAATCGTAAAATATTGGAACCCGGCGTAAGACGACTTTAGCTTTGGACCATGTTTGAGGGCCCAGGTTCGATTTCTTGCTAGGTAATTTCGGAAAACAAACTTTTCTTTATTAGCTCGGGTCTGTTCTAGAACCATCGTCGTAGTGATTTCTGTAACACAATTGCTTTGGATATTTACCACAGGATTTGAGCAATAGGATGTTGTCCATTATTTATTCTTATCAAACAAGCAATTAGTTATCCTCTAATTGTGACCATTGTTACATTTTAGCTATAGCTCAAGAATGTTAAGCAAATACTATTTGATGCACATGATATGCGAAAAAACATATCACTCTAACTACATAAAGATTAAGGTAATAGAATGTTAAGGAGGAAAATAAACGGTCGACTTTGACTTTTAAATCGTGTAAACACATTAAAATATATACGGCCTCACAGATCCGGCTTCCTGATTCGAATAAATAGATTAAGAAATAAGAGAGAAAAAATCAATTAATTATACCGTCGACAGATTAAAAAAGCCAACTGGCCGTATAAAATTCTAAGGGATGCCAATAAAAAAGCGAAACACAATGAAAAAAAATAAATTTCGAAAAAAGAACTCCCAGCTGCCATGTTACGCGGCGCGTGCGAGCGAGAGAGCTTTTACGAGGCATTGTGTAGGTGCGAGAGAGAGGGGCATAGGGATTAAAAATGGAAGTTGGCGGAGGATTAATTTTATTCCCGTATTAAATGCGTATTGGACTTTAAATCTAATAGGTTGCGAGTCGTTAATTTTGTTTGTAGGTTTATAGTGGTTTTATCTGAAGCGTCGGATGCAGTTATTTATGTCAAAAAACAAGGATAATTCACACTTTGTAGGATGCTGACCGGCAAATAAGTAGTTTAAAAGGCATGATTCGTTGTTCCAAATTTAATAAATCAGAGGTTCAGTGGAAAAACTTTAGGTCTTAATTTTCGGACGTTTATGATTTATAAAACTTGTGGTTTGCCAAACTTACTAAAGTATCTTAAAAATACTTTGGATCTCCATAAAAGTATATTATAGTTTGTATAGTTTAAGGTTGAAATGTTTGACTAATTTCACAATAAGGGTGTAGTAATATTTTTTTAATAAAAAGTTTTCTACACCACGCCACTCTTAATTACTACACCACAGGATATGACAGTTGTCAATTTCCAGAAAACAAATCTTTATTTGTCAAGCGTTAAACTATTAAAATTTACTTGGGGCAATATTTAAAAATGATTGGTATAGAGTCAGTACCTAGGCAAATTTTTAATAATTAAAGACACACTAGCTTAATATAATTAATAGAATTGATATTTTTACGCCTTATTCAAGTATCAAGAAACAATTCCGTGACCAGCTCTGACAGACATCATCAGATCAAGGCTACACCTGTTTAACAACACGCAAAGCTATCGAGTTTTCATTTAGTATTCTTGAATTTTTTAGTAATTATGAAGATCATTAAAATAACCACGAAGTTACTGTAAAAGACTAATGCCTGGTTCCAATATTTTAAAAACAAACCGTTCTAGATACGGATGGTAATAAATTATACGAAGCGTAACCTAAAATGACCGACAGACAACTAACGACAGCTGATATGGAAAGTAAATTTTAAATTAAACTGATAGTAATTTTTGACATATTACGAATTGTAAAATATTGGAACGGGCACTAGATGATACTTTTTCGTAAACCGCCATCCATTCATGTCTAGTTCGCTGTATGCGAAAATTCAATGTAGGTAATTAAATTTTAAATTTACCTATATTTTTAATAATCGAACGTGTGATTGGTTTGGTCATGGTAAGTCTAGGCTGCATGGCTATATTTGATGATGTCTTTGCCAGTATAAATAGAAAAAATAACATGAATTTTTTTTTCTTCGTAAAATTGCACGCAAAAGATACATTGCCCATCTACAGACTGTTCTCAAATTTTAATTACATTTTGTTACTTAGAAAATATATTTTAAGCTAGCAAATCATTAGAATTTCTCCGTAATGAAAATAATACCTACATGTTGTAAAGGTACGTACTTGGCGTATTGATTTTTTTTTAACTTTGGCTGAGTATCCTAGCAGTAGGGTAATAAAAAAATTGTCTATATTTTCTGACAGTAAAATATTAGACACTTCAATCATGCAAACAATTTTGAATTAAAGTAAAAATTGCTATAGCACAATATTAAATTTACATACACGTAGCTACCTTTATGAAAAGTAAGTACATACGATTGTACGGTCCAAAACACATCACTGTAAACATTTTTTTTAACTTTATTTAACAAAAAGAAGTACAAAAGGTGGACTTAATGCTAGGAGCATTCTCTCCCAGTCAACTATTGGGTCATGCAAAACAGTGCAGTTCGATATTAGTTCTTTTGACCCGGATATAAGTGTGGCTCACATTCCATATATAGTTAAGAGTGATGTGCAGTGTGCAATGAAAAGCAAGTCCGATATACACTTTTGACTTTGAACCGCCTTTATACCGTAGGCGTAAGAACTATTCTTGAACCGGCTCAGTTCACCCCGATGTGCCGCCGACCGTACATTTGTCGCATTTATTTCGCACAAAAATCATCTGCGCTATTTTTATCCGGGACGGACGGTCCGTGTCATACATAAACGGAAAAAAATGAAGTAATCCGCAAAAGGGTTGTTCCTGAGATGTTTTTTACGCAAACTTCAGGTAGGTAGGGCCCAAAAAATACATCTATTTGACGTTTATTGTTTATTAGAAAACGGAGCGCTGAATAATGTATGACTCACATCCGTCGTGATGAAAGAAATGGTACACAGTAAGGCAGAGTACTTAAAATAATACATCATGGTAGATTACTTCTCTTCTTAACTTAAAAAATAATGAGGACTTCTATGGTTTTTTTACAGAAATAAAAAATATAGTTTGTTTTTTCAATTAAAAAAAAGGAAACTAACCAACCAATTTTAAATAATAATATGCTATTTTTAAACCATTTGTTGTGAAGCCTTATTATCTTCGCCAAGCTTTGGGAAGAGCGAAAAATTATTGTTTCAATAAATTTAGCGACAAATAAAGACAATTTTTAGTTAGTAAAATATTAGTTCCGCATGACGGTAACATCACTTGATAGAACGGATACCTACAATTTTGTCAAACAACTTAAATTCTAATCTACTCCTTATCACGTCAGCTATATACCAATGAAAGTCTCATTAAAATCTGTCCAGCTCTTATAGAGAACAAACAGATAGAGAGACTGCCAGCAATCGAAAATAATTTTCGTGTATTTTACAGCCTTATGCATTTAATAAAAAAATTACACACACTCCAATTTTTTAAATAAGCCCAGATTTTGTTCCCTACGTAGTTCACATAAATGTAGAGGCGTGCAAGGCTCTTGACTGACGCCACACACCGTGACTATTTCAACAACTGACAAAGCAGCAACTTCAGTTTACGAGTGCTATAAAAAACCTCAAAATAGGTTCAATATTCTCTTATATAATAATTGTTGATGATAGATTGTAAACATTATTTTATATTTGTATCGAAATAATTCAAAATATAAATAGGTAACCCTACATTTTCTTTTTCGGTCGGAAAACATTCGCCATTACAACACACCTGTCAAGTTTTCCCGCGCAATTCAATCGCAGTTTAGAAATGGAACGCCCATTCTTGTTCACGCACGCGGAAACTGTGGTCCCACTAGTGTTGGTTTCTGAGCGCACTCCATTCTTGGAGCGAGGGGTACTAATCCGGCCTCTTCGGAGAAAAACCCCCTTTGATTTCGGAACGCGGGTTCTATTTTTGAAAAATGCAACATCGGCTTGGGCGCTTCTTTTGTAAGGGTTAGAGAATTATTCACGCAGAAATAAAGTTTTAACGTTTTTTTAACATCTCTACGTAATTATTTTATCATATCCATTGGTAGATACGATTTGCTAACTGAAACTGATGATATACAGAGCAAAAAGTTTTTTTCTTAATAAAAAATTGGAAGCAGGGAATCAAAGCTAGAGGCCCGATTCCATCGAAAAAAATATTACGAACAAAGTTTGCAATTTTTGTTCGATGGAGATTCGGCTTAACAAAATATCTTTGTAATTTGATTGTAGAGAAATGTAATTTGTCATTTAAACTGATGTTGGTTGGACAATTAATTAGAATTGAGATATCTTGCCAGCCCTGTGCAATGTGTTAAAATATCTGTCTAAATTACGTTTAGTAAGTACATAATCGATTTTATTATTTTTATAGTACTAAACGCCGTACAGCGAACTTTAAATATTAGAAACAGAAAATTTTTATCTCCCCTTGCGATGCGGGAATCGAACCCACGACCTTCACGTATCGCGCGTGCTGCTCTTACCAAATGAGCTAACCGCAAGTTATCGTAGACGATGAATTTTTCTGTTGTATCAACCAATCACATCCCAAGGGGAGATAAAAAATGTCTGTTTCTAATATTGTAAGTACATACTTTTTATAGCTTATTTGGTCAGAGGATTAGAGCTACATCAAATTAACTTTTCAGCTAATAAATTACTAAAGTAATGGTAAGACCTATTAACTGGGGTGAGACTGACATACGGCATCTATCAAATCGTCAGAAGTACCTAGTTAAAGTTAAAATTTTGCAACTCGTACATGTGAGCGTTTATATAGTTACTATTTTTTATCATACTATAAGTTGTGAAGTTACTACAAATTTAGGTGGTTAGAAGGAATTTTTTTTTGGTAAATCTTACACTAAGGAGTCGGATATTAAAAAACCTTAAATCTGTTTATTTATTCGGATATATCGTTATTTCATTTATCTGTTACTAGCTGACCCGGCGAACTTCGTACCGCCTAACAGTCAATGAATGATGAGTAAAAAAAATATGACGTCACATTGCGCCCACGAGAAACTATACCTCATTTGTAAAAACAAACCACACACGAAACAAAGCGTACCAACATCAAAACTCGAATCCAGCATTAATTAGACCGACTAACAAGCGACGACTTCCGATTCCGCCGCGTTTCGGGTACTTGGGGTAGCATGGCAACTGTTTTGGGGAGGTGGGGAGCTGGGGAAATGGGGAAACGGGAGATAAGCCGCTTACCGGGGTGGTCGGGCTGTTTTGATTATTTCGAAGGATGTCTTCTTGCTACGTAAATTATGCAGTGCTTTGCGTCCTCTGTTTTGGTTGCGTTCGGCAGTTGTGTCGCCGATTGTAAATTGCGTTCCGTTTCTTTGTAATGGAAGTTGTGTCTGCATTAGACGGAGGATGAATAATTAATGTGTTAACTAGGAATTTAAGGCTAAGAAATACAAGCGCTTACGTTGTATTTGAGGTCTGTTGTTTTGACTGATCACTTCTTACTACTTCTCCACAATAGTTATCGCATTTTAGTTAAATTTGTTTGATTCGTGAATTTATTAGTTTTATTTTATAAAATTAGTAATAATTTGATATAATAAATATTAAAATCGCATTAAAATTGAAACTTTCCGCTGTTTTACAGAACCCACAACCTAACAGAAAAAATCTTCAAAATCTATAGTAATGTATGAAAAAAACCACAAAATCATTTTGCCCCACAAAGTATTTTTTCCCAAAAACTATTATATTAATTAACTATAATATTGGAGCAGACAAAGTGACCAAACGCTTCTGAACAGTTCCAAATGTCAACAAGTTCCATACACTACAAGTTACTATTAATATCTAAGAGCATTTATTCTTTTTAAATATCTGAGCAGATGTTAGCCAATAACTTCTAAACACGCAACTAACCAATAATATCTGAACACTCATCTCAAACTAGAATTTTAATTATGATGATTAGAAAATATTGGTTTATTGTGTGGATAGAAATTATTGACTAGCATCTGCTCATGTACTTATTAATTAAGTAATTCATATTGGCACATTAATGATAACTTGTAGTGTATGGAAATTATTGACATTTTAAACTGTTCAGAAGTATTTGGTCAGTTTGTCTGCTCCGATATATCCGATGGCGACTGTACAAACACAAAATCTTTGATCAAACCCCATAACTATACACATTGAACTGATTACAATTTCTGTTTCATTCTACAAACTGATACCATAAATTGTCAAAACGCGAACGATAATAGCAATTGAAGTGATGTAATTACAATCTGGAAAAGATTTTAATTTAAAAAAATGCGTTCGCGGCGACTCGAATGAATTCAAATTCTGGGCAGAGAGTTCGCGCCATACTTCGCTAACAAAATTGAAGGAGAAAATTGTTCTTTTCTGAAATGTAATTCTCCGAATTCTTTTGATATCAGCACCTTGATGTGTAATGGTATGTCGAGAATATCGCAATGAAGTTTTAATACACGTATCAGATACGAAAGGCTGACGTCTGCTAATTAAAATGAATGAAAAGAGATTTGATCAAGGAATTTTCTTTCAAACCCTGTTCCATAAATTAAAATATAAACGCCATTTTTATTGGACAGCGAACTTGGTATTTTTGTTCATAGATATTGTTAAATTGGATATGTTTATCACTGTACTTCGGAAGGGGTCATAGCTAAATCTATCCTACTAATAAATAATTATTTATATATTGGATAGTATCACATACATTGCTCTCATTCTGTGGTAAGTTGCCAAAGCACATGTTGAGTCCAGACCCGAGACCCGAGATAATAAAGATAAGTTTATTTTCGATATTGACACGACCGGGAATCAAATGCAGAACCACAAGATGGCGCGACGCTAAAGCCCGCTCTCTAGGTGGCTACATGTTTGAATGTCTGGATGTCTGAATGTCTGGATGTCTGAAAGTCTGGATGTCTGAATGTATGGATGTCTAGATGTCTGAATTTCTGGATATCTATATGTCTGGATGTATAGATGTCCAGATGTATGGATGTCTGGATGTCTGGGTGTCTGAATGTCTGGATGTCCAGATGTCTGGATGTCTAGAGATATGGATGTAAGTTTGTTACTCTTGCACGCAAAAATTACATAATGGATTTGGTTGACATTTGGTAGAACGATTTAATGATGAGATATTAGATTAACATATAAGTTTTTTATCCCGAAATACGGTATCCGAAGTTGCGGGCAACAGTATTACATAACATAGGCACCAAATCTCAAACGTGTAATCCGTTGACTCCTTAAACATAGGTTGGGTTGGGCAGGTACTTACTTAGGTAGCTATTAATATTCGACAAGGTGAAGATTGCTCCCGACTATGGTACTGGGCGAGTTGGCTAAGTATAGGTGATATGTATAGACGATCTCCGTAGACAAGTGGCGAGCGGGCCGGAGTTTGGGCCCCGGGTTCGAGCGCCTGGCGGGTCAATATGATAAAGTAATTTTCTATATTGTCTCGGGTCTGGGTGTTGTGGTACGGTCGTTGTTTAATACAAGTGCTTAAGCTACTTAAAACAGAATCAGAGCAATGAATGTGACGTTGTCCCTTATTTATTTATTTCTAATAGGGATGATGATAGTCAATAGACATACTTTTAAATACCTAACAAAACGCGATATCATCATACTTAAAGTGTTCCATGAAAATAAGAAATGATGACGTCACAAATTTTTCTTATCAACACACTGGCTATGAAAAAGCTTTTATGGGTCTTTAAATCACTTTCTAGAGATAATTTGCAAAAATAAATCCAAAATGGCCGACGTTTAGCTAAGTTCACTTTTACGAGATTGATGCCTTGGAGTTGTCGTCAAATTGTAGGTACGTAATCTAGACCTGATTATGCCTTGAAACGAGCTAAAACTGGATTATTGTCTTCCAATGAATCCTTGGAAATAGGTTCTATATGTAAAATTTCACGCGAAAATGCTAAAAAAAAGGTTTCGATAAAGAAAATACGATCTAACATAAAAAATGTTTTTTGCAAATTCCGCTAAGCATAGGTACCTAGTCCTACATACATAGTCTTAGACTTACTTTTCTAGCAATAAAATAGCCTTTGCTAGTCTAGGTGAATGTAGCTTTTCAATGGAATTAAAATCAGCACAGTAGTTTTTGAGTATATTCATTACCTACAAACATACAAATCATTTTAAGACTTTCGCGTTCCATTTAAAATAATTTAACAGGTCAAAACGCGACACGGAGTCAGCTCGTCACCACGGTTGGTGCAACCTAACCGAAACGTCGGGCAGTACGTAAGTAATAAAAATGGTGTAGCGTTTTGACCCGTTAAATTATTTGAAATATACAAATCATATTTCTTTATAATATTAGTGTAGATTAAATTTTACCAAATTCATTGCGTTACCGTGTAAAGAAATTTCGTTCATAGTCTGTTAATCGAAGTTTATGAACAATTACAAAAATAGTAAATTTAAATTTCTAGAAAATGCCTAACTCAGAATTTCGGGCTAGTAGTCGATTGGCACGAAATAAATTCGCCCAAACGTGCGAAACGCGCCCTTTCAAAATATTTTTTTTTTGGTAGGCGTTTTTTTAATGCGTGCGAATCGACTCCTTTCAAGAACTAAAGGCATGCTATTAATTACTAAAATACCAATTGAGTACTTACCCAGAATTTCCCATTGCTAGACTAGTCGGGCTGTCTTATATTAATAAAACTGTTCTCGAAACTTCGTCAACGGAACCGAGAGGTTTATTTGTAAACTCAAAATGTTTCCCGGCTGAGACTCCAACTCCGAGATACTTAAAAGTCTCTGAGTACGGACTTAAGGAATACTCGAATTCGGACTCCGCTTCGGTCGAGTAAATACTTTGGACATTCTGGAGTTTTTAATTTGGATGTAGGTATTTAATGAGAGAAATGAGTTTCTTGCCGGTATCTTCTCTTTAGTTATGGGTTCCGAACCGGAGGTAGCTTCATTTGCTTTATATAGAGACCATTCATAAGTATTACTAATGTAATCTATGTGAATAAAAATAGATTAACTTTGACTGTGAAATGTAATTTTCTTTATTTTGGTTGTGGAGTTTGCAATGATATAATGTATTTTTGTTTTTCATTTTATTTTATTTGTGGTGTTGTGTTGTCCAGTGTACACATGTATCTTATCACTATGTATATTTCTTTCTTTTTTAATATAGGGAAACATTGTTGTATTGAAAAGATATGTGTTGGGTTTTTGGCGGTTCTTCTCGACATGATCAACATTCTGAACACGGCGGTAGAATACTTAATTTGTGATGACGATTCATAAGTGCTTTTGTAAAGCTTACATGAATAAAGATGTTTTCTATTCTATTTCTTTCTTGCTTTCTTTACTTCTTTCTTTCTTTCATCTTTAGCAATACTTAATTATTACAGTTTGAATTATGTATCTATCATCATTCGTTGCCAATTTATGCGTATTTTTGAAACTGAATTCTAATATTAATAACAAGAGCCTTCAAGAAAATGTATGGAAAAAGTTTCTGAACTTTTAATAATCATATTTCATAAAACAAATGTGATATTTAAATAATTTAAAAATGCAACAATAGAAGATATAAGAAAGCTAAAATTAGTGTAAAAATAACAAAAAAGTGTTTTTGTTTTTCTTTATATAATCCCTTAAAGGCATACTGGAATACTAAACAGAAGATTTTATCCTGAATAATTACGGATAATTAACAAAACGGTACATATTTCACACTTCGCACAAGACGGATGCATGTTGATTTTAATGAACAGTAATTTAAATTTGTTTAGTAGAAGATATTTCGTATGTGTGAGCAGTTTAATAGCTTACGTGTGCTATTTAGGGATTAAATTAATCTCGTGAGCACATCTTGATTCGATGCAAAGTGGATTCGGTTGAATTTAAAGAGGTTTGCTTAACTTGCATTCACAAAATACCACGGGTATAGCATAATACATCGTTACATTCCCTACAATAATGTTGAGTGAAGCGATGGCTGGCACATACGTCATGCTTGTGAACAGGTGCCACCTTTGGGGACTGGTCTGCTCCAGCTTACCTCTCTAAAGTAAAAACTTACTTGAGTACTTATTTGTTTCATCACTTATCAAAACCAAAACTATATGTCTTGGTCCAAAGTGAACACATAGCAATAAGTTAGATACTGCTACTGTAAATGATCTGCTGAGTTTTTTACCGGTGTCTTCTCGGTAGATATAGGTTCCGAACCGAAAGTAGAATCACTTTGCATTGTATTCAATGACGATTCAAAAGTGTTATATGTAACCTACTTGAATAAAGAAATATTTGAGTTTGAGTTTAATACATAATATTAATCAGTTATTAATAAAATGATTTGGTCTTTAAATGCTTTGTTAACGCTCAAGCCCGATTCAAGTAGCGAGTGCACTTGGCCGTGAATAAGACTCAATATACACAGTTCTAGTATTCATACAAATACAATTTTAGATTTTAATAGTTTATTTCTTTTCTCCCTCCGAACACGGTAGTTTGACATAATCTGACTGTCATAAATGCTTTTGTAAAAGTTTACATGAATAAAGACATTTTCTATTCTAGGTCAAAAATACCGTGGGCCGCATTTTGTAGGCTAAGAGCCGCATGCGGGAATTGGAGAACTTTGCTCCGGGAATTGGAATTTGTTTTTTTTTTAAATACCATGGGCCGTATTTAGGTAGGTAGATTAAGGGCTCCATGCAGACCGTGGGCTGGGAATTGTAATTTTAAATTGAGAACTTACCTTGCGGGAAGCCGACCGCCTCGAGGCCGTGGTGGGTAAGGCCGAAGGGCCCAAGCCCGCCGAGCGGGCCCGGGCCCATGCCCATGTGGTGGGCGCTCGAGTGGTGCGCGTACGGGTTCTGCGCGAGCGGAGACGGCTGCTTCAGGTAGTGGAAGTAATGGTGCAGCGGCGTGGACGAGTGGTGGGCCTGGGGAGGGAGTTCATTGGATACATTTTTTTTTATATAGCGGTCTTCAAGATTGACCTCTCTCCCACCTGATGTTGAGTGGTAATGAGGTCTTAGCTTAAGACCGACAAGTACAGCATAGTAAAAGTGTTACTAGACTTGTCGCCCTTACTTTGACTATGCTTGACCCCTGTTATTAATGTAGGAGATCTGGAAACCTTACTCACACAAATACAAAAAAAATCAAATTCGTCCATTTGTTTCCTCAATGTAGGGTGTCGTCATGTTCTTTTGCCCCCAAGTATTATAAAAGCCATGCTTGGGAGTGAAACGGCCTGGAGAACGGCTTTCTCTATCTGCGAGAATGTAAGCAGAAGGAGGCAGACGAACAGAGGAGCGGGAGGACAGACCGTCCGCCCCCGCATGCCGCAGATGACGGCGACTATACCCGGTTCCAATATTTGAAAACGATTCGTTTTAGTTACAAATAATAAGTAATGAATTATACGAGGCGTAAAAACATTTTTGACACCTTACGAATCGTAAAATATTGGAACCGGGGATAGGAGCGCGACGGCAGTATGGGTATACTGCACTCTATCACCGTCTGAAGACCGGCCAGCTGATTAAGTGAGGGCACCTTAGATCAGCTGGCATCCACGGTCTTCACTGCGAAGCGAAGATGGTTATAATATAATATGGATGATATTCCTGCATGTGAAAACTCCTGGGGGGTGCTACATTAGTAGCAGGGGTCAAGGTCAAGCTTCAAGGTAAGGATGACACGTCCAGTAACAGCGTTATGCTGTACTTGTTGCCTTCATTACCACTTTACATCTGGTGGGATGAGGTCAATCTTGAAGTGCAATACCAAAAACCCAGTAGCACCAGAGATTAGCCCATTCAAACAAACTCTTCAGGTTTATAATATTAGTAAAGATATAGTCCCCTAAGGGGAGGGTGCACTGGGCCTCAGTCCTACCTGTGGGGCGGCCGGGCCTGTAGCAGTGGGCCCGGTGGCCGAGGCCGAGTTGGTGAGCAGGGCCATGTCTGGGGACAGTCACCGCGCGAGCCTCTTGCGCGTGTGTATCGACATGGTGGCGAGAGCGTGTCACTGCGTCTTGGGACTGGGCCTCGATGGCTGCATGCTTTTGATTGGGCCTGGAACAAGGGAAAATCGGCTTTATGCTGTGAACACTGATTAATATTTAAAAAAAAACCGCCAAATGCTGGGACTTCCGTTTGTGAATATTTAACACCATCATGATTGATTGAATCTGTCGTAATATTGTAAAAAAGAAAGATTTGTAATTTTGTTTTAAATGAAAAAACTCCCTAGATAAAACACGATATTAATTGGTAGAAAATGCAATTAAGGCTGTAAGTCCGTCTTTTGTACCTTTTAAACAAATAAAACCTTCAACTTTATCATATAAGTATAGATATACAAATTGTGTGCTATTAATACAATAATAATTTAAGAAGGCACATAGGTAAATGAAAATACTTCTGGATATTTTTTTAAATAAATAAACCAATTTCCAAATTTTTTTCCAAAATAATAATATTTCTGAGTGACATGATCTACTAAAAAGTTTCATTATTCCAAAAACGTGGTGAAAAGGTTATTTTATCTATAGCTTTACTAAGATATACAATCTTAGTAAAGCTTTACTAGAAATAAGAACCGATTCTACTTCAAAATCAACAATGGGTAAGCTCGTTGATATTGTCTTTCAACTAAAATCTAGTTCAAGCTTTACATACAAATTTATTACAATTTGTTATTTTTTTATATATTGCACTTCATGTTTGACCTCATTCCACCTGATGTTAAGTGGTAATGAGGTCCTAGCATAAGGGCGACAAGTACAGCATAATAAATCTGTTACTGGACTTGTCGCCCTTACCTTGAAGGCCTAACCCCTGCTACTAATGTAACACACCCCAGGAGCTCTGGAAACTTTACTTACACAATACAGAAGTGATTGTTATTTGGCTGCGGTCTTCTGTAAGGTATTTCACCAGTCGGGCTGCTCCAGTTCGAGCGATAAATCGCTATGCCCTACCTCTCTTAAACCTACCACACGCCATGCTAATGTTTCCATTTTGAATCAACAAAGGAAAAGTTTCGAATTATTATCTATATCTATTTGTATATCGCTGGAGTGATGATAAATCGTTCCATGCAATCTTTTATCGACTCGAATGAAATTTAACAGATAATACATTATAGTTCATAAGTTAAGTGCAACGCTTTGCTCACAAAAACGAGCGTTCAAGCACATTATTGCAATTATCCACGCCTCATACACGTATAATGTACGAATAAACTCTTCATGCAATTGAATGCACGTCTGTTTCAATTATAAGCAACGTCGATCCATTTTTTGCAACAATCATAAACTATTTTAGAATTACCCGTATGCAGGCAATTTCACGCACTATTGCAACACTGGGCTAAAAAAAAAACAAAAAGTCAAAAGCGCAGAACGCCTTCCAAATTTGAAGTCTGAATGAACGTTCCATTCGTCGCAGTTCGGACTGCAAAAATTCGAACCTTTTTTTTAGTTGTAGGTACGTGTTTACAGACATTTTGTCACGTTTGTTTTTTTTTGGCGGCTGTTACCTGAGATTCCTTTGCCAATTCGAGGGGCTATGATCGGCGTGTTCGAGAAAAAATTGACGAGCTGTATCACGGTGGTGACATTTGAGGATGAAAAAATGAATGTTCATGATACGTAGTCAGCTGTGCGCGATCAAAAGCAAGTCAGACTATACACTATGGCCTTGGTACCGCCTTTATGTCGTGTACATAAGAACTAATATTGAACTGCAATTATCTTGATCGTACTACAACATTTTCAGTGATTCTAAGTTTTTTTCCTTCTAAGGCTCTAGCAATATTTATTGGACTGCACTGTTGGAACGTTGGTAGATAGTTAGATGGTTTCTTCTATTGAACCGACGGCAGTGGGTTCGATGCCCACGCTAGGCAAACATTCATGTGACTAACATTAGTGTTTGTTCTGGTTTAGGTTATTTATAAATGTATTTAAACATGTTTTTGGTACCATTCTGGTGATTATTTTTTTTAAATCTAATTCTAGTTGATCCTTTCTGGCTTATTCCAAATACCAAAAAATGTTATAACAAATAAGTTACCTAAAGCACGAGTAAATTAGAAATGAGATCCAAAAGGTAAAATAAATAAAAAATCAAAGTCTAAGGTCAGGGATTAGTTACGTCTAGAACAAACAGTTTATTTAGTATTTAGTACCTACCTAAGTAACTAGGTTGATTTTTAAATTGCAAGATTAATTTAGTTAAGGCAAAAATCTAAATCAAAGAGTTTAAAATAAATTCTTGCTTAATTAATAAGGGATACAATACATTCATTTCATCTACTAGTGACCCAGTAACGAGTGCAATGTAGATAGGTACTATATTTTTTTGGCTTATAAGAACTATACTATTCCACAATACGTGATTATTATAGATTATACCTTTCTCTTGAATCGTACTATCAAAAAAGGCGTCAAATTCCGTTGCGTAGTTTTTAAGATTAAAGCATACCTACATATCGATAGACAGAAGGAAGCGACTTCGCTTAATACTTTGTAGTAATCTATCTATGTGTAAGTTATATTTTGTGAGTGTGTTCTTGTAAACTTAGTTGCATAATACTGTAATTAGAAACAACACATGTTTTTTTTATACTTTCGTGAACTTCCATGTACTCATTGAAAAATAAAGAATAATCATAATCGGACTTCTCCGTAAAAAAAAATACGTTGTCAATCTGAGAACTGCGTCCGAAGGTTTTTTCCTCGGACATAAAATGTGTCGCATGTTGACTTCAGCCCTTTTTTTCTGAAGGGAAATGCATTGACGCACCGTATCGTCACCCGAGGGTGGTGACGGCGTGTGTGGGACTCCTTGCCCTAATAAGGGCAGAAATACCTTGATGGTGACGCCGTGGGAACAAAAGACTACAGAAATGTAGACTTTACTACAGCCTTTGTAATTTACAACTAATCGCAACTTACAAAAAAGAAACAGTGCCAATTTTATATTGAAATCTGGTATTTGGAGCAGCCCGATTGGTGAAATACCTCTCCACCTTACAGAAGACCGCAGCCAAATAAATCACTTCGGTGTTCCTGCGTGTGAGTAACGTTTCCAGAGCTCCTAGGTGGTGCTGCATTAGTAGCAGGGGTTTACCCCTGCTACTAATGGCTTAGCCTTAAGGCTTTAGCCTTCATGGAAAGAGCGACAAGTCCAGTAACAGCTTTTTATGCTGTACTAAGAGTGTGTAAGCTAGGACCTCATTACCTCTTAAAATCAGGTGGGATGATGTCAATCTGGTAGTGTAATATAAAAAAAAATTGTTACGTTTTTAAACATCCCTATTTGACAATGGGAACTCCCTCACCAGTGCTATTAGATCTTAATTAATAATTTTAAGACTTGTTTGATTTTCTGATTCAACCACACGGTTGCCTATTATTACTTTATATGCCAAATTCCCAGCGACAAGTTTTTTTTGGCGAAAAAAAAACTTGTCACCCGCCTAATAGCCTTCTCATTCCCAGAAACCGCATTGGTACATCCCTCGACGCACCTTGATTCTGTCAACAAGAGATTATCCCAAACCCCAGATATTATCTGTGGAAATCTTTAGAATCCCAATCTAAATACCCCATTCATTCAAATATGACCTTTATTACAAACTATGTAGAACTTTAAACTGCACAGCATAGTTTGTTCAGGATTTTCGGTCCAGTGACGTTTCTGCGATTTTCGGCGGCAAATTTTTTGAAAAGGCGTTCGATTGTGTAACCGAAGGACTGGTTATTTTTCTTTTTTCTCCGAAGCGGCCGTTTGAAGTATTTTCGCGTCAATACGCATTTAAAAAAAAACAAACCTTTTAAACAACTAAATTCATCACCAGGCAAATACTTCTTGCAATGGTATTTTTTAAAAGACTTAACTTTCAAGTAAGTAACACATACGTATTATGTTGTAAATAAAGTATATTTTGATTTTACAACTAGTATTTCGTCTCACTTTGTCCGTGATAATGTTATCGTTGATAAATTAAAGTAAGGTCTACTAAGTAAGGTCATTTGTATTGCGCTAACTACAAAAGTCTTCAGTCTTCTTTCACCATGTATTGATACTTCATAATATCGTTATTTTGATGTATTCAAAGAAGCATGTCGTTCTAGCTGCACCATTGAAATAAATGTAATAAAACCGATTTACTGCTAAAATTGGTATAAAACGCGTTTTCATTTGTATATTATTTTTCTTTAGTTGTATTCTATTAAAAACACTGTTATATTTTTACTTTCTGTGCTATCCAGCCAGAGCCTTCCAAATTCAAACATCTCCGACACACGTCCCGCCAATTTGTCACTGACAGCCACCGCTGCCAACTGCGCAAACAAAACGAATAATTACAGCAGAGGGCGCGAATGTTTGCGCGCGAACAATATGGCATGTTTGCGTTTCGATATTATTTATGGCGTTCATTGCGGGGCAAATAGTTTTAGGGAGTTATTGACACCATCTTTTAGGGTGTTGAATGTAAGCTTTATTCGGCTGTCTTCGCTTTCGTGATGATTTTTAACTGATTTATTTTGTGATACTGGATAAGGAGCCACCTAATCGATTCTTTCCACGTCATTTTTTGTGCTTTTACTTTCTTTAATTACGCACAAAAATCACATCATTCTATTGAAAAATTAAAGTTACTGATTATCAAAATTTGGTACATTTTTTATTTAAAAAAATAATAGCTACTCTACAAGCTATTTACTAAATTTAAGTCTTAGTTTTATTATCACTAGCCTGGAAAGAGACCAATGTCTATTATAAATTAATAAAATACACAAAATAGCTGAAACTTATATAAAAATCAATCTTCTGACACAGTTTAAAATTCTACACAGTTTAAAATGCTACAATGCTATACATCTCTAGCACAAATTTAGATTTTAGTAAAAAAGATGTATTCATTGTATTTACATCGACGCCAAATTGATATATCCCATTCGCTATCTATTAAACAGTTCAAGAAATGGAACTATACTTATTAGGGCTGTCAATGTTTTAATAGTACTCATAAGTAAAATATATACTTGTAATTTGGATATTCCAACCGAAAAGCGCGACACGTCGCCACTACCTCTCGTATTTGCAAACACCTCGGCGTCTCTCACAAAAGCCCATTGAGCCCGCAAAAAGTGCCGACAGACCGCTGCGGTGACGACAAATGGCTCGAAACCTGGACGAAAATGGCGAAAAAACACAACAGGGCCATAGAAATAGTTAATAGTGTGACGTGGAGCGAGGAATTGAACACAATGAGGCCTGGGGAACAATTATCACGCCCGAAATTGAGGTCTTTGTCGCGAGCGCAAGGGTTAGATTAGGTCGGCTAGAAAAAAATCGTAACGCAGTCTTTTGTCAAATTTTGCATGATTTTGTTAATGTAAATTTATTGATTATATTAAACGTGGTGCGGTAATTTTTGTTGCTCTGATTTAAACAACTTTCGACGAAAATTGGGACAAGGACTCTAGAATTGGGATCTTGGTAAGTTTCTGTTAGATAAGTAAAAGACCTATAAAATGTATAAACGTATGCATTTTAAGGGAAAATATATAGGGATATTTTCATTGTATGATCCTGTAAAAAAGACTAAGAGATCTTTAAAAACAATAGTATATTTATGAAGAAGTGTTGTAGGTAGCATTTTATTTATTATCATTTTACTATTTAATCATTGAAATCTGTATTTAAAAGATCTGTTTCTCAAAAATTTTGTACTAAATATAAACTTGAGTCAATGGTAAAAAACGTAAAAAGTGTCATGAAATTGGAAAACCGCTATTTTTCCAGAACCTCCTAACAAAATTAAATCCTTTACACGTGTTTCCTCTTGCCTCAATATAAATAGAGCCCTTCAAATGAATTAAAATGATTTTTATAAAAGAAACAACGCGAAAATTATTCTTCCAGGTCTAGCATGCGCAACGCGAGTAAATTTTATCGCGCTCTTAAGAAATGTCTAAATCGATGCGTCAACTGCTGATTGGCTGAAATTAAGAGTACGGCGTAATAACACCCAATCAACGGTATTAAAACTTTTGTCGTCTCATGCGATTAATTTGACGTATTGCGTATGTTAGGCCCATTCGTTTACCAGCCAGCGTTTATTTAGGTATTCACTAACAGAAGAAAAACATTTGAAATACCAAACGCAAATGACGCAACATTTGAAAAATACACAACTTCTTCTTCAACTAAAGAATTTTAATAAAATAACTATGGTTATTGTCACAAAATGATGTAATTTGGGATCCGATAGCACCTGAACGAACAGAAAATATTCGAAAAACGTCTCTCTTACAATAGAAACATATTAGGATCTCCGTCAAATATTTATTTTGTAACAGAAAAAAAAATATAATTTGTTATTGGACACGCATGTTTAGGCCGAAGGGGCAACATCCGCCATTGTGCACAGTGACAGTTCTCCAAATACAGTTGGCAGCACCGGAGTTCTTTTTTCTGAATGCGTTCGAAATTGGAACGTCTCTATTTCGAATTTTGAATGTGGATTTATTGTCGGCGTTCCATTGACTGACAGCGTTCGGTTTGAATGTCTTTGCTTTAAGGATGCATGTTGTCACTATGAAAAGTAATTTACTTTGTAATATTTAAAAGCCAGCCGTTAATTTCCAAATTCTGTTCTGTTTTTCATTTGAATTAAATACAAGTTATCTACACAGCTAGATAAAACTATAAAAGGGTCTTGTTTTTGTTTAAACAGGACGAACAACAGTCAACACATCTAGAACCGACTAATAAACCATTGTGAAAAATTAACATTACAAATAAATGAAACAATAGTTACTTAGTTTCATTTATTCCGTACTTAATTTATAGCAAGAAGCACCGTTTCAGTAGAAGAGATAATATTGGTTACAAAGAGTTATTATCCCTAAGTAACTTAAGATATTAAAAATATATGTTACATACTATTCCTATTAACCTAAAATGTTAACGTTTTAAAATTCGCTTTTAGTTTTACATTTAATAAGTTAAATTGGTCAAGCAGCCACTTTACTGTTTATTAATATATCAGTTACACTTAACTATCAGGCCTAGCATACGCAACGCGACTAAATTTTATCGCGCTCTTAACAAACGTCAAAATCGACTGAAGTCAGTGCGTCAGCTGCTGATTGGCTGAAAATACGAGTGCGGTGTGCTATTAGCCAATCAACAGTATCGAAACTTTTGTCGTCTCATGCAAGAAATTTGACGTATTGCGTATGCTAGGCCTGCATGTTTCAAACTAAAATTGTACACATTATCAATTTTTGTTAATGTTCTTAAACGCCCTTAGATTTCGAGATACATAAAATATATAATATGTGCCTACTTTATATTTTTCAACCGTAAGTACGTAGAATCAAATGTTGGCTACTTAAACTGTGCTTGAAAAATCTGCAACACACTTTGCCCGACTGGGAATCGAACTTTGAGCTTCGTGATCATAGTCCAGCATTTACACCACTAAACCAGGGAGCTGCAAAGTGTAAATGATCCAAATGAAATCCGTACCAGTGTTTACTCCGGGGTAAACAATGAAACGAATTAGTCCCAATCAGATCGGGTTACACAGTATTTGCGGACACGACCCCAAGGTCCCTAGAGGCTCGGGGGACCATCTGACGGCCCAAATAGGGGATTTTGACGACATTTATTCCCGGTACCAATATTTAACAATTCGTAATTCGTCAAAAATTACTATCCGTTTTTCTTAACCCGACTAGGAATCGTAATTTCAAATTTCAAATTTACTTTCCATATCAGCTGTCGTCAGTCGTCCGTCGGTCGTTTTTAGCTTACGCCTCGTATAAGTTATTACTATCCGTAGAACAAGAACAAGAACGGATCGTTTTCAAATTTTGGAACCGGGCGGTAGACAAAATTTATACGAAACTCGTTAACTATGATATGAATGAAATGACAGTACGAGTGGAAATGTTCAAATGAGAAGTACCTAAATTGTACTAAAAACTAGCTATGCCTGCGACTTCGCTCGCGTGGGCTACAGGTTTTTTCCATATATTTATACATTCATAGTCGGTTTCACCCCCATCTCCCCTTATATTTGACGACCTCCGTAGCCGAGAGGCGAGTGTGCTGGACTTTGGCGTCGCGCCATCTCTGAGGTCTCGGGTTCGATCCCCGGTCGGGTCAACATGGGAAACGAACTTTTCTGTATTCTCTCGGGTCTGGGTGTTGTGGTACCGTCGTTGTTTCTAATTTCTGTAACACAAGTGCTTTAGCTACTTACCACAGAATCAGAGCAATGTATGTGATGTTGATGTTGTCCAATATTCATTCGAAACAAAAATTAGTCCATATTTTAATCCAAGATTTTTAGCTAAATTTGTGCCAAACTTCATATCTCTAAGCACTTTTCCATATAAGCTTTCAAGGGCGGTTTTACCCCCATCTTATTTACCACTTATTTTCAAAGCAAAATGTCCAATGTCCGTTCTAGAGGTTCAACGTAGACCTGTACCAAATTTCATCAAAATTTGTATATTGGTTTAGGCGTGAAAGTCGGACAGAAAGACAGAGTTACTTTCGCATTTAAATAAATAAATAAATATTGGACAACAGCACACACATTGCTCTGATTCTGTGGTAAGTAGCTAAAGCACTTGTGTTACAGAAATTAGAAAAAACGACGGTACCACAACACCCAGACCCGAGAGAATACAGAAAAGTTCGTTTCCCATATTGACCCGACCGGGGATCGAACCTCAGAGATGGTGCGACGCCAAAGTCCGGCACGCTCGCCTCTCGGCTACGGAGGTCGTCAAGTTATTTAGTTTATAATATTAGTATGGATTTTGGAAACCTTGGAAGGAATAACTACTTTTATGTATGTATGAAGTCTGAGTATAGAGACGGCTAGATATATTGTGGTATTTTTTGAGGAGACTATTTAAAACCACTCGCTTCCATATCAAAGGTCCCATTACAGCGTAGCGCACTTCGCGACCAGTAATGAGGGTGTCGGGTTACAGCCCCAAGCAGGGGTAACTAATTGTTTAGTGCCTCTCCTGGGATCCCGGTTGTGTCCCAAGCTATTAACGTACCGCAGATGGATTTTTGGATGCATTTTTTTTTATCAGGTCGTAAAAGTTAAGCAACGCCCGCCAAGGGTGGATGTTGGATGGGTGACCGATTAAGAGAACTTAATAGGGGTATCCATTAGCAGCTCCGTGCTTGGGAAGTCATCTTAAGACGTTGGTCATCGGTGATATTGATATCTCGAAGTTATTCGTAAAGCTTGGTCAGAGGCCAATTAGGATGTGGAAGGGCAAGTCAACTGATATTCTTTTAAATTATTTTTTATATTTTGTATGAATATACGAACTCATTACTCTCTTTCTTATCAACACACTGACTATTAAATAGTTTTGGAGCATTTAACGGATAACTCGCATAAAATAAATACGGCTGATGTAACTTAGAGTTATCTTCATGGCGTTGATAGCGTAGGCGTGAATTGCCTATTTGAGAATCGTATTTTATTGAACATTCTGGAAATCCGCCCTTGAAAGTTTATATGGGAAAATGTTTATATTTTAAATTAGAAATATGACATTTGGCAGAATTATAGCACAAAATTTGGATTAAAATATGTAATACCTAGATGTTCTACTTTTTCTTTCGAATATTACGGGAGATAGGGATAAAACCGACCATGAAAGTATATACATGAAAAAACCAAGTCATACTCAAACTCAAATATTTCTTTATTCAAGTAGGTTACATGTAACACTTTTGAATCGTCATTGAATACAATGCAAAGTGATTCTACTTCCGGTTCGGAACCTATATCTACCGAGAAGACACCGGTAAGAAACTCAGCAGATAAGTTACAGTAGCAGTATCTAACTTATAGCTATGTGTAGAACACATAAAATCTTATTTCTATGACGAGTAAGTAACCCCACAAATGTTTTTAAACTATCATAGCGGCAATGAAAATAAGTAAAACTTTGATCAAAATCCATCACTCAACATTATATCTTTTAAACAAAAAATAAGTCACCCCATAATAATAAAAATCATAAAAAAAAAGATTGGCATCGTTCCACGGTTTCCTATTGCAGTATCATTCACTACTTTTATAAAATTCGTCTTTGAATTGATGTCATTGTGTTTTTCAAGAAAAAAAAACTAAACATTACTTTTGGTCTTTTTACCATTTGTTGAAATAGTTTTTATTCTTTAAAAATATTATAAAAATTATTTATAATTCAAATTTACTCGAGGTACATATTTATGACTTGATATAATTTTTTAATAGGGTTCTCTTTATTAAACATTAAAAAAATACTAACCTAACCTAACATATCTAATATAGGTTAGCCACAAATCTAATAAGTGGGCAAATCTTGGGTATAACTTGTGACTCAGCCAGTATTTCTGTGAAATTATTTCTCTTTTTAATTTTATTACTGCGTTCTAGGCAAATGAATCTACTGAAAATTGAGCAAGCATTCTCGTACCTTAACAATAGGTATGCCGCCAAAAAACGTCCCCACAGTTAATAATAACAAAAATTAGCAATCGAAAGATTGTGATCGCAAAATGGTTTCCTATTCAGTGGCATATCAATTTATTTCACATTTTGAAGCGTGCCGGCACAATGGTCCGCGTGGCGCCTTTGTTCAGACAAAATTAATGTTGCAAATTGATAGTTTTCATTGGCAATGCGATATTTCTTGGGGCTGTCAATCTGTGGATTGGTAATTTTCGTTATTGGCCTGTGATTAATTCCTTTCTGAGACTCAGTGGTATTGATAACAACTAATTTCTAATTCATTAAGTTTGGTGAATTAAGACAATATACTAATTAAATTTATTAGCTATTTTAACATTTCTTCCATTACATTATATTGATTGAATACTTGCTATTAAGTAACTTCTTAGTTTTAAGTGATTTTGCACGAATCACATGAACAATTGCTAAGATAAAAATAAAAGTATAGGTACTGGTACCCAATACACCTATCCTTTTAAATATTGTAACATGCCAATTTATTAAGTGTTGTAAGTATTTAAAATGGAATTAAAAAACTTTCCATTTTAAAAAGGTAATGTTTTATCCATTAAATCTTTGTAAGTTACTAAATTTGCGAACCAACTAGGCACATAATTATTTTGTCAAATTTATGTTTATTGAATTTTTTTGAAGTGAAAGTATCTAAAAGTCAAATTACCTAAAACAACCAGTAAGCTAAAAAACACAAACAATTCATTAGTATCCAAATTATGTAAAACCCAAGCATTAAAACTCCAAGTAAACCCCAAGCTCATACCCGCAAAAATCAAAATCATTCCCCGTATTTTATTACGTTTGTCCTTCCCAATAAATTACCGACGCATAAAATACCGCCAAAGTAATATACGGCTACTGTAAGTCAACAGGCGTTATTGCCGCTTTAGCCCTACGCAACTCGGTCGGGTAAACAACCATTCGAAGAAAATCGATAGCTGAAGTGCGAGCGAGACGCCGGATTAAGTTGGCTGAAGAAAGAAAAGGACGGGCTTATTGGGGGGGACGTTTCGAGGCGTGGCATAGCCCGCCTATGAAGAGACGCGGCGAGTTCCATCTATACGAGTGAGCTGGACAGATATATATTTCGCGTGCATCGGAATTTGAAGGCAGATGTAAATAATGCAGCATTGCGCTATAAGTAGGTACTACAAGAGGCGTATAGCAAATCATTTATTAACTACATCAGAAATGGTTTATAATGAACAGAGATGCGGTTGCTTTGGCATAGAGGATTATAAGGCTGATGCTTGTGTGGTGAACAACTTCATTATGTACGACTATTCGTGTATTTTCATATTTAACTAGATAGGTTAAATTACGCACTCTTTTTCACTATTAGACAAAGAACAAGTGAAATTTGTAAGGATTTGACTACTGGAGGTTATAATAACTAAATTGGTAATTCAGTATGTACATTCTCTTAATCGATTTTTTATTTTAATAGTACTTTACGCCGTACTAGCGAACTTTAAATATTAGAAACAGAAATTTTTGATTGATTTCCTTGCGGCGCGGGAATCGAACCCACGACCTTCACGTATCGCGCGTGCTGCTCTTACCAACTGAGCTAACCGCAAGTTATCGTATGCGATGAAATTTTTCTGCTGTATCAACCGTTAGCCTTCGGTAAGTGCCCTCCGCCGAATATGTTTAAAACTACATACTTATCGTACATTTTCTTCTCTACTTACTTACTTTTTTGAAATGAATTTCGTATACTACCTGCAAGCTTGATGATAGTGATGTTAAAAAGTTTCGTTAAAAACTATAAGGTATGACAGGATTATTTTATTCACCTTTCAAACAAAAAAAACTGAATCAAAATCGGTTCATTTGTTCGGGAGCTACGATGCCATAGATAGACAAAATTGAGCCTAGCAAAATACTATTACCAACCACTAGGAATGATGCCTCGATAAAACACAATGATTAGTAATAAATTAGTCATATAAATTTAACGGGTCAAAACGCGACACCATTTTTATTTAGTAGTTAATACAAATTATTTTAAATGTTAAATAAATTAGTCAGCCTGTTAGATTTACGAAATATACCAAATAAACATTTATTTTTTCTTAAACAAATAAATAACGATATAGGCAAAGTGGATTTGAGTGCTTACGTCACTAATAAAGTAATAATTAAAAGAATTATCTGTTTAAGTTCATACATGATAATATACCTAATTGTCTTATATTAATCAATTATTTATGGTGGATCAAAAACGTTTATTTGTCTGTCCTATTGCCTAGATTTTTATGTTTTTGTTTCATAACTTTTAAATAAGACTAAAGTTCGTTTTATAAAAAGACTTTTTATACAAAACTGTGCCCGCGACTTCGTTCGCGTGGACTACATCCTTTCATGGTCGGTTTTACCTTTTTCTCCCCTAATATTCGAAACAAAAAGTAGTCTATAAAAACATTTTTCCATATAAACTTACAAAGGTGGTATTACCCCCCACTCCTCTTATTTTCTAATAAAAAGTAGTCTATGTCCGTTCTTGAGATTCAACGTATACCTATACCAAATTTCATCAAAATCGGTTGAGAGGTTTAAGCAGGAAAGCGTAACAGACAGACAGACAGAGTTACTTTCGCATTTATAATAGTAGTGGGGATTTACACTAGTTAGGTACTTTGTGGATAGAATTGACGTAGGTCAGTAAAAACAAAGAGATTAAAGTTTAAAATAATAGCAGAAAATTATCTGATAAATATCTAGCACTTATCAAAACCAAATCATCATGATAATTTCGAACCTTGACTGCTAAAGTCTAAATAACAAACCAAATTCCCTTAATTCAATAACAAACGCAGCGTCAATACAAAGTGACTAGTTTGATAAACCATCAGAAAGTAATCCATTAACATTTTCAAAAGCAAAAAACTGATCCGCAACGAAATTTCGTTTCCCAATCAAAATACCAATTCACCATTTCCTCTACGTGACTTTAAAAAAAAGGTTTTAACAAAAGGTAATTTATGGTGTCAGTTTCGCGTGGCACCATGAATGCGCTACGTGATAGCAACAAACAAATCCCGCGGATTGTGTCGATATGAAAGAACCTATTTTTATACGCTGTGCTATACGTGGGCGGGAAACGAATAAATGGCAATAAACTTACGTAAATTCTGTGGCAGCAACATTCTGTGCGCATTTTGACGTAATAAAACTGTACTAGAATATTATTAAAAAAAATAAAGCTTTAGCTGTTTTTATTTTAAAAATTTAACGGTTCAAAACGCGACACCATTTTTATTTTGTACTTAATACGAACTACTTACCCATTATTAACCCATTAAATAATTTTAAATATTTAAAATGGAACGCGAAAGTCTTAAAGTTCATGTGTACCTAATTATTTGTTTATGAAACGCTTTGCCAAGTAATTAATTGGTCATAAACAAGTTTGATACGTAATTGTGACGTTGACTCAATTATTTCTAAGGTTTCAATGCCGTAATATTGAACTTTATGTTATGGCCAAATTGATTATTTTACAAATGAATGCCACTTTTCGTTGTAATTTTATAACTCAAGAACGGGCTCACCTATCCAAACAAAATTTTGAGGTTTTGTTCAGACTATTTAGTAGACGGTTTATTGAATTTTAAAACATCGGTCGAGCGGTTTTTTTTTATATTACACTTCAAGATTGACCTCATCCCACCTGATGTTAAGTGGTAATGAGGTCCTAGCTTAAGGGCGACAAGTACAGCAATATAAATCTGTTACTGGACTTGTCGCCCTTACCTTGAAGGCTCGACCCCTGCTACTAATGTAGCCCCCCAGGAGCTCTGGAAACCTTACTCACACGCAGAAACACAACAACACCGATGTGATTGTTATTTGGCTGCGGTCTTCTGTAAGGTGGAGGTATTTCACCAGTCGGGCTGCTCCAGTTCGAGCGATAAATCGCTATGCCCTACCTCTCTTAATTCTTCTTTATTTACCACATTTTTATGGATATGCGTGCGAAGCCGGGCCCACTAGTAATGTATTA
Organism: Glyphodes pyloalis; assembly: GCA_037074685.1. NCBI lineage: Eukaryota > Metazoa > Arthropoda > Insecta > Lepidoptera > Crambidae > Glyphodes > Glyphodes pyloalis. The sequence goes on from JAYKKO010000020.1 coordinate 8,932,191, forward strand.
AAAGATATTTATAAACGCTCGGAAACAATTTAATAGTCAGTGTTTAAGTATAATTGTCACGCCATTGCTGTCTTGTTTTAAAGTGTATGAAGTTAGGTATCGTGTGTTGAAAAAAACTTAAAAGAATCTGCGTTGACTATGCAGTCGAGCATCAAAAAATACTAACCTAATCTAATTTAAATAATAAGTTGGCCACAAATTTTATAAGTGAGCTACTTGGACTTGGGCGACTTGTGGCTCAGTCAGTATTTCTGTCGCTAAATTAATAAAAAGGAATAAGAGGGATTGGTGTAAAAATGTTCTTTATTGGTCCAGTAGTTTTAAGTTTAGGTTAACTTCAAACAATATCGATCTTTCTCTTTAAAATACATAGACTATTTAGTATTTTCGCACGTTTTTTACATCATATTGGGGTTTGAGAAAAGATAAGATTTTTAATAAATACATTTAACCTATATATAGGAGTAAATTCTTTTTTTAAATCGGTGGTTTAGTTTTGAAACCTACTTAATACAAAGAAACAGTCAAATATGACCTCTTCTTAATATTAGTACAACAGATATTTAATATCCCTACTAATATTATAAATGCGAAAGTAACTCTGTTTTTCTGTTACGCTTTCCCGCTTAAACTTCTCAACTGATTTTGATGAAATTTGGTATAGGTATACGTTGAACCTCAAGAACGGACATAGGCTACTTTGTATTAGAAAATAAGGGGGGGGGGGGGGGGGAATGGGGGTAATACCATCAATGGAAGTTGGAAAATGTTAACTTTTTAAGTTAGACATATGAAATTTGGTACAAATATAGCTCGAAACTTGGATTTAAATATAGACTACTTTATGTTTCGAATATTAAGAGATATAGCACAGCTAGGAACAGCTAGTAGATGATAAATAGACAGTATCTAGGTATAGGAATACTTAAATCAACTTCTCGACCCGTCAATCTGACAGACATCAAAAGGTCACGAGAACAGGTCATTATGGCGTAATAACAAGTTCAGGGTCAAATATCATGTTATAAATTTTAAGACTTTCGCGTTCCATTTTAAACATTTAAAATAATAAAAATAATATTTTGTTATGTGATAATGTGCGGGTGGATGAAGATTTGCAAGCTCCCCCGAACAGACGAAGGCGAGCAAGACCAGTCAGCTCGTGACCACGGTTTGTCCAACCTAACCGAAACGTCGGGCAGTAAGTAGTTCGTATTAACTACTAAATAAAAATGGTGTCGCGTTTTGACCCGTTAAATTATTTTAAATGTTCAAATATCATGTTATTTTAAAGACAAACTGAGAGTATTGAATAGTTAATACACGATATAGGTATCTGCATTAGCAGTTGCCTGGCAGATAATGCTCCTAGAATTCAATCTGTTAAAGGTTTTATGTGAAAAAAAATATTATTAAATAAATTAAAACAAAAAAATTCATAGATAGATAGATACACTTAATTTATTTATTTAAAAACTTTATTGCACAAAAAAGTACAACAGGTGGACTTAATGCTATGGGCATTCTCTACCAGTCACCCTTTGGGTGATGCGGAGAGTTAGTTTATGGGTGCGGTAATAGTGACAAAGTGCATAAGAAATAAAGTGTTTATTGCACAGAAAATTTTTCAGAAATTGCTTTTACAGACATAATCAAGTACAATTTAGGCGGTCTTATTGCTTGAAAGCAATTTCTTCCAGACAACCTTTAGGTATTATGTATTTATATTAAGTATTTCCAATAAAAATAATATTTTTTACTAAATCAATTTAGATTTATCATGGTGCATTAAACATCACATCAAATAACTTGCAGTTCCATTTTAGTCTTACGGTAATTAAACCAAATTAATATTTTTAATAAACATTTTTAATATTTTTTCCCGGCTATTCTCTGAAACGGCTGGATCGATTTCAACGGGACTTCTACTAGTAGTTAGCTGTTGTAATAAGGAGTAATTTAAACTGTAGAACAGTAGCGTCAGCATAGACTTCGATCACTAGGCCACATTATTTTAGAAATTGAATTTATTTTAATTGATATAAGAACAACAATATATCTATATAATATATAATATCTATTTATATGTTAGTGTAGCGGACATATCAAGTTTCATTATGAAAGTACTATTTTAATGACCTAATCTGGCAAAACCAATAGCAGATTTCATCCACGCCATGTAAGCTTTTAAAAAAAAATCTTTCTAAACGGACCTGAACGAGAAGAATCCACTAATGTTAGGCACTCCGCCGCCGTGGTGGGTTACCAGGCGTGGCAAACCACTTTGCTAATTACTATTATTACCAAAGTGAGCGATTATTTTTTGTTCAGGGGCGGAACACCCCTGCGGCGAGGGGCGTACGCCACTGTACATTATGTGGGACGAACATCTGCCTCTATGGTGCGTTGTCTATGGTTTGGACGGCCTTTGTTTTCTATGGACAGTTGTTTTCGCCTTATTGTTTGGTTGGAGCACTTTTCTTTTCATACTTGCTAATAATAAACAAATTGTTTGTTGTTTTTAGTTGGGTAGCTGTCTACCCAAATGTCTTATTGTTCTAGTTAAGTCTGTCAGGCTACCCAAATTTAATTTCATCCAATAACATTCAGTTGTGTGTGGAAGGGTAACCTGCAGCTTTTACGTTTGTAGTGTTACTAGTATTAAACATTGGTTAAATAAATAAATAAATGATACCCAACATCACATACATTGCTCTGATTCTGTGGTAAGTAGCTAATGCACTTGTGTTACAGGAATCAGAAACAACGATGGTACCACCACACCCAGACCTGAGACAATATAGAAAAGTTCGTTTCCCATATTGATACGACCGGGAATCGAACTTGAGACCTCAAAGAGGGCGCGACGCCAAAGTCCCGCACTTTTTCAAACAGCTTGTTACAAGTTTTCTTCAAACAGCTTGCTATTCGTTAAAGATAAGATAAAGATAAGTTTATTTGATATTAAGTAGGTAAAGGTTCAAAATAAGAGCACTTTTGGACAAAATACAATGTTTTTGTGTTTTTTTTTTGTTGTTCTGTTCGGTTAAAACACAAAATTGATTAAATATGAAAGATATTGAACAAATTGTGTGTTTTAACCTACATCATAAAAAGAGGTAGTTCTATGTACCTACGTGTGTACTTTTTTATGCCTTAGCGTCTTCGCAGGCGGACTATCTCCATTTTTCCCACATTTTCTACCGATGATAATGTCTAAAGCCTTCCTCGATAAATGAACAACAAACACTTGAGCTTGCAAATATTCATCCACCTTCACATTCTCGCATAACAAAATGACATTGAAGTCACTTGACACACTACACTGACAGTATCCGGAATTGATTTTGATCGTTCTAACCGCGGTAAATATTTGTTAATCGCTGTTAACTTATTTTAAAGTAGCGGTCCCGGCGAACTTCGTTTCGCCTTTGAGGCATTTCCCGCTTTTCTGTTGCAATTTTTTCCTTAAATTTTCTTTGTTATAAGCCTCACGGAGCCCGAGACCTTTCCAACGAATGCAAAACCGTGGAAATCGGTTCGTGCGTTCTGGAGTTATAGCGTCAGGAAGGAAAACCCAACTTATTTTTATATAGTAGACTGGCTGTGCCCGCGACTTCGTTCGCGGGGACTACATCCTTTCATGGTCGGTTATACCCCTATCTCCCCTAATATTCGAAACCAAAAGTAGTCTATATTTTAATAGAGCTATATTTGTGCCAACTTTCATATCTCTAACTTCAAAAATAAACATTTTGCCATATAAACTTTCAAAGGCATTACACCCCCCCCCCCCTCCTTACTTTCTAAAAAAAGTAGCCTATGTCCGTTCTTGAGGTTAAACGTATACCTATGCCAAATTTCATCAAAATCGGTTGAGAGGTTTAAGCGGGAAAGCGTTACAGACAGACAGACAGAGTTGCTTTCGCATTTATAATATTATATAGTAGGGATGTTTAAAATGGAACGCAAAGTCTTTGATTCTATAAAAAGTTAAATAGCCAAAAGATTCTTCACGAATATTCCCACTTGTAAGTATAAAGCTATATGTAGGTCGATGAATCACTATTGTCTTTCATATCTATCCGCTCGATAAGCACAGATAAGTCATTGTAAATTCAATGTTTTATTAATTACCTTAAATATGTACATTTTCCCGTTCACCTACTGTTTTTTGATGTTTCCATTACAATAAATACATATCAGACAACATCACACACATTAACCTAAGCCCAAAGTAACTAACTAGTAGGTACTTAGATGACTAAAAATGTATGTAAAAAATCTCTGAAAATGGTGAAACGGTTTCAAAAGCCAAATACTTCTTTATTCAAGTAGGTTATAGATAACTCTTCTTAATCGTCATTGATTACAATGCACAGTGATTCTACTGCCGGCTCGGAACCTATGATTACCTACTGGACTTGTCGCCATTACCTTGAAGGCTTGACCTACTAATGTAGCACCCCCAGGAGCTCTGGACACCTTACTCACACGCAGGAATACAAGAACACAGAATTTTTATAGACAATGAACTACTAAAACTAATCGATTTTATCGTGAGACTAGCTGTGCCCGCGACTTCGTTCGCGTGGACTACATTCTCATGGTCGGTTTTACACCTTTCTCCCCTAATATTCGAAACAAAAAGTAGTCTATATTTTAATCCAAGTTTCGAGCTATATTTGTGCCAAATTTCATATCTCTAACTTCAAAAGTAAAAAAAAATCCATATAAACTTTCAAAGGTGGTATTACCCCCCCCCCTCCCCCCTCGCCTTATTTTCTAATAAAAAGTAGCCTATGTCCGTTCTTGAGATCCAACGTATACCTATACCAAATTTCATCAAAATCCGTTCAGCCGTTTAGACGTGAAAGAGTAAGAGACAGACAGACAGACAGACAGACAGACAGACAGAGTTACTTTCGCATTTATAATATTAGTATGGATTAGTATGGATAGTATGGATGAACTACTAAATCTAATATTGGACAACATCACATACATTGCTCTGATTCTGTGGTAAGTAGCTTAAGCACTTGTGTTACAGGTAGATAGATAGATAGATATACTTTATTGCACAAAATCTTTACAGAAATAGCTTTTACTTAATGATTATAGTACAATTTAGGCGGTCTTATCGCTAGAAAGCGATCTCTTCCGGACAACCATAAGGTAGAGGAAATAGTAGATGGCGAGAAATGGGTACGGCCGTGCAACATAAATACAGTTTTTATTTTAGAATTATATTCGTAGTATAACATGATAAACATACATAAACTCATAAATATAAATATATACAAATAAACATATTTTACATATATAAATCAAGTAAAGAGTTTTGACTCAAGTGAAGGATTGGGAATAGAATTCAGAAGAATGAGTAGGAAAAGTAAGGAGAAGTTTACGGGAGAACCGCATGTCACGTTCCTGGTTGAGCTGCACGAAACGGAATCGTTCAATAAGATAGGGAGGATTAAATAGAATATTAAAAAGAAATTGCAGAAATCAGAAACAACGACGTAACCACAACACCCAGAGCCGAGACAATATGGAAAAGTACGTTTCCCATACAGACCCGACCGGGGATCGAACCCGGAACCTCAGAGATGGCGCGACGCCTAAGTGGTCGAGCTAGAGGTCGTCGTATACCTAGTTAAACTTTATTATTCGTTGGTTTTACAAATGATTTTCAAAACCTACACATACGATGCCTTTGCCTCGAGGCCATACTACCGAGAAGGTATGGTGATCATTATCGAATTTGTCCGTCTGTCTGACCGTTGCGAGCTTGTAAGCTTGGACTCACGCGCGCTAATTGGCTGGGTGATGGTTCCCAAAATGTGGGATAAAACTACCCCATTACTGGCGGGAGAAACTTTGAGCAGTTCAAAACTAGTTTAATCATCATTACTTTCCTAACTAATATTAAAATACGATTGTTACTCTGACTGTATGCCTGTCTGTAGGTTGGGTTTTCACAATGAAACTACAGAACCGATTTACCTGTATTCAATTTGGTACACAGATAATTTAGAGCTCCAGAAAGGAATAACGTTATATGGAAGCATGTATCGACATAGACTTTAAGACTTTCGCGTTCCATTTTAAACATTTAAAATAACGGCTCAAAACACGCACCATTTTTTATCATGACATGACATTACATTGTATCGACATTTTTAAAACTTATACGCTTGAAAATGAAATAATTGAGCTATCCTATTCGACTATTATATTGCTACTTAGTGATATGTATGTCTTAGTGCAAAACTAGTTATAAGTTCAGCTATATTTGTAATATAAACAACAGAGTTTCTTGCCGGGATCTTCTTTGTAAGTTATAGGTTCCGAACCGGAGGTAGCGTCAATTGCATTATATAGACGTTTCATAAATATTACTGGTGTAATTTACATGAATAAAAGAATTTTGAATTTGAATTTGAATTTGAATTTGCATTTGAATTTATGAGAATGGTGAGTAAATAAATTAATGGATAAATCTAAATATGTAATGAAATAACAAAAAAAACACCTTTTCAAGAACAAATCATTATCTCAATCTAATGTCTTCGATTTTGTCGATCTATAGCGTAAATACTTACGAGGTATTTTTAATTTATTTGGGGTGGTAAAAAGCTTTTAAATCTCTATCAATATTTTGTTTGCCCTGTCCACAACCTTGGTTAGCAAGTCCATTGAGGGCGATCTAAACTTTGAGAGACGCTGACCTAAGGTATGCTGACACAGCTATTTCTTTGTTGGCTACCACGTTACGCAGGTTTTCATTCAACGCCGCTTGTACAAATTAAATCTGGCGCCATACTCAATATCGAAAAGTGGGAAGCTTGTTTTGAACGAAAGACTGAGTACCGATCATACAAACAAATTGAGCCATAGGTATGTTAGTACCATATATTTCGCTCTGGCTAGCCATCTAAAATCGATTCAATTTCACTGTTTGGGCTAAACCTGAGAAATTAGATGGATTATTTTATCTCCACAGGCTCAGCGGATTGATCGAGGGGTAAAACTATTTTTTTTTCTTATTGTATACCGTAATACGCGTGCAATTTGGCGTTCAAAAACTAGAGTTATTTTATTTCTGTAAATAAATACAAATTAATATCAGAAAAGAACACGCATACACTGCTCTGATTCTGTGGTAAGTAGCTGAAGCACTTGTGTTACAGGAACCAGAAACAACAATGGTACTACAATACCCAGAGCAGAGACAATATAGGGTCTGGGTGTTGTGGTACCGCCGTTGTTTCTGATTTCTTTAACACAAGTGCTCTAGCTACTTAACATAGAATCAGAGCAATGTATGTGATGTTGTCCAGTATTTATTTATATTTATTTATATTTACATTTATTAATATAGAAAAGCTTGTTTTCTAGACTGACCCGACCGAGAATCGTACCCAAGAGATGGAGCAACGTCCGGCCCGCAATTTGGTAGCACAAAATTATTATATATAGCTGTGCCCCCGACTTCGTTTGCGTGGACTACAGGGTTATTTCGCAATAAAAGGTAGCCTATGTCCTTCCTTATGGTCTAAAGATTGTCTGTGCCGAATTTCATCAAAATCGGTTGAGAGGTTTAAGCGGGAAAGCGTAACAGACAGAGTTACTTTCACATTTATAATAATAGTAGGTAAGTAGGTATAGTTTGTGCTAACATTCTTGTGGTTTAAAAAGTAATATTGCTTTGCAATCATAACCGCCGACTAGGTAACCTATTTTTCTTTGATTCAATTATAAATCTCATCAATAACTAGTCTTATCTATTTGTACATCGCTTGGCACACCATTTGATATCGAGTTCATGGTATCTGATAATAAAAAAATGTAACAAGATTACTTACACCTGCTGTTTGTTTGATTTCAGTTATTTATCAATTATAGTTTTACTAGCGACCCGCCCCGGCTTCGTTTGGGTGCAATATTGATGTTAAATACACTACAGAAAAACTGTGAACGAATTTAAACGTTCCTCTTGAACCTGCATACTAATTGGCTCGTGGTATATTCGTTGCAGAAATTATTACTTCGCACTATTATCTTGTCTAATTAGCAGTATTTAACAATTATATTTCAGTTTATGATTTTCAGCAAATAACACTACTCAACAAATAACAAACTTTTTTTTTTATCTGAGTTCTGACTATGTGATTATAATTCCTTGTTACTGACCTAATACAAATATGTAAATAAGATTTTTACATCACATCTCATTTTCAAGATAAATTAAATTAGTCAAAAATACGATTTTCTTACAAAATAAAGCTAACCCGTTAGGTTTTATTGATGCTTTGATTGAAAAGGCGAAGTTTTCTTGGTGCCGCTGGCTTTCCTCTTGTAGTGAGATCCTGGAGTTTCTCTAACAAGGCTCCAACAGTAATCTGCGAGCATAGTAGGCTCCCATCTTCCTTGGAAACGTTTTTCGATTGCAGCCACATCTTGATGAAAGCGTTCCCCATGTTCATAGCTGACTGATCCCATATTTTCGGGGAAAAAATCCAAGTGCGAATTAAGGAAATGTAGTTTTAATGACATATTACATCCCATTTTGTGATAACAATCCAACATCAGTTTAATTTTTTGGCGAAAGTCAGCGGATTTGTTGTTACCAAGAAAATTCTTTGTCACATCAATAAAAGCATCCCATGCTTGTTTTTCAGTATAGTTCAGAGTAGATGTAAAAGACGAATCTTCAATCAGCTTTTTTATGTCCGGACCTACGAATAATCCCTCTTTGATTTTTGCCTCACTAAGCTTTGGAAACTTTTGCTCAAGAAATTGTAATGCAGGACCATCTCTGTTTAAGCGTTTTACGAAATTTTTTATGGGTACAAGTAGCTGGTCAGAATATGGCTGAGGTTTCTTTACGGATGACACATCGGCATACTTAATACTTCGTTTAGATTTCCCAGAAAACCCCTTTAAATGTGTTAAACAGAAGTAACAATCCACGGCATGATTTGTTGGTTCAGTCCATACCATCGGCGTAGCAAATGGAATTTTTTTAACTCTTCCATTGTACCAACCGTTCAAATTCATATAACACCTTAGACAGGACACTTTAGGAACCCACGTCTTATCTTGATTTTTCACATCACGGTCAAAATAGGCTAAGTAACACTGTTTAATTAGGTCAGAAAGAGGTTTTTTTTTTCGATTTTGGCGTAAATTCGCCACAAATATAACAAATTACGTTAGGACTGTTAACACATACGCGTGACATTTTCTAGTTTACCAATTGAACTAACGTTTAAAGTAAGTTTTGCTTGTAAAACAATCGTATTTTCGAAATACCCGCAATATAAAAATCTAAAATACGTCAAAAAGTTAAAATTCATATTTCTCAGTTTCTAGACGTGATATCGAAATAAAATGCCTACATATATTTATTATTAGTCAACATCGATATGAAACAATATGACCCAAATCAGATATTTTTTTAGTGTTGAGTAGTGTAATATAACTTTTGTCGTTGATGTCTTTTCTTAGATAAAACAGTGGTTAATCTACAAAATCTCTGTACTTTAATTTATGTAATAAAATAACATTGTATAAAGAGGCATAAAACTGACTTAACATCAAGTGTACAAGTAAGTAAACAATATTCAGTAACTATTCTTTTAATGTTTATTTTAATATGACTGTTTTTTTCTCCGTTTAACACTTTTCTGTAAATATAATTCAAAAGTCTCGTTTTATTTATAGAGAATGACTAGGTATACAGTGCTAACCAATATCAACATGATTCAGTTTAATTTTCCCGCCAAATAAAAGTTCATTTTACATTTTTTGTGTTGACAACACATTTTAATCTTTCCACTATAATTTGTTATGATGATCATCATTCGTAACAAGTAATGTAAAAAAAAATTGTACTGTTTGTAAAACCACAACCAGTATTTTTTCTGTGTAGTCAAAATTGTTTGCCATAATCCAAATTTGGAACAAAATTAGACTTTTTCATTTGTCCCATTTCTGGTACATTTTAAACTTTTATCGACAATCTAAGCTCCTGCACCCATCGATTCTGAACTATTGCGATTAAATCTTGCTCGGCCAATTAGTTCTGTACTTCTGTCCGTCTGTTTGTCGGAGGGGCAATCCCTCTAATGAGGGCCAATTAAAATGTACGGATTGTATGCCTTTTTGGTTTGCCTCGTCTTGTTTGTGCAGGGAATTGTCTAATGGAGAGGAAAAGGGGACAAGAAAAAAAAAATTCCTAAAGCAAAAAAAAAACAATTGTAACTTTTGACAACACATTACTTTTCCCGCGAAATTCAATGTCAAAATGTATTGAGGTGTTTTGTGTGAGTTTTGTTGTTATTTATTAAAGTGTCTTAAAACACATAACCTTAAAAGTATTAAGTTTTTCATTATGTAAATAAAGGCTAAACAAGAATAATGTCTCTTAATAGGCAAAAACTTCTTGAAATTTTTTTTAATGCAAACTTTTTTTTTAATGGCCTTTTACTTGTAGGTAAAGCTCAAAGGAATAACTAAACATCCATAGATATTCAAAGGAATACCTAAATCAACTACACTATGCTTCGATATTTCTTTGTAAACTTGTAATTGACGTTATCTTTGGCCGTTAAATTCACAAAACGAACTAATGCGTACGCTCATTCATCTTAATTAGATGTGTACAACGCTTTATTCCTATCTCGTTAGTTAATATTAAATTCTGTTCAGTTGGTATATAGTAGATAATTGGTTGGCTAGCTTTCATTCGAAAATGGTTAGAATATTATTCTGGAACAAATATATGTTTGTGTTGCCAAACCAACCCTATCACCAGTTTCTAAAGAATATACTATTTTAGAAACAAAGAAAAGAAAAGAGATAAATTTTGTATTTAGTAACATAACATAGTATATAAAGAATAGCAAGTTAAAAAATTAAGTAAACTCACTAAAAAGGCAAATACTCAGCATATTATATTTTTAATTAATATTCTAGAACGATTAATTATTAGTATTGATACAAGTTGAAAGGTTTGCCCTTTTAATATTTTTATTTGTATGTAAGTAATGTGTTTAATAAGGACTAAACTTATTTAAAAAAATGCTTAACCAATAGAAAGCTCCATTAATTTTTAAATGAGACTAGACATTTTGGTCAAAAAGTTGAAATGAAGAGAAATTATAATTTATTTGCCTGTAGTTTCATCGACATAGGACATAGGTGATGTCGATCATAGGATCAAGCTAATTGTATTAGATACATTTTGAACGTATCAATATTTAATTAAATATTTTTTCCAATCACTAACATTCGACAAACTTAATAAACAATGTCGTAACTCGATTAAAAAACACATCGATCTAATTATATCGGTATCTGACATCGATGCTATCATTATGTAGACGTACAATCGGCCACAGAATATCTTGTTCAGCGAAAATATAAATTAGCAGAATCATTGTCTACTGAATATAACACAAGTTCGATGGAGGGTTGTGAAAGATCGCAGGGTCGATCATATAATAGTTTTTATTTATCATTCAGTGTACTTTAGCTTTTAATTTTGGAGTTGATTTGTTCAGCAAAGTTTAATAGCGAGTGATACTTTTTTCATTTATTATGGCAACAATCACTTATGTTATAGAAAGTATACAATAAATAAAATATACACAAAAATAACTAATAGTTCATACCAAACATTATTTATTCTAATAAATTATAGAGAGAGAGAGAGGTAGGGCATAGCGATTTATCGCTCGAACTGGAGCAGTCCGACTGGTGAAATACCTCCACCTTACACGCAGCCAAATAACAATCACTTCTGTGTTGTTGTGTTCCTGCGTGTGAGTAAGGTATCCAGAGCTCCTGGGGGGTGCTACATTAGTAGCAGGGGTCAAGCCTTCAAGGTAAGGGCGACAAGTTCAGTAACAGATTTATTATGCTGTACTTGTCACCCTTAAGCTAGGACCTCGTTACCACGTAACATCAGGTGGGATGAGGTCAATCTTGAAGTGTAATATAAAAAAAAAAGAGTTTTGTTGAAATAAAAGAGTATGGTAAAAAGTAAGTTTAAGAGAAGATATATACAATCTAAGTTTATATAACACCGCAAAGAAAGCTGAAATTTTTCTGTTCCCTTTAAATATTCAAAGATCATGTGTTGTCAAGTGTCTCATATGAATTTTTTAAGCGTCATCCAGGTTTCGTCACACGTACCTACGTCCAGAGAAAGAAAATTTGGCACAACTATACCTCGAAACTTAGATTAAAATATGGGCTACTGTTTGTTTCGAATATTAGGGGAGATAGGCGTAAAATTGACCATGAAAGTATAGGCAGGTCGCTGATAAAATAACCAGTCACTGTGAAAACTTCTAATTTAGAATAAATATTTAATTTTAGAATTCACAGTTAGCCACATTATATCTTTCCGCAGTGTACCAGTGATTACAGCTTATCTGTAATTTCAGTAAACCGATAACCGCTTAGGGCTACACGCGTAATTCGCTAGTATTGCTAGATTAGGCACATTTAAGTATTTAGATCATATTTTATAACATGATCCACGCTTAACGCAGCTTTGCCTATCTGGAAATCACGGTGTGCCATAAATGGCCTGAGGATATTAGACATTTAGAAACAAGCGTTTGATAAAGTTTGTATGATTAAAACTTTAAGATTTTTATCGGTATCTTAAGTTTGTTTATTTTAGATATTTTACTAACATAGAAATAATTAAAACTGTATGTGGGATTTGGACGTATCCGAGCGCGTTGAATGTGTGTACGAATATCCGAACGGTGTGAGTGATAGAGAATGATGAATGAAAGAGTAAGATGAACAGAAGACGGTGCATTTTGCTAGACGACCGTACGACGAGTAAGACGATGTGTGTGTTTTATAATTAGTTTATTAATGTGATTTAGTAAATATATTTGATATAACTATACAATTGCTCTCAATGGCCGAGTGTGGGATAATGAATATTTCTGAACGAGTAACGAGTGAGAGAGAAAGAGTGAGATATATGAAGTATGACAGGGATTTGAATCTTTTAGGAATGGGATTAGATTAGACGATGTATTAAACGACGACGGTTTACATTTAAAAGAATAAACGAGATTATTATTGGGAAACCTGTTTGATTTTCGACCTCGAACTCACATGTATTATTTAAAGATGTCACAAATTAGCTGTCAATCAATATTAATATCAGAGTAGGTACATCATATATATATGTACATTGCTCTGATGACTTTGCGGTAAGCAGCTAAAACACTTGCGTTAAAGAAATCAGAAACAACGACGGTACCACAACACCCAGACCCAAAAATAGGTGTCAAATATTTTTGCATATCAAACAGACGGATTAAAACCAATTTTTATTCAGTTTCCCTATTAAATGAATGATACCACATTTCACAGGAATATTATCTCTATACTCTTGAGAATGGCAGCCGAAACACGCCCCCTAGTAAAACGGGTGTAAGTCAAAGATCGTAAATTTTGCGGGGCGTGGCCTCCACGCCTAGGGGTGGCGTAGACAATGTAGACGAGAGGGCCTTGTTTATGGATATTACGAGAGAGGTTTATTGTGTCTTTGGCTATTATATTTTCAAAGTTTATAGATAGTAAAGTTTATAGTATCTATGTGATTTTCTGTATGTTACCGTCTGGGTACTGTTATTACAGGAAATATTATAATTATTTATTCCTTACCTTAAAATAAGAAGCTTACAATACTGAGTGAAGAGGTTCCACATAAAAACTAAATAAAAATAGGTAAAAATACGTGTGGGTATATATTTTTTTTTCAATATATTTATAGCACCGTTGGATTGTTATACATACATACATACATACATATTGGACAACATCACATACATTGCTCTGATCCTGTGGTAAGTAGCTTACGCACTTGTGTTACAGAAATCAGAAACAACGAAGGTACCACAACACCCAGACCCGAGACAATATAGAAAAGTTCGTTTTCCATATTGACCCGACCGGGGATCGAACCCGGAACCTCAGAGATGGCGCTCGCCAAAGTCAGGCCCGCTCGCCTCTCGGCTACGGAGGTCGTCATTAAGTTGGATTGTTATGTTAATAATCTATCTTTAATTGTAACGAATAGCATGATTTAAAATAAAAGAGTAGGTACCTACCTACCTAAATCTAAAAAGAAAGGTATTTGATAAAAACTGGTAATGGGCACTAAATAATTATTCATTTGTTTACTTACGGATTATAAAAGAAAAGTTGAAATTGATTTGCTACGATTTTAAGATTCTTGAAGCGGTAAGACCGCCTAAAACAGCGCTGCCCAGACCAGATATAATCTTGAGCTAATTCAAATTACTAAATAGACAGGATGGTCACCCAAAAGACAGTTAAAGAAAAACAAAATGGCCGAAAGATGCTGATTGTCTAGTCAACTGAGTTACTTTTAGATACCAGTCAAAAAATGATTTCTTCATATTGTATTTACTATCCATATAGCACACTGTGACGTCATAATTTTACTAATCAATACACTGGCTATTCAATAATTTTAGAGCATTTCAACAAAAAATCAAAATGGCCATTATAACATAAATTATCTTTAACGGTGTAGACATATTTTTTGGCAATTACGGCATATTATTTGTGAATGGTATCAAATTCATAATTATATTTTAATTGTAACATATTTGTAAGCCAAAAATGTGATGATCAATTAAATTAAATATAGAATTTGTGTACATATTTTTGAATTTGTACTATGACAAAAAGAATTAATTAATTAATACATTAGTGTTATTAAGAACACAGCCGTCATCGTTGAAATTAGGTCACTGTTTCAATACATATTTTCATAATAATATTTTCCACGTTATAAAAACTTACATTACAACGTATTGCAAGTAGATGGTTTATATTAAAATAACGTTGTATTACACCATCTAGATATTTTGATAAGTATAAAAATATCATTAGGACGCCAAACCTACGCAATTAAAATGTTACGCAATAGTCAATTTTTTCTATTAGGTTCAGTTATAAAGTCATTAGTTAATTTGTTTATTTATAGGAAAATTAATGAAGGTACACGTGATCACAAATAATGTAATAAGTTAACTGTTTTACCAACTCTAGGGTTAATAATATTTTAGTTGCAAAACGTAATATAAAAATCTTTACAACTATTTTTTACCAATGCAATAGGTAAGAAGGCCTACCTTCCATAAAATTCTATGAAACCTATTTCATTTGTTATTTTTTGTTCAGAGGCAAATAATTATACATATTTATATCTATTTATATAAATAAACATGAACATAGTTAAGATGTAGTTACGAGTAACTAACCAAAATATATATCTTTAATCGATGTAGATTTAGCGGTATGGTACGAATCTTCAAATTTAATACCAAACACATTATTTAAATAAAAACACTTAGCAGTGTGATCATATGGAAAAAAATACGTTATCTACATTAAATTTTTCGGAGTTAGGAAATTTAAACGTAAGCATACAAGCATCATATAAAAACATAGGTATGACAAAATGTATTTAAAATAATTTAACGGGTCAAAACGCGACACCATTTTTATTTAGTAGTTAATACGAACTACTACCCGACTAAAAATGGTGTCGCGTTTTGACCCGTTAAATTATTTTAAATGTTTAAAATGGAACGCGGAAGTCTTAAAATGTATATGACAAAATGTATGTTTCAATATTTAAGTAATTTTTTTATTACGGGCAGACAGAAAGGCACTTGCTTTATTTTAAGTAACTCAAATACGAAACTAAGCCTAATACTAACTAATTTCAAAAAGCTATTTTTAATGAAATTTAATAAAAATCCGATTTCCCTTTAAAAACATGTAGGCGGGTCCTCAAACACGGCAGGCGGAAACCACCATAACTTCTTTTTTGCAAAAAAATAAAACCAAAAGCTGCACACGTGTTCAGACCACAGACTTTAAAGGCCAATAAAATGTAAATGACATACTAATCAATATCTCACACCCTCTAAAGGAACATTCAACGCTACCCCCCGCTGCCATTGTAGAGTTTAAAATTATTATTGAATATAAACACTTTCTGTGGGGATCTATTGCGACGAATATTTTTTATTGTTCCATTATGTACGACGCACAATTGCTTTGAAAATATATGGCTTGACAATGGATTGCGATTAAAAAAATATGTGAAGTATTTGTTGTCTATGGTTACTGTTTTATGTTACATTGAAAATGAACTGCTAATACTGTAAAGCTTGTGTGAGATATTAGTATTACTTTATACTCAATTAAATTATACTTTTATTCAATTAAAACGCACATTTTAATAATTAATATTAAGTTCTAATGTTTATTTTATTGGAGACACTGTTGTACATTTTTGTATGTGTAATATATCTTCTAAACGCTATGTTTTACAATTGTTATTTAAAAATAACATGTGCATCAAATTTCGTTATCAAAAATAAATACCAAGCTAAGTATGTAGCTAAGCTCACCACCACATATACCTACGTTAATTGTATAATTTAGTAGAAGTAGATACTGGTGGTTAAACAATTTATAAACATAATGAAGTAATTTTAGAATGCTTCGTATTATAATGATAAAATGGGTACTTTATACTATAAAAAATGTGATCAATTATTTCTAAATGCCTGATTATATTTATTTAAAGTAAGAGATATTTTTTTTGTATTTTAATTTAGTATTTCATGCTTGCACAGTTGAGATTTATGTCATGCATTAATAAATTTTGATATTAATTTAATTTTTTTCTGATTCCGTGTAATGGAAACAATTTGATTTATCTATATTTGCTACGGTGGAAATTTTTGGCCTAAATATTTACCTACGTATCTATTATTCCGTTGATATTTATGTTTTTTAATAAGATAGCATTTTTTACCATTTAAAATAGGTTTCAAAATTAACTTAGCATATCATCGCTACGACCGGTTCGGAATATATGCGTCTCTTTTTCATTACAACCGGACAAATATGACAACGTTAAAATATTACTTAATAATAAGCAACTGATTACGGCTTATACGCAGTAGCTTTAAATTAACAAAGTATTTTTTTTAAATTTTAAGAATTACTTATTTTTCTTATTAATCTATTTTTTAATTGATAATTTAGTGTACGGTGTAAATTAATAATTGATTACAAGTTCTGATATCTGCAGTCCGTTATCGCCGCTGACATTGGAGATAGGCCTAAAGTTGCGCGCAAAGGAATTGAAAAATAAGTTTTCCTTCACAAATAATACTTTAAACTTCACTTAAACAAAACATTGTTATAATAAAACAATTGTTTAGTTGATTTTGATACATGTAATAAGGTTTTGGAGCTAAAAACGTCTAACTCGTAATTTTGCAAACAAGTCTCACAAAATCTAATTACCTACAATTTGTGAAGTTTTATTACCACATAAATAAATCTAACTATAATAATTTTCACAATATGCCATCACATTTTTAATATCCTTATGGTTTTTTTTTATTTAGCATATGTTTTTAGTGAGTCGATAGCAAACACAAAGTAGGTAGGCGCTTTTTGAAGGTATTTCTGAAAAACTTATGACAACAATTCTGTCAAATCCGTAAGTAACTTTTGCATTGCACACGTGTGCCATATTTCACTGTAAAGGAACAAATCACTTTTAAACATGTCAAATCGTGTAAAACTTAGACATTAACACTTACCTTTTAAAACGATAATCCAAACTTTGGTGTGACAAAACACACAGTGTACAAAACTCGATACAAAATCACACAATTATCGTTCCGCTAATGAGTCGAGACGATCAATCACTTCTCACGGGCACGGCACGAATGCGACGTTTCTATTCGATATATCTTATCTTTCGAACACTAATCAGTGACTTTCAATTTCGCGTCTTCGCCGATTAAAAAATTATTAAAATAAAAATTTCGTTGTTACTTAGGCCGCGGAACAAAACACTGCACAGTTCTTCACTCCGTTCGATTTTCGAAAGTCCTATTGTTGGTCGCGCACTACGCCCGCTAGCGTAGCTGGATTCCGACTGCCGCATACTCACTCCCCCGGCCGCTCCGCCCCACCCCTCGTGCGACACAATTTCAGGTACGAAAAGGGAAAAAAAAAGGTCCTGTTTATCTATTTGGCGATGCCTGACGAAATTAGTGCCTAGTTTGACGGGTCTGTGGGTGTCGGAGCCGGTGTAGGTGGTCCATTGTGGTCTCTTTGTTTTAGAGGCGTGTCGGTAGCACGTGCTGTTATATCCAGCATCGATTGTTAATATGCGCGTGGTTTGGCGAGTATTATAGAAAAAGAGCTAATTAAATTTGGCTGAGATAATCGATTGTGTAGTTGAATGGACTGGCATTTAATATAAAAAGTTACATGTATCCGTGTTCTATTTTTGTAAATTAAATTCTATTTTTAAATATATTTGTCTGCTATGAAAGTATACCTCTATCCATAAAACCTTGAGGGCACTTTTTATTTAGATAATACTAATAGAATATAAAATAAAGTTTCTAGGTAAATTGATGAACCAAACCAAGGAATAAATACAAATTATTTTTGTTAGATACGTGGAAACAACAGATTATTTAAATTGATTTAATAAGAAGTACAAAAATGTTTTTGTTCCAACCGTTTCGAATTTATGACCTAAAATTAGTTCTTACATGTTTTTTTTATTTTTCGTACATTTTTAAAAACAAGTACTTACGTACTTAGTTTAAAAATATGTTTTCAAGCCATGAAATATTAAATTTATAGCCACAGGATTTTTTTTATGGGAAAAAAATGCAGTATTTTAACATTATAGTTTTATCCTCAATAACGTTACTAAGTACCACAAGCCTATTCAAGAAGTACCCTAAATCTATTCTAAGATTTCAACAAGATTCCCACACTTAGAACAGAATGAGCTAAGGGTGACAATCCAAAGACAATCCTCCTTTTGTTTTGTAAACAATGCGAAACAATAGATTGTTCACAAAATGACCATAAAGACAGATCTATTCTACTAAGTCTTCGAGCATTCAGGAGTTAATGATAATATTGTTAATCATGGTAGCCCAGTTTAATCCTACTTTTGTTAAAAAATGTTTTTGAAAGTTTTTTTTTGTAGATTTTATGGAAAGTTTGGCGACTCGACAGTTTTTTATGAATTTCGACTTACTAGGTTTTGTGGTTCTCCGTAATTTTGGTGATTTTTTGATAAAGTTATTGTTGTGTGATTTTCATTGAAGAGCGCAAAAACTGTGGTAGCTAGGTAGTCTGAGAATATGTTCTTTAACTAGAATTTGTTGATTCTGGAAATTTCTCTAACAGTCTATGTTAACAAACAGGATTAAATTAGCTAATAATATAATTTAGACGATCTCCGTGGCTAGAGGCGAGCGGGCCGGACTTTGGCGTCGCACCATCTCTTATGTCCCGGGTTCGATCCCCGGTCTGGTCAATATGGATAACGAAATTTTCTATATTGTCTCGGGTGTTGGTGTTGTGATATCCTCGTTGTTTATAATTTCTGTAACACAAGTGCTTAAGCTACGAGTACTTACCACAGAATCAGAGCAATGTATGTAATGTTGTCCAATATTTATATTAAAAAAATTAGCGCCTTGATGGTCAACTAGTTAAAGTAGTTAGTAGGCTATGATTTAATAAACATTAATAACATGGCCGGATCTACCTATGGGCTGATTGGGCTGCAGCCCAGGGCCCCGAGGTTACAAGGGGCCCCCAGATCCCGCTAAAAAGTAGGCCATCATTTGAAAAAAAAAATAGTTGTCTGTAGAATGTAGTTGAGGGGGAAATACGTGTAAAAGGTTGTTTTCATGCTGTTTTTCATTAAATTTTAAAGTTAATAATAATATTATGCATATTATGATTATGAATATGCATAGGCCCCCAAGTAGTTTCAGCCCAGGGCCCCACATATTCACGATCCGGCCATGATTAATAATATGATTCGCGCCAATAAGTAATGATTCCAGGGACAGGTAAAGTGTGTTAGGGAGTTTCCGAACACAGCTCGGATTTGTGTTCACCATCTCGTATTACAAGCAAGGTGGTTAATTCAGTACCCATTGATGTATTCCAATTATTGAAGCGGTATCTTTACACTAACATTTTACTTTTAATTACAATATAGATAATGTCTTGTTTTAAGCGAAGTAGGGCATAGCGATTTATCGCTCGAACTGGAGCAGCCCGACTGGTGAAATACCTTCACCTTACAGAAGACCACAGCCAAATAACAATCACTTATGTGTTGTTGTGTTCCTGCGTGTGAGCAAGGTTTCCAGAGCTCCTGGGGGGTGCTACATTAGTAGCAGGGGTCAAGCCTTCAAGGTAAGGACGACAAGTCCAGTGACAGTTTAATTATGCTGTACCTACTTGTCGCCCTTAAGCAAGGACCTCATTAGGTACCATTAAACTTGAAGTGCAATATAAAAAAAAATATTTTCTTCTATTGTACGCGTGTGACGGCGACGCGGTGGCACACTAGTTCGTTGTGAATATTATAGTTACATAGTTATATTTTGTATGTGCGTTTTAGGTTCGGTTTAGAATAAAAAAAATATATTTCCAAGATAAGTACACGTTAACAAATATTACTGATCCTACACTAGGCTAATAATCCTGTCCTGTGGGGAGGATAGTGAGGTATTTAACAATATGGATTATTCTAGCACAAGTGCGGCATTTACTTGGATTTTAAGTCAAATGGGTAGTTTATTGAACTGTGGTATAGTTTAAAACACGTCAGATTACACAATTTGGGCTTTATACATCCTTATTTTGTTGGCATAAGATTCAATATTGAAATGCTAGTGTTCACCGTAAGTTTCGTCGACTGTACCGTAACGTTACATTATTATTCTACCAAACTTGTAATATTAAACTATAGATCAAAGAGCCCAGAGCGATTTGTTCCAAAATATATCACCATCATCGAGTCTCTGGTCAAATATTCTAATAAATATCTATGATTTCGTAACGCACCGTGACGTTTCATGGCATTAGTGATGTGCTGTGTTTGAACAATGATCTTGTTGTTATCGATAATAACCTTATCCCATCCAAACGATAATATAAAGTAATCGTAATAAGCCCCCAGAAAACCTAGCAATCGTAAGATGAATAGTTTCATCGCCAGATGGAAAGTTATCTTTAGGTATCAGATGGCGTATTAAGGGATAAAATAAATACATACCTTCATTCCTAATTCCAAAATACTTAATCTTGTAATGATAAAAAAGGCAGCATAAAACCTAATTCAAATATAGCTAGGGTTGCGTAATTTGTCAACATATTCCTAAAGATAATGAACTGAAACGCAAACTTAAAGCTTGAAATTAGGTTACAGAAATTTGCTAGAGAGGTTAGTTCAGTGTAGCAATGGCGGTACCTATCTAAACACACTAGCAGGTCGTCGCGGCTTAGCATCCCCGTTTTTTCTACATTTTCCACTGATTCTTCGCTCCCATTGGTTGATACTTTGTCTTCGTCAATAAACAGATTATATAAGACAAAGATATTTGTTCAATTCGAACCAGTAGTTCCTGAGATAAGCTTGTTCAAATAAAAAAAAAACAAACAAACTTTTTAGCTTTATAATATCTAAACCTGTATAAATGTATTTAAAAAATAAGGTAGTCACGGCATCATTGCTTTTAAAAACTTATTATCGATAAATGAAAAATATCGATAATTCGACATCAGTGAACAGCACTAGTCCGTCTAATTGATATGGGGTCTATAAACCGCTACCGAACGATGCCTCCAACTGAAACGACGTCGTTGGGCCAGATTAGAAAATGTTTAGCTATGGTTTTTGATTTTTTGGTAGAAATTGTTTGAAGTTTGGTAGGAAAATATTTGAAAAGTTTGGTAGTTTTTGTACGGCATTAGGCCTAGCATGCACCAACAGGTCTAGCATACGCAATGTCAAATTTACCGCGTGGGAAGACAAAAGTTTCGATACTGTTGATTGGCTAATAGCACACAGCACTCGTATTTTCAGCCAATCAGCAGCTGACGCACTGACTTCAATCGATTTTGACGTTTGTTAAGAGCGCGAAAAAATTTAGTCGCGTTGCGTATGCTAGGCCTGAATACGTCAAATTTCTCGCATGAGTTTCGATACTGTTGATTGGCTAATAGCAAACCGCACTCGTATTTTCAGCCTATAGGGTGACGCACTGACTTTAATCGATATTGACGTTTGAGCGAGATAAACTTTAGTCGCGTGGGGCATGCTAGGCCTGTTTGAGAATTAAAAATTGCTATCCGTTGTCGGACCCCAGATATTTCCTTTTTTAGAGTAGACCCTCTGTGACGTAATAATGACCCTATTTCCAGTCTCCAAGTTATACGAACTGTTTAATTATTCGAAGTGACAAAAATAAACAAGATACGCGCGCGTTCATCATAAAATTATCAATAAAATACCGAAATGAGTGAAGCTATAAAACCGAAGCCGCACGCAACTATTCCGTGGCTGTATATGAAAAAAAAAGCGACACATCCAAACGAAATGGTACGCTTTGAAATGTCATACCTTTCACACCCACCCAAATGTGATAAGTTAAAGTAACGAGTGTCAGTCGATATAAACTTTATAGCACAAGTTTTAAAGTTCTTCTTTGTTTGAAGTCCGTTTGAGTTATGGAGTTTTTCGATGGTAAGTCCCGATGGTAAATGTCATTGGTTTTGTCCGGCTAATGAAGGGTATCTTAGCATGGATAATCTTTTGGCTCAAATGATGACAATGGAACTTTTGTTACAATTGTAGGATGTTCATGTTTTTTACAGTGTAGTACATTATAATTCACTTCAAAACATGCTAATAAGCGATGATTTGCAAAAGTAGTGGTATTTGCGGCCCTAGGAATTTATACTAGGTATCTCTTTTTAAATTAGTTAGTTCGGACAATAATAAGTTTGCAATAAACTATCAAAATATGTTCACTTTTTGACTCGTTTACTTATAAATGTAGGCATTTAAGTGTGAAAGCGAACGCACATATATTTAATACGTTATACAGTTATTAAGTTCTTATAAATTCAGGCTGATATGCATGTCAAATTTAGACGAAGCGAGTTATGGTGTTTACAAGGTAATTTTCTAAATAAGCGAAAGCTGACTGATCTATCAACGCAGAGCCTTAACTATAAGGATCGGAAACTTAAATTTTTACATAGGGGTTTCCTTTATTATAGTGCAAGGGAGCAATAAGAAAGACGATACGAGACCACATCGCTATGTTTCGACACGAGACCACAAGGCCTAGCATGCGCCACGCGAGTAAATTTTATCGCGCTCTTGAGATATGTCAAAATCAATGCGTCATCTGCTGATTGGCTGAAATTACGAGTACGGTGTAACGTGTCTCTCTAAACACTGGTCATTGACGGAATCACTGCGTTGTTTCTAAACGCAAGATAGAGTCCATAATAATAAAAAAAAGAGTACGGTGTACTATCACCCAAAAAAAGGTTTAAAACCCCCCTTTCCCCCTAATTGCGTTACGTGATCGTGATTGAACGCTCCCATAGAACAACTTTTGTCGTCTCATGCAAGAAAATTGACGTATTGCGCATGCTAGTCCTACGGGTATGTCCATACTTTCCTGTCCGGGTCGTGTGTTCAAGTGAGATATACAAGTTACGTATAGTTGTTCAGCGGGAGCGGGTGCAAAGAGTCCCTACACTATACCAGGCTATAGATACAGCTGGATACCAATGGATAAGAACTGGTGAACCCCCCCCCCCCCCCCCCCCCCCCCTTACAGGAGACCGCAGCCAAATAACAGTCACTTCTGTGTTGTTGTGTTCCTGCGTGTGAGTTAGGTCTCCTAGGCGGTGCTACATTAGTAGAAGGGGTCAAGCCTTCAAGGTAAGGACTACAGTCCAGTAACAGCTAATATTATGCTCAGTACTCGTCGCCCTTAAGCTCAGGCCTCATTACCACTTAACAGTTTACACTCGAGGTCTGATATTATAAAATGAATGCCGTAGCAGCATTTGCTGAAGTGGAACCCAAATTACTTGAATCCCTACTAATATTATAAATGCGAAAGTAACTCTGTCTGTCTGTCTGTCTGTCCGTCTGTTACGCTTTCCTACTTAAACCTCTCAACCGATTTTGATGAAATTTGGTATAGGTATACGTCGAATCTCAAGAACGGACATAGGCTAGGGGGGAGGGGGTAATGCCACCTTTGAAAGTTTATATGGAAAAATGTTTATTTTTGAAGTTAGAGAAATGAAATTTGGCACAAATATAGCTCGAAACTTGGATTAAAATATTTTAAAAGTAATGTATATACACTACTTTTTGTTTCGAATATTTGGGGAGAAAGGGGTAAAACCGACCATGAAAGGATGTAGTCCACGCGAACGAAGTCGCGGGCACAGCTAGTTGATAATAAGTATAGTGTTCTGTGTACTTCACACACATTTTGATTTGACATCATTTTGTCTGGTCCATATATATATTTATATTTCTATATTGGTACATTCAGCTACTAAAACCTTTGTGTGGACTTTCCTTGTAAAACTTTGATCGTATTTTTCGTAGGTTCATGGTTCCATGCCGAATACAAACAAATCATTTACCCCTGACATTTTAGGTACGTATGCGTATGCACGCAAAAAAGGCTTAAAGTGTCATACAGCTTAATTCTAAATTGGAATTAGATAAAAACAAAACATCATTTTAATCCTTGCCAAAAAGCCAAAGAGCTGTGGATCTTCAAAATCTTCACTCAAATCGACCCTGTTGCCTAACCCCAGTTCCAATATTTTAAGAGTCGTAACAATTCAAAAATGACTCATTTTTCTCTAACTAGTCGTTAATAACATTCCATACCAGCTGTCAGCTTACGTCTCGTATTCTTTGCTACTATCTGTAACTAGATAGCATCGTTTTCAGATTTTGGAACTAGGCATGAGTCAGTAAATTTCAAATGTTTTAAGACAAGAACCTTATTTAGATGTAAGAACGTGTCCATGTTTAGCGGCTCCACTGTTATCGAACATTCGGTGTGGTCCCCTAATAATTGTACACCAAACAGATATATTACTCGACCGAATAAGGCTATTCAATAGATACTTCACGCTTAGAAGCGTGATGACCTCCGTAGCCGAGAGGCGAGCCGTGCCATCTCTGAAGTCGCGGGTTCCATTCCCGGTCGTTACAATATAGAAAGCTAACTTTTCTATATTGTCTCGGGTCTGGGTGTGGTACCGTCATTGTTTCTGATTGTAACACAAGTGTTTTAGCTACTTATTACAGAATCAGAACATTGATTGTGATGTTGTCTAATTGTATTTATTAATTAGAAAATAATCGGTCAATCGATGAAAGTGAGCACTAATTTCATTGTAAAAAAACTCTTGCACTTATCTTGTTAAAAAATCAGGTTATTATAAAAAATCGAATCTAGCTTAGCACGAGTCCTTCTAAGATGAAGACATGGGAACTTGATTAAGATATTGTCACTGAAGTACCTTTATCAGTTACACAAACCTACAAAAAAAAACTGCAGAATTCTCTTTGGGATTAAAAATTTTCGATACGTCAAAAAGTCCCTGCCAGTTTTATCTTGCACAGGTGTTCCCAGCTGACTTTCGATTCGACAACTCGACCGCTACATCAAATCAAAAAATAAAAAAACACACCAACTTTTAAATAAACCATAACCACATTGACCCACATCTGGGTTGAAGGACCTTATTTTTCATTAACGTAGCCCAAAAACTCACAATTATAAATTCCAATATTTAACCATAGAGTCCGTTTAGATTCACAATCGAATCTTTTAAAGGCCGACAGAGGACATCGAAAAATACCTAACAAAGATGGCCGAATTGAAACATTACGTTCCAATGCAGCTGAGACGACGGATTTTAAAAATCGAACCGCGTTTACTCGTCGATGTACTCTAATATTTCGAATCGTTCGACGCGTGAACCGGCCAGTCCGTTCAATAATGGAATCCCAGCGTCCGGAAACGAACAAAAAACGCGGCAAAACTTTTAAACTGAATGGGTCGTCATTTTTTACACCCGTTAGCCGTGTCGCAGTGAAAAATGATATAATTTATATCGGTTCGCTGGTAGCGAGCGGCTACCCGTTTTGTGTGCGTGATAAAATATAAATAATAAAAAAATATTATATTTTTATGGTATTTTTCTCTTCTCCTTTTCTACTAATTTAAAATGTTTCCTTATCAACGCGCGGCGCGCTGCGACAAAAGAAATAGGGATGCGCTCAGTGCTGATTTCACTCTCGATATCGATGATATTTTTAATAGAATCAGATTATCATTTAACGTTCTTCCCGTTTGGGTGTTTCTTTCAATTAGGTAAATCCTTAGACTTCCACATGCCAGTTTTGTTAGATAGAGATTATTATATTACCTAACAAAGAGATGTTTCCTGGAAAAAAGAGAAAGTCTGTTTTTTTAGCGTTAGCATAGTTCCCCAGAAACCATATGCCAAAAATGCCATAGAAATTATTTGACCCCAAAAACCAAACAGAAAGCCTCGAATTCGGTTAAAGTTGCCACTTAACAGGTTAACTACTGGGCTTTAACATAAAAACTTCACCTTGTAACGCTTAAAAGCCTACAAATCATAATTAGTTACAGTTACCAAGCAATAACGTAATGTGAGAATAACTAGTTTTGTTCACTTAGTTGTACACAGTAAACAAATATTACAGTAACGAAACTATCTATCAAGGATGCTTAGCTTGGCCAAAATCACTAACATAAAAACGTATATCTTCTTTTTGCAAAAAACATTCAGAATCCTAATTTTAAACTATAATCTATTGGTTGTATGGTTAATTATTTACGATTAAATAAAATCTTGAATTAAACGCCACATGTATGGGAATTTATCAAATTAATACATTTCCAAAAATGTATCGTTACAAATATATAAAAAAATCATGTCGGTATTTTTAAAACACATATTTATGAATAAAATTACATTACTCAGGTACGTTCTAATGAAATTACATAGTTTTCATTAATAATCACAATAAAATATTGCTTTTTAATATGTCCATAGGTAAAAACAAGCGCAAATAAACTTTGATTCGTTTTTTTGACGTACATTACACCTTGATATAAAATATAATATGTATTAAACCAAATATGTCACTCTGTAATGTATTTCACTGTGACTTCAACTACACAAAGTAGTAGCACGTTACGCACGGTAACGCTAATCTAATCAGTTAACACAATTATAATTGCGTACAAACTACACTCACGATTTAAAAACGGTGATATTTATTGGTCTTATGCCAATGCAAAAAGGTTTAAAATTAATGATTTACATCTATTTATCTTCTGATAATGTTACAGTGAAGACAGTGGAAAAGTAGAGCTATGGTTAGCACATATCTACTACGTTTGTGGGCTTGTTAATGTATTTTATTGTACGGTCAATACCTAGAAAAAAGCTTTTAAATAAGTTCCCGGAACTTATTAAAACCATAAATATATAGGTATTATTACGAAGATTGAATTTCTTTCACTACTCAATTTTACTTGATAAAGTCATCAAGATAAATAATGCAATTTTTTTTAGTTATATTTACTTGATTTGATGTATTAATAAAATACAATTTTCAACCGTAAAAATTTATAATTTTTAAACAACAACCATTTATTTCTTCTCAACACATTGTTAAATAAATTTATTTTTATTTTTGCTAACGTTTACGAAAATTGAACTATAAAATATACAATAGTTAATTTAATTACAAAATGGCATGTACTAAAAGAAACTAGCAAGGCGAGATCTGATGCTGGTCTTTATGTTCAATACTTAAATAAACAAAATGTTCAATACTAATAATGAAATATTTTGAGTACCTCAATACAAAACAATACACACATAAAATATTCGCTTCAACAACTGTGGCACATACATCATAACATCGTACTTACCTAAAAAAAATATCTTGTTAATATTATTTTTTTATTAATAACCTATTATTCAAAAATAAAAATTCGACAATGTAAGTAAAAATTATCAATACATCCATACATACAGAACTACAAATAAGATTTGCTATGGAGATAGCTCACTGCGATTTGAACAACCATGGCATTGGTAACTCATTCATGCGTAACGCTTGAACGAAACATCGATGAGAACAGATATAAACTGCTGCAAATGTTAACATGCGAGATTTCACGTGTTAACACGTTCTTGCCTCCGTTGTATTCAAATGATAAGGTTATTAAAGATCTTCAATGAAATTCACTAAAAACTCTAATAGCAAACCATTATTCCAATTTATGTGCTTATTACTTTACTGATGAGCCAGAGGATACACTAGACATTATTTGTAATTAGTACTTTTTAAGCGTTTATTGAAACAACATCAATTTAGTTCATTCGCTCGTAAATTAAAAAGTTATCATAATTTATTTTGTTTTATATGAGATATAAATATGCCAACTGCAATAGTAAGCATAAATTATGTTTTTTTTAATTAAAATTAACACAGTATTCATTTAGCAGCAGTTGGTTTTCCTATTTCACTTGGATCCCATTTTTAAAGTATCTGAAAATATATTTTTTTAATTAAGTATGTACATTTTTGCTTAAACTCTGTAACAAATTAGGATTGAAAGTAGCAATTTACCGTAAATGTGCAATAAAATGTATTTATTTACAAAATAGCTTTTGTAAGCTTATCTTCTTATGACCTGTGGTAACTACAAAATAGTTTAAGTATTTTTATATCGATACGCAAGTGTTGTTTTATACTACATGTGAATAAATAATTTTAATTTTCAGACAAATACCTAACCAGCGGCTTTCTAAACAAAACTAAAGAATATTTAAAGTAAGACGACGTTTTATTTTTTGTGACTTCTTGCTTCCTCCATGAAATCTACGGAATACATCCCGCTTGAAGCAGTAGGTAATGCCCCTAGATCTCATTTCCACGGCTCTGCTAATTATCACTTAACCTACTAATAAAAATAAACATATCCTAAATATAACCTTACCCTAACAACGATCAAAAACTCCTCAAAGATCTTATCGACACCCCCTCACTAGCACGCACACATACACACCGCACCACAGACAAAATCAAAGCGTGCGCGCGACGGGCACGAATGAAATATTCAAATTTGGAAGCTGATTCCGTTTATGGCTACTTAATTTGGGTGATTCGATTTGAATATTTAAAAAAGGAACGAGATGGCGGCGGCCATAGGCATTCCTTGGGCTGCCATGTTAGGTGATAACTTGGGCTCGTGTGAATAAAAAAGGTCAACACTGGGGAAGATGGTACTCAGCCGCGCACTGAGCAATGCAGACTTATGCGCGGTTTCAACATTTGAATAACGATCCGTTCTAGTTTAGATACTGATCTCTCTTCAGTCGGTCCCTCACTGCTGAGGATCGTGACTCCTTTTGATTCCGTCAATCAGCTGTCTCCATTTGTCCCGTTCTGTAGCTTGGTGAAGTGCTTTGCTGACAGGTATTTTTAACTCCTCTGCTATTTGGTCCGACCATCTCTTGGGACTTCGCCCTCGAGGTCTTTTCCCCTCAACTTTACCGGTTACTATGAGGCGTTCCAGATTGTCGGTATCCCTGCGTGCGACATGGCCAAAGTAACGTAGTATTCTTTGTAGGCAGGTCGTGGATAGTCGCTGAGACTTTTCCATCTTCAGCTGTTTGAGGATAGATATGTTGGTACGGTGGGCCGTCCATGGTATTCTCAGCATACGACGCCAACACCACATCTCAAAAGCGATTAGATACTGATAGTAATAAATAAAACGACCGATGGACGACTGATGACAGCTGGTATGGAAAGTAAATTTGAAATTAGAATTAACGACTCGTAGAAAAACGAATAGTCATTTTTGACGCATTACGAATCGTAAAATATTGGAAGCGGGCATTAGTTAATAAATAAATAAATATTGGACAACGTCACATACATTGCTCTGATTCTGTAGTAAGTAGCTTAAGCACTTGTGTTACAGAACTCAGAAACAACGAAGGTACCACCACACCCAGACCCAAGACAATACAGAAAAGTTCCCATATTTACCCGACCGGGGATCGAAGCCGGGACCTCAGATATGGCGCGGCGCCAACGTCCGGCACGCTTGACTCTCGGCTACGGAGGTCGACAATAATCAAGAGTCAGTAATGTAAATCCATACTTATTTCATAAATGCGAAAGTGACTCTACCTGTCTTTCTGTCTGTCTGTCTGTCAGGATATAGAAATATGAAATTTGGTACAAATATAGCCCTTAACTTAGATTAAAATATGGTAAAACCGACCATGAAAGTATGGAAAAAACCTTACGTCTACGCGAAGAAAGTCGCAGGCACAGCTAGTAAATAAATATAATTGAAGCTGGATAGTACCACATACATTGCTCTGATGATTGCTTTCACGCAAAAACTACTGAACGGATTTGGATAAAATTTGGTAGGAAGAGAGAAAACATATAGGATACTTATTATCCCAAAATAACGCAGGCGAAGTCGCGGACAAAAGCTAGTACGAACTATTTATTTGTAGGACAGAGTAATGGTCTTATACCAAAAGGAATCCATTTTAAAACAGTCCAAAGCTAAAATACATCATGGCGTGAACTAATGAAGCCATAACTCGCGCTTATGCAAACCGAGAGCGATAAATTACACTGGCGAGCAAACAAATCGACTCACCCTAAACGGCGACGAGTTGGAAATTGTTATTATGTTTTTTTTTACGAAACAAACGACAATCGATTCAGCCTTAAAGATTAAAAAAAAATGGTACGCGTCTTTTTTTGTTAAAAAAAAAATTAGACAAATCTCGGTTACTAGACAATCGATTCACATTTAAGACTAAGACTAAAAAAAATAGGTTTTTAATTTAATGCGGAGTTTTTTTTCATTTAACAAAAAAATAATTAAAAAAAATTAGGTACTAGTTTGGATAAAATGATAAAAAATTGTTTAGGCCTTACTTTGGCGATGCCGGGCAACGAAACCGGTTGGTATTGCTTACAAATCACTTTATAAATGTTTAGTAGGTATTTAAATCGCAGTCTACTATTTAAAGAGATATAGTTTGCTAGTTAAAAAAATATTATTCCTTTTAAAATATCATTAGTGATGAAGTAATTTTCGGCAATTTTTTTATCATTTTGTAATTCATACACAGAGACTTACTGTTACCGCACCTTTAAACTATCTGCACGATCCAAGAGTTGGTAGATAATGCTCCTTGCGCTAAGTCCACCTTTTTTACTTTTGTATGCTATAAAAGTTACATATAATTAAATTACATATTTTTTATTCAAAAAGTAGGACATAATAGAAATATTTGTTCATCTGTGTCAATGCACAGAGTTTCAGTTGTATTACTTTAGCTGTACGTCAGAAACAAATTAAAATAAAATTGGAAACCTATCTTTTTTTTAAAGTTGGGTAAAAACAGTAAGTTTCCCTACTTCTTTGCTCGTACGTACAAAATGAAACGATCTATCATTCCACGACAATTCGCATAAAATTAGTGTCAATATTAAATTGGATGGTTTCCAAAACTTTACGATTGAATCATTTCTATAATTTGAAATAAAATGTAAAAACACTTTACAGTATCTTAAATAAATATTGGACAACATCACATACATTCCTTTGATTCAGTGGCAAGTAGCTTGAGCACTTGTGTTACAGAAATCAGAAACAATGACAATACCACAACACCCAGACCCAAGACAATATAGAAAAATTCGTTTCCCATATTGACCCGGCCGGGGATCAAACCCGAGACGCGACGCCAAAGTCTGGGCGTCTACTCTTGAAAACGAAACGAACAAACGGAAGGTTTCGTTTTTGAAGATTGATCAAAAGTTAGGGAATTAAAACGTGATTTTTGATTTGTATAAATAATATTTTGTTTTTTGATAACGCTTTATTCGCATTCGAAGTGTATTAGTTGCGATAATGGGCAATAAAAAATACTAAACGTCATCGGATCCGACATATTTCGTTTTCAAGAGTAGACGCCCTGGCCCGCCTCTCGGCTACGGAGGTCAAAATACATTACAACAACTTTTGACAGCCACAAAGTTTTATTTTAATGAGTTAAGCGACAAGTAAGTACTACCAACCAAAGTAAATAAATATGAGATTTTTTTTTATCTCCCCTTGCGGTGCGGGAATCGAACCCACGACCTTCACGTATGGCGCGTGCTGCTCTTTCCAACTGATATTTAAAGTTCGCTAGTACGGCGTAAAGTACTATAAAAATAATAAAATCGATTAAATAAATATGTATCAGACGGCATAACATATGAACTTACACATACCTACCTACATTGATTTTATGCTAAGTACAACAAAAGTACGTTACACTGTACACTTGCGACTTTACATCGACCTTATTCCGCGGGGATAAGAACTAAAATCATGTAAATTTACATTGATCTGTTTTTTGAAGCACTGCACAAATTCACATAATAATATGGACGATGATGATGTCTCAGTTAAAATTAAGACAGGTAGGGCATAGCGATTTATCGCTCGAACTGGAGCAGCCCGACTGGTGAAATACCTCCACCTTACAGAAGACCGCAGCCTAATAACAATCACTTCGGTCTTGTTGTGTTCCTGCGTGTCAGTAAGGTGTGCAGAGCTCCTGGGGGGTGCTACATTAGTAGCAGGGTCAAGCCTTCAAGGCGAGGACGACAAGTACAGTAACAGCTTTATTATGCTGTACTTGTCGCCTTTAGGCTAGGACCTCATTACCACTTAACATCAGGTGGGATGAGGTCAATCATGAAGTGTAATATAAAAAAAAATCGAATTAGATTTTGAAATACAATGAAAATGTATTTTTTGCTTCGACAAATAAAAAAAATGATGTCGATACAGCGCAACTAAGTTCAGTCGAAAGAGTGGTTACATCACTAATTCGTTAAAGCTGTAGGAAGAGGTGATAGTGCGCTAAATTTTGTCGTAAGAGGCCATCCATAAAGTACGTCTCACGAATTTCATGATTTTTAAATACCTCTACACATATTCGATTTTGAAATGTTACGTCAAAAAACTAAGGACCCCCCCCCCCCCTTGTCACACTATATCACACTTTGTCGACCCCCTCCCCTCTCTTTATGTGTGACGTACTTAATGGATGACCCCTAATGTATCTTAGTTAATTTTCATTTTATTATTAAAAACAAACATGTGTTTTCGTTTTTTATCATAGTGAAATTGAGAGATGTGTAATGATTTTGAAACTGATAGATAAAACAAGATTTTTTTGTAATCTTCCCTATTACCCAGCGCTAGTGCTGCGCCGTAGTCGGCGTATATCATCGATAAATCGGCACCGCCATGCGTCACCGTGTAAGCCGGAGTTAGTGCCGCGCCTCGATGTTTTACAGGTGTCGATAAATTGTGCAAAGACGATGTCTAGCTGAGGTACAGTACAAGAAATACCAGTAACCCAACTGCAATAGAGGATGCAATTCAAATCTCAGAAGGTCTCGTGTCTCTTTTTGGGATCAAGCCCTAAGCATTTGATGAGATATCGTAAGGGATTGACGAGATTAAGCGGAAATGGTGATATATCATAGCATAGTGATACTACGGTTTTTTTAATATTACACTTCAAGATTGACCTTATCCCACCTGATGTTAAGTTGTAATGAGCTTAAGGGCGACAAGTACAGCATAATAAATCTGTTACGGGACTTGTCGCCGTTACCTTGAAGGCTTGGTATATGTATAATTCATAATAATGTAGCACCCCCCCAGGAGCTCTGGAAACCTAACTCACACGCAGGAACACAACAACTCAGAAGTGATTGTTGTTTGGCTGCGGTCTTCTGTAAGGTGGAGGTATTTCACCAGTCGGGCTGCTCCAGTTCAAGCGATAAATCGCTATGCCCTACCTCTCTTACAACGGTACAGTCAGTAGCTTTTGTTCATAAACAACTCTGTACCATGTCACATTAAGTCACTGTCTATCTGACTTGCTCAGTTACGCGTAGTTTTGGTATGACAAGGTACTAATGATGCTGGCTATACATGCGTGCGCTTGGTGCACTAGCGATGCGACTGACGTTCATTAAATTTATATAAATAATAATAGCTTAATATATATTTACATGAATAATAGCGACGCGCCGCGGTTTTGCATGCGTTATGTACCCGTTTTATACATTTTATACAGCCAAAAGCATATCCCGACAAATGAACTAGCGTACACAAAAATAATTTTTCCATTCGAACAAGTAGTTCCCGAAATGAATGCATTCAAAGAAAGACGACCTCGGTGGCGCAGTGGCTAAGGTAGGCGCCCAAAGCGCGTAAGGTCCCGGGTTCGATTCCCGGTCAGTTTGGAACCCGAACTTTTCTCAATTGACTTGGGTCTGAGTGTGCTGGGATGACGCCCCCAGTTAGTATTCGTCGTCTGGTACTCATAGTACAAGGGGAAACCTTAGTTTGAGACCAGGTGATTGGTGTGATTGTCTGGCGCATTTATTTATTTATTTATTCAAAGAAAGAAACAAACTCATCAGCTTTTAATATTATTATAAAATATTCTAACCGGGCATTAAAGAACTTGGGTACCTATGCCTTGCTCACAAGAAAATTAGAGATAAACAATAAATATTGCACAACATCACATACATTGCTCTGATTCTGTGGCAGCGTAACACAAGTTACAACGATACTAACACTTCACCTAGACCCGAGAGAATATAGAAAAGTTTGTTTCCCATATTGACTCAACCCGGGATTGAACCCGGGACCGGCCCGCTCGCATCCCGGAGGTCTGTGATAAAGATACTCAAATGAGTAAACTTACAGTTGTAAATATCAAATCCTGTTCTCGTGTGAGGTTGGTATCCCGGCTTCCGTTGTAATAAGCTTTCTTGTGTCTATTTTATTAAAACCAACTTTTAAACCCTCAATGAGACATGCAAGCCCAGCATACGCCACGCGAATAAATTTTATCGCGCTCTTAACAAACGTCAAAATCGATTGAAGTCAGTGCGTCAGCTGCTGATTGGCTGAAAATAGCCAATCAGCAGTGCGGAAACTTTTCTCGGCTGACACGAGAAAAGCTAGGCCTGATGGAGTATCGTATTTTAATTAATTGCCTTCGTTAAGTCAAGGTCATAAGGTTTAATTTCAGGTGGTAACTATATTCCCATTAACAATTAGCCACTCGTGTTAACATAAAAATTACGCTAGTACGAATCTATTAAAAAACAAATTCTAAATCAGTCTTTCTTAACTTTTTAGTCATGGGAGATCATTTAATAAAATTATATTTTGCCATTTACCACCAAGTAGGTTAATAAGACGACCTCCGTAGCCGAGAGGCGAGCGAGCCGGACTTTGGCTTCGCGCCATCTCTGAGGTTCCGGGTTCGATCCCCGGTCGGGTCAATATGGGAAACGCACTTGTCTATATTGTCTCGGGTCTAGGTGTTGTGGTACCGTCGTTGTTTCTGATTTCTGTAACACAATGTGAAATCAGAAACAACGATTGTACCACGTTACCTTGACCCGAGACAATATAGCAAAGTTCGTTTTCCACATTGACCCGACCGCAACCGCGGGGGATCGCACCCGGGACCTTAGAGATAGCACGACGTCAAAGTCCACTATGCACCTATCATTTAGGCAGTAAAACAAAAATAACCGTTTAATTGCTTTCCTTTTAACTTGTCTTTTCAAGTTAAGCCTTTGTTGTTCTAGGTATGTGATATATATGTCGCAGTCATCTGGTTTAATCAGCTATTTGATTGGATCACTAGCGCGTTCATTGAATGACGACGTTTAATTGAATGACTAAAGGACAACTCGTCAAATTGTTTAATATAACGTTCAACTTCTTGACTGAACGTCATTTAGCATAGTCGTTGAATGGGATATAGCTGACAGACATGCCATAACACACCTTAATCAGATTTTTTAATATGTTTTAACAATTTGAAATCTTAAGACAATTAGGCTAAAAAAATATTTTTTTACGAATAAGTCACTTTATATCTCAATTTCACTCTAAAAATTATCAACACAGTGCTATTCGATTATATCTGTACCAGCTGTATGACGCCATCTTTGTTTTGATGAGCACTAACGCCGCAGTGGAAAAAAAACTGAACTAAATTACAATCACCTGACTGATTACGTCCGCTATGTTCAAAGGGCTATGTTACAATCCGCTAACTTGTTGGACGTTCAGTGAGTCTTATTCATTCAACGTTCGGCCTAGTCATTCAATTAAACGTCGTCATCTAATAAACACGCTAGTGATTCAATCATATAGCTGTTTCAACCAGATGACTGCGACATATACACTAGCCTGCGATTTTGTTCGCTGTATTTCGAGACCCAAAAGTAGCTTAATTACTGGAAAGACAGATTTTTGACACAATTTCTAGCGACTTCTGCACTTAGCTATATTTGTATCGCAGTAACCAACAATATTACCAAAATCCACGAGCGTTTATTACAAAAAAGAAGTGTTAACGTTCGAGCTAAGCTAAGGATAAAATTAAATGAAAGTAAATTATTTTTTATCAAATTGAATATTAATTTAAGACTCTGAAGTGTTTTTGTTGTGTAAAAAGTACCCTACAATATTTAATTCAAGTATCTCATCTGTATAGGTTCCGAATTTTATACAAATTATATTTTTGTGAAAGAGTAACAACCAATTTTTACGTACACATCTAACCATTTACGGGTCCGCATCATAAATGAGCTCCATGAGAGAATTGATATTTTCTCATGCTGTTATTTGAGTGAACTCGTAAGGGTTATGTTATTTATTATATGTTACAACAATCCTTAGGTAAGTCGTTAAGTTTTAAGTAAATATTGTTTTTTATGGTAAGTTGTTTATATTTTTATTTATTTATATATGTCATTGGTGGCCAACCAGTCGATCGCGATCGACCGGTCGATCGCAACTGTTAATCCAGTCGATCGTGGCCAGGCAAAAAATATAAATTAGACTAGACGGCACAGCGTAATTATCAACCACTGCAGCATCATCTTGTATCATTGTTCAATCGCTGTTTTGACACGGTATAAAACACTATTAAGACTGATAAATGAGAAACACATGATTGTGTACTAAACTATTCTGTTTCATTTAAGATTCCAAGAAGTATGTTTTTGGTAGATCGCACAGGGATTCGTTAGTAAACAGTAGATCT
This sequence comes from Glyphodes pyloalis, assembly GCA_037074685.1. NCBI lineage: Eukaryota > Metazoa > Arthropoda > Insecta > Lepidoptera > Crambidae > Glyphodes > Glyphodes pyloalis. The sequence goes on from JAYKKO010000020.1 coordinate 8,969,433, forward strand.
TAGGTCTAATCAAGTTGGCCAACCCTGATATATGTGGCCACACTATTGTATTAGGTTAAGGTTCTTGTAATGTTAGTGTTAAGGTTTTGAAATAAATAAATAAATAATTAACATTTGCAGTCAAAAATATAAGTGCTTAATTTACGGATGAATGCGCTGCAAAACTGGAACATTCATAAATCATCAAAAGCATCCAGCATCCGAACACAAACAATATAAATTGTACACCGATCTCGCAATAAAATCGTACAAGCAATCCATAAATTGAACTCAGCGTTCCCATTCAAACGTATCCCTAAACGTCCGCTCACGTCGGCGAACGACGAGAGAATGAGCAAAAAAGCGCGCGCGACACTCATCTGACAGCTAAAGCGGGGTGGGGCCTGCCGAGCCCGCCTCTCAAAGCGAGCCCCACCATTGGCCCGTTTAAAAATCGATTCCATTTTATAAATATGTAACCGCTTCCGCTACTAACCGAACGAAACATCCTAAGCACACGCGTCTCACTCGTCAATCTCAGCTTTACTGTATTTGGCGCGAAAGTTGATTGTCGTTCCATTTTCAAATAAGGATACGACGTTGTTCGTCTATGGTCCCTCAATTGTTTTACCGACATGTCTTTGTGGACTCTTTTGTTTTATTTAAAGGAGTCTGTGCCGAGAGATGTTTTTTTCTCGACGTTCATCCAACGCACTTTTTTTTTTGTTTTGTTACAGTCTTGGAATAAACAATAAACGCATGTAGGCAGGTCGGTTAAATTGAATCTGTAATAAATAATGGTGGATCTATGATTTATGAAGCAATATACAGATTAGTGGTAATATAAAGGGTCTTATTTAGAAGTAATAGTTGTATGTAATTTATAGTATGCGTAATAATACTAATATGTAAATGTTATTGTTGTATGTGATTCGACGAAATATGAGCAGTGAAAGCTGAATTTTATGGTACTCACACCTTAATACCTACCTTCGACTCGATGGTTTAGTTGTTTAAGTACCGGGGTCCTAGGTTCGATTCCAACGTTCATTTCGGACTAGCTGTGCCCGCGACTTCGTTTGCGTGGACTACATGGTTTTTTTATAATTAAAGGTAGCCTATGTCCTTTCTCAGGGTCTAAAGATTGTCTGTGCCAAATTTCATCAAAATCGGTTGAGAGGTTTAAGCGGGAAAGCGTGACAGACAGAGTTACTTTCGCATTTATAATATTAGTAGGGATTTTACAAACATAGGTAAAGAAATTATTGAATATCAACATTACGTACCTATATAGTGTAATAGAAACCATAAACAACATCGGTACCACAACGCCCAGGCCCTAGACGGTATAGAAAATTCCTTTCGATTCGTCCTGACCGGGAGTCGAACCCGCGTTAACCTCATTGCGGATGTCCGGTGTGCTCTTCTCTCTAGCTACGGAGTCGTCAAAATATAGATATAGCTCGCGTTTAAGATTTGGGTAGTGTAGCTAATAAGCTGTATCCATTGTTGTAATGATGACCTGATTTCATTGAGGTCTTATTATCCCTATAGTAAGACATTCATAATGCTTAATTTATTTATTTATTTAAAAACTTTATTGCACAAATAGGTACAACAGGTGGACTTAATGCTAGGGGCATTCTCTACCAGTCAACCCTTGGGTCATGCAGATAGTTTGTATATGGGTGCGGTAACATGGGAGAAAAAAAAGAAGAAATCATTTTAAACAACAATAAATTAAGCATTAAAAATAACATTACGGTATCTTTTAAATATATGATAATAATACACATACTATATAAATTAGAATATAATATATAAAATATGAAGGTATACTTAGATTTACATAATATTAATAATTAATGCTATTTGTAATGCTTAATTTACTGTTGTTTATAATATTTTTTATTACTTACGCACTTTTCCACTATTACCGCACCCATATATGTACAAACTCTTTGCATGACCCAAGGGTCGACTGGTAGAGTATGCCCCTAGGATTAAGTCTACCTGTTGTATTTTTTAGTTGCAGGGGAGCCTCTAAAGTTTATAGAATTTTTGTTTGTAAAAAAGCTTAATGCGGTTCACAGAATATATGTATGTACATACCAAATTTCAATAGTATAGGAAAAAAAGTTCCTGTGACATACGGACAGACAGACACATGACGAACCCATAAGCGCTCCGTTTTTCGCCATTTGGCTACTGAACCCTAAAAATCGGAATATGCCATTTTTATTTTCAGACATCATTCTGAAACCGTCCTTTTTAACTAGGCACGGAACCCAAATCAATTAACAAATTGGAAACACTCTCAATCTAAAACACCACTTTATTAAAAATGGCATTTTCGCTGAAAATTGTAGGCGCTCCGTTGGCAACAAGGCCATAATGGCTTGTCTCCCAAACGAACGGAGTTAAAACATGAAGTTAGTAAAAAATCGTCCTTGTTCAATTAGAGGCTGAGGCAAATCCGGGTCGCAGATATATATTTTGGAACTAGATGTTACGGAAATGATTCTTTTAAAAAAAAAATAGCTGATGGGTAGCAAGCGGCTTAGTTCTGTTATCTTCTATATTCTGTATACATTAATAATAAAAAAAAAATACATAAAGGTGAATTGAGAACCTCCTTTTTTTGAAGTCGATTAAAAATGGGTCCCTATTTCCCTTGGTCACACTATAGTCATACTACGTGAACGGTTGGACCAATTTCACTTTTTTTTTAGGAGAAGGTTCTTATGAGAGTTTTTTTTTAAATTTGATAAATAAATAGAAAAATAAATAAATAGCAAAGTATATAAAGATTATATTTAATAATTAATTTTATTTCTTGAAAATGGTATCTGGGTATGTGGGTTCCTCTCTTGCTTACCATCAGGCTGGGAGAAGAAAATATACCTACAGAGCTACTTTAAGAAAATAATAATAGTAAAAGGTGATTGGGTTAAATATGCAATCTCACATGTGAAAATATTATCATGCGGTCCCGGAAAACTTAGATTAATTCGGAAGTAACTTGAAGAGGAGAAACACTGGAGAAAATCACACAAGTCGCTCAGATTTTGTTGTAAGTAGCTTAAGCACTTGTTAAGCAGAAATCAGACACAACGAAGATACCACAAAAGTTAATTTCCCATATTGGCCCGACCGGGAATCGAATCCGGGACCTCAAAGATAGTGCTACGGAGGTCGTCGATTGTGTCGAGTAGATTGTTGGTAGTAGCTTGAAAAGGAGAAACACTGGAGAAAATCACATACAATGCTCTGATTCTAAGCTAAGAAGCTAACTCACATATTCGACGACCGTGGTGGCGCAGTGGCTAAGGTAGGCGGCCAAAGCGCGAAAGGTCCCGGGTTCGATTCCCGGTCAGGTCAATTTGGAAAACGAACTTTTCTAAATTGACTTGGGTCTGGGTGTGCTGGGATGACGCTTCTAGTTAGTATCCGTCGTCTGGTACTCATAGTACAAGGGAAAACCTTAGTTTGAGACCAGGTGATTGGAGTGGCGCATTTATTTATTTATATGTTACAGAAACCACGACGGTACTACAACACCCAGGCCCAAGACAATATATAAAAGTTCGGCTTCCATATTGACCTGACCGAGATTCGAACCCGCGACGCTATAGACTGCTTACTTAGCTACACACGTCGAAATCAAATCGATCATGGTTTTCCTTCCAAGTGCCTTGATCCAATCCATGCCGTTTCTAGCTTACATTATTATCTTAGTTCATAACTGAGATTTCGTCCATTTGGCGACAAAGGCGGCTCATTTCAAAATGGCCGTTTTCAGTCGCCATTTTTTTTTGGTAATTCACTTTCAACCTGGTTTGTAGGTCAATTTTACTTGAGTTTAATTACGCTTGTTGCCTTATTGTTTTTTTCAGTAATTACGACGATTGTTCAATTAATTTACGAAGGTTCAAGTTGAAATATTTTTTGATTGTGGTTAATGACCTTAAAAGCTGAGAGGTTAGTGAAGTAGACTTTGGCAGTGGGTTCGATTCCCTGTTGGATCAAAGTAGTAGGTATACGATCTTTTCTAAATTGGCTTGGGTCGAGTCTGTGTGTTGTGGTGTTGTAGCTGTTTCTGGTTTATTTATTTATTTATTTATTTATTTATTTGGAAAACAAAACAGATTACAATCAAAACAAATGTTAGATACAAGGACAAATAGATTTTACATCTAGATTATAATCCTAATATTGTTAACACATCATTATGAACTTTTGAGAATTAAGTTAAAAAACAAAAGCAAAGTGAGTACTTAGATACAAAATTTTCATATTTTCTTTAACACACGTTCTTTAGCTGTTACTACATGGAGTCAGATGATAACAAATGTTTACCGCGGTTAGAACGATTAAAAACAATTCCGGATACTGTCAGTGTAGTGTGAGTTCAATAACATTTTGCTATGCGAGAATGTGAGGGTAGATGAAGATTTGCATTAGAGGTCTGGGTGTTGTGGCACCTACATTGTTTCTGATTGCAGTAACACAAATGCGTTAGCTACTTATCATAGAATCAAAGCCATGTTGTCACATGTTGTCCTATATATTTTATTTATTTACTATAGTAGTGGGTTACTACTACATAAATTATAGCCGTAGGGCTTACATCACTCACTAGACACGTATCTAAGACAAGACTACTGAAGCCTCCCCCCCCCCCCCTTAACTCCCCCCTATACTTGATGCAAGTGCAGTAATCCCGGTGCAATCAGTCCGGCCGCGAAATGGCAAAACAAACGCTGGGTACCGCTATTATGAATATTAAATTTCACCCTCGTGCAAGCTAGGGATGGGGGTTCGTAGTCTGTGTTGTATCGACGTCGATAATTTGATTTTTATAGTAAAGTCTACTTCTTTCTTACCATCGTAGAATTTGTTTGTTTGTTTAGTATTTGTTCCATTTTCACGTAAAGAGCACAGGTTGGATTTCAATTAATTTTGATAGATAGGTACACAAAGGACCTACCGTACCTATCGTACGGTAGGTACCTACCTATTTTATCAATATTTTATATCAAAGTTGAGATGTTGATCTCCCTAAATTGAATTCATTGTAAGTCACGAAGACCAACAGGCCTTGCATGCTCCACGCGAATAATTTTATCGCGCTCTTAACAAACGTCAAAGTCGATTGAAGTCAGTGCGTCAGCTGCTGATTGGCTGGACATACGAGTGCGGTGTGCAATTAGCCAATCAACAGTATCGAAACTTTTTGTCGTCTCATGCGAGAAATTTGACGTATTGCGCATGCTAGGCCTACAAGTTTGTAAATAGCTTTTCTATACCTTTTTCGAAATATCACAAACAAAGTCGTAGGCTTTTGCTGGTTTATTGATGAATTAATGATTTTTACATTAAAAGGACTATAAATAACAACAAATGTGATTTATACCAATTTATCAACTTGAATATAACATATTTAGTCAGTGCTGTTAAATTGAATGAAGGTCGACAAAGGCTTGAATAGGTACGTACGCGGCAGCTCTTATCAAATATCAAATTCGATAAAATATAAGTAGTGCGTCAACTGCTGATTTGTCGAATATACAAGTGCAGTGTGCTGTCAGCTAATAATCAGTACCGATACTGGCTGTTAACAGAGGCTGTTATACTTTTAAATATAAACTTTAGGACGTTCGCGTTACATTTTAAACATTTAAAATAAGAAAATGGGTCAAAACGCAAAACTATTTTTATTTAGTAGTTAATACGAAGTACCTAATTACTTACTGCCCGACGTTTCAGTTAGGTTGCAGTTTCAGTAAGTAGTTCGTATTAACTAATAAATAAACATTGTGTCGAGTTTTGACCCGTTAACTTTATTTTAAATACTTTTAGATACCTGATAAAGCACTATTATTTCGTAAATTGAATATACATACATTTCTATGAAAATAAAAAATCTAACTTTTAAATTGACTGAATGTTGTTTAAAACCGATGATAATTTTATCGACCTGTTTATTTACAACCCTACCGACTAGCACAAGAGATTTAGCGGCAATTTTCGCCGCGGGGCGCCCGAGATTGGCCGCGAGAGGGCGCTCTCATGGCTCTTGCCAACACTATTACACCGCGGTGTAAATAGAGAAGTAATTATACCACCTGTTCTTTTTTTAAAAAGACACTAGGATCACTTCGGTGAGAGCAAAAAAAACTAACCACTTTTTTTTTGCAATTCCCGAATTAAGGCAAAAGTGTTCGATTTTTTAACGATAGGTAAATATTATATATCACCAATAACATGCGAAATTTTAGTCTAATATAGTCGTAACGCTATTAAAGCAGTAATAAATGAAAAAAATATATGTATATATACATATATATATGATCGAATTGAGAACCTCCTCCTTTTTTTTGAAGTCTGTTATATAGTTACAGTGTTCCTAATAGGTTTAAGTAACTATTCTCTCTCAGTATTAATAGTAAAAGTTAATCGTTTGATAAGAACATGACGTAGCCCTCACTTTCTTTTTAATTATTTTCTCTTTTTGGACAACATCACATTCAATGCGCTGATTCTGTAGAAAACATCTAAAGCACTTGTGTTACAGTAATCAGAAACAACGACGAAATCATAATCCCATAACAGAGACAATACACAAAACTTCAATTTTCATATTGACCCGACCGGGCATCAAACCTGGTTCGACACCGAAATCCAGTCTGCTCATATCTCGGCTATAGATGACCTTACCTCGTTTACGTCATTCCCAAATTTAAAATATCCTACATATTTATGTAGTATCTTATTTACTTATCAATGTATCAAATTTCATCCAAAAACATAATATAGTTTTTTGGAAGAATGACTAACGAACTTTAATTACTCAATACAAATTTCCACGTTCCTTATTTGAGAGTAGAAAGATTTACGAAAACAAACGTCATGTATCACTAGCCTCAAATAAAGACTTCATCAAGTCTACACACGGTTTTACAAAGCAGTCAGTAAGCATTCGATTGAAAAACTGAATTTGGAACGTGACGTGTTTCCGTTGCCCCAACACCGACGACCAGTTAACTAGAGCCTTCACACTCCATACATCTATTCGTTCCAAGTACAAATTACTAAGAAGGAATGTAAGGACAGGGGTCAAGGTGTGGGCTTAAACTGGTTGGTGCTACAAAGGGTTTCCGTTCTATTGTGCGTGCGATCGGGATACGAATAAATTCAAATAAAGAATGTTTGATTCACACACGCTTAATGAACAGGGGTGGGCAACATTTCTGAGTTGAACGAATATTTTTATGTTTGAAATGGAAATAACTTTTGGCTATTTAAATATTACACAGAACCAAATTTTGTGGTGTGTTGTAAACATATAAGGTGTCATTTGCATAATATTTTACTACAGTTTCAAGGTAATGAGTTTCAGTTGGACTTATATGTATAAATATTATTTAGCAACTAGCTGTCCCGGCGAACTTCGTAACGCCATTTTTTTAATTTTTTACTTTTTGAACCTTCCCAATTATTTCAAAATAAAATCAGTCTAGCCGTTTTAAGCGCATAACTCGAGAAAAAATCGAATAATTGCCGGGAAAGCCCTAAAAACAGCCCTTTTCTTTTTCACATACAAACGTTTTCTAACTAAAATTTAGAGTCAAGCCACATTCCAAATCTTTTGGACAGGACGAAGGCTGTCGGGTTCGCTAGTATTAAATAAATGTTCGGTACCTCTGCCCCGAAGTTCGTGCCACAGACAATAAATTATTTTTTTCTCGGCTACCGTGCAGCGGCCAGTCCTTTAATAATTCCCGAGATTTATTACACAACTCGCGGTGCTACTAAAAAAGACCCATAAAATATGGCGGTCGATTTGTACAAATTAACTAATGGGCAATCTTGATTACGGTTAAAGAACCTTGTATCTTGATTTAAGTTTACGACAAATGAAATAAGGTTTATAATCGTACGCAACATCTCGAATGTGGAAGAACGTACCCGTTATTTTTAAACTGTAATTTAAATCGAGCGCCATTAGTTTCATTTTACATTGCCACGGGAGATAGAATAAAAACAATATACAAACACGGTATTAGTATATTAATTTTGTATTACAAATTGTGTGCTTAATTTTATTTTAGATAAAGTTGTTTATTATCCAGTCTTCTTCTTGATTAATTCCAAAAAGTTGCTGTAACAAAACAAACAATTTAATAGGTATTATTTTTGACATTGAAAATAATGTCATAGTTTCGGACCATAAAAAACGTTTAAAATATTTGACTGGCTCAAAACCACATTTGCACCAGAGATCGTGGGCTCGAATCCCAACCAGGGGATAATAAATAGGGGATTTAAGAGAGGTAGGGCATAGCGATTTATCTCTCGAACTGCAGCAGCCCGACTGGTGAAATACCTCCACCTTACAAAAGACCGCAGCCAAATAACAATCACTTCTGTGTTGTTGTGTTCCTGCGTGTGAGTAAGGTTTCCAGAGCTCCTGGGGGGTGCTACATTAGTAGCATGGGTCAAGCCTTCAAGGTAAAGGCGACAAGTCCAGTAACAGATTTATTATGCTGTACTTGTCGACCTTAAGCTAGGACCTCATTACCACTTAACATCAGGTGGGATGAGGTCAATCTTGAAGTGCAATATAAAAAAAGGGGGACTGATTCACAAACTATTCCGATTTGGAAATCTTTATTGTGTCTCATTTCAATCGTTTATATTATGAAAAGCAAAATTTTTTTTTCAAATCGAACCAGTAACGCCCGTTTCCAATATTTGAAAAAGGACAGTAATAAATTATACTAGGCGTAAGCTAAAAACAACCGACGGACGACTAATGACAGCTGATATGGAAAGTAAATTTGAAATTAGAATTAACGACTCGTAGATAAACAGGCATGACCCCTACTACTAATGTAGCACCCCCCAAGAGCTCTGGAAACCTTACTCACACGCAGGAACACAACAACACCGAAGTGATTGTTATTTGGCTGCGGTCTTCTGTAAGGTGGAGGTATTTCACCAGTCGGGCTGCTCCAGTTCGAGCGATAAACCGCTATCCCCTGCCTTTCAAGTCAACTCACCTGACAACAGTTCGCAACTGTGGCGACTCGCACAAGTTGTTATGTCCCAGCCCCATGCCTCGCTCGAAGGCGTGCATCACCAAGGGACCAGCCTTGGGGACACCAGCTCGAGACGCTTGCACCGCCGAGTGGAGCTAGAGGATACAGCACCGTATTAGCAATACGCATAAGATACATATGCCTTGCCGATTTGTATCTATATTTCTGAGGTATACACACACACACACACGAAAATTAATACGATACTGAATTTATCGTCTAAACTGTTTTTTTACATCTACTTATATAATATATTGTACCATTCAGTTTTTGTTTAACAACTAATCGTATCCAGCGTTACATCGCGCTTCTTATATTTTTCCGTGGAAATGAGAAGTTTTCTTATAGTTGTGCTTTATACCGCAATATAACCGAATTCCACGCGGGCGAAGCCGCGGGCGGAAAGCTAGTTTTTTTTAGATATAGGTAGTAATAAACGGACATACGATGTCAACCCCTACTGTTGATGACTGAAACGAATAGTAACCGTAAATTTGTACCTTAACAGCCAGTTCGTAAGGCACAATCTTGTCTCCCTTAGAGTGCAGGATGAGGATTGGTAGAAGCGGTACCCGCGTCAGATACTGGTCCGTCGTGAAGGCGTACTCCGAGGAAGACCGGAACGGCTTGATGAACGAGTCTTTGTAGTATGGGAGCCAGGATACGATCTTGCGGAAAAAGGAATGATAATTCTATAGAATTTAAGACTTCTACGTACACATAAATGTTTAATATGGACGCGAACTCTCTTTTATTATCTTTAGAATAGAATAGAATAGAAAATATCTTTATTCATGTAAGCTTTACAAAAGCACTTATGAATCGTCAGTACAAATAAAGTAGGTATTCTACCGCCGTGTTCGGAATGTTGATCATGTCGGTAAGAACCGGCAAGAAACTCGACACTTACTCTTTTCAATATACTCGTAACAATGTGTCCTTAAGCTTTAATTTTAATAGTATGTGTATGCATCATTGTATATTTAATAGATACCGTAATGTTATTTTTAATGCATAATTTATTGTTGTTTATTGTGATTTCTTTTTATATCTTAGTACTACTTATTTATGCACTTTCTCCGCTATTACCGTACCCATATACAAACTATCTGCATGACCCAAGGGTTGACTGGTAGAGGATGCCCCTAGCATTAAGTCCACCGGTTGTGGTATACTGAAAACTAGTGATAAAAGGAACGATGACTCGGTAGAAAAGCATTTTTTTTTTATTAGTATGCAGTTTGAAACTTATAGAAAGCACTTACCGAAGGTTTAGTGATTTTTTTTTTCTATTATCTTAAATATAAAAATGATTGCTGTTCGTTAGTCTCGCTAAAACCATCTTGGACCGATTTGTCTAATCTTGGTTTTGAAATAATTGTGGATGTCTAGAGAAGGTTTAAAAAGTTAATAATTAAAAAAAGGCGCTACAAAGTTCGCCGGGGCAGCTAGTTTCAAATAAAAAAAAAAACAATTTTTTAAATATATTATGTATATTAAATTGAGGAACTTCCTTTTCTTGAAGTCGATTACGAAACTGTTATTTTAAATCCCAAATCTCCTGTTACGGGTTGCTTATTTGACGGCGGAAATGATGACCAGGGCTTACCTTCGAGAAGGGATGGCCTTCAATCTCGTCAGTGAGGTTGTTGAAGGGCGCCTCCAGGACCAGCGCGTCAGGAGGGGTCAGGGGCTTCATCTTGGACCCCTGCGTCAGCTCCGACAGGTGGGCCACGAAGTTGGCCACCACTGCCGTGCCTGTTATGTATTCTGTTTCTTTATTTTGCGGCAGCCTGAAGAACCTTCTATATAGTAGGTACTATAATTTTTTTGTGAAGCGTTATACTTGGCACATTCGTTATACCTACTTGTGAACCAGTTAATATGACAGAAAAAATCATCGTCTATGAATACTGGTAGTTAGGTTTAAGAGAGGTAGGGCATAGCGATTTATCGCTTGCTGGAGCAGCCCGACTGGTGAAATAGCTGCACTTCACAGCCAAATAACAATCACTTCGAAATCGTTTTGTTCCTGCGTGTAAGTAAGGTTTCTAGAGCTCTGGGGGGTGCTACATTAGTAGCAGGGGTCAAGCCTTCAAGGTTACGACGACAATTCCAGTAACAGCTATTATTGTGCTGTAGGTACTTGTCGCACATAAGCTAGGACCTCATTAAAAACTTAACATCAGGTGGGATGAGGTCAATCTTGAAATGTTATTAAAAAAAATAGCTCAGTTGGAAGGGCAGCAAACGTGATACGTGAAGGTCTTGGGTTCGAATCCCACACCGGAATGGGAGAGATCTTTATTTTTTAGACAGCTAAATAAGTCCATTTACCAAGTGAATGCCCCCACAGCAACACCTTCGGCCTGGGGCTCCCGGCCAGAGCCTCCGACAGCCACGAGTACACGTGAAGGAGGTCATCCACCACTCCTCGCTCCGTGGGCCTCACGCGCGTAGAGTCTCCGTACCCTGGATACAAATAGGCGAGCTAAATGGTTACTCAGTATCTAATAAGGACTTCACGTTCCAATAGATAGGTACTAAATAAATACGGTCATCAGGACATTATTTTAACTTTACAGCGCAAAAAAAACGTACAAAAGGTGGATTTAATGGCTAGGAGCATTCTTTACTAGTCAACTGTTGGGTCATGCGGATAGTTAGGTTATGGATATGGATGAGGTCGGTGGGGATCGTGTAGAATCGCCAATGGCGGAACCCGACCCCCACCACAATAGGCGTAGGGGGGAAAGTAGTAGAGTTTTTAGTAGGTGAAAGTTCTACGTATCCGTTCCCGTTTTCCCGAAAGGAATGGCTGCATAAGCGTTTCTCCACACAAAAAAAAAAGGTTATGGATGGGGTAACAGTCAAAAAAGTAATTCATTACAGCAAAATAAATAATTAGTCCTTATGCCAACTACTTAAAAGCTGTAAAGAGTCCAAAGTAAGTATATCGTATTGCCTCTTCCACACTACTCGCGAAGTTAAACGAAGTTAGACGAATACGATAGTGTAGAGAGGCACTTCGGCTCGCCTCGTGCTCGCCGCGTCAAACTTTGCCTCGCCTCGGGCGAACTTCGCCGAGTAACTTCGCGAGTAGTGTGGAGCAGGCATATGACTTCCTTTGACATGCCGGGCTTCATAATAGAAGTACAACAGCGATTGCTAAAAAAGCAGCAATAATTAGAGATGCAACGGATGCTATCCGGTATCCGGCCTATCCGACCATTACTACACTGTCCGGCCGAATATAGGATAGTTGCACTCTATCCGGCCGGCTACCGAATATTGATTCCGTTTGGTAATTCACTTTGAAAAATGGTTATCATACAAGAAAACAACAACTCATCAATCATTAAACACAAAAAATGCGGGCGCACGTGTACTGCATACGAAAAAGCAGCATGACTTAATAAAACTAGTTTCTTGTTTTATCAAGTAAAGATCGTTTGTTTTATTAAGTACTAGCGACCCGCCCCAGCTTTGCACGGATGTAAAGTAAATACTTAAAAATATTGGCTTTTTTATTCTTTATTGCAAATAAAAACCTTCGTCTTGAATCACTCTATCTAATAAAAAAACCGCATCAAAATCCGTTGCGTAGTTTTAAAGATTTAAGCGTACACCGTTTGTTACTCTTTCACGCCTAAACGGCTGAACGGATTTTGATGAAATTTGGTATAGGTATACGTTGAATCTCAAGAACGGACATAGGCTACTTTTTATTAGAAAATAAGGGGGGATGGGGGAATAGTTTTAAAGATTTAAGCGTACATAGGAATATAGGGACAGAAAAAGCGACTTTGATTTAGACTATGTAGTGATGAAGTAAAGATCGTTTGTCCGGCCGAAGTTTTTAATTAACCCTCAACCAGCCCTGCAGTATCAAAATTATTCATTGGTTTTGTTTGGTTGGTAAGGTCATTTGAGGTAGTAACATTCCCATTGCCCGTTTGAAGTTTTAACTCAAACAGCTTCTGCATCGGCTTTTTTATTTTTGTGACAAATGAGAATGCAATTCCCATGTGCCACCGGTGGCAATCCGTTTTATAGTAGCGCAGTATATTGGCTCCTCCCAGCCTGATGGTAAGCAAGAAGGAAATGGAAGGAACCCACATCGCGATGACAACGGATTTGATACCGATATATCCTACCCCATAGCATCGCCATACTGGCCCGCAAGATGTTTCTTCACGCTCCTTTTAAAGGAATTCATGTCAAAGGAAGGAGGAGTGTGGGGGCAACTGGGAATAGACGGATATAAATTATTGAGTTGTCTTTTTAATGATTTTAAAAACGAACCTCTGTAGTCAAACGTAATGACATGGAAATTCAATTCTTGGAACACTTTGTACAACTGTAGCCGATGGGGCGACGCCCTGTGGTTCGAGTTACCTGAAAGTAAACCTCGTTATTCTGCAAGCTCAAAACACAGAGGTGTCTAATAACAAAATACCGGCCAAGTGCGACTTGGACTCGCCAATGAAGGGTACCGTAGCAGCTTGTAACATAATATGAAAGTTTATATTGGAGTTAAGATAATTAAAAGAAAATTGCGGTTTACAATTAATGATGTATTTAAAAAAGCTACTTACTAGATCTCATTCAAACCAATTTTAGGTGGTAGGTTGCGTGGTAATGTACGTCATAATTTTTTTTAGTTGTATCATTATCTTATTTTAAAAGTTACAGGGGGGTAGGTACTATTACACATTTTAACATTTTGAAGTGTCTGTCGCGCAAACTATTCAATAAAGAAAAAAAAATATGATAAATCGTAATGTGTACACAGAATACATCTGCATACCTACCAAGTTTCAACAGTATAATACAATAGTTTCGGAAAAATGTGGCTGTCACTTAGGTACGGACGGACAGAAAGATAAGACGAATCCTTATGGTTCCGTTTTACGCCATTGGGTACGGAACACTAAAAATGACATAAAGTAAAGCAATTACGTTTGACTAATACCTAGTATTTTTATATTTAAAATACGTTCCGTTTTAGTAACGGATACTGCTCACTTAATAAATCATACGAGGCGTAAGCTAAAACCGTTCCAGACTCGTAGTCAGTTGGAGAAAAACTAATTGTCATATTTGACACATTACGAATCGTTAAATATTGGAACCGGTCATCAGATGTAATTATACTAGCTACTGCTGAGTTTCAGTATACCGTGGCAGTACAAGACGATGGTGTTGGTGGTCCTCTTCAGCTCCTCGTGGAGCCTCGCATCCAAGCGCGCGTAGTCCCTCACCACGAAGACATCCCGGAACATTGAACACGGTACTATATGCCACACACCTGGAACAGTTAGAACTTGGAGGAGCAGATGAAGCTAAAGCAGCAAAAATTCTAAAGGGGGGCTATTAATTATGCGATGAAATTTTCTATCCTCTCCCCCCCCCCTGGTAAGATGTAGTGAGTTTTTATTCATCCCCTTCCCCCTTCCTCAATCTCACGTACCTAAGAAAATTTACTTCGTGCTTTAACACTAGATAGCAAAAGTTATATTGAAATATGCTGAGAGTTTAATTATAAGTGTAATGAAAATTAAACAATAGAATATTTGTTTCAATCAGAAAAAAATTGAGTGATATTAGCTGAGAAACCCGGTATAGGCAATACGATTGGGTAAGTCGAAGTATAATATTATAATACCTACTGCTTACCTAGTTTTATCGGACATTTGTCGACTACAGACTCAAATTCTATATTGAAGTTTCGTCCACCGACCACATTGCAGCTAGATGGATTCTCGTAGTCCAAATTCCGAGGGTAGTTTACTAAAAGAGTAATAAAAAGTAAAATGACAGTAAATCCTGTGAAAATTGTGGAGCTAAATTGTTTAAGCGGAGAGTTTTTGCTGACTTTATTTAAACAGGCGTTCTACTGTGACTTGAAGTAGTCAAGTTATTTTTTTAGTTATGCATTTTACGCTAACAGTATAAAGAAAACAGATTGTAATACTTATAAATTATTTATATTACCCACATTCGTTGACCAGATCTCAAAGTAAAAAGTTTAAGCCCTTGACATCTTAATCCCGTAATACGGTTTAAAAAGAATTGAAAATAATTTTAAGGCACTTGTATTATAGAAATCAAACAAACAGTGGTACTTCAACATAAACAAACATAAAAATATGTTTTTTTTAAAACAAACACAAAACAAACACAAATGCTCACAACACGACACGCTTGTCCTCCCCGTCTACCCGGTCAGTACTTAGGTATCTGTGAGATATCATATACCACACAATAAAAGTACAAAAGGTGGTTAAGTCCACCTTTTTTACTTTTTTTTTGATAAATCTATATCTAATTATAATAAATCTGTAGAGATGTCAAATCTGTACATCCATACTTCCATACTAATATTATAAATGCGAAAGTAACTCTGTCTCTCTTTCTGTCTGTCTGACTGTCTGTTACTCTTTCACGCCTAAACGGCTGAACGGATTTTGATGAACTTTGGTATAGGTATACGTTGAATCTCAAAAACGGACATAGGCTACTTTTTATTCGAAAATAAGGGGGGGATGGGGGTAATACCATCTTTGACAGTTTATATAGAGAAATGTTTATTTTTGAAGTTAGAGATATGAAATTTGGCACAATTATAGCTCGAAACTTGGATTATAATATAGACTACTTTTGTTTCAAATATTAGGGGAAAAAGGGGTAAAACCGACCATGAAAGGATGTAGTCCACGCGAACGAATCGCGGGCACAGCTAGTCAAATATATTTCCAAAATAGCTATCAAGGGGTAATTAGTTAGATCGATACTGATGCCAAAAATGCAATCAGTAAAATTTATGTCTGTCTGTCTGTTTGTTCTTTATAGAAATAAAAGTACAGATCTTAACGAAATTTGGTACAATTATTCTTCATACTCCTGGGCAGGTTATTGTACCTATACTTTTCATCACGCTACAATCAATAAGAGCAGAGCAGTGACGGGAAATGTTGGGAAAACGGGAACAATTAAGTGCACCATTCTGAGGTATTCGTACCCAAAGGGTAAAAACGGGACCCTATTATATTTATATAAATAAAGTTGATGGATGTAGGAATGTTGTCACTCTTTCAATTTGAAATACCAAAGTTGCGCGAAAAAGCCAACAAACCATGGCTAGAACCAAACTCACTACAGTTGGAGAAGACCATCTTCCTCTGCACGGACTTGCTGTACCTGAAGAGGAGTGGCAGCACCGCCACCTGTACCACGAATAGGCTCGCCGTCACCGACGCCCCCGCCACCAATATGGCCCTACAACACGTTACCATTGACTTACCTGGTTGCTTTACCTGGACCTAAGAGAGGTAGGGCATAGCGATTTATCGTTCGAACTGGAGCAGCCCGACTGGTGTTAAGTGGTGATGAGGTCCTACCTTAAGGGTGACAAGTACAGCATAATAAAGCTGTTACTGGACTTGTCGCCCTTACCTTGAAGGCTTGACCCCTGCTACTAATGTAGCACCCCCTAAGAGCTCTGGAAACCTTACTAACACGCAGGAACACAACAACACCGAAGTGATTGTTATTTGGCTGCGGTCTTCTGTAAGGTGGAGGCATTTCACCAGTCGGTCTGCTCCAGTTCGAGCGATAAATCGCTGTGCCCTAACTCTCTTAAATAAGTGTCTACTCTTTTTTAACCTTACTACCTGGTTATCATACTTCATCTTTCTAGGTCATCTCTACAGATACCGGCGCAAAATCTTTCACATCACTACAAATGTTCTACCAGCGGTGTTATTACCAGATCGGGCATAATGTAAATAATTTCATTTCTTGAGATTGACCGCCTCGGTCGAAATTGACGGTACGTCATTATACGCTATAAATACTTACCCTATCACCATGTTTGATAGGCGCCAATCTGAACTGGTTGATGTAATTATTTTTGTTCATTTTACCATTTATTTTGCAATTTTTTTGCTATCAATATTTACTACATCATTTCAGTTTTCGTGTTTTATTTACTTGATAATTTGACATTTGTGACACGAAGAATTTGACATGGCTACATTATTTTCAAAAAAATATACACAGTTTTATAGGAACCTTTTTTTATAACAAGCTTTTATTTATTTTCATCTGTGCAATGTTTGTCATTAAATTTTGTAAACTTGACTCACTTCCAGTTTCCGATTGCCTTAAAATTTTGCATGTAAAACTGTATAAATGCGTGACAATGCAATATTATGAAGACATGAAGGTACTCTGATGTTGGACCTAGGAGGTAGCTATTAGGAACTCAGCAATAAAATTACGAGTACATAACCCCATCGACTTTGGGTTCATTAATCATTTGTCTTGTACCTATTGATGAGTACCTTATTACATTGAGACCTGTAAAATTATAAATGGTCCCTAGTCTAGTGTTGAAGCTGGATGGGAGCCATAGGATATCAGTTATATATAAACAACTTTTTAACTTTTTAGTTTGTCTTATTTTGAAGTAAAATCTTGTTTTAAAAAAACATTAAACAGAATGTATACCTATGTATACACAAAAAGGTGTCCATGTGTTAATTTGTGATCTTGGAATGAAACCAAATAACGAAAAATTTAGAAGAATTTTAATTTTAAATAATTATTATATTACAGATATCTATTTTAAATCCTAAAACGCTGCGATGACCCAAAATCATTTGTATTTCTTGATGAAATCTCTGGAACATGAAAATCATTACTCATTACACTTATATGTATAAATAAAAACAGTCGGCATTATGTACAGTCTACAACACAACTAGGTATATAGAATTAATATAACTGTTTATTTTTGTCAACAGATATTTTTTCAGTCATTGATATCTTTTACTTACTCAATAATACCCGGGAGATTTTTTTCTCTACACAAATGCATATGGCCGCCAGTAGCAAAGTCTTTAAAGATGGGACGCTCCTCTTCATTTTTCCTACTTTTTACGATGTGCCCGTATAACTGGAAACAAAATTATATATGTAGTACGTTATGGTTATTTTGCAGGCTAGCGTCGTTCATTTTCCTTGCCTTGTGTAAATAAGAACACTTTTACTCTATCAGGCCTAGCATACGCAATATGTCAAATTTATCGCATGTCACAACAAAAGTTTTGATACGGTTGATTGGCTAATAGCACACCGCACTCGTATTTTTAGCCAATGAGCAGCTGACTTCAATCGATTTTGACGTTTGTTAAGAGCGCGATAAAATTTAGTCGCGTTGCGTATGCTAGGCCTGTATAACGATTTTACTGCACGATACACAAATCACAATCTATGAAGAGGTAGGTAGGCTGTACAACAGTCCGTGACAGTTTCTGACGACGTGTTCACTCGTCGACGATCGTAAGTAAAGTGAGCGATGCTCCGCTCGCCGCTACGCTGTAGACTCTGTCAATGCCCTGTAGATGGCGCTGGTGTCCCGTTGTTCACAATGGCCTCTTGGTGGCGCTGGTGTTCCTACTTCTGACACATAAATCAGTCGCAAATAATATTTTGTGTTTTTGATAACAATTTATTCCAATTCAAAGTGAGTTGGTTTGTAGGAATATAAAATTTCCATCTGTCCTAACTAATTTTTCTGAGTAGGCTCGCAGAACCCCGTCCGTTGAAATATTTGTAACTTACATCTCCCTTTTACATTTCATAGTATGGGATTCAAACCCACGACCTTCACGTATCGCGCGTGCTGCTCTTCAAACTGAGCTAACGAGTTATCATAAGCGATGTTAATGCTTGTTTTAGAGATCTGAGTATACATATACTGCTATGCATACAAACAGTGGACGGCGAATTTACTTGTGCCTGGGGGGGGAGTGTTTTAAGATCGCGACTAATCTGCTAGCCTTCTAAAAAACCGTACAGTGAACTTAATGTTTCATGTAGGTGTCTTGGTAGTGTGTTTAAGAAAACAGCAACTACAATATCTGATTTGCCTCCCCTTCCCTCCCCTCCCTACGCTACAAGCTGGGTACGCCCAAGCACGGAACCTGTGGTCCGGTCGACTCGCACTGGAACATAGTTACATTTCTTTTTCCTAACTGTCTAACTAATGATGGCCGCAGGTGGCCTTTTCATCTTCACTGGATTTACGCGGGAGCAGAGGGCTCACCCCCCTAATTCCCCCTAACCGTTGTTACCTTAGTCCCCGACATATACGGGACCACATCATCGTCTCTCGCGTGCAGCATCAGAACCGGTTGCGTCGTCAGCGTCTTCACGTACTCCTGAGGAAGAATGCGGATGTCCGGACTCCCCTGAATGGTCTGCACCATGAACAAGTAGAAGTGGGGCATCCAGTTGAATATCTGTTGGATATAATCGTACGGATTGAGCTTATTGGAACAAAATTCCTTATCGCGCGTTGCGAAAGGAGGCTAGGCGCAAAAAATTAAGGCCAAAAGTTGACGTGCGCGTATTTTTCTGTCTGTCTCCCTCTCTCTCCCTCTTTATCTCTCTCTCTCTCAAATAGAAAGCAAGCCAGTTATTTCCGTACAGATGCTATAGTGTCATAATTCACTAGATGGCTGTAAATGGGAAAACTCATCATCGATTAAATAAAATAATTCCTGGACCAATTAATCGAAAGGAATTTCTTTCCACCTGTGTCTCTTCACCTCTTACTAACCCCCCCCCCCCCCCCCTTTTCCACATTTTCCACTGTTTCTTCGTTTTTATTGGTCGCAGCGTGATGCTAGATATAAACCGTAAGACCTTTCTCGATGAATGGACCATGCAACACAAAAACCATTTTTAATTGGAACAAGTAACTACTTGTTCCAATTAAAAAAAAAAATGCAAAGGAACTCCTCAGATTAGCAAACAAAAGTAGTTCCTCAGATTAGCAAACAAACGCCAGGTACTAGCCGTTCGAATTGATTTTTTTTTGTGTTGGGTATTCCATTTATCAAGTAAGGCTATATAACATCATGCCACGAATAATAGGAGTGAAGAATCGATGAGAAATGTTGATATGATATGACGTGTGGGACACCGCGACGGGCAGTTAGTTTTTTTTTTATGAAATTGCGGGTAGACAAGCAGCCTGTTCACCTGATGGTAAGTGACTACCGCCGCAATACATTTGCAACACCAGACGAGCTACAAATGCGCTTCCGGCCTTTCAGGTAAAGATACACTCTTTTTTGAAACCTTGAAGGACGTATTGGTCCGGAAATACCGCTGGTGACAATGTGGTCCACAGTTTGGTTGTAGTCTGATATATATCTGACAGCGACTGTACCAAACCTTTCATCAAAGGTCGGACTCGTAAGATTTCGTTGGAGCCAATCTCCAGATCGGAGAAGTTGAACAGGTATTCAAAACAGGTATTCTTTGTCGAACTGGAGCAGACCGACTAGTGAAACACCTCAACCTTACAGAAGATCGCAGCCGAATAACAATAACTTCGGCGTTGATGTTTTCCAGCGTGTGGGTAAGGTTTCCAGTGCTCCTGGGGGGTGCTACATTAGTAACAGCCTTGAGGTAGCAAGTCTAGTAATAGCTTTATTGTGCTGTACTTGTCACCCCTAAGCTACGCATTACCACTTAACATCAGGTGGGATGAGCTCAACTATGAAGTGAAATATACAAAAAAAAACTTGTCGCATTTAAGCTACTCATTACCACGTAGCATCAGGTGGGATGAGGTCAATCTTGAAGAGCAATATAAAAGAAAAGTATCGACGTCTACGAACCTTGGCGAAAGGGAAGTGGTCCAGGACCTCATAGATGTTGTTGAAGCCAGCCTCTAGTATGAACGCCCTCGGTGGAGCCGGCAGGTCCAAGCCAAGACTACCACTGAGCAACTGGAGCTGGCTGAAGCACTTCAATGCTATACCAGTACCTGAGAAGCAATCATGATCTTCTAAAATATCTACTATGGGGATCTGCAGCGGATGTGGAGACGTATTGCAAGAGAGAGCCATACGCGCTATTACACGGTCTTAAAACAAGGGACTTGCTTATGCCCGGTTCCAATAATTTACTAATCGTAATGTGTCAAATATCAAACTCAAACTCAAACTCAAATATTTCTTTATTCAAGTAGGTTACATATAACACTTTTGAATCGTCATTGAATACAATGCAAAGTGATTCTACTTCCGGTTCGGAACCTATATCTACCGAGAAGACACCGGTAAGAAACTCAGCAGATCATTTACAGTATCAGTATCTAACTTATTGCTATGTGTAGCTCACTTTGGACCAAGTCATATAGTTTTGGTTTTGATGAGTGATGAAACAAATAAGTACTCAAGTAAGTTTTTACTTTCGAGAGGTAAGCTGGAGCAGACCAGTCCCCAAAGGTGGCACCTGTTCACAAGCATGACGTATGTGCCAGCCATCCATCTATCCGACCGACTATCCGACTCATAGATGTTGTCTATCCGACCGACTATATGACTATCCGACCGACTACGAGGCGTTAATAGCTGTAAGCGAACGGATCGTTTTTCAAATATTATAAAAAATGGCTTCATAATATATTTTAAAAGAAGATAAATGTATAAATTTTATTGCACCAAAACTTTAGAGAAATTGGTTTTACAAACAAATTATAGCACAATTAAGGCTGTCTTATTGCTGGGAAGCGATATCTTAAACTGGAGCAGCCCGACTGGTGAAATACCTCCACCTTACAGAAGACCGCAGCTAAATAACCATCACTTCTGTGTTGTTGTGTTCCTGCGTGTTAGTTAGGTTTCCAGAGCTTCTGAGGGGTGCTAGATTAGTAGCAGGGGTCAAGCCTTCAAGGTAAGGGCGACAAGTCCAGTAACAGTTTTGGTATGCCCTTATACTTGTCGCCCCTAAGCTAAGGACCTCATTACCACTTAACATCAGGTGAGATGAGGTTAATCTTGAAGTGCAAAAATAAAAATATATCTTCCAGACATCCCTTTGGTAGAGGAAACAGTAACGTTTGTGATGTTGTTCAGTATTTTAATATTCGTGGACCAACCTATTGAGTGAGCCCAAATAAAGACAGGTTTCTCGCTCCCCACGAGGGTACAAAGCCACGAGTATACCACCAGAGTATCCTCCACCATGCCGGCCTTGCTGGGCACGACCAGAGTTGAGTCAGCGAATCCTGAAAGATATAAATGGAATGATGACACGGTGAAAAAATTCAAAATTTTACGATTGGTAATGCGTCAAAAATGACAAACCGTTTTTCTCCAACTGACTACGAGTCTGTATATTTTTTTACTATCCGTAGCTAGAACTGAACGGTTTTCAAATATTGGAACGGGGCAATGGTAAATTTTGTTTACGTGATAAAATAAACTAGCGTTTCCACCCGTTTGGGGTAGGTAGAGAATTTGGGGCCTTGAAGTCCGGAAGGCCCGAATTCTGTCGAGAACTGTCCATATTTAAAAAGGTTTCTGGTAACCAAAATTCTTGTAATTAACTCGACTAACACTACCATTCTGGCCATTCAAAGACGTAGATATATATTTAAACAATTTATTTAGTTAGTATGGAAGAAAAAACTTGTTTATTACTAGCTGATATTAATACAACTGAATGTACACCTGCTATACATACATACCCTAAAATACTAAAATATTATTTCGCCTTTTTGTTACACCCTGTATAACGTAGCTGAGTAGTATGCTGCCGAAACACAATTTGGAAAACATTTTCTTGATCTTATTTTCTATATGTACTTATATAGTGTAATTATAAGAAACTATCTACGTATTAAAAATGTGTTTCATATTTTTTAGTAACCGAATCGTTGGATCAAACACACAGTGTTAGTCATCTGGCCTAAAATATCGAGACAAAAACTCATGCTTGCTGTATGAGAGCGTCCTTTAATATTTATTTTGTTTTTTTTTTTATAATAGCAGCAACATACTAATGTATATTTTTAATTTTCCCTTACCTCTGTAGTCGTAAGTAATGACGTGTGCGTCCAACTCTTGAAGAACGTTGTATAATTCTACTCTGTGGTAAAACGCACGAGATTCAATTATACCTGGAAATTTTAAGCACTATTTTAAAGAGGTCAAGTTTAGTTTACTATTAATACATTATTGGTAGATTCAGATATGTATTTCGTGAAAAGGTTTAGCACAAGCGCCCAAAACTAATTTGGTTATTTCAAATTTGGGCGAACGAACCATTGATATTTTTACATTGGATCGAATGAACGGTTATCGTTAATTAGAAGTAAACGTTCTCATCCTTTTTACTCGTCTAAAAGTTTTAATTTTGACTCGTTGTGTTGAGTCTGGATGTTCTGAGAATCATTAAAAATATAATTGACCAGAAATTGAACGACCATTACTGCGTCATGTGCAATCATTACCACGAAAGTTGCCTATAAAATTTCGTTTGACTACAGTTCAAAATGATGGTAGGCAATATTTACCATGACAATACAAAAATACAGGGTGATCAGTGTTCTTCAATTCTTCATCAAACAATTTGTTTATCTCTTCTTTTGTAGCATTGTCTATTAATTCTTTGTTTTTCTTGTAAACGGCTTTTGGCAAGATGTGCCACACACCTGAAAAAAATCATTTATTCTTTTAAATCACTGGTGTTTAAATAGGCGGCTTGATAGCGTCGGCGTCACATCGTCCTACCAGAATCTAAAGATCCTGCAATAAAATTTCAACTTAGGGGCCGTCGTTTAATGGGAGGCCCAAAAGGGGACCAAAGAAGCTCAATGGAAGGAGGGAGGGGTCCAGAAATAAAATATTGTCATATAAAAATTTGTCAAGACGTTTTCGTGGGCTGATTTTTCAAAATGTGGCCAAATACTTCGTGAGTCATTTGATCGACTTCAAATTATTTTTATAGACGATCTTTAAAGCAACTATCTACCACTGGTATAGCCTGTTCGATTGCGGTCGCCTCATTTTAGCGTAACCCCACACTAGCGTTCTTTGAGCGTCGACGCCCACGCAACGTCGACGCGACGTCGACGCAACGCCGACGCGACCTCGACGCAACGTCGACGCGGCGCCGACGCAACGCTTGCGCAGCGGCGCGGTCGAAATGACGAACGCCAGGACTGCGCTCTACAGGCGCCGCGCCGGCCCGACGCCTGCCGCAGCGTTTATTTTGACAACAGTACAATGATCAACTCAATTGTTTCGGCCCGCCCGTGTTTTAGAATCAGTAGGTAGAACACTTTTTAGCTGATAGCAAATATGGATGTAGCTTAAAATACTAGCTCATATTGCCGAAGAAACCCATTTTCAATTAAGTACTTTTAGTTTTCGAGAAAATAAATGCTAAAGTTGCCTTTTCGTGCCATGTGTCAAATAGGTAAAATATATTTTTTCCTTTACAAGTTGAAAGCATTAATTTATCACTGCAATATAAAACATTATATTGTGCGTTATTCAAATCTTACATTTCCATTTTCGAAATAACTGTACATGACGTCAGCGCGGCGCGACCCTCGAACGCGATGTGCAGAGGACGCCCAGCGCAAGCGCCGCTCAAACGCCGCGCCGACGCTGGGCGGGCGCCGCGTCGACGCTGAGCGGGCGCCGCGTCGACGCAACGCCCAAACAACGTCGGCGCGGCAAGACGCTGACGCTCGAAAGACGCTAGTGTGGGGTCCCTCTTAGGGGTAATATTTAGCAAAGGAGTGGTCGCCATAATACTGCTGGAACCCTAAGTAAAGTTTGTAGAATGCATCTAACAGGCCTAGCATGCGCAACGCGACTAAATTTTATCGCGCTCTTAACAAACGTCAAAATCGATTGAAATCAATTCATCAGCTGCCGATTGGCTGAAAATACGAGTGCTGTGTGCTATTAGCCAATCAACAGTATCGAAACTTACTACGAGTAGATGTATGGCCGTACCTATGTGTGTTGATTTTTCACGTAATAAGTACTTAACTCAGAAAGATGGCATGTTAAATTACATCTTGTTACAAGATGTAATGAACCGGAAGTAGAATCACTTTGCATTGTATTCAATGACGATTCAAAAGTGTTATATGTAACCTACTTGAATAAAGAAATATTTGAGTTTGAGTTTGAGATAGTTAATACATTAATAAATTGTATAAACTTATTGCATGATAGATAGATATTCATAACAATGTATACACAGTTTATTAAGGTTATATAAGAAAATTAATATAAACATTACATTGCGTACTAAGTATCTAGCGGATAAGTGCTTATAAACTGTATAACATCCACGAGACCTACTGCCGACAAACTGTCTTGCAGGTTGGCAGAAAGTGTCATGAAGTACTGTATTGTTTTTGAATAAATAAATAAAAAAAAAACATATAGGATACTTTCTATTCCGCAAAAACGTGGGCGAAGTTGAAGGCAACAGCTACTTTATCTATAAAAGCAAATGTGAATTATTACTTACCCAACTCCACGTCGCAGTTGTCTACGTGAGATCGGTGTCGTATGTAAAGGTTCCTAGCGCCTTGGACGTTAAAATCTTTGGGTTTCTCATGGTTTAAGAATGGTGTTATTACTGCAAAACAAAAAGAACAATAGGGTAGATCACTAAACATTTCTGTTTGGTCCTACATTTAGATTACCAAAAAGTATTATGAAACATATTTTTTTTATCATGTAAACAGAAGTTAACTAAGATAGGTACAATAAAACAAATAAATAAATAAATCTAAATAAATAAATATTGGACAACATCACATACATTGCTCTGATTCTGTGGTAAGTAGCTAAAGCACTTGTGATACAGAAATCAGAAACAACGACGGTACCACAACACCCAGACCCAAGACAATACAGAAAAGTTTGTTTCCCATATTGACCCGACCGGGGATCGATCCCGGAACCTTAGAGATGACGCGACGCCAAAGACCGGCACGCTCGCCTCTCGGCTACGGAGGTCGTCAAATGCCACAAATGAAAATTGAGCGAGTCGACAGTTCTTCGTACAGTTTTTAAAATGTGGCCAAAAAAAAGTGACGTCAAAATACTCCACTGGACTCAATGGATTCCTTCCGCTCTCCCGCAAGCTCGCGGTTCTGTGTAGGAAAGGTTGTGAAGTGTCCCCGCCAAAACGCCAGAAACAACCAGACCAGAGACATTATAGAAAAGTTCGATTCCCATATTGACCCGACCGGGGATCGAACCCGAAACCTCAGAGATGGCGCGACGCCAAAGTCCGGCACGCTTGCCTCTCGGCTACGGAGGTCGTCAAAATCACAAGTGCTTTAGCTGCCTCAGAATCTGAGCAATGTAGGTAAGTGATGTTTAATATTTATTATTTACTAGCTTTCTCGATAAAAGGTATTCTATGTGATAGTCTATTTCATAATGTACTTAAATAGCATATTTCATCAAAATCCATTTGGCAGTTTTTACATGAAACAGTTCCAAACATACATACATACATTCGTACAAACTTTAACTTGTATAATGTTAGTAGGATTTATTCATATATTTACTTACCGTAGTGGAAGTACGTGAATGAACAGCGGAATTTTCTCGACAACATATAGGCTGTAGGAAAGGCCACTAAATGGACGAACATGGAACCTAGAGCCACAGAAACACCCACCACAGCCCATCTGGAAATATACATGTTAGTTAATAATAACATATACTTATGTATATAATACTAGTAACACGGCGCGTACAACCCACGTTTTTTCCATTATTCGCTCGTATCCGTCAGTCGTTCGGTCGTAGCGCGATTTTGCATTTCGTCGGATCAGTAAAATCCATACTAATATTATAAATGCGAAAGTAACTCTGTCTGTCTGTCTGTTACTCTTTCACGCCTAAACGGCTGAACGGATTTTGATGAAATTTGGTATAGGTATACGTTGAATCTCAAGAACGGACATAGGCTACTTTTTATTAGAAAATAAGGGGGGGGGGGGGTAATACCACCTTTGCATGTTTATATGGAAAAATGTTTATTTTTGAAGTTAGAGATATGAAATTTTGCACAAATATAGCTCAAAACTTGGATTAAAATATAGACTACTTTTTGTTTCAAATATTAGGGGAGAAAAGGGTAAAATCGACCATGAAAGGATGTAGTCCACGCGAACGAAGTCGCGGGCATAGCTAGTTACTTATATTTCTTTTTTTTATAGTAGCGCAGTATATTGGCTCCTCCCCCACATCGCGATGACAACATTTAGTTTGATAAATACTTACATCACGCCATACACAGCTGTCCACAGAATGCATGCTTTCACGTTAAATCCTGGATTTGGATAATAAATCGGTTTACCTGTCAAATAAAATAGTAGTGTATTAAAAAAACGCCTTAAAAATCCGTGACGTAATTTTAATGATCTAATCGTACGAATGCCAGCTCATCAAGGTAAACCCTTGCAGTTCGATTTTAGACTTTATGTCCACGTCATAAGGGTGGTGAAAGGTCTGAAATATGTAGACTGACGTGCTTATGTCTGTACATAGGGACAGACAGACAGCGGAAGCGACTGTTTTATACAATATAGTGAACGGTATAAATATATATAAATTCATAATTAATTACAGCGTAGATACACTAATTTCTTCTAGATACCACTCAATATTAAACAAAAATACTTACCATTTTGTACGTGAATTAACCCCATAATTATAGGTACACTTCAACACGAACACTACGATTTAACAAATAACAAATTGATCACAACAAAAGATACTAGTGCTGTCGAATCATCATCGATACATTTAGTAGTTTTAAAACATTTCATCTAAAAAAGACGGGCCCTCTCGATAGATCGATAGCTCAGAACCAAGCAATTCTATGACTGAATGAAATACTATTGTTCGTCAATAAAAAGTCGATAGTGTCGATATTTTTTGTTTATCGATAGTTTAGGGGTACCTAAACTATCTAGTAGCTAGTTAGTAATAGTAGGTAATATTATTAAATCAAGTAGATGACTAAAAAATTAAAAACAAATATTTTCTTTTTTAATACAAACAAATATGTACTAATATAGGTAGGTACATAATGTTAAAATTGAGCACGTCATTTCTTCGTACATTTTTAACGAAATATTGACACACCGCTTCATTAAACTTTGTTGCCCTGTATCATTGCCAATACTTATTTATTTGTTCAAACAAAAATATGTACGTTTTTATTGAATTTTGAAAGAATAACTCACGGTCTAAATAGAATTATGGTTTTTACTGACACATCATAAATTTTTACAATCTTTCGATTTATTTTTATTCAGGAACAACCATTGCATAGATAGTATTATTTCGTGCGATAATATATCCTGGTGGCCCACTCCCAAACACAAAATATGTCGGATCCGGGATGACGGCGATCCGTCATTCCGGGCTACAATTTTTAAATTAAATATTGCGATCAATATTTAATTTATAAATCGTAGCCGATTCACCCCGAATGCAAATAAATCGTTTTCAAAAAACTTAAAATTGTTTATGCAAATTAATTACGTAGAAGTTCCCAAACTTTTGATTAATCTTCAAAAACGAAACCACTTTGTTCGTTTCGATTTTGGGAGTAGACCCTTACTCCCAAAACGAAATAAATCGGATAACCATTTTTAATTCTTGTAATTTTAATCCAATCACTTCAAATGCAAATAAAGCTTTTAAAAAAAAAATACTAATTCTAAGCCACGTTTTAAGGTAGCTAGATTTTTGTTTAATCTTGATAAATTGAAACCTTTCATTTGTTCGTTTCTTTTGGTAGCAGGCCTACTGGTTCTGATCAATCGAAATTATCGATACTATTCATACGACGTCACCTATCGATAAACTATTGATCCAAACAACACTACCAAACAATTTCGTTGTTTTCGAAAAAAGTCACGTCGGTAAATGGCCTTCGGGAACTGACGCTAAAGGTTAGAAATACTTAATCTTGATTTCTTTAGTTCAAGATTCTCTAAAACAAACGCGCGTAGGAGACGGAAAAGGCTAATATATATTAAACTAAGAGTTCCGTACCTACATATACTTTATTTTATAATAATTCGGCTTTTCTCTTTCTGTTGGACACAGGAAGAGTATTAACAAAAACGAAATATGTTGGATATGATAACGGTTGGTATTTAGTCTCATAAAGCGTTTCCAAAAACAAGATATGAATTATGTCGTTCAAAAACAACGTTTTAATTCCCGAACACTTGATAGTCCCCTTGGGGCCGGGGTGACGGACGCCAGGCTGTGGCAACCCTGGCGTCTCCGGTCCCAGCAGCGGATCTGCTGTGCCGCTCCGCTGTCAACCGCCACTGCGGACACCCGAGACTCTCACTCCAGCTCTCCCTCCGAGAGCCAGATGGAGTAACGAGACACACCAGCCGTGGAGGATAGGGAGGCCGGTATACCTACGGAATACCGCATCCTCCTCTTCCTCCGCGGCCCCACCACGATGCGATTCGCTCCGCTCGCGGCAGCGCGCCTCCTCCAGGTCGCGGAGGACAGGGAGGCTGGAAACGAAACACCGAGGTCCTCCTCTTCCTCCGCGATCCACCTCTTCTGCCCTTGCGGGCTTGCCGCAGAGAGCCACCTGCTCTCCGCGGCTCAGCTCGCTTCAGTTCACCCTGTGCGGTATCGGAGGCCGGGTGACAAGGCAAGCCTCAACGTACCAGCCCACAGGGTTACTAGGCCCCCCATTGCTACAACATCCTGAACCCAGCGGGGAGGATACTCGTCATCTTGTTCTCATATACGTTTTCACATCCACTACACGGTACACGGTACCCTATATTACCATTCAAAATGTGGACATGTTTTTCTACAACTGTTTTCTAAATATTATGATGTTTTTTTATGATTCTTACACCAAGGTAAGTTGCACACGATGTCAGAACAATAGTCATAACAATTGTTTGTTTGTTTATATTTGAATGTGTGAGTGTAAACTTACCTAGACACATTTTTTTTTTATATTGCACTTCAAGATTGACCTCATCCCACCTGATGTTAAGTGGTAATGAGGTCCCAGTTTGAGGGCAACAAGTACAGCGTAATAAAGCTGTTTCTGGACTAGTCGCCCTTACCTAGAAGGCTTGACCCCTGCTACTAATGTAGCACCCCCAGGAGCTCTAGAAAGCTTACTCACACGCAGGAACTTAAAAACACT
Source organism: Glyphodes pyloalis (assembly GCA_037074685.1). Lineage (NCBI taxonomy): Eukaryota > Metazoa > Arthropoda > Insecta > Lepidoptera > Crambidae > Glyphodes > Glyphodes pyloalis. The sequence goes on from JAYKKO010000020.1 coordinate 8,999,576, forward strand.
GAAGTGATTGTTATTGGGTTGCTGTCTTCTCTTGAGGTATTTCACCAGTCGGGCTGCTCCAGTTAGAGCGATAAATCGCTATGCCCTGCCTCCCGTTTTGTACCATAAGTGCTTTTAGTTGCTTACCACAGAATCCGAGCAATGTATGTGATGTTGTCTTATCTTATATGACTGTCTGTCGAAATTATATCCTGCTTAAATATTTATTAGCAATAAAACACAACCTAAATACAAAACTTATTTAATACCTTACATAAAATAAATAATAAAATTACAAGCATAATATTATCACAAGATTCATTGAGAAAATTCTTATTACGTAGATAATAATAAATTAGCATGGCAAAACCAATTCATGAATTCGTACAGAATTCAAAGTAAATTTTAATACAACATAGGTAAGTTAAGCCCAAATACGCTGTAGTATAAAAACCTCATTGTCTTATTATTTAACAACAATTTTAATAGTTTATCTGCTCAATAGATTTTTTTTGATAAGTCACCTGACTTTAGGGAAGATACAACTACCTCAGAATCACAAAACTTTTAAAACCGATTTAAGCTCCAAAGCAAGTTACAAAGGACTGGACTTAATATACATTGCACACCCATTTTTGCGCGCAAAGCCATCAAGCCTTCTTTTTAATCAATCAGAGAATAATCGGTACAGTCTAACGTTTAACAAAATTCCATATCCTTGAAATTAGTTACCTTCAAAATGGGTAATCTTATCGACGGTTTCAAAATTAAGGCTATAGATTCTATACAAATGACTTTTTCCATAATACAGTTTCAAGGATGAAGGTAGGCACAGAAGCATAGCATAAGGGCGCCATAGCGGTCATGGCTTGAAATAAGCCAACAAGGTTAAAATTACATTAATTACAAATTGCCTAATGAGATTATACTTATTTGGTGTAACCCCCAAAGTTCAATTTCATCATTTACTTTAAATCTGTAATAAAAATATTCAAATGGCTAAATATTGCCAATAGCAAGCATACTTTAACCATCACCCATCGCAAAACCAAAAGCTAAATAAAAAAATATTTACCCCAATTGGGAAATCTAACTAGAGTATTAAATAAACAGTAGGTACATTTTACCACGTTCATATTATGTCTCAGTAGTACATTCAGCTTTGAAAACAACTCGGTACCTTCTCATAATAAGTTCACTAAGTAACTGACTACATATATAAATTAACAGTTTGAATATGACAAGGTACTGATGTATACGAACTAAATGATGTTGACTGTACATGCCACCTTAATCTCAGCCGGTCTCAGCATACATTTAGTCTATAAGGGTGATAATTCCACGGAAATTAAGGTATCATAGACGACACTCTATTCACAATTTTTTTAAAAAATTAATTTCAAGTCATTACGTCAAACTTAAAACAACGAAAAATAAATACGAACCGTTGTACGTATTTATTGTTTAATAATTGACTGATTGATTTAAATGTGTGATTGCAAGTAAAATCTGTGACGTCATCGTTTCGTACTTTCATAGAAAATCTATCGTACATAGACATGTGTTACAAAGTATATGAATTTACTACCCAGTCTTTAGCTTAATTTTAACAAGCACTATTGTACTATTTACCTGAATTGACACATTGAACGACGAAAACTCAATATTATAAAATATATTTAAGCCCGCTTCCAATACGTAACGATTCGTAATGTGTCAATAATGACGTTCCGTTTTTCGCCAACTATGAGTCTGGAACGGTTTTAGCTTACGACTCGTATAATGTATTACTATACGGATCGTTTTTCAAATATTGGAACTGGGCGTTAGTGCACGATACGTATAAACACGTAGTTGCCACTGAGTTGTCACACCAACTTTTTCAATACATCGCCCATTAAATTCAAAACAGACGCTATCCCAAATAACTTTATTTAACAGGAACGGCTAAAACAAAATGATTTGAGCTAATTTTTTTTATTTTTTTAAAGCTTATTAGTGTTATACATCATTGAACTGGAACTATCAAAAAATAAATATAAAAATATCTCAATTCGTTTTTTTTTTATATTGCTCTTCAAGATTGACCTCATCCCACCTGATGTTAAGTGGTAATGAGGTCCTATCTTAAGGGCGTATCTTAAGGGTTACTATCGTAAGTACAGCATAATAAAGCTGTTACTGGACTTGTCGCCCTTACCTTGAAGGCTTGACCCCTGCTACTAATGTAGCACCCCCCAGGAGCTCTGGAAACCTTACTCCCACGCAGGAACACAACAACACCGAAGTGATTGTTATTTGGCTGCGGTCTTCTGTAAGGTGGAGGTATTTCACCAGTCGGGCTGCTCTAGATCGAGCGATAGATCGCTATGCCCTACCTCTCTTAAAAACTTTCAGTTCGATATTATTTCTTATCCGCTCGACATAAGGGCGGTGCTTCTAAAGTATGTAGTGTATCGTCGTGCTGCTGACTGTACATAATCTTAATTGGCTACTTGACAGTTTTTGAAAAAGTAATGTAAAATGTGCGCCCGTTCATTTTATATCCCAAGCAATTCGATTTATCTGGAAATAATGTAAATAACCAGAGAAAAATAAGATTTTGTGTAACACATTTAAAAAGCGCGCGAAAACGCCTAGTCGCGTCACTATTGCAATTATGACGTCAACGTCCTAGACAACGAACCGATACGCATAGGAACGACTTAATTAAGATAAACGGAAAATGTTTCAATAAATTCTTTATACGATTAGAGACACAATAATTCAATTTAATCGGTAAAATAATCATTGTTTCGCCACATTAAAATAAATAATTTTCGCCGACAGCTGTCATTTCCGATTTGCAATGGTGGTCTCCGTTTCGGTTCTTTTGATCCACAGATAAAAAAACTAAAATTTATTTTGCAAAAATAAAATACTAACTATGCTTTTAATTAAAAAGTAAAAATGTAAAATTATTACTTAACTAATAAGCTAACATATCTAACACTTTTCATATTTTATTGTTAACACTGTCAAGTAGCCAATTGTTGTATTTTGCACAGATTTAGAATTATTTTTGTAGTCTTTTTTTGTAATAAAATAATAAATAAATATTGGACAACATCACATACATTGCTCTTATTCTGTGGTAAGTAGCTAAAGCACATGTGTTACAGAAACAACGACGGTGCCACAACACCCAGACCCGAGACAAGTTCGTTTCCCATATTGACCCGCCCGGGGATTGAACCCGTTACTAATCATAGAATACCGGCAATGTATTACATTCCAATATCTAGGGATATTTGAATGTCGAGAGGCAGGTCATAATTGGTCTCTCTGATTAATCTCTAGATCCCGGGTTCGATTCCCGGCCCAGGGAATATAGAAAACGATATTTTCGATATTGCATCGGCTCTGGGTGTTGTGGTACAGTCGTTGTTTCTTATATCTGTGACACTTAAGCTACTTACCACATAGTAAGAGAAATGTATGTGATGTTATCCAATATTCATTCAATTAATTCCAATATCATGTTTCACTTGATTTTAAACTTACATAATTTACTTCTACACTCAGTCTGATTTGCAATTAAAAATGTTATATAATATTAGTGGTATGTTTAAAATGAGACATTAAGAATATTTGTGACAATACTGTTTTCTTACTCGTGCTGAATTGAAAATTAACTAAATCACTGGATTCTCACTCATCGATGGCTTGCAACGAATTCTCTGTAAAGAAAAATATACAAATGTCACTATTTTTTCTTTTCATTATTAAATACTAGCTGTGCCCGCGACAACGTTCGCGTGAACTACACACTTTCATGATCGGTTTCACCCCTATCTCCCCTAATGTCCGAAACAAAATGTAGTCAATATTTAATCTAATCCAAGTTTTGTGATATGTTTGTGCGTTATTTTTTGCATCAATTTGTGTGGCAACTCACCCGACCACTTGTGGCAGGTCTGCGGCGCGACAGATCCACTTGTGGCCCAGACTCTCGCACTTGTCGTACGCGTGTAGCGTCACAGTGGCGCCACCTTCCGCGCGGGACGCTACTATCGAGTTGTATAACTGAAATTAAAGTATTCATATTATTCATTGCAGTAAATCATGGTGTAACATGTACCTTTTAAAAAAAAAACGAAAAATAATGCTATGATCCCTGGTGGGTACGGCATAGATCAGAGAGGGGAGGGTTTATTTATGGTCCTAAGCAATTTTTGATAAATAAAATGGGGTAATCTTCCAGTCATTGGACACTTAAGAGACAAAATATATAGTCATTGGACAGACTACTACTGCCTTTTATTACAAACTAGCGGTCCTGGCGAACTTCGTTTCGCCTTAGAGGATTTTCCCGCGCATTTGACGAAAGACATTTTAAGACTCATTTTTCTACACCTTCCGTTACATTGTTCAAATTTTACCAAGGATCCCTAATTTTGTAGGCTATGTCAAATTGGAAGAATGTGTAAGAGAGGTAGGGCATAGCGATTTATCGCTCGAACTGGAGCAGCCCGACTGGTGAAATACCTCCACCTTACAGAAGACCGCAGCCAAATAACAATCACTTCTGTGTTGTTGTGTTTCTGCGTGTGAGTTAGGTTTCCATAGCTCCTGGGGGATGCTACATAAGTAGCAGGGGTCAAGACTTCAAGGTAAGGGCGACAAGTCCTTTTCCAATTATTCCAATTATGTATTAGGTAGCTGCAGTGTTCCTGTTATCAAGGTAACCTTATTTATTCTTTTTTGTCCAACAATAACTTACCCTGTATGGCTTGTCTGATAATAAATGAAAAACATATTTGTATAAGTTATTTTGCAGATACGTATGTATTTGGTAATTATAACTTGTTTCTCAACTTGCTGATAGTATTATCAATTTAAACAACTATCCATCGATGTTAATCGATAAAAATAGTGATCGTAACATATTACTTAGGCCCGAATTGCATTATCGAACAAAAGTAGATACATTATCGATTACACAGCGATTACTGGAACTACCTACCCCCAATATAAGAATAATTAAACAGGTTACGTATCGTCTTGTTTGTTTAAGGATTATAACTAATTTCGTTTATTGTAATATAATAAGTATTTGCATAGACTAAGCCCATAAGTATTATATTATAGTGTATTGAGTTTTTTTTTCTATATGTTTAGATGTCAAATTATAAAAATCATGTTGTGATATCCTGTCATTAGCTTTGAAATATGTATCATGTTTTGTTTTATATATTCTTATGGTTTTGCTGTTGGATATCCGAATAAAATAAATAAATAAATAAGTTATAAAATGTATTATTATTAAGTAAATATATTCCAAATCTTATTTAAGTGAACATTGAATAAGTTCTTATGAGAAATAAACGTTCTTTAAACCTATTACACGGCTACTCTGTCTCTCAGGAGGTTCCAACAATTGATGTTGTAAGTGTTATCCTAATGAATAAACATTTTTTTTCAGTATGTAGTCTGAGTACAACAGTATACTCACCCTCTGTCCCACGACGAAGGGCACGATGACGTCATCGCGGGCGTGCAGTATGAGCACGGGCAGGCCGCGTGCGCGCGCCAGGTGCGCGTCCGACGTGAACGAGTGCTCCGCCGCCGCGCGGAACGGGGACACGAACGTGGCCTCGTAGTACGGCAGCCACGTCACCAGCTGCGGGGACACGGGGGAGCCATCACTTTACGTGTACACATCTTACGTACACATCTACATACATATTGTTACGAGCTTCGGGTTCGTGACAATAAAAACAGCCAATAAAAATTACCAAGTCACATTTTAATTAAACGCCACTAATCACAACCTTAAAACGCACTAATTAAAACCACAATCGCTCCCAAGTCGCACTTCAAAATCGCTTTCGAAGTAATCACTTGTATCGCTAATTCAATACTGTCCCCGGTCTTTTTTTTATTTTTTTCCTATCTGACTATTGATGATGGCCGCAGATGGCCTTTTCATCTTCACCGGGCTTGCGGGGGAGCGGAGGGCACACACCCCTAAAAATTTAAACAACTGCCTGAGGGCGCCCCATAGCGGGACTCGGACCTCGGCTCGGGCCGTTGTTGGGAGATGGTAACCTAACGTACCTTGGGGGAGAAGCGTCCCGGCACGTGCCGGTATCGCGATATGGGCCCTGCTGCTAGGGGGGGGCGCGTCGTGCGTCCTCGCCGACGAGGACGGTATAGCGGTCGTTGTGGAGTGTTAGCTGTCGCGAGCTGTTTGGCTTCGGCCATGGCGACCGTGATGGTGTCATCAGGATCTAGGAGGACGTTCCTAGGCCTGCGTTTTCGGGTGCGAACTACGGGTGGGACATAGTCAGCGGCGGAAACCACTAGACTATTCGGGTGGTGGGTTGCAGAGTCGAAATAGCGGGAAGAGCATTGCTTTAGGTACTGCGCGATAGTCGGCAGCCCTAAGTCAATGTGAAGATTTTCGTTTCGAAAGTACCAAGGGGCGCCTGTGGCCTTTCGCATGAACTTGTTTTGAAGGGTTTGAAGCCTTCGGAGGGAGGAGTGGGAAGCGTGTGCGAACACTACACTGGCGTAGGTCATGATCGGCCTGATGCAAGTGGTGTAAAGTCTCACCTTATTCCTAAGGGACACTTTACTCCGCTTGTTCAGGAGACCATGAAGTCGGCCGAGTGCGAACGCAGCACGGGCCCTAACGGTCTTGACATGTTCGGAAAAGGTCGGTCCGACATCGAGAATCACCCCAAGATAGCGGACCTTCCGTTCCCAAGGGATCGGTTGGCCGAATAGGGTGATCGGGGGGTGTCTGGGGGGGTGTCCCCGGTCGCGGTGAATCCCGGCCCGGCGTAACAATATTGTTACGAGCTCCGGTTTCATGGCCAATAAAAAATACCAAAAGTTACACTTTAATTAAACGCCACTAATTACAACTTTAAAACAAACTAATTAAAACCACAATCGCTCTTAAGTCGCACTTCAAGATCGCTTTCGATGTATCACTTAGGTATATCGCTAATTCAATACTACCCCGGTCGCGGCCTGTCCCGGCCTTTTATAGTGCCGCAGGTTCCAGAATGTTCGCGCACAGTCCGGCCCCGACCGACCATAGTTTTAGTAAGTTCTGTAATCGAAGTCTTGAAGTTTTTTTTTTATATTACACTTCAAGATTGACCTCGTCCCACCTGATGTAAAGTGGTAATGAGGTCCTAGCTTAAGGGCGACAAGTACAGCATAATAAATCTGTTACTGGACTTGTCGCCCTTACCTTGAAGGCTTGACCCCTGCTACTGCTATTAATGTAGCACCCCCCAGGAGCTCTGAAAACCTTACTCACACGCAGAAACACAGAAGTGATTATTATTTGTTATTATTTGGCTGCGGTCTTCTGTAAGGTGGAGGTATTTCACCAGTCGTGCTGCTCCAGTTTGGGCGATAAATCGCTATGCCTCTTAAAGTTAAGTCTCTTAAGTTCCGCGATTCGAAACTAGATGGCCCTGTTTGGTGAAAACATCAATCGTCGCGCGTACAATATTTATAAAAGAAAGAGAGAGGTAGGGCATAGCGATTTATCGCTCGAACTGGAGCAGCCCGACTGGTGAAATACCTCCACCTGACAGAAGACCGCAGCCAAATAACAATCACTTCTGTGTTGTTGTGTTCCTGCGTGTGAGTAAGGTTTCCAGAGCTCCTGCGGGGTGCTACTAAAAATAATAGTTACATCTGTATTTTTCGATATCTAAGAAAATACTTTCAAAAATACTAAAGGTAACTCAAAATAATAAAAATATGGAAGTTGTTGAATATTTTTTTTTTATCGCATTTTAAAAAAAAATGTTTTTTAACTTCTCTGCTACTAATGTAGCCACCCCCCAGAAGCTCTGGAAACCTTACTCACACGCAGGAACACAACAACACCAAAGTGACTGTTATTTGGCTGCGGTCTTCTGTAAGGTGGATGTATTTCACCAGTCAAGCTGCTCCAGTGCGATCGATAAATCGCTAAGCCTTCTCTTAAAAACTACCTCTCTTTCTCTTGGTCTAACTGTAACTGAATATTTACCTTCGAGAGTGGGTGTTTAGCCACTTCATCAGCTAGGTTATTGAACGGGGCCTCCAGTATAAGCCCTTTTGGGGGAGGTAGGGGCGTAGGCCTTTCCAGTAAAGATGAAGATAGGTCCTCCAAATTACCCAGTAAGTGAGAAGATATGCCTGTGCCTGGAAAAAGAAAATATTTATTTAATACTAGCTGTGGTCGATGACTTCGTTCGCGTTATCCCAATATATAAAAATTAATCCCTATTTTCTTTGATCACGCGTGAACGGCTGGACCACACTTTTTTTTGTTGTATTTGTTGTCAGGTTTTTATGAATGAAAAAATAAAAGAAAATATATTATTAAATAGTCGTCGTTCAGACAGGGACAGGGTCTCTGGTCAGCTTGTTTCAGGATAAAAATAGATTTTTTAATGATATGTATACTAGCGGTGTCAAATGCTATCGTATGAAAGTCAATTTGGAAAAACTTGTAAAGCTCTATTCTATGCGACGCTGCTCTGGAATTGGAGTTACCTGAAATAAATATAAATAATAATCTACACTACTATTATAAAGAGAAAACATTTGTATTTTTGTTAGTAACCAATAAACTAGCAAGTGAGGTAGGGCATAGCGATTTATCGCTCGAACTGGAGCAGCCCGACTGGTGAAATACCTCCACCTTACAGAAGACCGCAACCACATAAATAAATATTAGACAACATCACATAGATTGCTCTATTTCTGTGGTAAGTAGCTAAAGCACTTGTGTTACAGATATCAGAAACAACAACGGTACCACAACACCCAGACCGCTCAGACAGGGACAGGGTCTCTGGTCAGCTTGATTCAGGATAAAAATAGTTTTTTTAAATTATATGTATACTAGCGGTGCGCCGCGGTTTCGCACGCGTTCCCGCCCCGTTTTTTCCTTCATTTTCCACTGATTCTTCGTTCGTATTGATCGCTGCATGAAGATACATTGCTCTGATTCTTGTGGTAAGTAAAGCTCGTTTCCCATATTGACCCGGCCGGGGATCGAACCCGGGACCTCAGAGATGGCGTGAGGCCAAAGTCAGGCCCGCTCGCCTCTCGGCTACGGAGGTCGTAAAAAAAAATAAAAAGCGTGGGGTACATTTTACGATATTTTCATAACTCTCTCCTCTTAAATAGCATAATTGTAACTTGAAATACATCAATAAGTACCCCACAGTTTTATACTCGCATTTAAACGTAATATATTTGTAATTAGAACTTATTTTCTACTTATTACTTCGAATTGATAAAAAAGCGGGTTTATTTTAACTATTCTTTATTTAAAATAAGTAAACGAATCAAAACGCGACACCATTTTTATTTAGTAGTTAATACGAACTACTTACTGCCCGACGTTTCGGTTAGGTAGTCTGGCAGTAACTTGTATTAATTAATCTTATATATAAAAATGAATCGCTGTTCGTTAGTCTCGCTAAAACTCGAGAACAGCTAGACCGCTGGCTTTGGCTAATGTTGGTTCTGAAATAATTGTGGGGGTCCAGGGAAGGTTTAAAAGGTTAGAAACTAAAAAAATAGGCGTTACGAAGTTCGCCGGGACAGCTAGTTGCTAAATAAAAATGGTGTCATTTTTTGACCCGTTAACTTATTTTAAACGTCTAAAATGGAACGTGAAAGTCTTAAAGGTCATATTCTTTATTTTATACTTTTTATTTACCTAAAGAATGTCCCCATACAAAAATGGGGGGTTTTCCCTGCCCAGCGTCCACCGTGTTCTGCAGCCACTCGTAGACCACCAGCGCGTCTTCAACGACACCGTCCTCAGACGGGCTGAGATTCGTCGAGTCTCCGTATCCTGAAAATATTATATCGATACTAATATGATAAATGCGAAATTGACTCTGCCTGCCTGTTTTTCTGTCCGGCTTTTACGCCTAAAGCACTCACCTGCAAAACAGACGTAATCCCAAATACCTTTATTTTACAGGACGTGAAAACATAAAGTAAACATAAGTGAAAAAATAAGTAAAACGAACGGATGTATTTTTTATTATTTTTTTTATAGTTCCACTTCAATCACGTTTAACACAAATAGATTTTTATATAATATTGATGTATACTTACCTCTGTAGTCGAAAGCTATCGTATGAAAGTCCATTTGTTGGAAAAATTTGTAAAGCTCTATTCTATGCGACGCTGCTCTGGAATTGGAGTTACCTGAAATAAATATGAATAATAATTTACAAATGAAGATGAGAACATTATAAAGAGAAGACATTAGATAGATAGATAGATATACTTTATTGCACAAAAACTTTACAGAAATAGGTTTTACAGATTGATTATAGTACAATTTAGGCGGTCTTATCGCTAGAAAGCGATCTCTTCCAGTTATTAGTACATTCCAGACATTAGTATTTTTGTTATCTATACTAATATTATAAAGAGGAAAACTTTGTTTGTTTGTTTGTTTGTTTGTTTGTTTGTTTGGTTGTAATGAATAGGCTCAAAATCTACTGGACCGATTTCAAAAATTCTTTCACTATTCGAAAGCTACATTATCCACGAGTAACATAGGCTAAATTTTATTTTGGAAAAAATAGGGTTCCGTAATATATTTGGGTTTTTCGGACACAAGGTGTAAAAAATCAACCAGAAAAGTTACTTATTTTGCGTACGCTGCCTAAACTATAAAAGATAGAACTATGAAATGTTCTAATTAATTGTAGATCTTATAAATATCTACAAAAAACTCCGCGACACACTATACCTATCTATGTCGAGTGAGGCACAACAACCATTTTTTAAATCAAAAATCTTGAAATTTTTTGGACTACTTTTAAACGCATTTATTTTACTCATTCTATTAATCCTTATCAAAATAATTTCTTTCATCACTAAGTACAGTTAATGTAGATGATATTTGGTCTTTGAATGATTAAAATTGGATGTTTAGTTTCGAAGTTTGGCGAAATTAAAATATCACGATTTCTGCTGCACGGCCCGTTGCGAAGTGAGCGTCACCAAGGTGGGGGTGCGCGTGCGGGAGGGGAGTTTAGATCTATGGGTAAGGTACCCGCGCGGCTTTTTTCTGCGATTTTTTTTAGATTTCGTTCTTAAAACTACACTTGCGCAAAAGTTCTTCTCAGAGCTAAACAACAGTTCTTCTCAGAGCTAATCAACAGTTCTTTTCAGGGCTAACCAACAGTTCTTTTTAGGGGTAACCAACAGTTCTTTTCAGGGCTAATCACCAGTTCTTTTCAGGGCTAAACAACAGTTCTTTTCAGGGCTAAACAACAGTTTTTTTCAGAGCTAGAATATTACTAATATTAACATTTTCTTAAACATTTGAAAATGCCTAAGAGAGCCAGGTCTCAACTTTCTAAACAGTTCTCAAGCACGGGCAGCAAGAATACGTCGTATGGGAGAATGTTCACCTGAACGTTCATGTTTAATAAAGAGCTATAAAGCCCAACAGGCTTATTTTATGATCACGTTTATGGAAATTACTCAAATACTTGAAAAAAATTGCGATCCTTATGAATAAGTTACCATAAACTTTGTCCTGAAACTAAAATTATGGACTGGATGAAAGATAATGTCAAGCTTTAGAATGTTCTCATTAAAAGATTGGTAATTATGAGTAGGCATATCTTCTACTATATAAAAATAAGTCGGGTTTTCCTTCCTGACGCTATAACTCCAGAGTGCACGAACCGATTTTCACGGTTTTGCATTCGTTGGAAAGGTCTCGGGCACTGTAAAGTTTATTGCAAAGAAAATTCAGGAAAATTTTCAAGAGAAAAGCGTGAAAATCCTCTAAGGCGAAACGAAGTTCGCCGGGGCCGCTAGTTAACCAATAAACTAGCAAGAGAGGTAGGGCATAGCGATTTATCGCTCGAACTGGAGCAGCCCGACTGGTGAAATACCTCCACCTTACAGAAGACCGCAGCCAAATAAATAAATATTAGACAACATCACATAGATTGCTCTAATTCTGTGGTAAGTAGCTAAAGCACTTGTGTTACAGAAATCAGAAACAACAACGGTACCACAACACCCAGACCCGAGACAATATAGAAAAGTTCGTTTCCCATACTGTCCCAACCGGGGATCGAACCCGGAACCTCAGCTACGGAGGTCGTCAACTAACAATCACTTCTTTGTTGTTGTGTTGCTGCGTGTAAGTAAGGTTTACAGAGCTCCTGGGGGGTGCTACATTAGTAGCAGAATAAAGGAGACCCTTATTCGATTACGTGTGCTCACCATGACAGTACATCATAATCGGCGTCTTGGAGTTAGCCAGCTCCTCGTCCAATAGTCTATTCAGTTCCTCCTTATCAACGCCATCCTGGAAGCTGCCCTTCAGCCTTTCATAAACAGTCTTCGGTAGAATGTGCCATATGCCTAGAAATAAGGTAGATAAATAATAATGTTTATTTGGTCTTACAGTTATATTAGCAAAAACTAAGATGTCTAAAAATGTATGTATCGTCCTATATTTGTACTTATTATGTAAATTTTTAGTCATCTTAGTTTTTAGTAGACTAAAAATTTACATTTGGTCCCACAGTTACCAGCAACTAAATGAGGTTTTATTTCAATTTCCATTGTACCTACCTAACATCTTCTATAACTACGAAGGGGAAAATGGGAATAAATACCACCGGTGTTGTAAACGCAACTTATTACTCCCAATCACCACCACAGTGGCAAACTCGAAGGGGGCACACGGGAATAAAGGCTGTTTCGAGATAAAGGGTATCCTATATATTTATGTAGTACTACCTAATTTCATATTTTGCTGTGCTCTATTCCATCTAAATCCATTCAGTAATGTTTGCGTGTAAGAACTAGCGAGAGCGAGACGGTAAACGCAACTCATTATTCCCAATCACCATAACAAAGTCAATCTTTTTTATTCACATAGATTACATCAGTAGAATAGTCTCTGTATAAAGCAAATGAAGCTACCTCCGGTTCGGAACCTATAACTAAAGAGAAGATTTAAAGAGAAGACCGGCAAGAAACTCAGTAGTTTTTTTGTGGTAGACTCGAAGGGGTCAAATGGGAATGCTAAACAACGCGAAGTCGCTATCAGCTAATATTAGTAAAATCTCAGTAGGAAGTACGGTAGAGTATGCTGAATACTCACCAATCTTGACAGTACAGTGATCCACCTTCGACTGGTACTGGACGCTAAGGTTACGTCCACCGTCGATGCCGCTGGCAGACGGCTCGTCGTAGTCGATGTACAGGGGCCATTGTACTGAAAAACAACATCAATCTTAAGGGACACTACACTGGCGTCTTTTGAACGTCGACATGGGGCTTTAGCTACAGAATCAGAGCAATGTATGTGGTGTTAATCAATGTCTTTATTAACAGATTCAAAATAAATATTATAGAAATAATTAGTAATGCTAATAGGGACTATAGCTCGGTAAAAAACCGATTACTCTTTAGTTATTAGTTAGATTTCAATGAATACGTATCTTTTTTTATAAAAATAAATTCAAAATTGATAGCGACACAGCACATGAAAGATCAGTAGAGGGTGAATATACATCAATACTTCGTAAAAATTGTGCGAAGAAGTGCTGTTCCACTAAATTTTAAAGAACTACATCTTAGTAAACTTTTATTTACGCTATAAAACACAAAATGTGTTTTCCTAATTTTATTTAAATCTTAACGCAATAACAAACAGACATTATTATACTTAAAATTACTGGTTACTTAAAATTTTCTTGAATTTAATCTAAGTTTGATTTTATTTTTAAGCGCTAAATAATAAACATAGACAACATAAAGTCAATAGCGGGTGCTACCTGGATGAGAAAAGCACATGACAGTATTGTAGAGAGCTCTTGGGGAGGCCTATGCTGAAAAGCAAGACAATAATGACACATAATTATTGTTAATAAAGGCTATAATAAATAAATAAATAAAAAATAAACATAGAAATTAAAAACTTACCAAAATTGGCAAACACCAGGTTCCGTCTAAACGTCTTGGAGTACTTGAAGATGAGAGGCACCACGGCCACGTGGAACACAAACAGTCCTGCTGTTATAGTCGCACCCAACACTAGCACCCTGCAACACACAATATTCATTATACTAAGAGCAGACTGGACAGACTTCGTTCTGCCTAAAAGATTTGAAATGTGATTAATATAAACTTTATTGAATAGCAATAAAGTTCAAATCACCTCTCATTTTAGTTAGAAAATGTTTGTATAGGAAAAAGAAAAGGGCTGTCTTTAGGGTTTTCCCAGCAATTATTCAATTTTTTCTCTCCATTAAAAAATTGAGTTATGCGCTTATTAACATATTTTGCGATTAATTTTTATATTATAGACTAGCTGTCCCGACGAACTTCGTAAGGCCTATATTTTTAATTTCTAACATTTTAAACCTTCCCTTGGCCTTCACAATTAGCCAGATTGGTTAAGCCGTTTTTATGTTTTAGCGAGACTAACGAACAGCAATTAATTATTATATATGTCATCGTAAGATTGTAAAAATCGTTAGATTACAATCTATCTCGCGAGATAATCGAGGTTAGATTGTAATCTAACGATTTTTACAATCTTACGGTGACATATATAAGAAGATTAAGAGGCCTTCAAAACTACAACTAGAATCGCAAAATGTGTTGGTAAGCGCATAACTCGACAACGCTTGGACTAATTTTGACAATTCTTTTTTTAAAATGTTCGTTGAAGTCCAAGGATGGTTTTTACGATGAGAAAAAATCGAATTATTGCTAAGAAAGCTCTAAAGACAGCCTTTTTCAATACAAACGTTTTTTAACTAAAATTTAGAGTCAAGCCACGTTCCGAATCTTTTCGACAGGACGAAGTCTGTCGGGTCCGCTAGTCTATTATATAAAAATGAATCACAAAATGTGTTGGTAAGCGCATAACTCAAAAACGCTTAGACCAATTTTGATAAATTTTTTTTTTAATGTTCGTTGAAGCTTAAGGGTGGTTTTTATGGGGAGAAAAATTCGAATAATTACCGGGAAAACTCTAAAGACAGCCCTTTCATTTTTCCAGTACAAACGTAATCTAACTAAAATTTGGATTCAAGCCACATTCCACATCTTCTTGACAGAACAAAGTGTGTCGGGCCCGCTAGTAACATAATAAATAAATATTGGACAACATCACATACATTGCTCTGATTCTGTGGTAAGTAACTTAAGCACTTGTGTTACAGATATCAGAAACGACGACGGTACCACAACACCCAGACCCAAGACAATATGGAAATGTTTGTTTCACATATTGACCTGACCGGGGATTGAACCCGGAACCTTAGAGATGGCGCTCGCCAAAGTCAGGCCCGCTCGCCTCTCGGCTACGGAGGTCGTCATATCACATCATGCTGCGACCATTAGGAGCGGAGAAACAGTGGAAAATATGGAACAAAGGGGATAGTACACGTGCGAAGTAGGAGCGGGATACATTTTGAGAGAGGTAGGGCATAGCGATTTATCGCTCGAACTGGAGCAGCCCGACTGGTGAAATACCTCCACCTTACAGAAGACCGCAGCCAAATAACAATCACTTCTGTGTTGTTGTGTTCCTGCGTGTCAGTAAGGTTTCCAGAGCTCCTGGGGGGTGCTACATTAGTAGCAAGGGTCAAGCCTTCAAGGTAAGGGCGACAAGTTCAGTAACAGATTTATTATGCTGTACTTGTCACCCTTAAGCTAGGACCTCATTACCACTTAACATCAGGTGGAATGAGGTCAATCTTCAAGTGCAATATAAAAAAAAAAAATCTAGTACAGACTTGATTATGGCCACTTTGATAGTTCTAGGAATAAATACACAACACCAGTATGATACCATAACAATCAAAAATCAATCAATCACAATATGCCACATTATTTAAAAAATCACACCAATTCACTCACCAATATAGTTTGTTTTCACAAAATGTGAATACCATTTGTTCAAGCCACATAGTTACAGCAATATTAGAACCAGTTTTGTAAAATTAAGTACCGTCTCTTTGCTAAACCATTGACAGAAGTGATTACATCAATTTAAGCAGCACTTAAATAAGATGACAGGAAAATAAAAATCTTATTATCTGCAGTGCTTGGTTTAATTAAATATATTTATGTTATAGAGGAAGACTTGTTCAAAATTAATTGAAAATGTTTATAACAGGATTATTCTTATTTTAAGCTTTATCTTATCAGAGGAAAATAAATTATAATTATGATGAATGTTATAAAAGCAGCAGCATGGTCCATCGATTTTGAAGGTTTTCTTTATTAAATTAAGGATTTTAGTGAAAATATGCTCAGTGAAATTTAAATTATGGGAATGACTAGTAGAAATTTTGAACTGAAGTCACTCATCAAGTGGGTTAATTATTTAAGATCCAATTTTTAAGACTCATTCTTTCACAAGTCATCAAATTACCTGTAGCATTAAACATTACCTTAATAATTTCATATTCCAAAATAAAGTGTTTAAAATATCATTTAAGTTATTTCAGTATATCTGTTATGCTACCAAATTTGATACACATATTTTCAGTGTTATTTGCATAAAAACTAAACCGCTCTTATATAAATATAAGTATTCTATAATGTACTTACCCAATAGTGTATAAAGGCACACAAATTAGAATACCCTGTAAATCTAATTTCTCGACCATTTTTGATACAGGCACTTCCAATGAGAAAATCCAATTTTTTAAAGAAATATAGTTAAAAACGTATTAGTGAATTGCTAGAACTAGTAATTAATCACTGGTTAGTGCTATACGACAAATAGCAAGCTACAACCGTGCTATATTTTACTGAAAAAAGCAAAATACACGACCGGGCTAAACATTACTATGAAAATTACAAACACTCAAATTACTTAAAGAACAAAGGGCATTTCTTCACTAACATTTTAATCTTTTAATTAATCCGGCTTAACAACAGGTCAATGATTAATTTGAGATAATGTAAGATAATTATTTCCACTTTGCCGATTCCTGCACCTTCGAACTTTGGTAGCGTCAATGACATGACAGACATATGTTGTATTGACATTGACATATAACGGGCTGGTCTCGATCTCTTTCGTTTGTAAACAATTAGAAAGAGAGAGCAATAGTATGTTCCATGTTACGGAAGTCGACAAATGTTTTATTAAAAACTGGCGGCCGCCCGCGACTTCGTCCGCGTGGATTTCGGTTTCCATACAAACTTTCACCCCCCTTTTCAACCCCTAACAACCCTTTGGTGCCATTAAAAAGTAGCCTATGTCCTTTCTCAGGCTCTATAATATATGTGTACCTAATTTCATTTAAATCGGTTCAGTAGTTTCGGCGTGAAAGCCGGACAGACAGACAGAATTACTTTCGCATTTATAATTTATTAGATCATTTCAATAGGAATAATTCTTTCATACATATATTTTTGGTATCTTGAACCGTTTTCGCACGCAACGGAAGCCCTAAATTATTTCTTCGCTCCAAATAGTTGCAGCGTGATGTACCTAATATAGCCTGAAGCCTTCCTCGATAAATGGTCTATTCAACACAAAAACAATTTTTCAATTCGAACCAGTGGTTCCTGAGATTAGCGCGTTCAAACAAACAAACAAACTCTTCAGCTTTATAATATTAGTATGTTACGAGTCAGGAAAATGATTTACATTTTTAAAGCCCTTAGACGTTCAGCCCCAACAAAGGTCCTTTTCTTAGTATACACAACCCTATGCCAATCTATATTGACTTACTGCATAGGTATCTGGGAGGCTCCTGTAAGACCAGATTCCTAGAAATAGAACGGTCTCAAAGAGCACTTCTAAGGGTTACGCTGCAAAAACCATTTCGGTACCCCACAGACGCTCTCTACAAAGAAGCCACCGTGTAAGACAACTTTACATATGGCGTGTTTGCTGCTCTCAACACAAAAAAACACTGAACTGCCCAGACTATAAAGTACTTGCCTCAAAGCGCGTGTTTAAAATTCCCACACCCACTGTTTGCTCCTCGTTTGCCAAGCGCCTTCCTGGTTATTCTCACCCTTACATATACAACAACGTAAACCGCTTGTGTCTCCTGAAGGACTTACCTCTATACAAGGCCAAACAGGTAGTCAAATCTTGGCTCCTAGACCTAAACTACCTAGAAACGGAAGAAATCATTCCATAGTCATGACATGCTTAAGAATTCACATACACTCACGTACACCTTACACATAATCATAAAACACACACATATCCATTTACAGAAATACACCCTCACATACACACACACACACACACACTAACACACACACCACACCACACACATTCGCACACATACTTCTCTTGATAATTACACCCAGAAGTTATTTTATTTTATTTTTTGAATTTTTATTTTTTTTAGCTAGATTACTATCTTGTTGTTTTTATTATGTTTTTGGCAGTAAAAAGAACTGGAGCTTGCAGCTAAACTTTGTTTTAAAATTGTACTCAGGATCATGCTCACTCATCGACTACTGCGATACAGGCCTCGAGCCTAGTGCAGAAGTCACCGTTATTGTAACTTGCTTTTGTTTTTTGCCAATAAAGAATTATTATTATTATTATGTTTGTTTTTTCCAATATCTCGGGACTACAGAGTCCCGGACTTTTGGGAGGCGTGCATGGGGCCGAAGCCAACACGTAGAGGCCCTTTAAAAAAAACAAGTATAATCTAAATGTAATTCGACACCGACCGAAGATTATCCCTGTATACACTATAAAATGCAGCCAAGGACAACCCCCGGTCGGTGCAGGACTATGGAATGGAGTGGAAGAACAAGGAATCTGGGCTATTGGGTTGAGATGCTAATGGACTGGGTAACCGGGACTATGGGAAGGACTATGGCACCTGCCCGATCTATGTTTAAAAACACGATTAAAATGGGCAGGTGGTGACTCGCCATCTCACTGTCATGGGCCCCCCATTGGTCGCCCACTCAAGGCACGAAGCAGGAGCGACGGGGGGCAACATTGTGTGAGCGGCTCAGGGTGTGGAGAGGTGTGCACCGCTTTCTACCCAGTGGCTTACGCCACTGTGCCAACTCGCGACTTAGGCATCTTTCACTTCCACCCTGCGAGCATATAGCTCTGACGCCCCACTCTGGACGGCCGGCTAAGGCAAGCCAGAGGTGAGAGTCCTGCGGCCCCTGTGGGGTCCACTCCCACCGGCCAACTAAGGCAAGCGGAGGAAGGGGCCTGGTCGACTCTCAGGGGCACGGGTCCCAAGGGGTGTCAATCCCATTCAGCTCGCCACAAGCTGCCCTGGGGAGACTGACTGCACTGATAGAGAGTAGTCGCTCTTCATGGTGCGAAGATCACCAACTCTCACCAGCGGGCGATGGGCTCGTCACTTCCCTACGCCTTTATTATTATTATTATTATGTTTATTGTACATACGGTCAAAAGCACATCAGACTACAAACTTTGAACTCCTTACCGTACTTATGTAGGGTAGTTAAGAACTAAAATTGAACAGCAAGTGTTTATCTTAGTGTGCTTTCTACTTCACTTAAGAAAAATAAATAATTTAAAAGTTTGATTTTAATAGAACTTAATGATTTAATAATTGCCCTTATTATTATGGCTATAATTATATTGTTAGAGTCCATTTAAATGTTACATGAGCTTTGCATTTTTAGAGGTGCCGCCGTTTTGGAAAAAAGGTGTTTGCACCCCTTTATCCAAAATAGCGGCCGGGGCACAAGGGTGGCGCCCCCATAAACTTGAGTTTAAGCTTCTATTGACATCCACCCCCACCCCCCACATGTTCTAAAAATAAAATTATTTTCGGTCCTTAAATTGTAACATTTCAATGGACTATTAAGTTTGTTTGAATGACAACTAAGAGAGGAGTGAGTGCTAGAAGGTCAAAAATACTTCACGGTGAACACTTGCTTATTTCTATTGTATAAATTATAATCATAATATATCTATGGTATAATCTAGCTAAAAAAATCAAAGTATCAGACTATTACAAAAGTAATGAAAGACGTTTTTCTAACAAACCAACACGAGAAATAATGATTAAATTTATTGTTTTTGATACGTCGTGGCTATTTGCCAGAAAAAGGGTGAACAGACGCCAGAAAATGATTTTCTAAACCCATCTATCTATAAATTTTATTATAAAGGCGTTCCAGTCTGTTTATCGAAAACTTTCAAAGATGCATCCATGTATACACCAACCCTTATTGTTTCTACAGTTATCACTTCGTTCGAAAGCTCTCCAGCTTTCATTACTGCCTCCACGTGCGGTCCCCAGAAATGATGACCATTGTGTGGATTCTTAAAATTCACCGCCACATTCCCTCTGAGACTAGCAACATAAACCACTTCCAATTCAATGGACCCTCGGTATGCTGACAAAACAGCTGTCGCCGACTGTCCTGGGGCCAACTCGGTCTCCATAGACGTCGTTGTTCCAATTGTAACTGTCTCAGACTTCTCCACGCTTTTCCCCCAAGTTGAAGTGTAAGAAATGCTTGTGGTACCAGTAAGTTTACCGAATATGAAGTTGACGTCATACTCTATCTCCTGACTGACTGTCATCTCGTTCGATTTAGACCAGCTAGTGGTCATCGAGTTTTCAACCGTCTGACTTATTCCTGTGTTTACTTTGATCGTCTTGTCAGAGTTGTTCTCAAAATCCTGGGACATAACTAGGACGGGTTTCCTCTCAAAATGTTTCACTCTTGCAGATTTGATAGCCAGAATCCTGGTCACCTGTTCGTAACTGTATTTTTTGTACAGATCCCCCCACGGTGTAGGACTTTTCAAATACGCATTGTTTGGTTTCCTACCGAAGTGCTTCTTTAGACAGTCGTACAGATTTCTAGTGTTGATCTTGAATAAGTTGATATCATCTGTAGACACCACTTTTGTGTCTATTCCTGAATAGTCAATGGTGACTTGGCTATTGATGTCCGTAGATACGTCAAGACGTATTCTCGCTTGTGTAGTTTTTATGAAGATAAGTACAAATATACACTGAATCACTGTCTTCATTTCGCTCGATTGTCAAAGAGTTCCTAAATTAGTACTAACGAAGAAAAATCCACAATAGACTCTCCACAATCGTTGAGATAACGACAACTGAGCATTTGCTTACTAACCCACAAATTTGGGAACTGCGAGAGATATACCAAGCATACGAATGTATGTACTTATGTTTGTTCGTCCTCCGTATAAACATTGCCACTAGTGAAATTTTGACAATTAAGTTTTCTTTGTGTGTTCAGATAGAGAATCTTAGGGCTTTTTTTCGAGAGGGTAATGCCTACCGCACCATCACTCTCTGCGGAGAACAGAGAGTTGTGTGTTAAAGTCACACCGACTAAAACCCCCTCGCTGGCCAACACTGCGCAGTTGTGGGGGAGACGGGATCAGCAGACTCCCCCATGTGCCACGCAAAGTAATGGACGCCAGGCTTCGTTGCCTATTGCTACTATGGAAGGCCGGATAGAATCCCATTACCCAAGGAGGCCAGTAAACGCAACATCGCATCCTCCTCTGCCGCGATTTGCGTCCCGCGGGGTCTTGGAGGACTGGGCGACTTGCAAAAGAAATACAGAGCCCCCTTCCTGCGATAAAAAAAAACAAATAATCAGAGAAATTTAAACCAATGTACAAAGAGGGATCGTATGTCCTGAACAGGAGGTCTTTGATCAAAAACGAAATAGATAATTAGACCTACCTACGTGTCTGATCGGATGAAATTTTTTTTAAGTCTTATAATCGGACCTTACCTTCAAGAAGACAAGAGAAGTTTGGAACGGAAACTTGTGTTGCAAGACGTAACTATATCCCCTCGAATACGTTTTCATGAACGAAATATTATTTAAGCACATCTAAAACCACGTTTTCATTCCCCAACTTTCAATTAATCTTGAAAACGAAACGCTTGTTATTGACTTATCTACTTATTTTTTAAATTGAAGAACTGTAACAAACAAAGTAACGGGCTTCAATTAGTCTTATTTATATCTTGCGTGTTGGACTTGACCTATAACTTAAGATATCTTCGGATAAGGTACATTATAATTATATTTATTAGATATCATTAAATGACATTGTTTTTGCCTGCGACTATTCTTATTGTTTTAATACCTCGTGCTGTTTTCATAAATGTTTTATACCAAAAAGTAAACATTGAGTCGCTTCCGTTTACTGTCTGTTCCGTGGTAGGTACATATGAATGACTCTATGTAGGTATGCTTAGATTTTGATGCGGTTTTTATAAATTACATAAAGTGATCAAAGAGGCAAGGCATCACATCGACCTATAGGTACTATACGAACGTGCCCAAAATTTATACCACATACTAAAGGTTGAAATTCGATTGAAGAAGTTTGGCAGAAAATAGTAGGTATGTCACTTTGATTCAATCTCCTTTTACTCCATTGAGAAATATAATTATATTCTTAGTAGCTTTGCCCACGACTTCGTACGCGTAGACTACAGGATTTAATTTTTTTAAATAAAATTTAATTATTTTTCTAAAAGTTATTCTTTTAGAATACTACTAGTTTTAATAGCCTAAGTTATTATTTATTACATCAGCTACCTACCAGTAAAAGTCCCGTCAAAATCGGCCCAGCCATTTCAGAGATTAGCCGGAACTAACAGACAGACAGACGGACAAAAATTAAAAAAAATATATTCTACATATGCATGTAGTAAAAGCAGTTATTTTAATAATACAGACACTCCAATTTTATTTATGTGTATAGATTTTAACGCAAGGAACTTGTGTCTATAATGTACCTTTGTAGGCTCTGTTACTGCTACCTTTCCGCAGGCATTTATATTTATTTATAAGATACTTATTGCAACGATGGGTATCGTTGTTCAAGATTACCTACATAAACGGAAACAGCGTATGATAATGTAAGTTTTGTAGTAAACTTTACATAAACCGATTTTATTATTTTTATAGTACTAAACGCCGTACTAGCTAGGTGTCTTCGATTCCGTGGTTTTCAAACATTTCTGCAACGAATGTACCACGGGCCGATAAGTATGTAGTTCTAAACATATTCGGCAGAGGGCACTTACCGGAGGCTAACGGTTGATACAGCAGAAAAATTTCATCGCCTACGATAACTTGCGGTTAGCTCAGTTGGTAAGAGCAGCACGCGGGATACGTGAAGGTCGTGGGTTCGATTCCCGCACCGCAAGGGGAGATAAAAAAATTATGTTTGTAATATTTAAAACTTTACATAAAACTTACTAACTTACTTGATAATGTAAAACTTTGGACAAAAGCACACAAATAATGTTTTTCTTACAATGTAGATAATATTTGCATGTATCAATCAATAGTTACAATATAGAGGTCAATGGTAGATACCAATACCAGTAAGACAACGTCATTGAATATTATTCATTCTCGATTTACACAACCAATCAGTGATTTATTATTAACTGAGTGTCTACCAATTGAAGAAATAAAAATAAAACAAGGAAACTCAAATTATGATGTTAAAAATCGTGCTAAGTTTGTTATTGCCGTTATTCTGTGATGCGAAGATAAAATTGAATATAACAGTTGCGGCAAATAAAAATCACGCCACCGTCAAATATTCTGGAAGTGATGCTAAATTAATAACCGATTATGAGGTTGGACTTTTTAATATCAGCATGGCTAATCTTAACGCAGGCGTGCTACTAGAACTAGGTAGAGTACCTGATGAAATCTTTTTTAAAGACCCAACGCCTTACGGTGATTTGTTCAAGAAATTCAAATGGCCTGAGGTCAGGAGGAACTTGGAAATCAACAAAGTTGATGTACAACTCATCACAAAGGAAGTCATCCTCAAAACTGAAGCTCATGACAACAATTCTACTGCAGATTCGGTAATAGAACGATCCTTGTTTACCAGTGTCGAAAACAGCGTTTATTCCGATTGGTCTACGTCCGGTTTGCCTGCAGAAGACATAGCCTACGAAGTTAATATAAAAGTTGGGCACAATTCTTATAAATATCAAAACACATGGAGGAATCGTGCATCTAGATACTTCTCATCGCAAATAGGAAGGTCGGATAAGAGAAACATGACATTAAAATCCGGTCAGGGACTTGTATTAAAGCTGAAAGCCCTGAAGACTTCGTTCATCGTTCGAGTGGATTACAAAGCTGATCTCATTGGCAATTTAGTATTAGATTACGAACAGTTGTATGGAAAGTACCACTTTTATGCTCCAACGGTGAACAACATAATGAAGACAGCGAAGATTGTTAATGAGATAAAAACGAGTGAGACGATAGAGATAAGATGTTACACTGATCCCAAGTTGGAGGTTTACGACAGAGATACAGGAGCTCTTATAAGGTTAAGGAAGCAACTGTTTTGGAAAAACAAAAAGGATGACCTTTTGAAGTTCCTAAGAAGTCCGAAGACGATTGGAAAGAGATTAAAGAAGAATTGATAGAAGATTATGGCAATTATTTCCCCATTATCTTATGAATCACGTTGCATTTCGACCTCGCACCAACGAGCAGCGTGGTAAATCATTTATATGCAATATTCCTCATTGTGTTTAGATACTGTCAAATGCGAAAATTAGAAAAACCAAAACGTATTAAAATTAAGTGTCCAAATCTTAAAAAATACACAAGTTTTGCTAAAGAGGAAATTATCGTATGAAATCACGGCGTCAATTCCATAAGTTTTTGAGTTATCAGTGACAGTAATTACATATACCAAAACCCCGCCAAATTCGCCGATCATCGATACTGAGCATGATGGCCTAGATACGAAATACACGAGCCGCAGCGTCAGCGCAACGTGCCCCCGCCGTGACGTCAAGCAGCGTTGCCGATTCCAAATTTCTACACGTTTTTCGTTCACTTGGTTCTAGCATCGAACCCTTGCAACATCTTAGATTAGGCTTAGGGTAATTAATTGTAATTTGTTTTATTTTAAATAAATTTGTTTAAATTAAATTAGTTTTTTTTAGATCCTTCGGCTGTAGCCTACGTAATTGGCGCAGTCGGTAGGATACTCGCGGTCGATTAGCGGGAAGATCTTTTCTAATATCGAGAGTAGGGACTCGCGGATCGCCCGGGCAGCTATCAAGCTCCGTTTCGAGTATCCAGAATCTACGAGAGCTGCAGCCACACGGAGGAGAGTATCCAGACATCGATACGACCAGCAGAGAAGAGACATGAGTTTGTGAGTTGCACAGAATCTTTCTTGTGTTGCTTCCCTTGTGTTTTTCCTAGACTAGATTCCTTTTTCTTTTAAAAATTTTCCGTCCTAATTCCTCAGGACCCAGCGAGTCTGCGCTCTTGCAGTCTCGCCGGCAAAGACACTTAGATCATAATAGAAATTTAGATACTAGTGATTCAGATTTAGATTTAAATTCGTTGTTTAATAGTAGTACAATGGCACACGAACCAGATACTATTTTTAAGGCCTTACGCCCAGTGCCAGATTTCGATGGCAATCCTAATGTGCTCACTAGATTTATTAGCATTTGTGATAAAATAGTTTCAACATATTTAAGTAATCAGCCAGGTAGTGAGTTATCCAACCTTTGCTTATTAAACGGCATATTAAATAAAATTACCGGGCCTGCCGCCAGTATTATAAATTCAAATGGCATTCCAGATAATTGGCTAGCTATTAGGAATACATTGATAAATAATTTTGCAGATCAGAGGGATGAAACCGCTCTGTACAATGACCTCTCTTTGGCCACTCAAGGGAGTAAATCACCCCAAGAGTTCTATGATCACTGCCAGTCATTATTTAGTACGATTATGACGTATGTGAGTCTGCATGAGACATTAGCGACCACTATAGAGGCAAAGCGTGTTTTATACCGTAAACTCACAATGCAGGCATTTGTTCGCGGCTTACAAGAACCCCTTGGCTCGCGCATTAGATGCATGAGACCTGACTCGCTCGAAAAGGCTTTAGAATATGTACAAGAGGAGCTGAATATCATGTACTTACAACAACGTAATGACGTAGTAGCTAAGCCACATTCGGCACCTAAAATACCATCAGCACCCGTACACATTTTAAAACCTCCACCAGCACCATTCTGGCCTGCACCAGCTATTCAAAGGCCATTACCACCGCCACCTCAGCCATTTAGATTCGCTCCGCAACCTCATCAAGGTTTTAGGGCCAACCCTACGCATGGCTACCAACAGCCACAGGCGCGTGCCGGTCCCTCGCGAACTCAGCAGATGTTTAGTGCTAGACCACCTAACTATAACCCGCATAGTAACGTTTTCCGCCTTCAGCCTAGAAACCAGCCTAATCAATCTTTCACACCGAAGCCGATGAGCGGTGTTCAGCATTTTACACCCCGACAGTTACCTCCATCGGGAGGCCTTCGTGGTCATGATTGGCGTGCTCACGGAAATCCACCTCCTACAAATTATTTTAAATCGCGCGAAATGAACATGAATGAGTGTTACGACGCGAGTTCTTATTACAACGATTACTACAACCATAGTGACTCGGATTACAGTTGGCCACAGTATAACGAATACGCAGAGAGTTATGATTGCGCAGACCCTTTGTATTACGATAGTCAAATTGAGTTATTGCCTTACTATGACAACTCTCAATCTTTAAGTAATGCTATTGATGCTGAGGACTGCCCAGTCTCAGATGATAGCCAAAATTTTCGGAAAGACCAAATATCAAAAAAGCCAAAATAGAGATTAACTTACAAACGCAGAGGCAGTTACCATACATTCAAATTAATAATCCATCTCTTAAACTTTTGATAGATACTGGAGCCAACCAATCATTTATAAGTCCGCAGGCTGTTCAAAATTATTTTTCTGATATTCCATTAAATTACGATCCCTTCGAGGTCACTAATGTTCATGCTACTTCTAGAAATGATTACTCAATTACATTGCCTTCTTTTTCAGAATTCGGAGATCCAGATGACATTAAGTTTTTCGTTTACAAATTCCATAATTACTTTGACGGACTTATCGGACTTGACTTACTAACTAAATGGGAGGCTAGAATCGACTTGAAAGACAAGACATTAACTACGCGATCCACTGTTAACGACATAAAATTATTTAACTCCCGAAACGTTAATTTGTACGAAGATATCATTCCAGCACAGAGTTCAAAGTTAGTTAGACTACCAGTTAACGCCCCGGATGGTGACGTGTACATTCCTGAGCAAATGACGTGTAATTGCATAATCACAGAATGCGTAACTACCGTAGTTGACCATCGCGCTGTTTTAGAGGTTCAGAACTTAACCGATAATGACGTAATTCTTTCGTTAGACTTTTTTGTTAGTGCAGAATTGTTTAATGTTGAGTGCACGCGTACTGAACAACAGTCTCGCGCGCAAGACGTAATATCGCGTTTGCGTACTGATCATTTAAACCCGGAAGAAAAAGCTAATTTAATATCACTATGCTCGCGTTACGCAGATGTATTTTACATTGAAAACGAACCTTTAACTTTCACTAATAAGGTTAAGCATCGAATTAATACCACCGATGAAATCCCGGTTTATACAAAAAGCTATAGATATCCTTTTGTTCATCGTCAAGAAGTTAAAGATCAGATAGAGAAGATGCTTTCGCAAGGTATCATTAGACCATCAGAATCCGCGTGGAGTTCACCCATTTGGGTTGTGCCAAAGAAGGCTGATGCCTCGGGCAAACAAAAATGGCGTATAGTTATTGACTTTCGGAAGTTAAATGAAAAGACGATAGATGACAAGTACCCGATCCCCAACATTACAGATGTATTAGATAAATTAGGCAAGTGTCAATACTTTACAACTTTAGATCTTGCTAGTGGTTTTTTTCAAGTAGAAATGGACCCTAGAGATATCCAAAAGACCGCCTTCAATGTAGAACACGGGCATTTCGAATTTCTAAGAATGCCCATGGGTTTGAAAAATTCTCCATCTACCTTCCAACGTGTGATGGATAACGTTCTAAAAGGCTTACAGAACGAGATTTGCCTCGTGTATCTCGATGATATCATTGTTTATAGTACCAGTCTCCAGGAGCACATGATTAATCTCGAAAAAGTCTTCCAACGACTTCGAGAGTCCAATTTTAAGATCCAAATGGACAAATCTGAGTTTCTCAAGCTTGAAACAGCTTATCTCGGACATGTAATAAGTAGTGAGGGTGTCAGACCTAATCCCGATAAGATTTCCTCTATTGAGAAGTATCCTCTTCCAAAAACCCCTAAAGAGATCAAACAGTTTCTCGGTCTATTAGGATACTATAGGAAATTCATTCCCGACTTCGCTCGAATCACTAAACCACTGACTATGTGCCTGAAAAAGAATAGAAAAATTACATTAGATGACGATTACTTAGACTGTTTTGAAAAGTGCAAAAAGTTACTTACCAATGACCCCATACTTCAGTACCCCGACTTTAACAGAGATTTTATACTTACGACTGACGCATCTAACTTTGCAATAGGAGCTATCCTTTCCCAAGGATCAGTAGGTTCTGATAAACCCATATCGTACGCTTCACGTACCCTAAATGAGAGTGAAACTAACTATAGCACAATAGAAAAGGAATTACTCGCTATTGTGTGGGCAACTAAATATTTCCGCCCGTATCTCTTTGGCAGAAAATTTAAAATCTTAACCGATCATAAGCCACTCCAGTGGATTATGGGCCTCAAGGAGCCTAACTCCAGATTAACTAGATGGAGACTTAAACTTAGTGAATACGATTTCACAGTTATATACAAAAAGGGTAAAAGCAATACCAATGCTGATGCCCTATCCAGAATAGAAATTCATAATGAAGAGATCAGCTCCATAATCGCCAATCCTTCTGAAAGGCCACTAACATTAGATAATTCAGCTACCAGCACAGCTCATACCAGTCAAGAGAACCCTATCTTAGAAGTTCCTATCACTGACGAACCACTAAACAAATTCCACAGACAGTTATCTATGACTATAGTAGGTGACATTAAACGAAGACCAGTAGTGACTAAACCTTTTGAATCTCATACTAAAGTGACAGTACAAGTGACAGAATCCAACTTAGAAAATGACGTAGTTAGTGCCATTAAAGAGTACATTAATCCTAAAATTAAAACTGCAATCATAATTAATCCCCCCTTAGCTATGTATCAGATTATTCCCATCATCCAAGATAAATTTAAAAGTTCATCAATGAACCTTGTGCTTTGTAAAGTTGAGTTAGAAAATGTAAAAGAGTACCTTAAACAACAAGAAATTATTAGACAATATCATGATGGAAAAACGAACCATAGAGGGATAAATGAGTGTTATCTCGCTTTATCTCGAAAGTATTATTGGCCTAAAATGAGAGACCATATAACTAAATATATAAACGATTGTAGTATATGCGGCCAAAGTAAATATGACAGAAATCCAATTAAACAGCAATTCAATATCGTTCCACCTGCAACTAAACCACTAGAAATAGTTCATGCTGACTTATTTACAGTTCAAAGCGAAAAATACATTACCTTCATAGATGTTTTCTCCAAATATGGACAAGCTTATCATCTTAAAGATGGTACAGCTATCAGCATACTCCAAGCCCTGTTAACCTTCTGTACTCATCATGGCTTACCCCTGACAATAGTGACAGACAACGGAACTGAATTCACCAACCAACTCTTTTTAGAATTTCTGAAACTTCACAAAATATCACATCATAAAACTTTACCTCATTCCCCTAATGATAATGGTAACATAGAAAGATTTCACTCTACCATTTTAGAACACTTACGTATTTTAAAGTTACAGCAGAAAGATGAACCGATAGTGAACCTTATGCCTTACGCAATTATAGCATATAATAGCTCAATACATAGTTTCACCCGTTGCAGACCATATGACATACTCAAAGGACACTTTGACCCACGTGACCCTATAGACATTGACCTTACTGAGCGTTTACTTCAACAATACGTCCAAACACATAGAGAACAGATGAAAGCAGTTTATGATATTATAAATGAATCTGCGTTAGCCCGCAGAACAGATCTTATAGAAAGTCGTAATAAATCCAGAGAACCTGAAGCTGAATATGAACCTCAGCAGCAGGTATTCATAAAAAATCCATTTGCAAGCAGGCAGAAGGTAGCTCCTCGGTATACCCAGGATAAAGTTCTAGCTGACCTGCCTATCCATATATATACTTCCAAAAAACGAGGTCCAGTAGCAAAATCTCGATTAAAGCGAACACCTAAGAATGTCAAATTGTTACAGGACACTTCTGTTGCTGACTGCTTACCTGGTTCGCGCCCAGGAGATAAGACTTGACAATCTGGATGAAGGACCTGGACTGTTACCCTTTAAACTCGGACCGTCCCGACTAACGACTCACTTTCATACCTTTCTACAATACATAGACCTTGACACAATAGAGCGTGACATTTCTATTTTAAAAGAACAGTTACTAGATTTTGAAGACAGACTAAATAACGATACTTATCTTTTATATGAACTCCAAATAATGTACTTGAGTAATAAAACAGATAAAATTCTAGATCACTTAAAGAGCCTTGAACCGAGCAGGACAAAAAGAGGTCTGTTAGACGGATTAGGGTCAATTATTAAGAGTATTACAGGAAATTTAGATTATCAGGATGCCATTAGATATGAAGACGCGTTAAAGATCTTAGAAAGTAATCAGAATAAAATAGCTACGGAATTTAATAATCGTATTAGTTTAAATAATAATTGGATGTCTGAACATAATTCAATTTTAAACCAAATTTTAGATAATCAGAATAAAATTAATTCCACCTTACAAATCATGTTAGATAATACTGCAAATAATGAGAATAATTTAATTAAATATGGTAAATTTGCACAGTTGCTAGCAATCATCTCAGAAAATACAGATGATTTACTAGACGAGCTCATTAGAATAGAAAATATATTAGCATTTACTCGTACAATGACCACCCATCATTCTATGTTGAGTTTAAATGTACTTAAGAAAATGATAGAACGCTTAGGTTCTATCTATGGTAGAGATAAAATAATAGAGTTAGAATTAAGAGATTATTTTAATATTATAAAATCTGGTTCATACTTCGTTAGGAAACAGATAGTTATAGTTTTTAGGTTTCCAATAGTTTCTGGTAACACTTATGATCTATATAGGTTGTCTTTAGCACCCAATAAATTCCACCAAGTCCTAATACCCCCCTTTCCTCTCATAGCAACTAATAGAAAAGAATTTGTGTACATAGAGGCTGAATGCCCGAAGTTTGAAGATCAACATCTCTGCGAGGAGAGCTCACATCAGAAGCTTCGCACCCAACCTGACTGTGTACAAGAGATCATCTTACATCAAACTATAAGCTCATCATGCAACTTATCCAGCATCCAACTATCAAGAGAGGCAATGGAACAACTAGATGACCGAAGTTACGTTATAACGTTTCCCCGACCTACTCGAGTTCAACTGCACTGTGGCACCGACGACTACAATTTGCTGAATGGCAGTTTTCTGGCGACAGTACCTATCCATTGTTCGCTGCGTACTTCGGAATTTACTATCACAAACATCGAAGATATAATACAAGGCCATCCATTGAAGATCATGAAGATCACTTATCCAGAGACTACAAAGATGACAGCATCACCGCAACTTCATCTGAACACCATTGATCTGAAACAACTTCATAAGATTCAAGATAGAATCATGGTACAAACTCCGCTTCGACTTACACCGATGTCCGAAACACTTTACCATACGACGATACCATTTTACATCGTGTTATTCGGTGCAGCCGCACTTGTAGCAGCCATACTTATCCGCCGATATGGACTATGGAAATGTAACCGAGAGAAACAAGATGCTACTGAGATGACCAGCAGCCATCGAGATGAAGCCTCCGAGGATCCTGAAAATCATATCTACACCAAACCATCTCAACCAGCAATTTTTTCTCTCAAAATTGGAAAATAATTGCTGTTCTGAGGGAGGAGGAATTACATATACCAAAACCCCGCCAAATTCGCCGATCATCGATACTGAGCATGATGGCCTAGATACGAAATACACGAGCCGCAGCGTCAGCGCAACGTGCCCCCGCCGTGACGTCAAGCAGCGTTGCCGATTCCAAATTTCTACACGTTTTTCGTTCACTTGGTTCTAGCATCGAACCCTTGCAACATCTTAGATTAGGCTTAGGGTAATTAATTGTAATTTGTTTTATTTTAAATAAATTTGTTTAAATTAAATTAGTTTTTTTTAGATCCTTCGGCTGTAGCCTACGTAATTCAGTGAACGACTTATTTTTATAAAAATAAATAAAACATTGTTTATGTGGTTTGGTTTTCCGATCAAAAATTTAAATATTTTGTTGTCATAAAAATATAAATATATTTTATGTTCGGGCATAATTCGTGGTTTGTAAACCGATTTAGAATTTTTTTGTCTATATTTTTACCGAAAGATTGGCTGAAAGAGTTCGCTTAGAAAATACAAAAATACTTAACAACTTATAAGCATTTCGACTACTTCCTAACATTAGTAGCTCAAGATAGATAGATAGATACATTTTATTGCACAGAAAATTTACAGAAATTGGTTTTACCGACATATTTAAGTACAATATAGGCGGTCTTATTGCTAGAGAGCAATCTCTTCCAGACAACCTTTAGGTAGAGGAAATAGTAGACATCGAGAAACAGGTACAGCCGTGCAAAATTTCTTGAGAAAAATACTAACAGAAAATATCACTACTCAACTCAAGCACTCTCTCTTACTTCACTTATAAAGATTTTAAATGTGTTTGAAATTCATTTTAATTTTTTATATTTGTAATCAAATGGGATAGCAGATAAGCACAGAAATTAAGAGATCATGCGCAGGAGCTTTATTTTTTTTATTCTTCCATCAGAAGTTACATGAACTTGCCAACATGAAGATGTCAAATCATTGATCGAAACTCCGCAACACGTTGATTCAACTTCGTTGCCAAACTTATTGACCATGAATACGAGGCTTTAGTACAAAGGTTCAGGAATCGAACCTAACACTGGGCCACTGAGCCTACCTTCAGACTTAGGTCAAGGTGACCAAAGACAATAGTCCACCCAACGAGAGATGGCCCACACTCGCCCATTGAACTTACGTAAGAACAGCTCTTAGTAAACTGGTCCATTAAAATTAATGGCAGCCATTGGTAACGTGTCGCGTCACGCGTGTTGACGGCCTTATGAGCTAATTAGGGCAGGTTACACTATATTATTAAGACTGCTAACTAAAGATTAGGTTAACTTAGGATTTACTTGTTGTGTTGACAGATATAAAAGCATGTACATTGTTTCTGGAAATCAAGACTTCGAGCATAGATAGATAGATACTTTATTGCACAGAAAAAATTACAGAAATCGGTTTTACAGACATAATCAAGTACTATTTAGGCGGTCTTAGCTTAGGTAAGGAGTACTGAAATCCAGAGGATTAAAAATAATCCGTTTTAATTTAGGCAAATATCTATGGAGCTTTAAGATACCGAGACATGAAATAATATACAAAAGTTCATTTTCCATTTTGACCCGACCGAGAGTCGAATCCAAGACCTTAAGAGATCGCGCGGCGCCTATTTCCGGCCCGCTCGTCTCTCGGCTACGGAGACAAAATAAAAGTACATAGTATTTTGATTTAATTTTGTAAAGATACTCGTTGCCTTAACTATTTTTGATGAAAAAAATAACCAATTGCCGGAACTATGGTTTAGAAATTACTCAAGTTAGTGTAACCCGCCCCAAATGCATCTGATTTGTATAGATCACGCTCGTAACATCTCTTTTCAGTCGAGCCAATCTCATCCTTATCACTTGAACCATAATGACATAATTAATTCGATGAGCTTTTAACTAAGACGTTCGTTTGAAGCGGTGAAGAAATTGCAGCATTTTGAACCTTATTAAGATCACAATAAGACAATCCATCTTTCCAATAGTCAACGTCCTTGCACTTATTTCGTTGCATTCTTTTTGGTTAAATCTGAAGGACATTCATGATTAAAGTATCTGTCAAATGAGGAAGTTTGCGTACAAAATATCCACTAAATGGCAATAGTAGGCGTGGGGTCTAACTGCTACGTGATTGGTTATGGTTTATATGACATTGACGGACATGTCACCATGACATTTAAATCACCAATCAAATAACAGTTAGACCCCACGTCTATGTATCGCCATCTAGTGGATTTTTCATGTGGGATCGCCCTTATTGTAAAACCTAGACTACTTATCGCACGCCTATATTATGAAAACCTGCAGGCATAGCATGCGCCACGCGACTAAATTTTATCGAACTGTGTTAACAAACGTGAGAAAGAGAGGTAGGGCATAGCAATGTATCGCTTGAACTGGAGCAGCCCGACTGGTGAAATACCTCCACCTTCCAGAAGACCGCAACCAAATAACAATCATTCCGGTGTTGTTGTGTTCCTGCGTGTGAGTAAGGTTTCCAGAGCTCCTGAGGGGTGCTACATTAGTAGTAGCAGGGGTCAAGCCTTCAAGGTAAGGGCGACAAGTCCAGTAACAGATTTTTATTATGCTGTACTTGTCACCTTTAAGCTAGGACCTCATTACCACTTAACATCAGGTGGGATGATGTCAATCTTGAAGAGCAACATAATATATATATATATATATATATATATATATATATATATATATATATATATATATATATATATATATATATATATATATATATATATATATATATATATATATATATATATATATATATATATATATATATATATATATATATATATATTCTTTTTGAAGACCTATATATACGTATGGGTTTGATGAAAAAACAAATTTGAGTTTCAGTTCTAAGTATGGGGAACCCCAAAAATGTATTGTTTCAGGCGAGACATGACGAGTCCGTAAGGGTTTCGTTTTTTGCCATTCGGTTACGGAACCCTAATAAATGTTCACACCAGATTGTGTGATATAGATATAGTGTTTTACAAGTTTTTTCCCGCTAACTCCCGTTTCCGTGGGAATTTTGCAATATCCTGTTGCAATTAAGCTTTAAGTTAACTAAGGTTAACATGCCAAATTTCAAGCGTCTAACTTAAGCGGTTTGGATTTTTCATACAAAAGGATTTTCCCGCTAATTCCTGTTCCCGTGGGAATTCCGGGAATTTCTTTCTCACTGCACCTCTACGGTACCTAAGCTATGTCCCTTCCAAATTTCATGTGCGTTTAGCCGTTTAGGCTGTGCGTTGATATGTCAATTATTAGTTAGTCCGTTAGTTTCTCCTTTTACATTTTAAGATAAGTAAAAAAAAATATTGGAAACATCACATACATTGCTCTTATTCTAGGGTAAGTAGCTTAAGCAGTTGTGTTACAGAAATTCGGATTTAAACAACAACGGTACTACAAGAACAGGAACCGAGACATTTCTATATTCAAAAGTTCGCTTCCCATATTAGCCCGACCGGAGATCGAATCCAGGACCTCAGAGATGGCGCGACGCCAAAGATCGGTCGTTAAATAAAACTAAAGTTAAATGACTAAGATACCCATAAGTTTTTTCATGTCCTGTAAAATCTTACAAAAGCCGATAAGTACGCGGTATTTACATAACCGTCTTCACCATAAGGGCACACGGGGCCTGTGCCCAGGGCCCCCATTCTCTGGGGGCCCCAAAAGACCGACCATTTCTCTAACCAAACAACCAGCAGCGGTCTAATATCGTAAATCACATATTTTATCAAACAATTTAGTTTTAATAGCTTTTTTTACTTTTCAAACCCCCAGGGCCCCAAACTCTTGTGTGCGCAGAGGCCCCAAAGTCTTGTGTGTGCAGAGGCCCCAGATTCTTGTGTGCACAGGGCCCCCAAATGCTTGTGTGCCCAAGGGCCCCAGGCTGGTTTAAGACGGCATTGGTTATTTAAACACTTTCGCGGTATATTTCGCTTTTATACGTACCTACAGATTAGCGACTCGGCGCAGCTACTCATGCGCGCAATCTCTGTTCCTTTCCCTCTGATACTTCGTTCCTAAAATCCTCAATAAATGGAATATTGTTGGATAGTCCATTTATTGAGTATACAACAACAAAAAGATTTTTTCAATTCGAACCAGCACGTCCTGAGATGAGCTGAGCTGGAGCACCCGACTGGTGAAATACATCCACCTTACACGAGACCGCTGCTAAATAACAATCACTTAGGCGTTGTTGTGTTCCTGCGTGTGAGTAAGGTTTCCAGAGCTCCTGGGAGGTGTTACATTAGTAGCAGGGGTCATGTCTTCAAGGTAAGGGCGACAAGTCCTGTAACAGCTTTATTATGCTGTACTTGTCAGCCTTAAAAGTATTACAAATAGATACTAATACGGCCTCCTTTACCGACAGGCGAGCGAGCCAGACTTTGGCGTTGCGCTATCTCGATGCTCCCGGGTTCGATTCCCAGTCGGGTCAATATAGAAGTTTTCTATATTGTCTCTAGTCCGGTTGTTGTGGTACCGTCGTTGTTTCTGATTTCTGTAACACAAGTGCTTAAACTACTTTCAACAGAATCAGAGCTATGTATGTGATGTTCTCCAATATGAAACTGGGATCCCAAAAAGGTATCGGTCCAATTTCTTTACACCATGACACCGCCGCATATCCACTTATTCTAGTTGATAAATTATGTGGTTGTAACCATGTTTGAATTTCCAATACCCATATACCCATACTGTTGACAATTTAGACCTGGAGGCCTACTCCCGAAAACGAAACGAACGTTGCGGACGACGGATCCGCAACGTTCGGCGACTTTTGCTACTCTTCAAAGCTTTCGAATCCGGCGTATTCGATTCCCTCCGAACTATTGGTGTTTTTGACACTTATCCGTTCGAATGAGCTACTCCCGAGTGCAATTTGACGTCTAAGTTTTCGTCGTCCGTTCTGATCTAAACGTCAAATCTTACGACAACATTTTCTTATCGTTTGGAGTCCGGTGAGGATAATAAATTAAGATTAGTGTATCACCATGGCTCGATATTAATTATACGAGGACGTCTTACGTGTAGAAAAAGCCGAGCGAAGTCGGAAACGTCGCCAACTGCGGCAAATATTCTTCACCAAAAGAATTCCAGACGGTGAATTCATTCGAAGTTATCGGCTAAATCACAGTGTTTTCGAAGAGTTGTGTAAAGAACTAAACCCGTTTGTCCCTTAAAAACCAGCTTCTGGAATAGATCCCGTGACCAAGGTAAGTCCAGTTATACCTACAATTTTCATGACTAGAATATTTTCTGTAGCCCGCGACTTGGTAGAAGATACCTACTTGACGATAAAAAATATCATATTTGTTGCTATAATATACCTACTTACTTATAATCTAGCTACAAAATTTCAATCATACATAGGTATTATCTATTTTTAAAGTGAAAAGAAAGAGTAACAAATATTCATACTTACAGATACATATACAAATAACTATAATTATATCCAATCATAAAAGAGAAGTGATTATTTAGTACATAACTTGGTTCATTTAATTAAGCTAATGAATAAATGAACCTGTTTATCTCTACACTTTGTTGTACTTTAATGTGGTAAAGGGTGTTTTTGTACTTAGCCAATGGTTTTTAATCATGGCTTAACATAATATTTCAGGTTCTATGCAATGTATGACCTACCTGGCATCTGTGGATGCATTGAGTGCACCCATATCTCTATAGTAAAGCCTATGCATCAGGAAGAAAGGTTTTTTAATAGAAAACATTAGAGTATTTAGAAAACCTTACCAACAATACAGATGAGACTGATGCTATGTTATTAGGTAAGTTCAGTGTTAATTTGCGCAATAAAACATATACTTAAATAATGTTTCACTTGTCTGTGTCCTTATCACGAACAAAACCAGTAATCAAATTAGTTTACATAGTAATAAAATAGTTAGGAAATTGAAGGAAAGGTGAGTAGGAAGTGTATTCACTGAAATTGGCTATTAACTTTCTTTTTCCTACAAGTACATAATTATGCTTGTGTTTACTATGAATCAATGTTCACCTCCGAGTGTTAAATTATATCAATCTAAAATGTCATGACAATCTTCATAGATTGTAAGGATGCTTTTCATCAAATGATTATAACATATACATATATATTGTTTTACAATGTGAGGAAAATTATAGCTTTAAATGTTTGATTCTTAGTAAATGTATTTTTCTATTGTTTCAGGCAACAAGAGTGATTGTTTCAAAACATAAATAAAAAAGAATGTACTTTTTAAATTATTTTATTTATTTCTGTTAGTGTTCGATTAAGATGTTGTAATTAACCTAATGTTACACTCAAGGTGTTGTGTTTTTCCCTCTCCATGTTTAATATTTGCTTTCATTCATCATTATGTAGCACCATGGGATGAGTGTATTGTCGCAGTATTGGCCTCGAAACTGTAAAATAAAAAAAATAATAAAATAAATTCCTCGAGTTTGCAATTCTTTCTTTCTTTCTTCCTTTCAATACATACTGCAAGTCAAGTCAAATATTTCTTTATTCAAGGGTTACATAACATAATACTTTTGAATTGTCACTGAATACAATGCAATGTGGTTCAGAACTTATATCTACCGAGAAGATACCAGTAAGAAACTCAATAGATTTGTTACGGTAGCAGTGTCTAACATATTGATGTGTATCCACTTTAGACTAAGTCAAATAGTTTTTTTTGATGAGTGAAGAAACAATAAGTACACTACACACTTAGTGCAATGTAATTTTGAAAACACACACATTAAGTCTAATCGCCTAAAAGAACGTGTTACCTTTTTCCATTGCTGGACTGTTTTAATGGCACCCCCATACTATTCAGCTGCATCGAAATATCCTCCCATAGTCGCTTAGAGCGTGCCCGACCCTCCACGCTGTGAGATATCCACGGGCCAACTCCTTATGAGATGTTAAAAAATCTAGTAACGCCTTTACTTAGCATACTGTCGCAGTCATTGAATACTGAAACATAAAATCACAAGAATCTAAGTTGCGTACTCCAACCAGCTAACTTTGTTGGACAAATCCAAGAAAAATTACACCTATTAACACTGTGAAAAATCTAGAACTCAGAAGTAATTCATCAATTATTAAACAGTAAGTAAATATTATTATTTTAACAATTCATACTTGCCAAAAATTTACAAGGCAGAAAAAGCAAAAAATTATTTGATTCAAAGTTTACTGAACAGCGAAAACTTTCAAATCTGTCACTTGTCAGAAAAAATCTTGGTGTTGCCAAAAATAATTAAAAATTTTGTCACTACACATGAACACAGTTTTTATAAATCAATGACTTTAATTTTAAACAAATCTGGATAATCAATTTTACAGATTACTTATGTAGAAATATAAATCACGAATGCAGGAAAAGAATTTCAATCACGAATGTAGGAAAAGGTCCTAATTGTAAATGTGTAAACCGATTTTTTTTTTCGTTTAACACTTCAACAGTGTTCGATTCGCTGACATAGAGGCATGCGCCGCGAGAGTAAATTTTATCGCGATTTTATGAAGTGTCAAAAAAAAAATAACGTCAACTGCTGATTGGCTGAAATTAGTACGGTGGATTATCACCCAATCAACGGTATAGAATTTTTTATCGTCTCACGCGATAAATATGACGTATTGCGCATGCTAGGCCTGATAAACACGTCACTTAATTTCAATAAAGAACATCGACTGAGGTACGGACAGGCGTACGAGTGGGCCACGAGACCGGGCCTCACATCCCGGTGATAATGTAGCGGGGCACCGTCTTGTTGGAACCACATTCTCACCCAGCGGAATTTCGTCTATCATTTCTGAAACCATACATGAGGACAGTACACAGTCCAATGTGTACATAAATTTTATTTTTGTACCATATTTGAACAGAGTTGTAACATGTTGGCAACTTTATTTGGGATCACTTTTCGATAGCCATAGAGTAAATTTTAATATGTTTTATGAATAAAATAATTACCACGATTTAGTCAATATTAGGCATTAAAAAATTATTGGTACTTAATGTAGTGTTAATTAAACAAAAAAGGGATAAATCCTTAATTTTAGAGCTTTTTCTACTGCTTTAAAACAAAATCATTCTGTATTACCGATTTTTCGAAGTTTACCGTTCGGAATGCATCACTAAATATCCCTCCACGGCACGTCCGATGGTTTGTCTATGGATCCGCAAGAATGAGGATCTACTTGTTCGTATACGACAAGCGTGGGGAGTAGGTCTTAAATCCGAAGTTCGTTGATTCTTCGTTTCGATCCGAAAGTTCTTTTTCGTTTTCGGGAGTAGGCCTCCTGTGATTGACGCCTCACTATAAAGCATACCATAGAAATTTTATGGGTTTTGAGTACGCACGCATGTGTAAACTGTAGGTACGTCGTTCTCATATAGTTATAGTTATTGTGTCGACACAGCTTGATCTACTTGCTTAGATGAGAGATTGAAACATGTAGTAAATCATAAACCCATCTTTGACCATATTACGTACATATATACTAATGCTAGGTAGTTTCACGCGACTTCATCGCGTGCTTATTTGACGACCTCCGTAGCCGAGAGGCGAGCGGGCCTGACTTTGGCGAGCGCCATCTCTGAGGTTCCGGGTTCGATCCCTGGTCGGGTCAATATGGGAAATGAACTTTTCCATATTGTCTCGGGTCTGGGTGTTGTGGTACCGTCGTTGTTTCTGATTTCTGTAACACAAGTGCTTAAGCTACTTACCACAGAATCAGAGCAATGTATGTGATGTTGGCCAATATTTATTATTATTATTTATTTATTTATTATTTATTACCAATTTAAACTTTCTTACTCTTGTTGAAAAAGAACAAAAGGCGAATTTAATGCCTATTATTTTCTACTAGTCAGCTCGCACCGATTTGAGCCGAAAATATCGTGTCGGTGCATGAAATTTATATAAAACATATAATTAAAAAACAATATTTAAAATGCATGATTATTATTATCAAAGAAAATAGGCATACTAAATTAAACATACAATATAGTAATAATACCTACGAATAGAAATAGTGTTAAAATTAAAAAAGCTTACATACAAAAAAATAGGCGATAGCCCAAGTGGGTAGCGCATTAAATTACCGGTTAAGGTTTATTCTAGCGTATATCTATCTATCTGCCAGATTTAATCCAAATCGTTTCAGCAGCTTATGCGTGATATAGTAAAATCTTTCCATCCATAGAAACAGACAATTTGTACGATTAATACGCTTCAGTTTATATGAAAAACATATAATCTCAGAACCTAATTAGCTCTGATCAACGCTCAGTGAACACTTCGATGGTCAGTGGTTAAGGTGCTGTGTTATGATCTTCGCATCCTGGGTTCTATTCCCGGGTCAAGCAAAATATGTTTCGAATGTTTGCAGCTCTAGTTTGTTATCAGTGTTATCACCAACAAGCTAGCTAGAATGCCTTTTTTTACAAAGACTGGATGTCTGGCAAGTACCTAGACTAAATTATTTTATTACAGTTTAAAGTCCTTTTGTAAATTGTAAGTATAATGTTACTATAATATAAGTACATATAATGCTTATAATGTTAGATATTCCGTTGGATGAATATCAGTCCAATGCAAAATTTTTTTTTTTTTATATTGCACTTCAAGATTGACCTCATCCCACCTGATGTTAAGTGGTAATGAGGTCCTACCTGACAAGTACAGCATAATAAATCTGTTACTGGACTTGTCGCCCTTACCTTGAAGGCTTGACCCCTGCTACTGATGTAGCACCCCCCAGGAGCTCTGGAAACCTTACTCACACGCAGGAACACAACAACACAGAAGTGATTGTTATTTGGCTGCGGTCTTCTGTAAGGTGGAGGTATTTCACCAGTCGGGCTGCTCCAGTTCGAGCGATAAATCGCTATGCTACCTCTCTTTCTTGCCGGTATCTTTTCTGTGGTTATAGGTTCCGCAACGGTGGTAGCTTCATTGTTTTATACAGACAAGTCACAAATACTAGATGCTGATGAAATTTATGTGAATAAATAGATTTCTCACGCATTTTTCACTGTTTCTTCCCTGATATTGGTTGCAGCGTGATGTTATATAGCTTTGAGCTTTTCTCGATAAGTGGACTATTCAACACAAATAGATTTCTTCAATTCGATTCAGTAGTCCTTGGGATCAACCCGGTCAAACAAACTACCTCTTCATCTTTATAATATTAGTAGAGATTGTGGATTAGGGATATATGCAGTAATTCCCGGGTCCTATATTTATCCTATATTTGAAAAACGATCCGTTCTAGGTACGGATAGTAATAAATCATACGAGGCGTAAGCTAAAAACGACCGACAGTCGACTGAAGACAGCTGATATGAAAAGTAAATTATGGAACGGTATTAACGACTCGTAGACGGTTCATTTTCGACACATTACGGATCGTAAAATATTGGAACCGAGCATTAGTCTAGTAAAGAATCTTCAACGATTTTTGATTTTTATAGTACTTTATGCCGCACTAGCGGACTTTAAACATTACAGAAATATTTTATCTCCCCTTGCGGTGCGGGAAAGAGGCCTAAATAATCTAATAATCGATATGAGAATTGATAGTATTGATACTATCGATATAATCGATTATATCGATACCTATTTTTATTAGATATAATCGATTATAAGCGATTCGATTATAATCGTAGTCAAATACAATATAATCGATTATATCGATATCAAGTTGAAAGCGATACTATCGATATAATCGATTATATCGATAGTATCGATTCTATCGATTATTAGATTATTTGAGGGGGGGA
This sequence comes from Glyphodes pyloalis, assembly GCA_037074685.1. Taxonomy (NCBI): domain Eukaryota; kingdom Metazoa; phylum Arthropoda; class Insecta; order Lepidoptera; family Crambidae; genus Glyphodes; species Glyphodes pyloalis. Next base: position 9,042,366 of record JAYKKO010000020.1, read on the forward strand.
TAATCGATTAATCGATAATCGATTATCCGGCAACACTAGTGCGGGAAACGAACCCACGACCTACACCAATCGCGCGTCCCGCACCGCAATGGAAGAACTTTTTCAGTATCTTTAAATGTTTAAAGAATCTTTAACGTCCAAAAGATATGCGTAAGCCACCAGAAAACAATTGTATATCTCAGCACAAGGATTATTCGACCCAATTTAGGCCCAATCCGTCTCAGCCACACAACAAAGCGACGATCTTGATCACTCGTGTCGTCACTACTCTGAAGTCTATCAAACCACAATGACACTATTCAAAAACTTTTATTACACCTTTAAATATCTGCACTCGACTTTAAAGCTTCAATCTTAAAGCTCATTATAGAGATTAGCTGCTGCAGATAGATGTGGTTGGAAAGAAGGCATTGTCAAGCTTAAGTTGGTATAAATAAGGAGAGAGGTTCGGACAGTATCATTCAATGTTTGTGGATCAAACAAGTGCCTTCGCTGAGGGTAGGTTGGCAGAGGGATTGGAAACATTTGAAACGTATTTTCACGTGTTAAAATTCTTCTAAGAACTTGGAATTGGAAAACAGACCTTCTAACGCTGTGGACACTTTGTTCTTCAGCTTTAAAAGCTTGATCAAAGTTGTGATACAATTCTTAATTCATTTTTTAGATTTTCTTTTCATGTTAACCACTTTTCTGGATACAATGAGAGCAAGCTTCTTGAGCTTTTGAAATTCAAAATCAAATGATTTGTGTAGTTTATTAACTAAAATCAACATCACTCTGTTTTTCACAATATTTTTACGAAAATTGATCGATTTTGATTAGATCTTGAAAACTTTGTTAAAAGCTACTTGTTCACAGATCAAAGGATACAGTTCTACCGTTGCTAAATTATTCTACAAAATGAAGGTAATGATTTTGAAATAGGTTGTATTTATAATTATTTTTATTCTGTTAATTGAAGAAAAGGTACATACCTACTCTATTTTTTATAATATACTTTTTATTTTATTACTTTATATTTTTTGTACCTATACTTTTTTTATTTTTGTTGTAAGAATTTTTCCATCTTTGTTGAGGAGAACTGTACCCAGCAGTGGGCTACAAATTAGTTGAAATTCATAAAAAAATGACTCACTTTTACTGCAAAACCGTTCTTAAACAGAACTCGCAACAACACTAAACACTTTTTATTTCTATCGCATCAAAAACAGAAAAAAAAACAGTAATTCTATTTTGTTCTTAAGTTTCATTTTGAAAATGCAATGAATATGTATTATTTGCTTCAACAAATAAATACAAATTGGTGATATACAGCGCAACAAAGTTTATTGTAAGGGTGTGCTTTTGACACTATTTCGTAAGAGCTGTAAAAAGTAAAGTCGCGCTAAAATTTGACACAATGTGTCTTAAATTTCATCTACCATCATCTAAATTAAATGTTACTGGCAAACATTTTCAGTGAATTATGATTATTTATAGTGATTTCTATTTATTAACATTATTCTTTCCTTTTTAGGTCTTTGTACCACTTCTGTGTCTCCTGTCTCTCTCTCTCGCTGAGCCCCCAGTCGGGTAAGTTTTCAAAAGCTTTTGACAGACTCACGTTTGGAACGCATTTTTTTTCTTAAGAATGTTCAAGCAAAGACTACTGAAACGAATCACCTGAGATACTAGATTAACAAAAGGGGGGGAGGGGAGGGTCATGGGGTAATTCCCCCCCCCCCCCTCCCCCTGAAAGGTGCAGTGCAAGAATTGATGAAAATAGCCATTCACGCTAAACGTTAAACCGACCGTGAAAGATGATGTAGCGAACGAAGTCACGGGACAGCTAGTTAAATTATAAGTTCTTGACTTGACCACGACTATGTGACCCCCTCCTGGCGCCAAAGCTGGATCCACCCTTGGTACTATCCCCGTTTTTAATACATTTTCCACTGATTCTTCGCTTCTTTTGGTCACAGCGTGTATAGCCTAAAGCTTACATCGATTCTATTTATTTGAACTAATTAGAAAGTAAATACAGGAGGAAAACATGATTTTTAAAATTTGTGACATAATTAAAAAAATCAAAATGCGCATTTGAAAATACAAGCCTATCTGTTGCACCAAAGTATTCCTCTATGGTGTCACTGCGCATGATTTTTTAAAAATAAAATAAAAATAAGTTCATATCACCAGGTTGATAATTGTTTGTCGACGCAGAGTGAAAATAGGAGTTGATGTAAATTAAGGTGCCATAACCTCATTTTTATGTGACATTGCTTGTTTTTCCCCTATATCTAATGTAATAGAAAGGCTGAAACATGTAGACGATATATAAGAACTTTTCTGTAGCTGCTACCTGCCCAGAGAAACCTCTTAACTACTTTAAACTTTTCAGTGATGGCTACGCGGCTGCCCGGTCAGGGCATAGCAGCCATGACCACTCACATGGTCACGACCACGATCACAGCCAAGACTTCGAGTTAGAACGATCCCTGTCTCAAGATTACTCCGTACCCTCAGCCCGGGGCTTCGGAGCCCGCAGCCCAGCTCAAGAGTACGGTGCACCCAGCGCTCGATCAGGCCTATCCCAGGAATATGGAGCCCCCGGTCTCCGCAGCGGACTGAGCCAAGAATATGGCGCGCCCAATGCCAGGAGTGGCTTGTCCCAAGAATATGGCGCACCTAACGCCAGAGGTGGCTTGTCCCAAGAATATGGCGCACCTAACGCCAGAAGTGGCTTGTCCCAAGAATATGGCGCACCTAATGCTAGAAGTGGCCTATCCCAAGAATACGGTGCCCCCAATGCTAGAAGCGGCCTATCCCAAGAATACGGCGCCCCCAATGCCAGAAGCGGGCTTTCCCAAGAATACGGCGCCCCCAACGCCAGAAGTGCCCTGTCCCAAGAATATGGCGCACCTAATGCTAGAAACGGCCTCTCCCAAGAATACGGAGCCCCTAGTGCCCGCGGATCTGACTCTTACGCGTCAGCCAGGTCTCCATCATCCACATACGGCGCTCCTGACTTTCGCTCCACCCCCTCTAACGAATACGGCGCCCCATCCACAAGAAGCTTCGGAACTCCCTCCCAGAAATACGGAAGCCCCAGTTTCAGAACCCCCCAGCTCAACCCCAACTCCATCTCCCAGCAGTATGGTGCGCCTTCTGCCCGTTCCGGTGATCAGGGTTATCCTGCTGCTAAGTCTTCCTTCAGATCCAGCATTTCTCAATCATATGGAACGCCTAGGAGCAGCCTCTCCCAGTCTTATGGCGCCCCGGCTTCTCGGTCCCTCTCCTCCCAGTATGGTGCGCCTTCCACAAGGAATTCTGACTCGTATTCTCAGGGATTTAGGTCTGTTTCCCAATCTTACGGCGTGCCCAGCCAACGGTCCTTGTCGGACACCTATGGAGCTCCTGAGTCCAGGTCCCTTTCTCAGGAATATGGTGCACCAGCTGCCCGAGCGAACTTGAAGACCAATGCTTTCGCTTCGCCTTTCTCTGCAGCCAGGTAATTTGAACTAACTGACCCTGTTGAATAGTGGTTACCGCTTCTAACCGATGCTCCAAAGGTCGTAGATTGAATCGCCATCCTGGACAATCATTTGTGTGAACATTTGTATTTGTTCTGTTGTCTAGTTATTTATAAACATATTAAAGTATTTATGACGCAATACATTTTCCATTTCCAGTTTCTTCTGTTTTCTGTAACTAACTAATAAATTTCATGTAATAAATTTAAAATAACTGACTAAAACACGACACCATATTTAGTACTTAATGCGAATAACTTATTTCCCGAGGTCCCAAATTTGGTCACAAGCTGAAATTCTTTTATATTTATTATTGAACGCGAAACTCTATTGACATTGTTATACATGTGATGTCGTCTAATATTTATATTTTTAATCAAAAACTGAAATAGAAAAATGCAAGGACGGTTCATCACGTTCCACTGTTTCCACAGATCCTCGCCGTCTTCCAAATACGGAGTGCCATCAGCCCGTGACGCCATGCCCTCAGACCAGTATGGAGTACCAGAACAGTACAACGCGCTCTCCAGCCAAGGATACGACTACGCGAGGGATTCTCTTGATGAGTTGCTCAACCAGGTACTAATATCTTCATGTCAGATGTCAATTACCGTTTGACGAACTCGATTGTGCATTGCCTAAGGCGCACGCATTAGGAAAGGTTTCCAGGTTTGATTCTCGGCTAAAGCAATTCGGGATACATACCTTTTTGTGGGCTACGAATAAAGTAAAGAGTAGTGGAAAGATGATGTTTTACTAGTGAAGTCGATCCGATTTATTGATTGTTATTAATTAGTTTAAGTAAATGTGTTTAACTGGTTTTGTTTTCTTTAGTAATCTTTAGCAACGAGCGATAAATTAAATAATGTACAATGTGGACCGCATTCAAAGGCACGCAGCTCATTGAGTGTTAAGCAACTTGGCCACATGTACTAAAGACCAGATTGTACCAAACCTAAACTGGATACTTGTCCTGAGCTATACCAACTCAAACCACCAGTTCTATCGCAAAATTATCTCAATTCTCTCGTGGCAGTGGCTGAAAAATTTAAATCTAGTTACCATCCTTCCTTACTGATATTAAATAAACTCTGTCTGTCCACCATAAATAACTGAATCGATTTAAATGAAATTAGGTACTAAGAGAGTCTTGAACCTGAGAAAGGAAATGGGTAAAGAGGGTTGTAGTAATTGAACGGGGGTGTGAAAGTTTTAGTGGCAGGATCATCATTTTAGCAAGTCTTTACTAATGTTAAAGAGTTTGTATGTTTAAACGAGCTAATGTCAGGAACGACTACTGGTTCGAATATTTTTTTTTGTGATAGATAGTTTATTGTGACTATATATAACAACAGTTGTGACCAATAATAGCGATTACTTAGTGGAAAATGTGAAAAAAACGGCGATAGTACGCGTGCAAATCCGCAGCAGGACCGCTAGCTTAGTTCTACATAAGGATGAATAAGTTTTAAGAAAAAATGAACTGATCCAAGTGCCACCTTTCTTCCAGGAGCCAGCCAACTACGACTTCGCGTACAAGGTGAACGACTACCTGTCTGGCAGCGACTTCGGTCACACGGAGACAAGACAGGAGAACAGGGCTGAAGGGTCCTACTTCGTGGTCCTGCCCGATGGAACCAAGCAGGTGGGTAGCCTCTACCAATCAGCTCAGGAGTAGCAACGAAAAGTGATTTGATAGATAATCATACTTTACTGCAGAAATCTGCAAGTTAATTGGTAATGAGGTCCTAGCTTAAGGGTGACCAGTACAGCATAATGTTACCCTGCTACTAATGTAGCACCTCCCCAGGAGCTCTGGAAACCTTACTTACACGCAGGAACATAACAACACCGAAGTGATTGTTGATGTGATGTTATTTGGCTACGGTCTTCTGTAGGTGGAGGTATTCCACCAGTCGGGCTGCCCTAGTTCGAGCGATAAATCGCTATGCCCTACCTCTCTTAATGCTAGCTACGTCACTCGTCAATTACTTCTTTCTCCTTTTACAGGTGGTGGAGTACGAAGCGGACGAGCGTGGCTTCAAGCCCAGGATCTCAGTGGAGCCGGCTGATGCCTCTGCCCGTTCGGGTGGTTATGATGAGAACGCTAGTGACTTAGCACGGTCTGGTGATGGACCATACTAGTAAGGTCTAGATCTCATCTTGGGACAGGTTTAGATGAATAAGGGAAGGTTGTATATGGCTCTTTAACTTAAAATACTGCCGAAGTGCGAGTCCGAGAAGACAAGAAGGGAGCCATTATAAAAACGGCAAATAAATGAAGTATCTTGCATGAGACCATTGTTGAATTTGAATTTTGTTCAATTTTTTTTTTGTATTTGTTGTTGTAGCGACCACTGAATTTTTAACGAAGTACTGTGGTTCTTGAGATAGCGCCTGGTGACAGAGACGAGTAGTTAGACACCGGATTGTTAGTTATAGAGTCTCTCGTTTTATCCTTTGGTTATGGAACCCTAAAACAAGCATATAGTAGTTTTTAAAAATCAACCAACATTTTCCCATCATATTTTTTTTTTGTTAACAATGTGGTTCCTGGCAAATGGTAGAGCCTTTGGTTCATAAAAAAATCAAAGCAATTGTCAAATTGTGGCCAACATAAAACAGTTGCTATAAAATATTGCTGTTATTTTAGAATTACTCACATTTTACAACTGTTGAGTAATTGTTTGGTCAACCTTTAAATGGAATTGGTAAAGAAGTTTTAAACCCGTAGACAAATTGCAACTCTTCCCTTATTTATTTAAAAATTAAATACGAATTCTCGCTTATACAAATCAACATCGGGCAGAAAAGAGCATAAAAAGAACGATAAAAAAGAAAAAGAAGAAAAGAGTAAACTAGAAACTCTAAGCGAGAACAATTGATATGGCAATGATTTTGGATTCTTCTCTGCGTACGATTATGTTAATGGATTAAATTAAACGAATTTTTTAACGAAAAAGGATCGACTTACGAACGAATACTCATATTATTTATTGTTTTTGTAGCAAATTGAAAAATGTAAAAAAAACACCTAGCATGTAAGGCTTGTGATGTAGACTAATTTAGTGCAAATATACATTGTGATGTTTATTTTCTGTGTTTGGTTTTTTTTTTATATTGCACTTCAAGATTGACCTCATCCCACCTTATGTTAAGTGGTAATGAGGTCCTAGCTTAATGGTGACAAGTACAGCATAATAAATTTGTTACTGGACTTGTCGCCCTTACTTTGAAGGCTTGACCCCTGCTACTAATGCAGCACCCCCCAGGAGCTCTGGAAACCTTACTCACACGCAGGAACACAACAACACAGAAGTGATTGTTATTTGGCTGCGGTCTTCTGTAAGGTGGAGGTATTTCACCAGTCGGGCTGCTCCAGTTCGAGCGATAAATCGCTATGCCCTACCTCTCTTAAAATTTAAAATGTTCTTTTATAATATGTTTGTAACTACGTCAAGATAAAAACACTTTCAAACAACAACTGAGTCGGCTTCCTCGATTACCCGCCGATGTGACTTATTTTCCCACCATACTACCTGCTTGAAGTCAATACGTCACTTCAAATTCGTTCAACATTTTAATTATAGTATGTAAAATTAAGGTATCATTTATTACCCACCGTATAAATAGTAATTAAATTATTTATAACACGTTTATTACCAAGAAAGATACCTACAATAGATACAATAGTCCTACAATAGCTAAGATGTCTGGCACATACGTCATGCTTGTGAACAGGTGCCACCTTTGGGGACTGGTCTGCTCCAGCTTACCTCTCGAAAGTAAAAACTTACTTGAGTACTTATTTGTTTCATCACTCATCAAAACCAAAACTATATGACTTGGTCGAAAGTGTTCTACACATAGTAATAAGTTAAATACTGATACTGTAAATGATCTGCTGAGTTTCTTACCGGTGTCTTCTCGGTAGTGTAAGGTTTCGTTTTATTTATTCAGTTTATTTTAAAGAATAGTAAATAATTATTTCATTTATAAAAAAAAAAAGAAACTATCTTGGACACGAATTGGTTTTTATGAACACGCGCTGGAAATTTATCGGGGGTTGGTCGAAAAACCAGTTGGCGAGTTGTGGCAGTTCGTGTCGGACGTTCGAAGTGAACGGTCGTGTCGTGGAAAAGTTTGATGGTGAGTTGGCGAAAGGTGTATAAATTGGTTAGTGGACTACTTGACTGTTTTATTGGAGTACCCCTTCCTACATCTCAGAAGTGGGATTATTCACGTAAGTACAATACCATTTTCAAGCTACATTATGGCAAACATAGACGGCCTCATTTATGAAATTCCGACCGGTATCAAGACAGGTCCGGTAGGTGTTAAATAAATTGAATAATTTAAATTGTAAAAGCGTTATTTTAAAGCATAGAGAAATATATACATTCATTTTTATTTTTGTTGTTTAAAATTCAAATTATTCATTAATTAAGGCTGTTAGGTAATTAAATTGTTGCACATCAAAGAGGATCCCATCTGGTTTCATCTTTTCAATTGCACAAGATATGTAGACGAATTAATGTGAAATTAACTCAAATAATAAAATATCAAGTACCATCTAACTAGTTGCTTTTGGAAAACACGCTTACGTTTAAATTCCAACCATTTTAATTTTTTTTTATAAACCGTAAACACGTGTACGGTTGACTGTAGGTATAGTCGTAGTCTTTCCCATAATACTATTTCCTGATCCCTTCATTAGCAAACACTGTATTAACATATACCACCTATAAACTACATATAAAATATATGCATATATATATTTCGGTTTGAGGTACTGTGCGGTAAGCCGTAGTAGAATGGACGACGATCGTAGGCTGCGAACCCCTCATCGGGATAGCTGCAGCTATACCACCAGAGACCAAGAACAGGGGCGGAAGCGTGCTCTTGAAGTCACCGGAGAGGGAGTTCCCGAGGATGACAATCGACAGCCTTTGACGCCTCATCGCGACCGTGACTCAGCAAGACTTAGTCGACCGCGTAGCCGTCGGAGCAAGCACAGTCGCCGCCGTAGCCGAAGTTTATGTGAACGGGAGCGTGCATTGGTGCGCGAGCGGGAGCGGCTCTCTCGTTTAGAGCGTACCTTACAAGAGGAACGGGATCTACAACTCCGCGAGCGGCGCAACGAGCAACGTGAACTTCACCGCCGTGGAAGTGAGCGGCGTAGTCGAGCACGTCACAGCGACCAGCATCTACACCAGCACAGCAAGCGACGTCGCGAGCAGTACCTGGATGAGCAGCACAAGCGCGACAGTCCCTCCGGGCGTCGTTCAAGGTCATGTACTCCTTTATTTTCTTCTAGAGACATTGTAAAAATAATAGAGGCATTTAAAAATAACCCTTCGTTACAAACAACCGCACCGGGAGCACACTCAAGCAATAAACTTGATTACAAAAACATTTTACCAGAATTCGACCCTTCTAATAAAACCCAACGTATGGATATTTGGCTGAAAAAGGTAAATGAGTGTGCCTCTGTTTACGGATGGGACGATAAAACTACTATACACTTTTCAATGCAAAAGCTACAAGGACTGGCCAAAATTTGGTATCAAAGTTTAAATACGATTTTGTACTCTTGGTCGGAATGGCAAAATAAGCTCCTAAAAGCATTTCCATGTGAACAAAATTATGGCCAGTCCTTGGAGGATATGTTACGTCGTAAAAGTAGGTATAACGAACCGATTGAAAATTATTTCTATGAGAAGCTTGCATTGATTAATCAATGTGAGATAACAGGTAAAAGAGCCGTTGACTGCATCATCCATGGTCTCGGCGACAAAACTATCAAATCCAGTGCTTTGGCTCTACGCTGTACCGAACCTGATCAATTGTTGCAGTTTTTACTTAGTAACAAGGATGTTCCGTATCAATCATCTTGGAGAAATAGGAATGTAAATGAAAGTAATCATATTAGTGAAAGTCAAAATAGGGTAAACTTCAGACAAAATATTCATAGCTCAGGATTATTTTGCTACAACTGTAAGGAGAAAGGGCATCTTTATCAAAAGTGTACTAAGCCCTTAATCAAATGTGATCACTGCTCTAAAATAGGACATAAAGTAGAAAGTTGCCGAGCCAAACCAGAGAACTATCCAACCAAGTCTTCCACTGTACATAAAACAATGCGTATATCACATTCAAACCCCAATGATAAATTTTTAAAGAATGTGTTAATTAACGGTGTGACTGTAGAGGCATATATAGACTTTGGAAGTGAGGTCACGTTAATCAGAGAGACAAACGCGGTAAAATTAGGAATGGCACATGATGGGATACCTTCAACCATGAGGGGTTTTGGTAATGGGCTGGTTCATTCCTTAGGTTCTGTCACGGTATCATTGTCGATAGATGGGGTTACTGCTTCAGTTGTTTGCAAGGTGGTTTCAGATCATTTTCTAGATAAACCAGTTTTGATTGGTCAGACTTACTCGGAACAACCACACATCATCGTAGTCAAGGATGCGACCAAATTACAGTTTATAAATGTAAGCAGAGAGGTACCGGCGGAATGCTATGAAAATGAAAACCATTTACTTAGAACTAGGATAGTAGGATGTAGCTTCCTTTACGGTTCATCTAGTGTTAGAGCGGCAACGGAGACAAAGTTTGATGGAAACATTTTATTATGTACAAAATTAGTAGGGAAACCAAATGAACAGTTTCTTGTACTTGGGGGTATTCATGTGGTTAAAAATGGTGAGTTTTACGTTACGGTGACACCTTGTTCAGTTCCATGCCAATTGCAAGAAAATTTAGTATTTTCTCGTGCTGAGAAAATAGAAGTTATTAATAGTCTAGTGAGTGTTCCATCAGAACCTCAAACTTCCATCAGGTGTTCTCAAAATGATATTAATGAACATCAAATAAAACTTGGTGATAAAGTTTCTGAGAAAGAGAAGGGTAAACTTATTCAATTGATTAACCGTTACAAACATTGTTTTGCTTTTGATTTAACTGAATTAGGGTGTACGGATGTAACAAAAATGCAAATTGAATTAAATAGTGACCGTCCAGTAGTTTATCGCCCATATAGGCTTTCGCATCATGAACGCGAGAAAGTTCGTGGAATGATAGATGACATGTTAAAGGCCGGGATTATTAGGGAGTCTACTTCAAGCTACGCTAGCCCAATTATTTTAGTCCGCAAGAAGGATGGTAACGTTCGGTTATGCGTGGATTATAGAATGCTCAACACGATTACGGTAAAAGAACGGTACCCCATGCCAATAATTGATGATGAGGTTTGCCGGTTGGCAGGTCAGGCGTGGTTTATCACTTTAGATTTGATGTCAGGTTATTACCAAGTGCCTATCGCAGAACAGCATAAGCATCTTACAGCATTTGTCACACCGGACGGACAATACGAGTTTAATCGGATGCCGTTCGGATTGGCAAATGCTCCTGCTGTTTTTCAACGGATGATGAACCACGTGTTAGGTTCATCACGGTTTGATAAGGCTACCGTATATATCGATGATGTATTAGTTTATGGGGAGACTGCAGACGAGGCAATCGCACGACTAGAGGAAGTCTTACAACTTTTAGATGACGCTAATCTTAAATTAAATTTGGAAAAATGTAGTTTTTTAAAAAATCAAATAGATTACCTTGGCTATGAAATTAGTGCATCTGGAATGAGGCCTGGTAAGGCAAAGATAGAATGTGTCTTAGAGTTTCCCCAACCTGGAAACGTTCACTCTGTACGACAATTCCTAGGGCTTGTGAGTTATTTTAGAAAGTTCATAAAGGGTTTTGCTGAACTGGCCTCACCACTGACAAAACTCTTAAAAAAGGATGCAAAATGGGAGTGGAATGATGCTCAAGAACAATCTTTTAAAGAACTAAAGTCACGATTAGCAAATAGGCCGGTGTTAGCTATTTATGATCACTCTGCAGAGATTGAGCTCCATACCGACGCAAGTCGAATTGGCATTGGTGGTATTCTGCTGCAGCGTTCGCGTGGTAGTACTGATTCTTTCAAGCCTGTAGCGTACTTCAGTCGCCAGACTACTCCCGAAGAAAAGAACTTCCATTCCTACGAGCTTGAAACTCTAGCTGTAGTATGTGCATTGAAAAAGTTCAGAGTTTTTCTGTTAGGAAAAGACTTTAAAATTATAACCGACTGTAGTGCGCTCCGTTCTACATTTCAAAAACGAGATCTTATTCCACGAATTGCGCGTTGGTGGCTTGCACTGCAAGAGTTCGATTGTACAGTTGATTATAGAGCAGGTAAAAAAATGGCGCATGCAGATGCGCTCTCAAGAAATCCTATTGCAAACGTTGAGACTCTAAGCATTGACCAATTTCCAACCATCCTAGCGATCAGCGATGAAGATTGGCTTCTCACGCTTCAATTAGGTGACACGGAATTAGGTAGAATTCGAGAAATTGTTAACAGTAAATTAGACTCTAAAGGGCTCGATTACATTAAAGACAATTATTTGATAAAAGATAATAAATTATTTAGGTATCTTGACGGAGACAAAACTAACGTTAGATGGGTGGTCCCTAAAGGTGCGAGGTGGCAGGTATGTAAAATGAATCACGACAATATTTGACATGTAGGGAGTGAGAAAACATTAGAACGCATAAAAAAATATTATTGGTTCCCCAAAATGTCACGATTTATAAGGAAGTACGTTAATTCTTGTATCGATTGTGCTTATGCTAAAAAAACTACTACAAAAGAAGGCTATTTGCACCCAATACCCAAAGCTGAAATTCCATTTCATACTTTGCACACTGACCATCTCGGCCCTTTTGTGAAATCCAAAAGGGGTAACACACACATACTGGTAACCGTCGACTCATTTACAAAATTTGTGCTGATTAAGCCGGTACGGAACACTAATACTCAAAATGTGATACGAGTATTAGAGGACATCTTTAATATATTCAGAAACCCTGACCGCCTCATCAGCGATCGTGGGAGTTGTTTTCCTTCTCATGCGTTTAGGAGATTCTGTCTAGATAAAGGTATCAAGCATGTACTTAACGCAGTTGCCAGCCCAAGGTCCAATGGACAAGTTGAACGATACAATAGAACGATCTTGGACTCGCTCACTGCGCAAAATTTTAGAGACGATGAGAAAGATTGGGACAACAAGCTAGGACGGATACAGTGGGGACTTAATAATACAATACAAAAGACTATAGGTAGATCTCCTGCTGAAGTTATGTTCGGGACCAAACTTAATAGTGAGCGGAACCCAGCGATGAATGAGGTAGTAGACCTAACACGCAAATCATGTGACTTGGTATCTGTGCGGGCAGAAGTTAAAAAAAGGATTGATATGGAACAGCTAAAACAGAAGGAAAACTATGACAAGGGTAGGAAACCATCTCGCACATACAGTAAAGGTGAATTAGTGAAAATTACAAAAACTGCGTTTCAGAATTATGGCAAAAGTACCAAACTATTGCCGTCTTATGAAGGGCCTTTCAGAGTTGTTAAGGTTCTGGGGAAGGACCGATATAAGGTCGCCCCGATACCTGGATTCGATGGTATGAAAAATAAACGGAAGACCACTGTGGCTTCTGATCGGATGAGACCATGGATACATGTTGCTTCGTTAGAACTGGACAGTGGTGATGATACTGAGATAGTAGACGATAATAGCAACATAGATATGAGAGATGAGGAATAAATCATAAATAAAGATATTTAACGTGAACTACAAAAATATGTTTGTTAAATTGTTACAGGTCAAGCACGAGACTACGTGAGCGAGCGGGTTCGTGTCTTGGCCTCTTCGTGTGATTTAGTAAAGAGAGATAACCGGTTGCGAGACTCCGTGAGCGAGCGGGTGCGCGACCGGAATATAATCTATCGAGTATAAACAGCAGACGAGAGTCAGGCACGAGACCACGTGAGCGAGCGGGTTCGTGACTTGGCTTCGTCTACGATGATGATAATTAATAAGTTATTTTGAGCTCAAAATTAATAAAAAAAAAATAGTTTATAATGTTTTAATTCTCTTTGTGATTATTGTACTTTAATAGATTGTTACACTAGTGCAGTTTTTAAAGTTCAATTAAGAATAGAGGAACTAGAGTTGATCTATTGCTGTGAATTGTTTTGATGAAATATTATGTTTATATATCTTTTGTTTTTCTAATAAGGTTGATGATCTAATTTTTGTTCTCTACTGTAAGATCACTTAGGTAGTCGGTAAGAAAATATACCCCACCGAGGTTTCTTGCTGGTTCTTTTACTCGAGTTGGGCCGGTTAGGGTTGGAACCAGTGTAAACTTAGTTCTTAACTTAGAGAAACATCATGTGATCTTAATCAATATTGTAAGCCTCAACTCGCCGAGTGTAAGGTTCCCACAAGGGCGTGTATGGGGTCATACACGTCGTCAGGATGGTCGAGTGTAAGGTTTCGTTTTATTTATTCAGTTTATTTTAAAGAATAGTAAATAATTATTTCATTTATAAAAAAAAAAGAAACTATCTTGGACACGAATTGGTTTTTATGAACACGCGCTGGAAATTTATCGGGGGTTGGTCGAAAAACCAGTTGGCGAGTTGTGGCAGTTCGTGTCGGACGTTCGAAGTGAACGGTCGTGTCGTGGAAAAGTTTGATGGTGAGTTGGCGAAAGGTGTATAAATTGGTTAGTGGACTACTTGACTGTTTTATTGGAGTACCCCTTCCTACAGTAGATATAGGTTCCGAACCGGAAGTAGAATTACTTTGCATTGTATTCAATGACGATTCAAAAGTGTTATATGTAACCTACTTAAATAAAGAAATATTTGAGTTTGAGTTTGAGAATACATAAGTTTAAAAGTAAACAATAAATTAAAACCAATTAAGAAGTTCACACCATAGACAAATATTTTTAACGTGTTTAAGCCGTAAACTTTGTAACGTCGCGTCGGTAAAAATGTTTTTTGCGAATTATCTTATTAATGACATTTTTAAATACTTACTTCAAACCTATTGAATAGAGTGCGTGTTAAATTGAAAAGTAAAATTGTGACGTCACACCGTGCTATCTTCATAAAAATATATTAAAGACTTTATTTTAACAGGGATTTAAATGAATCTCAGATGACTATCCACTCAACATCCATAAAAGCACAAACGCTTAATGACATGATCATGAACTTCAACACAGATTTTATTGCACAAAAGGAGATTTAGTATTGCTATCAACATAAGAAAGAAGGAAAGAAAATACATTTATTGACATCACAAAATTAACATACAAACACAACGCAAGACAATTATAACAGATATTATATTAATACCTTGTGAGGCCAATTTGGGTTCCACCTCAGCAAATGCCGCTATGACATTTTCAACGACGTAACAGCGCGCTGGTGTTCTGGTGGAACCCTCTGCTTGGAAAATTAGCTAATTTACCAAGCAGAGGGTTCCACCAGAACCAGAGGGTCTACTCCCAACAACGAAATATGTCGGATCCGACAACGGATAGCAATTTTTAATTCTCATATTCGCAACCAATTTACTTCGAATGCGAATAAAGCGTTTTCTTAAAACAAAGTATTATTTATGCAAATGAAAAACCACGTTTTAACTCCCGATATTTTGATAAATCTTCAAAAACGAAACCTTTCGTTTGTTCGTTTCGTTTTTGAAAGTAGACCCCCAGGGCAATGTAGCAAGAGCTACTCGTAGTTCCCCACGCAATCGAGTGGCACTAGTGCTTTTAACACTACAAAAACATAATCTCTTTGATGACAGATACAACAGTAAATACTTTTACTTCAGTAGATTTTAATATTTCAATCCATCAGGCCTACATAACGAATTTTAACCATTTTTTTAAAAAAACCAAAAGAATTCAATTCCTTCTTTAAGTGAGACTTGATTTCCCTCTGGGTTATAATTTTAAAACTACGTTTTTAGTTAATATAACTATTTAAATTTTAGTTTAAATGGTTACCACAACATGTAGTTAGAGATACGAAATATGATAAGAGAAAAATAATTACAGTGCATACCTTTTTAGAGATACCCCACTAATTTGTCAAGGTTTCATGTCTTATTTTAATATTACCTTAAGGCATCTTTTGGTCACCATATCGAATTTGTTTTATTTTTAAAATAGTTTTAGTTTATATTATAACTAGCTGACCCGACATATGGACAGACGTCGTCCTTCTGAAACGACGATTTTACATAAGAACCTTGTCCTGAAAATAACACACATTTTTTATTTTTCTTGTACAGTTTTTCTTGTATTTTTCTAATTTAGTTCAGTAAATGAAAGGTGGAAAGTAAATGTACAAGTGAGTTTAAGAATCACGTAACACTAGAAATTTAACTTTTAAAAACAGAAACGATGCTTATTAGTTAAGTAATTATTTTATTTTATTTTTTAAATTAAACTCATAGTTAGTATTTTATTTTTACGAACACAACAAACAAAGAAAAAGTGAAATAGGTCCAACCGTTCACGCGTGATGGCGTGACTGTGGGAAATAGGGATTCATTTTTACACATATATGAAGACTAGCTGTGCCCGCGACTTCGTTCGCGTGGACTACATCCTTTCATGGTCGGTTTTACCCCTTTCTTCCCTAATATTCGAAATAAACAGTAGTCTATATTTTAATCCAAGTTTCGAGCTATATTTGTGCCAAATTTCATATCTCTAACTTCAAAAATAAACATTTTTCCATATAAACTTTCAAAGGTGGTATTACCCCCCCCCTCCCCCCCTTATTTTCTAATAAAAAGTAGCCTATGTCCGTTCTTGAGATTCAACGTATACCTATACCAAATTTCATCAAAATCGGTTGAGAGGTTTAAGCAGGAAAGCGTAACAGACACACAGACAGACAGACAGACAGACAGAGTTACTTTCGCATTTATAATATTAGTAGGGAAGTAGGGATTTGTCATAAGTAATGAGCAAACCAATTAGCAGTGTCTTCTAGGTAGACATAGATTCCGAACTGGCAGTAGAAACACTTTGCATTGTACGAATTGTACCTATTCAATGACAATTCAAAAGTGTTGTAATGTAACCTACTTGAATCAATAAATTTGACTTATACTTAGTATGTATACGGTGACAAAGATCATAACTTGTGGAATAATATTAAGTTATATCTATCTATCTATTATATAAAAATGAATCGCAAAATGTGTTGGTAAGCGCATAACTCGACAACGCGTGGACTAATTTTGCCAATTCTTTTTTTTTAATGTTTGTTGAAGTCCTAGGATGGATTCCCGGAAAAACTCTAAAGGGAGTCCTTTTCTTTTTCCAGTACAAAAGTTTTCTAACTACAATTTAGAGTCAAGCCACATTCCAAATCTTTTTGACAGGACGAAGTCTGTCGGGTCCGCTAGTCATAATATAAAAATTCTAACATACCCGGTTAAGTATGATTGGAACCATATAATGTGATCGAGGAGCCTGCGTAAAATCAGCCAGGAATCCCGACTCCCCCACAATTGTGCAGCGTTGGCCACCGAGGGGGTTTAGTCGGTGCGAGCCCGACACACCACTCTGTTCCCCGCTGAGGGTAACGATGCGGAAGGTATATCCCCTTGAAACAGAAAGGTATCTTCAAGATAAGAATGAATAAGTATAACTATCCAAGAGAACCTTACCCTCGTTTACCATCAGGTAATGTAGAAGGCAATATCTTCAGGTTTATAAAAGCCAATCTAAGGTGAGTCTTTACTAAAAAAATATGAAACGGATCTGTGTCACATCGTCACTTCCGTGGTCACGTCACACGAAGCTCTTGGCTGCAGGAACATGTGACGCGCTCATCCCGCGCGTGACGTAGCCTTGAGAGAGATTTTGGGGGAACAGAGGTGGCTGTGGAGATTCCTTGGTATCAGCCAATTAATGAAGATGTTAAAAAAGAAAATATTAATGGTCAGATTAAGATGTACTTATTTTGTTTACCAATGGTGAAGACCATCAGAGGAAGGAGCGAGGTACCCTTTTTTTTCTAGGGGTAAATGCCTACCACACCTTCACTCTTCGCGGGGAACATGCTATAGAAGATAAATTATGGAACTGTATTAACGACTCGTAGTCGGTGGGAGAAAAACGGATAGTCATTTAAAATGAAAAGCCTAGCCCGGTGGAACCAGGCATTAGTCTGTCAATTTAACAAGAGCAAGCTTAGATATGATTATTACCATGAAAACTTTGGCTAGCGGAGGCAAGTAGACGATCAAGTTCCCATACTTAAAGAATTTTCGTAGTGTAGCCGATTCAAGGGTTTTTTAGGATCAAAAGCAATGATAAATAGTTGCATAGGTACTATAGCTGCAAGTCAGCATGCCGCATTATGAATATCAATTAAAAAAACCTTATTCGATTTTACCCTATCGTACTTCGACCACACAGTGCGCAGAGGCGACGGCCATTTGGAAAACTTAATTGATGTTAGGAACACCGAAAGCAAAAGATCGCGCGGTCGCTCACCAACTAGATGTACCGATCTAATAAAAGAAACGTCGTCGTCCAAATCGTATACGGTTGTGAGAGACACGCTGGATAGAAACATCTGTTCCACATGCAACCAACATGCTGACCACGATCCTCAGATATAAGGGACCGAACACGGAGAGACCTTTCTCAAAACTTAAATATAAAACCAAATAAATTAAATATTTATTAAATATTAAATATAAAGGCGTTTTTGCTTAATCAGCTCAATCAAGAGCAAAGGAGACTATCGCACTCCAAAAAAAAATGTGTCACAAGCGTCTCCACACCCGCCTATGTTCCCTCAGCTCTCAGCACCTTGAAAGCTCGTCTAAGACGCGTCTATTATACTTCTAATGAGCATCGATTTGTCAACCCCTACCCTCAGCCACCAGGTGGTATAAAAGCTCCAGGAATGAGGGCAACTGTATCATTCGATCATTTGACGACATTTGAAAGCGTTACAGTGACTCGGCACTCGACATGAAGGTAATTTATCAGTTCTGTTTGTGTAAAACATGTTTCTGTTATCATCTTAGTTACCTGAAACATTTAAATTTGTTTAAGTTTGGTACAGTTAGAAAGACTTCACAAACTAATAACTACAATGATAACTTGCAAATTGTATAAATAACAGAAAACCAAAATTAACCTTATAAAAAAAGGCTTTTTGTTTTAAATTTTCCGAATCTGGTTGAAGTAATTAAATTGCGAAAACTTAAAAAAGTTTGGATACTTGCGTAAGCTAAATATTGGTAAAACTTAATAAAGTAAATATTCCTTAGGTACAAAGTCTAAAGTTCGCTTTATTTCAAGTTTACAACAATACATTACACGGGTACAACACCCAGAAGCCATTTTACCAATTCAATTAAGATACAAATATTCCTTAAAAACTTTATTACCCTTAATTTATATCATGTTCTTCACTAAAAATTAGATAGGAAATGACGCGACATTAAATATACACCAACATTACCTTAATTTTTTTACAGGAAAACTCAGATTTGGGTAAGCCGATGTATTGCCCTGATTAAAAACCTCTTTGTACTTTATGGTAACGTCATAAGAGCTCAAGGATTTACATACTTAGCTCGAAACTGTACATATACAATAACTTTTCAGTTCAAAAAAACTAATGACAATTTGTAATTAACAGGTCTTCGTAGCAGTATCTGCCCTTATCGCTGTCATATTGGCTGAACCCCCACCATCCAACAGGTGAGCCTAACTCAAGAACTATCAAAGAGGGCGATTACAAACCTTTTTTTTTTGTATATTACACTTCAAGATTGACCTCATCCCACTTGATATTTAACAGTAATGAGGTCCTAGCTTAAGGGCGACATACAGCATAATAAATCTGTTACTGTACTTGTCGCCCTTACCTTGAAGGCTTGACCCCTGCTACTAATGTAGCACCCCCCAGAAGCTCTAGAAACCTTACTCACATGCAGGAACACAACAACACAGAAATGATTGTTATTCGGCTGCGGTCTTCTCTAAGGTATTTCACCAGTCAAGCTGAGCAGCTTGACTGGTGAATACTGGAGCCAGTTCGAGCGATGAATCGCTATGCCCTACCTCTCTTACTTACCTACATCCTTGGGTATAATGTCTGTAATGCCTCATTACAACGCGCAGTCTCCTTTTGTGACGTGTCTCTCTAAACACTTAACATTAGCGAAATCACTGCGTTGTTTCTAAACGCGGGGAACAGTTTTAAGAGAGGTAGGGCATAGCGATCTATCGCTCGAACTGGAGCAGCCTGACTGGTGAAATACCTCCACCTTACAGAAGACCGCAGCCAAATAACAATCACTTTTGTCATTTAAAATAATTTAACGGGTCAAAACGCGACACCATTTTTATTTAGTAGTTAATACGAACTACTTACTGCCCGACGTTTCGGTTAGGTTGCACCAACCGTGGTCACGAGCTGACTGACCCGTTAAATTATTTTAAATGTTTAAAATGGAACGCGAAAGTCTTAAAATTTAAATCACTTTTGTGTTGTTGTGTTCCTGCGGGTGAGTAAGGTTTCCAGAGCTCCTAGGGGGTGCTGCATTAGTAGCAGGGGTCAAGCCTTCAAGGTAAGGGTGACAAGTCCAGTAACAGATTTATTATACTGTACTTGTCGCCCTTAAGTTAGGACCTCATTACCACTTAACATCAGATGGGATGAGTTCAATCATCAAGTGTAATATAAAAAAAAATAAGTCCAAAAAAAAAATATTTATCATACTAGATACATGTATAAATATGCATAACTGTCAGTAGGCTAGCGGAGCAGAGTCCTTGGAATTGTATACAGTCCCAAGATTAAAATATGCTTTGGGAACAGAAACTTAAAGAAGAACCTACCATACCTTTTTAATTGTTTAATTACTCTTACGTCCATTTGACCGACAAATAAAATATAAAAGTGCATAGGTACGTATTCTCACAATGTCAAATAAGTTAATAATCAATCATGTACCTACGTACTCAGCGGAGAAAAATCGGGAGGTCAGAACTCCCCCCCCCCCCTCCTAGAAATCTCGCAAAAGATGTATTAACTCGACTAATCACCTATCCAAAGTATAAACGGAGCCTGAAGTTCTAACTTTTGAACCGTGAACCTCATGTTTCATGTATGGAACTATGTGTAGTGTGTAAAAAAAATCTGATTTGCCCTAGGCTAGAAGCTGGGTACACCCATGATTATCATGTATACTTATTTATCTCTTTGCTTCCAGCTATCTCCCCCCTCCGTCAGGGCAGGGGTACCCGCAGGGAGGGCCACAGGGTCCCCAAGTAGTAGCAGCGAGGAACCTCGACCAAGGACACCACGGCGCCCGGGCTGGGCACCACGGCGGACCCCACGGGTCTGCCAGCGCGGCTTCCAACGCTTTTGCGAGGTGAGACATAATGTGTAGCTCATACTAACGTTTGTACATAGAAAAACACGTCAAGATAAAGGTACTCTATCTGTTTCTGAGCGTTAATATTAAATAACAAGAGTTCTTTCTTTTTTTTTATATTGCACTTCAAGATTGACCTCATCCCATCTGATGTTAGTAGGTAATGAGGTCGTAGCTTAAGGGCGACAAGTACAGCATAATAAATCTGTTACTGGACTGTCGCCCTTACCTTGAAGGCTTGACCCCTGCTACTTATGTAGCACCCATGAGCTGTGGAAACCTTACTCACACGCAAGAACACAAAAACACAGAAGTGATTGTTATTTGGCTACGGTCATAAAATAAGGTGGAGGTATTTCACCAGTCGGGCTGCTCTAGTTCGAGCAATAAATCGCCATACCCTACCTCTCTTAAAGTTCATAATTATTTTGGCGATAGGACGTTAAAAAAACATGTACCTTGCCTCATAAATCATTTACCTTTAGACATTCGATAAGAAACGAATAAAATAATTTATAAAAATAAAGTACACAGGTACCTCTAGGCTCAATTATGTTACTAGGTACAACATTTATGTTGAACCTTGAACCCGCAGACAAACTGTGTATACAGTTTTGTGGGACTTTGGGATGTCCATAAGAGATAAACAAATATCATCGCGGAGTTTTCTGTAGACCTTTTTAATGTGTACAATACTTAGTACATTATTTGATAAATCTTGTAGGGTTCACCCTGCGTTTGCAATGTATAAAAAATGAAATTATTTACGACATCACATTAAAAACTTCAAAAATAGTAGTATTTCTCCACTATTTAATGGATGTTATTATACATATAAACCTTCCTCTTGAATCACTCTATCTATTAAAAGAACCGCAACAAAATCCGTTGCGTAGTTTTAAAGATTTAAGCGCTCATAGCCAGGAATATAGGGACAGAAAAAGCGACTTCGTTTTATACTATGTAGTATTTATTTTTTTGGTAAATAAATAATTAAACACTTGCAGTTCGATTTTAGTTCTTGTGTGCACTACATAAAAGTGTGCAACGTCCAAAAGGTGTAGTTGGATGTGCTTTGATTGTGGGTACAGACGTGATTGATTGCCTTGATAACAAGCAGTACCTACAATAAAATAGGTCATAATCACTTTTCACACATCGGCCATGTATAGGTATTATCTACAAATTATCTTTAAAATATTATTGTCAAATTCTCCAAAAAAAATTTCATGGTCAATCTGTTGATAAGTATAATTGTGACGTCAGAGATTGCTATCTTCACAGCATATCAATGAAGAATCGTTTTTTGAAAGGTTTTTAATAGATTATCATCTCAATTAACTAAACTGTCAATATTCCGATTTTATGAGCATTACTATGTTTTACAAGGTTTTTTTTATATTACATTTCAAGATTGACCTTATCCCACCTGATGTTAAGTGGTAATAAGGGCGACAAGTACCTACAGCATAATAAATCTGTTACTGGACTTGTCGTGTCGCCCCTACCTTTAAGGCTTGACCCCTGCTACTAATGTAGCACCCCCCAGGAGCTCCGGAAACCATACTCACACGCAGGAACACAACAACACAGAAGTGATCATTATTTGGCTACGGTCTTTTGTAAGGTGCTGTTTCACCAGTCGGGCTGCTCCAGTTCGAGCGATAAATCGCTATGGCCTACCTCTTTTAGGTTTTACAGTGGAAGAATGACAAATAGGTTTGCATTGCATTAAAGATAGATTCCGAGGTAGGAGCTCATTATGGATGCAAAGGTCGATTTTATATCTACGGAATAGAAACGAGCACAATACCATGACTATAACCTGCATGCTACGCACGATGGCGTCACATTTTGACATCTTGACATAACATCAGCTTTGTATCATTGTATGATCCACAGTTCACAAGCATATCCTTCTACCTGAACCAAGGCCTTATAAATGCACGTTTTCTAGTTACTAGCGCTAAATAGTCTGTACCCCTTTTGAAGAATGTGCCCAATCAGAATTTTGATTTCTCATCAATACTTTGGTTACTCTTATCCTTGACACTATTAAGAAGTGGAACTCGTTGCCGGCTCATGTGTTTCCTCCTTCCTTTGATATGGATTGCTTCAAAAGGAGCGTGAAGAAACATTTTGCGGGCCAGTATGGCGATGCTAACGGATAGGATATTACGGTATCTAATTCGTTGTCGTTGCGATGTGGGTTCCTCTCTTGCGTGCTATCAGGCTGGGAGTAGCCAATATACAGTGCTTTTAAATAACAAAATCTCATATGCCAGGTTAAACCACAATACCTACCACTCCTATCTTTTATTTTTTCTACTTAAGTTCACTCTCTTTATCAAGCTCTTTTCTTTGTTTTATTATTAGAAATGGAGCCGGCCATGGTCCTCAAGGGCACGGATCTCAAGGGCACGGACCTCAAGGCAGGGCATTCGGAGGCAACCAGGATCAGGGCTACGACCAGAATGCCAGTCCCTTCGGCAGGAATGCCCTGGGAGAGTCATCGGTAAGACTCATCGTACTCTTACGTCACATTCGAGGGGTAACAATGAAGATGTTTCCGAAGTTCTATCCAAAATGGCGTTCTATACAAAAAAAAACATAATATTGCAAATAAAGTGTAGTGTTGTTTACTTATAAAAAGTCGATGGTGTCCCGTATGGGACCCTTCGTGCGCGAGTCCATCCAGTTTTTTTTATGATTATATTACCGTTCAAAATTTACGTTCGTGCGCCAGATTACGGACATCAGTTTCATTGTTGGCCTTCTCAATTATGGCTTTTATTAACTTTTACTGATTTTCTAATGCGTAAAATATTTTCTCCTTTACTAATACAGCAATTTGCATTCATATATTTCATTATATTAATAACCAGGTCCTTAGAGCCCTCATCTCTTATGACGTGACACCCTTCAGGTCTTCTGTTTGCTTATCAAGATAATTTGGTTCCCCATCATCATCCTAATCAGTAACAAAAACAAGATTAGCAAGGACATTCATCAATCATCATTTCATCGTTATTTATGAATTCGTGTTTGTCTTTTTCTTTGAGCTAAACGTAGGCTTTTAATAAATATACCCTCTCAAACCGACCGCTATTCCGTCCTCGCCGGCGAGGACGCACGCCGCGATCCCCACTGGTAGGCTCCTTTTCAAGATACCGGCACGTGCCGGGGCGATTTTCTCCCCAAACATATGTTCGATTACCCTCTCCCAACAACGGCCCGAGCCGAGGTCCGAGCCCCGCTATGGGGCGCCCTCCCGCTGTTATTTTTAGTAGTGAGAGCCTACATTTACATTAAATTTTTTTTACATTAAAATTTTTTTAGTAGTGAGAGCCTTCTGCTCCCCCGCAAGCCCGGTGAAGATGAAAAGGCCATCTGCGGCCATCATCTATAGTCAGTTAGGAAAAATAAAATATACCTGCTTTACGGACATAAATATATATTGAACTTTTTTAAACACCTCAACAATTCGGTTAAATTTTAGTAAGTTTGTCTATACCTGATAACATTTTAACGCTACTTGAGTATCATAGTATTTCTTACGCATTAATTTTCTATACCCGCTACTTTTCTTGTCACGCTTTAATTAACACGGTGATACAGAATAAGTATAAGTACTTACAATTAACTGTAAAACTCAAAGACCTCAAAGAGAGCCGTAATTATTTCAAAGACTATAGTACTTATACTAAATTCTGTACAGGAACCTGCGAACTACAATTTTGGCTACATGGTGAATGATTACCAAGAGGGCACTGACTTTGGACATCACGAAGAGAGACAGGACGAGAGGGCGCAAGGAGAATACCACGTGGTGCTACCTGATGGTAGAAAGCAGGTTTGTGAAGACTTGCATACATTCTAACTCTGAGGCTTCATCTAATCTTTACCGCATTCAATTGATAAAGGTAGTGCATTCGACTGATAATATAATAGAGGTGCCATTCTCAATGTTTTTTTTATATTGCACTTCAAGATTGACCTCATCCCACCTGATGAGTAGCGACAATTACAGCATGATTACTGGACTTGTCGCCCTTACCTTAAAAGCTTGACCTCTGCTACTAAAAGCACACTAACCGGTAAATAAATCCTTATATTTTCGTCTCTTCTTCCTCAGACCGTAAGCTACGAAGCTGACGAGCGTGGATTCAAGCCCCACATCTCCTACGAGGACTCCGATGACGCATCAGCTCGCTCAGGAGGCTACGATTCCAACGCCAACAATGTCCGCAGCTCCGACCACGGCTTCGGTAATGGCGGCAGTAACCATGGCAACGGTTACCAAAATGGCGCCGGTAACCATGGCAACGGGAAACATGGCGGCCATGGGAAGGCGCGTTCCAACGGCTATTGACTCGTTTCAAATTTTCTTATTACATTTCTATGTATTTTTGTAATTTGTGATAATATTGTATTGTAAGATATTTTGAGTTTTGAGTATTTATTATTGTATTCGATGCAAGCACAAGCAAGTACAAAATTAGTTGTAAGTTGCATAAGTGATAAAATACAAAAATAATTTTCTTTTATTGGCCTCTGATGCTATGATATTTGTATTTTATTTTATTATTAATGGTTAATAAATTTGTATGAAAATACTATAAAATTAAAGATTTTCATTATTTATCAAAACCATTTGCCAAATCAAACGTTCTACAATAGTCTACGCACCTACTGATATGAATCAGGATTTATACAATGCCCAAATTACTATGGACGAATGTACTGACCTAAAGATTTATCATGTGTCATGATCATAATAGCTTATTTAAAGTAGTAAGTTATTTATGTATATCTTTCCTACGATATTATACCTATTCTCAAGAACCATGATAGCTAGAGTCATAGTTGACATTTTAATAAATTATGTTTTTCTAGTAACCGTTATACAACAAATACAACAAATACTAAAAATAAAATAAAATCTGGGGGCACGGCCGTGCCCCCACCAAGTCGAGCAAAAAAGCGTCACGGCCGTACCATCCTTTTCTCGAAGCAATTCAGACCATTTTCGACCCCCTGTAACTTCGTTGTGGATAAAACTAGAAGACTGAAATTTTCAGTAACCATGCAGGCATTGTAAAGACACGTATATTTCAAATTTCATTCAATTTGAACCAGTATTTTAAGAATTATAACGGGTCAAATTTCTTAATTTTGTCACTCACTGACTGACTCACCGATCATCAAAAGTCTAAGGCACTTCTAGCAGACCTAGAAGCTTCAAATTTGGAATATAAGTAGTGTTTGGTGTATGAATCAAGGAAAAACTAAAAAATCTAGAAAAGACCGCAAAGACTAAGACCATACAGCCAATAATGGCTTTATTCGTAACGATGTTTTATTTACGGCAGTTATTATTATTATTATTATTGCGTGCAAAGCCGTGGGTTTAAGCTAGTCCCATATAAATATAGGCGCACGGTAGTGCCCCAGCCAAATCGAGCAAAAAATGGGCATTCCCGTCATGAAAACACGTGTATTAAATTATTTATTAAAGCAAAAAACGTACCTACGTGCGTATTCGTACTTATTACGAGTGCGTAAGGTTGTATAATTATATACCACGCGCTGCCGTGCTGTGCTATAATTATAGCGAGTGAGTGCTAGGCGTTACTACGCGCTGCGCGGTGCTAGCGCGAGGCCGCGGGGTGGGGACAGTGGCGGGGCGCGCGGAAAGGTGAATGTCACCGAGAGATCAGCAGCCGCGCTCATACGCGCGAGCGACCCAATGCTGTTCGGATGTGCCCAGAATTCTTACCTATAAGTTTGCGTTTTTAACGCTAATTTGTATTCGACGGCAATGGTAAAAACCAGTACTTATGGTTCCGCGTCTGAACTTATGGCGGCCGCCGCTTTGTATCCGTATGCTTTTGAAGTTTACGATAACGGCCTTTTGAGAGCATCATTCGGTGGTGATTCTGGTAAACCGGTGAAACGTTTATACAATTTTCTGGAAGTTACTTAGGCGGTCATTATGAAGCGCTCCTTCCAGATGTGCCTCCAAATGATAATAATTTAAATAATGAAAATAATAATGATACGATCCTTCCAGACGTGCCTTCAAATGGTAATAATTTAAATAATAAAAATAATTATGATGCGATCCTTCCAGAAGTGACTTCGAAACATGATAATTTGATTAAAAATAATAAAAACTTAACTAAGAAGGGTGGAAGACCTAAAAAGGTTAGTAAAGGAAGACCTAAAACTTCGACGCTATCCCGTTCTCAACAAATCAAAGAAGCAGCAACACGTTATCGCCACAACAATCCCGAAAAACGTAAGGAGACCTTAGCGCGTTATACTACGTCTCATCTTAGTGGGCTCTTAGAAAAACTGTAGCTGAAGCTCAAGAAGTAGTACCGGAAAAGAGAAAACGGAAGGCTACCTACAAAAATAAGTTAAGTTCATAAGTCAGAGAGAGAGGGCTTTAAGAAAATTCGTTGCTGGAAATATACATATATACAATAAGTAGAAGGTACCGAAAAGGAAAAAAGTAGAACTGTCTACAAAATACAAAAAGAAATGAGATCCCATCAAAAACAATACTTGTCAAAAAAACCAAGTCTCGCAACTCAGTTGTTCTGCAGTAAAAAGTTGTGAGATCCATGTAATACCAAGTCGGATATTAATTTATTCAGTCTCTACTTAAGTGACTTTCTGTCTTAATACGTCCAGTCTCTAAGACCACGATCGTGGTCCATAACAATTGAAAATCAATTTTATTGTGTCTGGAATCTCCGTACTCGAAGCATTAAGTTGTTACTTAATAATTAACAGCATCCTTTAATGACGTATATCAATATTAAAATTCTTGAATGTTTTATATAAATATATCTAGACTTGGCCATCGCACTAAATAATTGAGTTTACATGTGTTTTCAGATGATGGCCAAGTCTAGATATATTTATATAAAACATTCAAGAATTTTAATATTGATATACGTCACTATAAGATGCTGTTAATTATTACGTAACAACTTAATGCTTCGAGTACGGAGATTCCAGACACAATAGAATTGATTTTCAATTGTTATGGACCACGATCGTGGTCTTAGAGACTGGACGTATTAAGACAGAAAGTCACTTAAGTAGAGACTGAATAAATTAATATCCGACTTGGTATTACATGGATCTCACAACTTTTTACTGCAGAACAACTGAGTTGCGAGACTTGGTTTTTTTGACAAGTATTGTTTTTGATGGGATAATTATTTAAGGAGGCTTCCATACAACAAACATGATTTTTATGCTGTTTTTTTGCTCGATATTAATTAAAACTTTTATAGAGCCTTTAAATACAGAATATTTAGTTGTATATTAACTTTAAAAATAAATAATTGTGTCCAATGTTGAATAGATAATGGTACAGAACATCTACTATTTCTTCTACCTTAGGTTGTCTGGAAGAGATCGCTTTCTAACGATAAGACCGCCTAAATTGTACTATAATCAATCTTTAAAACCTATTTCTGTAAAGATTTTGCGCAATAAAGTATATCTATCTATCTACTGAACCCTTAGTGCGCGAGTCCGACTTGCACTTGGCCGGTTTGTTTTATGTTTAGACCGTAGAAATAAATCACGTCACTCGGCCGGTTTTATATCGTAAAACAATGACGTCTGTAATGAGTAGGTATGTACCTATATGCTTTTATTTATTTATGTTTAACGAAATTATAGGCAAACACTGTCGTAGATTTACAAGCGTAAAATCGGCAAATATTTGATCTGACAACAAACCTTGGAACATAATATGGGGCACCAGACTAATTTGACGTCATACCCGTTACAAAAAACAATCACTATAGTTTAGATTAGAATAGAGAGAATAGAAAATGTAATTATCAATGTAAACTTTAACAAAAGCATTTATGAATTGTCAGATTAAGTTATAGGTACTACTGTCAGGCCTAGCATACGCAATATGTCAAATTTATCACATGAGACGACAAAAGTTTCGATACTGTTGATTGCCTAATAGCACACCGCACTCATATTTTCAGCCATCAGCAGCTGACGCACTGACTTCAACCGATTTTGACGTTCGTTAAAAGCGCGATAAAATTTAGTCGCGTTGCGTATGCTAGGCCTGTGTGTTCGGAATGCTATCGAGAAGAACCGACAAGAAACTAGAAAAAAACCTATCTTTTCAATTTCACAAATATGCAGGCCTAGCATACGCAACGCGACTAAATTTTATCACGCTCATAACAAACGTCAAAATCGATTGAAGTTAGTGCGTCAGCTGTTGATTGGCTGAAAATACGAGTGCGATGTGCTATTAGCCAATCAACAATATCGAAACTTTTGTCGTCTCATGCGATAAATTTGACATATTGCGAATGCTAGGCCTGATGGAAACATTTAATAAAACATACAAACAGTACAGCTTACCTATGTCTTCTGTTTTTGTTTTACCTATTTGGTCTTCATTTTAAAATGTGTACTTTAATCTATTGTAAGTAATCTTGAAAGGAAGTAGCGGGACATTCCCACCACAAGTACCTACCTATCTTTTGATTACTTACAGGAAAGTCTCCAACACTTGTTGTATTTGAAATACAAATGCATTTTTATTTTATTATTTATTTATTCTGTATGTATGTATAGACATAAATATTGATATCAAGTCAAAACATTTTTGTCATTTATATAGTCTTCTATTAATAGTATTTTTATGAGACAATTTTTGATTAGAGACTTAAGAGTTTGTTAAGTAAACAAGTGGTACCTAATCACTATGGTATAGCCAATTTTATTAAAGATCAGCACTTCAAATGTTGAAATCCATATTAATTAATTAACGACTTCGTAGCCGACTGACAAGTAGCGCAGGGCTCGCACCGACTAAAACCATCTCGGTGGCCAGCGTGCGCAGTTGTGGGGGAGTCGGGATCCGTTGCGGATTCTATACCTACAGGCTCCCCCACAGCGCCTACCGCCAAGCGGCCCACCTTACCGGGCAAAACGCAGCTGGAACGTGTCAGGCCACCTGACACATCTCACACCCTCAGAACCGAATGAACGGACGCCAGGCGTGGGGTAAGCCTCCGGTTCCAGCAGCGGATCTGCTGTGCGGCTACGAGATGCGGAACTCAGCGTGACCGAACCAACTAAGTTGACTAAGAACCCACGACTTCTGGGTTTTGTAACCCAACGCTTTATCAAACTACTACACTAAAGAGGCAGTCGATAAATTAGGAATGATAATAAAAATAATAAATGTTACTCCACATCACATTCATTGCTCTGATCCTATCGTAAATAGGTAACACATGTGTTACAGAAATCATTACATCGAGAGTCTCATCTCATTAGCATCCAAAAAACTGGGGATTCTGAACAGAGTGCGTCGGTTTTTCACGCCGGACCAGCTTTGTCTTTTATATAAGACTCAAGTCCGGTCTTGCCTGGAATACTGCTCGCATCTCTGGGACGGTTCCACCAAATACCTCATGGATGCCCTTGATAGGTTGCAGCGACGGGCTGTGCGCATAATTAACGATGAAGAGATTACTGGGAACCTTGAACCTCTTCAACTACGTAGGGACGTTGGTTCATTAAGTGTCTTTTATCGGCTTTATCATGGGGAGTGTTCCGAGGAACTATTTTCCCTTATCCCACCCTCTCCTTTCCTACACAGAACCACAAGAGCCAGCCAACGATGTCATCGCTTCACCGTGGAAAATATTCCATCACGAACCAAAAAGTTCGGTAACTCTTATCTTTGCCGGACCATAAAGAAGTGGAACTCGTTGCCGGCTCATGTGTTTCCTCCTTCCTTTGACATGGATTTCTTCAAAAGGAGCGTGAAGAAACATCTTGCGGGCCAGTATGGCGATGCTAGCGGATAGGATATTTTGATATCAAATCCGTTGTCATCGCGATGAGGGTTCCTCTCTTGCTTACCATCAGGCTGGGAGGAGCCAATATACTGCGCTACTATAAAAAAAAAAAAAAAAAAAATCAGAAACAACAAAGTTACTTAACACAACTCCCCGACCCGAGACTATACAGAAAGATTTAATTCCTTTTCCATATTGACAGAACAGAGAATCGAACGTAACTCAGGGATGGAGCGATGTCAAAGGCCACTCGCCTCTTTTAGGGGTGTGAGCCTTCCGCTCTCCCGAAAGACCGGTGAAGATGAAAAGGCCATCAGTTAGTCAGTTAGGAAAAAAAAACACGCGTCTCTAGGCTACGGAAGTCGTCAAATCATACAAGAAAACAAATTCAGCCCCACCACTACGACCTCCATAGTTGAGCGGCGACGAACCGGACTTAGGCATGGCGTCATCTCTGAGGTCCCAGGTTCGACTCCAGGACGGGTCTTTATGGAAAATAGTTTTACTTACTGTCACGGGTCTTAGTGTTCACAATTGCTTTATCTACTTACCTACCAGAGAATCAGAAATGTAGGTAAGTATAAGACGGCACATACTGACTCACCACAGACCGCATCTCAACTATGAGACGGAATCATCCATACTAATATTATAAATGCGAAAGTAACTCTGTCTGTCTGTCTGTCTGTCTGTTACTCTTTCACGCTTAAACGGCTGAACGGATTTTGATGAAATTTGGTATAGGTATACGTTGAATCTCAAGAACGGACATAGGCTACTTTTTATTAGAAAATAAGGGGGGGGGGGTAATACCACCTTTCAAAGTTTATATGGAAAAATGTTTATTTTTGAAGTTAGAGATATTAAATTTGGCACAAATATAGCTCGAAACTTGGATTAAAATATAGACTACTTTTTGTTTCAAATATTAGGGGAGAAAGGGGTAAAACCGACCATGAAAGGATGTAGTCCACGTGAACGAAGTCGCGGGCACAGCTAGTGATCTCATAAAGTTACTTTATACCAACGCCAAATAAGTTTCTCTTCCACACAGACCTTGACATCCACTGCACACATCCTTACAGATTTTTCGCATTATCTTGCACAAGTCGATCTAATATTAATTAAAACGCAAACATTTGTCTATTGTCAGGCCTTGATTTGCTTTACACATTTTTTTCGGCGAATCTAACGTATAAATTGGTCCGGATTATTGAAGCGACATCATTCGGGTTGTATTTCCAAAGATCTCAACATGAAGGTAAAATTGAAATATTTTTTTTAGTTAAGTGTAAACCAATCGTTAAGTTTTGTTTCGGGAGTGCTATATCAAAGCTATAGTTAGCCGTCATAATTTAGTTATTAATTATTAAGTGAACCTTTCAACTTATCCGTCGACAACCCTAAACAAGATTTCCAGTTTCACAAGTTACAAATTCATCAATTGCAAGATTTGTATTATCTACCTACTCCAGAAAGTTTTCATTGTATATCATTAAGTGTCACTTTTAAATCTTTATTCATTGTTCACGATCGATTTACGAAGCCTTATTCCTTACATTTTGTCGTCTTTACGTTCTTCTAGAACCCTCACTCAGTGGTTGTCAATCTATTGACTAGATTGTTGATTTCTTCTCACTGATCTAGGAATTGTAAGATTCATTATGTGTCTACTTTGTTTACATCTCAGTACCTAATGTTACTTACTCTAAATCACTGCGTAACGGTAGAAAATTAACTTTTAATGTACGTATATTTGATACCAAGGTGTTCACAAACTAAAGGCAGACTATACAGTCATAACGTGTAATGTTGCTGCATTAAACTCTACAACCCCCGGAGGTTGCGGTTAATAACTAAAATAAACATTTTAATGCAACAAGGTACAAAAGTGTGACATAGTTGGTAATATCTAATGCTGATTGTACCTACGTCCCAAATATCCCTGAACTGATGTAAATCGTAAGTTGACGAAATATTGCACCCGTATTCTATATTTCAATACCAGTGTAGGTACAATACAATATAACAATAACGATAGTTAATTCACTAGTATAATGTCGCTTCACACACAAATACTACTTACTTGCATGTGCTTGATAGCGAAAGCCTGCCGAAACGAACTTTCGATATCACCCAAAAAAGTGTCACTTATCTAAAGGCCCTAATATTAGACCCAGAATCGTCTTATAATCATCACTTTTGCTGCAGGTTTTAGCAGCAGTCGTCCTGATAGCAGCATCGGCTTCAGCCCTGGGATCTGGCCCTTACCTGCCGAGTGGGTGGAGGCCAGATGGCCCAGCGTTCGACCTGCCTGCAAGGGTATGATAAAACACTAACGGCCTGTTCTAGCTGCACGTGTATTAGAATATTTACAATTATTATGGTAATAGATGTAAATTATATAAATCATCATATCCCTGGAGGCTAAAAGAGTTACTTTACATTGGTGGCAACTCATAATAGATCTAATAGGTAGCAGTGACCACAGTTCACTAGAACTGGACAATTCCATGTACTATAATAATGATAGCTCTGAATTTATTGAAAATGAACCTAATAGATGTAGCTGCTCTGAAGTTATGCACATAAATGTATTTCTAAAATTATTTTTCATTTTGATCTAAATAGTTCCACTAATAGGTATACAATAAGTGTGCTTGAGCTGATCAAGCACAGTAATGGTATATTAGTGAAAGCAAGAGCTCTGACTTCGTTTCGTCGACTACTGGGAGTCATACGATGTGACTCACTTTAAGACGACCGTTATATAGATATGATATACCATATGGTATCTCAGAAAAGGCTACATCTAAATAGGTGCCTCATTTACAAACCAAAACCAGAAATTGATATTTGTGAAATGAACGACTTACTTGTATAGCATAGAGCTTTTTTAATGATAAGTACATAGTTTTTGCAATAGGGCATTTAACTAACTATCTATTCATATTCCAGCCTCCTGCAGTAATCCGGCCGCAAGACTTCATCTTACAAGGATCTGAAGCTTCCGGGTCCGCCTTTCTTCGGGAATACGGACCCCCGAAGCTGCAGACCCTGCCTGAGGTGGCCACTGAACAGTCCTTCGTGGTTCTGACAGCTAAATTCTCTGAGGACAAGAGTGACACCGACGCAGACGCAGAGGTCGTAGAAGCCGCTACTGAATGTGAGAAAAAAAATCATACTAACTGAATTCCAATTAATTTCAGTCAAAATGTATCACATATGACGAGATACATCCAAAGTAACTTTTTCTCATATTACCTCCTTTGCAATTAATGTTAAAGTATTATTATTTTGTATAATTCAAGAGTTTCTTGCATATTTGTTCGAGCTAATATGTTCAAGATGTTATTTATTGTAAAATCTCATAGATTGGAATAATTTCTCAGCTCACACCTGAGTCGGGTTTTATTCATCCTTGTCTCCCCAAAACACATAATGTATTTCAAATCATTTATAGAGACAACAGACACAGAAATACTTAAAAGTAAAGAATATGTATGTATAACCATTCACTCAGGTTTCTTTCGTTGAGTTTCTGCAGAAACGAGAGTAGTTTGCAATATTGAGTCCTTACCAGGAAGCTCATAAAGCAAGACGTATTCCATTGAGGAAAGGGAAGGCTGCACTTCGGCATCTCGCTTCCAAAATAGAATACAATTATGAGCTGCT
The DNA here is from genome assembly GCA_037074685.1 of Glyphodes pyloalis. Classification (NCBI taxonomy): domain Eukaryota; kingdom Metazoa; phylum Arthropoda; class Insecta; order Lepidoptera; family Crambidae; genus Glyphodes; species Glyphodes pyloalis. The sequence goes on from JAYKKO010000020.1 coordinate 9,076,770, forward strand.
GGTAAGACTCCAGATTATCATGTCTTTCTTTCCAGCTTTCGCTGACTTAAAATACGTAGCAGTGGAGGAGACATCGTCAGCCACCGAAATAGCCACAGTGGAACTAGCAACAGAAGTAGTTCAGGAATCAGAGCAGCTCGATGTTGAAGGTAGATCGAACCAAGAAATCGGAGCTTCACTAGCCGAAGAAGTAGAAAATACTCAAGTAGAAACTGAGGGAGCTGAAAAGATCGAGCAAGTAGGAAGTGTGGAGTTGAAGTCTATAAACGCCGAAGTGAAGACGGAGTTGGTGGAAGAAGTTAAGAGCGTTGAAGTGGAAGTTAAAACTGTCAAGGAAGAAGTGAGAAGTGTTGAAGAAGAAACAAAGACGGTTAAAGAAGAAGTGCAGACCGTTAAAGAAGAAGTCCAGACAGTTGAGGAAGAAGTAAGGACGGTTGAGGAAGGCGTGAAGAACATTGCCGAGGCTATCGTCAGCTTGGAGAAGGAGATTGTTGGTCAGGAGGTGAGCTGTTTTTAATTTTGCTACATTTACAATAGGGAATACGTATGAAAAATATTTTTAACCACTTAGCTTTTTAGTCATGAATAGATGGATACTTACCTAAGAACATAATAAAAAAAAATAACAAGATGGTTGTCATTTAAAGCAATATGCTATTGCGAAAACAGATTTTTACGTGGAGATTTAGTGTCATGATGTTTTACATCGGATCATTCGGTTCAAAATAATCAAAAACTTTATTTCTTTTTAGCAATATAAATCTGGAACCAATAAAGACCTTTTGATATCGTGCATATTCCCGATGGCGATAAAATTCTTAAATGTTTTATTGTTGCAGGTACAGATTTCTCAAGATTTAACTCGACTTAAATCGGTGGAGCAATCTACAGGGTAAATTAGTTTTAATTTAACTTATAATTTATTATGTACTAGCTGTGCCCGCGACTTCGTTCGCGTGGACTACATCCTTTCATGGTCGGTTTTACCCCTATCTCCCCTAATATTCGAAACAAAAAGTAGTCTATATATTAATAGAGCTATATTTGTGCCAACTTTCATATCTCTAACTTAAAAAATAAACATTTTCCCATATAAACTTTAAAAGGTGGCATTACCCCCCCCCCCCCCCTTCCCCCCTTACTTTCTAACAAAAAGTACCCTATGTCCGTTCTTGAGGTTCAACGTATACCTATGCCAAATTTCATCAAAATCGGTTGAGAGGTTTAAGCGGGAAAGCGTAACAGACAGAGTTACTTTCGCATTTATAATATTAGTAGGGATTTTTTTTCGAGTGGAATCATGCAAATCATATTAGAAGCAAAAAAACGGATGAGCTGAAATATTGCATTTGTGTGTTATTTAAGCTCATTTAAATAAAAGCTCATCTTAAAAATGTTTATCTACTTTTTAAATTTGGTTTTAGCTTATTCAAAACAAACCTCTGTAAAAAAATATGACCACTTTTTGTATTGCAGATTGGAGCAACTTCCTGAAGGGTTTCTTGAATACGGACCCCCTGGCTTCAGGGAGTATGGACCCCCGAATGTGAACATCATCCCTAGGACAGCAGATAACGTAAGTATGATGGATCACACCGCTTAATAAGTTAGGTCAGTTATTTTACAGTACCACTACATCTAAAACAAAATACAACTGCCTGACAAACTGACTGATTAACCAAGAAAACTCAGAAAACCTACATACCTGAAATTTTGCAGATAGGTAAGTTATAGGATGCAGACATCCACTAAAAAAATATTTTACGAAACTCCACGCCCAAGGTGGTAAAAAGAGAGTTGGAAATTTGTATAAAAGTCCTATGATTTTGAAGTGAGAGACTTGAAATTTAAATTTACGTTTTATAATCTCTTTAGAAATCACATCCCCTTTAACGGATAAAACAGGGGATGGTAGTTTCGACGAATACGAAATTACAGACGGCCGTTGCTATGTATAATAGTTTATGAATAATATATTAATTCAATTGGAACGGTTGTGTGGTAGAAAATGCTACACAGCATTATATCCAGTTATTGCAGTTCTTTTTTTAAAATAAATAATTAAATTGCAGGTCAAAACCGAAAATGAGAAGATTGAAAACAACGAAACTAGAAGAAGGCGCTTCTCACCGAAATTCAAGTAAGTACATACAAAAGCACGTAAAACTGCATATTTTTCGACTTTGCACCGCTCTTATAATAATAATAATAATAATGGCGTAGGGACGTGACGAGCCCATCGCCCGCTGGTGAGAGTTGGTGATCTTCGCACCATGAAGAGCGACAACTCTCTATCAGTGTAGTCAGTCTCCCCAGGGCAGCTTGTGGCGGGCTGAATGGGATTGACACCCCTTGGGACCCGTGCCCCTGAGAGTCGACCAGGCCCCTGCCTCTGCTTGCCTTAGTTGGCCGGTGGGAGTGGACCCCACAGGGGCCGCAGGACTCTCACCTCTGGCTTGCCTTAGCCGGCCGTCCAGAGTGGGGCGTCAGAGCTATATGCTCGCAGGGTGGAAGTGAAAGATGCCTAAGTCGCGAGTTGGCACAGTGGCGTAAGCCACTGGGTAGAAAGCGGTGCACACCTCTCCACACCCTGAGCCGCTCACACAATGTTGCTCCCCGTCGCTCCTGCTTCGTGCCTTGAGTGAGCGACCAATGGGGGGCCCATGACAGTGAGATGGCGAGTCACCACCTGCCCATTTTAATCGTGTTTTTAAACATTGATCGGGCAGGTGCCATAGTCCTTCCCATAGTCCCGGTTACCCAGTCCACTAGCACCTCAACCTAATAGCCCTGATCCTTTGTTGTTCCACTCCATTCTATAGTCCTGCACTGACCGGGGGTTGTCCTTGGCTGCATTTTATAGTGTATACAGGGATAATCGTCGGTTGGTGTCACATCACATTAAGATCATACTTGTCTTTTAAAGGGCCTCTACGTGTTGGCTTCGGCCCCATGCACGCCTCCCAAAAGTCCGGGACTCTGTAGTCCCGAGATAGTGGAAAAGACTGATAATAATAATAAATAATTTATTTCGGACGTGTTTAAATCCATAGTGGGTTAGTAACAATTTCTTATTGTCTATTGTTAGTAAACGTAAGGGTTCGTATAATATGTTTCATTAGCGGAGAATTGTAATTTTCCGCTACTGTTTTCAGGATGCTGTTGTGACTATCCCTCACCCTTTTCAGTAGTGACGCCGTTTTCTTTCTTAATATCGCGTGAAAACCGTCTGTACGGGCTTACGCGAACATTTCCGACGCGGAACAATACCGAGGCAATCCCAGCAGCATCCTAAAACCATTATTAAATTGGACTCGTAGGACATCCAGCGACTTCCTGGTGTAGTTGACCCATGCGCTTATCCACAATATATGCATCCACTTATGACGTGCGCATAAGAACTAATATCGATCTGCAAGTGTTTACCTAGGTGCTGTTGACCGTACAATGGGTACAATGACTATATTTATGATCAAAGCCAAACTAACTTGTAAAAATATAAATATAGACTAGCTTGAGTGTGCAGAAACATCATCATCAGCATATACCTACTAGTCCAGTGCTAGACTTACAGGCGTCCCTTAATTAACGCCTTGCCCCTAATGACAGCTGGCCTAATGAACGCCTTCAAGCCAGCTAAAGTTTGCCTCAGTACCAGTCTTTCGCTGTTCATCATCCCCCCTCCCTCGGGGCTTTGGGACAAGGGGCTCCTTTCCCAAAGCCCACCTTCCCACTCTCTCAGAAACACATGTATCCCAGCAGTTGCCGGTTTTTCGTAAGATATCCACAAACGACTTCCACTTAAGCTTCCTATTTCTATGAATTATGTCGAGAACACTGGTTGCCTGTCTGGACATATTCCTTGTAAATCCCATCTCATCCCTAAGGTCTCTGAATTTCATTGAACTGTTTACAAAAGTCTCTTCATTAAATCCGAATCTTGTCAAATAAAAAATATTTCGGTTTTCATACCTCCCACGATTTATACTGATGGGATTGGTTAAAACCTAGTTGGCGTTAACGTCACATGAGTCACTGTGAGCTACCTCCCTAAATAATTAAATAGGGGTGGATTAGGTGCGAACTATGGAATTTTCATTGTAATAATGGTCAACACTCGTTACTTAATCAGGTTCACTCGAGTTAGAATAACCTCATGTTGCCTGGTTGTGTAGTCTAAGGTACGAGAATTATGTAGTGGGATACTAAGTTAACATAGTGTGTCAAGGTACTGAGTTGATTGCAAACTCAAGATGCTAACTGTACCTTAGCACAGTAGTGTAACTTCGTGGGACAGGAATCCCCGGGCAGCACTCGATACGGACGGTTGACAAAAACCCCAAACATTGCCTTTGTTTTAATACTCCAAGTCATTCAAAGTATAAACTAAAAATCAAAATCCCAAGCCCCAAGCAGCAAAGCCTGCGCTACACCACTACCTTAATAACATTTTTTATTTATTTATTTATTATAGCCTTTATTAACAACAATTGTCATTATTGTCTTGCTTTTCAGCATAGGCCTCCCCAAGAGCTCTCCACAATACTCTGTCATGTGCTTTTATCATCCAGGTAGCACCCGCTATTGACTTTATGTCGTCTTCCCATCTAAGACATTGCCTTCCTCTGTTACGTTTATTTTGGATGGGACGCCAATAAGATTTTATAATGAAATTTACATTTATTTTTCAGGTCAAACAAGGCTAGGAAACATTAACCCCAACCAGTGCTAAGGAAATGACGACCAAGCTACCACTTACCGATGCAATTGTAGTCTGTGTATAATAAATTAAGTTAATGTGATAAATGTATTGTACATTGAATGCGAAAATAAAAATATGTACTGATATCTATATTTGTCTTTATAAATATTTAGATCATATGGCCTAGATTATTCAGTATGCAAATTTTAGAACATATAACAAAAAATGTTAATCTTATGATCAATTTGCGCAGCAAAAAGCTCATGACATAAGTTCAGCATAAAGTCATCATATGATTTTACCTTCCCAAAAAAAACTATATAAAAAATAATGTCTTTGCTTACAAATTTATTATGTCTTACATTTCTTTAAAATTCATTAGCATAGCACAGATAAAAAATACCTTACTCAACAAAGGCAAATAAAAAGAATCAACATAAGTATTGAAAAATTTGAAAGTATTTGTCATGCTCATCAACCGTTTTAAATGTATTCGGTCACCAATGAAATAAACACTGGGCAAGTGCAATTCTTCAAACGATTCAGGGGCATTCAGAGTAATCTTTCTACGCAGATATAACTCTGGAACTTTGAAACGTCTGTCAGCCATGATAGTGTCGTTTTCTTCACATATTTTTAAGAGGGAACTTCTTTCAAGAATTTCATTTTCACTTATAGAGCCAGCATAACCACCGGAACAAAATGAGAGTAATCCTCCCGGTGTAGAAGCAACTAAAAATCTCATTGTATTACATTGCATATTTATATTGAATGTGGCTTCTTGTGCAGTAGGGTCTGTTGGTTTTACTATAGGGATATCCATACAATCAATAATGACTCTTGTTGCTGAATAATTTTGCTTAAATTCCTTTGGCATGTAATAATTGATCAGCTCCCGACTTGGCCAGATATCAAGTTTCGACCACAATTCATAAACAAAGTTAACCCACATGACAAAAACATTTTCAGCTACAGTACTGCTGATATTGAATAACTTACCAATCTCAAAATTGTCTTGGTTTCTCCTCAATTTTATTAACATTATAAGAAATTGATCTTCTATGGACACATTTTCAATTTTGTTACCTCTGTAATGTAAATGATTAGCCATGGGCAATAAAGTTGACAAAACCAATTCGAACTTGTCAATATCCTCCAAACCAGTATAAAAAAGAACAGATTCAGGGTCGGAAATTAGATCTCCAGATGATAACAGCCTAAACATGATGGGAGTTTGAGTTGATATTGTTTTAGGATGTAAATCTGGTTTCACATCTTCAGTCAGATCATCAATTGGTTCAATTTTAACTGTCACTTCAGGTATACTATTCACTCTAGCGTCTACTTGAACATTTTCTTCAAATAAATCTTTCATTACCATACAGCTAACATACCGCTGTTTTCCATCAACTGTTTGTTTACTGTTGAAAACGCTTGGAACGGCTGTCTTTATCAATTGACGTTTCTGTTGTGGTAATCCTGAAACATGGAAAGCAGATACTGATCAGTGAGTCCTAAAGACGAGGCATTTGAACATAATTTAAGTACTAATACACTGGTCCCTGTGAAATCAAATTTAAAGTACACCCTCACCTAAATAATTTATTCTTTCCTGAATAAAATCAGAATCTAAGAAATGTTTAGAACATAACCTGGAAGATTCGGTTGATTTAAAGTTTTTTTTCTGTATAGCCTGTTCCCATTTCTTCTTAAGCATTGGATCTTTCGGAAAACGATAACCGCCACTATTATTACACTTAAATGCAACACAACGCGGCATTTTTACAACAAATCAGAAACCATTGATCAACAAGTCAACAAACAAATAAATAAGTGTATTATTTGATATTGACAGTTATGTTTGTTTTGTTGGGGTAAAAATGAAATGGAATGGAACATGCTTCAGGGTGGCCGATATGTGAAAAACTTTCTAAAATGAGGACAATTTGTGATGATTGATGTGAGGAAAATGCGAGGAATCCAAGGATTCAATAGAAATCTTTCAAAATAGCTTTAAATGACTTAAAATAAATTATGAGGACAATATTAGTGATTGCTACCATTTTTTTAAATGTTGATATATCGTTAAATAACGTCAGAAAATGTTACTTAAGTACTTGTTACTGATTAACGCTGAGATAAACAGGGTGTATCACGTAAGTATCTGCCTGTTCATCATCCCAATGCAGGGCAATGACCTTCGCCATACTCGGGAATCGTACTCAAAACAGGGACCACTTAAACAGTCAGACCATCGAGCCATCTTCAAGTAATAAAAGTTGCAAACTTGTGTTAACATCGAAAAAACTGATTCATAATTATATCAAAATTGGTAAATCTATCGCTTCAGATTTTTCAATGAGATAAAAATACATTTCACATTGGTGTAGGTACATTTAAAAAAAAGCGACATTCGTTATTACGTACTAGCGACCCGCCCCGGTTTTGCAAGGATCTAATGTAAATACTTAGAAATATTGACTTTTCTATTCTTTATTGCAAATAAAAACCTACCTCTTAAATCACTCTATCTATTAAAAAAACCGCATCAAAATCCGTTGCGTGGTTTTAAAGATTTAAGCGTACAAAGGGATATAGGGACAGAAAAAGCGACTTTGTTTTATACTATGTTGTGAAGAAACAATTTGTATACTATTAGGCCAAGTATGGCTGCGTCAAACATATAGTGCATAACACATAAAATGTGGGACTAGTACAGCTAAGCACACCTCCCTATAATATATAATAATGTCGTGGTCATTTCGTAAATTTGGTTAATTCATAAAATCCTTGCCAGCTTACTCCGGCAAAAAAGCGTTTCGTGACTCGCAATTTGTATAAAGATCATCAAAACGTATAAATTTAAAAAATTGACATCCACGTTTGGGCAAATTTTTATGGACAGGTATAGACTATTTTTTGTTCCGAAAATAATGGGGATGGGGGTAATACCGCCCTTGAAAATGTATATGAGAAAATGTTTATTTTTAAGTTATAGATATGATATTTGCCACAAACTAACTCGAAACTTGGTTTGAAATATGGACTACTTTTTGTTTCTGTATGAGGGGGAGATAGGTGTAAAACCGGCCATGACAGTATGTACCACGTGAATAAAGTCGCGGGCACAGCTAGTACAAACATAATTATAACGCGCCTTAGAAAAATTACAGGTCCTGTCCTTTTTTGGGGCGGATCCAAGGTTTTAATTAGGGATCCTCGAATTTGAATACTCTTTTTTCAGGCCTTCATGTCTAACCCTACCGCGTCCTACCCTAAGCCGGCCCTGAGTTTTGCCCATAGAAAGTAGGCGGGTTCTTTTTACCCAATATTCTCCCAAAAATTAGTTAAGCTTGTCGCCTTTCACTCTTGTATTAAAGGATGTGGTTTTTTTATTGTATGATAGCATTTTTATGATAGCATTGTCTGTGTATTGGCTCCTCCCAGCCTGATGATAAGCAAGAGAAGGAACCCACATCTAATTTTCAATTTTGTTTTCAGTAACCAGATTAGGATTGCTACATGTGAAAGTGGTTTTGTCATTGCTTCTATTAGACAACGAAGTCACTTTTAAGCCTAAAAACGAACACTTGCTGGATCCTCGTTCCACTTTTACCACGGTCAACAAAGGACTTCATATGGAATTAATTAAATTGAACACATCCAATGTCTAATGGAACCAGTACAGTGAACGAAACAACATTGAAGCATTTCTAACGCTTAAAAATGACACCACGAAAGTAAGGCACGGTGGGCGTGGCTTAAAAAAGTGAGCTAGCGCCGGTACAAATACCGTCTCCACAGACGCCGCGAGTCATAGGCGCGGACCAATTACAGCGTTAGTTTATTACTATATAGCGTATCTATTGCTTGTGTCCTTTACGTTTGTGTGTTTTTAAATATTCGATTGAAGTTATTATGACGGGAAGTCTACCATGTTTTTCTTGTTTACTGAACCAGTCCCACATCTAGGGATAAGCCTAGGCCCACACCCCGGGGCGCAAATTGAAACTTGGCAAACGAATAATCGGCTCACCATGTTTTATAAAATTTTGCAACAATGTTCCTACGTTTAAAAATAATGTACTTTAATTATTATTTATGTATGTTAGTCAATGATAATTAAATTATTGCTTGTTAATTTTGTGCACCGATTCCTTATTTTTCCCTCAACGCTGTATGATTGACTGGTAGACTCTTCACATTTAGTTTCTTCTTTAGACGAAACCATCACCATCAAGCTACCTACACCCTAAGGACGTAATTACGCGTTTCCATAGTTACAATCCATACTAATACTATAAATACGAAAGTAACTATCTGTTTGTCTGTCCAGCTTTCACGCCTAAACCTCTGAACCTCCAAAACGGGCATAGGCTACGGTTTACGTAATATTCCCGTTTTTCCATATTATCCACGGATTCTTCGCTCCTATTGGTCGTATGGAGACGTTATATAGCTTAAAGCCTTTCTCGATAAATGGCCTATCCAACACAAAAATATTTTTTCTATTCGAACCAGTAATTCCTGAAATAAGTGTGGTCCAATAAACAAGCAAACAAACTCTTCAAGTTTGTCATATTAGTATAGATAGGATCGAAAATCTTTAGAAATTGTATAACACCGCAGCGGAACTACTGAAATAGACACAAAACTGTCACAAATAACATAATTATAGGTGCTATTCGATTACTGTGTTTGTATATACAAGGCAACATAAGGGTGATTATCAGGCCTAGCATACGCAACGTGACTAAATTTTATCGCGCTCTTAACAAACGTCAAAATCGATTTGAAGTCAGTGCGACAGCTGCTGATTTTCTGAAAATACGAGTGCGGTGTGTGTAATTTATAACACCTCTTCCCCTACTAATGTTGTGTTGTCTTTATTGTGTCGTTCTTATTTGTTGTAGGTGAAGTGAGAAATTGAAGATCTCATTTCAGAAATGAATTAGCTCTCATCACCGAGCATTCTACATAATTTTAACGTGTCTCTCTAAACACTTGACATTGGCGGAATCATCGCGTTATCCAGAGACGCGAGATAGAGTCCATAAAAAAAAAAGAGTGCGGTGTGCTATTAGCCAATCAATTGTATCGAAACTTTTGTCGTCTCATGCGATAAATTTGACATATTGCGTATGCAAGGCCTGATAGTCCACTAAAAAAAGAAAAAATAGGCTCACTATTTATTTTATTAAACTGTACATATGTTTTAAGTTTGCTAATATTAAAATATTATGAATAGAACCTTAATAAGAACAAACATAGAACAAAATAATAAATAAACATTTTTGTACTCAAGTCCCTGACTTCGAATTGAGGTTAACGCGAATGTAGGTAAACGCATTGATATGAACAGGTCACTGACTATTTTATCTTAGAGTAGGCACCTAAGTTTTGGATACAGAGACGTCATCATCTATCATTATTTACTCAGTATGAGTTGTACATTCAGAAGCACGTTAAACTATACATTTTAGACTTTATACTGTCCTTATGTCGTACGTATAAGATCCAAAATGTCGAAGTGCAAGTGTTTACCTCGACGTGCTTTTGACTGTACTATCTAAAAACGAGACAGATCACAAATATTGAAAAGCGCCATCTGTAGTCTTGTATTTGAATTTAACCATGTAGTGTAATTTATGTGCTTAATTCATTTATGTGTGATAAAATTTAATCCTGTGTATCATAATGTTTACAATTTCAATTTATGCAACTCAATACAACATGACACATTGTGTGATAAATAAATATACAACTTCTTTTAAAAAATGAGAGGACGATGTTGATAAAATTTTCAAATCTTAACGTGAAATGGAACATCTCGCAATATCAGTGTTGTCTTGTGTTGATTTATGGTTTCCCCTAAATATTTTGAAAATTAACTAGGTTACTATCGCACCCAGACTTAATAAAAATAGAAAAACAAATTTTCAGTTTGAATAAGAAATAATTTTGAATAATATTATTGATTGTGTTTGTTCAATGATCAGCCAGGTATACTCGCCACACGATTACACATTTTGGACTTTGTACCGGTGGCCTTATGTTACATCGAAATAAAAAATAAAATCGAAGTACTAATACGTCTACTAACAAACAAAATTCTACAGTACCTACTTTGATAAAAACTAAAAACAGTAAAATATTGCAGTTTTTATTCCTTATTCATGTTTTTATTTAATGTGTCAAAATAAAAGTTTTGGTAAAAAAAGATTTTCAGTATTTAATATAACTAAATTTTATATTAGGTTTACTACTAACTAAATGTGCCCATTGGCATAATTAAGATTACTATAATTGTATTTAATGAAATAATAATAAATAATAAATATAATAAGTGACCAGTGACCAATGAAAATCAATGCAGATCCCGCATTTATATTAACTTAATTTTTCGAAACTGGATAATAAGTTACGCGATTGCGAGCAATCAGTCGTATTTACGATTTTGGTATTGATTAACCTTTACTTAAAGGTTGTGTAGGGGTCAAAAGGTTGCTTAATAACTTGCGTGTTCAGATTTGGAATTTGGAATGAATTTTCATTTTGAATACATAAATTTTTTAAATATTTTTTTGTTAAACAAATTGATGTTAAACAAAAAAATATTAAAAAAATTGAAGTGTAAACATTGGTTTACACTTCCAGGAACAGATTAACGTTTTTAATAACTTTAAAATTTGTTCAGCCTTCCCTTAAATTTATTAAGTCTGTAAATCATTTATTTAGTCCTATTAATGTCCATTGTTTTAAAGATACCACACTTCTCACACTTGTAAATACTTACTACATCATCTTATATGAATAACACTATTTAACCATAAGTAGTTAAAATTCCAGAACATTAAAAGATTCAAACCGTTAAATAAATTACAGTTTTGTTCTCGCATGTGATGTTAAGGATCCATTTCTTAAGTCATCATATTTTCCCCATAAATTATATTTAATATAAATCTTGCAACACCAATGACAGCTTGATGGCTCAAAAGACTCGATCCCTTTGCGAGGCATTTAAAAATTTAGTCATCGTTCGGTTTGGTTCGTTCGTTGTGGTGCGTCGTGTTGTGTTTTGTTTTGTTTACGTTTTCTTCATGTATTAGACTGTCTCTTGTTGCATTTAAATCTGATTGAATAATAAAACTACGAGTAAATTCGCCGTTATAAACATAGAGTGTTGAGTGCATTTGTGAAAACAAAATTATTCGCAGACGTTGCAAATTCAACTGGTGAAGTCATCTTGTGATAGAGATTTGGTTGTTTTTTTCTGAATTTACATTATTTTCTCCTGAGTCATAAGGAAAAGGATAGTAATTGTCTTCTGCAGCTCTCATGTAAGTATTCTGTTACTTAGTAATAGTCCATTTGCACTTGCTATGTACCTTTTTTTCACAGTTTTCGTCGTAAACGCTGAACGAATCTTGATTCAGCCATAAATGGTGTTGACATTGCGAAATTTTTCTCCAAAGGGAGCTTGACCTCGATCCAAGTTAAATAGTTGTGATGCGATTCTTATCGATTTAAAGTTCGTTAATTTATCAACGAACGAAGCCAAGAAACTGGCGAATTCAGTACTTAATATATGGTTAAAATGTAAAGTTTGTGATATGACTGAATGGCAAATTGTAATTTGTATTTTTATAGTACATGTTGTAGAATATATTGGTTGGAGTGTAGCAAAGGGTGTGCAAGGCGTTTGGAACTTATTATTATTATACAGTAAATTAACTAGCCCTAAACCCTAAAGTTAAGTTACTACAATTTTCAATGTTCAGAATGTTTACAGAGAAGTAGGTGTCACAAACACTAATAAATAACACTGTAAGGTGATACTTGATGGCAACTGGATAATTACAAAATGTTGGTTGTGGTTACTGAGACATTCACTAGCCTTCCAGTCTCATCTGCCCTGATGCAAACTGTGATCAGAAATCAGAATGTGATCAGAACCTTTTAGGCCCTTACTGATTACCAAGAGACTTTGGTCTATAAACTTTAAGACCTTCGCATTTAATTTTAAACATTTAAAATCATTTAACGGGTCAAAACGTGACAATTTTTTTTAGTAGTTAATATGTAAAATTAAAAGTGAAAACAAAATTGGATGTTTAACTCATACATCACTTATACTACCTAGTGTTACTGTACAGGTTTGTTTTTGTGGGAAAATGCACGTAATTTAAACAAAAAAGTTTTAATACACTTTAGAGTTGCCATACAACATAGATAAGTTGACTTCTTAAGGCACTAATGGTGCTCTAGCAATAACGGTTCGGCAACGATAACACAAGTTAATAATGTCTGCTACGGTTGCGTATTGGATGGGAAACCACTTCAATCAGATTAATGCCACGAGCATCGCCTTGCTTCGGATGGCACGTTAAACTTGGGTTTTACCTGAGAACATTAAATTTATAATTAGATTGGTTACTTGCCATACACACCCCTCAATCAATACACACAGAGATCAAATGGTGGCATATGGTTCATTCCATCTTATAACATACTAGCTGCTTTCTGCAGCTTCGCATGCATTCTATCTCTGTTTTATCCACATTTTCCACTAACTTTCGCTCTAATAGGACACAGTGTGATGTTATATAGCCAATAGTCTTCCTCGATAAAAGGACTATCTGACATTTAAATTGAAATATTATTTTTTCAATTTTAATCAGTAGTTACAGAGATTAGCATGTTCAAACACACACACTCTTCAGCTTTATAATTTAAATTTAGATGAGGTCTGTGTCCAAATAACTTTTACTCTAAATAACACGAACGAAATCGCCCCTTAGCTAAGTCTTACTAATATTGTAAACTTTAAAGTTTGGATGTCTAGATAAATACATGTTTGTTATTCTATCACATAAATACTCTAACTTTAATTGTATGTAAGTGCCTTGTCACACTATCGATTCTGTTTGGGCGATTTCACGCGAGGCGTTTTAACCGCGAACTCGCGGCGTGCGCGCGTGCACTCGCTACAAGCGCGCCAGGATATCACGGCGGTTATGAACGCCCCATCCGATTACCGTTTACAGTGGCGTGTTGATTATTCTTAGGTCAGTAACGAAAAAGCTTTCGTTGATTGTATTCGTGTAAACCGCAAAATCACATTCGTTTGAGCGGAACACCAAAGTCGAGAATGTTTACGACATATCAGCTCATAGTTGTGTAAAAAAGAAGCTTGGAAACTAGGTACGCGTACAGGTTTGCACTACAATCTTGATCTGTACTGTTTCACGCTTTGCCCAAAGTTATTTTTGATTGTAATCTGTCATGTATGTCGGTAATAATTAATCTTTTTGGTTTTCTATACGTTTTTTAAGCAAGACAGTATAGTATTTTCTCATCGGTAGTCATTTTGTTAATAAAGAAAGCAAAAACAGCGCAGCGTATTTATAATTTGCGGCGATATCGTAGTTAGCGCGCGCGTGTACGCCGCGAGAAGAGGCTAAGCTAAAGCTAAGCTTTACAGATTAGGCTAGAATAACGTAAAGGTATGCTACTTTTTATGAAGAAATAACGCGAACGCCGAAATAAATTTAAAAACATACTCGTGGATGCTCCTACCTTTCTGTTGTACAAAATTGTTTAGACCAGGGCTGTCCAACCTAGATAGGACCCAGGACCAACAAACTGGCTAAATAAATTGGGGGGCCTCAAAATATTTATAAAAGTAAAATAGAGGTATAATAGCATAGCAATTCTGTTAACATTTAAAATCGCAAGATCAGCCAGAAACTGAGAATCTTGCATTTTCTTTAGTAGTTAGTTCGGAAGTGTCAGATTGAATTAAAATTATTAGAAAGAAAGGCATTTCTTTTCTTAAAGCGTACAAGGGTTGTAAACACTGTTCAGCATTTAGCCATCTGATTTCTGTATGTCGAGTTTTCGAGTGAATAGTGATGTGTGCGGCGTAAAAACATACCCAAAACAATTTGCTCATTAATGTATCTAAACAAAGAAGAAAAAAAATATTCAGCGGGCAGCAACAATTCAAGGCCCTGGTTTAGACGAAAATGTTTTAGTGACATGTTCATATAGGAAATCTTTTGTTGTTATTATGAAACGAGTGAATTTTTATCAGACAATAAATGTATCCGGTAAGTATGTGAATTAACTGGCATGCATTCATTCAATTTTGTTTGTGACTGCAATATAATTTCATTCTGAATCATTGGACCAAAAATTCACTTATACCTTCATAAATTAATTATTTAACATTTTACAAAATTAACCTCAAAAATTTTTGTTTAGGTATCGTAATTTTACGTGGTTTTAAATGTCTCTTCACTGGCTTTGCACGCTTTATTTACGTAGTTATTGGAACATGATAATCAACCCGAATTGGTTAAGCCGTTTGAGTTTTGGCGATGACGATTAATTTTTATTATACAGTTTTTATTGTTGTTTTGTTTCATAGTTTAATTGTAGTTTTTAAAATATTATTATATTCAGTTAGGCTTCTACAGAGAGAGAAGTTAACTTCTTCCAATGTCGAGTAGTAATTAATAAAGTACCAACTCTTAATGAGTAAATCACTCACAAAAATTATCTCCCCTTGCGGTGCGGGAATCGAACCCACGACCTTCACGTATCGCGCGTGCTGCTCTTACCAACTGAGCTAACCGCAAGTTATTGTAGGCGATGAAATTTTTCTGCTGTATCAACCGTTAGCCTCCTGAATCTGAATACGAATGTTCGGTGGTCTATAGCTTTTCAAGGATTCAGAGACAAATTATCGTAAGGCGCGGTACCTGCGGAAAAATTGTCACCAACACATTTTGGCAACACAATAGTTGGCCATTTTTGTGTGTTAGAGACTCAATTTTACAGACATTTGCCACCAACACGTGTCGATAACACAAAAGTTGGCATGTTTTGTTAAGTTAAGATTCAAACACTTGTCAAAAAGTGTTAAACACAAATTTTGTAACTTTTGTTCGGTGTAATTTCGGCTGGATCATGCGACAAGAGAAAAAAGAATTTGCTTTACAAATTCTGTGTTTATATTTCACTAGCTGTGTCCGCGACTTCATTCGCGTGGACTATATCCTTTCATGGTCGGTTTTACCCCTATCTCCCCTTTTTTTTTTTAACGGGGGGAAATCCGTTGATGGACCATACCGCCGCCCGAGGGAAGGCGACGGCGTGTGTGGGATTCCCAGGGGCAGACCGTACCCCGGCTCCGCCCTGAAAAGGACGGGTACTACCCACTAAAAACCCCCGGTGGACCTCATCGCCTTAGGTGGTGATGTCATGGGTATCTGGGGTCAACCTTAACCCCTATCTCCCCTAATATTCGAAACGAAAAGTAGTCTATATTTTAATTTTAATATAGCTATATTTGTGCCAACTTTCATATCTCTAACTTAAAATATTTTTCCATAGTTATTAGATGTAAGCTGTTACCTGTTTAGTTTAATTTGTAGTTCTAAAATAATTCCTTGTAACATTGTTTTTTTTTCTTTTTTATATCGTTATTTGTGTGCTGAATAAATACTTTCACTTACACTTTCACTTTTATATAAACTTTCAAAGGTGGCATTACCCCCCCCCCCCCCCCCCCCCTCAATTTTTAACTAAAATTAGCCTATGTCCATTCTTGAGGTTCAACGTATAGGTACCTATGCCAAATTTCATCAAAATCGGTTGAGAGGTTTAAGCGGGAAAGCGTAACAGACAGACAGACAGAGTTACTTTCGCATTTATAATATTAGTAGGGATGTATTAATGAGCAACGCAATACACGTACGTAAGTGCAGTGAATTCCACTAATATGTACAAACTCATTCTCAAATGGACTTATATCAATTTTATTAGAGCTCAAGTGTTAACATTTTATTGCTCGTGACTGTACGATCGAAAGCACGTCTGATTATATTTGAAGTTTGCACCGCCCTTATGTCTTGCGAATAAGGACTAATATCAAACTGCAAGTTTACCTTAACGTGGTGACCGTACATGTATCTGTCTATTAAGTTTCTTACATCTTCAGATTACGGTAGTGAGAAAGCAACGGCCTCTGTCTATTAATATTACCATCATACTTAGCCACTTGCTTCACTATCAAGAAACGGGACAGAATGTTAAGTTCTTATCTAAACTAATAAAAAGAAAAGATTTGGTTTATCGTATGTTTTTTGTGAATAAACTCAAAAACTACTGTGCCGATTTCAAAAATTCCTTCACCATTGGAAAATTATATTCAACTTTAGTAACATATGTTTTAGTCTATAAGATATATATCTTATTCAGCATCATTAGTTCGTGTACACCTCAGTACCTTGTCATACTAAACGGCCATATGACTGAGTAAGTGAAATAGACAGCTAGGTTAATGTGACAAGGTACTGAGTTGTTTACAAACTAAAGATGCTGACTGTACACGCGTACGAAGTCGCGGACAGACGCTAGTTAATGATAAACTAGGTATTATTATACACAGGACCTAGTTATGTATTTCATAATACTTACTTTAGTTTACTTATCTCAAATTTACAACAGAGATAATAAAATTACATCATAAACTAACTTATTAATAAAAAATAGAAAATTTACTGAATACCAAGTTATAATTTTTCACTAAGAATTATTAACATTTCATAACCAACCTACCGCAACTGCATTCTAGAATACACCAATAGATTCATCTCCTCAAATGAAGACCTAGACAGACTAATTAGGAAGAGAACGAAGAAACATTAAATTTAGTTTAATCTTTATTGCAAATTGCTAAAGTCTATATTGTAACGCTTTTACACGACTGTATTTCTTCAGAACTCTAGACGTAGGCGTATCTAGAAAGTTAATGAATGGACTAATCGCTCATTGACCAGGAACAGTATTTGGGCTATTGTTTTATAGCTAAAGTTGACCCAGAAAAGAGAGAGTATTGTGTACTATTGTCATGCAAAAGAAAGCCCAGATCATGTCTTGCCGAGTAGATGTTCATTTGAACTCATAGTTACCCAAACTTTATTAGCTCAAGGATAATAATCACGCCCCCTCCCCCTTCCTAACCAAGGTATAAAATGAAAATATTGCAATTTAAAATTTTTATTTTATTTCGACGACCTCCGTAGCCGAGAGGCGAGCGGGCCTGACTTTGACGAACGCCATCTCTGAGGTTCCGGGTTCGATCCCCGGTCGGGTCAATATGGAAAACAAACTTTTCCATATTGTCTCGGGTCTGGGTGTTGTGGTACTTATCCCAGAATCAGAGCAATGTATGTGATGTTGTCCAATATTTATTTATTTATTTATTTCTTTATTAAACTTGAGACCAGGTCCTCGTGCTTAAACCACGATGTGAAATTCACAAATGGGAATCTGACTGGATTAAGAATACCATAGGTGGTTTTTAGTTCGTTTAATAGTTATTTAAAAATGATTTCATTTGCCAAATCTTTAATATAAAAATGAATCGCAAAATGTGTTGGTAAGCGCATAACTCAAAAACGCCTGGACCAATTTTGACAATTCTTTTTTTAAAAAAATTCGTATAATTGCCGGGAAAACTTTAAAGAAAGCTTTTCTTTTTCCAGTACGAACGTTTTGTAACTAAAATTTAGAGTCAAGCCACATTGAAAATCTTTTGACAGGACGAAGTCTGTCGGGTCCGCTAGTTATTAATAAAAATACTAAGACAAAACAACGCTATGTTGCGGTATTGAGACTCGTTACGTCATCACTGGGTATAATTTAATGCCCGGTTCCAATATTTGAAAAACGAATCGTTCTGGTTATGGATTGTAATAAATTACACGAAACATAAGCTAAAAACGTCCGATGCACAACTGATGACAGCTGATATGCAGGCCTAGCATACGCAATATATGTCAAATTTATCGCATGAGACGACAAACGTTTCGTTACTGTTGATTGGCTAATAGCACACCGCACTCGTATTTTTAGCTAATCAACAGCTGACGCACTGACTCCAATCGATTTTGACGATTGTTAAGAGCGCGATAAAATTTAGTCGCGTTGCGTATGCTAGGCCTGCATGAAAGTAAATTTGAAATTAGAATAAACGACCCGTAGAAAAACGGATTGTAATTTTTGGCACATTACGAAGCGTAAAATATTTTAATCGTGCATAAATTTACTTTAAACAACAAGAGATTTAATTTTGCTGTTAATTGAGACTTTCTACGCATCGTTCAAATAATCAATGGAATTCTGTCATCATTCGTATCTGTCGTCAGAAAACCTTTTTCTTTCAAATCTGACGCAAAAACTTAGTAAATAAACAGGTCACAATAACAGAACGGTAGCAACAAGAACGAGACGCGTGTCAAATTTGGATTGATCCCGTAAAATGTGTACAAGCAAGTACTGAACAGGTCAGTAGAATAGAATAGAATAGAAAATATCTTTATTCATGTAAGCTTTACAAAAGCACATATGAATCGTCAGTACAAATAAAGTAGTTATTCTACCGCCGTGTTCGGAATGTTGATCATGTCGAGAAGAACTGGCAAGAAACTCGACACTTACTCTTTTCAATATAACAATGTGTCCTTAAACTAGGTACTTAAATAAGGTATACAAAGCTAGATTTCAAAGAATTAAGTTATTCTAGACCCATAAATTTTTTTCATTTAAATAATCATCAATTTTGTAGTAAGTAGCCCTTTTTTATTGAACATTTTTTAACATGATACTTAATTCTATTCATAGGCAACTGGATAGTTAGTAGTAGTTTAGTTAGTTAGTAGTTTAATAGCTTCGTGAAATAGATGAAAAACACATTTAAAATGTTAAAACCATTGCGGCAAACTTGATAAACACCAAAACGACAATAAATACATATACGTTTATATAATATTGTGTAAGTTACATGAGCTAAGTTTTATTTGAATTTGAAACAAGTGTCTTTTAAACTTTTAAAATAATTTAACGGGTCAAAACGCGACACTATTTTTATTTAGTAGTTAATACGAACTACTTACTGCCCGACGTTTCGGTTAGGTTGCACCAACCAAAAAAAAAAACAATTAAGTGTCTTGTAATTTTACATTCATTATTGTGGAATTAAATTACACTATAGCTTTAGCCGAAGAATCCGTTCGCAATGTTTTAGGATAACTCCCGTTTTCTATGCGATTGTGTGTCGATTTGCTAATAAGTGGTCAGTTCTTTCTACCAAGTAGTCAAGTGTTTAGCTCACTGCTAAAGCAACGCTGAAAATGACCTTTATTCATCCGACATTCCATGTGCACAGACTGACAAAGATCTGTATGTATGTACAATATGACTTATTCCCGTCTTAGCCTACGTCATTTCTAACATAAGCTCATACGACTTGCAAAGTAAGACACTTCGGACGATGACATCATGGCTAACTGTAATGTTTGAACAAATTGAGGGCATCTAACAATATAGGCTCCGGTATTTACAAGACTCGAACTAGGATACTAGGATGTGAACTAGTGCGGGGGAACTATCGATACGTCCGAAGCTATAAATAAATAAGACATCGCAGCTAGGATGCGCCACGCGACTAAATTTTATCGCGTGAAACAAATGTTAAAATTCAGTGCGAAAAATACAAATCTTTCCTCTTTATATGAATAGCGTATGTTTTAACAGTAAGCACAAATTGTCTACCAATGAAATGAATAGTATTTTTACGAACACAATTATGTTGAGCCTCTTTGTACTAAATTAAAAGTTGGTGGTAGCTGTTTAAGAGTATATAATTCAGTTTATCTTAAAAAGTGAAGTTCTAAAGGCCTCTTCTAGCTACTTCACTGTCCTGTCTCGTAGTCTCCTCTTGTAGTCCAACCATCTCTTTGGTAGTTTTACCCTATTTATTTTGACATTTACTATGAAAATAGATCTACAAAAATATTTTTATTCGAAATATAGATAAGTTTCTTGTTCCGGTGTTTATCATAGACTATTTTGATACGATATTGACATGTTGCCATAGTGTCTTGAACGATATCGATATGACGGTTAAAAGTCGATTCTTTGCCAGCATTGTTGTGGACTGGATTAATTGGGTGTAGATAATCGTTAAGCTGCCGAACCGTTTGGCCTAGACTTGGAACGTATGGATTTTTATTCGGCTTTGTTATGTCACTGACGGTTAGTTCATGACATGGGTTCATGATAAGACCATGGACTTAGTATAATATACTTAGTTTAGTATATTAAGTCCATGGATGAGACTGACAGGGAAATAGCTTATTAAGAATCTGTAGGCTTACTACCAAAAACTAAATGACAAGCCGAATGGTTTTACTTTATTAAGATAAATATAAATAAGTTAGAAAATAAGTTAATATGTTAGGGAATTAAAATTCAAGGGACGTTTATTTGCATAAATAGTATTCTGTGTTTTAAAAGGCATTTGCTGTGAATTACATATTGCAATTCGTTTTCTGATTCGACACATTATAACAACTCTGTGTAAATGTTTAGTATATGTATGTATTATATATCTAAATTATATAAATACATAATTAATTAAAATATTAATTCAAATCAATTTAATTATATATTTTTTTATATTTATAAGTTTATGTGTGTTTATAACTCAATTAATATTTTTGAAAGGTCGCACCTTTTTCTTGTTATCTACTATTTCCTATTCCTAAAGATTTTCTGAAAGATATTGCTTTATCGCTAGAAAACTATCTAAAGCGGCTTAAATTGATTTATAATATGCATACGTAGTAATTTCTGTAAATGTACGGTGCAATAAAGTATATCTATCTACCAATCTTGCATGGTGGAGTATAGCTGTTATCTAATTACATCTCATAGTTTAGATGTAATTATAATGTAATTATTAATATCTTAAACATATGCATCGATAATCGTGCAGATAATACCGCGAACACATTATTATGTCTTATGTAACTTCAAACCCAATGTGCGGTGTATTAGCATAAGTCATGTAACATTCTAACGCTAATTTAAATGTTAATGGCTAGCAATACTGGTTTATATATTTTTTATTACTGCTCGCTTACCAGTTTTGATTAATACCGCCAGAACTGTAGTTCATTATTTATTAAATCATCGTCTATCATTATTAAAAGATGTGCTGAACCGATGATGGAAGCTACTTTCTAACAAAAAAAGTACGAAGGAATTATGTTGTGTTATGTAATATCTTTACGGTGTTGAATGCGGGGAATTGATATACTAATGTGGCAAGATGTGGGGAAAAGGGAGATTTGTAGGAAAGCAGGGAATCAAGGTTTTATATGACCTTTTTATATGACGATTGGGGAATCTGCCCTTAGTTTGATTATCAACCCGCCATTGTGCAATTCCCGTAGCCTTCGTAGGAACTGCATCAATTTAACTACAGCGGTAACGGAGTATTAGACCGCTGTCTAAAGTGAAGTGTCCCTTGTTTTTTTTTTGCAATTGACCACCGTCAAATCGTCAATAAACGTCAAAGTTAAGTTAATGCGATTCGTTTTTTTTTATATTGCACTTCAAGATTGACCTCATCCCACCTGATGTTAAGAGGCAATGAGTTCCTAGCTTAAGGGCGAAAAGTATAGCATAGTAAAACTGTTACTAGACTTGTCGCCCTTACCTTGAAGGCTTGACCCCTGCTACTACAGTAGCACCCCCCAAGAGCTCTGTTTTGATTTAATGATTTTGTTTGATTGTGTTTCATGAAACCTAAGTGTCAGTTTTAGAAAAACTTGTTTGTTCATGTTTTAAACTTAGACTAGCCGACTTATTTGAAGAGTGCTATACGATTAAGATTTACACAGCAAATTAGACTTTTCTTTTCGGTTCATTTTTTGGTAAACCTAGTCTAAAGGATAAACAAATTAAAAAATCATGCTAGTCTTGATAAAAACCAAGACTATGGTTTATTTGTAGTAAGCGAATGGATATCCTAATGGTGATGCATTTAATTTCATTGCCTGCAGTGTATAACTATAAATACTAGCGGTCCCGGCTAACTTCGTTTAGCCTTAGAGGATTTTCCCGCTTTTCTGTTGAAAATTTTCCTGAATTATTTTTGCTATAAACCTCACGGAGCCCCAGACCTTTACAACGAATGCAAAACCGTGGAAATCGGTTCGTGCTTTCTGGAGTTATAGCGTCAGGGAGGAAAACCCGACTTATTTTTATATAGTAGATTACAAACAGCCAACACTGTAAGAAAGAGTATCTAATTGAAGTGCCTGACATTCGCTGCGTTGCAATAATAAAAAAACTAGGTGTGTCTCTGAAAGAACCAAGGTCATTACCTTATACTAGAAAGCGGTAGGAGAATTCCCCTCCTATTCTCCTTAGCAATACCTCTTTCAAAAGACATTAAATTCCTCAAATTAATTTAAAGCCTCGGTTCAAGCGATGTTCGATTCCATATTAAGATGGCCATATACTTTCTAGGCACGTTTCATTGCTTATACGTAAATTACTAAACGGTAGGTCGTTTCGTAGAATGTCTCGATAACAGTCACAGAATTCCTAGACTTGACATTCCAATTGGTTAAAAAGCCAGCCCAAAGATAACGAGAAAACACCTTAAAATACTATCGCCTGAAAGTATGTATTTACATGGTTAATTTTTGGGGCTTGTGTCCTAAAAATGATCATGTTAGGTTTCGAGCCGGACAGATAACAATTAGCAGATAATTAATAAAACGAGTAAATGTACTCGTATCCTATATATTTTTTGATGTATTGCTGTGTTAAAAACAGAAATAATCACATGCACCTTTTTATTAATTTTAGAGACAGAAGTGGCACCAACCCAGGTAGTTCACTTGAAAAATTTTTGGCCACCGTTATTAGATAGATAGATACACTTTATTGCACAGAAAATTTTACAGAAATTTGTTCAGACATAATCAAGCAGACATAATCAAGTACAATTTAGGCGGTCTTATTGCTAGAAAGCAATCTCTTCCAGACAACCTTTAGGTAGAGGAAATAGAGAAACGGGTGCGGTCGTGCAATAAAACTATTGAGAGAATATTAACAGGAAACATAAATACCATAATATGATTAATACAAAAATAATAATAATAATACATAAATAAATAAATACATATACATATACACATATATAGAAAAAATATATATATGAAATCAGACTAAATACTAACAAATGCTTTATTTAAAATACCTTGATAAAGGATACAAGTTTACGTTTAGTTAAGAGAAAGAAAGAAAGATTTTACTCTTGATTTGAAAATGGGAAGGGACTCAGATTCCCTAATAGGTAAAGGAGGAATTAGGTTAGATAAGTATTATTTTTGATGTTCGATCAAATATAATCCTTTTAAAAATAAATCACCTAGCATAAGCGACACATTTTGTTCAAATATGTGGAATACGAAAAATTGTTCGCCGTCGTAGAGCGTCAAAGAAATAAATTTCGCATTCCGTCTTAGATTGCTACAGCTTATAAAATAACAAATAACCTTGAACAGCAGTTTCAATTTAAATGAAGAATTGATAACAAATTTGCATTATATAAAAATCAGTCGACCGACGACTTTATGGGACTTCCCCAGTTTGCTGAAGATGATAAGACTTCGCAGTTTCGTAGACCTTATTGATGAAGGAAAATACTAAGGCTTAGATATATGTACCAACCTTGTTTATAGAATATTGATGTTTGACGGTTGGCAGTTCTTAAAATGGGTAGGTAAGTCTTTTGACAGATGTGACAAAAACCATCAGATAATGTAACTCTAACTAAATAGTAGAGTGATTTTTTTTAAGATTGTGTCGTTTTCATACTACCTGATTAAACCGACCAGGACTACTAGCACGCGCAATTAGTCAAATTTCTCGCATGAGACGCCAAAAAGCCTCGTATTTGAACCAATCAGCAATTGAACAATTGAATTTTATCGATATTTGTGAAGAGCGCCATAATTTACTCACTTGGCGAAATATACGCAGGCATTTTGCCTTTAAAAATATTATGCTATCCTTCTGCAAAATGTTTATAAATCGATTTTCGATATGAAAGACAGTTTATCGTTAAAGTTAACTAAGTGGACCTACCGTAATTTACTACATCTACATTTGCTAGACGCTCTTCAATGAAAGTTGCATCTAAGGTAAACGCATACTGCCTTCTGAAAATCTATTAAGACTCACGTTAATGATGCATGGTAAATCTGTCATTTTCTGAATTGGTGTACCGTAGTATGATACTACATCTATCTCTCTTCCACCTTCGAGGAAAATAACAAAGTGAGCAAGAACGCTGTAGTTTACCATCCGCAAATGTTAACTATACCAATTTCACTTTCATTATAGTGTCTGGCGGTACTCATTCGACCAATGACTAATTTCAAGCTTTCCGTTTAAGTTTGAACCGTAATATGTTGCAGTTAGATTTTAAATTCATGTGAACTGGTTGTGGAAGTCATTTGAATTTGATAATGATTGTATACTTTGATAATACCTTATGTTTTTGTTCGAAGCAAACCCGTTACGAGCAGGCATAATGTACAATTAGTGTGTCAATAAAAGGCATTTTTTATCGAAATGTCGAGCATATATTAATGAATGTGGCAGGTTCTCTGAAATCTTGAATTCCTTTTTAGTATTGGTGACCTTTGATAAACTAGTTTTATCTCGGCGAATATTTATCTTGTTTGAATTCTTGTAACTGGTCTCAAAATGTGCAAATTTAAGTTTACGTAGATATCAATCAAAATGATAAAGATCACTTAGTTCTATCCTAAATATTATAAACATGAAATTTTGTTAGAATGGTTGTATAGTTGTTGTCTGGATGTATGTAACTCCTTCACGCAAAGGAGGATGCTCAGGATTGCTAGTTATAAGGAGCGATTTTGCCCCAAAATTAGCTTAAAGCAAACAGAAATCATGCAATGTGTTCAAAAAGTGTTCCAGTTTCAAAATTAGTTAACGTTCCGCAATAAATTTGGTCCTGGTTAATTCGTAAAAACTACTGTGTTAATTCAACAGTTGTGTTGTTGATTCTTCTTTGATCAGAAAAGGTAAATTAGTGACTTACGGGGCAATTATGTCGTAGTGTGTTTAGACTACTGGGTTTTCTTAACCTTTAAAAGGGAATGAAGGAGATCAAAGAAATATTCCATTAGCAAACGGATATGTCGAGATGGAAACTTAAATATTTATTAAATCGTCTAGACAGTCTACTCAGCGTAAACATCAAGACCTCCATTCCAGGGAATTCGAAGAACCATCTCAGGAGAGACTTAAAAATAAACACTGTCGATGTATGATAGTTCAATTGAAATGTAGCCAATTTGTATGGTACGGATGCAGATTGCGTACCAAGATAAATCCATTCTAATATTATAAATGCGAAAGTAACTAAGTCTGTTTGTCTGTCCTGCTTTCACGCCTGAACCACTGAACCGATTTTGATGAATTTGGTATTGAACCTCTTGAACGGATATAGGCTACTTCTTGTTTTGAAAATATGAATGAATGAATGAATGAAAAAGTTCATTTCGGAATACTTCCATAGGAAATAAGGGGGGATGGGGGTAATATCGCCCTTGAAACAGTACATTTGTAGGAAAGTATTAATTTTTTAAGTAAGATATACCTATATATGAATTTTAGCACAAATATAGCTCGAAACCTGAAAAGAATATGGAATACTTTTTGTTGCGAATATTAGAGAAAATAAAGGTAAAACCGACCATGAAAGTATGTAGTCCACGTGAACGAAGTCGCGGGCACAGCTAGTATGATATAAAATTACGTTCTTCAAGCTCAACAACAGTTAAACAAGCACACACCAGAATATGTATACGTCTTTGAACTTTATCCCGTTGATTCAAAGTCCAAACAAATATAGAATTGATGCAGAAACGCAATGATATTAATGTGTTTTGTTAGATGTTCTCGTCTATTTGCTATGTCTTGATCTTGAACTCGTGTTAGAAATAGCTTCTTGATGGGAACGAGTTTGAATTCTTGAATAAATTTGCGATACATCATTGCAGCAGTCAAGATTACATATTATTGGAATAGTTTTAGTATGTTATACCTCTTAGATGTCTTAACCAATTTGCTTCCGAACCGGCATTTTTGAAAGATCAAGAATATGACGATGTTTTTTTTTTGCTGAACAGCAACTAACCCTTATGATGATAAGGCTAAAGAATGAAGTTAGATGTATGGATTTAATCGTGTGTCAAAAGTACTTGTCTTGGAAACATAAATTGAAAGTTATTTATAATTACTAATGGAGACTTAAGGGAGTTCAAGAGGAAACAAACAAGAAAAAGTCACAGCTCTTGACAGAATAACCTACCAGTTTAGTACCTAACTGTAATTTGGGACAGGATAATGCTTTGATCAATTTTATCTGATGTCTTTGAAGTAGCATGAAGATGGAAAATTGGTTCTATACTGTACGAGGTGAAGCTAACAGACTCTAACAGCCCAAACCACATAGATGATGTTTCCGCAAATTGCCTCACGTGTTGCGTAAGCGCCGGTAAAGACCTCCGTCATTCGCAGCACTTTTTATACATAGGGTTGCCTGAAGTCGGTAATAACTAAATAAATAAATAACAGTCTGACCTGCTTCGGATGCGCCATGCGAGTAAAATTTTATAATGAATTAAATAAGTGTCAAACCTTGCAAAATAAGAGAGGAGGGCATAGCTATTTTTCGCTCGAACTGGAGCAGCCTGACTGGTGAAATACCTCCAACAGAAGACCGCAGCCGAATAACAATCACATCGGTGTTGTTGTGTTATGTTTTCCTACATGTGAGCAAGGTTTCCAGAGCTTGTGATCCAGATAGGATGAGGTCAATCTTGAATGGCAATATAAAAATAATGTGATAACAGCTAATAGACAGGTGAATAATTTTCGTTGTCTCATGAGAGAAATTTGACTTAATGCGCATGCTAAGTGTCAGTATCCGGTAAAGTCTAACTTTCGTTCTGTTTTGGTTAAGTTTAGTCTTTGTTTGAGCTGGATTGCTCAGATTTATTCACGATTAAAAAAAAAAAGGTTTCTAAATTCGATTGTGCGTATTTTTGCGTTTCGCGGATTGTTTTGTCATTTTTAAACCGATTTTGCAGACTTCTACTTCGGTAGTGAGTAAGTAAACGTAATAAGATAAGAACCGTGAGCATACCCTATCAACAGGGACTGATAGACTGCGCCATGCTGACACGTGATTGTTTTTTTGATTAACTAATTTAAGGGAGACGTTCCTCCAAATGAATATGAACTTTCTACCTATATGACAATGTACGATTTATGTTTTTCGTAATATCAGTTAGCAATCAGTTACATTTTACGCCTAGAGGTCTTAGGTTTTAGACCTATCACCAAATTCGTTTACTTACTGTTTGTATGTGTGAAACAGACCAGTCCGGTCTTTACACCTGCCAACCCTATTCGAGTTACTCTTCATGCCTCATAACCAATCGCATTGTTTCGTCCCAGTACACTCCCGTCCGAAACCGAAAATAGTTGACGTGGACAATTGACAAAACCTTTATGGCGTAATGCTTTCATTCTGTCCAGGTTGTGGTAAGGAAAACTTTCTATTATTTTGTAAACCACAATTCGAAAGTAACGTCTCGTTGCTGGTTGAATCGTGTTCTTCTAAAGATGAAATGCGTGAAAAATTGTCAATATTTTACCGAGGTTGCGTCATAGTTTCGAGTGGATACAAAGTACATTTTTTTTTATTTGAGGTGGTTTTTTCTGCTTAAATAAAATTAGTCTCTCTTATATAATTCACATTTATGGAAAAATGTCATTGACGACATTATCATCATTTCAACCGAAGGACGTCTACTGCTGAACATAGGACTACCCCAAAAGGGGGTTTTGCCATAAAAGCATGGTACTAGAAACAAAAAGTAACGCTCGACAACGGGTTGGGGATCACAGATAGATGAGTATAGAAAATTAAATGAACTGTATTTAACAGCGCTTCGATTCGATTTACTAAGTCTACTACTACTATACTAAGTGCTTTTGCAGTATACTAAATGAAAAAGCTCATAATCTGTCAATTACAGTGATGTAATACTTTGGAGCTAGGTCTATAATCTCATAAGAATGCGGCCGATGCATTTCGTATCACAAGAGGCAATGAATGGTGGAGACCCACTTTATGAATCTTCAGATCGAGTTTAGAGATAACGTGTATCTTATAATCCGCATTGACTGATAAATGGACGTTCACCCCTTCATTAGGAACTGGTTTTGAGTGGACTAGTTCAGTAATTTACGGGCGGAGATCATGGAAATTGCTAGTTCGAGATCGTTGAAGAATGAGCGTTGTGGGAAATTTGGTTATCTGAGAATCTTATCTATTATTCGTGTTCGGTATTCCTTATTTCAGCTGTTTGGAAGCGGAAGTGAAAATTGTTTGAAAGCGATAGCGAACCTGAGGATCGCAATAAAATTGGTGATCGAATTTAGTGTATCTCCGTGCTTCGGAAGGAACATTGAGCAGTTGGTAGAGCTGATGTTTGTTGGAGCTAGTAAAGAGGTTATTTAAGTGACTTAAGACCTTCTGGCTGTTAGTTTGGTTACTCACCTTCCTTTTCATCATTCCGTCCTAAGCTCCTTCCTCTTAAGTTGACATCGGTAACCGGTGTCGGCGGCGCGTACCTACTGTCATACGAAATCATCTGCCGCTGAAGACGACGTTGTTGTGCGGTGCTTCATAGAGCTAGTGTATATTCGTACGCTCGACCGTTGTCGGGAACCGACGTCAGCTTACAAGGGAATTAATCCTTATGTCGATATTTATTTGGTATTCACCGGTAAAATTTAAATGGTGGACATTTTACCCGTACTAAAATTCTTGAGTCGCTATCTTTTTAAGCCGTAGGTATGTGTTTGAACCGGTACTGTTAATGTGTCCTCAATTTTGCGATCGGTGTATTTAAAAAACATCGCTTACATGCCAAAGAGAACATTAGTAACGGGTTTTGACCCTTAAAAGATTGAAGACGTCAGAGCTATTGACAGTATTAATTTTGTATTCATCACAGATGTCGCTTATCATCAAGAGAATTCTCAATCAGCAGTCTTGTTTTATGTTTCTATCTCTATTTAATTCTAAGGAACTTATATCGTCACTTTATCATAGTCAAAATGTCTGACCGATTTTGACGTTGCCTGTACAAGCACCTATGATTTATGGCTGACCATTGCTACCGTTACGTCACTTGAGGCTCAGATGGCCGTAAAAAATATGGTTATTATGCCAGATAGGTGATTTGGTCCGCTTAACGCTTATTATAGAGTTTTTTACTAGCTTTAAGTGGAGCTTCTATGTTTACGTAGCAACGAAACCTTTACTAATGCAAGGTTTAGATAGAGGAAATTTAGTTAATCAGTTACAAATCAAAAAAATATTTGTTTTATAAAACCAAGATTTACTTAGAAGCATTGCGCCAAAATTTAGTGCCTTCATTGTTCACATTTTAAGCAAAAGTGTCGTAAACAGCACCCTCCACAAGACATCCACTGAAGTTTTATGTGTCGTATTATCATCAATTTGTAGTTACATAATTGTTGAATAAAATATCCGTTTTTATAATATTTTGATAATCTAAAGGGCGGACTCAATAAAGTCATTGTTTTCATTGTCGATGCAACATATCTGTTTTAAACTTTGATCATAATCTGATTTTATTTTGATTCAACTGGTTCAGGAATCATTGATAAATATTTATTCCATGATCACGTGGCCTGTCACTTGAGAAATCCCACACTGCTCTTAAATTATCAGGACAGTGGTGTAACTTGATGATTATTAGATGATATAATAAAATTGTAGAAGGATATCATAGGTCAATAAAACGGAGGTATTTCCTCGAATTCCTCAGGATAAGGCATTAGACGTAACGAAAATAGAACTACATATTCTTCACATAATATTCTTTTGTTTTTCTGTTAATAAAAGAGTTTCTGGTTCCAATATTCCTTTGGCTAACCAACACCTTTGTTCACTTACCTCTTCATGTCAACTTGTCTAAATCTGACCTCGTTGTTTCATTGACCGACTGTTGCAACGCCGTTGTATGTAGGTAAAATCAACATCTTATCATTTTGTTTGCTCATATTTCGTCCCACGATTTTATCAACAGCATCCTATATCACTCGATAAGATCCTTCCAGTTTATTCTTGTCTATCAACATTAGTTGTAAGGCGTTGTCTTGATCGTGAGTTCTTGTGGCTGAGCGAATATTCATAAAAGATCATATTTGCTTGGACATACGACTTATATTAGTTCTTTGCAAACAATCTTAATTTGTTTTTCCCGATAACTTTAAAGCACTTTGAGGATGTTGGTCAAATAAAAGGATTGCGGTATTTTTCGAAACGTGAGTTGGCGTTTATTTAAACAAATCGATCATGATATAAATTTTAACAAACAATCTGAAAGGCATAAATTTACTTGTACTAAAGCATTCGATAAAAATATACGTTTACTTTTTAGTAAAGTTGGTTGTCAACACGCTTAAAATGCCTCTAAATTTAGTGTTCACCTAAAGAGCTCAACGGCTTTATAGTTATCAATCAGATATATCATTATAATTGCAGCTTCCGGCCTTTCGGGAAAATTACATGACCACAAATTTTGGAAAAATATTAAGCACTAGCTGTGCCCGCGACTTCGTTCGCGTGGACTACATCCTTTCATGGTCGGTTTTACCCCTTTCTCCCCTAATATTCGAAACAAAAAGTAGTATATATTTTAATCCAAGTTTCGAGCTATATTTGTGCCAAATTTCATATCTCTAACTTCAAAAATAAACTTTTTTCCATATAAACTTTCAAAGGTGGTATTACCCCCATCCCCCCTTATTTTCTAATAAAAAGTAGCCTATGTCCGTTCTTGAGATTCAACGTATACCTATACCAAATTTCATCAAAATCCGTTTAGCCGTTTAGGCGTGAAAGAGTAACAGACGGACAGGCAGACAGACAGACAGAGTTACTTTCGCATTTATAATATTAGTATGGACTAGTATGGATACATTTCTTTATTTGATATCTAACAACATCCACACGTGTCAGAAAGGCCTTTTTTACACATTGTATATCAACTTTGTTCAAGATCGTAATTATATTTGAACGGAAACTTATCATTTTCACTAAGGTATGTAGATTTCCTTCGAATATTTGAGTTTGGTAACGCAATATAAGACAACTGGCGTCTTGATGTGTGCTGCAGATATTATTAGCTGTCAAGGTTTTGTGGAATAACTTAACTGACACCGGTAAACAAATTTAACATTCAGTGACGTCATAATACATACACACTGTTAAGTTTTGAATATGCTAATTGCTTTACAATATTTGGCTCTTTAAAAGCTGGACAATATATATTTTTTGTATTTGCAATGCTTTAGAAATGCATTGATTTGCAAATGGGCGCCAGTTTGTCACATTGCTTCTTACTTATTTTTAGTATAATTTAAGGTAAAATATAGTATGTTTTAATGGATTAAATATATAACTATATAGGGAATGTAGTAAAAAAAAATTGGGTGGAAAAAAATCACTAGGCATGTAAATCAAGTCACGTTTAAAACCATTAATTAACATATGAAAATTGATATAAGTATTTTACAACATCAGGACCAATAATTTATTAAATAAGATTTTCTGTTACCTACGCAATTTAAGTAAAATAACATTAAAAGTAAAACAATTTACAGTATTTTAAAACACAACAGTGATATTCTAAAATTGCTTTAAATTATATTACTGAACTGTGAAGAATACCATTGAATGTAATGTAAAACGTTCGATTACAATTCATGAGTCTAACTTACGTCATACCTATTTGTATTTGAAAAACTATTAAAGAAACATGCGGTTATGTGCGCAAGCAGAGAGCATGTTAAGTGCCTATCCAAAGAAATCTAACATATTGTGATTCTAATGACATTTGCAGGGATATCCAGGGTAAGATTATCTGTGTAGACGATCCTTAACACACACTCTTATACATACACCTATACGGAAATTTAATGTTTTGCCTCCTCCTTAAGCAAACTTTCCGACTTCGAAACCGCTTTTGGCGTTAAATGAATCCCTAATATTCGATAGATTATAGGGCGCTTTTTAATGGTAGTTACTACACTTTTGGGAACAGAGCCAGTGGTGTATCAGCCCTCGTCATCATCTTGTAAATCACAGGAGATCTATGGAGATGCCACCGTGTTCCCCATCAGGAGATAAATGCACACTATAGTAGAACTACTTTCTGCAGCTATTCTAAATGATACCCACTTCTAGAAGAGGATCTTGGTCTTGACACAAGAGGCACTGTCCGCTATTTTATACAGCTTCTTGCAAGAAGACCTTAGCTATTAGAATAGATTTTTGAGGACAAGTTCTTCTAGTGAAAGATGATAATAGGATGATACTCACACATGCATATATGATTCATACAAGTTTAATTATACTGCACCTAAATTGGTTTTCTAATTTAAATCCTCTAAAATCTATGACATCATCAAATCTTGTTAATTTGCTTGGTCTGTAAAATTGATAATTTATTTTTCAAAACGGAAAAGATTCCGTTACGATTTACAGAAACATAAAATCATTTTTAATCGTCATTGTATTCAGTTGATTAGATAGAATTTATTCATGTTATAGATACGAACTTTAAAGGCATCAAATGAATATAGTATAAGTTTTCATTTGCGACTAACCATATTATCTTGAAGAATCTTAAACGAATCCTTAGTCGACAGCAAATCCTACTTTATATTCATAACTTGATTCCATTACTAGCTTAAACTTCGACAGCGCAAGTCGTAAATCTCTTGCACTCTTGTATTAGAAAAGATATAATACACAAATTGTCTAAATTACCCATATTGTGATTGTCTGACTCACTTACTTTCTAATACCCTCATGTGCCGCATTCAAGTTATGAAATGAAGCGTTGCAAAGTACAAGTACACCACGCACATTGTATTTGCCCATTTTAAGTCCTTTACAACAATAAAGAGTTTAAATTCACCACTTGCTTTATTTTTACTCCACTGCTGGGCATAGGTTTTCCTCAAACCTTTCCGCATCTGTCAGTCGACTTCATGCCTTGCTAGCCCTTGATGACTCTAGGTCGACACGCTGTCTCTTAAGTATTTTTGAAGGGGGGGGGGGGGGCGTTGACCCTCGGTACTGCTGCCTGGGTAGAACCTGAATAGAGCAAAGACTACCCACTTAAGCCCGCACCTCTCTTCGTCTCAATAAAAGCCTCATGGGGATATACGTAAATAAACTATGACGTCCATATCGCCACATCTTTTAAAACATCAAAAATCTTGTACGAGACTTCAATAGTTTCAATATTTTCAGCCAATCAGCAGTTGACGCAATTCATTTTATCGATCTTGTCGTTTGAAAAGTGATTGAAACAAATTACCTACTCGCGCGAAATACAGAATTTCTATCTGAGATTGTATAGTATCCTGCATTTATCGATATTTTTTGAATATCTAAAACTTATCAGTAACGTTTTACTACCGCTGTCAATGAAATCTTAAGAGATTTCCATTCAATTACTCATGGCCGTGGATAAGATAAACCAAGAATCCGGAGGTGAACTATGCAAATAACATTTTTTATCACCTATTTTAGGATTTATTTTTGGTATATAAACTGTCACTAAAGCGGAGTCAAAATATGATGTAAATTTTGCTTGAAATTCGTATTTTTTAGTTTACTTTTTTGACACTAAATGTGTACAGCAGAATAACGTCAAACTAAATCTAAAGTACTTTTAATCTATATGGACTTAAATCTAGTTTTTTTAAGAGTTAAAAGTCGTTATACCCAGACAACCAGGCACAATAGAAAATCAATTGTGTTCGCTTTAAGGCCTTTTAAGGACATTCGGGCTTACGAAGGAAACAGAAAAATTTCATACCCCGTTACTCACACCACAAGGCAAAATAATTTGGTTCCTCAAAATATTTAAAGTTCCTTAGTGCAGCGTGCAGCAGCAGTAAAATTGTAAAAATGTAGTTTATTCTTATCACTTTTGTTCCTTAAATTTCTAATGTGTGCCTACAGAATTAGCACCAATGTTTCTTAAGGAAATTATAATATACATCGTTTCAGTGAAGATGCTCTCGATACTACCAGGATCCTCGCAAAAAAAGTAACATACATGCATTAACGCTGCAATTAAAATTAATAGCCGTACTTAAAAGTGATCAACTAATCTTATCAGTAACAATAATAGCATTTACATCAGCTTGTACCACACGCCCGATTCCAAAGAATTTGGTGACTGGGCGTTCTCGTATGACCATTGTTCGGGTAACTACGTCTGACACCAAATTACCATCGTGGTCTTTGTCATACTACGATCGAGATTTTGATGATAGCGTTGCAATGCGTAGCATTTTGCCTTGACCTTTTTAGCTGGTGTAAT
Organism: Glyphodes pyloalis; assembly: GCA_037074685.1. Classification (NCBI taxonomy): domain Eukaryota; kingdom Metazoa; phylum Arthropoda; class Insecta; order Lepidoptera; family Crambidae; genus Glyphodes; species Glyphodes pyloalis. Next base: position 9,111,888 of record JAYKKO010000020.1, read on the forward strand.
GATTTGGTGGTCATTAGATATGTTCCAAATAAATAATGATCCTTTACACTAAGTGAAAGCGACGAAATTGAATATATGTTATATATTTTAATGACTATTAGTGGCTTTGAACGCGTACTATCAAATGAATTTCCAAAGTTTTCAAACTTCCGTAGCCGAGAGGCGAGCGGGCTGGACTTTGGCGTCTCGCCATCTCTGAGGTCCCGGGTTCGAACCCCGGTCGGGTCAATATGGAAAACGAACTTTTCTGTATTGTCTCGGGTCTGGGTGTTCTGGTACCGTCGTTGTTTCTGATTTCTGTAACTTGTTGTAACGTGCTTTTGCTACTTACCACAGAATCAGAGCAATGTATGTGATGTTGTCCAATATTTATTTATTTATTATTTAGTATGACATAAAAATTAGTAACATGATATGACAAGAAATCTGATTAAATTCTCTTCAATACAGACCATTGAAGTATTAAGACGGAATTGATGTACATCAAATATTATCACAATTATATTCAATGTTAGTCAACTAGGTAATAATTATAAAATATAACGTTCTTAAATTTTTAAAGGTATCAAATCCTATCACGTACTTCCCAAAAGTAAGCGAGGCATTACCGTTCGAAGCGCAGTAAAATAAAATTGGTTACAAAAAGGTTTTTCGATAGAACACAGTAGAAGGAGAGTAGAACAAATATTTAACTCATTTTTGCGAACCCATCTCGCACTTGACAGATTTTTTAATTAGCTTAGCTCTCTACTTAGTCCTCGATACTTATCGTGGTCGTAATTAGTGTTGCGATAGTAATGGTCTATCGATAGTATCGCGACAACCTCGAAATTCAGTCATACTATCGATAAGACTATCGAAACGATCGACTCCTGACGATACTATCGAATAACAATTAAGAAATACTATTGCTTAAGATCAATAGCTAGTAGTATCGATAGTATTAGTACAAACATTATCAAAACTGTCGATAGTATTGATACTAAATTCAAATTCACATATCTTTATTGCAGTTTATTAAAACATTGGCAATGGTCAATACTATCGCCCATTATTGAATATCGATAGTATTGCAGCATATCGATGTTTTCGATGGGATTATCGCGCTATCGACTATTTTCAAGGTCAACTATCGATAGCGGAACTATCGATAGTTCTGCAACTCTAGTCGTAATATGAAATGAAACGAATAATGGTCTCCTGCAGTTGTTGATGAAGTTATTTACCATTATGTTGCTTTCACCTCGATAAGCTTAAAGTTTCAATTTAATACTCTTTCAGAAAGTGGTATTAAAAATAACTGTCTCACAATGACACAATTTCTCCACACTTGTCGGTAATAAGTTGACGATTGAATTGTTGGTTTTTAGTAAAAATAGTAAAAAAAATAGAAATATTAAATAATTGTACATCATATTGTAATCTTCTTTTTTCAATACCAGGTTAATTAGACTTAACTGCATAATATTATTTTAGTACCACTGATATTATAGGTATAGTCTCTCGAGCTAGTCTTGGCAACTGTTGGTTCGAATTTAATAAATATTTTTGTGGCTAGTACATTTATCAAGGAAGGCTATATAACACCACGCTGCGTCCAATAGAAGTGAAAAAACAATGAAAAATGTTAAAAAAGTGCGGCAGGTCACTTGTTAAAAATATACTTTATCAAAAATACTATTAAAACATGCCTAAGAATGAACGACGTCTGTTAGTATGAAAATATATTTTATTACTCGTATAAAAGGTGTATTTTAAATTAATACAATATCTGAGATTTCATAAATGTCAACGAGTTTATTTTTAAATTCAAGAACTTGATTCATGTATCTGACCATCATGATTCGCATGGTTTTCACCAGAAGTCGGGTCACGATGTTGGTAGGTCTGTGTAAAAATAAGTACCGAGGGTTGCTGAAACTATCAACAGATCGTCTAAACACTTGCAGTTCATTAGTTCTTATTCGCACGTCATAAGGGTGGTGCGATGTCCAAAGTGTGCAGTCTGGGGTGCTTTTGTCTGTACACGTGGTAGTAAACAGTTGTTTTATTTTTTTTGTGCCACATATGTGAGTAGGTTGCTGAAAGCTAATTCAATTAAAATCATACAAATATTTCGTATCGAGTTACTACTTGATTAAGTTTTAAACTGTGCTTACGGTCCTAAGTAAAGCAATGTTTTGTTTAGTTTTGAACCCCTTTCATCCTATCTCCAAATTCACCATCATAGCACTCAATTAAATGTCTATTTTTAGATATATTCTAGTCTATATATACATATATGAAAATACTTTCATGTGCATTACAATATAACAAATCATACAACATAACTTTAGCACTCCTATGGATTTGCTATTCTGTATTACAATAAACACAGGCTTATTGTAATAAAAACTACATTTACTAATCACTACATAGTATAAAACAAAGTTGCTTTTTCTGTCCCTATATCCCTATGTACGCTTAAATCTTTAAAACTACGCAACGGATTTTGATGCGGATTTTTTAAATAGATATAGTGATTCAAGAGGAAGGTTTTTATTTCCAATAAAGAATAGAAAAGTCAATATTTCTAAGTATTTACATTACATCCGTGCGAAGCCGGGGCGGGTCGCTAGTGTCACATATGTGACATGACAGTTACCCTAGCAACCAATCTGGTGTTATTGAAAAGTCATCATTAAATAAACAGTGATTTTACTTAGTAATTTTTGACGGTTACGGGGCAGTCTCTTCAGTTCATAAATTAAACGAGTAATTTTCGTGAGGGTTGTATATTTGATGTTTAACTGTTACAGAGGTTGGGATGCGACTACCTACTTAGCTATACAATTGTAAAGAAGAAAAGTATGATTAATTGTTTTTGACCTAGATTTGGAATTGGTGCCGCGTGCAATAGTATGATGCAATTCTGTGACTAATTATAATAATCGGCACATCACTTCCCCTCCTTTTTTTAAATAAAATACAATAATAGATTACATTTTTACAAAAACCATTTCAGAACAAAACTAAAATTAATTACAAAAAATATTACACATAGAATACCTATTTCACGAACTTAACTACACATATTTAGTGGCACTTTCACCACACCACCACTGCAGCGCTAAGGATGTTAGGCCACGGAGTATGCTGGTGCAGCTAGCGGATTACCAGCCCTGCGGCTGGCGCGGGCTCCTCGCAGTTCTCGCCTGAAGAACTCGGTGTATTTTACTTTGCAACACTTTGCCACAAGATAGCAAAGTATGATGATAATTGTTGCTCCGATGATGAACGCTAGCATGTCGAGTTTGCTGTGCGTTATGTCGTGCAGCATACTTGAAGAGGCTTGGTTTCCTGCGCCGTTCTGGGCGATGATCACTTGTTCTTTACTTTGATTCTTTCCCACTGTGCGGATGAGGTGTAATTGCTATGATGATTCCAATTGCAATGATGATTTATTGATTCATAAATCGTACTGTTTTCTTTATAAGTCGTCCCGACCGCGTTCTAAATTGTTCGTTGTTTATATCTCTACCATATTTGTCGCTGGTGTTGTGTGTCGAGTTTGGTTGACATTCCTGAGACTTATTTGAGTGCGTTACTCGTGTGTCTGCGTCATTCTGTACCACGAATGCTGGTTTTAAACGATCTATTGAGATTACTTTGATAATGTCGGAAATCATTACTTTAAAATATTTTTCGCCATGCTCTATGACCTTAAACGGTCCTGCATATGGTGGCGTTAGAGGTTTTGTTACGTGGTCGCATCGAACGAATACGTATTTACATGTTTTTAACTCTGGATGCACGAAGGTTTTCTCTTGTCGGAGTTGCTTCTTAGGAGCTGCAGATAAATTTCGAATGTGCTCTCTCAATTCATGTAAGAATGCGTCATTATCAAGGTTAGGCATTGAAGTTTCGAAAAAGTCTCCAGGTAATTTTAAATTTGTTCCGTATACGAGCTCGGCTGCGGAAATTCCTGTGTCATCCCTTAAACTAGCTCTTAATCCCATTAGTACGGTCGGTAACTCATGTACCCATTTTTCTGTGTTTCCTCGAGACATAATGGCTGATTTGAGCGTTCTATGCCATCGTTCAATTTTGCCGTTTGCTTGAGGATGATAGGCCGTTGTGTGAATTTTCATTATTCCCAAACGTTTAGTTAAATTTGTAAATAAATGCGACTCGAACTGCCGGCCTTGATCCGTAGTCATGCGATGTGGGCAGCCGAATCTGACAATCCAGGTCGAATACACGGCTTCTGAGATACTTTCTGCAGTAATGTCCCGCAAAGGTACAGCTTCTGGCCATCCTGTAGATCTATCGATCATGGTAAGTATGTACTTGTAACCTTGACAGTAGGTGAGAGGTCCTACGATATCGATGTGAAGATGGTGAAAACGGTCGCTATGCGGAAATGAGCTTAATGGTGAGATCGTGTGTCGCTGAATTTTTGATTTTTGGCAACTTATACATGTCCTTGTCCAATTGTTGATATCTGCATTCATTGATCGCCAAAAAAATCGATTAGCAATCATTTTTCTCGTTGATCGTACGCCAGGGTGACTAATTCCGTGAATTGTGTTGAAAACTGTAACACGAAACTGCTTTGGCAAATATGGTCGCGGCGATTGTCCTGATGCTTCACAATAAATTGGTTTATTGCAGCCTGGATACTGGAGTTTAATGAACTTCAAATTTTCTTTTTCTAGTAGTGATTGCAATTCTAGGTCGTCTTCTTGGGCCGAAGATAATTTGTTGTAGTCGATGGGCGATAGCATGTTGATTTGTTCAATGCGTGATAATGCGTCTGCGACTATATTTTCTGAACCTTGAATGTGTTGAATTGACGTACAGAATTGGCTTATGAAGTCCAGATGTCGTAGTCGCCTCGGCGTGTCACCGCTACTCGCAGCTTTTTTATGTAAGGCATATACGAGTGGCTTGTGGTCTGTATATACAGTGATGTTTTGCCCTTCGATCATGTTCCGAAAATGTTTTACTGCCATGTAAACAGCAAGCAGTTCTCTGTCAAAGGCACTATAACGTTGTTGACACTCGCTAAACTTGCATGAGAAGAAACTTAGGGGTTGCCATTTTCCTTCTACAAATTGTTGTAAGACAGCTCCTGCGCAAGCATTGGATGCATCACTCATTATGGCGAGATTTGCGTCGGCCTTGGGATGAGATAACATTACAGCGTCGCGTAAACTTGATTTGCACTTTTCAAATGCTTGTTCGGCTTCCGAATTCCATATTATTTTGGTGTTGTCCTTGCGCTTTGTATTGTGCAAGTATGCGTTTAATATAGATTGGTATGTAGCGGCATGAGGTAAATGACTTCTATAAAAGTTGATCATTCCCATAAATCGTCGTAGTTCTGATACTGTTTGCGGTCTTGGATATTCAGTTATTGTTCTGACACGCTCTTCCAGAGGTTTGATGCCTTCAGGGGTTACGTGGTATCCGAGAAAGTCAAGAGCTGGCTTGCCAAATTCGCATTTGGATAAATTTATGGTTACGCCATACTTGTTAAGGCGCTGGAAAACAATATCTAGGTGTTTTCTGTGAATTTCTTCAGTCTCTGATGCAACCAAAGAATCGTCCACAAAATTAAACAAAAAATCTAGCCCTTGAAATACGACATTGTTCATGAAACGCTGGAAGGTTTGAGCAGCGTTTCGTAGTCCGAACATCATGCGCGGAAATTCGTAAAGTCCGAAAGGTGTTATTATGGCAGTTTTTTCAATATCTTCAGGGGCATTGGGAATAAAGTGGTAAGCTCTTTGTAAGTCAATCCGTGAAAATATCTTCTTTCCAGCTAAGTTGTTTGTAAAACTTTGAATGTGTGGTACAGGATATCTATCTGGCTTCGTTATTGCGTTCTTACTGCGATAGTCGCCACAGGGCCGTATTTCGCCGTTTTTCTTTGGCACCACATGTAATGGGCTTGCCCAACAGCTTTTCGATGGTCTGCATATGCCTATTTGTTGCATATAGTCGAATTCCTTTTTCACTTTGGCATACTTGTCCGGATGCAGTGGTCGCGCACGGGCAAAGACTGGTGGGCCCGTAGTTTCGATATGATGCCTTACGTTGTGTTTTGGGATGTCCTTATAACATACCGGTTTTGTGATATCCGGATAAGCGGAAAGAATGTCGTAATACGGCGTGTTAACATCTATTGTTTTGATTGTAGGCTGATCTTGCGTGACAATAGACCCAATAATGTTTAGATTGGTCACTGAGTCAATAAGTTTTTTGCCGTTGACGTCGACTAACAGTTTGTGATGACTTAAAAAGTCGGCGCCAAGGATTGGTTGCTGCACGTCCGCCAAAACGAAGGTCCAGGAATATGGTCTGCGCAGTTTTAAGTTGAGCACGAGGTTTTTAATTCCGTAAGTCTTGATTACGCTTCCATTTGCTGCATATAGTTTGTAAGTGTTATCGCCCTCGCCTGTTGAGTAGGGTTTTTTGGTTGCAGGTAGTACTGAGACATTTGCTCCAGTGTCCACCAAAAAGCGTAGGCCACTGTGTGAGTCGGTCACGCATAGGCGGGGGGTAGGCGTGATAGTGCAGACATCCGCCACTGACTGCACTGAACTTAGTTTTCCGAATTCGTGAAAATTGTCGTGTTTCTATTTTTCCAATTGCAAGGCTCTGTACATTTCCTGGCTCTATGGCGATATTTGTTATGATAAAAACACATCCCATTTGTAGAGGTTGAGTCACGACGTGGTGTCAGGCTACGGACATGAGATGAAGAACGCTGACGACGATAACTATTATAATTTCGATAATTATTACGCGATCTTTGCAGTTCAACGACCTGTATGCTGAGTTGTGCAATCTGCGCTTGTAATTTGACGAACTCGGAAGAAGTATGAATTGGCTCGGATGTGACTTCGGAAACTTGTAGCGGTCTTGTATTTTCTAAAACCTTGTCTGCGATGGTTGCTAAGCTTTCCAGGTCCTTGACGTCCGTCACTGCAAGCACGGCACGTAATGCTGGTGGCAGATGGCCTTGCCACATTATGTTTAAGGTGTCATCTGGGATCTTTCCTCGAGCGAGGTCGCGCATGGAGCGTAGCAATTGGGATGGTTTTTGATCTCCCAGTTCCACTTCACTTAGCAGCTTTTGCAGTTGACGATTTTCGGACTCCTCGTAAACCACCAGTAGCCGAGTTTTCAAGGTGTTGAACTTGTCTGTTTCGGGTGGAGACAATAGGATGTCGCTCACTTGTTTGATTACGTCCTTGCCTAATTTTGTGACAATCAGGTTAAACCTCGCCTCATCGCTCAATTTATGAGGTCTTAGAATAGCCTCAATTTGGACAAACCACAGGCGTGGTTGATCTTGCCAGAAGTCTGGAAGGCGGGACGAAACGGTGACAGAAGCCAATTCCGCTGAGTAGGCGGATGGAGGTGGCAGCGGCGTCGGTGGCTGTTGTTGTTGATACATTTTGGATTCTTGCAGTCAGCTACTTGCAGCAAGATGAGATCACGTCGAGACTTGTATTCCCGTAACTATACGCTTCTTGAAATCTCACATCGGTTGAATCCGCTTCTGGAAAGCCGATAGAGATATGCGATCACAGAAATCACGTCGGGGTCACCAATTTGACGGTTACGGGGCAGTCTCTTCAGTTCATAAATTAAACGAGTAATTTTCGTGAGGGTTGTATATTTGATGTTTAACTGTTACAGAGGTTGGGATGCGACTACCTACTTAGCTATACAATTGTAAAGAAGAAAAGTATGATTAATTGTTTTTGACCTAGATTTGGAATTGGTGCCGCGTGCAATAGTATGATGCAATTCTGTGACTAATTATAATAATCGGCACAAATTATTTAACTAATTTCCCTAATCGGCTTCTTCCCTCATCAGTCAGACTTCGAGTTCCAGCCCTAGAATTAAGTGTAACGTTTAATGCATTTATTTGTTTGTCTTTTTGCATTCTCGATGCGCGCGCGCAACCGGCTCTCCCTACATGGCACTTGCTCAAGCCCGATTCCCTGCAAATATTTGCTCAAACGCGTTTTACACTTCTGTAATTCTAAACGACATAGATATTCTGAGGATATTTGCATAATCTGGTCAACAGACAAAGTTGAGATTTCTTGGTATTTGTATTAGCATTAATAAAAGATAATTTTGATGTGTGTGCATGCATATAACCACACTGTAAACAAAATCAGAACCTTTATGATGTTATTGTTTGGTCTATCACTTTCTCTCTGGATCGAATGGAGGTATCAAGTTCCATTGAAATCGGATACATGATTAATGCTATTCCTTGGAAAATATTAGCCCAATTATTGCCAGACTGTAGACCAAAACCCTCCATCATTGTGATCTCTTGATACATAAAAAATGCGGATTGGTAAGAGCTAAGTTCTAACAAATCCATAACAGACCATGGATCCCGAGATAATTACTTGGTACCATTAGACCATTCTTTCTATCATTCTTTCCGGGTTCGATTCGGGTCTGGTTGTCCTAGGATGACGCTCCCAGTTAGTATTCGTCGTTTGGAGCTCATAGTATAAGGGAAAACCTTAGTTTGAGACCAGGTGATTGGTGTGATTGTCTGGCGCATTTTTTATTTTATTCTTTGGAGCTGTTAATAAAAACTCAATTTTTTGTTTATTTTGACTCAAACCTTATAGATGCCACATCGCTCCTGCTGTGACCTTAAACCGTATTTCATACCCCTTGCTTCGGATGTGACTTTGGAAAGTAATTTAATATTGGAGTGGAGATTCCTTTCCCACTGCAGGGCAAAGGCCTCGCTTCCCACTTTCCATTTCTCGCGGTTTCTGTCCAGGCCCATGTCGGGAAAATGCTAATTGATTACATCGCATGCATGGTTAAGAACGCATAGTGTCACACGCTTCTAGTCCACGCAGTATCTGCGCTGCAATACAAGCGAGGTGTAAGTAAGTAATCTATAGAGGTGCTTTACATTTGAAATCAAAGTCAAAGTCAAAGTTAATATTTTTTATTCACATAGATGACATCAGTAATACTTATGAATAGTCTCTATACAAAGCAAAGCTACCTCCGGTTCGGAACCTATAACTTAAGAGAAGATACCGGCAAGAAACTCAGTAGTTTTTTTTTTACAAATGAAAGCTACACTTATTACTAATTTTGCACTAAGACACACAGTTAGTTTGTCAATTCTAAAATAAAATAATACTATTTTATTTTATATTATCCTTACTAATATTATAAATCGGAAAGTGAGTTTGATTGTTTGTTCCGCTTTCACACCGTAACTACTGAACCGATTGCTTTGAAATTTTGCAGACGTAAAGTTAGAAGTCCGGATTAAATAATAGGGTACTTTTTATCACGGTAAAAATTGATATTCCCGAGGGAAAACAAAGATATTAAATTTTTGTTTAACAACTAATCGTATCCAATCGTATATATTACATCGCGTTTCTTAGATTTTTCCGTGGAAATGAGAAGTTTTCTTATAGTTGTGCTATAAACCGCGATATAACCGAATTCCACGCGGGCGAAGCCGCGGGCGGAAAGCTAGAAGATTGTATAAATCTACATCCACTGTTTTTTTTGGAAGAGCGAGTTGTTCATAGTGATTGCACGCATATTACAGCTTGTTGGTAAAACTTATAAGTTTTACGGTTGCATTGTACATTACTTAAGCGATTCTAAATAATTTAATTTCAATAGAATCTAATGTTCAGACTCTGTGATAGAGATCGTTTTTTGTTTCTGGTTTCCGTAATAAAAATGCATGAATTACTTATTTTGGAATGTGATATTTATTTATCTCGGCATAAGTCTTAATAAATTCTCCATTGCTGAACTTAGAAATCATAAGATCGATGCTTCTAACAACGTTTATCTGTACGGGTGTGAAATTTTGATAACATTTCAGGGAGCACCCTACGCATATGATCATTCGAATCCGACTTTAAGTTTTAGTGGATCACAAAATAAAGAAACAAAGAATACCGCAGCGTACCTTGCGTTTGCGCGTCGACATAAAAAGGCGTTTACGATGCCATCAACCTGTTTTGCGTATCGACCTGGATCCTCGGATTCGGCGAACGTATCCAAATTAGCTATGACACAACGTTTCCTGAAGATGAAGACGAGATTAATCGGTCACTGTGACTAATCTGATTTGGAACTGCCAATCAGATCAGAGCTTACGATCAAATACACTTTTAGAAGTCTCGGGACCAATCGAAAAAGGATAGGTTAGGGAAAAATAAAACCAATGATGTCACTCAGTTTTACCAAAATTTTCTCTAAAAAGGCAAATGACTAATTTTGCTTGGTTTAACTATATTCTATTTGTATCTAAAGATTTGTATCTAAAGATAGGTAATTTTAATGAATTTCTACGTTATAGTTTCGGGACCATAAGATTGTTTTCCATAACTCCCTTTCGATTTTATTCATCAGTTATGTTGGTATTTTTCAACTATTCATCAGTTACGCAGAAAGCAGAGATCAGGGACGTAGTTGGCTTGGCTACTTCCTAATTAGCACAGAGCTTCAAGATCGATATTACAATAGGCTTTTAAAGATAAATTACACGGAATCATTAATACATGTCAGCAGATTTAATCGCAATGACTAAAGTTCAAGGATGAGAGCTTTAGTTTTAACCACAAAGAGCTTGTCAATTCTTTCTTGGAAACCCATTTGTAAATTAATTGTTCCAGACAATTACATGTATGGTGATAATCGCAGTATTGATGATGTTCACAAGTACATTTACGTTGATACTTACTTCCTACATGGTCATTCGTTAACTGCTGTTTACCTTCACACGTCGGTGATAAAACACAGGTTTGTAGACATAAGATGGCAGTAGGTGTCGTTTTTATGGCCTACGCTTGTATGATATCTTGGTGCTTAAGTCCATTGCAATTCTCCAATCTCATTAAGACACTGCACATGTAGGTAGATTATTTTTATAGGTTCACTAAGATCTTCTTACACATTATAAGACAAACGTTTGTATTATGAGATTTATAATTTATTCAAAATTTTGTACCCAATTAAAAAACCAGACAGTACTTTGTTCAATGTAGCTATATCTGTGCTTATGTATGCTTAAATCTTAGTTTTAAAAATCGCAACAAATTTTCATGCTGGTTTTTGAATAGAGTAATTCAAGAGAAAGTATTAAATTAAATGTACTAAGATTTCTACTCTCCATTCCTCGTTGAAAATCCAAACGCAATTATATCATTGTAGATTGTGTTCAATTCGTATTTTTTAATATAAATGCTAGAAAAATTAAGTTAGTGGTTGTTCACTACCAGAAGAGTGTAGGTGAGTTGTCCTTTATAGAATGAAGTGCGAAATGTTCATATGGAAAGACAAAATCAGAATATGGAACTCTAGGAAAAAAATCGTCAGTCACAGGTGATATGATACTAAAAGAACATTCACCTCACCACCAAACAAAGCGCTGAGTCGATGAACTCTCGATTGTCAGAAAGTCTATTTGTAAACCGAAAACTTTAAAGAGTCAGAGAGCTTGAAATCCTTCGAAACCAGAAGTAGGTGTGTGAACTGTCATCTGTGGGAGTTTAATTGCTTCAAGCAAACCTTTTCTTATTCCAAATTAGGCATTGTGCAAATGTGGGCGAGCTCTTAAGCCAATCACGATATGAATATCGCAATCTCAGACTGGGAAATTTATTTTTATGAACCAAATTGTTAAGAATATATCCGACACTTATCAGATACATGGGAAGGATGAATTATTATCTTTTGATGTTAGTCGATGGCCATAAACGATGAAATCTTGTGTCGGATATTCAGTCTACTGTTCTAACGAAGATTAGCAAAGGTAGGTGTTGGCGACAGATCTGGCAACCCTAGGGTTTTGTTACTAGAATTGCTTAGCAACAGGTTTGGTGTGCCTCGATTTTTCCTTATTTTTATTATTGTATTTTTAGCTTATTATATCTTTTGTCCCTTTAAACTGGGTTTCTATTTCGTTCTTAACAGTAGGGTTATTTCATAGAAATCTGATTGATCATTTTGGGGGGAGCTCCTAGGATTTCTTTTGGAAGTACAGCTTAGATAAATGTTTACTACTGGTATCGAAACGCATCTGCTTTGCGCTCACTTCTTAAATATGAACAAATCAATCTTGATGATTAAAATGTCGTGTTGATCCTTCAATTTCAAACAGCAATTAATTTATCGACTATGCATACATCTAGCAATGTAGAACGTTCTTTACACCTTTCGCTGGGTGGGTAAGCCATCTTCTAATTAAAACGCTATCATTAAGTACCTTAAAGAAGAAGATCTTGTTTAAATGATATGTATGCAAACTATAATAACAGAAGAACAAAATATTTCGAAATCACGCGGAAACTTTCGTGAGAATCAAAAGCGTGATCTCATTATAAAATCATTGCGCACGACCATTGTCTTCGAGCTGAGCTGATAAATTAATTATCCATTCCTCAATGAGCTTCAGCCGTAGGATGCTTGACCTCAGGTGTAGGTCTTTGTAGGTCAATGTTGTGCAATGTGCTGCGTAACCCGACTTTACAAGCTGTACCATGTGGGTCGTGTGTGCTTGAGAAAACGAGAGATCGTAATTCATGAACCGCTATTTGTACGGTACGGTCGTTTTCAATTGAGAATTACTAGCCATTACCGTGTTTATAAAACGTAAGAGAGAGTCGTTTATCGTGCAAAGATGTAATCTTAAGGTCGCTGTGCTCAAGGTAAAACTAACGGTCTTACCAAAATTTGACGGACTTTTCATTGTAAACATGGAAATAAATAAATCCAAAGTAATGTTAAAGATGATTTACGTTAAGTAAACATTTTTCTGTATTTCGTCTTTGGGATCTTTGTACGCCATTCAAATGCAATTATTCATTCATCATCGTTCGATGCCCGACCTCGATGATCGTCTGGAATTGGTGTAACATGTTTTTTCGTTCGTATATTCCAGTCGATTGGTCTCCGATCTCGTAAATTTATCTCTTTTCTTTGTTATCAAATCGTCTTTGTTAACATTTTGTTCATGCTTTTTTGGTTGCTTGATTATCTACCCAACTCAAACATCATCAGTATTATTGTCAAGTGCCTCGCTAGCATGTACTTAAGCCAGTGTGATAATAAAAAGGCTTCTTTTGACTTGGAGTTCTCTATTCAAAATACTGTCTGTATTCATAATGATGAGCTTTTGGCTTTGAAAAAAGACCAGACGAGCCAAGCTCATCATCCAGCGAACATATGCTACGGAATGCTGGGCACAAAGCTTTAAGCTTCGAGGTCGTTAAATTCGGAATCGTCACCACTAATATCCAACTTTAATCGAGTCATAAACTCAAACGTTGCAAGTACGGTAAAAGTTAATACCCATTTGAGGTACGTGGACACACGTACCGCTAGCGGACATCCAATGCTGTGTATTGCTGGTAAAAATTGGCATTCTCCTCACGTGCCTGTATGGTGTAAGTTAATGGTGTATGAGGAACGTTCGGTTAATGGTTTCCGTGAGCGATGATGTCCTGATTAAAGGTTTTAACAATGGGTATTATTTGTTTAGAAATTATTTTAGGAAGGTTATCTAGTCGATAAAGGACTGTAGAATGTTATGGGAATAGTTTTTTTTTTTTAAATTTAATGCGAAGCCCCTACATGTGGTAAGTAAATTTGTTATAGTATTTTGCTAGAGGCAACAAATAAGGTTTCCCGAACTCAAGAAAACATACACATTGTAGTAAGGGTTTTCCATTTATAATAATGTGATTTCGATCATGCGTTATCTAAGGATTCAAATACATAATAATAACACAATTTTGAGAAGGGCTCGGGTGTTTACTGATCCAAAAACTCTGTTATTTGTTTTGCATTTATATTTGAAGGAACATTTCATATAAAAACAGTGTCTACAGCAGTCTAGCTTAGACTGCTAGAATCCTTAAATTAGAAGCCGAAACCAAAAGACAACAGATAACTCTGTCAATGTATGAAAGTGAAACTCGCATATTTTAGTCTAGATAGATAGTGTTCTTTTTATCTGGAATTAAAATATGTGACAATGCCACTTTCGCTTTTCACTTAGGCCAATCCGTTAGACATTTTACCGACTAGCAGACGAACTAACCCGAGGACAATAGAAAACTGTTGACATTAAACACGCCATTTAAATTGCAAATACAGGAAAATACAGATAATACCTAGTCTTAAGTAGCACTGTTTTTGAAAGCGGTACTGCATGCATGGAACTAGTGTAGATCATGTTTAAAATCTGAGCAACATTTTTAAAGAGATGGCTGATACTGCTAGAATTTTGTGAAAACTCGTATGAAAGTATTGCAGCAAGTCACTCAAAAGAAGATAACTGAAAAAATTGTAAGACTCATATTTTCCAGAATAACATACAAGATGCAAATTTTCGAGAGATTATGTCCAACTAATAAACGCGAACGTTTTTAAATATGTATGGATTTCTACATGTATGGATGTTTGTATGTATTCTTTCACGCAAAAACTACTAAACTGATTTGCATGAAATATTTGAAGAAGAGACATGACGAGATTAACATTATAGGATCCTTTTTATCCCGAAATAAACAGCAACTAGTTTTCCATACTTATAGACAGAAGAATGTCTTTCACATCCACTTGCCGCCGCTGGGAGAGGATTCATCTCAACTAGACCACCTGATCTGTGCAAATTCTTACTTATTGAAAAATATTTTTTTCTGGTTTGTGTCACATTATACATTTTTAAGTTTGTAAGTCTTGAAAAATAACCCATATCGATTCACATCTTAAAATCTTTCTCATCTTAAAACATTTCAGTGCCATCTGTAAGAGGCGTATGTGTAAAAACGTGATTGCTAATTAAGTTTTGTGTACCGTTTGCAACGGCTTGTTACGGCAGACATACTGCCATAGAATAAGGCCGAGATCCGGTGAGTGTGAGGTAAAACACGACATGTGACTTGAGTAATGCTTACGACACCTTTTCGCGAATGAAGCATCAAGGTTGGTCTTGGATCTTCATCTTGCTTGGAAGTGGTTATCGAGAGGTCGGTGCTACAGGGTGCTTTTCTACCCCCTTGTTTTACAAAAAATCTAATATTAGAAAAGAAAAACAGATTGACTAAGTATTTTTTGATTATCTAAACTTCCTTTGACTTTTAATAATACCTGCTGTTCCATACGAACATACTCTCATACTTTGTTGTAGCCCTTTAAAAATACAGGAAAGATAATAACAATTTTAAATCATACAATGCAGTTTTCAAAGCCAGATATGAAAACCACACAGGAAACTCGAAGTCTGAGTCAGCCGGTTTTGAAAATTTAATTTTTCATCTGTTGTCTTATTTAAACATACTCTGTTAGCTTTATTTGAAAATTCTGTGACCACATTCAAAGGAACTAGTGTGGGATAAATTGTCTTATATTGTCGATCGGGGTCGACTACCAATTTATTTTGATTTGAAGAATGAGAATTTATGCCTTTCATAACTATTATTGTTAGAATTTGTAATTTATGTTGCAATTACCGCACTATTGACAGACGGACTTGATTATTAGTTGATGGTTCTATACTTTAAAGTTAACTCACAATATTAACAGTTCCAAGTGATTTAATAGTATTATGAAGTTAAGCTATAAATACAAATCTCAATTACTGATGCGCCAATCCTGAATAGTGTTATCGCAACTTGTTCGAAATCATAATGACGTAACTGCATTTCTTACCCCATCAAACATTATGTCATAACCATAACATAACGCAGTCTTGTTTTGTTTGTATAACGTAACGTATAACGTTAATGGTCGAGTGTTCTCATCGGAGGTCATCCGAAGCGTTTGACATTAGCAGCGACATGTAAACAAAGATTATTTTTGTTCACGCTTGATCGCAACCATGCGTCAATGTATTTTTAAATAGTCTCGAGGAAGTCTTAGAAATGCGAACAATGTTACTTTTTTTAGATCGGTTTGATTAACGGGCCAAGGAATATTTTGAATCTTCTTTTACATTACGTAAATATGAATGCGAACTCTATTAAATAATCTGTTGTATATCCCTAATCCGTAGTTCCAATATTTTAAGATTCGTAATGTGTCAAAAATGACGATATCCGTTTTTCTACCAGTCGTTATTTCTATTTTCAAATTTACTTTTCATATTAGCTGTCATCAGTCGTCGGTCGGTCGTTTTTGGCTTACGCCTCGTATATTTTGTTACTATCCTATCCATAACTAGAATGGATCGTTTTTCTAATATTGGAACCGGGCATTCGTTTTTGTGGCACTGGAAAATGTAATTGTTTTAATGGTTGAGTAGTTATTTCATTAATCAGTTTGTATTAATTAATGCCATGACTCACATACATCGTTTTGTATTATTTATTGGTAATAAAAATTGAACTCCAGTATGTTGAATGTACGTAGGTACATAAATAATTGCTTGATGATATTATTGAGTTACATTATTTTTAACGTACAAACAATTAATTAATAAAGATTTTGATTAAACAATTAAATAACATTTATTTCTGTTATTGCTTTGTTCCATTATTTTTATTTCTTTTGTATCTTCTTTGGTTATCTTTACATTATCATCTTAGGTGTCCATGAGATTTCATAATATTGCATCTTCATCAATATTATTGTTTACTGAGACACATGCTGTATGTGACACATTATTTTTTTTTGCTTAAATCTAACTTTTTTCCTTAACAGCCACATTAACGACAGTTGCATTTAGAAGCTAAATTTACCCAGCTATTTCTGTCGGGATGCGCTCGTGACGAAATATAGGAACTTGGCGTCTCGTGCGACGCGATTATATTTATTGCACCTCAAAAGCTTTCGTCTTTCGCGGAGAATTATGGGCGATAAATAAAACTTCATATCCCTTGACGCGTTCGTATGAGTTATAATCTTTGCTGTACGTAAACTATTGATCGCGTCATGAATCAGTTTTTAGATCAAAGACTTCCTATTAATGATTTTGGAGTTCTTACTATTTTTATAGTTGAACATTGATTTTGAAGAATATTAATTTGATAATGTATTCTGTTCTTGTTGCAATTTTGGGCTTTCGGCTGTATTCAATTTGTTATGCATTTTGTGTGTGTCGTATCAATTTGGAGATTCTTCTGGTTTAAACCGATTCCTTATGGTTGTGCGATTAAGGTAGTTACTAGAAACTAGAGTTATCATCTTATCTCCAATGAAACCTATTTACCATTAGGTGTCCAAACATAAAAATTACCAAAGATTTAACAAACTGGTATCTATTTAGAAAAAAAAACGTAAAAAAAAATTCACCGAGCAATGATTTTCAATTTTCATCCATTTCATCGTGGAGCTGTGCATAAAAGCCGTTACTAATTGATACAGCTCACTTTAATCTTTTACGGTATCTTTTAGATCGCTGCCTCAAACTGATGCAACGTTGGTTCCAAACAATAAAACAAACGCAGACATTTCGCGTTACCGGACAGTCGCGCTCCACATTACTTTACACAAACAGTTATGTAACTAACTGTACGAGCGTTACGAACTTCCTTTCATCCTTATTCGATAAGCTGCGTTCGTGATTCGAATTTCAAATCTAACCGTCTTTGCAGAGCGATGATCCCGGCAATGACGTCTCGGGCTCGGTACGAAACGGCGCCATGATGGTGCGCCGTCTCGTCTGATTGGCGAAGACTGCCACCGCGCGCCGTGATTGGCAGAGATGTCGGGTTTGCCGACGAGGACAGAAGACGCTATAAACGGTGTTGACGTTCGGGAACAGGGCAGCGCTTTAAGGTGAGACGGATTTTTTTTACAAAGATGAAGTTTATTATTCATTATATTTTAGCACGTTTATTCAGCCACCAGAACAGCAGGCGACATGACTGTGGGTTAGTTGTTATATGAAGCTGTAGCCCGATTAATGTATGACAGAACTTAGTTCAAATTGAATGTTCTCTCTTCTCCTATAATGATTATTAACTTACTAGTTACATGTTCATATGCTAATAAATATCAATATGCGTAGAGTAGAGAAAACCCGCGGCTTGACTCTAGTCATAGTCATAATTTCATACAATACACGTAAATCATCAATAGTTGAAACAATAATAGATGGGAATTATTTAGTTTTCTAATAGCTTTTACAACTTTAGAACTTTCATCTGAATTGTTTATGAAAGTGTTTATTGAATTAAAGTTTCCACACCGCGAGACGTTACGAAATTTTCCTTTCATCTGTGTAAATTACTGGCAATTATTTTATACTGTCAGTGATCAATTAAATCATCTATGAAAATAACACTTTGTTGTATAATTTTGTTGCCTTGTCTCTTTCTGGTCGCTTTTACAACCAAGAATGGTGTTATGATACCGGTAATGGTGCTATGTGGGTGGCAAATGACATTCAAATTGGCCGTAGGACATTAGGGCTAAGATATATCTCAATTTGGGACGGCCTTCGCATAACATAGTAAGCTACTTGGATTGTGTAGATGTTATAATTGGTTTAAAACGTTGAAATCATATTAGTAATAATTCATATTTGACGACCTCCGTGGCCGAGAGGCGAGCGTGCCCGACTTTGGCGTCGCGCCATCTTAGAGGTTCCGGGTTCGATCCCCGGTCGTTTCAATATGGGAAACGAACTTTTCTGTATTGTCTCGGATCTGGGTGTTGTGGTACCGTCGTTTTTTCTGATATCTGTAACACAAGTGCTTTAGTTACTTACCACAGAATCAAAGCAATGTATGTGATGTTGTCCTATATTTATTTATTTATTTATTAGTTAGGTTCGAACAAATAAGCCTTCAAAGAGCTTACTTCTGTCAATAATCCTGTTTATTATTACTGAACTGTTTGAGTTTATTCCTAACTAGCTGTCGTCCGTGTCTTTGTTAATTTGGTATAAAATGTATCCTATAATAATGATATATATCTATTATGTTGAGCCATTTAATTACATCCAAATACCTTCAGTAGTTTTTGCGTAAAAGAAGGAACAAATCTATAAATTTTAACTTTTACGTTTTATAATATTAGTAAATTGAGTCTGAAAAAATCAGAGTAATCTATACTGTTAGTTGTAACTGGTTGTGGTCATTACTTAAAATAGACAGTGCCCTTGACACAATAACTTACAGTTTATACCACTTAACAGTTCGTTTGATTCATTCATTACCTTTGTTAGACCTAGCATAATATGTTGGAAGTAAGAACATAGAGTTCAATGATGTTAATGATACACAAGCTTTAAAAACCACTGCGCTGTTTAATTTTTCTATTAACATTTTGACAGAACATTTTGTTGAGACTTGAGAAGAAAGTTTTAAAATGATTAGCGTTCTCGTTATTGATCAACTTACATACTCTCGTGGTAATCTCCATTCGCAGACATATTAATTAATGTTGTTTATTCCATCTACTTATTTTCTTCTTGTGATAGTTAAATATCTACCTTCTTATAATAAATAAAAGATAAAACAAAAATTCACACCACACAATTTCATCGTAAGCCAGACGAGACATTTCTACAATTCAACTGGACACTTTGCTACGCCGAGCGGCCGCTGATTTCTCGCTCCGCTGACTACCCCGGATCTGTCTGTCTTGAAGACTGCACATCTTCAAACGAATCTAAAACCACTAACTAAGAAATATGGTCCAAACTCCTTTAAACAACTTCTAGAATTAGATTAAACAACCCGGCAATTTAAGTATTTATAACAAAATGGTTATCTTCGTGTACTTGGACAATATGAAATTGCGTTGTCATTATGTTAACGTCATGTCGAATATGAAATTGAGTAAGCAGATTATTAACTGGGTACATTATTTGTTGTCTGGAATTTCTCTTTGTATTGGTAGATTTTCTCTCATTGAATAATGACTTGTCAAGAGGTGGAGTATTGTCAAACGGTTGAACGATGGACATGGCTAAGCTTATTATTATGTTCTTTGCTACAAATGCAGTCTTACTCATAATTGATTCTGTAAACTAGTTTAATGTTAACGGTATCGTTATATACTATGTGAATAATCATTCAAAAATGTACTGCAATACTATTTTGAAACCTTTCATTTATAATTATTAAGTCATGGTTGAAAATTTATCGCTACGAATGTGGAACGGAAAATTGTCTAAGATAGATTTAGTCTCATTAACAATAATTACTGTTTTGTGCTGTCCTTCAGCTAGTCGAGTCATAAACAAAAGATTATTCTACTATCCATTGTCAAAGTCGTGTTCTCAAGATGTAATTTACTTTATTGACAAGACAATTAGTTGCCTACGTAGATTCTCAAGAATGAGAAGTAGCCTCAAATTACACTAATGTCTGTAATTGGGTAGGAAAAATGCCTCTTTTTGTGTCTCCGCTTTAATAACCATAGGCTTGGTCAACATTGATAAAAATATGCGATTGATTAAAAACCTTACGTTTTACATCAATTCTTACATCCTCACTACGACTCTATAGTTTTTCAAAAATAAATTCAAAATTGTGCAATATCGTGCAGATCAAGAATATAATAATTTTTAACCTAAATATAAATTACAACGCTTAATAAAACTTGTACCGGTGACTCAAACTTACACGACCACTAAAGACAATTTCTTGCCGGTTCTTCTCAAAAAAAAAAAACAATCTCCCGAATCAGATGAAGAAATACCTTTTCCCAGAATCAGTAGAATGCAAATGAACTGCAGTCGTTTTGATCAACTTAATTTTTTTATTCATTCTCGTTGCCGTTGACTCTTTTTACCATAACACAATTGCTTTAGCTACTTACATACTTCGGGATCACGTCGACATTATTTCCATGTTATGTCTGATGTTAATTTATTATCTAACACTGCTACTGGTTGTAGGTAATTTCTAGACTTAACATTTCAAGTTATCTGCCTTTTCGGTCTTGCATCGACTTGACCCACTTACGCGCATTACGAAGTGCTCTTAATAACAAAAGCAATGTACACGTCGCCTGTCTAATTGAAACAATACAGACCTCTGTTATCATGTCGTTAATCAGTATAGTAGTCTGCAGCTTGGCCATTATGGAGACTTATGCTATTCTTTTAATTGGGGTTACGAAGCTGATGTTAATCAATGCGGTGATTGCTTGAAATGATGCTGAAATCTGTTTTAGCTTTGGTTTGGTTTTTATTCATCTTTGAAACTAATAAGATTAGTCATAGTGGAATTGGATATTTACAAGAAGGCGCCAATAGTTTGGCTGATAACTCTTTTATCTTTAGTTGCCCAATTTTTAAATTTATTTTTGTCTTTGGATATTTGTCCTTTAAAACTTGTCTCGTAATTTTATACCTCCAAAATAACTTCTCTCACTCTCTTCTCATAATTCACAAAGCTTATTGTGACTGAAATTAAATATAGTTTAATTACTCAGTCAGTATGAATTAAACATCTTAATCAATAGCAAGTAGAAATTGGGAGGAACACTGCTGGTAACTCTTCTGTGAACAAACGATGGGCGGTTGCTAATTGTGCATACAAATCATATTCATTTGAATACTTTCCATAGTAAAAGTCCTCAGTTGAATATTCTAAAGAACCTGCTATGTTATTTCCGGGTATTTTTTATTTTAGTTTGGTAGTCTTTAATAAGACGATGCTTATTCCGATAGTCTGGTTCGTTAAGATTAAATCAGTAGTTTAATCATGAGACTAAACTTACAAATCAGTATTTACCATTTGATTAGACCGTTTTTCCGCAACTGTTTGTTTTAATAGGTTTTTACACTCTACTACACAGCATTGAACTTTGTTGCTCCGCAAAGTAGGCCAGTAACACACTCTGTTACATAATCGGGTTTGCGTTTTTTGTTGTCTCCGTTAATTACACCAGTGTGCACGATCTTAATGGCATGATTTGCTAGCCTTGTAGGATGTTCTTGTGTCTCATTTTCCTTATAAGTTATAGTAAAAACACCGGAAATGTGTGGCTGAATGGTTGCAATGACTAGGATTTGTTTTCTTTTCTGTTTTGATTTATTTTTAGTTGCATCCTATTTTTTTTGTGTCTGTCAAACATCGTTTTCAAGTTTACCTCTGGTGATATAAACAAAAGCTCACGCTCGAAGCAAAGAAAAGTTTGAACGTTAATCTTTCATTTTCATCTTCATTAATTTTAAGGTTAACAAAATAATTATTATCTTGATTTTGGCTTAACTATTAAGTTCTATGATTTTCGTTGTATCGTAGGAGCTGCAAATTAAATAACACCTCGCTCAATTATTAGATGACTGACATTCCTATAAATTTGGTAGCATCTTACAAAAATATCTGACCATTAACAGTTGTTCCTGTCTTATGATCTTCCACGTTAAAATATTAGTCAGATGTTCAGTTTATGATTTTAATGTAAAGTCTTCTAGTATTAGCTATATGAATAGCTTACATTTGTCGTTGAGATGCGACTTGTTCTTAATTATCGGCTGATTAAAGCTGTATGGCTTTGTTGGTCTAAATGATTAATTATTTGATTTAATCAAATCCATGTGACAACATTGCAAATACGCATATTTACTTTAATTCGAAATTCTCTGTGTAACGAACTCAAATATTCCGAATGCGAATGGGCGGTTAATCTCAATACCCTAACGAGCTGGCGTCACAATCTAAATAAAACTGCAGTATGCAAGCAGATGGCTGGTGGAAAAGAAAAAAGTAAGAAAGACGACCACGTACCGGAATTCGAGAGAAGAGCAGCTCCCTACAATAATGACAGAAGACCTAGAGCGATGGTGAGACAATGGATTGAAGTGCCACAAAGCCGAGAAAGTTTTTTGGACAAAAAGTTTTGTGGAAGACATGGGGAGGGGGGGAAAGATATTCAGCATTGGCGCCTT
The DNA here is from genome assembly GCA_037074685.1 of Glyphodes pyloalis. Taxonomy (NCBI): domain Eukaryota; kingdom Metazoa; phylum Arthropoda; class Insecta; order Lepidoptera; family Crambidae; genus Glyphodes; species Glyphodes pyloalis. Next base: position 9,134,764 of record JAYKKO010000020.1, read on the forward strand.
GGCTTAAATAATGATGAAATATTAAAAAACGCATCACTTCTTCAGCTAGGCTCTATACAAGGGAGTTTGCATCTTAATTATATTCATATTGTTTATTGCACTCCATAAATAAGTAATGGCGTTAACTTAAGAACTAAAATCACAAGTTATATACATTTTTGGGGTAAACTGCTTCTCTCTTTAGTTTTTATATGTCTCGTGACGTGGGTAACAAGGTTTGCACCGTTTCTAAGATAAATGTATTAAGTGAAATTTAAGATAGACCTTTTATGTCATTCATTACAGTTACGAGTACTTCTTTGACCACTTCACATATATTGATAGCTTAAACACTTATGGGAAACCGGAACAGATGGACTAAATGTATGAACATCTAACCTAGACACAGATAAAACACAATATTTATCACACGTATGTTTGTCTTGTGTGGGGATCAAACTAACAGTCTTGTTTTAACCAAGAAAAATGTTTCACCAGGTAATTGTTCCATCGGGCCAGGCCAAACATTTTTTTGATTTGATGTTGAAGCTACGTCTATTCTCTTTTTTATATTTTGATATACTCAGTTGATCCGCTACTATAAAATCAATGGTTTTCGTTGTACTGTTGTTTCGTTAAAGAGAGGTGGGGCATAGCGATTTATCTCTCGAACTGGAGCAGCCTGACTGGTGAAATACTTCCACCTTACAGAAGACCGAAGCCAAATAACAATCACTTCTGTGTTGTTGTGTTCCTGCGTGTGAGTAAGGTTTCCAGAGCTCCGGGGGGGTGCTACATTAGTAGCAGGGGTCAAGCCTTCAAGGTAAGGGCGACAAGTCCAGTAACAGATTTATTATGCTGTACTTGTCACCCTTAAGATAGGACCTCATTACCACTTAACATCAGGTGGGATGAGGTCAATCTTGAAGTGTAATATAAAAAAAAAATACTGTTATTTTAAAACTACGAGACTGAAGTATTGTTTATATTGTGTAGCGTTTGTCCGAGCCGACGTTGCGTAATCGTTGATTGTTCAATTCACTTTGTGTTTAACTAAACGCTTCGTTTGCGGAGGCACTTTAGACAGGCAAACGTATTTGATTTGGTTATGTTTGAATTTGGTTAGTTAGGCCGGCTGCTTGGTATTATAAAGGAGGAATTCTTAGGGTCACGGTGACTTAATGACACAAAAGAGTACAGTTTTTATACCACGATAGTGTTGTATTCATCAGAGTATACCACCTGGATGATACGCTTTACCGTTGTCTACAGATAGAAGAAGCTTGTACACATTTGCAATGCCGAATCATCAAAAACAATGAGCTATTCTCGTTAATAATACTGTTGTCTTATGGATTAAATTTCTCTGACACTGCTCTGTGTCACCATGTTGGTTCTACAGAAGATAATAGGTATGATGTACCAAATTACCAACAGAATTTTATTGACTGACGCGATGTCGTATTTAGTAGTGATCTTGTCTCTGTGCGCCAAGTGTAGGTTCGACCCTTACTACAAAATTTGTGTGAAAAAAGGGTTTTCTGTATCTGGGAGAGAATTGTTTTTTATAAGATTCGTGTCAACCCTCAACTCCCACAAAACGTCTCACATAATTATAGACCCATTAACTTTTCAATACAAACTGATGAATATCAGTGCTAAGTAAATTGAAGTAGTTTTTGTTATAGATTTTTGTTCCTAATCTACTATATAAAAATAAGTCGGGTTTTCCTCGGTTTTGCATTCGTTGGAGAGGTCTCGAGCTCCGTGAGGTTTATAGCACAGAAAATTCGGTAAAATTTTCAACAGAAAAGCGGGAAATCCTCTAAGGCGAAACGAAGTTCGCCGGGACCGCTAGTTTAAAATAAAATCTCCCTACGAAATCCTCGCTTAATGCAGTAATGACACGACACTTGTTCCTTTTAGATAACTTTAGATATGCAGTGGGACCGCATTCTATAGCTTTCGTGTGGAGTCAGTTGAACAAGTCCACTTGGTGACTCATGGGTTTGCTATTAGCATACCAATCAGATTATCTGGCCGATCATAGTTGACTATTGAAATACAGAATACATAGTACGTAATTGAAGTCTCAATCTGTATAGATAGATGGGCATTATAATATTAACGAGGATAATAGCATTTTGATTAATTTATAAAAAGCCCGAATAAAGTGCATTAAGGCAAAACCGAACTACTAATTATTTATATACAAGCTTTTGCCCGCGACTTCGTTCGCGTTATTTCAGCATAGAAAGTCCTACGTGTTAATCTAGCATCTCATCTTTAATTCTAATTTAAATTCGAAATCCATTCAGTAGTTTTTACGCGAAAGAGTAACAGACATCCACACATACATACAGGCAAACTTTTGCGTTTATAATATTAGTAATATCTCTCATTCTTAAACTTATTCCATCAATTTTCGTTCTATTGGGTAGGATCAGTGTGAAAAAGTAACAAGTCAATAACCAGACACACAGATACATCCATACACTCTTATAAACGTTTGTGATATTAGGTAGATTTTTATTATAATGTACTACGACCATTAATTACATGACTTCAAAAAAAAAAAGACATAGTATTGGAAACATCAAGGAAGACGGTGCGAACGTTACAAACAGATCCTATACATTCAAATTAGCAAGTCTCGTGTGATCGCACTTGGTCGGTCCGATTTGTATTCCATGCTATACTCAGCCATCCGAACGTAATCCAATCAAGTAAGCCGCGCGAAGGTTAAGAGCTGAAGCCGGAGAAATGTAGACACGAGATGCAAATCACGTACGCGCCGGCCATCTTAAGTAGTCTTAACGTTTAATTAAGGCAGGGAACTGTCGCAGGACTGCTAACAGCTGGAGTAGACGTGGTGTGGGGACAACACCTTGGTAAGCGAAAATAGGACGTGATTGGAAATGAAGAGCAGTAAACTAAGCAGTGGTGTGATATTGGAGATACTTTGCTCTTACGATAAGATGGTAAGGAGTTGATGAGAGGGTAGGATAGCTTAGTGGATTGGAGAGGCTTGTATCCTGCAGTGGATGGTAACGAGCTTGTGATGATGAAAAGGGTAGGAAAATTGTAACACAGTTATGTCTTAGTGGTCAATAATGTTATAAAACAGCATGAGGTTTTTAAGATGGTAAAGTTTATCATCAGGCCGACGCCGTAGCCGTAGCTATCTAGTAGGCGTTCCTCTGGCCTATCCTACTTCCTTTTAATATTATAAACGCGCAAGTATGTAAAAATGTATGGATGTTTGGAGATCTGGATGCTAAGAGTCTAGATTTGGTAGATGTACAGTGTCTAGATTCGGTTTCCACGCTGAGGCTGATGATTGCCAATGATTCGAAGGTGTAGTTGCTTTGGTACTTTTAGTAGGGTTATATATATTACTTCGAGGTTATGCATTGTTAGAGCATAGCTTGGCTTGTGCCCATTTCCAATATTTGAAAAATGATCCATTTTAGTTACGGATACCAACAAATCAACCGAGACGTAAGTTATTCATATTCATTTTATTAATTGCACTCTATGAGTAAGTAATGATGTTACATGTAGTTTCTTAACAACTAAAAGTACAAGTTATGGACCCTGGTGGGCACGGCAAAGATAAGAGAGGGGAAGATTGTGTTTTATGTTGAAACCTTTCCAGACTCGTAGTCAGTTTGAGAAAGACGGATTGGTATTTTTGACACATTACGAATCGTAAAATATTGGAACCGGGCATTAAGGATCGTCGTATTGGCAAGCGTGGTGATTAAGCCAGAAGCAATTGTTGTATGGTCAACTGTACGTCAAAGTAAACAGTTGCAGTTCGATATTATTTCTTAAGTGTGTCGGTCGTTCTTTTGTCTGTAAGATGGCTTAATTCTAATGATGACTGCTTAGGTCCTACAGTGGGACATTTCATACAGGCCTAGCACGCGCCACGCGACTAAATTTTATCAAGCTCTTAACAAAAGTCAAAATCGATTAAAGTCAGTTCGTCAGCCGAGTCTAGCATGCGCAATACGTCAAATTTTTCGCATGAGACGACAAAAGTTTCGGTACTGTTGATTGGCTAATAGCACACCGCACTCGTATTTCCAGCCAATCAGCATCTGACGCACTGACTTCAGTCGATTTTGACGTTTGTTAAGAGCGCGATAAAATTTAGTCGCGTTGCGTATGCTAGGCATGAGCGTCAAAACTTTTGTCGTCTCATGCGATAAATTTGAAGTATTGCGCATGCTAGGCCCGATAGTCTCCAATGCAGTGTTCTTACGTATTCAAACGTCCTGCTTATAATTAAGTACCCACTACATGAGCAAAGCTCAAGCATTCGACTAATTTAACGACCATGGCTGCCAAGCTAGTTGTAAATTGACAAAAGGTGAGAGGTGCTCACAAATTATAAGCAGTTACTGCGCCTGCCTACTTTTGCAATGATTTACCATATCGTACGCCATTCGATTTCGAAATAGGATAAATTACACTTGGGTCATTACTCTAACCATTGTTGGAGTTTAATTTTATGGATAACTAGCTGTGCCCGCGACTTCGTTCGCGTGGACTACATCCTTTCATGGTCGGTTTTACCCCTTTCTCCCCTAATATTCGAAACAAAATGTAGTCTATATTTTAATCCAAGTTTCGAGCTATATTTGTGCCAAATTTCATATCTCTAACTTCAAAAATAAACATTTTTCCATATAAACTTTCAAAGGTGGTATTACCCCCCTCCCCCCTTATTTTCTAATAAAAAGTAGCCTATGTCCGTTCTTGCGATTCAACGTATACCTACACCAAATTTTATCAAAATCGGTTGAGAGGTTTAAGCAGGAAAGCGTAACAGACGCACAGACAGACAGACAGACAGACAGACAGAGTTACTTTCGCATTTATAATATTAGTAGGGATTAAAGATAAGTGGAATATCGAATGGTTCGGTATCGATATTGACACATCAAAATATATAACTTGTAGGAAAGATAAAGTTTTCTGCTTGTTATAGACCTATTTTGAGTTATGCCCGGGTCCAATATTTGAAAAACGATCCGTACCACATACGCATAATAATAAATTATACGAGACGTAAGTTAAAAAGGACCGACGGACCACTGATGAAGTCAGCTAATACGAAAAGTAAATTATGGAACGATATTAACGACTAGTAGTCGTTTGGCTCTCCAAACGACTAGTAATTTTTGAGACATTACGAATCCTCAAATTCGGAGCCGTGCATTAGACCACTCGTATTGCTACCACCAATTAAAGCCAATATGAATCGTTAAATACCATACTCTGCGATTATATCTCACTAACTAACAAGAGGCTTAATGCAGTTTCAAATTCTTTCTGTCAGTAACTGCGATCAATTGACGCATACAAAAGTGTGTCTTAAATGGCTCTATAAATTCCGTCTCAATCAAAATAAACCGACCAAACATTTAACAAACAATCCTATTTCTAGATAATGAAGCTTGATCTTTCATAAATACATCAGTGACCACAATAAAGCCACAATGTTTGACATTCGCTGCAACAAACCACCAAAACTCCCTTCATTTTGACTTCCGAATAGATTAACCGGGAGTCCATCTATAAATTGACAAAGACACTTGAAAATGAACTCTATTACTTAGGGAAAGTGAGTCACGAGGTTATTTGAGTCGTCTGAGGCGTTGGGCAAATAATGGGCCAAACAGACGATATACTGGGCTGCAACAATTAAGCTGAATTGATGCAACTACGAGGTCGATGAACTGCCCACCACAACGCTAGATTATTCGGTTTTGCTCGTAAATCTTGATGCAATTGATGATACTGAATTCGAAATTAATGTTCCAGCAAGATATGATCTACGTTTTGCCCCAATTTAACGGTATTGCTTGGAGGGTGGAAGTCTTCTCGAAACTATTCGCGAAGTTAACTAACCAAGCAACATGCCTACACTTTTGAGCAACCCCACGCTTACATACAATGAATTATGACAATATATTGACGGTCCCCATATCCACAAACATCTGAGGATTCAAATTTGGAAACATTTTTTTTGTTTCTTTCTGTGTCTAAATCGATTTTGACGTTCGTTAATGAGGAGACTGGAGCGCTTGCGAATGGTTTAAAATTATAGGGCTGGTTTATATGGCCTAAGCGTTTTATGTGCGAGTGAATTTGTGGAAGTATATTTTGTTGTTGGAGTCTCTTTTGCGAATACAGCTGTAAGCTTGTTTATATTTAAGATGGTGGATTAGCTTAACTAACAACATCATTTTTGGTAGCAGCAAATGGCGGAAAAATATAAACGTATTTTTTTACAAAAGGAATTAATTTTATATAGTGTGAGAAAGCATTTTAATTATCTCTTTACAATCAATTTAACGGATGCAATCAGGATGAAAATCAGGCTTTGGAATCGCGCCTTCTCTGAGGTTTCGGGTTTGACTCCTGATCGAGTTAATATGGAAATTTTGCTCTGGGTGTTTAAATGTCATCGTTGTTTCTAATTTCTGTAACAGAAGTGCTTCAGCTACTTACTACAAAATACGAAAAAAGTAGGTATATTAATGTATGAGTATATATTTTAAATAGTTATTACTGAAGTTAGGAGTCGATGTTGATGTCACATAACTAACAATCCACCGGTACGAACAATTACGCTAAATGGATGCAACTAACAGAGGTCAGCGAACTATCCACTACAAACGCTGCTGTTTATTCCTAGTTTGGCCAAAGACTGGGGAGGTACAGATGGGACAGTACGTTGAAGGTCCAGGTACCTTAGCTAGAAGCGCGGATGAAGAAGATTAGTTCAATAATCGTAGTGAAAGGATATAGATTTGTTACGACCTGTGTATTGATACTTTCGATATGTTAACTTCAGCGAGTAGCTTGCGTGGTAGAGTACGAACTGATCCATCTCATCCTGAAGATAAGGTCCATTCCCTGAAGTATGATGTCTAGATTTGTTTGTAGTAGTAGTCGAAATTCACTTTAACTTTTATATAGTTACAGTGAATTACTTGATGAAGCGGGCTGTAAATCAGAATAAACATACCTAAATGATGATGACTCCAATAATTACTATCATACATTAGCGGATGTCGGTCGGGATCAAAAGTAAATTGAGGGGCTACAAATAAAGTCCTTTTTGATGTTCGGATCAAAATCACGAGCCAATTTGCACTGTAAAAATATAAATTAAGCCAAAACCAATCATTTATCTTCAATTAAAATTATAATAAAATATATCTTCAACATTCAAATCCAAATCCGAAAAATTACAAGTAACTTTTTTTAATGAATCTGTTTTCAAAATCTAGTCTCCGTGCCCGATTTTGTACGTTCAATTTAGTTGTAGGCCTATCTGGAATTAAGAATCCTTGAGACAATATCCCCAAATTGATATTAATAGCAGAGACCTAAATTGATAGTCCACCGACTCGCCTACCACGCAGACCACAGATCACAATAGGTTATTTAGCTGTCAAGTCAATTGAGTGACTGGGCATGATGCATTGGTGTCAATATGTTATTGATCCGTTGAAAGTGCTCCTATTGTTATCTTCCCCAACCGAACTGGTTGTTACTAATTTAGATAGTGTATTGTTCGGTGTTCGAAACTTCGGACTAGTTTCTACAAATCTGTAAGAGAAATATTTATTTTAAATAGTAGAAAATAGTATTACACATCATTATATACAAGAAAAAAAAACTTACATGAAAATATTTAATAAAGTCAATTACCTATATACAAAATATTTACAAACGATAGTCCGCTCCAGTGTTTAGGGTGCCCAGAATGCTAGCAACATTGCCTCTTTATCTGTAAGTATTTACCCAACTTTTTGGTATTACTTTGGTGTTGTTCTAGGTCTACCAAACCAAAATCGGGTCTGTTCTGAGACGAGGTCTAAGGCCACAAATCTGGAAGAGTATTTATAACTGTATGTAATTACTTGTCTGGGTGATATTATTTTAGGTTTTTTAAATATCAGGACTCAGAGCCTTAGGTCATTATCATGTGTCATGTAGACATAAGCTTTCGGTAAATTTCGGAGATCAGAAGAGGTTCGTAATTGATAAGCGAATGTACTGTGGAGCCCTATTTGGATCATTATCCAATTGACTTGATACGTAAGTTGTAGTTTTTTTGTTTGCAAAATTATTTAAAGTAAGTCTTTAAGAAAATAATTGTCGTATCAAAACTAGTGAATGAGGTTTGGGGAATAGGCATGCTTATAATACATCGATGTCAGAGGGGGAAATGATATTATTTTTGTAAATATGAGTCGCTTATTGTGCATTGTGCATACATTCCCTATGCAATGGTTGATGATTGAAATTAACGATTGTGGAGTACCGTTAACCTTAGATAAACCTTGAATTAAGAACAGGACCCTGGTTAAGAATTATGTAGAATTTTTTTAACATTTTCATCATTGCAATAATATCAGAATTTTTTTTTTTGCAGTTAGGCAGTTGTTTTGTTGTTTTCCTCTAAATTATTGTTTGCACTACTACTAAAAAAAACACGTATATCTGCTATCTGTTCATAATTTATTATTGTTTCTTATATTTATTGAAGGTTGTGTCTATCATTATAAGATCTCTTTATTGTACTTCCCATTAACATTTAAAGCGTGTTCAAAAGAACTTGACATTGGATTCAAGATTTAAGTGTAAATTACACCATCTGATTCAAGAGCAATCTCAACATTAAGATTGCTCTTGAGACTGAATAGATTTTTAAAACTTCGGCAACGCTGTGACTGGTATTATTGCAGGCGTTCAATATATTAAATGAACCGCCAACTTTCAAAATACAATTGTTTTGTTTGTCGTCGTTATTACAATAAAAGTTTATTTAAAAGAAAAAGAAAATGGTTTGACATAACTATTATTTTTTTACTTAATGTTAGTTAAAAGAAAAACCTCGAAAGCCCTTCAAAGAAGTTAAGCAGTTATGCCTAGTTTTTAATGGAAATCGGTCGAAGACGTAGTTTGGGTAGTTCCCCTCTGGGCGGGGGAGTCCCACATATGCCGCTGACATCCCCTCGGCAGCGGTATGGTGCTCAAATAAATTCCCCCCCCTTAAAAAAAACGGGTAAGTTCTGTTGCTTCTGCGTCCACGGCACATTCTTTGGCGGGATGCGTAAACCGTGACGAAGGAATGATAGTTCGGAACATGTATTTCCCTCGCATTTTATTAACTTCAGCCATCCGATTCTATAATAGCTCTGGGTTAGCGCCGCGGTGATTCATTTATACACAGGGCTGTCAAGGTTTGAAACAATCTTCTTCCTATAATATTTAATCAACATTCAATAAGGATTCAGTGGGAGACAGTCCAAGGGAAAGTTTTGTTTTGTGAGAACTATCATCAAATCTAAGCTGTATGATTTAGATGCTTAAGCAGCTTTCTTTTTAATGAAAGCTACTGACTTTCTTGACGGTATTTTTTCTGGAGTTATAGGTACGAACCGGAAGTATAAATCATACCATCACCATATAAATCAAATAAATTGATTTATATGGACGATAATAAATGTTATTCATGTAATTTACATGAATAAAAAGATTTCTGATTTATTTGTGCCATTTGGTGTAATTATTCTTACTGAAGTTCCATGGTGGATTTTAGATAACAGAACGTCGACTATCAAGCAAGGTGACACGTGTAAAATATACATTCAATCTGATAATGTCTCAAAATAAGCATATATTGGACGATTGGTTACGCATTTTATCCCAAAATTAACCTTACTCAGTGGTGGGTGGGTGGTGCTCACAAGCTAGTAAGTGCATGTCCTTTACATTATTTGTCTGGCATTCTGGTATGCATTGTATGCCTCAGTACCATGTCACATTAAACATCCGAGTGAGTAAGCCAATTAGACAGTTATCCTATTGTGACATACTATAATGTCGAGTCAAATCTTTTATTACAAAAAAAAAATGTTCTACCGGTTCCGATCCTGTAACTAGGATGATGTAGGAAATGTCCCTTGTATTACAGAGCGGTTGTGAACCCTATTCTCACATCAAAACTATTTCGGTTCACCCATGTGCAGTGTTGTCCATTTGCGTGAGTCAGTAAAGAAATTGTCTTTGCTCGTTTGCTTAAAGGTCTCCATTAATCTGTTCGTTCGTATTAATGAGGAAAAGTATCTCTCCTTCTATTAACATATGTTGCAACGACCTCGGTCGGTGGCGCATTGGCTAAGCTAGAAAGATCCTAATTTGATTCTATTATTTATTTATGAAACAAAACAAATAAGTGTATAGGCAGAGTCCCACAAAACTGTACGTATACACAGTTTGTCTGCGGGATCAGGGCTTAACGTAAATATTAACATTACATTTTTTTTATAAATTCGGGAGAGGAAATTTTATTTTAAGGCCTAGGACTGGGCGTGCTGGGTTAACCCACCTACTTGTTAGTATCCATCGTCTGGTTTTACATTATAAGGGAAAGTTTGAAGTCAGTTGATTGGGGTGACTGTCTGTCGCTAAAAATAATGTTTCACTATTCTATTTCGAAAAACCTCCCGTCGAATAACATACTGACTAAGGCAATTTGAGAACCGTCAACTAGTCCGATACCTTAGGGTAGTTTCACTTTTTCTTGTTTAAGGTGATGTGAGAAAATCAAGATCTCATTTCAGAAACGAATTAGCTCTCATCACCGGTCATTTTTTTTAATAACGCGAAATTGGCGGAATCATCGCGTGATTGAGCCCATAAAAAATAGGGTAGTTTAAGGATGTTACGTTGGTACAACTATGCCTTGAAGTTGTTTTGCCCTCATATTGTAGTGCAGTCAGCTAGGCTAGCTATTACAATAACAGCCATGTTTAAAACCACATAAACGCTGACGCCGCAACACTCCGCAACAATTAGCGCATTACCCGACCGCACACTTTCTGTACAATATTAAAGTAAATACAGTCTGGCAGCTCTTATGTTATTGGTGGTGTGGAGCCAGCACTACCACATTGGTAATTCTTTAGATGCAGATTAGATGAGCAGTGTAATAGGAACTAGCCCTATGTTTATTATAGCGTTCAAATGTGTCATAGTGCAAGCGCTATAGTTTTCAACAGCAATTGTAGGTCAGAGAAGACCATTTCCTTCCTTCCCTTCACTTCGGATATACGGTGACAAAGTGTAATAATGAGAATGGGACAGTTACTCCAACACAATTTAAACTGTTATTAGAAATTTGACGACGAATGTATCAAATAACGCATCTTTTGAAAATTACCGTCCATCAAATCGTCACAAACAGATTCAGATTCATTTATTTGCCAAACACAGGTATAAAAGTACAAGGGGTCTTACATAGTTTTTGTGCGTCCTCTATGTTTTGCCTTTATAGGCGTGCAAATATTTAATTAATATCTAGAACACAATGAACTGAACTGTTTCTGAAAATTTTGTAGCTGTATATATGTCTTGACTTACATACATGTTTTATATAGAAACCGTTAAATCTAATAAAAATAAGTAATAAAATCGTTAGAAATAAAAGTTAAAAATGAGTTGGTGCAAAAAAGCCTTGGACGCCCAAGTTAGTGTGGTGGATGAATGTACTCAATTTAGATATATACCAGATTGACATACTTTTTGCTACAAATTAACAACACACATACACATAAAATATAATAATAATAAAATACACTACTGAAGTGACATTAATTTAATTTTATTCCCTCCCGTTTTTTATCTATGCCTTATAAATCTCCCAGACTGTAGTAGTATTTGGACTGTGCTAGCCCGGTCTAGATCTAGTGTTACCGTAAGCGAAGCCGCGGTGTCAGGTGCCTGGTCGCGTTACAGTAGGTAACTGGAAACTGTGACATAAGTCGTTGAGGCCAGACTCCTGAGCTAACGTGTGTGGTCACTGCACTTGCTGACAGACTGAATGTCCTACAGGCCTAGCATGTGCCACGCGACAAAATTTTATTGCGCTCTTAACAAACGTCAAAATCGATTGAAGTCAGTGCTTTAGCTGCTGATTGGCTGAAAATACGAGTGCGGTGTGCTATTAGCCAATCAACAGCATGGAAACTTTTGTCGACTAACCCGATAAATTTGACGTATTGCGCATGCATGGCATACTGGTCAGGACTAGGCGTCGGTTTTCAGTGCCAAATGCTTCCGTGAATTAAAGACGCTCCCCATCTTTCTCCAGTCAATAAAATAGAAGAGGAAAAAATATGATTTTAGGATGATAATTGAGTTGGTTATTTTATTTCAACCTGTACCTAACGCTCTGCTCTCACCGTAATAGTGACGACGGTTTGTAAACGATACTGATATTAATCAAAATAACAATCAATTCGTTATGCATCTTGAAAATGAAAACAAACCAAAATTGAAGCTACAGCCGGTTCGGAACCTAGTCCTACCGAGTAGAAACTCACTTTGCAATGTATTGAATGATAATAATATAAAAAATAAAATCTTTATTGAAACTCATACAATTATTTTACAAAGTATTTTAGCGATAATGGCTGCAATAGTCTTAAGACTGCCTCGCAGATATTAGCGCCCGCCTCAAAGACAGACGTTTCAGAATTCAAATATGATTTTTGTAAACTGCTTCAATAAATAAATATTTAACTAAGACTTTGTATTTTGCAAATAGTTGTTGACACATTAAAAGTACCAATATTAAACGACATAGAGATGAGTCAGGGAACAAACACACCATATCTAATCTCGATCGGAGATATGCGGGATCGTAAACGATCTATTATTGTGTGGATTTGAGCCGATGGATATAGACTGCGTGAGGGTCTAATTGACCCCTTTAATCAGTACCTAACCTACTGTTGTATCTTTGCTATTGTCCTATTAACGCGATTAAGAGCGGTAGAATCAACGTCGAATTACAAATATTACGATATTTACATAATACACATATTAATACCTAGACATGATGAAAAAGGCTAACACACCAATGATTGTCCCGGGTGGGGATCTAACTCAGCACCTTTTCGGTTCACGCGCTAGACACATTTCATATCGTAACGTGTTTTTTATTAGTTCCCTGTAAGTATTAAAAGTACTTTGTTACACTATAGAGCTACTATCAGCTATTCTGAGTAGTTTTTGTGGATGTTATACCTACAATCAAAAGTAGTAGTCCACCATTTACATCGCGTCGAAGGTCCGGTGGTATTTAATTTCTAATCTCAGAGTTTTCTGCATTAAACCAGTTTAAAGGTCTGGGTTAGACTGAAACTAATTTCAAAAACTAGTTTTTATAATTCATCTGACTGAGAATGGAATCTGTTGATTTGGGGTACTTCCACTATACCACCAAGGTTTTTACATGAGCATGGTCAAGGTTACCAAGGTAAGGTAAAACAAATATGCTAACAGTACAAAATAAGCACTATCTCGCTATCTAACCTCGTTCTCCGTATTCGACAGTATTATCAGTACGACAAAATGTGTTAGTCCATTGTGCCTCAACCTTGACCATTGTTTGTCGTTATATTCGTGAACGCGAAATACTCTGCAAATAAACGTAACATTATGCAAACCTTCTGTTTTGTTACATTTTCAAAACTCTGCTTTGACTAGTAAATTCCTCCACCCTACAGAAGACCGCACCAAATAACAATCACTTCGGTGTTGTTGTGTTCCTGCGTGTGAGTAAGGTTTCGAGTGCTCCTGGGGGGTGCTACATTAGTAGCAGGGGTCAAGCCTTCAAGGTAAGGGTAACAAGTCGAGTAACAGCTATAATTATGCTGTACTTGTCGCCCTTAAGCTAAGGTCGGGGGAGGGTTTTTAGTTCGGATAGTTCCCGCCCCTTCTTGGCGTTCGGGCGGGGGAGTCCTACACACGTCGCTGTCGTCTCCACGGCAGCGGTATGTTGCGCATAGGCATTTTCCTTTCCAAAAAAAAAGAGATCTCATTACCCCTTAACATAATGTGGGAATTGTGGGATAAGGTCAATCTTGTAGAGCAATATAAACAAAAAGAGCTCTGTTGCTGGTTGGAAAGTCGCCCTAATCTCGCGAAAAATAAGGTCTAAGGATGGCTTCGAACAAAAACGGTTTCCGAACTCCCTTTGTTGCTGGAATAAGTTAGGCATGAAGGAGTTTCTAATTTGCTATACTCACTCTTAATGCGCACTTCCTCTAATAAGGTGACAAAATGACAAAAATAATAAAAAGTTTGCAAGTGTTGTACTTGCGAACCTTAAGTTTTTTTGTTGCGTCAGGCTATGAAAATTAAACCATTTTGAAAACATTTTCCTCCCTTCCGTTAATTCTCGCGCTTGTATAATTTTGATCAAGATAAATTGAAAAACTGTTATAATTGCTAAACATTTCGCAATTATCTCTAACTGCAAGAACAAGTACATACTTTTAAGAAAATTTGTATTTTTATATTAAGTTATTTAAACGATGTGTTTATTCTACGTTGGGAATAATTTACCTACTATTTTTGCCGTGTATTACTTTTTTAATTCCATTTTATTTTTTAATGATGAAATTACTTCGTTTAAAATTGTTATACCTAATATTTAAAAAATTGCTTATAGAAGAAAAATTATGACGTACATTTTTATAAGTTAAAATCTTTAGATACCTACTTTAGAGACTATTTGTTCTAATTGTCAATAAAATATTTATTTTATTATTATTTAGTTATTATTAATTTCAGTTGGAATATTTAATAAGTTAGTTATAGTTTACTTTATGTTATCTTATGTTTATTTGTTTCGTTTAATAAATTAGGTATGTGTATTGTCAATCTAACTCTAATATCTAGGAAGTTCCTAATACGTATCTTAGAATGAGATGTCTTTGAATAAATTACTGTAAATGTTTTCCTTATGAGATCATAAGGCTATTATCATACTGTAATAGCCTAGTTTCTACGTAACAGAAGTCACGTTCGCTAAACCTAGATTCGTAACCGATTTTAAGGAAGTTTTAACTTTTAGAAGCTATATCTGATCGTGACACATCGTAGATAATTTTAAGAGGATATGTGACAATACGAAATAAAAAAAACAGGTCAAGTGCGAGTAGGACTCGCGTGGAGAGGGTTCCGTACGTTGGGCTTATAGGTCACAATAACTGCCTTCACTTGATTGTGAGAAACAAAGAAATATCTTAATTGTCTCTCTCTATCTTCCATCTCTCTGTTTTAAAAATAATTAATAATTTCTTCCCTAATTCTTCGCCCCACAAACCCCCCTTCGTGGGGCAATCCGTAGTTGATGAAATAATGTGTAATCTGCTCATAGACTGATGTGTCAGACCTTTTGAAATTAAACAGGTAACAATAAAAACAACGTAAATTTAACAAAACAACCCTTTTTTTTAATCCATGTACTTCACATAAGTTTTCCTGTAATCTATAGGTAAAGAGCTATATTCCGCATTAATTTCAAAATGTTTAGCCTAGTAGTTTCGGAGATAAGGGGGGGGGGGGGGGGGAATGGTCAATTTTCGCCTATTTTCTTAAATAACTTAAAAACTATTTATTTCAAGATTATAAATTATACATATTTGCAATCCTTACAGCAAGATCTTTCATTTGATATGTCACACGATATGGTTAGCGAATCTTTTTTTTTTAATGTTGTGATTTACCCTCCAAAAGTGACCCCCAAATTCATAATTTATTTATTTACGTTACACATGCACCTTTGGGTTTTTAACTTACCTATGTGTACCAAATTTCATCTCAATTGGTCCAATGGTTTCAGAGTAATCGGCTGTGACAGACGGACGGACAGACATACACGCGAGTGATCCTATAAGGGTTCCGTTTTTTCCTTTTGAGGTACGGAACCCTAAAAATGTGGTCGCGTTTTGACCCGTTAATTTATGTGTGTAAAATAATAGTGATTTTATTTAGTGCGTCAGTTAGATTTTCAAAAAATGATGAAAATCTTATAATTGTACCCGAGGATAACAGGTTGATACAACAGAAGAAAAATTACTTGGAAGAGTAACACGCGCGATACGTGTAGGTTGCGGATTCGAGTCCCGCACCGTAAGAGGAGATGAAATTTTTCTGTTTATTTAAAAACGTATTTTTTCCTTCAATCACTAAATAAAAATTGATGATGATGAAAAAGTTATTAAATTAATATTGGATTACTTATTTTAACCCAACTCCCACAATATAGTTATAAATATAATAGCAACACACAATGCCACACACCGAAATGCAGGGAGGATTTTAAAATTTGTAATGAAAACATCAGTACCTACTAAAATAAGAGTTAGGAGAGTAACAAAACTTTTAATAAAGAATCCAGTTAAAACGTCCTTGTCCATTTTCCATTTTAAAACAAGGTAAATCAGTTTCCACATGGATTAACATACTTTCACCGGTGATTCAGAAAATTATGAAATTGAATAGAAATCTTTTGTTCAACGTCAAAGTGAAACTGGTGTTAGGTAATTTTTAAGCTCGAATCTGTTTTTGTTCCACTTTGATTGTATCTGGTTCTAAGAGATTGATAATTGAGATGTGTAAATGGTAATCTTAATTAAGGATATGAACTTGCAGAGGCGGTTAGCTTGACTTACGTTAAGAATTTAATAAAAAACGTTAAGGAAAACAATTCGTTGTAATATTAAATCTCTCTGGAATTCCAGTCATCCATAGGCTAAGTAAAAAACCTTCTACCATTATAAAGATACAGATACCGACACTGTATCTTCCAAAGTGGCTATGATATTTACGAACTCATTGTTTGCCAACAAGGAAAGTGGACTAAATGCCGGGTTCCAATATTCTACGATTCGTAATGTGCCAAAAATGACTCAGTTTTTCTACGAGTCGTTAATTCTAATTTCTAATTTACTTTCCATATCAGCTGTCATCAGTCGTTTGTCGGTCGTTTTTAGCTTACGCCTCGTATAATTTACTATCCATAACAAGAGCGAATTCAAATATTGGAACCGACCATTAGACCGCCCAGGTTTTCTTGTCACGAAGTAACAACGTATGACCAACATGGTATGTCCTGCAGGCTTAAGCTAAGGCTACAATCAGAAGGCGTACACTGAAACTTCACAAATATAGACGACAAAACACCGTCTCCTCCAGACTTGGCAGTCTTGGCACACAAGGGTGCGGAAACAATATAAAACGTGAATATGTACTGCAGTTTCGCCTTAATACTAGAATCGTATGATGGTACAATGGGAATTAATTAAAAAATATGTCTTTATATCTAAAGCTATGTATATAAATACATAGATTACTTTAAGTAGTGGTATAATTACGAGTTTCAATGAAAAATGGAAATAGCTTTCAAAATAAATAATAATAATAATAATGACAAGGCTTTAGAATCACAATTGACAAGGCTTTAGAATCACAATTACACAAGGCCATAGTAGAATCAGATACTCATTTCACCCCACTTAATTTACACGACAACACTAGGCAACACACAGAAAACACCACACTTGAAAATGAAAAAGAAGACACTTGGAAACAGAAAGCTCTGCACGGACGACATTACCACGATCTGCATCTGCCACATGTTGACAAAGCAGCGTCAAACGCATGGCTGCGACGTGGTGCATTGTTTCCGGAAACAGAAGCTTTCATGATTGCCATTCAAGACCAAGTAATTAACACAAGGAACTATCAAAAACATATCTTGAAGAGTAATCAAACGATTGACTGTTGCAGAAGATGCCATAGTAGTCCTGAGAATATTCAGCACATCACCGGTGCATGTAAAGCCATTGTTCAAACAGACTACAAACACAGGCACGATCAGGTAGCAGCCATAATTCACCAGTGCATAGCCTATAAATATGGATTAATAAAACAAAAAGCTCCGTATTATAAATATAAACCAAATGCAATTTTGGAAAATCAAAACTACAGAGTCTACTGGGATCGAACCATAATAACAGATAGAACCGTGCACTTTAACAGACCTGATATTACCATTCTTGACAAAACGAATAAAACAGCCTACTTGATCGATGTAGCCGTATGTAATACTCACAACCTCCAAGCTACCAATAGCGAAAAACAAGCTAAATATAGGGACCTGGCAGTAAAAAATTAAAACACAATGGAGAGTGCTGACTACAAAAATAGTCCCTATCATAGTTTCAACAACAGGAGTAATACCTCGAGAACTACACACAAACCTTTACACACTGGGAATACCATCTGCCACCTATGAACTGCTTCAAAAAGCAGTAATATTGAATACTTGCCGTATAGTGAGAAAGTTTTTAAATTTAGATTAACTTCCCTTTAGTCGCATTTGGCTATGGCCCATGCTACTAAAATAGCCTCGAAAGAGAGAATGAAACATAAAAAAATATATAATAATAATAATAATAATAATAATAATCATTTATTCTCACCATAGCCAAAATTTACAAAATATCGGTACTTAAAAAACTAGATACAGTGAAGGTAGGTCACAAAAATCGCACAGTAGTACCACAAAGTAAATACGTCTACAAAAAATACACAGTAAAACTGTAAGACAGTGAAGACTATGGCGGGCTAATACCTGAATTAGGAAATTCCTGTAGCTCAGGTTATTAACCCTCCACCCCATACAATGGTCTAAAACACACGGTTGTCTGCAAATCGTTATCTACAGGTGTATACAATATTAATTACATTTTTAGATATAATGACCAAAATACTTGCAATTTATCATCAAAATAACAATAGTAACAACCTGTGCAACACCAATGCAATTCCAAGCTTTAGCAAGAAGCCTCTAAAGTTAAGGTTTCACATGTGTGACAATAAAGTTAGCAAACTTAAGCACTACTTACAGCTGTGAAAAATCATTTCTGTTGAACGGTAGTTTAAAGAACTAAGTTTCTTCTTTAGAGTGGTTTTTAGTGTGTTACTGTAAAATCCAAATCGGTCCAGAAATGTTTCATGCAATAGCAATGAACATCCCTACTAATATTATAAATGCGAAATTAACTCTGTCTGTCTGTTACGCTTTCCCGCTTAAACCTCTCAACCGATTTTGATGAAATTGGCATAGGTATACGTTGAACCTCATAACGGACATAGGCTACTTTTTGTTAGAAAGTAAGGGGGGAGGGGGGGGGGGGTATGCCACATTTGAAAGTTTATATGGGAAAATGTTTTTTTTTTTAAGTTAGAGATATGAAAGTTGGCACAAAAATAGCTCTATTAAAATATAGACTACTTTTTGTTTCGAATATTAGGGGAGATATGGGTAAAACCGACCATGAAAGGACGTAGTCCACGCGAACGAAGTCCCGGGCACAACTAGTACGTAATAAATAACATATTTTTTTAATTAATTAATTAGATTGTAATATATAAGTTCTGAACCGATTTTTATCCATGAAATCGTTTGGGAAGTAGACCTTTCGAATAAATCTTTGAATAATCGATGAACATGCATAAAAATGTGCTCAGGGTAAGCTACGGTAAAATAAGGTGTTTCCTTAATATACCTGAGTGTACCTACTCTTTCTTCCTCTACTGAAATTAAGCCTAATCATACGAGAAAGAACACAAAAACCATTGAATTTACGATTGACTCACAAGTTGTATCTCTCTCAAACATAGAGGTATTAACAATTTATACAATAATTTTAATTATACATTCAGTGCTTTACGATGATTCCGCCAGAACCACGAAGCACAGCCGAAAGAACGTCTAAAATAGACAGACTATACAATATAGGCTTTGTATCGCCCCTATGTCTAGACCATACGATCTGAAATCAAATTGCAAGTGTTTACCTCCTTGTGCTGTCGACACCGTCCGTACTATAAATTAAATTTACAAAAGCGCGGTGTATGGAATATTGATGTACATAGGTTCGAAAGTACACGAATACGAAATACTGTAGCTGTAAGTACAATCCATAAACGCCAGTGTTAGCGAGCATTTACGAGGAAGCTCTGGAAATAGGCTGACAAAGCAGCATCCGTGAATCACTTCCCTGGTGAAGGAAAGCGCAACTGCGGAGACCGAAATAGTTTTACTACTCTCACTCGAATTGCTAAATCAGCATTCCGTAGCAGGATGTGATAATTAACAACAGAATAAAATATTGTAGTGGTTAATAGAAGAGCAATCTGTTGAGGCCCTACTATTTGTGCTTTATAAGGTTCTCATGGGAAAGGAAAGCGGGACACATACAACACAGGTCGTTCCTCGAATTTCGCGGGCAGCAGGGCGGCGCGACGGCTGCGTCGAAGACGGCAGCGGCAGCGTCCGTGGCGGCGTGTCGATGGTGTGGTAGCATGATAGGCTGTGTTTTTTATATGTAAACGCCTCACTGTTTTTGCTGGCCAGTTATTTGATTATTCGCATAAAATTCTGCCGCTCCCGTGTTGGCCAGCGATCAGCTGCCCGCAAACATCAAGGAAACGAGAAAAATACTTAAGTGCATCGGTGTTTGGGCCTCAGATTACACATGGTTACTTCGTGCATCTACTTTTGTGTATGTCTATCTCCGGATAGCATCTCATTGGATTAATAGAGATTAGTCAGAGAGTGAACTTGGATCAATATCCAAATTGACTAATTGTCGGAAACCATGAACTTGAGATTGATTTTCTCTAAGCGATAAAACTCGGCGTGATGCACTTTAAAAATTACAAAAAATGATTTTGTATCCACTTTATCCCACAGTCAATATAAATTTAAGTTGGATTATGAATATGTTTGCCTGTACCAGTTTTTTCTCAGTAACTCAATCATTTTTCATTCATTGCAAAACCCAACACGCTAAGTGATAATTATCTGCTCAGTTAAGTGAAAAATTATTCGTTTGTTGTGTGAACTTTTGTTTCTTACTCGTTCAATCCGTCACGAATCAGTTGCGTTTAGAATTTAATGTATAAAAACCGATTGTTGCTGTTTACCTTCATTATGTACCGTCGTTTTTTAGGTTGCTACCCTATTGATTTACTATGTGTAAACTCTCACACTATGTTATTCATCACTGAATAAAAACAGGCCATCAATCAAAAACTACTGTTGAAATAGACTGCAACCTATTTTCTTGTTCAAGAACCAACCATAGATTATCTATCGAATGAATAAATCATGATTCATTATCTTCTATTCCAGTTCTAATCCCTTCCTGTAGTGCATGTTTATGGTTTTCAATGACTTATCTAATCTTCATTATTCATCATCTTTTCAGTTTCAATCTCTTCCCTCTATACATCTGTCTTTCATATTTTATTATCTCGAACTTAAAAGTCTAAGATCTTGATTCTAGGTTTGATCTTAGACTTCAGATCAACTTAGGAAGTCTGGTAATTGATTCATTAGAAATAGAAAGCTTAGAATAAGAAAGCTAATAAATCTATGATTCATACATTAACTGTATAATGACAGTCTATCACAAATTCAGTATTTAAGTACGCACTGACCGTATATAATCCACTAAAATTGACAAAAAAAACATACACTGAATGAGTTCACTAGCAATTTCCGATTTGGGGCCCATCCTTCCAATAGAGTTCAGTTCTTTGGCGACTTTCCAACGTATCCCCGATAATGGGCTGGCACCAGGACAACCAGGTATTAGGGATGGTAAATTTTAACAAAACATGTACAAATTTAAAAGCTAGATCTTTGAAGATCCTAGGATGGTCGAAACTGCAAATAGTACGCTGTAATCATATTCTCCATAAGCCACGATCATCTGAGGATCCTATGTATACGAGCTAAGCTATTGTTAATTGTAAAAATCTTCTTGCAGGATATATGCCTGTTGCATTTTCTTCCACTGATTTTGTTTCACGACTTTCTCATCCAGACTTTTTTAGAGGGTTTTTTAAAAGCACTTATTAATTTATATATTGGCACCGCCTAGCCTAATGGTAAGAAAGAGAGGAAACCCACATCGCGATGACAACGGATTGATACCGTGATATCCTATCCGATCGCCATACTGGCCCGCAAGATTTTGCTTCGATGTTTTACTCGTGCTTATACTCATAGTGCGCTAAAAAGACATTTACAAATTCATGCGTATATTTGTTTTTTTAGATTCTTTCGAATTAACGATTGCACTTAACGACGTAATCGCATGCCATACATGTTTAGTGAACGATAAAAACTGACAATGCAATAAGCGTGATTAATTAATTACTCTTTTTACGGTGGACTAATTGAGTTATCGTCGCAATGGTTTGAGCGGCTGTTATCCAATTCAAGCTAACACCTGTCTCTTTTTCTAACGTTCATATCTTGGATCGTCTTCGGAATTATCGGAAAGTTTTACCAGAATTAATTCTTACACCAAAACTTAAGTAGACAAGTTTTGCGTCAAGGAAATTGACCTATCGTGGTTTAATAAGAACATAATCCAAAAGAGACAAGATACAATGCAGATTGGTGTAGTGGCGTGTTTAAGTCAAGTGACCAAGTGATTGCCTGATACTTATAGTAATATCGTAAGCTGCATATCCCAGCTGATATTTTAAGCTTGTTTCAAAGCAAAATCGGGTCTGAAGCAAGTTGTTCACGGTCGGTGGGTATTTAAACTATGCGGTCTACTTTAAAGGTAATTTTATTTATCACTCACTAATTGAACGTTACTGAAAAAATCAACACCAAATTACAAGTGATTTAGCAACTTACCACAGAACCAAAGCATTGTATGTGATGTTGTCCAAAATTGTTATTTTTTATTTATACATTAAATCGCACAAAATCATTAATAAAACTAGTAAATCGGATCGACCATAACAGCCCATCAATAGTAGTCACCTACCACCGGCCACCCATCAATATACCAGCTGGGACTAACAGTTTAATCTGCCTTCAAAAGCACGAAGATCCTCGTAATTATGTCACTACGATCCAACAATTGTGCGCAAAACATTAAACCTAATGAGAGTGCCGGATCAATCTCTCACCCTCTTGATACGATCCAGACTTGATCCCGTTTGTTTCCCATCAATCACCACACACGACCAATCCTGTCCATCTGTCTGTCACTCTAAAATTATAACCAGCAACACCTCCAAACAACCTTGATCTATGCCACTAATGATCTTAAAATTCAGTTTCCTTCAACAGGAATTGTAAAAGTTAATTACTGGAAACTTTATCTGTAAGAAGCTAGGGTTCAGATTACTTCGATACAACTATGGGCACGGTTTAATGTGAACTTTATTTGTTGAATGTTAAGGACTGGAATTTGTTGGTATGTTGTTACCTATAAATAGTTGATGATGCACGTGTTTATCGTTTTGTAAATATTGACTTTTTGTGAAGCCTTGTCAAGAGACGTCTGTCTGATTTATAAATACTTGCGTTAGAAATGGTATCGGTTTTCATAGTCACATTCGAAACTGAAAACAGTATATGTTACTCAAATTTGATCAAGAAGGATGAGGGATGATATTCATAACTGTTTAAAATTTAATCCTTGTAGCTTTCTGTTTTGAGTGTATTACAATTAAATACACACAAAATATGTAATCTTTCCAAAAGACTGTTAGATGACAAAACATATCTTGAACAGTTCAGTTTTTTGAAAAATACTAGAACTGGCATTAATGTAAGCATTCTCAATTTTATTTTATCTTAAAGACTAAAATAAAGTTAGTCATTTATAACGTTTTTTTCATGTACCTACTAAAAAGTGTAAAATCAACAGCTCTCCAATTTAATTAAATGTATATTAACAATTAAAATACATGTTTCTGGGCCTAAGATCTAGAATTGTAGGCATACAGATGAGGCTACAATTACTGGCAAAATGGTCATATACGATTCAAGTGCAAACGTTCAACACTTAGACGCTAACAAATTTAAATAAATACGCGTATGATAGACACTATGTGCGTTAGAGCCGATGTAAGCTTAATGATCAGTACAATAGTTGATTTGTATAACTCTTCCAACCAGCCTACGCATTACACAAAACGAAACCAGATTCGAATTCAGAAACTATGTTTTTTCTCTTTCTTCACATAAACGTTTGGACAGAGATAAAATATATTCCGGGTTGTAATCTTTTCTGACGTTTGTGAATTAGTCCATAGATTTACCAATACATTCTTAAATAGGTATATATTTAATTACATGTGCGAGATATCTGGCCCATTTAGCCTTTACTTTGGTACTCCATACCTCATATGGAGTACCAAAGTGTCTCGTAGTAATCTCCCATAAAATTCAGGTCATAAGGTTCAATTTTTTTTTGTGGTGATGCTGTGGGAAACGGGAGCCTAGTTTCCAGCTCTCTCAACACAGCATCACTATCAAGAACCACCACAGCACCAAGCCACACCAGAAATAATACAACTTTATGGTTGTTGTATAGTACGAGGATTTTTTAGTGAATTCAAAATAACAATTACGAAAGGTCTCCTTAAATCAGTAAATTGGTCTTTCCCAAAGACTGCTAGATTTACCAATTAATTCTTCGACAAACATTTAATCACATGTGCATGCAAAGTTATCTGGCCCATTCGTCAGTTAACATCGATGACGACACAAGACACATGGCAGCCATCGCTTGTCGAGTGCAGGCTCTCCCATGCATCGCTTTGATGCACTCTTTAATGTGTGAAACATTGTGTTAGATGGTCAACTGTCTTTTATATGCGTTTTATGGGTGAATGCTTCGGGAAAGTTCTGTTAAGTGATTGAGGATGTGGGTTGTGGTGCAACGTTTTTTGGTTAGGGTTTTAACTGTTTTTGAAGTGGAATGCTTGAAGATAGTGTACTTGGGTGGAGTTCCTTCCGTAGATTTGTCTCATCTAGGAGAATTTGTATCCTTTACAAATACTTCCTTGAATCCTAGCCTTTCCTTCGAGTATTCCTATACCTTTCCTTCGAGTATAAGAAAAAGTTTACAGCTGGTTTTCTGACATGTTTTTTATTATAGAACATTATAATAAAATATACCTTCTTCTTAACTGCCGCGCTCTTTTCTAGAAGCATTGTGACCACATGTGATAGATATAGGATCTGAATTTTATTTTGGCAGATTGTTATAATGCAATTAACATTAGGCAGATTTCGACGAATAAAAATGTAAGAAATAAAGAAGCATATATTACTTAAAAACATCACAACACAAAAATATTTCTGATTAAGAATCTTAATCCCCACGAAGAGGTTGACTAAAAAACAGATTACTTATAAAAATACATTTTATATCCACAAAGAGGTAGACAGAAAAAAAGCAGGTCAGCCAGCTCAGTTCACGGCTTGCCACACAATTAAAGATGAAGCTGGCCACCTGAACAAAAAGGAAGTGGGGCAATAAGGGCAAACGCGACGGCGCCACCAGAAATAGACGCATTTCCTGCGCGACATGCGCACGCGCATCGCTCGATAATACTAATGAAAGAGCCTAAGTCCTTTAATGTCCGATTCCAATATTTTACGATTCGTAATGTGTCGAAAATTACTATCCGATTTTCTATGAGTCTTTAATTCTAAATTCAAATTTGCTTTTCATATCAGCGGTAATCAGTCGTCTGTCTGACGGTTTTAGCTTACGCCTCGTATATTTTACTAGAGAGGATAGTTTTTTCAAATATTGGAACCGGGCATTAAATGACTTCAACACCTGAAACGAGAGGTAGAGTATAAAGATTTATCGCTCGAACTGGAGCAGCCCGACTGGTGAAATACCTCCACCTTACAGAAGACCGCAGCCAAATAACAATCACTACGGTGTTTTTGTGTTCCTGCGTGTCAGTAAGGATTCCAGAGCTTTTGGGGGGTGCTAACCACCTACAGAACGGGTTTGGATTAAAATTGATAGAAAGAGCGATGATATCCAAGTTAACATATATAATATTTTAAATAAACAAAAAAAAACATGTTTTTGGGTCTTTAAAATATTTAAAGTTAAATATTTTTTATAATAAAAAAAACATATAGTTTACTTTTATCTCCAATATTCGAGGGGGGAAATGGTCTAGTGGTTTTAGTAAAGAATCTCTTCTAAAAGATCTTGATTAGATGATAAAGATTTACTTTCGTTAAATTAACACGATCTTACACACTTCACGCTCTGAAAAATTAATTGCAACGAACACTCATTCACTAAATCTTGTAAAACTTTTCTTGATCCCGTATTTATAATCAAAGCGTGTGAATCAAAAGAAACGGATAAACGATAATGTGTGGAGTGTTTGATCGGTCTCTTTGATGTCGCTTTGAATAATGGTGATGGTGATTACAATATGTTATCTTCCCACAATGTGTTTTGTGACACGTTAAAATGTGTTTCTTTTGTGGTTTTTCATTTCTTTTGGTACTTCCGTTCTGAGTGTCTTTCGGTAACGTTTAAAAATGTAACGCAATGTGAATTTAGTATTGGCACAGCGTGTATCAGCCATAGTGTCATCACACAGTCACATTTAGTTTGTTTTCGTTTAAAGTGTCAACATGTATTTCGTCTTTAATTATTTATGGGTTCTATTTAATTAAGCATCAAAAAAAACTTACCTAACTTAACCTAAATGCCGTAGCAGCATATGCTGAGGTGAAACCAAATTGACCGCATAATGGTCTGTGTGTATATCTTTTTTTCGTATTTACATCGTGTTGTTGTGTCTAATGTAAATATATTTCTATTTCTATAAATAATAGGTTAGGTGAAATTATTTCCCTTAATTCATTAGATATTTACTGTTGCTCCTGACTTCCTTCATTTTATTTCGGGATAAAAAGTATCTTAAATGTTATTCTTTGTTTCTAATGTATGGATTTTAGGTGTCTGAATGTATGATAGTTAGTTTTTCAGGCAAAGTCTAATAATCAGTTTTTGATGACAATTTAGTAACAAGAAATGAGATACTAGATAACATACAAGATATTTTTTATTCCAAAATATCGCGTGCGAAGTTGCTGACAACAGCTGGTGTTGTTATAAAAGAGAAAATAAATCTAACAAATAAAAAGCTGGTATTGAAAACAGATAGAAATATATCTAGGTATATGAGATAAATTGCACGATTATTAACTAGACTGTACTAATTGTTTCAGGGTGGCAACGAATACTCCGCATTTGGTGAGCCTGGGCACGGGGCGCCTGAGCACGGCTGTCACCCTACACCCCATCAAACAGGGTGAGTTAACACACTTCGTATACTGTGTAGAAAGATTACTGGTAACTCCTCGACTTTTAATCAGTTTAGGTGTAGGAAGCTTCTCACAATTTCGTTTAAGAAATCGTAAACGCATATCCACATCACAAACAAGAGCTAGGTTCAAAAATTCCGAATACTTTAACATGCTATTCTCAATCCGGGTATCGAACCCAGATCACCGAGATCATGGCCCGGTGCTCAAACCATGAGACCAAAGAAACGTGGGAACCCAGTAAACCTAATTAGGTACTTGCATGTTAGGTACATCTATACTAATATTACAAATGCAAAAGTAAATCTGTCTGTCTATCTGTATGTTTGTCTGTCCGGGTTTCACGCCTAAACCACAGAACCGATTTTGATGAAATTTATGTACAAAAGGCGAACTTAATGCTAGGGGCATTCTCTACCAGTCAACCGTTGGGTCCTGCAGATAGTTCGTTTATGGAAATTTGGTATACGTTGAACCTCTAGAAAGGACAAAGGCAAATTTTTGTTTTCAAATTAAGGGGGGATGGACGTAATGCCGTCCTTGAAAGTTTATATGGATTTTTTTTATTTAAATTTATTTTTATACAGGTATAAAATTTGGCATAAATATAGCTCAAAAATTGGATTAAATTATGAACTGCTGTTTGTTTTGAATATTAGGGGAGATGGGGTAAGGTTGACCATAACAATATGTATGTGGAAAATACCTGTGTGCGAACGAAGTCTGCCCATGAAATGCTGATGGTACCTCCTATCCTTCCAGGTCGTGTGACCATAGGGTCCGACCCAACATGCGACATCTACGTGCTGGGCACCGGCGTCGCCAACGTGCATTGTCACGTGGAGAACTCTCATGGAGTGGTGACCCTGTACCCCGTCAGCGGGAGCACGCTGCTGGATGGTCTGCCTGTCGACAAGCCGACGAGGTTATCACAAGGTACGTTCAGAATAGTGTTGCCGAATAATCGATCAAAAAATAATCTAAAAATCGATTGCACTTTCGATAGTATCGATTTGATCGATAGTCTAATCTAAATAATTATAATCTAATAATTGTTAATAATCGATATTATCGACCGTAAATTAATATGGATCAAATCAATATTATCGATTACATCGATAGTATCACTTCAAAACTTGATATCGATACTATCGATGATATCTTATATATTGTATTTAACTACGCATTATAATCGATTATAATCGATTGTATTAAATAAAGATAGATTGTCATATCGATTGTTAGATTATTTGGGCCCCTTTTGCATAATCGATACACAATCAAATCGACGGCAACACTAGTTCAGAAGCATGTCATTCAGAAATGTTTGACTTTGCACCGCCCTTATGTGGTGGGCCTGAGGACTATGATAGAACTGCAGCTGTTTACCTTGATAGGCTGTCCTCCGTAGCTTCGTAGTCCGGCAGTTTGATATTACATGCGAAGGAGGTTACTAATTATTGAGAACATTAATCTAAAGTACCCTCTTCCTTTTTTTCTCGAGGGGGAAATACCTTCCGTGCCGTTACTCCGGGGAACAGAGAGTGGTGCGTCGGGCGTGCACCGGCTTAAACCCCTCTCAGTGGCCAAGGCTGCGCAGTTGTGGCGGAGTCGGGATCCCTTGCACCGCTAAGCAATCCACCCGGCCGTGCAAAACTCCCTCGGAACCGACGTAACGGACGCCAGGCTTACCCCACGCCAGGCTTACCCCACGCCTGGCGTTTCCGGTCCCAAAAGCGGATCTGCTGCGCGTCTCCGCTGTCTACCGCCACTGCGGACATCCGAGACTCACTAGAGCTCTTCCTCCGAGATCCAGATGGAGTCCCGCAAAGCCGGCCTCACGATGTGACTCCATTTAAGTCGAATGTTACTTCCCACATACAATGTCTATGCTATTTTTTTAAGACTGTTTGAGAAACCACGGATTGAATACATATATCATATGTTGTGCTTGCAGGTAGCATGCTGACCATAGGGCGGTCGAACTACCTTCGCTTCAACCACCCCGAGGAGGCCAAGCTGATGAAGTCAGTGCTACCTTCAGCCCACGTCTCCATGGCGCCCATGCAGTACCAGCCTAGCGATCACTGTGCACCAGGTAAACATTAAACGCTTCTATTACAACACTGGATTCTAATGTTTTAAGAGATCCTTAATCAAGGGCGCATCCAGGAGGCTATACAACATGATTTTTTATCACTATTGTAAGGAACGTATGTTCTTTTTACTAAAAGTGAAAGTACTTTCGCCGAGCTAGGTGTTATCTGCTCGAGGACCAAGGACCAACTACCAATTTTGGTTTGTTGTGTATTTAGTTAGTGGCGACGAAAACTCTGACATCGCGATGTAGGATCGGTGTATTAATTAGCTAATCGTGCATTACGTATGGAGCGTCGTTTACTATGCCAATTCTGCTGACGCCATATTTGTGTCGGCTTGTAGGTCATGTAGTAGGTCGGCACACTATCAAAATTGTTTCTGGGTGTTAAGTATCGCTATTAGAATCCATTTATGAAAAAAAGTTTTCCGAACCTATTTCCAATTCCCTGCCAGCTTGCCCCCCTGTGCGTGTCCCGCTACGCCCTTGACCCCTAGGACGGATCTCTAAGGCTCATCAGAAGGGGAACTGCTCATCTGCCCTTATATTCACAGAGTTCAGAATCAGGAAATATCCTTTGAATTCTCTTTTCTTAAGATGCTTGAACACAAGAAAATACACTTTCCGAATGGGATTTTTTGTGATGTTTGAGAATAAAGGGTCTGGTCTGCAGTAGTGTTAGAACATTCTACTATCTCGTGATTGTGGATCTCCGTCTGGGATTGTTCCCATAAACTGATAAGAAAGAAAGAAAGAAAGAAGGTGGCGTTTGATTATGACTGGTATATAAGACCTACTGATTTATATTTAGCTTTTGACTACATTGTTTAGATAACTTAAATCTGATTTTTAATGAAACCGTTTAATTTACACTTATTCCAGCAGCAACTGGATTTTCTTGAAGTACTAAGACATTGACAAAAGGCCATGTTTATTTCCAATACTTTGGTCTAGACCTCGCTATAAGGTGATTTGCCCAAGGCTCGTAAGGCTTCTTAGCGAAGTTTATGACTCCTCCACCCTCCCAGTTTCCCCTCCTCATCCACAACTGGTTGAAGCATTTACTGCGAGTCTATGAGCTACAAACATTTGTGGCAACTAAACTAAGAAGTTAATATAATAATTATAGTTTTAGCATTTTTATCTCTCCCATCAGTCATCATCATAGCGCCTCTATGATCGGTTCAAAAATAGATTGTGTGATTATAGTCCTGGTTTCGATTCCCACACCTAGAAAACCCATGTTGCTCTGAAGATAACTTGATTTCAATGATGGAAAGCTTAGCCCTGCCGTGGGACTTAAAAAAAGCTGATACTTTTTTACTGTGCTTCATCATACAAATGTTTTGTTCGCAGGTTACACCAATCACCATACCGAACCAAGTTACCAAAACACCAACAACATACAGAAGATATACAAAGACACCGTCCTCTCGCAGCTCGACCAAGAACTAGACATGACCCTCAAGGAGATGTCTAGGAAAAAACCCCCCGTAGCCCCTAGGAAACCGTACAAAGATCTGGACCAATCAGACTCGAATTCAGACCAAGAATCAAGGCCAAAAGTCTCTAGTATCATGGCGAAAGTATCCAAGTTTGAGT
Organism: Glyphodes pyloalis; assembly: GCA_037074685.1. NCBI lineage: Eukaryota > Metazoa > Arthropoda > Insecta > Lepidoptera > Crambidae > Glyphodes > Glyphodes pyloalis. The sequence continues at coordinate 9,165,531 of JAYKKO010000020.1, forward strand.
ACTACGCGAAACAGCAGAAATGTATAGGGAGAAGTCAGTTTTACACGACCAATGAAAACGAAATATCCCCTAAAGTATTTAGTTCTAATTCCTTAACTGTAAACACTCCCGCGAAAGACGTTTTAGGTGGCAAAACTGTGCCCAATTACATGAACAAAACAAAAGACCAAAAAGTGATACTTCTAAACGAGAATAATTCTGTTGACGCAAAGAATTGTTCATACGCGAACGTAGCTATTAGGAATAAGACAAAAATAGACGATATTGTTAGAAATTTCGACGAAACGACAAGAGATTTCAACAGGCTGCCGAAGAAAGTGAACAATGATCAAGTCAAAACTGATCACATTTATGGCAGGATCAACGTCAAACAAGAGAGCGATAAGAACAACTTTGACGTGTGCAAGAACGACTTTGACGTTTGTAAGAATAACGTTGACGTTTGTAAGAGTAATGTCGAAGTTAAAAGGGAGGTCGATTTGAATGATAGTTATGGGAAAGTTGGCGATAAGAACGTGAATCTCGTTAAAACTTTGACTCTTCCTTCGCCGGCTTACGACAGAAACCCGCAGTATTCCCCAGTGTATGCAAATTTCAATTATGACAGAAATGTGGATGCGGAAAGCAGGAGGATAAAGGTATGTAATTTATTGTCTGTTCCTTACTAGCTGTTGCTGTAAAAAGTGTTATATGTGAATATATCATCGCACTTACCTATCTACCAATTTTAATCAGAATCCATTTTGTAGTTTTGCCTGAAAGTGTAAGACACCCATACAAAATTCACCTTTTTAATATTAGTAAGATCGCTTATTGGATCCCACTAATTATTTTTTAAGTCAATAGAAATATTAAACCTATCTACTTAATTATTATATCATGAAAAATATTATAAATATATATTTTTTTTTAATTAATTCCAAGTGATCTCATGAAACATTTAATTGAAGTATTTAATAGGGGATAATAGACTGTTTAAAAAATATATCGTCCGGTATGTTTGTAAACCGATTATGTACTCAAAAGATTTTTAGACAAGATGTAGAAATATTTTTTTTATTGGAAAGAGTTAGTTGGCATATTCTGCAACTGATACTGTAAAATTGGCTGTATAGATAAGGATTAAAAAATAACGACAACTAAGTACATTATGGTCATAAAGACAAACAAATTAATTATTAAAAAGTATGCGCGGCCTTTTAAATCCTTAGAAAAAAAGCAAATTAGTAGTACGATGTAGTGGAGGTCTTAAAAAAGGTAATCTTGGGTACCTAGATTAAAGCAATATAACCAAATATTTTGAACTTATTGTTTTAAGTGGTTTATTTTTATTATAAAATGCATTGGCTTTTAGTGCAGATAAAAAAAATGGTTTTCAATTTAATATATTTTTTAAACTATTAAAATTCTACTGCGATTGTCTTGTAAACATATTTATTTGTACGTCCCAAACGTTCGAATAACTCTTGCTTGTTAAATATACGCCGTTATCTATATTGACGTACTTAAACACTAAATTTAGATAATTGAAAACATGTTATGAAATATAATTGCGACTACTTGCTTTGTTTACACCTACTTCCACTACTTTTTTGTTATTTTACGAGTGGCAAAAGATTTGATTAAAAAAGTGTTGTTTCAGTTCATGTTTCTTAATCTGACGTGTACTGTTAATTCTCATATTTGTTGTTGCGTAGTTTTGCAAATAAATAAGAGAGCAAGTATTCTCAATTAATACGTATCGCAAAATAATCTATCTGTTTCTCTCGCACACTAGCAGAACATCTTTTGTTCTATTTGCCATTTTTAAGAAACACAAATTTCGAAGTAAAATATAGATAATCATCATTTGTCAAACTTTTAATATTGAAAAAGTATCATAGGTTTAAGAAACCTTCTCCTTTTTCGGAGTCGGTTAAAAAAGGCATCAACTTCGTACAGTCGAAGTTAGTTTTTGGCACAGAAATGAAACTTATAAATACCATTTCCGGTTTTAATACCTACCAAAGGGTGGTTTTCTACAGGTTAATTATCAATTCACATTCACACCATCTAGGTAAAGACAGTTCAATATGCCCACAAAACCCCACAAAGCTTCGTCTGTGATGGTAAAAACACAGAACTAGAAACTTCTTAAAAATTTTACTTAAAATTTTAGTACGACTGTTTTCAAGGGAAATACAGTATGTGTATATACTTAAAAAAAATCCAATATTTTTTTGAGTTTAAAGAACTTTTATTTTTTTCCTCTAGTGTACTTTTATAAAATTTAAAATTACTTTCTATATGAATACTCTTCACATTTAAAACATGTTATGTAATCGATTGAAGCATATATATTTTTAAGAATTTACACGTCCTATCATTTCAAGAACCCGTGCAAAATGCAAACATTTCATTCTCAATTACGCAACAGAACTAACAGGCATCATACTTCCTCCACAGTTTACAAACAAACTAATCTACCTTGATTAGTGACTAGGTATAATTAAATTAAAGAAACAATAGCAGTATCTTGCGATAATTTCTGGCGCTGATAACGGACTGCGGATTCATTTACAGTAGTGTTTTATAGAGTACAGCGGTAACCTTACAAGGCCGATTCGATTAAATGTAAAATACGTAAAGGTTTCGTAAAAAAACAAAAATAAAAAAAAACAAATGTGTAAAATCGGAATCATCTTAAAGTGATTTTAAGATGAAAAGTGGTTCTAGTTGGTGTGGAAAGTGACTTCTATTTTTAATTATTTTGTTTGCTATTTTATCGGAAAATACCAAGCATAGGTAAATTATACCGGATAATTCGTTTTCATATTGCTACCTAAATGAATACATTGAAAAGGTTAAGTGAAAATCTAAAAAATATTCAGCAAAACAATTTTACTCTTAACTTTTATCAATAACTTCCATAAAGTTTAGTTGAAGTAATAATTCAAGTATACAATTTAAATCAAATACTGCTTTTCTTGAACGAGGAAGGCAGTAAATATATAATTATTACATGTTAACATGACGTTAGATAAAGTTAACAGCCGTGAAGTTCAAATTCAACAAGGTTGTTTATTATTGAACAGCACTGTAATATTATACAATTAGTGCTTAAAGAAAATGAGCGAAGACATGTAACAAATTTATTAACTTAAAAAATATTAATAAGTGCTTAAGATATTTACGTGTTGTAATGAAAAATTGATTTACAAGCTAAAACTATGCTGTTACATTTCCAACAAAATAAAAACAATATTATATTATTTATTTCTCTAATGAAATAAGAAAACGATTTATGAACAATAACATTGGGTAGTGAAGTGAATCGAAGTGTGCCTTTTCATTCGTAACTCGGAAACTCAATACCACATTCAATGTCAAAAATATCAATTACAACTTTCGTTTTGCATGTATGGGACCCCATTAGTTGATGTTGTGATCTCACGAAGGCAACCTCTTTACGAAAACGAAAACTAATTTTGTGTTTAAGTGTAGACCAGTGTTAACAGTGAAAAAAATGTCTCTAAAATTAACATCCAGCAAGAAAAAGGTGCCAACCCATAAAAAAATACTTAAACTATTCGTATCCCGCTTGAAGAAAAACACACTTGCTTTAAAAGAGCTGAAATCGTCGATTGACATCGACAACAATCGAACGAATTACGAGAAATTAATCGAATTATCGAATTCAGTCAACGATAAGTTAGACATCGTTTACAAACTGCGCAATGATATCAAAATTTACAGAACAATTAACACAATCCTAACAAATCATTATATTAAAGAGACCAGAGATCACGAGAATAGTATCGATGCAAAGATAATTAGACTAGAAAAACAAATAAAACAGTCTTACGATGACTTACGGGCTGACATATCCAATATGGCTGACGGTGTTGCCGCAATAAAGAATAATCCGAATGATTTCCTCAAAAACCTATCTTCAATAAAAAATAGTAACGTGTTTGTAGTAGGGAATGATTTGAAATGTAATCAGTACAATCAGTTATCTATACGGAACGAAATATACAATGGGATCATTAAGAAAATTGATAAACTTTTTTGTGGCATGGTAAGTGTGTTCGTCACATGTTTTAATCATTTGTAATTAGTATCTTATCAATTAGTCGCTCTATTCGTTAGTCGTCTGTAGAAAAGGTTTGTTTTTATTTACATTCGTTCAGTACAATAGTGCTACTAAAAATAAGTGATTTAAAATAGGTAGTAGAATTTTTCAAATTGTATGAGTTCGGTAGACTTTTGATTTTCTGTTACCAACTTATTAAAAACTAGTGTTGAGTTATTTTATTATGTTTTTTTTTATCAATGTAAGGATTATTGAACTGTGTGCGATTATTCTTGAACTAGTAAATTCAAGATAAGGTGGTGAATCAATAAATATTTTTGGTCACATTACCTGCACGGTTGGCTGTGCTGTGTATTGTGGCCTTTAAAAGCGAATACTAGGTAATTATTTGATGATATTTAGTGGCAGCTAATATTTTTTTTTATTACTGAGAGGGCTTTATTATATTGCAAAGAAATTTTACGTTTAATATCATACTCGACTCAATTTTGGGTACCTATATAATATGATTTGATTAAAGGACTTTGGGATAAATTTTTAGTTATAAAAATGTATTCGTTCTTTGTTTCGGTTCTTGTTTGTTTAATTTGTGTCAATTATTTAGTGTTTTATTAATGTCTTTTTATATCTCTGTTGCAAAAATTACATGCATTTTCATGAATCTAATGGTTATTTTGTTTTCGCACTTGCAACACTTAAATATGTAACTACTTATGAATACTACAATTAGTAAATTAGTGAAGTTTGTTCCATTATTTGTTGACATGTGATACCCTTATTGTTCCAGGCGTACCAGGACAGAATAAAAGAGGAGGAGCAGAAAGAGGCAGAGACAGCTCGTCTAGAGGAGATCCTGAACATGTGCGCTGAATACGAGAGACAGATCTCATCAGGTAAGAGTTGGCGATACCACCTGATAGTATCAGGTTTTTGTGTGACCACGCTGAGGTTTTCTCCCTTAATTACTCGGAGATTTATGGTAGGATTTTTAGGTACCTATCTACACTAATATTATAAAGAGGAGAGATTTGTATGTTTGTAATCATCATCATCTCAAAAACTACTGTTCCGATTATAAAAAATATTTTACCAATGGAAAGCGAAATTCATCAGTACATAGTAACTTAGGCTATATTATGGAAAAGACTTACTCGACGCGTACGAAGGTCGGCCGCTAGTAAGAAATATTTAGGATTTTTTTTATAGTTTGGGGACCTAAAATCCTACTATTTATGCGAGTAGTCCTTTGTAGCCTTTTTAAAGATTTGCATACTTCTCCGAATCAGTCCTTTTGCTCGGTTTGTTAATGGATGGGGAAGAAGGATGGTCGAAGCGAAAGGGTAATAAGAATGAATCTCAGAATAGTTTAAGAAATATAATAATAAAAATATCTACAAACTAAACAGAAGATACATTTTGATCGATTTTTATAATGCTTTACTCCGCACTGGCGAAGTACCACTCGAACCCACAAATTCATCGCATACGACAACTTGCGGTTAGCTCAAGAAAAGCAGCACGCGCGTTACGTGAAGGTCGTGGGTTCGAGTCCTGCACCACAAGGGGAGATACAAATTTTCTGTTTCATTAAATTATTTAAAGATACATTTTGAGAAACCAAACTAAAAGACAGATTTAAAAAAGCACAAAAACTATAAAAAAGCCCCCTACAAAAAAGTCCGTAACGTCTGTAACATTCTATGTTTACGGAATTGAACCTGTTTCGTGTACGTTTGCAGGTATCCCCATCACGCCAACAGAGAAGCGTTCTCACAACAAGATCATTACAAACGGGTCGCTGCCGCGCAGCGTCGCGCTCAACAACCCCAACTTCGTGCAGACGAGCGACGGGTATTATAAGTAAGTACTGACATCTCTGCACCTATGCTTGCCTGGTATTTATTTATTTATTTTATTGGATCACCAACATAAGTTACAGTAACTAAGTATACATAATTAACTTAAGATAAAAAACAAAAATCTAACTGTACTTATAATAATAGGTAATCACAACTTTCGTTAAATACAATAATTGTTACAAAAATAAATTTTTAATAGAATATATAAAACAAAGAAGAAAAAAGAAAATATTAAAACCTTACTGTACGTCACTATTTTTGAGGATATAAAGAAATCTGGAAAGACCCTGAAAATGAACATCAAGCTCAGGTATCTTTTTGATGAGGTCGTTGTAGAGGCGAGATATACGCTTAATAGGTGAGTCACGGCCCATTCTCGTTCTGCAGAACTGCTTTCTGAACAACCCACAAGGGTACCGAGGTATTCTGCTCGGAATATTAAAGTTTAGTTTACTAAGCAGTATGGGACAATCTATTTTGTTGTTTGTAAGTTTGTGAAGGCAAGACATATCAGTGTATATACGTCTTACAGAAAGTGGATCAAGCCTGTAATGTTTAGATTTATCTGTGTAAGATGTTTGATGACTAGGGATCCTGAACCGGTAAGACATATGTCGAATCAGTTTTTTTCGGACTTTTTCTATACGGTTTACGTGTAATTTGTAGCTCGGACACCAAACTATCAGGTATCTTGATTGTTTAAATGGATCATGTCCGGTCACCTCTATATCATAATTTATGATGATGCTGATGGAAATAGGCGACATCTATATCTCAACTATGAAGTTCGACAATACTCCACGTCACATCGGATTGTACTACACTGTTGGATGATCTAAAACCGCCAATATTTACATGTTAAAATCAACCTTGATCAGTTCCAATGATGCGCTATTCATTTCGGCGTAATATTTGTTATGCATTGCGTTTAATTTATTCCTTGGATTCCCTTAGGTTAGTAGTTTTAATTTTTCGAATCCCAAATCTGATGAAGTTAAAACAATACTAAAATCACAATAAAATGTAAGACTAACCTTCATTAGAGGTAAACTAATAAAGTTGCCGTTTCATCAAAATTTTGGACTTCCAAAGATCTCTAACCAATTCATCTGTGCTTGATATTACAGGTTCGATACTAGTCAAAACCGGAACAACTCGCTCAGCAAATCCCTTCCCATACAGCGCAACCTCTCCAGCTACGAAAACTTCGACATCACTCCATCGGAGGCGACCACGCCTGAGGTCACTCTCCATCAAAGCAACTACGAAAACGTCGGCCGCATGGACGAGATCGGCATACCGGTCTTCGAAGACGAGCTATCTAGTCCCATTATGGTTAGGAAATTCAACCAAAGCACAGACAAACCGAGCCTCACATCCCCCATAGGCAGTCCATACGAGAACGTGTATTATAACAGAAATAACGTCTATGGGAATCTGAAACCGAAATCACCGAACACGCAGAGCCCTAGGACGCGAATAAAAACTACTTTTGCACATAAAAATCTTCCATCGCCTCAGTATTTCATATTCCCGACCCCACCGCCGAAGGAAAACTCGAGGATACCAGATTTTAGTCAGAACCCAAAAGATAATCTAGACTCCAGACAACCAATTTCGCCAAAAGAGAGAATTCCTGATATCAGTCATCAGACTTCTCCTAAAGATAGAATTCCGGATTATAATCAAAGAAATTCTCCAATTGCTGATTTCAGTCAGCAACCTCCTAAAAATGTCCAAATATCTCCCAATGATAAAATTAACGATAGTCCAAATGATAAAACCAATGATTCGCTCAGAAAATGCGACGGTATAGAAAAACAGTTGAGTCTGGAAGAAGAAATACCAATGATAGATGACTCTGACGTCACAAATGATATTGAACTAAGATATTCTAAAATAATCACTGACAAAGACGATGAAAGTAAAAAAGATTCGCTTAAAGAGCCTGAGGTGGTTCTGACTAAGAATAAAAGCTTTGATGATGTGAAGAAGGAATTGATGGCGGATATTCCGGAACTGGAAGAGTTTGAGAAGGATTTGAAGCAGAATAAGCAAGACAAGCTTATGAAACACATAACGGAATCTATTAAAAAGGTAAAAGTACATAATTGCTTTATTTTGTTTATAGTCAATGTCGAGGCGCTTTATCTGAGGTTCCGGGTTTGATTCCTGATTTGGCCAACATGGCAAACAGACTCTTGTATAGTGCCTCGGGTCTAGGTGTTGTGGTTCCGTCGTTGTTATTGATTTCTGTAATACAAGTGCTTTAGCTGCTTACCGTAGAACCTGAGCAGAATATGTGATTTGGTCCGATATTTATAATTTACGACAGATAATCTTTAACTAAAAACCCCTAATCTTGTGGTATGTATCGTACGGTAATGCTGTCAGAAATTCTTAACCCATAAGCAGGATGACTGCTATTTAAGCAGCCCCGAATCTTCCCCCAAGATAGTAAGAAAAAGAGGGACCAGTTAAGCGAAAGGGTATCGATTAAGCCTAGAACCCATCACAAATGTATCGCCCCTACCGCTGTTTAATTTATTTGGTAATCTAAATAAAAATGTTTACTTATCTACTCCTATTTTCTAGGTGGACGTTGAAGCAGATTCCATAGACAGCGCAGTAGTGGACGACAATGTAGATGATCTCAAGAGTCGCTACGAGTGCTTGAAGGATGAAAGAAGGAAGCTTGTTGCTGACATCCACGAGATCAAGTGTAAGATGACTGAAATACGAGCTCAGGAGGACGATATATTAAGAGAGGTAATATACATATATCTCAATTCATTTACTTGCGTACGTTATGAGTTACACCAGAAAAGAAGGCAAACTGTACTGATTGCCTTGTCTGCCAACTACAGTTCAAATGACATAGCCTACAGATGAGCAGGTCGGTCTTTAGCGAAGTACCACCTGTGAGGTCCCGGGTTCGATTCCCGGTCGGGTCAGTATGGGTAACGAATTTTTCTGTATTGTATCGGGTATAGGTATAGTAACACAAGTGCTGTAGCCATTTATGGGTTATAAGAAACAATAAGATCAAATGCAATATTTACCGGTTTCGTGATCCACAAACCACAGATCGATTTTTTATGACGTCACAGCCTATCGGAGCGGCGAGCGGGCCGGACTTTGGCGAAGAGCCATCCCTGAGGTCCCGGGTTCGATTCCCGGTCGGGTCAATATGGATTACGATTTTTTCTGTATTGCCTCGAGTTTGGGTGTTGTACCGGCGTTGTTTCTGATTTGTGTAACGCAAGTGCTGAACCACAGAATCAGATCAATATAATATGTGATATTGTCCAAAATTTTATGTTGTCAATAAAACATTATGTGGATTTACTTTTTGTCAAGAGCAGCAATTTTATATTTCTTTTTAATTACCTGTAGTTGGAAATGGAGAAAGCCCTCATTAAAGGTGAATACGACTCGGAGATTGCCATCCTGAATATAGAACAGAAGAAGAAGGTAGAGCTGCAGGACAGCGCTAAGAAGATAGAAGAAGAGATCAAGCAGTTGAAAGAAAAGCAAGAGGCGAGGCAGAACGAGATGAGAGATAGAGTGGAAATAGCTACGCTCAAAGTTGAGAGGTGAGGATGGATACATTCATTCGTTCATTTAGGTCTTTCATTCATGGGTAATTCTATCACTCACTTCAGTGTTAATTTTCATTGCTTTATTAACTTGTATAGGGATTCGTTTTATAAAAATATGGAATCCTAAAATTTCCTTCTGCGGTATATTTGTTCGTAACGGTGAATTGGTTATTTATTCAGTCTAAATAAACAACAATAATGTTCCTTTTTGAGAGTAATCAAAAGAACTGAAGTATATACTCTTTAAGATGGAAAGAAATGAAAGAAAGACATTTGGTTGACCACATACAGTAAAAAAAAATACATTTAAAAGTACAGTAAGTCTGGTCAACAAGATTTGCTAAATCAGCCGACAGAGTTCGCTGCTGCGCTGGTATTCTGACCTAAACTTTTGGACGAGACGTTTATGCCGAAATATATAAATGAATAAAAGTGTTTTTTATATAGTTTTAGATATTTATTGGAAACTAAAAATACAAGAATGTAAATTAACATATAACTAGATGACAACAGAAGTTAAATTTACCTAGCTCTCTAAAACTAGTTAACAATTCACGTTGATATCTTTTGATAAATGAGCATCATTATAGTAATGAGTTATTAAACTTTACATTCGTTACTGTAATTTTTATAATCACAAATCTTTTTCTCCAAGCCTACTCCCAAGGAGTTTAGACAGGTAAACAAAAAACATAATTCTTAAATGTAGTTCCAGTTTATCATATCTACCAGGGCTAGCATGCGCCACGCGATTAATTTAACAAACATCAAAATCGATTTTATTATTTTTATAGTACTATACGCCGTACTAGCGAACTTTAAATATTAGAAACAGAAAATGTTTTATCTCCCCTTGCGGTGCGGGAATTGAACCCACGATCCGTGGTTTTCAAACATTTCTGCAACGAATGTACCACGGGCCGATATGTATGTAGACATAAACATATTCGGCAGAGGGCACTTACCGAAAGGCTAACGGTTGATACAGCAGAAAAATTTCATCGCCTTCAATAACTTGCGGTTAGCTCAGTTGGTAAGAGCAGCACGCGCGATACGTGAAGGTCGTGGGTTCAATTTCCGCACCGCAAGGGGAGATAAAATTTTTCTGTTTCTAATATAATAAACATCAAAATCGATTGAAGTCAGTGCGTCAGCTGCTGATTGGCTGGAAATACGAGTGCGGTGTGTTATTAGCCAATCAACAGTATCGAAATGTTTGTCGTTTCATGCGAGAAATTTGACGTAACGCGCATGCTAGGCCTGTATGTCGGTCCACTTTAGTCAGAGACAGCTATAGACCTAATTTAGCTATTGAACCTTATGATGCAAAGTAGTAATAGGCATTTTGAAAATAACCTGTTAGCCCTTTAGGGTTTTCTAGCGTCTTTTTCGAATAGTACGCTTATTAAGAGGCTTAAACAATATTATAGATTCTGACCTAGTATGAATTAACCAAGATTGATTATAATTTGTTAATGACTTTAATGAAAACTATATCATTTGAAATTTTATATTTATGAAACTTGTAATATGAATCTTGTATAAAAATGGCATGGTGACAATCTTATATTTTTGTCACCTAGACGACTTTTTTTTAAATTAAGTTTAGTTTACCCGTACAAAAATAGACCCAGCCTAAATGATTAAAAATCTAGCTTTTTGCCTTTCCAGTACTACTTGACAGTTTTTGAAAAAGTATTGTAAAATGTGCGCTCGTTCATTTTATATCCCAAGCAATTCGATGTATCTCGAAAAAATGTAAATAACCAGAGAAAAATAAGATTTTGTGTAACACATTTAAAAAGCGCGCGAAAACGCCATCTCGTCCCTGTTACAATTATGACGTCAACGTCCTAGACAACGAACCGCTACGCATAGGAACGACTCAATTTAGATAAACGGAAAATGTTTCAATAAATTCTTAATACGATTAGAGACACAATAATTCAATTTATCGGTAAAATAATCATTGTTTCGCCACATTAAAATAAATAATTTTCGCCGACAGCTGTCATTTCCGAATTGCAATGGTGGTTTCCGTTTCGGTTCTTTTGTTCCACAGATAAAAAAAAGTAAAATTTATTTTGCAAAAATAAAATACTTAATATGCTTTTAATTAAAAAATAAAAAAGTTAACTAATAAGCTAACGTATCTAACACTTTTCATATTTTATTGTGAACACTGTCAAGTAGCCAATTGCGCGGCTAACCTAAAAAAAAGACCCAAAAGCCTAATAATCCTCGGGTAAACAAAATAGCCTCTGAAAAAGGCCTAGTCTTACAGACTAAAGGTCCTGTTAGGCTTTTATCCCGCTCTATTTTAGTAGTCATTTATGAATTCAGGGGCTTAATGCCTATGAGTTAGCCCTAAAAAGACTAAAAACTTGTCTGGAACGCTAATTAAGATCTACGGCTGCCGGATTGCAATCATGAATCAAAATAAACCACACTTTTTCTCGATTACATTGTGTAATGACTAAAGACATTTTCTTTGATTCATAATGAGGCCCTCATTATCCATTAGTCACCACTTCATTACACATAGGCTAAGTTAGATGATACATTTTCCTTGAATTAAATTAGACAAAATTACATCTTGTAATTACTTACCTTTATACAATTTAGTGTTAGAAAATCACAATTAAATAGCAGTTGTGATCAACACTTGTACCTACATTTACTAGCTTCGGTGGTTTTAATATTTGCTACTTTAGCTTTCTTAACTAAAAATTTTAAGTGTGAATTATTCAATAGTTTGTAAGAAGTGAATAGCGTCGGTGTTGTTAATGTTTTACTACATTCAGCTTTGTTAAGTAAAAAGTTTGAGTGTGATTTGGTCAATACTGTGTTAGAAGTGAATAGTGCTTTTGGTGTAAGCCTTGTTTTATTATAATGAGTACAAAAAATATCACCCCCATCTGTATAGGAGATCTGAACTTGAGGATATGATATTTGAAAGTAAAAAACTGTCATTAAAATAATAAGTGAACATCTTGAACCTCTTGAACGGTAATGGACGATTTGACGGCTGTGAAAACTGTTACAAAACGTTCATATTTTTGAAATTTGTCAACCGTCTGTAACGTTAAAGCTAAGTCAGTGCAACTGGCCCTAAAAAATTTATATAAATTTATTATTCAGTATGGCTCCATCCGTCTCATAGTTAAGATTCTCATCTGACCTGAGTCCAACGTGTGGCTACAGATGACAAAAAATATGGGTCTATCAATAGATTACGCAATTTCTTACCTATACCCACCATTTTGCACGGCTCTACCCGTTTCTCGATGTATACTATTTCCTCTACCTAAAGGTTATCTGGAAGAGATTGCTCTCTAGCAATAAGACCGCCTATATTGTACTTAAATATGTCTGTAAAACCAATTTCTGTAAATTTTCTGTGCAATAAAGTGTATCTATCTATCTATCTATCTATCTATATGTAAATGTCTGGTGCACACTTTATTTAACCAAAAAACAACACACATATTTCTTCCTCATGTAAACAAAAATTCACAAAAATATTTCTTACTTCTTTATTTCTTTCTAATTTGTTATGAATGTGTCCAGACTGGAGAGGGACCTCAAAGACAACACGACCACATTGGAGGAGCTGCAGAACGCTCAGGACATACTCGACAACGAGACGAAGATATCTGAAGACCTGGAGTTCCAGCATTTGGAGGAGGAGTCTGAGCTGTGAGTACCTTTCCTTGAAAAAACTTGTTACCTGAGTAGTGAGTAACGTTTAGAAATATATATTGCTACTTGCTGATTCCCGTGTTAGGAAGTTTTATATATTCTAGGGCAGCTTGCTACCGCGCCAGTAGGTATATACTATTATAACGTTTTCGCAACGTGTGGACTAAACATCCCCTGTTTTAACTCTATAAGTACAATCCCTACTAATATTATAAATGCGAAAGTAACTCTGTCTGTCTGTCTGTGTGTCTGTTACGCTTTCCTGCTTAAACCTCTCAACCGATTTTGATGAAATTTGGTATAGGTATACGTTGAATCTCAAGAACGGACATAGGCTACTTTTTATTAGAAAATACGGGGGGGAGGGGGGTAATACCATCTTTGGAAGTTTATATGGAAAAATGTTTATTTTTGAAGATAGAGATATGAAATTTGGCACAAATATAGCTCGAAACTTGGATTAAAATATATACTACTTTTTGTTTCGAATATTAGGGGAGAAAAGGGTAAAACCGACCATAAAAGGATGTAGTCCACGCGAACGAAGTCGCGGGCACAGCTAGTATATAATATACTAGCGGCCACCGCGGGTTCGCACGCATATGCATTTATTTAAAAAATGTGATAAATGAAAAACCGCTCGTCCGATTCGTCCAAATAAAGCCTAAACATTTGGTCTGGATAGGTAAGCCCGTTCTTGAGATATAAAATAACAAAGAAAAAGTAGCTTGATTTTATTAAATATTCATTATTAGATCACCTTCACACTTTTATATAACAAACATTAAACATTTCAAGTCTCTTAATTCATAAACATTGAACTTTCATATAAATTTGGAAACCCTGTTTTACCACCTTAGGGTGGAGTTTTGTACATTTGATTACAATTTTGTAGGTGGTTATAGTTTGTGACATTTCGTGTATTAAATAGTATTGACTCAAGTTATCTTTACAGATTGGCCAACAGAGAAGACATACAAAACGAAATCATCCTACTAACCAAAAAGATAGAAGCCCAAAAGTCTAGAATATTTAACTTGAAATCTGAAGCGAACAACAATCTAACATCAGCTTTAGACGAGACCAAAGTCCTTAGGGCAGAGTACTTAAAGCTATTGAACCAAGTAGAGGAACTAACGGGCAAAGTTCAAGCAATAGAGAAAGAGTTGAAACCTATAGTAACCAAACTGAATGATATAGACCGAACCCAGTCGCCTGACAGTGCCTTCTACACAGACCAGACCAGGACAAAATCTGGTGAATTTGGATATTCACCCCAAAGCTCTGACAGCGACGAACTAGACCTAACAAAGATATCCGAAGACCACACAAAACAGATGAAGGACAAATTCAACTCAATCGATCAGATGTCCCAATCGATGTTCGTTGAAATCGAGAGGAGGGTCATCGGTGATATAATCGAGAACGAGAGCGATAACAGATATAGCGAGAGTCCGTCTAAGTCCTCTACTTCTTCTAAGGAGAAGAAAGGATTTTGGGAGAGGAATTTCGATTCGCTGAAACGAAAGAAGAAGCAGAAAACTCCGGAGAAGGTTGATATTATGTCGCAGAGCCTTAACGAGAATATGCTCTTCAACAACGATAATATAGAGAATGAGTTTGATAAGTTCAACAGTCTAAGGCATTCTAAGAAGAAAGATAAAAACGTTGGGCCGGTTAAAAGCAATTCGTCTTCGAAAATACCTACTTTTGCAGCGTTAGGTAAGATCATGAAGAAGGATTCGTTCGGGAAGAAATCCAAAGACGCCATCGTTAAAACTGATGACGTAACTGAAAACAACGTTAAGAATCGTTACGTTAAAAACGCGAAACCAACGACAGACAACAAGTATATCAAAGCGAAATCGCTGTCGCCTGATAAGATCAACTATAATGAAGATTCGTTGAAAGAGGAGACAGCTGAAGAAGTTAAAGAAGCTAATCAGAAAGGACACAACGTTACCTTTGATAATCTAGTTCGGAAGTCCTCTCAAGATGGTACGAATAACGCTAAAATACTGCACAGAAAGAGCTGTGGAGACGAGCCTAATGTGAAAGCATCTTTAACTGAGATCCAAAGGATATCTGATAGCGGAAAGATTCCATCTCAAGATGATATTGATAGGATTTCGAAGGTGACCATGGATGCCCCGATATTGAGCAGTGATACGGATATGAATTCGTTGGGCAAGAGGACGTTGGATAGTCTGATGGAGATTGAGAGGAAGCGATTGGAAATGTTGGAGGAACAAGGTAAGAACTTTGATGAAATTATAATATTTTATGTGCCTACCTGTTGCCGTTATTGGTATCGAGAAAAAAGAGTAAAATAATGACATTGAGCTTTCCTTATGCGCAATACCGAAAGTGAATATTATATATTATATTTATAAATATAATATTATATGTTCATTATATTATATTTATTTGCTCTCAGACAATCCATTTTTCATTCGATATTACTTTTTAGTGTAATATAAACTGAAGTGGAAAACCGAAAAACAATTAAAAACATACTGATTTTTATCACTTTCTGTGCTATACATTCGCTTCGTGCGTTGGAAAAAATGATAATATTACTTAATCTTAACTTAAAAAAGTAATGTCAAGTCATTGTCATGCTTTTTACAAATGTTTTTGGAGTTACAGCTCCTGTGCCAATTAGGTCACGTTTCCAAGCTGTATATTTCCTGCTGTAAATCTGTGTGAAATTAATAAAAAAAAATAAACCAAATTATCGTAATCCACTCATCTGACCAACAGGCTGCCAAGTAATAGAAAACGAGAGGGAAAAGATATCGGAGCTCAAGAGACGAGTCCAAGATGAGACCAAAAAACTCTGGGACCAGAAGTACCGTTCCGAGCAGAGCAAGTCCCTCGACGACACCTGCCAGAGTCTGCCGAGCCAGTTTGACAGAAGCGAAGAGTTTGACAGGCCCGCTGACAGGTGTGACAGGAACGGTGACAGGACCGCTGACAGGTGCGACAGGCCGAGCGACAGGAGCGCTGTGGAGGACACCAGCCTCATTGATGACGGGTTTATGAGTTCCAGCATGTTTGAAGATAGGTAAGTGCAATTTTTACATTGATTTCTGTTGACATTCTTTACTGTATAATCACGTCCTAATAGAAAGGAAGTATTTTTTTTATTTCAATACTATAGGTATTGCACAAAAAATGAACTTAATGCTAGGAGCATTTTGTACCAGTCAACTATTGGGTCATGTCAGTTAAGCTTTTTTTTTTACTTTTCTAGTGTTTAATCCTTTAACTTTTAACGACCCGTAGTCGGTTGGAGAAAAACGGATAGTAAATTTTAATACATTACGAATCGTAAAATGTTGGAATAGGGCATTACCCGTTCATACTATGACTAATTTCAAACCCAAGATCTTCTAACATCTAATTCTCTGGGGGGTTTTATAAATGCAATTTTTTGTATTTTTTATGAAAGTAGGTCATAATTTAAACTGACTCAAACATTCATACTCTATTTGGAAATGCGCTTAGGTCGCAATTTCAGAAGTATCGGACGCGCAAAGACAAATGTAAACATATGTACGTAATCGTTTTGGCAAACAGTTTGTCTTCACCGGCCAACACGTAATACGATGTGAAATTGGACGACGGATGTTATAAAATTAGCTATTACGATTTATCAGGTCTTGGGAATTGTTTTCACACATACTCAGGTACTTTGCTACGGAGGTACGTAGCCGAGAGACGAGCGGGTACTTTAGCGTCGCTATATCTCTGAGGTACTGGGTTCGATTCCCGGTCGCGTCAGTATAGAAAAGGAACTCTGCCATATTGGTTTGGGTCTGGTTGATATGGTACCGTTTTTATTTCTGATTTCTATTTCTAACACAAGTGCTTTAGTCGCTAACCACAGTATCCTCAAAAAGTAGGGTAATCATTTTTCTCTCTCACCAAATATCACCCAAATCTATGAAGCGATTTTTGCGTGAAAGACTAACAAACATTAGTCCCAACATCAATTCAATTCAATGCAAATTTCTGTCATGTCACATGGCGTAAAAGTTGACATTCGTAAGGCTAAATACAGTCGTCAGCAAGTCACGGTAAACTTGTAGTTCGAATTAAGACCTCATATGCCTTGGACGTAAGAGCGGTGCAAAGTCCAAAGTGTTGTAGTCTGACGTGCATTTATCTGTATATGAAGCCAAAGTCAAATCTTTTTTATTTATTTATTTATTTAAAAACTTTATTGCACAAATAAGTACAACAGGTGGACTTAATGCTAGGGGCATTCTCTACCAGTCAACCCTTGGGTCATGCAGATAGTTTGTATATGGGTGCGGTAACATGGGAGAAAAAAAAAAGAAATCATTTTGAACAACAATAAATTAAGCATTAAAAATAACATTACGGTATCTTTTAAATATACGATAATAATACACATACTATATAAATTAATTAGAATATAATATATAAAATATAAAGGTATACTTAGATTTACATAATATTAATAATTTATATATAAAAACAAATATCTACATAACTATAAATTCAGCAGATAAATATTATTTTTATTCAAATAGATTACATTAGTAATACTTATGAATAGTCACTGTACAAAACAAATGAAGCTACCTCTGGTTCGGAACCTATAACTACCGTGAAGATACTGGCAAGAAACTCAGGAGTATTTTTTCCCCACCTGATAAGTTTAGTGGAAATGAGGTCCTAGCTTAAGGGCGACAAGTACAGCATATTAGAAAGAAAGAAGAAAGAAAGAAAAATATTTATTAGGTACACACTGTTTATACAAAGTTAACTTAAATAATGTGCAGGAACTAACATAGAAGGTACCTAAAAGGTCTCCGCTCAGCATATGTCGTGGTGACGCTGTGGACACCACGACGCTGGTATTCTACGGAAACCTGAGGCAGAGTAGATACGGCGACCAGCGCTGCATCGAAATACGCTATAATTGTCTTATATCTAAAATAAACTAAAACGCATTCATAAATAAAACAAAGCTATTAAAGCTGTTACTGAACTTATCGTCTTTACCTTGAAAGCTTGACCCCTGCTACTAATGTAGCACCCCTCAGGAGCTCTGGACACCTTACTTACAGGCAGGAACACAACAACAGAGAAGTGATTGTTATTTGGCTGCGATCCTCTGTAAGGTATTTCACCGGTTCGAGCGATAAATCGCTATGTCCTACCTCTCTTTAAACAAAAATCTACTAAAGAAAACAACAAAAGAAACCTAAATCTATATTATATAAATTTATTAAGATAAGTAAACATATCCGCGCCTCTTTATCTTCTAATGCCACTTAAGGTCATTCAATTCGCGTCCATTATAGTTTACGCGTCTAAAAAATACCTATTCGCGACCCAAAGGCCGAGTTTCACTCTGTCCGCTTAGGCCACAATCAGTGAACTGATAAGATAGCCAGTCACAGCGCGGACGCGGCGGCAGTCACACGAACGAACGAGTTAACTGACAAGTAAACGGGCGTGTCTAAGTTTGGGTGTCGTGTCTAGCTTCGTTGTGAGTGTCAGTGCAAACATAAGTGAGCTAGCGTTTATGCGACTTATATACGGTTGAATTGAGAATCTCCTCCTTTATGAAGTTGGTTAAAAAGTATCGACAGTGAGTTGCCGCCTAACTGTCACTGACAATTTTTTTTATCTACTATATAAAAATAAGTCGGGTTTTCCTTCCTGACGCTATAACTCCAGAACGCCCGAACCGATTTCCACGGTTTTGCATCGTTGGAAAGGTCTCCGTGAGGTTTATAGCAAAGAAAATTAAGGAAAAATTTCAACAGAAAAGCGGGAAAATCTTCTAAGGCGAAACGAAGTTCGCCGGGACCGCTAGTTTATTTTTGTATTTGATAAGGATTCTAAATTTGACGTATGCTTTGATATTATTTTTGGTCACTTTTCTATTTGTCACTATTACTGAGTTGTTCCTTATATGCTGTTTGTTTTCTCCTTATGCCCGGTTCCAATATTTGAAAAACAATCCGTTTTGTTTATGGATAGTTAATTAATAATTAATTATACGAGGCGTAAGCTTAAAACAACCGACGGACACTGATGACGGCTGGTATGGAAAGTAAATTATGGAATGGTATTAACGATTCTTAGTTGGTTCGAAAAACGGATAATAATTTTTGACACATTACGAATCGTTAAATATTGGACCCGGGCATTAAACCGACACTATCCGCAACAATACTTAGTGAGATTTACTTAATGTACTACCACAATTCTAGATATTTGTTGGATTGTTCACCAAAGTATTTACCTATTTAATGTCCCACTGCAGGGTCTCCCTCTTTGAAATCAAGTCGTCGGTACAACAATGTGTAGTCAGAGTCAAAGTCAATATTTTTTTTTCATATAGATTACATTAGTAATACTTATGAATAGTCAGTCTCTATATAAAACAAACGAAGCTACCTCCGGTTTGGAACCTATAACTACCGAGAAGATACCGGCAAGAAACACAGTAGTTTGTTTTACAAAAAAAAAGCTAATCTTATTACTAATTTTGCACCAAGACATACAGTTAGTTTGTCAATAGTAGAATAAATATATAATCAATTAGGTAATTGAAAAAATAATAGTGTGAGTAAGGTTTGCAGAGCTCCTGGGGGGTGCTACATTAGTAGCAGGGGTCAAGCCTTCAAGGTAAGGGCGACCAGTCCAGTAACAGCTTTATTGTGCTGTACTTATCGCCCTTAAGCTAGAACCTCATTACCACATCAGTGTGGTGCAAAGTCCAAACCGTGCTTTTGTCTGTACCTGCCTTTGGATCATGTTAGATATAGGTTCCGAACCGGAAGTAGAATCACTTTGCATTGTATTCAATGACGATTCAAAAGTGTTACATGTAATCTACTTGAATAAAGAGGCCTATACCTGGGCTAGACCCTAGATTCTTGTTAACATAACCAACAGTACCAGACCATCGAGGACAGAAATTGTTACTACTTACAGTAAAATTTGTGATGCTTAGTAAAAAAAATAAATTTAGCTAGTTTTAACGCTTGAAAGCGATGCGAATTTTTTGTAAAACAAAAATAAGTTCTTAAATAAATTTGCCGTTTTATTTTGATCTTTATGTCGGCTGAATAAGGGTGGTACAAAGTCCAAAGTGTACTCTGACAGTATGTTTACAGAGTCGTCATCTCTGCCTATTGCATTCAAACAGTTATCAATGACTATGGGACTAAAGCAACATTGATTATTTACGTTGCATTATTCTGTCAAGATAATGTGATTGAGCCGATGTTAATAATAGATATTGGAACTGATTTAACTGATAATGCAAATGTATTGGAAAAGGACATCGGTACAGAGTCTGAAGGTAATGGTCGGATTACTTGGTTATGCAACGCAATTCGTTCGTGACCTTTGTAAGATCAGTTATTTTTGAAGAAGTTAACGTTAGAAGCTTATTCTAAAGTAAACTTTAAGGTAACGTTTTAAGAGCTTAAGTGTCTGTTCATTTTTTTTTTCTTAAAGGCTATTTTGTACACAATACTCTTTTAGCACTCATTTATTTATTTATTTATTTATTTCAACAGTATGCATGCTGACTCACAGTGTTCCCAAACCGCCAGCATGCTAATTTCAAAATTTACTTCAATATTACATAGGAAGATAAAAAAAACGTCACATCACATATATCACACAATATTAACAAAAGTCAAATAAAAAGAGGTCAAATTATACAGGAAAATGTTCATGTCAAATGGTTAATAAAGATTTAAGATTAATTAATATTACAATATGTCAAAATTAAAAGTAAAAAATACTAGGGCCTTGCAACAAAGTTGCCCAAAACTGTCAGCAAATAGGTCAGACTCGTGGTCATGAGCGAGCCATGAGCGAGCCCGATGCTCTGGGATATCCCAGAGCATTTACTATGACGACTTCTGTACCCGCGAAGCGAGCAGGCCAGACTTTGGCCACCTCAGCTGGCATTGCACTCACGGTCTTCACTGCGAGGCGTGGATAGTCTAGTGGATCGACCATCCTCGCTCCTCCCCCAAAACATTCTAGGGGGAGATGAGGGGGCTGCTTAATTAGCAGCCATTCCGCCGGTGATGCTGTGGTAGGTCTTCTGTTCCCATGGCATCACCATAAAGGCGATGAGGTCCAACGGGGGGTTTTAGTGGGTATTCTTGCTCGTATAGGGTCAGGGAGTCCCACACACGCCGTCACCTCCCTCAGGTGACGGTACGGTGCGTCAAAGCATTTCCCCCCGCTCAAAAAAAAAAAAAAGGCCAGACTTTGGCGGCGCTCCAACTCTGAGGTCCCTGGTTCGATCCCCGGACGAGTCTCAATATGGGAACGAACTATTCTATATTGTCTCGGAACTGGGCGTTGTGCTACTGTCGTTGTTTCTTATTTCTGTAACACAAGTGCTTAAGCTACTTACCACAGAGTCAGAGCAATGTATGGAATGCTATACAATATTTATATAATTAACATTTATTTATTATTCACTAGTCAAGGGTTGCAAAACAAAGTGAATTTCCAAAGCTTAATATTTCGAAAGTGCATTTCTAAATGCAATTAATAAAAGCGGCCAAGTGCGACATGCACTTTGATACTACCTACCTACTTGTTTCATATACCGTACATTGTCTAGGTAAACAACAGTAGGTACAGAAGAAAGGCATGACAGACTACAAACTTTGGACTTCTCACCGCCCTTATGACGTGCGCATATGGTCTAATATCGTTTACCTTGACGTGCTTTACACCGTACACAAATTTCATATTTTTGGTCAATATCGTTCAAACGTTTTACGTGCTGAATTTAATATTGGACAAAACAAGTCTTTTGTTGTACGAAAGCCCCATAAATACTTTTATTATTATAATTGTCAAATCGGTTCAGTTGTTAGCCTATTCAATGCAAACACACATTTAATTTTTCCGTACTATATTACTACTTTAGAAAAGCAATGATGGTAATTTTCCGGTACTACGAAATACTTAGCTAGAATATCGTAGAAAATACTGATATTCCAATGATATAATTTACTTTTAACGTTAAAAGAAATGATAAGCAACATTTCTCAGGAGCGTCACTTAAAGAGATTGTATTTTCAAGTATCTAGCGCCGTATTCAGGATATATAAGTAAGCCAACAATCAACTACCGAAAAGTCAACGAAATAAATAAACTTAATACAACATAAACTAAATTATACTAAATTATTTAGCTTAGTTAAATTAGTAATAAAAAAAGTAAATCAAATTATTTAAATATTGCATAGTCAAGTACAACAGGTGGACTTAATGCTAGGGGCATTGTCTACCAGTCAAACCTTGGGTCATGCTGATAGGTTGTTTAAGGGTGCGGTAATAGTGAAGAAGTGCCTTAATAACTTGAATAAGAAAAAGTATCATATTATTCTGACACTTTTCATTCGATATATCTGTAAATTACACTATGGATTTTGAAGCGATTTTAAGGTGCATAGAGTGATTCGAGAGAAAGTTTTTTTTATGTTTAATACATCTTTACTTATTTAACTACATAGCACGTGCGAAGTCAGGTTGATATTAGGATAAAGCATAAAATACAAGAGGTGCAAACAACAGGGACTATAGTACGGTAAAAATAAACAGTTGCAGTTCGATATTCGGTCTTACGCGTACGACATAAAGCCGTTGCATAATGCAAGCAAAGCGTGTATTCTGGCGTGCTTTTATCAGTACATTCACGTGCACTGATATGTATAAAAACTAGTGACCGACCGAAACATGTTATTTTGCCGAAACCGAAACCGAATGTTCGGTTTCATTGTAGTTTCGGCCGAAACCGAAACCGAAACCGAACCTTTTATAAAAAAAAACCTTAAAAAGTCGAAAAAATTTTAGTATGCCCGTTTTTTTCTAAAACTAATATCTCGCCGACGTATAATTACAGATTTTTACTTTCAAAGATTTATCACTATGAAATATCAGCACAGTTACAGAAATTCTGTTTGAAAATTTAACTACCCTATAAACAAAGTGAAAAAAATACATTATTTGTAAGTTTCGGCGCGGCCGAAAGGTTCGGCCGTTTTTGGCCGAAACCGAAACTCGGGCCGAAACTTGATTTTTTGGCCGAAACTGGCCGAAACCGAAACCGAAACCGAAATTTCGGTCGGACACTAATAAAAACTTATTCTTAAGCGAACCTTATTTTAACGTAATAAGAGCTCAAGTGTTTACATTTCATTACTTGACTGTACCTCGTTCATACAGGACTTTACTGGAATTATGTAGGTAGGTAATGATGAAGCAGAATAGAATCAAGGTAGTCGACAAATTGAATAAGGATGTCGACGGTTAGATCAACGATTGTCACAATAGATGAATGCACTATGTACCTACCTGTTTTTAGGAAATACTGTTACCACCATATTACCTTATAGGATAAAACCCTACTTATATTAAATCAAATCATTGTTTATTCAATTAGGTTACATATTATAACACTTTCGACTCGTCATTGAATACAATGCAAAGTGATTCTACTTCCGATTCGGAACCTATATCTACCGTGAAGACACCGGTAAGATTCAAGACTCAGCAGATTAGTTACAGTAGCAGTATCTAACTTATTGCTATGTGTAGCTCACTTTGGACCAAGTCATTTATCAGTCCCCAAAGTTTACTAAAATAAAAGACTTTTCTAAAAAATAAGTAGCCTAAGTTACTGCTTATTATATCAGCTGACTAATAAGTCCCGTCAAATTTGGTCCAGCAATTTCAGAGATGAGCCGGAATAAACAGACAGACAAAAATTGTAAAAAATATTATCTTGGTGGATGTACCGTACATATTCATATGCATGTAGTAAAAAGTGGTTATTTCAATATTACACAGTGACACTCCAATTTTATTTACATATATGTAAGGTTGACTGGTAGAGAATGCCCTTAAAATTTTGTCCACTTTTGTTGTACTTTTTTGTATATAAAAATATTAGTGGGTTAGTAGGATGCGCAAGCAAATGTTAATGAACACGCTCAATAGATTCATGTACAAACAGCAATTGTTCGGCTTGAACAGCTGTAATTCTTATTAATTGTTCAGTGACATCAGCGGTGAGCGACCCGCTGAAACTAATTCTGTCACTTGTACAAATCAGAACTAGTTTTAGTATACAAGGTGTCCCAAAAAGTATTCAAACAAAAATATTTCGGTGTTGTGTTCCTGCGTGTTAGTAAGGTTTCCAGAGCACCTGGGGGCGCTACATTAGTAGCAGGGGTTAAGCCTCCAGTATCAGCTTTATGATGCTGTATTTGTCGCCCTTAAGCTAGGACCTCATTACCACTTAACACCAGTTGGGATGATGTCAATCTTGAAGTGTAATATAAAAATAATATATAAACCCTCCCCCCCCCCCCCTGTAACGCACCGTAACTTTTTTCTTTACTCCCCCTCCCCCTTTCTTTAAAAAAGACGACCACACTAATACAATCGAGGGATTCCCCGGAAACCGTAGGGAAACCAAAAGTGTTTTACTTTCAGTGTAAATAATCGTTGTGTTTGCTCGTGAAAACCTATTTCAGTTTTTATTGTCAATCACTATTTATGCAATTATTTTTGTTTTGATTAAAATACGCAACATTTTATAAAAAAAAATGATATGATTGATATTATTTAAAAAGAAAAATCTAGGCTACCGGCATGCCACAACATTTACTACTCGTATCAAAGTTTTGAAAACACATTTTTGTTGCGGTTTTCTATTCTTGTTTTATGCCGTCATCATTATTCATGAATAAAAGTGTCAGTATTCAAGTGGACTACTAATGGATCAATATGATATGGAGAAAAGTAGGTGTTAGAATTTATTAGTATGTCGCTCACCAGATACGGCAAGCGATAAGATAGCCTGGCACACATAAAAGGCTATGTGAAATCTAGTTCTAATAGGCACGTTTTGTGTTTCTTTAGGTAGCACTAGTTTATTATTCTAGAAATATCCTAGTATTTGTAGATATATATTCATCGGTCCTACTGGTCGTAGTGTAATGTTGTATAGCTTAAATCCATCTTAATAATATGTTTCAATTGGAATTAGTAGTTGTTGAGATTAGCGCGATCAAATTAAAGAGAGGTAAGGCATAGTGATTTGCCGCTCGAACTGGAGCAGCCCGACTGGTAAAATACCTCCACCTTACAGAAGACCGCAGACAAATAACAATCACTTTTGTGTTGTTGTGTTCCTGCGTGTGAGCAAGGTTTCCAGGGCTCTTGGGGGACGTTAGAAGCAGTCTTCAAGGTGAGGGGGACAAGTCCAGTAACTGCTTTATTTATGCTGTACTCGTCGCCCTTAAGCTAGGACCTCATTACCACTTAACATTAGGTGGGATGACGCCAATCTTGAAGTGCAATATAAAAAAGCGTGGTAAAATAATATGAGCCCGTCTTAAAGTAGGTACACCACCTTTGAGTACAATGAAGGTAACCTCTACCGCAGGTTAGTCAGAAATATGACTAACACTTTATCGGTCCACGTGTTTGTAATCGAACCCACGACCCTATTTAGAAGCCATCGCAATAAGGTCGCCGAGACAAATCGAATGCAATTAACATTCATTGATGCGATACATTGACCCAAGACCAAACAGTACGTCCTTACTTATTATGTACAGGGTGTTTGGAGAAAGAAAGAAATTTATGCTTTTAAGATTTATAGATGTGGTCATTGGTCAACATAACTGTTTAATGGCCGATTTTAATGTTTTATGATTCGTTATGTGTCAAAAATAACTATCCGTTTTTCTACGCGTTCTTATTTCAAATTTACTTTCCAATCAGCTGTCATCAGTCGTCCGTCACATGTTTTAGCTTACTCCTCGTATAATTTATTATTATCCGTTACTAGAACGATTCGTTTTCAAATATTAGTACCGGGCATTAGACTTCTTCACCGACCTCCGTAGCCGAGAGGCGAGCGGGCCTGAATTTGGCGAGCGCCATCTCTGAGGTTCCGGCTTCGATCCCCCGGATATGGGAAACGATCTTTTCCATATTGTCTCGGGTCTGGGTGTTGTGGTACCGTCGTAGTTTCTGATTTCTGTAACACAAGTGCTTAAGCTACTTACCACAGAATCAGAGCAATGTATGTGATGTTGTCCAATATTTATTTATTTATTTATTCAATAAGAAGGTAGAAAACCAAAAATTGACAAATGTCAGTTCGAAAATAAGTGCAAAATTGAGTGTCAACCAAATTAGACTGATATAAAACATATTTTATTTATAAGTTAAACCCACAAGAAACTACACACGAAGAAGCCACGTACGTACCCAGATTAAACATAACATTGTATCTCGGTGAAGACGTGGCGTTTGAAATTATTTCTTATACCCAAGACTTAAGGTCTATACAGAATCAAGTGTCTGGCTGACGTGCTTTTGAGTTAACTTTTCTTATTAGGATAATACTAATACTTTTTAAAGAACTATGCACCAATTACTTCGAATGTTTTGTTTAACATTATTTTTACTGCATAATGAAATTAACTTCAGAAATATACAATTCACAATAAAAGCATCTTGTATGCGCTTGTTAAAGCAAATACTACTTATTCATTGTATTTTGAGAATCTAACTGGACGGGCTAATAAAAATCATTGGTATTTTTACGTGTCATCATGCCTAATACGTTACTACGTGACCTATATTCTAAATACTAATTTATCACTGATTAAAAATAATTGACGCGTATTTAAAGTGAGTGAATGTTTTCTAAGCATCCTGTAGGCGGTCGTGTCGTAGCATATTACAAACATCCTCCACGCAATTGAGTAGTTGATACCGTGCGACCCGCCTCGTACCCAACATTGGTTTCAAACAAATTGTTTACAATATAACAAAATAAGTAATATTAAATATTAGAAACAGAAAAATTTTATCTCCCCCTGCGGTGCGGGAATTGAACCCACGACCTTCTTGTATCGCGCGTGAAGGTCGTGGGTTCAATTCCCGCACCGCAAGGGGAGATAAAATTTTTCTGTTTCTAATATTTAAAGTTCGCTAGTACGGCGTAGAGTACTATAAAAATATTAAAATCGAATAAGTAATATTGTTTTAAGAAGGTCGCATTATGAGACCAAATGTCTCATAATCCCCTATAAATACGATTTATAGTGACTACCAACGGTTAGCATACCATATCCTAAATACACTCGCGCACGAAACCCCGGTTAGCTTCCCATATCCTAAATACACTCGCGAACGAAACCTTATGCGTCAACCTTCATACGCAGTGCAAAAGTGTGCAACTCTTTACTAGTGTCTGTGTTTCCTATCAAGAACAATATTGGGTTCTTCAAAACACGTGGTAGGCTACATCAACACTGACCATCAGGTGACATAAAGGCTTAGCATGCCCCAAGCGACTAAATTTTGTCGCGCTCTTAATAAACGTCAAAATCGATTGAAGTCAGTGCGTCAGCTGTTAGGCTTAAAATACAAGTGCGGTATGCTATTAGCCAATCAACAATATCGAAAATTTTGTCGTCTTATGCGATAAATTTGACGCATGCTAGGCCCGATAGTGATTAAATGCAAACATATGTAGGTAGTCTAATATTTATAAAGCTGAAGAGTTTATTTGAACGCTTTAATCTCAAGAACTACTGGTTTGAATTAAAAAACTAGGTTTGTATTCAATAGTCCATTTATCGAGGTAAGGTTTAGACTTATAACATCACGCTGCGACCCACACCGGGTTCTAATATTTTACGATTCGTAATGTTATAAATGACAATCCGTTTTTCTTCAACTGACTACGAATTTGGAACGGTTTTAGCTTACGCCTCGTATTATTGATTACTATCCGTAACTATATCGGATTTTTTTTTCAAATATTGGAACCGGGCATATGAGGAGCGTAGAATCAGTGGGAAATGTGGAAAAAATTGGGATAGTACGTGTGTGAAGCCTTGCGCATCCTTATAAACGAGATAAAAGGAAAAGATACCGGCAAGAAACGTAGCAAGTACAGTAGCCGTCAGATATATCGGAGCAGACAAAGTGACCAAATACTTCTGAACAGTTAAAATGTCAAAAAGTTCCATACACCACAAGTTACCATTATTATCTGAACATTCATCACTTCAATAATATCTGAGAAGATGCCAATAACATCTGAACACTCATAAAGTCAATATGTGTCACGCACGTCATGTGTCTCATTTAGCTACCTGTATAGATGAGTGTTCAGATATTATTGGTAATTTGTGTGTATATAAATTATTGACTAGCATCTGCTCAGATATTATTGTAGTAATTAATGTTCAGATAATAATGGTAACTTGTGGTGTATGGAACTTTTTGACATTTTAACTGTTCAGAAGTATTTGGTCACTTTGTCTGCTCTGATATATCTGACGGCGACTGTACATAAATTATGTTGTCATAGCTGTATATAACGTATAGCTTTGACAATCTGACAGTAAGGTTGGCCACTCTCCTTACACCCCTCCACAAATCCACATTGGACCCGTATTTAGAGTAGGGTCTGTCTGTTCCGTCTCATGATTGTCAGGGCTTGTGCTTAACAGTGGGACATAAAAAATAGCGTAATATTGAGTGTGAAAATCCTATACCACCTATCTGAATTTTTAGGACGTTATTCTAATCTTTCTATAAGTAGGTATCCTATTTTCATTAATTTGGATACTGTCATTTCGATGGTCGTAATGATCGCTTAACTGTTAGTGCCAAAGTTGATAAAAATATGTACCTACTAGCTGTGCCCGCGACTTCGTTCATGGTCGGTTTTACCCCTTTCTCCCCTAATATTCGAAACAAAATGTAGTCTATATTTTAATCCAAGTTTCAAGCTATATTTGTGCCAAATTTCATATCTCTAACTTCAAAAATAAACGTTTTTCCATATAAACTTCCAAAGGTGGTATTACCCCCCTCCCCCCCTTATTTTCTAATAAAAAGTAGCCTATGTCCGTTCTTGAGATTCAAAGTATACCTATGCCAAATTTCATCAAAATCAGTTGAGAGGTTTAAGCAGGAAAGCGTAATAGACACACAGACAGACAGACAGACAGAGTTACTTTCGCATTTATAATTTTAGGAGGGATGTAGTTAGAAATAAGGTCCTTTATCATTTTCTCAAAAAATGCAGTTCATTTTAACAAAATAAGCTTTGAAATAACCGTAGCGGGTTGCATTTCTAAGAATTTGTATTTCGTCAGTTTAAAACCACTAAATGCACGAGGCAAGGACTATGTGACCTAAGTGTAAACGGTCGAAGTAAATATTTTAGTGACTGTGTGTTTAGTAATGTTGTGTTAGCACAAATAGTGGTTTGCGATGACGAAACACAACGACAAGAAGAGCAGCCTGCTGTGCTGGTAAGTTATATAGGCACTACTTAATTAAGACTAGTGATGTTCCGAATATCCGTATCCGTATCCGCGGATATCCGAAGTAAAAAAGAAATCCGTATCCGTATCTGTGTCCGTTACTTTTCGAGCGGATATTTTACGGATCTTTTCAGGTGATTAGGTAGAATTAAAAAACTAATAAATTCCATTCAGACTATTTTTATTTAATTAAATCGAATATTTGGCACCTTTATATTGCAAACATTGAGATAGATAGATCTTTATAATGAGAGAGCAAGTTGACATCACTTTTATGATAATGAAATAACTAAAATATAAGTATTTTTTTCTTATATAATTTTATTGAGATCAATATTATATCAAGTTTTACGTCAATTTATGACAATGAAAAAACTAAAATTGAAATCTACTTTTTAAAGATGTTCCCGGCCGTGGTAGTTCATCGGTACTTTTCTTAGCAGCGTCTTCTTTCAAAAACAAATCATATTCTTCGGAATGTTTTCGTTGTAAATGATTTTTTAAAGAAGTCGTGCCCTTACGGGAATATTTTCCATCACAAATTTTGCACTTCGCAGATTCATCATTTACTAACACGAAATATTTCCAAATTGCACTGGAAAACTTCTTAGTAGCCATTATTTATAATTTGTATCAAAACAATACACAACCGTTATGAGCGCGCCACAGTGTCACACTAAACCGTAACCAAAACAATAAATACTACCCGCGCAATGCAAGTCAAAACATGTCCTGCGTGGCGTTGCGGCGAGCGTACCGTCAACTATCGTTTCAAGGTCGCGAGCGCTGACACTAATCGAATAAGAAAATAAAGATCCGTATCCGTATCCGCGGATCTTGGCACTAAATGTCCGTGTTCAGATCCGTATCCGCGGATATACATTTTTAGCGATCCGGCACATCACTAATTAAGACTACTTATAATTTCATATCTTGTGTGTCCTAGTTGAAGGTTTCTCTTAGACAACTCCATAATGGAACGGAATAAAAAAACATGTCACTAAAATGTAAGCCCGAACACGGGAAAAAAATTAAAGAAAAACAGAAAGAAAATACATTTATTGACCACCAACAAGATACATGTTTACACTGGACAACACAAGAAGACAAAAAAAAAACAAAAAACAAGAACAAATACACAAAGGCTTGACCTCTGCTACTAATGTAACACCCCCCAGGACCCCTGAAAACCTTACTCACAGGCAGAATCACTAAAACACCGAAGTTATTGTTATTTCACCTGCAGGCTGCTCCAGTTCTAGAAATGACTTTAACTTTGCATCAGCAAAGACCAGAGTTTTAGGATTCAGTAAAGTTCTCAGAAATAAAATAAATCTACACATATTTTTAGAGAGGTAAGGCATAGCGATTTATCGCTCGAACTGGAGCAGCCCCACTGGTGAAATACCTCCACCTTACAGAAGACCGTAGCCAAATAACAATCACTTCTGTGTTGTTGTGTTCCTGCGTGTGAGTAAGGTTTCCAGAGGTCCTGGGGGGTGCTACATTAGTAGCAGGGATCAAACCTTCAAGGTAAGGGCGACAAGTCTAGTAACAGATTTATTATGCTGTACTTGTCACCCTTAAGCTAGGACCTCATTACCACTTAACATCAGGTGGGATGAGGTCAATCTTGAAGTGCAATATAAAAAAAAATATGTACCTAGATTTGGATTAAAAATAAACATCAAACGTTTTTCCATTTCATTCATTCGCTAGAACGATAAATGTAAATCCGCCACAAACCTGCAACAGCGCGAATCAATCACTGTGCCCACTGATTTATCGGTTTGATACACAAATCGTAAAAACGTAGAAACGTACACGTGGTAAGCCGCGTTTTTTTGCTGGCGTTTTTTCTTACGTTCTCTTTTACATACAGACTGTTTTTATTTTCGAAAAATAAACGCTGTTTCATATTTGATTATAAAACCGCAATTGCAACATTTCATCTAGAATGGCCATTAATATTTAAAATAAGCTATTTTTAAAGTTCTTCTCGTATAGTGTCCAGCCGAAATTAAAAATTCAGGAGGAAGGAGGGATCCCATTCATGTTCAAAGTGTTCAATATTATTTTCTAATCACATTAATGGAATATTTAAAATGATACAAGTTAAAGTCCTTTTCAGTTTCTGTTTAATGTTCTTGGCTTTTTAAACCTATTTAGCAAACGTGCCCTTTGTGAGGAGCACATAAATTAATAACGTCGGGTAACACCACTTTCGTAAATTTGTTTTATTAAAGGGCAAATGTGATACTGTATCAGTTTCGCATAAATTGGTAAATTTTACATGACATGATTTAATCAAAGAATAATGTATTATTTCTCTTTTGTTACAGTTCTGGGCTTATGTCATCGTCTATTGAAGAGGTAAGTGCTTTAATTAATTCATATTACTGTACATATGTATCGCACCAATCAGTGTCTTGAATGATTTTACGAACACGACGTTAATCATCTTAATATATATAAAAAAAAAATCCCTATTTCCATTGGTCACGCCATCACGCGTGAACGGCTGAAATAATTTCGCTTTTTTTGTTTATTTGTTGTGTTTGTTATTGTCAGGAGAAGGTTATTATGAAAAAAAAATAAAAAAAAATAAAAATAGTCGTCGTTAAGACCGGACATCGTCTGTCGGGTCAGCTAGTTGTTTATAAAATATAGAAACGAAGATAAACCTTTCAAAAGTAATGTTTGCAATGTTTTTTCTTTGATTGACTGGGTTGTACAATCATGACATTCTAATCTCAAACTCAAACTCAAATATTTCTTTATTCAAGTAGGTTACATATAACACTTTTGAATCGTCATTGAATACAATGCAAAGTGATTCTACTTCCGGTTCGGAACCTATATCTACCGAGAAGACACCGGTAAGAAACTCAGCAGATCATTTACAGTATCAGTATCTAACTTATTGCTATGTGTAGCTCACTTTGGACCAAGTCATATAGTTTTGGTTTTCTGGTATTTTGATCTATTCATATAAAGATATTAATGACAGTTTATTGTTCATTTACGTGTTTTATAGCATTTTTTAATCTTACAACACAACCATACCACCATCCACATAAATCTTGTACAATTAAGTAGCAGTAACCGATATTAGTGTTGTCGCGATAACTCGATAACATGCCGTAATATTTATCTCGAGTATGTTGCGCGTACGCAGAACAAAGAGGTGCGTCAAACACCAATTTAAATGATCGCGTAGATCTAAGAAAGTGGAAGACAGGGCGTTTGTATTGCGCTTATTCGGATAATCATTCGAGTCCTAATATTTAGTACTTTTATATAACTAGCGGCTGCCCATGACTTCGCCCGCGTGTATTTCAATTTTCGACACTTAACACATTCTGGACAATGCACACAATATATCTTTATAAATTGTAGCCAATGTGCTTGTTATTCTGATGAATAAGCTTCTAAAATGGTATTGGTCAGGTGGATTTAAAAACAGAAAATGGTGACCACTGGACTATGAGCAGATAATTGCGTAGCCGATTCAACGTAAAACACTAATAACTTATGGTAGGCGATGAATTTTTCTGTTATTTGGATGCTTAGCCTCCGGTAAGTGCCCTCTGCAAAATAGATTTAAAACATACTTTTCGGCCCGTGGTACATTCTTTACAGAAATGCTTGAAAACCACAGAATAGATGACACCTTTGCATCTTGATAGATTTTTATAATGTTTTTTTGCGTCACGCCACACTAGCAAACTTTAAATATTTTAAGGAAACAGAAAAAAATCATTTTCTGTTCCGTTCTGTGGCCACCACCCATGGCCTTCACGTATCGCGCGTGCTGCTCTTCCAACTGGCATTACTAACTTGTCGCTTCTAAACATTCCCAACTCTTTAAACCTCATAATGAGCCAGATGCGTCGCGTCGTGTCGCGCGCCCGCGGAACATTTGTCACGCGTCACTGCGACAGCGGTTTCATAACGAGTAGCCATTAACAAATGGAACTTGTAACCTAATTGTTGTTCTTTGGAAGAGCTTGCGTTTCGTTATTCCTCATTAATTTTCGGATGACGTCGGTATCTTTTGTCCCAGTTTTGCGTAAAGCTAGCGTAGATGTAATGATATCTTCTCAAAGCCAATGCACCTTGCTGTATTCTGCAGATTGATAAATCAACTATTTCCCACAGCATTACCATTAAGGCGATGAGTTCCCTCGGGGGGTTTTAGTGGGTAGGCCTGCCCTTCTTCTCCCTCAAAACATTCCAGGGGGAGATGAGGGGGCTGCTTAATTAGCAGCCATTCCGCCGGTGATGCTGTGGTAGGTCTTCTGTTCCCATGGCATCACCATAAAGGCGATGAGGTCCACCGGGGGGTTTTAGTTGGTATTCTTGCCCGTATAGGGGCAGGGAGTCCCACACACGCCGTCACCTCCCTCAGGTGACGGTACGGTGCGTCAAAGCATTTCCCCCCGCTCAAAAAAAAAATCTTATATCAGGAGAGTCCTATACACGCCGTCACCTCCCTCGTGTGAGGGTACGCCAAGCATTTACCCCGCCAAAAAAAAAGGCTTATCAACTATTCCGATAATAATTCTTACCATAGTAACATGCGTTAAATTTATGTCCAACAGATTTACTGATAAACTTAACTTGGTCCATGATGCTTAGTTACAAACTTATTAATTTAATAATCGTTACATAATTTTAAAAATCGGTCCATTAGTACTTGAGTTTGTGCGTTACAAACATCCATAATACAAATATTTCCGCACTTTGATATTAGTTTATATTTTAAAATCATATTTGAATGATCCCTACAACAGCGTGTTAGACATGACATAGAACTGACGTGTTTAAAATGCGTGTTTACTTTGCTCTCCGAATAATACATGCTTCCAGACAGCCTGATAAATTCACTTGTTGTTTTAGAAACTTTATTTTTAAACAGGATTGCGATAGTTACGAAATCTTTCTATTAGGAAGAAACTATACGATTCTAAAAAGAAGACAAACCCTGCAAAACCCTCCAAAGTAGTAAAGCCACGATTTTTTTAACTAACACCAACTGTAGGGCTTATCTTTGCTGTAGCATCAGCATAGATATTGTACAGTAGGTATAATACCACAGCTACATCGCTTTCCCCTGTAAAAAAATGTTTAAACTAAATTTAAAAGATCTGGAATCGAACAGAGAAAATAAATAACAAGAGTGAGATTTATTTGTGACTAGCTGTGCCCGCAACGTCGTTCGCGTGGACTCCAGGATTTCGATTCTTTTTTATAAAATTAAATTATATTTCTCAAATAAAAGAAGCCTTAGTAGCCTACCCAACTGTAAAAGTCCCGTCAAAATTAGTTCAGCCATTTCAGAGATTATCCGGAACATTCCTTCAAAAGGAGCGTGAAGAAACATCTTGCGGGCCAGTATGGCGATGCTAACGGATAGGATATTTTGATATCAAATCCGTTGTCATCGCGATGTGGGTTCCTCTCTTGCTTACCATCAGGCTGGGAGGAGCCAATATACTGCGCTACTATAAAAAAAAAAGAACAAACAGACAAAAATATTTTTTTTTTTTAATATTACAAACAGACACTTCTTTTTTATTTATATGTATAGAAATCTATTAATATGCATATATTATTTCATTATATATTACTAATAACAAATGCACCTAATATGTGCGTCAGCTGCGAACTGTACAAAGTCTATGCTGACGCTACACTGGCTTCCGCTACGGCAGTTTTTTCTTCAAAAGGAAAGATGTGGTAATCCATAAATGTCCATCACATGGAATTATGGTGTCTTAAATATGACATAAAATATCAGATGGCACCCACGACGCTTCCTGCACAGTATAGTGGTCATTGGAGTATAGAAACGAGCTGGGGAGGATTGGGTTTTTGTAATAGTATGCTATTTCAATAGCTATGATTTT
The DNA here is from genome assembly GCA_037074685.1 of Glyphodes pyloalis. Lineage (NCBI taxonomy): Eukaryota > Metazoa > Arthropoda > Insecta > Lepidoptera > Crambidae > Glyphodes > Glyphodes pyloalis. The sequence goes on from JAYKKO010000020.1 coordinate 9,201,080, forward strand.
ATGGAGCTGCTACAGAATGAGCCACACTCATAGGGAGTCGAATAACTTAATATCATGCGGATTAATTTTGGTTATAAAATAACTTTTGTGAAAAAGAGCGCCGTTTTCCTTTGTTTCAATAATAAATTAAACGACATATGTAACGTGAAGGAAATACAACTAAATTGCGATATTACAAAGCTTAAGTTAGGCTGGCAAAAAATATCACTGGCTCACATTTTTTACTTTTTTAGTTCAGTTCACAATAAACATTATTTGTGCTGACACAAAAAAGAATTGTAATCACCTGACTTCTTATGAGTTTACCTTAAATATGTTTTAGAATTAGATGTTGCTGACAGTACATACATAGAGAGATCACATTTGCCTTAATCATTACTTTGAAAATCAATAGTTCTCCTAATTTTTATGCTTGTAAGCTTTTTCCTGCTACTTTTTTCGTGTAGTTTCAGAAATAGAATCATGTGTCTTAATCTTATTATCATCAATATAGTAAAATTAGCAGAATTTTTAACACAGTAAGATTTCGTTTGGAGTTTTCTTACTGTCATTGATCGGATCATACTTCCTGTGTCTGGGCGATCGTGTACTGTTAACCTTTGTAATATTTCGGGAATATTGTAAAGTGACGGCAAGGAAGAGTTAATTCGGGACATCCTGTCCTGTCTCTTCAGACCATGTAGGAAGTCTTAGATACTTGTATCAGTGGTTTTAAGAATGTCTTTGGTTAAGATAAAATACTATTATTTTTACTAATAGTGGAAAACGTACTCGAGTCTGGTTGTGATGCCATCAATGTTTCTGATTGCTGTAACATAAATCCTTAAACTACATACCATAGAATCAGAGAATGTATGTGATACTGCCCAACATTAAAAATAACCAGTGTGATCTATGCAAGTACTTAATATCAGCTAAGCATCTTGGTAGTCAGTATATGTCATTCATCTCTCTTACTACATATTAGTTTCAGTGAAAACAACTTTATGTGATTTTATATAATTATTTTATTGTATTTATGAGTTGAAGTTTTTGCACGGCCGTACCCAATATCCGACGTCTATTTAAAAGTTGTCAGGAAGAGACCGCCTTCTTCAAGGTCTCGCCTGAAAACCAGCGCTGATGTGGCACTGTGCTGCAGCAGCTCATGCTGAGGCTGAGACCTTATTGGCACATTATCATTTAAATAATTTTGAACCTACTGTATGTAAAAAGTTTGTGTGAGCCAATAAATGTTTTTTCTTTCTTTCTTCTTCTTTCTTCTTATGATAATCTAATTTTACTACTCTGTTAAACCAATATCTGTAAATGTTTTGTGCAATAAAGTATATTTCTCTTTAAAATTCTTCTACACTTTGTTTTTGTTTAGTAACTATACATCTATGGGATTCATCGTCGCATTTCAATGTTTATAAATCCACCTCCAAACTAAACTCCAAAGTAAAAATAACGCTATAATTAGATCCTTTATAATTTCCTTTAAAAGCTGTTCCTGACTAATCTATTTATCGCACTAATTGACCGCGCGTGTCTTTTAGTTTCCTCCCTGTATAAATAGCACAATCCATACATTACACCAGTATGGAAAATAGCATAGGAAGTACAGAAACGGTACTTGCAAGTTTCTATAATACTTAGGACCTTTTTAGGGTTCCGTAGTCAACTAGGAACCCTTTTAGTTTCGCCATGTCTGTCTGTCTGTCCGTCCGAGGATAATCTCAGAAACCGTTTGCACTAAAAAACTGAAATTTGGTACAAATATGTATATTAATCACGCCAAAAAAGTGCAAAAAAAAAAAAAATGTTAGGGTACCGCCCTACACGTAAATTGTTTTTTTTTAATTCAAACCCAACTTGTGATATATCGTTAGATAGGTATTTAATAATGAACAGGGGTTTACTAAGATCATTTTTTGATAATTTTAATATTTTGGGTAATAATCGCTCCAAAAGAAAATAAAATTGTGTCCCCCCCCTCTAACTTTTGAACCATAAGTTCAAAAAGTATGAAAAAAAGTCTAGAATATAGAACTGCATAAAGGTTTTCTAAGAAAATTATTTTGAACCTGGGTTTAATAGTTTCTGAAATTTTGAAAAAATATTTTTTTAATGTATACTACCTATGTCGAGTCAATGTTACTCACAGATACCCCATTTTTGTAACTTTAAGTGGGGATACTTAAGTATTGTGATGCACTGAAAACTACGGAACCCTACACTGAGCGTTGGCCGTTTTTTTTGTTTTAGCAAAGATTTGGGGCTATGCCGTTCTGATGAACTGTAACTGCGATCTATTGTGAATCGCCATCAATTTAAAGTAACTCCTTTGGCCAGGTTGATTCTAGAAGGTCTAGTATTTTCCTGACTTTCAGAGTTTTAGTTTCTCCGGTTAAGCTCTATGCCGTCTCAGGTGTATGCTTCGTTAACCTAAGATCTTACAAGCCGCTCCATATAGGGCTAATTCTCGTTTCGTTGAGAAAATTTTAGTGTTCTCCTGATATACTGATTTCTCGACCATTTCTTCAAAACTTCTGGACTGTGCTATTTATTAGATTGTGTTCATAGTGAGATGAAAAGAAAAGCACAACGTGACCAAAACTAAAATAAAACTGATCAACTTTGAAGTTGAATTTGAGAGTTTTTAACTGAAGATGATCGTAAAATTTATTTGAGTGCTGAGTAAGTTATGGGATACAGGTTGCTTTTGGAAAATATTATTAGGAATGAAATAGAAATAAAGAATGTGATTAAAAAGTGAATATTTAGACACGTTTCGTGGTTCGTCATGTCCCATATGGACTTTAGGCTGAAATATAGCATGAAAAACGAATTGAAGTTGAAGCAAAATATATGAATTTTATTTGTTACATTTTCAATACTTTAAATGTTGTGCCGCCCATGTTCGTACCATAAATAAAATGATAACGCATTGGCTAAGATAGTCGCCTGAAGCGTAAATTCTTGTGAAGAGTGACAACATTTCCCGTCCGAACAATTTGGGAAACGAAATCTTCTAAATTACCGTAGGTCCCGATAAGCCGTAGGTGATAAGAAGCTAAAGCACTTGTATTACAGAAATCAGAAACAAAGACGGTACCATAACACCCAGACTCGAGACAATATAGAAAAGTACTTCTTAAGGGACTTTAGGGATGTCGCGATGCCAAAGTCTAGGCTACGAAGGTTATGTCTTAGCTAAGGAGGATAAGGTTCTAACATTAGACCATTTGACAGTACCAACGGTGAGACATTTGGTTAAATTTGTTATTGGGGTGTAAATATTTATTATTGCGTGTACCGGGACCACCCATGCATTGGGAAACGTCAAAGGAAATTCGAATACCAGACTCCCACATACAAGTCTATTAGAGATATGTGCACGTCATCTGAATGTCACGAGGTAAGGTGCGTAGTCTAACGACTGGGTGAAGCTTATGCCGCCTCTACACGGAGACAGATTCGACTGCAGATGGCATCGCGATGGCGTCCGCCGACTTGTAGAGGGTGTGATTTTTTTTATTTTTATTTTGCAATTCAAGATTGACCTCATCCCACCTGATGTTATGAGGTCCTAGCTTAAGGGTGACAAGTACAGCATAATAAATCTGTTACTGTTGTCGCCCTTACCTTGAAGGCTTGACCCCTGCTACTAATGCAGCACCCCCCAGGAGCTCTGGAAACCTTACTCACACGCAAGAACACAACAACACAGAAGTGATCGTTATTTGGCTGCGGTCTTCTGTAAGGTGGAGGTATTTTACCAGTCGGGCTGCTCCAGTTGGATATAAATACTACTTTTTCCGAGGGATTCGATTCTGAACGGTGCAGCAGTGGTAGCTTCAAATATAGCTTTGATATGTAGCAAAGTATGAATAAATAAATGAATTCAGGAATTATGTGATTTTTAAGTAGTTTATTGAGTGATACGAAAATCTTGTTTAGAATGTCACATTAATTTGTTTGACAGATTTAATAATGATATCCATTAATTAATGTCTAGGAAGACAAATATTATTTTTAAATTTTACTTGCGACCTCATTTTCAGATCGTACGTACACCAGGCATTTTCTTAGTTATTTTTAGGAAATTAGGTTTAATTTTGAAACAGACACTAAAAGATGGTTAACACTTACTGAATAATCACTACAACGCCCAGACTCGTGACAGTATGGAAAATACAGCTTTCCATATTGACCCAAACGAAATCGAACCTGGGCCCTCACAGATGGCGAGCCGCCAAAGTCCGGCCCGCTCGCCTCTCGGCAACGAGGGCCGTCAAATATTCATACCTTATCGATAATAATTGTACGATAAAAGCTTAATAATGATAAGGGAATAACTGAAGATACATAATAATTCCGGTCAAAATCATACCGCGCCTTTTTCGGTTAAAAGCAAGTGAGTAGCAGTCGTAATGGCTACTAAATGGATGACGTCACGAGTGTTCCTAATCTCGGAATTACATCGTAATATTTTAATTATGAACAAACATTTCCAAACAACTCATTCATTCAACTGCCCACATGGAAGCCCACATGAACTGTCATTCATTCACGTGAGCTGACTCATACGCCTTAGTTACGCTGCCATTAGGACGGACCACAGGCAGGAGGAAAACTAGTTTACAATAGCTATTGTCAAGTGTGAGTCTCGCTAGCTCAAAAAGGAGCCAAACGCTATCTTTACGACCACTTGATTCGCTAATGGATTTTATAAATAAATTAACATATAATTATCAATCCCTACTAATATTATAAATGCGAAAGTAACTCTGTCTGTCTATCTGTCGGTCTGTGTGTCTGTTACGCTTTCCTGCTTAAACCTCTCAACCGATTTTGATGAACTTTGGTATAGGTATACGTTGAATCTCAAGAACGGTCATAGGCTACTTTTTATTAGAAAATAAGGGGGGGAGGGGGGTAATACCACCTTTGGAAGTTTATGTGGAAAAATGTTTATTTTTGAAGTTAGAGATATGAAATTTGGCACAAATATAGCTCGAAACTTGGATTAAAATATAGACTACTTTTTGTTTCGAATATTAGGGGAGAAAGGGGTAAAACCAAAAAAAAAAGAATGTAGTCCACGCGAACGAAGTCGCGGGCACAGTTAGTAGTTTTTTAAATAAATTAACATATAATTATCAATCCCTACTAATATTATCAATGCGAAAATAACTCTGTCTGTCTGTCTGTCTGTCTGTCTGTATGTATGTCTGTCTGTCTGTCTGTCTATCTGTCTGTCTGTGTGTCTGTTACGCTTTCCTGCTTAAACCTCTCAACCGATTTTGATGAACTTTGGTATAGGTATACGTTGAATCTCAAGAACGGTCATAGGCTACTTTTTATTAGAAAATAAGGGGGGGAGGGGGGTAATACCACCTTTGGAAGTTTATGTGGAAAAATGATTATTTTTGAAGTTAGAGATATGAAATTTGGCACAAATATAGCTCGAAACTTGGATTAAAATATAGACTACTTTTTGTTTCGAATATTAGGGGAGAAAGGGGTAAAACCAAAAAAAAAAAGAATGTAGTCCACGCGAACGAAGTCGCGGGCACAGTTAGTAGCTTATATTTGTGTCTCTATACTTGTGATCGTATTTTGTATGCACGGAAAAACTATACGGTTCTTCCCAAAAAATAAAATACCAATAGCTATAACATCAGAAATAAACAAAAGCTTACGGGTCAAAACGTGAAAGCATGTTAGTAGTTAGTACGAACTAGAACTATTAGTACTTACTTCGACGTTTCGGTTAGGTTGCACCAACCGTGGTCACGAGCATATGGCTTTGATTCTTTGGCTTAAGCACTTGTGTTACAGAAATCAGAAGTTGTTTCTATAGATTAAGCGCGGAACCCTAAAATTGTATTCAGTGATAAAACAGTCGGCAAAACGGAGTATATTATATTAAATTATAACATATCTCGTGTTTACGATAAACAGTGCAAAAATAGTCTTTCATCAAATTATTCAGCTAATTTGTAATATAATTTATTAAATTTATATAGTTTGTTTGCGTAAACTGTGCTATTTAATGAAGTATCCGCTAAAAATGTGAGCCAGACATGCATTTGCGTCTACAAACCTATCGAGAATACTAACGGAATACGTACTTGTGAAACACTAATGTGCAAATATATACAGATTTAGAAAGTATAAACTGTGTAAATTAATAAATATTATATGCCGAAATTGTAGGTCAGTTCTGAAACCTAGAAAAAAATGCCAATTTATTGATTTATTAGGTACCGGACAGTTGTTGTGGTGGTTCTTAAAAATGTTCCCACAGCATTACCATTAAGGCGATGAGGTCCCCCGGGGGGTTTTAGTGGGTAGGCCTGTCCTTTTTAGGGCAGGAGAGTCCCACACACGCCGTCACCTCCCTCGGGTGACGGTACGGTGCGCCAAGCATTTCCCCCCCCAAAAAAAAAAAGGTACCGGACAGTGCTTTACTCACGTGCAATGTAGGCATCTGAATTTTTCCAATTTTAATAATAATAATATATAGATATGTATAATACTAATAAACTCTCCTCTTAATTCATTATTTTCATTTAGTATTTGTTTAATTTTGAAGATCTTAGCATAAGGATTAGTGTCCGACCGAAATTTCGGTTTCGGTTTCGGCCAGTTTCGGCCAAAAAATCAAGTTTCGGCCCGAGTTTCGGTTTCGGCCAAAAACGGCCGAACCTTTCGGCCGCGCCGAAACTTACAAATAATGTATTTTTTTCACTTTATTTATAGGGTAGTTAAATTTTCAAACAGAATTTCTGTAACTGTGCTGATATTTCATTGTGATAAATCTTTGAAAGTAAAAATCTGTAATTATACGTCGGCGAGATATTAATTTTAGAAAAAAACGGGCATACTAAAATTTTTTCGACTTTTTAAGGTTTTTTTTTATAAAAGGTTCGGTTTCGGTTTCGGTTTCGGCCGAAACTACAATGAAACCGAACATTCGGTTTCGGTTTCGGTTTCGGCAAAATAACATGTTTCGGTCGGTCACTAATAAGGATAAATCCCGGGAGCGGCTTTGTTTAGTTCTATCTGCACTAATAATATAATGAGGAAAAAGATTTGTATTTTTGTATGTTTGTACTGAATTAAATCAAAAACTTCTGTGCCGATTTCAAAAATTTCAAAAGTTATATTTTTTGCTGGAAAATACTTATTTAACCCGTAAGAAGCCTTGGACGTTAGCTAGTGTAGTTATAAAACAGGATTAAACTAAAGTTTCATCATAATTAAATTAACATATAGAATGGAAGCACAAAATTTTAGTATCACTAAAAAATAAATCATTTAAACTTCTTCAGTGCTAAAGGTCACACATGTAAATACCTTCACAATATTATCGCTACTAAATCACTCTGACGGCACTAATAAACATATAAAATAATACACTTGAATAGCAAAACATATGTCGTGTGTAAACAAGATGAGTGCACAAAAACTGAATTTGGAACGAAAACCAGAAATTGTTGTGCTTTCTCGCACGAGACCCGATGTGGGTAGGGTTGCAACTGTCTTGTCGGTATGACAGCCCCGTTCCTCCTAGCGGACCAGGCGGCGGAAGAACTGAGGAGATTTTTCGGTCCTCTGAGGGCGAATGGGATTGGCTTAGAACTTTCTGCCAGTCCCGCTTGTCCCTCAGAGCCAAGGGGGACTAATAAGTAGCCGTGAGAGCAGCTATGCCGTAGATTGCGCTGTGGCAGCTTTAGATTTATCTGTATGCCCCTTGGAGCCCTCTCTAGTTAATAGGCGGGGAAGTCCCCATACGCCGATGCCTTTCCGAAGACAGAGGCATATTACCCCTTTTAAAAAAATATAGTAGAATAAGATTATGAGAGCTATTATTATCGAGCAAAAATAGGCAAACGTTTCTTGTATTGGAACCTTTTAAATATTTATTTTATTGTTTTTAGAATTTATTGTAGGGGCAATGGGAATAAATTATTTATGAACAATTTATGTGTCTTGTCTATCGCAGTTCTTGAGATTAAGTTTAGTAAACACATATACAAGAGGCGATGTCTAAGTAAAAGTGTTCATACCCGATGGGTAAAACGCCGAGCCGCTACACAAATAACAGATAGAAAACTTACCTCAGGTATTCAATTTTATTTATCGAGTATTGAGATTGTAGAGTATTTTCATGTTGCTCACAAGTTTGTTTGCTTTCTACACGTAGTATCTCATCTGTCTAGCTAGCTATCAAATTGAATCCAAAACCATTCAATATTCTAAGAGCCAAAAGAAGACGCATCCAGACTCTCCACTCTGTAATATTATTTAATTAGCTTTTGCTTGCTAATTCGCCCGGGTTATTTCGTGATAAAAATGTCCTATATTGTTTTCTAAAAGTGATCATTCCTCTTCTTACCAAAATCGTAGTTTTTGCGCGAAATAGTAGGTAACAAACACATGTCCAAATATCTAGACATCCATCCATTCTTGCATACTTTCACGTTTAATATAGATAGGATAGGATAGGATATCTTTAGAGAGGTAGGGCATGGAGCAGCCCGACTGGTGAAATACCTCCACCTTACAGAAGACCGCAGCCAAATAACAATCACTTCGGTGTTGTTGTGTTCCTGCGTGTCAGTAAGGTTTCCAGAGCTCCTGGGGGGGCTACATTAATAGCAGGGGTTAAGCCTTCATAGTAAGAGCGACAAGTCCAGTAACAGATTTATTATGCTGTACTTGTCGCCCATTTTCTTTTTTTTTTTTTGGGAGAGAATGCTATCTTTCGCACCATATCGCCGCCGTGGGGACGGCAGTGACGTGTGTGGGACTCCCCCGCCCAGAAGAGGCGGGGACTACCCGAACTAAAAAGTCCCCCCACCTTCTCATCGCCTATTGACGGCGCCATGGGATATCGGGCCACCCATGACTGCCACGGCGCCGTCGGCGGAATCGCTGTCCCTACGGGGCGGCGTCACCAGGTTCCCCTTGGATGGTCGGGGGACTGGCGAGAATGGCCGAAGGTGCTAAACCGTTCCCGCGCATCTGCGGAAGACCGTGCAAGGCCGGCCGGGGTTTCCCCACACCCGCGGTCGGCTGGTCCCCGATACTTGTCGCCCTTAAGCTAACCTCATTATCACTTAACATCAGGTGGGATGAACTCAATCTTGAAGTGCAATTTAAAAAAAAATAAGTACTAAATTGCCACCCCTAATCCTACGGGACTAAAATAAACCGTTTCGAATGGGCAACGGAGAGCGACAGTACAGATTAGCGCGTTGGGCCCGGCAGGCAAGGCTGCGGTTAACAAACAGTGGACGAGTAGTTAAAAACTATTGTGAAAATAATGTGTTCGACGTCGATACATTTCTTTTGAGTGATTTGTGTACCGAAATTTTGGATGCTCTGAAAAGTGTAAAGTAATTATGGCGTGCTTATCGTAGAAAATGCATTTTTTGTAAAATAACTTGAGAATCCTAAACGAAAAAAATTCATAGTTCTGTCGCTTTGCGTGTATATTGGAGTCAACTTTTTATTTAATTTAATTTTACTATTGCGCTAATATACGGTAAAGTCGGTTTTAAAAAAATATTAATAAAAATAGATAATAATAATAATAAAAAAATAATAATAAATTAAAAAAAAACCGGCATTCCTTGATTTCTCTAGGATGCCATCATCACATCCTGGTTTCCTTATCATGGTACTGATATTAATATCTCAAAAAAAACCATTCACAAATGATGCAGTTATCCGCGAACACACACAAAAAATATATGGGGTCAAATTGAGAACACTACTTTTTTCTTAAACCTTTTAAAAAGTAGGACCACTTGTGACCCTAGAATTCACTATGAACACTGCGCTAACATACACGATTGCTAGGTTTTAACTAGAGGTCTATGAAATAGAAAAAACTAGCTAGTCCCCATAGTAAGCTTAAGCCTGTCCTGGGGAAAATAAATTAGAACGCAAAATGTTTTATAATTTTAAAAAGGGAGAAAAAAAAAAGTTTGCGTAAATCCTTTCCATTAAAAAGATATAGTAGCTGTTCTTTAACAAATAAATCATTAACTGTCAGCATACGATACCTAAATAAAACTTATCTACTCGTACAATACATCTGTTTGAAAGAAAGGCATTTCAATGCCGGCTTTGATACATTTTACGAGTGTTTACGAGCTATAAAGGGCACAATGACGCATTTTGCGGCCGAAATGATAAATATGAGAGTTGATAATAGTAACATCTTTGGGTTCATAAAAAAAAACAATAAGATTCTAGGTTGCGTAACTGCGAGCTTCAGTGTATAAAATAACCGCTAATTGGACTCTTGGGCATTTAAAGAATTGTCTCGAGAAGTGCTGAAATGTCTCCTGTTCGATGTAATGACAACTGAGGTATACCGCAATCATAACACATTGACCATTTCTTATGACGAAAGTAGCAAAAAAGCATGCGGTCGGCCTGGTGGTAGGTCGCCCCTTTTTTAAAGGGGGGATGAATTGGCGCATCTTACCGCTGCATCGGGGAGCAGGGCGTGTAATACTCTCCCGCTCTGAAAAGAGCAGAGCATGCCCACTAAAACCCCCCCGTCTCATCCCCTAGTAATAGGTCCATAGCAGTGGTGGTAGGTCTTGGGATACTTGTAATATCAGTGACGTCGCAAATGTGTTGGAATCTCTTGAAAACCCCACAAAAATCGAGACCACTTTTTAAATGCCAATTCACTGGAAGTAGTTTACTTCGTAAAATATGAGGGGCGAGCACAGAAAAACAAACTTTGCTGTTCCTCTCGACCCTGACTTCTAAGCACCACGTGCCGTCTTTTAAATTATCTGAGCAAAAAATATTAGCTGTAGGCCTTTCCACCATTGTGAAATGTTGGCCAATGCTGTAATCTTATCGAGATCAGACATTTATGCAACATTTGGTGGTTCTTGCACTTTTTATTTCGTCACTCTAGTATTCCAACTCAAAATAAAGAAGTCCAAACTCAGAATACATTAATTTCTATACTAATGATAAAGATAGAATAACTATCAAGTTCTGGGAAGTAATATCTTCAGGATTGAAACAATTGGTCTTGTTCTAAATCTACTGTCAATATTATAGAAGCACAATTTCTCAGTGCTCAGTTTAATTGTGAATGGAACACCAACTTTTTATGAGACCTTTATGAGCTACTATTGTATATGTACGGTTCCAACGAATGTAACCGCGAAAATTTGGTTTTATTGTATGTCAGTATTTCACGCAAAATATGATTATGAATGTGTTTGAATAAAATTTGGGATCCATACTGTTTAGAACAGAATAGGAAAATTCTTTATTCATGGAACTTTTACAAAAGCATTTATGAAACGTTAGATTAAGTTTAGAAAAAATATAATGTATTACGTCTTACAATATTAAAATACAATCAAAATAATTCTTCACAAAGTCGTTAAAATCTAATTCCAAGCCTTGTCGTGCAACTAGTGCATCCGTTGTTTAAGGCTACCGTGCCAAAATGCAATTCTTGCCTGCCCCATCCAAAAACACTTAGCCGATTAATTTATCGGCAATTCTTTTTCAAGCGTCGTGCGCCGTGAAAATTACGAGTCTGAAATATGTGCGTAGGCGCACGTCTGAGTGGTGTCGTAGCGAGATGTTCTCCAGAAATTATGAGAGTCAACATCTAGGCTCTATGGAAATTATAACTCTTGTCTCCGACCAATGTATTTATTTATGTTTTGTATACGTGTGTCTCAGTGGGGCTTTTACACTTACTGTATTCTTCTTGCTTGGCATTTGATGCGCTAAGATGGACTATAATATGTTTATTAAACACTATTCATAGTTGGTTTCACAATTTTTCTCATCAGATTATTTAAGATCTTTAATTTTATCCTTTTATTCGTACTATTTTATTAGCTGCCGTTAAATTTCCAAATGTTCCAGTTACCAGCTCAAAACTAGTGTAATTTATTATTTTCGGCAAAGAGGAAATGCTTACGTGACCGTCACCCTCTGTGGGAAACAGAAAGTGGCGTGTCGGGCTCGCACCGACTAAAACCCCTTTGGTAGCCAACGCTGCGCAGTTGTGGGGGAGTCGGGATCCCTTGCGAATTATGTGCAGGCTCTCCCACCGCGGCTGCCGCTAAGCTACCAATACTTTGCGGTTTATTGTTCTTATTGTAAGGTCGTAGTTAATTTACCTTAGCTCGAGCTGTCGTCATAAGATTCGAGCTGTAATCCAACTGCACCGGGAATCTCACGTACTTTTAATATAGAGGGCGTGGATTTGCTTGATGAAGTTAGGCCTTTTCGGCTAGTTAGGTCGATGTACAAACGCTACTATAACCATGAGATAGCCTCAAGGATTTACCCCGGATCAACGCAAGAAAAGTACAGAACGAACAGTCCCGACTTTCCCAACCTGATCAACGATCCAGTTCAGTGTCAAGAGCATTCCGTATAAACGCGTGTTTGATAAACTTCGGACGTAAGCTCGGTTGCGTAGGCGCAGCGTAATTATAGCTCTCCGCGTAGACGACTCGTCTTGCCGCGGGAGTGGCTCGGAGAAGTGAGGATGTCCTGGGATGATTAAGAGACAAAGAATGGAGCGGAATAGGGTCAGTAGGATACTTCGTCTACCCAAGTTATGATTCTTTTCAGCTTTAAGCGAACTCTGGTTGTTCTTTCTTTTGGATACCGAGCAGGGATGTGAAGAATCTTCCAAACCGTAACTGGATTATTCAACTCCAGAGATTAAAATATCCCTTGAAAGTTATAATATTTTCAAGTTCTGACAAGAGTCTCCAAGCTCTGTTGTACCCTGGCACTGAGAGTTCATTAAATATTATATATTCTATGTGATTTATCGATTAAAATAATCAAATGATCAGCAAAGAAAGCCAAATCCAAAGATAATGCCAATTTATATGCAGAACATTCCTGCATAACATAAATATTTTCAAAATACTCCTTAAAGGCCATTATGGGTTCATTTGGAAGTAATAATCTAAGTATTATGTTTTATCATACCTATGGTGATAGTCTGTCAATTATGTGAAGCCAAATCATCTTCACCAACATCTTGGGCTCACGCCCCTCATCCATCAATATTGCTTTTCTGGTAACCATTAAACCTTTACAAGTTGCTAATTTAACAAACGATTGTGGAACTCACGAAACTATTGGTGTACGATGTGGGCGGGATGCACGCAATTTTATTACAAGCTGACTCATTGAAGAGCATTCTGTTGCACCACTTCGAAAACAATAAATACATTTACAGCATAGAAAGAATGCTAATAGTATTCTTGATCTGAGCTTGGATCCCGTTTGTGGATTTAATACAGAGCCCAGGGTCCCCCCAAGGCTTAAGAATCCGATTTGGTGAGCATGACTATTACGATACGACCTCTAGACCAGAGAGGCAAGTGGGCTTAACTGTTGCGTCAAGGTCTCTGACGTCCCGGGTTCAAATCTCAGCCGGTTCAATATAGAAAAGGATTTTTTCTGTATTTTCCCAGACCGGGGTGTTGTGGTAACGTTGTAGTTTCTGATTGCTGTACCACAAGTCCTTTAGATACTTACAATAGAATCAGAAAAATGTATTTGATGTTGTTTAAATTTTATATTTATTTATTATTGGCGAGGAAAAGACGGCAATACCGTCTTTTCCTCGCCACCCATCATTGAATGCTGCTAAACGGCTCGCTAACAATAAAACTCTATCAAAAACAATATTATTATAGAACTAAGTTGTAATGTCTCACTAACTTACATATCTAAAGAAGGGTACTCCCGTGTTGCGTCTAATATATCTTATAACGCATCATGAATTCATAGTGATAAAATCTGGGTAGTAATAGGTCCGAACTGGTAGAAGAAAGAAAGAAAGAAAGAAAGAAAGAAAGAAAGAAAGAAAGAATGAATGAAAGAAAGAAAGAAAGAAAATACATTTATTGACCACGACACACAAGATACATGTTTACACTTGTCAGCACAACACGACAAATAAAATAAAAACAAAACAAAAAGTACAGAAAAAAGTAAAACAAAAACAAACATGAAATAGTTGAAAAAACAAAAAACTAAGTGTGTGGTCAACTAGGCCACACCTCAGCTGTATGCTGCAGCGATGCAAGGCTGCTGCAGCGCTGGTATTATGGTGCAGCCTATTTGAGTGACGCTTAACACAAGATATATATATCTTGTGTTAAGCGAAGAATATATATATAAATAAAATAAATTGATTAAATAACAAAGAAAAAGAAGACAAACCAGCAGAACAAAAATAAAGAAAAAGAAGAAAACTATAGTCTATAGTGCCACATATGTCAGGTCACATTGTTCTTTTTGATTCATTGATAAACAGTATTTTCTAAAGTTTATAGAGATAAACAAAATAACTTAAATCTCAATCTTGAGGGTGTCACACATCACCTGCGTTATTGCCAAGACGTCTTCATATTAGACCAAGAGTCCTATGCTCGATCCTGCGGGCATCTATTTTTGACGACCTTAATTTTGAATTAAATTTGCTATTGTTTACATAATTTTCTTTAAAATAACGTACATTTGTTTAATTTTGATATTAAAATTGATTTAATATCAAAATTAATTATCTAAAAAAGGAATATCGCTAGCATTCTGGAAACGCTAAACTCAAGTGCAGACTAGCTTTTGTAAATAGTTTGTACTTATTAATTTTTTAACAATTTTTTTTGGTTTTTTTACTAGGTAAATAGCTTTGCTAAAGTGGATAACAATATACAAGAAAATTTAGAGAAAAAAAATATTTATTTGCTTGTCACATAGTACATAAGGTGTTACAATTTAAGAAGTACATTGTACACATGACTCCCCGTTGGGTCACTGCAACAGAGATTCATAAATGAATGAATCTAAATAACTAAAATTATTAAATTACTTTATCGTCAAATATTTATCATCAAAAAAATCTTGTAGGGTATAGTAGACTTTCAAAAGTAGGTGTTCCTTTAAATGATTTGTAAATAACCTCAAATTATCAAAACATTTTTAGGCAACGTATTTCATTAGCAATGAATGAATGATGGATTACCATTGAATACTTCTTCAACATTTATTTAAAATGTAGTTCGTAAAAACAACAGATGCCTGCAAAATCAGACGGTGGGATCTTAGCCTAACTTTATTATTACTTGCAGCCGTTTTACTAGCTCCAGAATTTATTGCTCAATTTATTCCCAAGGGCTATTTTCATGCGACAGTTTTAGTATTAGATGTGGATTTAAAAGTGTATTTTAAATTTGTTTGCTGCCGACGGAAAATGGTTTGTCATTGTGCCTTAGGATATAATTTGATTCATAATTTGGCGACCTCCGTAGCCGAGAGGAAGGCAGGCCAGATTTTGGCGTCTCTTCAACTCTGAAGTCTCGGGTTCGATTCTTGATTGGAAATCGAACTTTGCTATATTGTTTCGGGTCTAATACTGATAAGCTGCACTTCGCAATACCTGGTCGGGGTCGCTTCCAACGCGGGGGGATACTAGTCTTGCAAGGGTTGAAAAGTGAAAGAGATTTTAACGTAGTTTCAGGCGCTACGAAGTAAAGTATCTGATACAATTCTGCTTGGTTCAGGTGGCATTCGGATTAAAATGCCTTGTTCATAAAATGGTTTTCAAATTCTAATTTCGTATCGGAGGTGACGGCGTGTGTGGGACTCTGCCCTGAGAAGTGCCGGACTACCCACAAAAACCCCCCATGGAATTGCAACTGTTTACCTAAACGTGCTGTCGGTCATACTTACATTGATTTTTTACCTTTACCCTGTTCAGATGTATGTTTTATGTGCTACATAAGTAAACAAATCTTATATATAAAAACGAATCGCTGTTCGTTAGTCTCGCTAAAACTCGAGAACGGCTAGACCGATTTGGCTAATCTTGGTCTTGAACTAATTGTGGAGGTCCAGGGAAGGTTTAAAAGGTTAGAAATTAAAAGAAAATAGGCGTTACGAAGTTCGCCGGGACAGCTATAAGAAATAAAAATTAAGCTCCTTAATTTTGGTACACATAATCACCAACTTAATTATTCTCGCAGCATTGAGTTATAAATTCAACAAAAAGGCAATGAAAAGTGCAGTGGAAACGTGTTGTAAGATCGCACTGGAATTGGGATATTACTGATAACGTTTATAGAACGTAGTGAATGAGAGTTCAAAGACCAAGTGAAGAGATAGTAGATACAGTATATTGGTGTGACAGTATGTCTGTGTGGCTTACTTTGGTGAAGAGTTCTCATTGGGGCAACGCGCTCAGCTGTTCACCGAAACCTTTGTTTGTAAGTTATACTGTCAGTTGACCTCCTTAGCCGAGAGGCGAGCTGGTTCGATTCCCGGTCGAGTCAATATGGAAGACGAACTTTTCTTCATTGTCTCGGGTCTAGGTGTTGTGGTTACGTCGTTCTTTCGTAGTTTTTCAAATCTATGCTTACGTAAGAACAGGCAACGAGAAACCTACTTTGTTACTTAGTGACTGAAGTTGACAAATTCGTCTCTCATGGAAACATATAATAATTCCATACCAAATAGTGAAGTATTTTGTATATTTCACTAACAAGATAACATTCCTTGTGCAGGTAAAATCATGTCATACTATATACGAACCTTATGTCCTGATCATAAGAATTTACATCGAACTGCAAATGTATCGTGGTGTGTTCTCGACCGTACCATTCCTCTCGCAATTTGTTTAATAAACGACGAGCAAGTTTGCAAACAAACCGACGAAAGAGCATGGCGTTAAATTGCATAGCAGCCGAGAATGTACAATGCTAATCGTGAACTGACAAACTGCGTGAACAGTTTGGACTCTGCCTATTTTATACTCTTACTTGTTTTGTTTAATAAAGAACTCTGTTTGTCAACAGTTGCAAGTTCGCCATTCGCGAGGAGAGTCTGTGCCAGAAGACAAACTCAGCGACGAGAGCCGACCACTCAGCCACATCTCCGACCTCAGCACTCCGAATATTTGTAAGTACACCTCACAATGCTCCCTTGGAGTGGAGACCCCCTTTTTAGGGTTAAGCCTATTGGTAGGGTAACCTTTTTGAAAGGTTACCCAATCAGTAGAGTAGGGATATATATATATATATATATATATATATATATATATATATATATATATATATATATATATATATATATATATAGGGTTACCCTGGTGATTGGGTAACTTTTTGTTACCTTTTGTATGGGTTACAACAACTTACCATTAATGAAGTGTTACCCTATTGGTTGTTTATCTTCTTTACCCGTCTCTTTGTCCATACGCTCTTATTCGATGTTTCATATTAAACCAATAAGATGCCGTACGATAAAGGAAGAAAGTCGTAAGAAGCGTAATAATATGTTTTATGATTTGAAACCCTATGATTTGTCAATATGATTAGCTTATCAAGGGTTATTATACTGACATAACCGAATATTTCTTATGCCCACGAATAATAAGGGCGGTGCAAAGTCGAAAGTGTGAAATATAAAATATTTTGTCTGGATAGTTCGTAATGATTACTTATGTTTGCTAATAATCACGAGTACGTTCTTATATTTACATTATACAATCTTTCCATATGGTCAATTTCAGCAAAATAAATCCCTTTTAGCACGTTCAGTAGCTATTTGTCGTTTTATTTTGAGGGTGCTCAATAGTCTCCCGGGTGCCAACCTATGCTACGCCGCCGCTGTACCGAACGCAGGGTTCAGAATATTTTTTGTGTCTCATTATAGAAACTTGAACGTTAATATCTCGTGTTCCGTTCCAGTATCGCTCAGCAATGCCCCGCGCCGCAGCCGTCGCGGGGTCGCGCCGTACTCGGACGCGTCCAGGCCGCTCACCCGGTACCTGCCCGTGGACAGGGATGACTTCGACTTGCGGAGACACGTCGAGTCCGCTGGTGAGTTCATGTGTCAGCACATCCGTAGTTCGCCCCCGTAAATGTAGGCCTAGGAACGTCCTCCCAAGCCCTGACGACGCCATTACGGTCGCCATGGCCGAAGCCAAGCAGCTCGCTCGCTATACCGTCCGGATGTAAAACTTTTATGTATAATAGCATTTGCCCACGACTTAGTCCGCGTGGCGTGTTATAAAAAAGAAATCTTTGATAATTATGTATGTTAAATTTCAAGCGTCTAACATAAGCTGTTTAGATTTTTTATACAAAAGGATTTTCCTGCTAATTCCCGTTCTCGTGGGAATTTCGGGAATAACCTAAGCTGCGTCCCTTCCAAATTTCAAGCGCCTACGTTTAGCCGTTTATGCTGTGCGTTGATATGCCAGTCAGTCAGTCAGTCAGTCAGTTTCTCCTTTTATATATTTAGATCTCGGGTCTGGCTGTTGTGGTACAGTCGTTTTTTCTGATTGCTGTAAAATAAGTGCTTTAGCTGCTTAGCACAGAATCAAAGCAATGTGTAAATGTTATTTTGTGTAATAATTATTGCTATCTATAAATGTACATAAAAATAAATATCCATTGCCCTTGGTCACGCGTGAACGGCTAGACCAATTTCACTTTTTTTGTTACATTTGTTATTGTCAGAAGGTTCTCATGAAAGAAAAATATAAAAAAATATATTTAATATTAAATAGTCGTCGTTAAGACAGAACATCGTCAGTCGGGTCAGCTATTTGTTTATAATGTAGATTCAACTTTACCTATGTAACTTTGCTTTTCAGGTCATCAGATTGAGGTGTGCCCCTACGTGACGGTTAATTCCACCTCGTGCCGCGGGTACCTGCTCAAACTTGGCGCCAAGTTCCACACATGGTCCAAACGGTATGTTTTAGAATGTTTTAGTTTCTGTAACGCTTCTTGCCACAAAAAATGAAATGTATGTGATGTTGTCCGATCATGTTTTTTCCAACTGCTGGCTACAACTTTGGTTGCGTTATTTAAGGATAAAAATATCCTATGCGTTATTATGGTATTTAATCTGTCGGCCTACTGAATATTCATTAATTATTCCGTGAAATAATTTTGATTTTTTATATTGCACATCAAGATTGACCTCATCCCACTTGATATTATAATTTATTTATTTATTTATTTATAATAATAGTGATAATGAGGTCCGAGCTTAAGGGCGACAAGTACAGCATAATGAAGCTGTTACTGGATTTGTCGCCCTTACTTTGATGGTTTGACCCCTGCTTCTAATGTAGCACCCCCCAAGGAACTCTGGAAACTGTATTCACAAGCAGGAACGCAACAACATAGAAGTGATTGTTATTTGGCAGCGGTCTTCTGTAAGATGGAGGTATTTCACCATTCGGGCTGCTCCAGTTCGAACTAGTTAAAACGCGGGCCGGTCTTTGGCGTGGCGCTATTTTCGATTCCCGCCCGCATATGATATGTCGTCGTTCTTCAAGAACAGAATGATATGAATACGTTTCGTTCGCAGGTGGTTCGTTTTCGACAGGGAAACGAAAACGTTCGTCTACTACTGGGACAAGAGCGAGAAGAAACCGCGCGGAGGCGCTTACTTCCAGGTACGTTTGCTGACACCGTTTATTCAGAATTCGCGAAAACGGAATCATTTTTACAGTGATTATAATCTGCATGACGTGGCCATGAAAAGGGTAAATGACATTAGGGATTTGGGACTAATGGATTCTCATTTGAACTTCCATGAACATGTTTTCACGATCTGTAAAGCTGCAAGTAAAACTCTAGGTTTTGTAATTAGGACTTCTGCACAGTTTGACAATCCGAGAGTAGCAACCGTGCTTTACAATGCGTATGTTCGCAGTAAGCTCGAGTTCGGTGCAATTGTTTGGGCTCCACATGAAGACAAGTACCGTCTTATTATAGAGAGGCTACAGAGAAAGTACGCTCGTTGGTTATATAAAAAAAAATTTGGCCATTATCCATTCTTGTACCCCTCCCTGTTTGTTCTAGGAATGGTAGAAATGAATAGCTTAGAATTTAGAAGGGTAGTCCAACTCTTGATGTAATATTTATCAATAATACGCGACGAAGTAGATTGCCCAAGGATACTGAGTCAAGTATCCCTATTAGCTCCTTAGCGTCTAGGCTGGAACGAGGAGGGGACTGTGGCACCGCGGCGACTCCCGCGCCTGCTGCGGCGGCCGCAGACACGTACCGCGTACGCTGCGCATGCACCTACCGCACGTGCATTAAATCTGATAGGAGACATGCTCGCCAATGACTACGGTATTGACCTATTTGCTGACCACTTTAGATTACTGACAAGGAAAGCCTTTCAATATGTTGACAATAACTTTAAAACGTGAACTTATCTGTTTTCTCGTGCATCTGACATTCTAATTATCATTGATTATTTTAATTACTATTCATTGACATTGATACTATTTTTTTAAATTGTGTAATTATTGTTCTTATCTGATTTTTTATAATTTTTTTTTATTACTATTGACATTGCTTAATCTTATTTGACGCACGTAATGTAGTATTAAGTTTTTGACATGTCCAATAAACATACTGACGCCTTGGGACACTGTAAGCTAGTATGTATGTATAATTGAATAATTGAATAAGTATGAAAAGACACATTTTCACCACAAATGCAAGAGATAGTAACCGCTTGAAGCACGTGGATGGGGCTATCAACAAACATGGGCCTGCCCAAGTTCTTGGCCCGGGTACGAGGAGCAAATCAAATTTGTTTAAAGTTCCGTACTTGAAATCATTCACAAACCATTCTATGGTATCAATGACGTACAGGCCTAGCATGCGTCACGCGACTAAATTTTATCGCGCTCTTAACAAACGTCAAAATCGATTGAAATCAGTGCGTTAGCTGTTGATTGGCTAAAAATACGAGTGCGGTGTGCTATTAGCCAATTAACAGTATCGAAACTTATGTCGTCTCATGCGAGAAATTTGACTTATTGCGTATGCTAGGCCTGATAGAAGAGGATTTTATTTGACAATTGGTCATTATGTGTCTTTTGCAAAATATCACTAAAATGCTAGTAATGTAAGTAAACGCATCATAGTATGCTGTTTTTATACGAGTAGAACATCTATAAAGATAGTGTGGACATAATCGCGTTTTGATATGTATTTAAAAGTATCGCAGTCAACGTCTGCATTAAACAAAAACGCGACAATATTGCTCGAAGAGACATTTTCAAACTTGTAACATTTTGTATTGTTAAAAGCAAATCCTTTTTTGTTACCTTTATTGTCAAAAATAGACAGTGAGTACAGACGTGTATAAGAATCTGGGGGGACAGCTGCCTCTCAACCCCCCCTTTCGTAAGACCATACTAACAAAATTGTAAATACACTAAAACAAACGCTTTCTTCACCAGGTGATAGAAGAAGTGTACCTAGACCACGGGAACACGTCCAAATCACCGAACCCACTGACCACGTTCATAGTGAAGACTCGCCAGCGCAGGTACTACCTGATGGCGCCGTCGGGCGAGGCGGCGCGCGTCTGGATCGACGTCATCTTCACGGGCGCGCAGGGCTACACGGAGTACCTGGAGTGACCGCCGCCTCCAGCGGAGGATCAACCAACAATGTAGTTCGACTTTGGTAGACCACTGTCGCCAGACGAGTAGCAGCTGCTCTTCCAGATGATCGTTAAATGTGTTTCGAAATTTGGCCACTAGGGCGGCGCCGCTTTCGGTCTGTTTCAAGTTCATTATGTTTATAATTCAGTCACCAGGGCGGCGGCACTTTCGCTGGATTAGTAGCTATTACCATTTAAGATCATTAAATATGTTTTATGTTTAGCCACCAGAGTGGAGCCACAGATTAATAGTAGCCGCTGCTCATCTTGATCTGTTAATCGAGTTGCAAATTTACCACAGTTGCGCCACCTTTGACCTGTTCTACAAAATCATTAAATATGTTTCAAATTGAGCCACCAAAGCGGCGTCACTTTCGGCCTATTCTTCAAGATTAATATTAAAACTTTGATTCAAATTCAGCCACCAGAGCGGCGCCACTTTCTGTGGATAAGTAGTCGTTGTCATTCAAGATCATCAAATATGTTTAAAATCTAGCCACCAGGGCGGGGCGCCACAGTCGGCAGAATAGGGGTAGCCGCTGTTTTCAAGATAAGCATTAATTTAATTAAAGAAAAGCGGTATTTTTCATTGTTTTTTACCGACTCATCATGTCTATCGCGATACATCACCGGTTGAAACTTATCACAAATGGTTGATATGTTTCCAAAATCTGATGTTATCACTGAGTGAAACGAGCCGCAACTGATACTTACATCACAACCAAACGTGGTAGTGATATGTAATGAAACAGATGCATGAGGCTTTGTTTCAACGAGGTTTTTTACGAGGGCCATAAAATATGTACTTTTGCAAAGAGGAGTTTGCAGTAAGGGTGGTCGCGCATGAAAAATCCACTAGATGGCGATACATAGACGTGGGGGTCGAACTGTGATTTGATTGGTGTTTTAAATGTCATGATGACATGTCCGTCAATGTCAAGTAAACCATAATCAATCACGTAGCAGTCGGACTCCACGCCTAACTCTCCCCATCTAGTGGTTTTTTAGAACGCTAACACACTCATTGCTAGAATGTTGATGCGTTCAACACCGCTAGATGGCGCTGTCCAAAGAAATACAACCAACTATGTATGATATTTCTTCTCATGGGATAGGCCAATGTTTTGAATCGATATTGTTTAGTAAGGTTCAGTATCAATTGTTTTCTTACGAGTAATATAGTGTGCCACTGGTATTTGAAGTAAAAGGTAGACTTACGTGTTTATTACGTTACAGTATTAATTCATGTTATAATAAGGGCACAGAGGTCTACCTTTATACACGTTGTCTCGACATTACATACTAAAATGTATGTGTATAAATATATATACAAAATAGTGTGTTCTATTTTCTATTCAAAAGTTTGGAAAACAGTATTTTTTGTGTCACTCCTTTCGAGATATTTTTAATATCAAAGATATTTTATAAGATTGCGATTTATCGAAATTAGATGTGTATGTTTTCGTGTTGTGATTTAAATTAAAATATCAAGACTATACTTATAAGTCGTGCTGAAATGTCCGGTGTATTAACGTACATACATTTATTAAATATAATAATTAAAAGTAAATTTTCAAATATATGGAATTGATTAAATATTATAACATTTACATGGACAATAAGTGGAATCGTGCCAATTATACAATATTGCATTAGTAAAGGCAGCTATTTTTATAAACGTATACAATCTGACGGTTATTGGTGCCTTGTATAAGACTGAATTGATGTATCGACGCGGTTTATATATTTAAATGTGTTGGTATATAATTAAAATAAATTATGCTCGCAGTTGACGTATTACAAATCTTATATTTTCCTACTGATGAATTTTATAAATAATGTGTGCTATTTTAAGAGATATCTTAACAAATTTAATAGGTTTTGATAAGTCAGCTGCGGTATAGAAAAGTGACTTAACGCCGATTTCAAAGTAGGGCACTGTGCTTTAAATGTGTTTACAGAGTTCCATGTATGAATTTGCATTGTTTTTAAATAAATGTCGCAACACTTATTACAAACTTAAATTTATTTTGCGATTCTGAAGTGTAAGAGAAAATATCAGTATAACATTATAGTATTTGACTTTGTTTAAGCGAGGATGATTTACATACTGGATATAATGATTAGGGCAAGTCATTATGTTGTTAAGCACTTAGCTTGTTAGCCAATTGAAAGTATCAAAATATTTACATCTGAGACTGTTACTGAATTATTCATTGAAATACTAAAAAATCGCACCTAACAGTTTTCAAGTTACGACATTTATTAATTGGCGTACGTGCGTTTAAAATTAATGTACTATTAACTAATAGAGGTTTGTGGAGATGTCTCTAATTATGAATAATGTACTAATGAATTATAGCTAATGATTATGTAATGTATGCGAGAAATTATGCACGCTTAGTATGAATATGCAATGTTACCATAGTAGCGTATAAAATATTATCATTATACCTAGTATATTAAAATTTTATCGTATGGCAAACCATTTGTAGTGTTGCCATACTGAATTCATTTTATTTGAGAGTTTTTTCACATTTTTCTGAGTAGATTATTGTAGTATACAACTATTATTGATGATGGCTTTTTAGATCTTTCTATTTTACCCCATTATTTTATCACAAGTGCATGAAATTATACAAAATTAAAGCTACCATTTATTTTAATTGTAAAGATAAGTTTTAAATAAGTACAAAATCGTGAATGTGCCGCTGTGGATTACCAGTGTAAAAATATAATTTTAAAGCTTGGGTTGTATGGTGTGTAATCCTGATACCAATAGGTACTATACTAAGGTCACATTTAACCAAGAGAATAATAAAGTATGGATTATAAATAATATTTTTTTTATTCTTCACGAAACCCTAATATATAGGTGTGTACAGTTGTGGGACTCTGCCTATTTTATAAACTTATTGTTTTTATTGATAAATAATATAAATAGGAATTATAATTATCTCTCTATCCGTATTTAAAATATACATAATAATGCGGCTGGCTTCAAACTAGTACCTCCTATCTGTTTAGTAGTAGTACATTTCTGTTATGCGAATTTGAGCTACGAATGGAGATTCGTAGCTCAAATTGGAGAAAAACCTGGAGAGCTACAGGTAAAAATCTGATAATTACTGGGAAAAGGCCTGCTGCAAATATATCATCCATTTACCTAAATTTTCAGGCCAGAAAATTTAAATAGTCTTTTCTCGTTCCATTTGTTGCAACTTTGGCACCAACCTCCGTGGTACTCCCAACCTCGAAAAGTCCAGGCGTTCTAACTAAAACCCTCGGTAGACTTCAGTGCATTTAAGGTGATGCTGTGGGAACAGGTGACTAACCACACTTCTTTACGCCTACGTTTTGCCATCTAACGGTCATTGTACCCCCATTGCACCTATATGTGATATAAACAATTGCTTGAAGCGTCTATTTATTAATAAGTACTACAAAAATGTTTACTATGTATGTTAAAAAAGTAAACTATTGATTCTTTAAAAAAATTAACTAGTCATCTACATCAAACCTCATCATAATAAGGGAGCACCATTGAGGCAATGAAGTCCATAGGCGGGTTTTAGTGCGTATTCCCACCCTTATAAGAGCAGGTAGTCCTCCCACGCAGACGCTCTCACCTCCCCTGGTGGTGATAAGGTGCGTTAATGCATTTTCCTACGAAAAAAAGGTACAGTCATTCTTAGCATAACAGATATTGTACCGCGTTTAAACAGAGGGTATAAAAAGAAATACTAAGATTTGAAAGAGTAATAGAGAGAAAACCATGGTAAATTTGATTTAATTGTTTTCTTCGTTTGTTGAGTTCATGAGTTTTAATATACAATTTGGTACAGTAAAGTTCAAATACTAGCGATAAATAAAATATTTACTGAGGCGCCTCGAGTGTCAAGCCACCAGTCCACATAAACAAATTGCTTCAGACAGATTGTGCCTTGGAACGAGCAAACTAGATATTGGTCTCCACGGTATCCATAGAGCACCGTATGTCTGTGTTCTATCATGAAGTTGTTTCAATTCTCTCGCAGTGTAAGAAGAGAAGCTTGCTTTTAAAAAATTGCTAGTAAAACTAAAAAGAAGTACATGAAATCAATATCGAACAGAAAGTGTTTCCGTGATGGGCTGTCTACCAAAGATTTTTACAATTGTTTATATTTAAACTAAATACCGACCAATAAATGATAAAAAACTAAACGTACAAGAATGTCAAGATTCCCCTTCGACTACCCTCCTCTACCTAGACCTAGAACAAACACCAGCACCATCAGAGACACTATCTGTTACTGTTATTAGTGTCAATGTCACAAACCAACCACAGACAAATCAAGACAAATGTCATCATTTCTCGTTGCCCAAACCCAAATCCAGAAATTCTATCGGTGGTTGCTTTTTGTTGAAAACTGCGGTGTTTATTTAGGTTTGTTTTTTCAGAACTTGATATTGACTAAAACCTGAACTCATCAATTGCATAACAAACAAACCCCTCTACTCAGTGAGAACAGTATCTAATTTGTAAAGTTTGATCAACTCGTAAGGCAAAACTCCCAAGATGGGTTCGATTGTCAAGAAAACCAAGGATTTCCTCAGCTACTGGTATTTACGTTACATTCTAGCTACAGAACTGTACATGGTTGAACCGTGGGAGCGAGTCACTATCCGTATCCTTTAAAAATATTGTTTATTTACCAGGAAACTTCCCTGAAATTATAACCTAATTTCTGTATTCGACTTGTATCTCTGATGATTTATTTAGTATCATAAGGTTAAATTGGTAGTAATTGGTCTAATTGCAGCCATTGCATAGTGATAACTCCAGAATTTGGAGCATTGACCAGTGTAGCATGTTTGCATCACATTTAAAGCAAATTATTTTCATTGTAAGAAGGGTAATGTGATTTGTATTATAAAAGGGATGATGACTGGGTCAAAAACAATGATTATATTTTAGTCCGTTAGTTAAATTTTCAAAAAACAAAGTTTTAACAATTAATAAAAATAGATGACATAGCGCATTCAAGTTCAGTGGAGGTCACACACATTTTTAAGGAACTAGATATAGTTATTTTTATAAACATTATCTTTCACTTCAATAAATATTGGAATATGCGCTGTATTATCATTACAGAATGTCACTAATTCATAAAAACTGCAAAAAAGTAATGTCGAGCTAAATTTATGTTAACATGTAATAGCATTAGGTCATATTTTTTGGTAATCTAACTGTTTAAAGAAATACATTTCAACATCCATTCTAAATTTATTATCATCATTTACATTTTTTTTAACAAAAAATTCTTTATTGTTTCAAATTCAGTTTAAATGTAGCAAATATTGTCATGGATACATAAAACCTTAACTACATTAATCAGATGTCCTGTATGCAGTTCTGTTTGGCCTTTTCTGGTATTTCAACTCTACCATCGTGTTAAATGGGATATCCAACCTACGGAATCACCCAGCAAATTTGGAACAGTATTCGTGAATAAGATATAAGGGAGAGAATAGTTAACTTCTAAGTGATATAACTGATAACTTCTAATATACCATGCCAAAAATATTTGATGTTGCAATCTAGAATAATTTATTGGTGCATACTGTGCAATTGGGGAAAGCATACTGATGGAATTGTCATGTGTGTACCAATTCTTATCTGAATAATATATTTAAAGACTTGCATTAGGTGGCACGACATTTCCATTCTTATATAAAAATGCTTATTGAATCAATAACTTTGGGGTATATTTATAGGTGCCTTGTAAGTGGACCTCATTGAAAGATTAAAAAATGTTTTTTGTGCACATACATCTATGGGCCTTATTGAAATTGGTTCCATAGCCTGCTTTAAGCAGGTTTCTTTACGGTTAACAAAACATAAACAAACCCTGTGTGTGGGATTGTAATTTATTTGTTGATCTGAGATGTCATATCAACTGCATTTATTGTTTAAATAATTAATATAGTACCATACTTTAAACTACTTGTCTATTGTGATACTATGGTAAATAAATGTTTTATACAATATTGAATGATTTGTTTTATTTGATATATGAAGATTAAGAAATAACTTACATTAATGGCTGTATGTTTAACTTGTAAATTTAATGAAAGAAATAAAACATGACAAAATAATCAGCAAATGTATTTATTTTTAAACTTTTAAGTAACTAACACAGTAGCCATTTGTATTGCGAAAACTTTCTGGCACTTTCAGAGACATTTTCTGCAAATGTTCCACACCACTGCGGAACATGCTCTTTGATATGTCCGTTGACACGACTCCAGGGTCTGCGAGCCACGCTTCAACATCGTCGTTGAGCGAACACTCCACTTTATATAATATTTTAGTAAGAAAATTCGACTGTAGCTTAATTTTATCATTCTCGATAAACTCCCCAGTATTTTTCAGCACTTGTAACTCTTTATCCATAATCCAAATCAGTAAGTACTGTTTATTATTTGCTGACAATGTACATTCCAGTATAATCTTGCACATTACTGTATACTGCAGTCCCAGATTGAATTCCCGAGTCATTTTTTCTATGGTGAATATGAAGTCATCAGTCTTTGCATCTTCAGATGGTGATTTATGAGAAAACACGGAAGATTCTTGACCAGCTTTCATTAATTTAACCTCCGAGTTAAATAATTTAACACTATCTCTGGTTTTGAGCCCCAACCAGGCAAGGCATCGATTACAATGATAAATGTCTCTCTTAGCATTGAATTTGTTTGTTTTCTCAGACATGGAACTCTTGTTGAGCATAAAAAATGTGAGTCTGTATAGAAAATCAGTTTTGTTTGGTTTCAGGACATCGTCTTGCTTATTGTCATTGTGTCCATGACAGAACCATTCAGACAAGTCTAGATTCACAGAGGGCAACTCTAAAACCCTGGCGAATTTCACTGAATCTTCAGACACAGTATTGGAGCAATTACTGCATACAATTTTGAGCTCATCATCTACTTTGACATTGACAACGAGTTCGTTATTTTTAGTATCTTTCTGTAGGTTATTTGCAGACAACAGTTCCTTATAAAAATTACCACCATTCTTTGGTTCTGTAAGAATCCTGAATGATATGGTATTCCGATCAATCTTGAGACATGACATGGAATTTGGGATAATTTGGCAGAACTCTTCAATAGGAATAACTGCAGTAACATCGGTATCATCATCACTGTAATCACAATCTGATAGGCTTTCAATAGACGAAAGACTATCGGTCCGTTTCAACTTGTCATAGTCATCATAATAGTTTAGAACTATGCAATTGGACTGTATACTGACTTTCAAGTTGCAATTTTTGTTGAAATCGACACCTGTAGTGATATAAACGTTGCAACTACGCAAACGAGAGCGCAACTCCATAAAAATATTTTTAATTAACATTTTCGCTTACCAATAAGTTTTTTCAAATAAAATCCTCACAAAATTGGACCTTATCACTTTTCACTAACAAAGTTTTACTTATCAATTAGTTCAATATTCTCAATATTTGGTTTAATTCTTTGCACATATCCATTGGTCTCGTAGACATTGAAAATATTGTCCAACTCACGGATGGTGAACGGTAAAGTGGCTTTTTTATAATAGTCTCCCATCATTTCAATGTTGTCGATGACAGTATCGAGTAAGTGTGACTTCTCTGCATAGATACCAGGTGCTTCGTGCTGGAGGAATGTAAAGTGTACGTGGAGATGATAAAAAGATGGTTGGTAGTGAAGGTAGATCCTCAGTTGACTCCCTGGTACTTCGTACTTTTCTAAGATACGTTTCTGGAATAAAATGTTTATCAATTAGACAAGCGTTACTTCAATGAAGATAATAAGAATCAAATCTTTGTATCAAAATAAAATACATTTTGTTTATGCAAATGTAACTATTAAAAATAGATAAAATAATGAAACATTATTTTAAACCTTTTCCCACTATCATCATCATGCAACTATTTACTACAATGTACCTGTTGTTTTCGTAACATGAAAGTAGCTACTAATTATTACAATACATTTTTCCACAAAGGTGTGTAATGATAGTCAGAATAGAACTTAGTTTCACATACATATGTTATCTAAATTACTAATGATAGTTCTCACCTTTCCCTCGTCACGAACTCTTTTCAGCAAAGATAAATGTGTCGCATCCAAGTCTCTCAATGACTTGATGCCTCTTAGGCGGACAATCGCCAACAGGTACAGAGTTTCCTTAGTCAGGCCGTCCCATTTAAGGTCGGGGACCAATACGAAGCCTTCTTTCTCACACTTATTGTCGTGGATTATTCTGTCCTGCTCACTCTTTCCGTCTAAAATGTTGTACACCCACTGGAATTTAACCAAATATCTAATATAAGAAAAAATCCTTTGGAGAATAAATATTCAAAACCATTGTTTTCAATTAATGTATAAAATCAGAGTCAGTTTGAGGAAAAATTGCAGATTATTGATAACAGATAGTTACTTATTTTAGTGGCATATAGTATTATTTAAAGTACAGCCAAAGGCATGTCAGACTTCACATCATTGATTTACTTAAATACCGCTCTTATGACAGGCGCATAAGAGCTCATTTCAAACTGCACCTGTTTATCTTGATGCTGCTGTTGACTGTACATGACCAAGTTGTTTTATGATACCATAGAATTGGAGTAAATAAATATTTATTTATTCCAACATTAAATATGGTTGGTATAATACATAGGTACTCGAATTAGGTAGTCCTTGGTAAAAAAAATAAAGTAGTATGTATGTTTTTTAAAAATATGAGTATTTTCTGATTTTTTTTATAGAAAAGCAAAAATACAGAGTTTTAAAGAACCACAAGGTTCCAAGGAATGTACTTTTAAATAGGTTCTTTGAAGATACCTGCAAATTAAACTGCTCCTTTTCAATATGAGGAAGAGTCAGCTTCTGATAAAATTCTGGAGTTTCCAACACAATGTGGACCTTTTGTAGGGAGAACTTTGCAATGTGCTTCTCTGTAGCAGGGTATATCACTGTGGTCTTCACACCTGCATGAAAAAATATTAATTTAATGGTTTTTTAATATTAGTCAGTGTGACTTTGTACAATGTTTCTCATCAAATTCTTCTTGTTAAAAAATGTTAGTAATCTATATAACTATGCTGATTTTTTCATACTAAAATTATAATTAGTACTGTTTAGTTCTAAAATAAATTATTTACTACTTAAATTCAAATCAATTGAAAAAAAATAAACAAAATTCAGCACTTTTATTTTTTTTATTGCATTGTCTCTAATTTGCTTTGGTGTTAATTACTGCATAATAATGAGGTAAATAGCATAGAAAAGGTAAGAGAATGGTAGAAACTAGTTACATACCACAGAAAATATTAATTTGACTGGACACAAGGAATTCTTTATCACTTTCATTGACATATCTACGTAATATTAATAAAATGTAGATTAAATCTTTCAAAAAGTACCCATATGTTAGTCAATTGCGATGCTAACGTAGAAAGTGACGAAATAATGTGATGTCGTAGGAGTAAATATGAGAATATAAATAAAACTTGACTTACGAATCGCTAACAAACTATGCACGCACGGAATAACGAAATTAGCTCGCGAATTCACGTTGCATTACGATGACTAATCTTTCTTCAAGCGACACAATGAAAACCTTGGTTTTCGAAAGTAGTGGAGGGAGAAAACTTACCATTAATCGCGGTACGTGGAAAACACTCGTAGTTCCCGTAAATATCGTTTTGAAAAAACGTCTGCAGCTGTGTGTCCGATGAGAAATAGCCTTTAGCACTCAAATCTTCTTCTTTGAAAGCATTTTTTTCAAGCAGAATCAAAGCCACGCCACTTTTCCCCCTAAATGCACCCTGAACACAAACTGTTTTCGTATTGGTATTATTTTTTAAAATTTTCTCCGGTATAAAGTCTTTCAGTTCCCACTGATTTTCATTCACACCATCCTCATTTTGTTGTGAAACTTTTATTTTCTTTGCACAAGGTGCATCGATGTCATTTTTGAGATCAGCGTCGGACATTTTGTGCGGTGTTGGCAGCGAGAAAAATATTTAACAAGAGGTAGAACATTGCCAGACTTGAAAATAAATATGTGCCTTTGCTTCAGAAATTATTGTCTTCCTTTTCTTTCTTCACCACCGAAATTTGAGTGCATAACAAAATGAAAGATCAAACTATTATTTTCAAGTTTTGTTGTTAGGATATTTAAACGATAATGAAAATTACGTTTGTTTGTGTACAAGATATATGTTGGAGGGGTATGTACCTAACCAGTAAATACATGGGCGTAATTGTAAAAAATGGGCTTGGGCCCTGCCCCTGACATGGCTGGCTCAAACTACTAGGTACTTACTTATTGCGTCCATAGTAGAAATTGAAGCCGGTAGTCCACTATCCTGGGGGAGATAGCCCTAACCATATCGGGGTGGGCTTGGTCCACTTGCAGTTGTGTTAATTTCTACATTTGTAGGTTTTAATTTAAGAGAATGAAGAAAAAGTGCTCATTTATAGAATATCACTAATAACAAACTAACTTTCTGCTTGTATGCATGATTTAAGAAATCGCTTAATTCAACATTTTAATTTTTCACTCAAGTACTATGGGACATTTTTTAGATCTTTATGTTTAAAGAGTCTCGTAAAAAGTATTTAAAATAAATAAAAATGCCAAAGAGCACGCAGCATCATATGAAAATCGCATCTTTGATATTTTAATCTCAACCAACCATATATTTATTGTTTCATTCAACGCTATTCATTGCTCAAATGTAGTATGTAGGTGGGTACATAGACATATCTACCTAATTCGTTTGTTATCTATCAAATACAAAAGCAACCAAATCCGTACCTATTTAAATATAATGGTCTTTATAAATTGCAAATTAGTACATAGGTTTTATTTTTGGTAAAATACCGTAATAGGCAATAACAAAAAAATAACATACATTGCCTAAGTTCAATTCTCCTCGGCATCAAATTGTGGCCCAGCGGTTAGGACTGACCTTTGACCCCGGTCATCTCTCTACAACACGTAAGTACCTACGTTATACGTCTCTGATGCATGCATTTTTTGTATATACAGGTTGTTCGTAAAAGTGCATCTTCTTAGTAGAGATGTAGACTTAAATAATTAGGTACCGTACCTACGTATCCCATATTAATATCTTTAAATAGTAATACGTAATAAAAGTAATAATAAAAAATTTAAGTTCACATCTTTTTTTTCTCACCATTATATTAAAAATAGCGGAAAATAACCTCCATTATTGAAATCAGTTATCGTTGTAAGAATGAGTACTGGGGGTTTACTACCAAAAAGGAAATTTTGTCGGATTCTATGACGGAGAGCAATTTTTAATTCTCATAATATTCGTAAAATCTGTAATAATAGATATTTAAATATATATAGGTACCAAAGTAGGTGTGTACGTTTGTCTTGTAATACATTAAAACGGGGCGGGGCACAGACATACCGATACTATTTATTTTCGGTTTTACGTAAAAGGTATGCGAGCATAAATTATAAGAATCTTTTTACTAAGCACGAATAGTCAATGTGATAAGTATTTTCTTTATTAACAAATACTCAATAGTAAAGTTTTTGATCAGTCAAAAATACTTAGAAAACAGATATTGTAAAAACGGCTAAAATACCCATAGTCTGCGAGCGGCAAAAACATGAGGTGACTATCTAGGCTAGCATGCGCCACGCGACTATATTTTATCGCGCTCATAACAAACGTCAAAAACGCTGGCGCTGAATCGAAATCGACTGAAAACAAAAACGTCAAAATCGACTGAAGTCTGTGCGTCAGCTGCTGATTGGCTGGAAATACGAGTGCGGTGTGCTATTGCCCTCAGGCCTAGCATGCGCAACGAGAGAAAATTTTATCGCGCTCTTAAGAAATGTCTTAATCGATGCGACAACTGCTGATTGGCTGAAATTACGAGTACGGCGTACTATCACCCAATCAACGGTATAAAAACTTTTGTCGTCTCATGCGATATATTTGACGTATTGCGCATGCTAGGCCTGTATGACATTTAGGCAACTTCCTAGGTAGAATGGGCCCAGAATTCGTAAACAAACTTGTGACTGACATATCAAACACATGGCATTACAAACGTATATTTTCTGAGCACCCTGTGAGTTGTTGCCGCGTGACGGTGAATAGATTCGTCGCTTTTGTGTCTGTATGTCCGTTCTCGGCGATTCATCACGCATATTGTGGCCCAATTGAGACGTCGAGCTCTGTGGAAGAATCGTTCTAACTAGAGATAACACTTACTATAGTTTTTCTTAACTTTCTGTTTAATAAGAACTGAGGCAGTGCGTAAAAAAATTTAAAATAGGTAGGTACAACCGGATTTACTACGCTAAGGCGTTCCCTTGTGATATTACTGCGCATGAGATAATATACACTTAAAACTTAGA
The DNA here is from genome assembly GCA_037074685.1 of Glyphodes pyloalis. Lineage (NCBI taxonomy): Eukaryota > Metazoa > Arthropoda > Insecta > Lepidoptera > Crambidae > Glyphodes > Glyphodes pyloalis. The sequence goes on from JAYKKO010000020.1 coordinate 9,235,029, forward strand.
TTTTTAGAGTTCCGTAGCCGAATAGCAAAAAACGGAACCCCTATGGATTCGTCATGTCTGTCCGTCCGTATGACACAGCCACTTTTTTCCTTTATAAGAGCTATACTGTGGAAACTTGGTAAGTAGATGTATTCGGTGAACCACCTTAAGATTTTCATAAAAAAATAAAGAAAAAAATACAATGAATTTTCGGGGTTCCTCATACTAAGAACAGAAACTCATTTTTTTTTAATCAAACCCATACGTGTGGTAGTAATTATGTGTGAAGGACTGGCACCTTTAAGGTTGATTTTTGAATAAAGAAATAATAAAGCTGCTGTCTCATTACTAGGTACACACGCTATCATGGGATGTTTACAACATAGGTACTAGGCTAGCATGAGCCACGCGAGTAAATTTTATCGCGCTCTTATTAAATGTCAAAATGCGTCAACTGCTGACCCCACGCCTGGCGTCTCCGCTCCCAGCAGCGGATCTGCTGTGCGGCTCTGCTGCCAACCGCCACTGCGGACCCGAAACTCTCACTCCAACTCTCATCCGAGAGCCAGATGGAGTCCCGAGACCCACCGGACGCCGAGGACAGGGAGGCCGGGAAACGTAATACCGTATCCTCCTCTTCCTCTGCGGCCCCGCCACGACGCGATACGCGCCCCGCGCGGTAGCGCGCCAATGCCGGGTCGCGGAGGGCAGGAAGGCCGGCAACGAAACACCGAGGTCCTCTTCTTCCTTCGTAGTCCACCGAAGCGGGCTTGCCGCAGAGAGCCAGCTGCGGCCCAGTTCTGTATCCGTCTTAGCCCTTCACCCTGTGCGGTATCGGAGGCTAGGTAGCAAGGCCAGCCTCATTGCACCAGACCACAGAGTTACTGAACCCCCTCATCCCTACAGGATGCGGAACCCAGCGGGGTGGTTGATTGAACGGCTGTTTTAACCAGTTGGCTGCGATATACACATTTCGCCTTAGCATGCGTCAATAGGTTATACAAATGAATAAAGTATAATTTTGTCTTGTAAAAAATCATGATCGTAAAAATGATCTTTTTTGGAAGTTTTACATTAGTCAAGAGAAGAATAGGACTGATATTATCTGACTTCGAATGAAGTAACCATCGATTGTATTCCTAGCATGCGCATTACGTCAAATTTCTCGCATGAGACGACAAAAGTTTCGATACTGTTGATTGGCTCATAGCAAACCGCACTCGTATTTTCAGCCAATCAGCAGCTGACGCACTGACTTTAATCGATTTTGAGGTAAGAGCGCGATAAAATTTAGTCGCGTGACGCATGCTAGGCCAGTTGGGTACGACGCCATTGCGTTAATCAGTCCGTTGAGATGATCCGACGAATCGTCCAGTGAAGGCAATTTAGAGAATTCTTAAATCGATCTGACCGTGAATCGAACTACGGTCTAAAATAAAAACATCTGCTACAGCTGTTGATTAAGAAACAATTAAATAAAATTGTTACAGTTATTTTCAACTGTAGGTACCTAAGAAGATTTATATGTATAGTTTTTGACGACCTCCGTACCCGAGAGGCGAGCGGACTGGACTTTGATGTCGAACCATCTCCGAGGTCCGGTTCGATTACCGGTCGAGTCAATATGGGAAAGGAACTTTTCCGTACTGTCTCGAGTCTGGGTGTTGTGGTACCGTCGTTGATGTTGTGTTTCTGATTTCTGTATCACAAGTGCCATATAGCATAGAATTAGAGCAATGTGAGTGATCCTGTTTAATTTTTATTTTCTTCTGCTTCTTCTTATAAATAATCGCTGTTCGTTAGTTTCGCTAAAACTCGACAACGGCTAGACCGATATGGCTAATCGACGGCGAAGTGCCAATACCGCCTAACTATTAGTGCTCAAACAATCAAAAAAAGATTTATTTAGTACACAATATGGTCCTAAATCATTTTATCTTAAAAATGAAGTTAGGAGGTATTGGCACATCGCCGTCGTAATGTTAGTATTGAAATAATTGAGGATGTCCAGGGAAGGTTTAAAAGGTTAGAAAGTTTGAAAAAAAAATAGGCTTCATGACGTTCGCTAGGACAACTAGTTATTATTTCTTTTTTTAACAGGTAAGCATTACCAAATTTTACTTATGCACAACGTAAGTAAAGTACTGTATAGACAATTCAAAAACGTATTTTATGCCTGGGACGTAAAAAAGAAAAAAATCACTGCAGATCTTAATATCACGAGAATCCGTTCGTTAAAAACATTTAATACGAAAACTTACGCAATTCTACTCCAAAACGATTGGACAACGCACCGTTGTTAAAAATGCAAAGAAACAAAAAAGTACCAATACAATTTAATTAAAGCAAAGATAAATCAAAGATTTATTCTCATTCAAACGTGTTATCACAGATACTCATAGATAATAACCATTTACAGGCGCTAAATCGAAATTCCAATTCATTAGTATCGATTATGTTCACGGAGCTCAGTCGTTTGAGTCGATACTGCATTACTAAGAAGGCGGGATTTGACTAGTTTTTTTTTTAAATCCATAGAAGTAGATTACGGATTAAGGCATTCAATTTAATTAAGCCTTGGGTATTTTGAAATTTATTATAATTAAAACATGTTGCCAGAGATAACTGGATATTATTAGTTCGAGATTGCAATGTGAATGTATTTAGATACCTAAATTTGTTGTATGACACATACCTACTACCTACATTCTTGGCAAGGAAATGTGACTAAAAATCAAAAATGGATATTATTAGTTCGAATAGAGATTGCAATCTGAATGCATTTAGATACCTAAATTTATGTCACATACTACGTTCTTGGCAAGTAAAAGTGATTAAAAATCGAATAGACTTATTACAGTCGGTAGAGCAACAGCAACTTAACACGACAACCAATTGCTATTATTGATAGTAGATCTTATGCCCACACCATGAGAGCGGTAGAGACCACAGATTATTGTATTTTATTTTAATAGTTTTGGCTTTACAATACGTGTGCTTTAGCTACGGCCATGGATTAAAATTATGGTTCATCTGATTATTTTGATTATTTAGTATGGCGTTTTTGAAGCCTTTTTATACCAAACCTAAACTAAACTAAGACGCATTCCAACAACTATTAGAGCTACAACGAGTGCGACATCTTTCTTGGACTAAATTAAAGGTGATACAATTAATTAACTGGACAGTTGAAATGATTGGGACACACTGGGAGCATTTTTGGCACTTATATAATATTTTTATGTGAGAAAATGAAGACGCTAGAAAATCCAATCAAACACTACTAACTAACTAGTCAGAAATCTCTGTATTAGCGTAACACAAATATCTGTGTTCCAGGAATATAATGAATGATGGATACGCAAAACCAGGAGGGCAAGATTAATAAGAAGTAACTGTGAAACTATGAATTTAATATTATATAGTAGGTAGTAGTAGTAAAACTGACTTAGGTAATCAAAAAGTTTGACTATGTGCTCAGTAACGTTTTCTGGTGTTTCTTGTAGTTACAACGCGAAATTAATTAACTTTCTGTTTAAAAACAGTGTCTTGATGACCTCCGTAGCCGAGAGGCGAACTGGCCGGACCCTTGCGTCGCGCTATCTATAAGGTTCAATTCCCAGTTAATATGGGGTCACACAATATGGGTAACGTCCTTTTCAATATTTTCTCGAGTCTGGGTGTTTTGACACCATCATTGATTTTGATTTCAGACATTATCAGTGCGATGTATGTGATGTTGTCCAACATCTATTTCAAATGTCATAATGCGAAGTCTGAGGAAAAACTAGGGGTCTAAGGATCGATCCCTGGTCAAACATTAATGTGATTAGCATTTGTTTTATAGGAGTTTAAAAATATTTAAGAATATAATTGTTCGATCTCCGCTATTTCTGGCCTCCTTAACATGCTCTAAGCTATTCATTTTGGGCTGAGGTTAGTATTTGTGTTAGGATTTTTTTCAGCGGACTAGTGAAACATTTCTCATATAGTGATTTCATCGGTTATTACCGGTTCCAATATTTGAAAACGATCCGTTCTAGTTACGGATAGTAATAAATATACGAGGCGTAAGCTAAAAACGACCGATGACATCTGGTATGGATAGTAAATTATGGAACGGTATTAACGACTCGTAGTCGGTTGGAGAAAAACGAATAGCCATGTTTAACACATTGTAAATCGTAAAATATTGGAACCGGGCATTAGTGACCAAGTTAATCTATCTCTCACTATGTCCCTAGCCTTACAGCCAATGCCTGGATGCGTCGGGGCGCAGGCGCGCCTGTGACAGTTCGTGTTCGGTTTCCCGCCAAACTGCGCGCGCATCCGTCCGTCCACAGACAACGCGAGAATAAGTTTTGTGCGTTATAAAAAAAATAAATGAACTCCTTGTGCAGTGAAATTAAAAACTAATAGCCTGGCCATTATCATTTTATAGCTTTTTTTTTATTTTGAAATTAATGGTGATTATAGATTTTATTATCGAAAGCCTGTAGTTTTTCTGTAAGGTAAAGTTTTTAAACAACTAGCTGTTAACCGCGACTTCGTTCGTTCGTTATTTTAGCATAAATAGTATCTTTTATGAAAATCTCTTCTATCTTTCTACGAAATTTCATTCACACCCATTTAGTCGTTTTTGCGTGAAAGAGTAAGAAACATATATCCAATCTTAAAAACCTTCACGCTTTATCATTGGTTGAAAAATTTGGTAAAGCTAAGGCTTATTTATATTATTTTTAGAATGATGAATAGATATATATATAGTTATAATATATATAGGTAGAATATATATAGTTTTGTTGAACGAAAAAATATTTAAATGAAGGAAGTTATTTTAAATACAATAGGGATTATAAATATAAACTATGAATGATTATGAATTTAAGAATGAAATTAATTTTTGCTCCAAAAAATAAACAAATATCATGATTTTATGTTATATTTTTGTTACTTCAAAACACATGAAAAAATAAATCTTCGAAAAAATAAGATGATACAGCACATCAAAATTAAAGTGTCTGTTTAAGTCACTATTTCTTAAAACCGTACGAAGAAATAAAGTCGAGCTAAATATTAAAGCAATGTATGTTAAACATTAAATTTTTATTTATATGATGAAAGAAAGAAGGGCGACAATATGCTGTACTTGTCACCCTTAAGTTAGGACCTCATTACCACTTAACATCAGGTGGGATGAGGTCAATCTTGAAGTGTAATGTTATATAAAAAAAGAAATACAAAAAAAGAATGAAACCGTAGTTTGTTTTTACTAAACGGTCAAAAAAAAAGTCATTACAAACGACGTTCCAATTCACGAAACGTTTTTTTAGCAAAAACTCTCTAATTACTTATCCCGAAATAAAACCATGGGGAACGGACCGTGAATCCGGGTTCTTTACAACGATGGGCCGGTGTGATTAGTGCCCAAAAGTAAGGTCGACCCGTAAGTAGGTGCCTACATGAATTATGCGAACAGGTTGGTATTTATTTGTGTAGATTGAATTTTTATCGTGCAATGCGCTACACACTAGTTAGAAATTAGTTTTGAAACATATTAAGGTAACATTCAGTTCAAAACTGATGATAGATGATTAATGCCCGCTTCCATTATTTTACGATTCGTAATGTGTCAAATATGACTAACCGTTTTTCTAATTTAAAATTTACTTTCCATATCAACTGTCATCAGTCGTTTTTTGGTTACGCCCCGTATTATTTTATACCACCCGTAACAAGAACGGATCGATTTTAAAATACTGGAACGGGACATTATATATATTAGTTTGTACCGACAACTTCCACGAGAGGCGAGGAGTTAGACGTCGCGCCATCTCTGAGGTCCCGGGTTCGATCCACGGCCAGGCAATGCGGTAAACGAGCTTTTCTATATTATCGGGTCTGGGTGTTGTGATAACGTCGCTGTTCGTATTTCTGTCACACAAGTGCTTAAGCTACTTACCATAGAATCAGAGCAATGTGATGATGTTGTCCAATATTTTTTTTATACATATAGTTGTGTGCGATCATTACATTAAAGAAGGATACTAAAACTGATAATAATAATGCTTGTTACTCTTTCACAAAACTACTAAAAATGGTGTTTGGATGAATTTTAGTACAAATCACTACATAGTATAAAACAAAGTCGCTTTTTCTGTCCCTATATCCCTATATACGCTTAAATATTTAAAACTGCGCAACGGATTTTGATGCGGTTTTTTTAATAGATCAAGTTATTTAAGAGGAAGGTTTACATCTATCGTTCACAGTTTGTATGTATTGTATCTAAATACAATACAGACAAACTGTGAACGATAGATGATACTAATATCAGCATTGCAACCGAGCGAAGCCGGGGCGGATCGCTAGTATATAATAAGATACTAGATAGACCTAATAGGATATTTTTAAATCGGAAATAATACGTCCAGAGCCGCATGCGACAGCTAGTAAATATGATACTCTACTATCTAGGTTCCTAACGGTTTTAAAACACTTTTCGCCAATTTAAACTACCATAAGGTGTAAAAAAGCGCCAAAATGGCCGCCGACAAAACAACTATTCAACTTCTAGTGATACTATTTGTGTACAAGTGGTGTAATGGCGAGAACTCATTCAAGAGCGTGCCGGTCACGGTGAAGACTTACGAGAACGATACGGTGTTACTGCCGTGCTACGTCGATGATACGGGTGAGTTAAATAATTATTCATATTCATATTCATTTATTCACTAATAATTTATACTAGGTACAAATTTACCTTCATAAGGCATTGTGAAAATGGTGTAGGTGAAAAAATTAAATGGTCTTAAACAATATTATACTATACACAAACAACAAATTAAAAATCACAATAAATCAAAACAAATAAAAAATAAATTCGCTCAAATTACATAATAAATAAAAACAAAATTACATTAATATAACTTATCATCAAAAAACTCTTTCATACAGTAATATGCCAGTTACAGTAATAATATACAGTAATATTTTTCTCCTAGCGTGCCGTGCTTATGTAGGTTGTACATCCATCTATTATGGAGCTGCGGTCCGCTCCAACTATGCTCATGATTTTTTCGTTTTTGAAAATTAATCAAAAGTTTGCGAATTATAAATAATTAATAAATAAATGCGCCAGACATTCACGCCAATCATCTGGTCTCAAACTAAGGTTTTCCCTTGTACTATGAGTACCAGACGACGGATACCAACTGGGGGCGTCATCCCAGCACACCCAGACCCAAGTCAATTTAGAAAAGTTCGTTTTCCAAATTGACCCGACCGCGAATCGAACCCGGGACCTTACGCGCTTTGGCCGCCTACCTTAGCCACTGCGCCACCGCCACCAAATGCTTTAACGCACCGTACCGTCACCCGAGGGCACCTCCATCGGGTGACGGTGTGTGTGGGACTCCCTGCCCTGAAAAAGGGCAGGACTACCCACTAAATCCCCTTAGTTAGACTTCATCGTCTTAGTGGTGGTGCTGTGGGAAACTTGGTTCAACCAGAACATCACAACGCCACCAGCGGAAAAGCCACTGGTATGCCGCCCCATCATTTCTCCCCTGGATAATCGGGGGAAAAATGGGAATGGCTGACACATCCGAACCATCCCCACCTCGCGGTACAGACCGAGTGGACTTACTGACTCATCGATTTTGACATTTTTTATAAGTGACCTCAAAACAAAATTAGTAATGGCGCATATATTTGTTTAAGCAGTTAACAAAACAGTGTTTGGTCAGTTAACAAAACAGTATTTGGTGGCAGTTAACAAAGGATTTGATCTTAATCTGACAATGCCCATCAATTTTACGGACAACCGGACGTCGGTCAAGCAGACAGACAAATAGCTTTTAAAACAAATGTACGTGGGGTACAATCAGTATTATATATCTTGTTAGTAAGCCGACGTTCTTCGAGAGAAATGCAAATAATTCAAAATTAGTTCTTGGTTCCATGACTACATAATTGTTTTGTTCAGTGAAAGTGTTTTTTGTGTCGCTATTAATGGGTAGGTATGTATTTTGTATTAAATTTCCCCGACGACGAATTAAATCATCGGTACTACATTTCGATATAAACCTCTTAAACCAAATCATATCCCTACTTCCCTACTAATCGCTACTTATTTATTAATATTATAAATGCGAAAGTAACTCTGTCTGTCTGTCTGTCAGTCTGTCTGTCTGTCAGTCTGTCTGTCTGTCAGTCTGTCTGTCTGTTACGCTTTCCTGCTTAAACCTCTCAACCGATTTTGATGAAATTTGGTATAGGTATACGTTGAATCTCAAGAACGGACATAGGCTACTTTTTATTAAAAAAGGGGGGGGGGGAGGGGGGTAATACCACCTTTGAAAGTTTATATGGAAAAAAGTTTATTTTTGTAGTTAGAGATATTAAATTTGGCACAAATATAGCTCGAAACTTGGATTAAAATACAGACTACTTTTTGTTTCGAATATTAGGGGAGAAAGGGGTAAAACCGACCATGAAAGGATGTAGTCCACGCGAACGAAGTATATGTATATAGGATTCTTCTTAGTCGTGCACTCTTGACAGAGTGGTCGTGTTCATGATGCATCGCCTTTTAGTGTAGCTTTTGCCAGTTGCCTCCATCTACTCCTATTTTTCGCACTTCTGCAACACTCATTTAGAGAACTTTTTGTGGTACATTTGATTAGGTCCGTCCATCGAGTTGGTGATCTTCCGCGCGAGCGTCGGCCTTCGACATGCCCCTGTATATAAGGTGGCTTATGCCCAGTTCCAATATTTTACGATTCGTAATGTTTTCGATAACGATCCGTTTATCTGCAACCGACTACGAGTCGCTATTACCGTTCTGTAACATTTACTTCCCATATCAGCTGTCATCAGTCGTCGTCGTTTTTAGCTTACACTTCGTATAATTTATTACTGTCCGTTACTAGAATGGATCTTTTTTCAAATATTAGAACCGGGGACTAGAAAGCTGAAGTTATGAATTTTCGTATTTTTTTGTTTTTAATACGTATTTTGTTAAACTTTATTACATCTATTATATAAAAATGAATCGCTAAATGTGTTGGTAAGCGCATAACTCGACAACGCTTGGACTAATTTTGACAATTCTTTTTTTTTTAATGTTCGTTGAAGTCCAAGGATGGTTTTTACGGCGAGAAAAATTCCAATAATTTCCGGGAAAACTTTAGAGATAACCCTCTTTTTCCCAGTACAAAGGTTTTCTAACTAAAATTTAGAGTCAAGCCACATTCCAAATCTTTTTGACAGGACGAAGTCTGTCGGGTTCGCTAGTAATCTATAAAAATAACACCATAATACCTTACCCCAACTAGCGATGCACATAGTCGTAAATATATTAACTTGTAACTTGACGGCGATAATTCTAAAGGAACCATAGCACCATGTAATCGCCAAATTGTACCATCATCATTACGTGTAGAGCCCGTGAACTTGGTAAACATCGATTGTAATCGGGTAGATTGGACAAGAAGATTGGGCTACAACTTAATCGGATCTATTATGTTAATAGATTCATGAAGGGTTTCCTAAGTGTAAGGGTCTAAGAGAGCGAGAGTGAAAAGCGAGGGTTTTTTTATAATATCACAGTATATTGGCTTCTCCAAGCCTTATGGTAAGCAAGAGAGGTACCCACATCGCGATGATAACGTAATGTTCTATTCGTTAGCATCACCATACTGGCCCGCAAGATGTTTCTTCACGTTCCTTTTGAAGGAATCAATGTCAAAGGAAGGAGGAAACACATGAGCCGGCAACGAGTTCCACTTCTTTATGGTCCGGCAAAGATAGGAGTTACCAAACATTTTGGTTCGCGATGGAATTTTCTACGGTGAAGCGATGACATCGTTGGCCGGCTCTTGTGGTTCTGTGAAGGCAGGGGTGGAATAATATCGGTATATTGGTTATTGACTTCCTTCTAGCCAAAAGGTGAAAGGGCTGAACTTTGAGGTTCGATCCCGGTCGGGTCAACATGGAAAACGAACTTATCTATATTGACTCAGGTATGGGTGTTGTGGTACCGTCGTTGTTTCTGATTTCTGTAACACAAGTGCTTAAGCTACTCACCATACAATCAGCAATGTATGTGATGTTGTCAAATGTTTATTTATTTACTACATACTTTCATAGTCGGTTTTACCCCCATCCCCCCTTATTTTCAAAACAAAAAAGAAGCCTATGTCCGTTCTAGAGGTTCAACGTATACCTATACCAAATTTCATATAAATCGGTGCAGAGTGTTAGGCGTGAATGCCGGACAGACAAACAGACAGAGTTACTATCGCATTTAAAATATTAGTTTATGCGTGAGATTAAAATTCTCTTAGTAGAATAGTAAAATCTGACTTATAAGGGTGGCGTTTTATTAAGAACATATCTCGGCCCCCGATCGCACCGGTACAGTCATCCACATAAATCACTAGTTAATAAAGCAGCTTCAAAAGGCCGACACATTTTGTGTTCAACACGTAGCTGCACAATGGTACACTCGGAATAATGGCTCACACTACGAGATTACAGATCACAGAGTGCGATTGTTGGATGCGGCATCTGTTTGTCATAACAATAACATTTGCTGCTTGATTATAGCTCTTATTTTTACGAAATAAAGTCTGTTAAGTCCAAACTGTATGACGTGCTTTTGATTGTACAATGGTTGGCCTAATTGCGAGGAATAGAGATTTATGATAAAATTGCAAACAATTTTTTGTTTGAGCTGTACCATAGCATAGGGTACCAGTAGCTAATTTAGTAAATGTGTGAAGTTTTGTAGATTTTTAACTGTGTTTTCCTTGCCGCGACAAACGGAAACCATGGCAATGGAAGCATGGCGGTAAAAATCAAGACAAAATAACATTTACAATAAAACGAGATTTGACGTCCAAAAAATTATTGAATTGGTAGTTATTCCTATTGACGGCGATGAAAATTTCAAAGATGCCACGCAATTTGTGGTCCCGGGAAATTTATCAAAATCTCTTAATCTAACTTTGTCTCATTATGATCTCATTTGATATGGTAAAAATTATCTCAAGGACGATTGACTCGATTAAGATTTAAGTATTCTACGAATAATGAACTGAAAGTTTTGAGGTTATCATTTTGACTTGTCAACTGGCGGCAATTCTTCGATTGATGTGCACAGACAGTGCCTCCTCCACTTTAAATCTTTCCCACATCGGCACCGCATCGTTGGGCAGGCAGGAAGGGAGAGCAGATTGATATCTTTGTGTCCCAATTGTGGCCCAGGACACGTGACCCTCGCTAGACACGCCAGAAGGACATGGTCGATTCACTCCCAAGAATACAGCCCATAGCTTTAAATCTCTACTAATATTATTAATGCGTAAAGTAACTCTGTCTGTCTGTTACGCTTTCCCGCTTAAACCTCTCAACCGATTTTGATAAAATTTGGTATAGGTATACGTTGAACCTCAAGAACGAACATAGGCTACTTTTTGTTAGAAAATAAGGAGACGGGGATGGGGTAATACCACCTTTGAAAGTTTATATGGGAAAATATGTATTTTTTAAGTCAGAGATATGAAATTTGGCTCAAATATAGTTCGAAACTTGGACTAAAATATGGATCTTTTTATTTAAAAAATTAGGGGAGATTGAGATTAAATCGACCATGAAAGCCCACTCGAACGAAGTCGCAAGCAAAGCTTGTCTCATATAAATTTATTTAATTACTAGCTGACCCGACAGACGCTGTCCTGTTTTAACGACGGCTATTTAATTCAAATTGGTTTCACCCACGACGACAGTAATAGTATTCCCAAATTTTCTAATTTTCCACGCGGTTTTTTTATTTTTTTCTTTCATAAGAATCTTCTCCTGACAATAACAGAACAAAAAACAATGAAATTGGATCAGTCATTTTTATATCAATAAAGATAAAGGACTACTACAAAAAAAATGTTTACTTAAATAAAAAAAAACATATATACGTATCTGATGAAAATCTAATGTTGTTTATTTTATATATAGTAAAACATACATTGTTATATTTGAAATTGAGTTTCTTGTCGGTTCTTCCCGACATAACCATCATTCCGACCTCAGTGGTAGAATACGGGACTTGTACTGACGATTCATAAGTGCTTCTGTAAAACTTACATGAATAAACATGTTTTCTATTCTTATTCTATTCTGGAAAATTTGTTACCCTATTCCCAGTAGCGGCATGTTAAACAACGGGTAAACTACATATCTTCTATGTATATAAAAATGAAACCCGTTTCCCGTTGTCACGTGAAAACGGCTTGACATTTTGGCTGAATTTTTTTTTGTAGTTTTCTAATACTCTATTCGTTCTTACGGAAAAAAATATTGAGAAAATCTTTCAGAAAGATTGAAAAATAAACATTTAATTTTGGCATATTTTAATAAACGCGCGTAACGAATGTCAACGTCATTTTCAGCCTTTGACTATATTGAAAGAGCATCGTTTGTTCGGAAACGTGGTTACTTAATTAAATTCTATCGCACTAATTATAATTTTTGAAAATAACTCGCCACGGAATAGTTATTCACTTGCTAAGGCGGTACGAAGTTCGCCGGGTCAGCTAGTGATGCACAAAATTAAACGAGTTAATCTCTGCAAATGTCGCGTCAGATTTGTTTACACTTTAGAAAATGGATATCAGAGTTCTTTAGATTGTTGTTTATGTCACCGTTGTTCAAGTTCGTATCGAAGTTCGTGCGTTAATCTTGCATCCCGTCTATTCTATATATAATTCAATCTCTTTATTGCATTTCAAATAGAGTAAGTTGTTATATTATCTTAGGATATCGTACATGTGAAGCCCTGTAGAGGGCGTTCCAATGATTCTATATAATGTCTTCCTACCAAATGCCATCAAAATCAATTCAGTAGTTTTTGCGTAAAATAGTAACAAATATATTTCCAGATATCGCGAAAATGGTAACATGTATGGATCACATTCAAATTCAATATTATTTTATTCATTTGTAAATTACACCAGTAATATTTATGAAACGCCTATATAACGCAAATGACGCTACCTCCGGTTCGGCACCTATAACTTACAGAGAAGATCCCGGCAAGAAACTCTGTCGTTCATATTACAAATATAGCTGAACTTATAACTAGTTTTGCACTAAGACATACAGTGTAGTAATAAGATAAAATAATGTAGTAAATTGTAAAAAAAATATTGATTCGAAGTAATAAAAAAAAAATAAAAAAAATATATATTTAAATTAAACAAACTGTAGGGCCTAATGCACATTGTGCTTAATAAGAAATTTGCCAACTTGCGAGTATTTGTCAACGTAAAGAAATAGGTTCCTACCTCTTGCTGACTTTGTATAAATAGAATTACCTAAGTTAATATAATGATAACTATTCAGTTAATAATATTAGTAAATATATATGAGAAAAAACAAAACATAGACCTTCGTAGCCGAGAGTGGGCTGAACTAATTTACGTAACACAAGTGCTTTAGCTATATACCACAGCATCAGAGCAATGTGCTGTAGTTGTTATGGTTTAAACCGTTTTCTCATGGCGGCAACCAAAGGCCTGCCGCCTAAATTGTACTATAATTAATATGAGAATCCTATTTCTGTCTAGTTTTGTTCAATAAAGTATTTATCTATCAATCACAGGCGATGAGGGCGTGAGGAGAATTTTCAGCTCGGGTAGTCCCACACACGCCACTGCCCTCCCCAAGGCAGTGGTACGGTGCGCAAATATCTGATTGGCTCTGAAAGATTTTCTCCCTCTTAAAACATCAAAGCATTGTGATGTTGACCAGTATATATTTATCTGTTCCAGAACACAAACTCCGCGTCCGCTGGTACAAGGATGAGCACCTAGTAGCGGACAGCATGGACGCACACCGACTGCTGCCTCCTCGGCTGCGCATGCACGCCAACTACAGCTTGGAGCTGGACGCGCTGGTTGCCCGGGACACTGCGGAGTACACCTGCGAGGTGAGATGCTTTTGTCACAACGTAGGTTCAGTGAAAGATGGAAGAAAAAAAGAAAGAAAGTTTAGAGCTGGACGCGCTGGTAGCCCCGGACACTGCGGAGTACACCTGCGAGGTGAGATGTTTTTGTCACAACGTAGGTTCAGTGAAAGATGGAAGAAAAAAAGAAAGAAAGTTTAGAGCTGGACGCACTGGTAGCCCCGGACACTGCGGAGTACACCTGCGAGGTGAGATGTTTTTGTCACAACGTAGGTTCAGTGAAAGATGGAAGAAAAAAAGAAAGAAAGTTTAGAGCTGGACGCACTGGTAGCCCCGGACACTGCGGAGTACACCTGCGAGGTGAGATGTTTTTGTCACAACGTAGATTCAGTGAAAGATGAAAGAAAAAAAGAAAGAAAGTTTAGAGCTGGACGCGCTGGTAGCCCCGGACACTGCGGAGTACATACACCTGCGAGGTGAGAAGTTTTTGTCACATCGGAGGTTCAGTGAAAGATGAAAGAAAGAAAGAAAGTTTAGAGCTGGACGCGCTGGTAGCCCCGGATACTGCGGAGTACACCTGCGAGGTGAGATGATTTTGTCACAACGTAGGTTCAGTGAAAGATTAAAGAAAAAAAGAAAGAAAGTCTAAGATCTGGAACCGGGGATAAAAACGTTCCTTAAACTGTTACATACTGTACACTAAAGACTTTGCAGCGCTCTTATTACGTAACCATAAGGATTAATATTGAACTGTAAGTGTGTACCGTGATGTGCTGTTCTTTGTACAAGCTATGGGCGTAAACCGATACGGAAACAAACAAATAACAAAACGTCGCTTGCAAATGAAGTGGTAGGCGGAAACTGTGTAGGTACCTACATACTATTGAATAGATTGATCACTTGAAGTAGTAGTTAGAAAATTGCTTCGTGAAATACGTAATCACACATTACCACGAAATGATTTATGGCTGACCACGCCACGGGTTTCCCACGACAAAACAAACTGGTTAGTTCAGGAGCTACTGATGTTTGGGGCATGACGATCGCACATAGACTGAAAAAGTGTAAAAGATTCCTATAAATTGCCTTTTATCGCCTTTCTAAGGCAAGGCGAGGTAGGTAGGTATTTAGGATTATTTATTTAGAGACAACAAACAACAAGCCAATATTTAGAATATCCACGTTATGTGAAATGTTTTTCGTCGTTACATTCCCTTCAATATGGTTGAGTGAAAGGATGGCTGGCACATACTGTAACTGATATGTTGAGTTTTTTATTGGTGTCTTCTAAGTAGATATAGGTTCCGAACAGGAAGTAGAATCACTTTACATTGTATTTAATGACGATTCAAAAAAGTTAAAGGTAACTTACTTGAATAAAGAAATATTTGAGTTTGAGTTTACGGCCATAATAAGCAAACTAGTATTTGTTTTGGCGTTCTTACTGACAAACGCAACCGCAATTTTTACATTAAATAAATAAGAAGGTTTATAACATTCTGTGTTTTTTTTTTCAAGTCAGAATACGATCGTCACGCCGTAATTGCCCGCAGCTCTTGGCCTAGACACAGTGTAGCGTGTAGTTTATTTTTTGTCTCGCTTCAATTGCGAAACGATGGTAGCGATAGCAATTAGCTTGTGCGCGCCGCCCTTCGATCTTAACTAACGCGTAGTTTGGCTGTAGTGATGTGACGAGGCCTAGGAAATTATCGATTTAATCTTTTTTCTTTAATGTGATTAAAAGTGAATAATCCCAAATCTTGGTTATTTTAAAGAAATAGAAACATTTCATCTCCCCTTGCGGTACGGGACTCGAACGACCTTCACGTATCGCGCGTGCTGCTCTTCCAACTGATGATAAGGGGAGACGAAATTTTTCTGTTTCTTTAAATATTTAAAGTACGCTAGTGCAGCGTAAATCACTATAAAAACGAATAAAAGAGAGAAATTTAAGAGAGGTTGGGCATAGCGTTTTATCCCTCGAACTGGAGCAGCACGACTGGTGAAATACCTCCACCTTATATAAGACCGCAGCCAAATAACAATCACTTATGTGTTGTTGTGTTCCTGCGTGTGAGCAAGGTTTCCAGAGCTCCTGGGGGTGCTACATTAGTAGCAGGGGTCAAGCCTTCAAGGTAAGGGCGACAAGTCCAGTAACAGATTTATTATCCTGTACTTGTCGCTCTTAAGCTGGGACCTCATTACCACTTAACATCAGGTGGGATGCAGTCAATCTTGAAGTGTAATATAAAAAAAAAACTAATAAAATCTTCTTGGTTAGTTTGACTGAAATCGAAACGTATGTATGAAATATGTAGTTAAAGGTTTTCTGATCTGAAAATGTTTTCCTTACTAACAGAATATTGTATGGTATTTTAGTATTATGGAACAGTTACTTTGTTAACTGTAATTAAACTCCTT
This sequence comes from Glyphodes pyloalis, assembly GCA_037074685.1. Classification (NCBI taxonomy): domain Eukaryota; kingdom Metazoa; phylum Arthropoda; class Insecta; order Lepidoptera; family Crambidae; genus Glyphodes; species Glyphodes pyloalis. The sequence goes on from JAYKKO010000020.1 coordinate 9,251,392, forward strand.
AGAAACGTTTTAGTCATCAATTGGTATCGATTATAGTCGAAACTAAATTAACAAATATTATTATAGTTTTTCTGAAAAGGGTGAAATGCAGATTACAGTCATTACTCAAAATAAGATATTTCGTTTAAAAGCGATTTAAAAGTTCAAAAACTCGTAGCATAAAAATTGTTTTCATTATTTGTATAATAAAAGCATTACCTTAATAACGTTTCTTTCTTTTCAATTTTTATTTTTCATATTTCTTTGACGACCTCGGTGGCGCAGTGGCTAAGGTAGGCGGCCAAAGCGCGATAGGTCCCGGGTTCGATTCCCGGCCGGGTCAATTTGAAAAAAAAAAAAACTTTTCTAAAGTTCACATAATGAACTTTCAAATCGCTTTTACTTTAAATGGCATATTTTGAGTTATGTCTGTAGGTATGATTTTGTGTACGTACGTATTTGTACTCGGTTTACATAATCTGCTTTTTATGCGTATGAAAAGACTGGTCGAGACGGTTAGGCGTGTAAAAATAGTATCGACATCTTTGTAAAACAAACTACTAAGTTTCTTGCCGGTATCTTCTCGGTAGTTATAGGTTCCGAACCAGAGGTAGGTTCATTTGATTTATATAGAGACTGACTATTCATAAGTATTACAAATGTAATCTATATGAAAAAAAATATTGACTTTGACTTTGACATCGCCGCACACGCACATCACTAGATACACCATTTGAGCCGAACAAGCTAGAGGTCCAATTATGCAATTAGTCAATTGATCCAACTCTTTGTGTGTCGGTCTGTCCGTCGGCCGTTGAAAGCAGTTGCTTTGATGCCGATGACAGTGACTCGTAGGAGTTTAATGATGTAGTGGGGCCGATACCAGTTGGGCTAATAGAAAAGTTTCTGAGAAAAATAACATTAATTACAAATGAACTAAATGACGCGCACCGCGCCGGGTGGGACGTATGTGTAGAAGGTCTCTATATATTTTCTTTTAATAAAGATAGTTTTAGTTTCACTTTAATAAGTGAAACAAGGCGTTGCCCGCGACTATGTTCTCATTGTAGCGTGATAAAAAGTAATATCTTTTGTTATCGAATTTAGAAAAGAAATTACATCTTGGATGTTGACTAGCTAGTAAAAAAGCATTATTTTAAATACCTATTGAGACACGATTTCTCCATAAATTTACTTATAACAATTAAATAGTTTTACATCATTATAAAATAGCATTTTACATTCAAACTTTTACGTGATTAATATAAGCAGGATTTGGTATGTAATCTCAAACTCAAATATTTCTTTATTCAAGTAGGTTACATGTAACACTTTTGAATCGTCATTGAATACAATGCAAAGTGATTCTACTTCCGGTTCGGAACCTATATCTACCGAGAAGACACCGGTAAGAAACTCAGCAGATAAGTTACAGTAGCAGTATCTAACTTATAGCTATGTGTAGAACACTTTGGACCAAGTCATATAGTTTTATTTTGATGAGTGAAAAAAGCATGAAGTATTATTTTATTTTAAGAGGTAAGCTGGAGCAGACCAGTCCCCAAAGGTGGCACCTGTTCACAAGCATGACGTATGTGCCAGCCATCGCTTCACTCAACCATATTGAAGGGAATGTAACGACCCGCCACATAGCGCCACCACCCCAGTGACATTTTAGTGAGCATGACTAACTCCCAACTCCCTTTGGAAAGTAATTACAATTTAAGTCATCAAACCAACTATAGGACCCGGAGCACGAAGTAGTAACCTACCTACATCTTATTCTGTTAATTTGAGACTACTTAATAATTCGTGATAGCCATGTCTATCGTACAAAATTACCAATAACAATGTCATTTTGTCAAATGAAAATTAAAAATATCGACATGTCACATAATTAAAATAAAAGAAAATAATAATTTATGTCTATTTATAGTATAAAATTAAAATTAACAATGTCATTTTATGAAATAATAAATAATGCAATACATTTTCTAATATTTATATATTTTTTAGGTCTCAAACTAAGGTTTTTCCTTGTCCTATGAGCACCAGACGACGGATACTAACTGGGGGCGTCATCACAGCACACCCAGACCCAAGTCAATTTAGAAAAGTTAGTTTTCCAAATTGACCCGACCGGGAATCGAACCCGGGACCTTTCGCTCTTTGGTCGCCTACCTTAGCCACTGCACCACCGAGGTCGTCAAAATTTTTAATAATAGGAAAGATATGTTTTCAATATGGAACTAAAACATTTTTTCTGCTTTAGATATCATTGAATTCTTGGACCAAACTGAAATGCTTAGTAATCTATGTTTTATAACGAGAATCGAATACAAAGTACTGTCCTTCAATATTTCAAGTATTTAAAGGCTAGTCTGTATCTGGGGGCACGGCAGCGCTTTTGCCAAGTCGAGCAAAATAATTTAGGCTGGTATGTTGATTTCGTTACTTTCATTACAAGGTAATGTAACCCGATCTCACTGTCAGCGTGTCTTACGCGGCGGATGCACTCATTGCGCCAGCAATTAGCTGCAGTTAGCGCATTCTGTCGCAGCTCACGGCGCAGCGCACTGAGTTGCAGTGAAGTAGAACTATGATGATCATTTTTAGAAAAAGAACAGCCTTCGTCAGCAGCCTCGCGATGGCGGTATTATGTGTCAATATTTCATTTCTTGAGAAAAAAAAAAAAGTAATTATTTCAAAAAAACACAACAAAGAAGAAAAAATTGCTACTACAATTACAATTACAAGCCTACTAGCATGCCCAATACGTCTAATTTCACTCATAAGACGACAAATGACACTTACCTTCTGATAGCACACCGCACTCTTACTTTCAGCCAATCGGCGGCGATTCTATCAATTTTCTTGCTCCTATTGGTGATGTTACATAATCTAAAGCTTTCCTTTAAAAACACTATTGGTTGGCTGATAGCACACCGCACTCTTACTTTCAGCCAATCAGCGGCGATTTTGTAACTTTTTACGAGCGCGACAAAATTTCGTATCCTAAGCGGATATGCAGGCCTAGCATGCGCAACGCGACTAAATTTTATCGTGCTCATAACAAACGTCAAAATCGATTGAAGTCAGTGCGTCAGCTGCTCATTGACTGAAAATACGATTGCGGTATGCTGTAAGCCAATCAACAGTATCAACGACATTTGTCGTCTAAGAGGGACCCCACACTAGCGTCTTTCGAGCGTCAGCGTCTTGCCGGCGACCTCCGCCCACTAGCGTTGGTTGGGCGTTGCGTCGACGCGGCGCCCGCTCAGCGTCGACGCAGCGCCCGCACAGCGTCGACGCAGCGCCCGCACAGCGTCGGCGCGGCGTTTGAGCTTGCGCTGGGCGTCCTCTGCACATCGCGTTCGAGCGTCGCGCCGCGCTGACGTCATGTACAGTTATTTCGAAAATGGAAATGTAAGATTTGAATAACGCACAATATAATGTTTTATATCGCAGTGATAAATTAATGCTTTCAACTTGTAAAGGAAAAACTATATTTTACCTATTTGACACATGGCCCGAATAGGCAACTTTAGCATTTATTGTCTCGAAAACTAAAAGTACTTAATTGAAAATGGGTTTCTTAAGCAATATGAGTTAGTATTTTAAGCTACATCCATATTTGCTATCAGCTAAAAAGTCTTCTACCTACTGATTCTAAAACAAGGTCGATCCGAAAAAATTAAGTTGATCATTGTACTGTTGACAAAATAAACGCTGCGCAGGCGTCGCGTCGACGTCGCGTCGGAGTTGCGTGTGCGTCGACGCTCAAAGAACGCTAGTGTGGGGTTACGCTTAAGCGAGAAATTTGACGTATTGCGCATGCTACGCCTGCTGTACTGTAATAATTGAGTTAACTTACTTTTATCTATTGCACTGTACCAGACCACCCCATCGCGATGCAATTACCAGTTTATTACGCCCTTCCCGCTTGTTTATGGACCAATCGATGGCTGCAATGCCTAATGATGCCGGCTCAGCACCAATTAGGAAACGGTTACAATAAATCATAGACAAAAAGGAGGCTACGAGGTAATCTACACTAATATTATAAAGAGGAGACATTCGTATTTTTGTGTGCGTGTTCGTAATGAATAAACTCAAAAACGATTATTTCGATTTACGAAATTCTTTCACCATTGGAAAGCTACATTCACCCCGAATAACATAGGCTATATTTATAGACAAAAATACTAACTTTACGCTTACGAAATATGGGTAGAAAAATATTTAATCGCGAACCAAGAAATTTGATAATTCATATCTTTGCCTAATATTAAGAAGTGGAACTCCTTGTCGTCTCATGTATTTCCTCCTTCCTTTGGCGTGGATTCCTTCAAAAGGAGCGTGAAGAAATATCAGGCCAGTATGGCGTTGCTAACGGATACGATATTACGGTATCAAATCCGTTGTCATTGCCATGTGGGTTCCTCTCTGGCTTCCGATATAGCTGGGAGGAGCAATTGTAGCTACTGTGCTATTAAAAAACATTTAAAGATAATTTAAGAGAGTCTTTGATTTGCGAAATATTTCCTGTTTGGTATAAGGGCACTTGTAGCATTGCACAGCGTTAATAATAAGTATGCAGTTCTAAACATATTCGGCAGAGGGCACTTACCGGAGGCTAACGGGTTGATACAGCAGATAAATTTCATAGCCTACGATAACTTGCGGTTAGTTCAGTTGGAAGAGCAGCACGCGCGATACGTGAAGGTCGTGGGTTCGATTCCCGCACCGCAAGGGGAGATAAAAAATTTCTGTTTCTAATATTTAAAGTTCGCTAGTACGGCGTAAAGTACTATAAAAATAAAAAAAGCGTTAGTAATGTTGACTGATATTTATTATGTGTTTTCTCTTACAAATGGGGAGATGGAGTAGTCATGCTCACTAAAATGTCACTGGGGTGGTGGCGCTATGTGGCGGGTCGTTACATTCCCTACAATATGGTTGAGTGAAGCGATGGCTGGCACATACGTCATGCTTGTGAACAGGTGCCACCTTTGGGGACTGGTCTGCTCCAGCTTACCTCTCGAAAGTAAAAACTTACTTGAGTACTTATTTGTTTCATCACTCATCAAAACCAAAACTATATGGCTTGGTCCAAAGTGAGCTACACATAGCAATAAGTTAGATACTGATACTGTAAATGATCTGCTGAGTTTCTTACCGGTGTCTTCTCGGTAGATATAGGTTCCGAACCGGAAGTAGAATCACTTTGCATAGTATTCAATGACGATTCAGAAGTGTTCTATGTAACCTACTTGAATAAAGAAATATTTGGGTTTGAGTTTCTATTTAATATTTTGTTCTAGGTGATCCGTCCTCAGCCGTGGGGTCCCATACGGCAGACACATTCCATAGAGGTGCAATGTGAGTAACTTTTTTTATATAATATATTTAAATCAAAAGCATGTCAGCCTAGACATTTTAGATTTTAAAATGCTCTTATGGCGTAGGCAGAAGAGTTAATGTCGAACTAATATTGTTTACTTTCTGCTGTCGACTGTACACTCAAAAGTACAGTAATTAGCATATCACAGTGATCCTTGCAGTTTAAGATTAGTTCTTATACACGTTTAATAAGATATATACATGTATATATTTAGCCTGAGGTTTTTTTTGTAGCACATATTTAAATCCATGAACCATCGAGTAAATTTAATGAATTACCTTAACTATTAGAGTTATGTAAATAATTTGTGTTCATGAGAAAAACATTTACGATTTCTTGTTGACGTGACAACGTGTAATAACTCGATATTACATGCTGCATACACGTCAAAGATGATGTCGTTGTCCCATTACGCTTATTGTCGCGTTCCGCAAGCGAGAGCGCGGCACGAACGAGAGAGAGGCACGATCAGCTCGAGCGATCAAGTTTTTACAAAAAAACTACCGAGTTTCTTGCCGGTATTTCCTCGGTAGTTATAGGTTCCAAACTGGAGGTAGAATCATCTATAATAATATTAATAGATAGTATACGCTGAAGGGTTTATCTGTTTCAATGCCCTAAGCTAAGTTTCTGCTGGTTCAAATCGAAAAATTGTTTTTGTGTTGAATTTGAAATTGAAAACATTTATTGACGAAGGCTATGACAAATAGGAAAAAAACATTGGAACATGCATTTTTTTATATTGCACTTCAAGATTGACCTCATCCCACCTAATGTTAAATCAGGGCGATAAGTATAACACAATAAAGCTGTTACTGGATGAACGACACCGTGCTCGTTGCACCCTCAGGATACTATTGTTTCGGAGTAAATTAAACCACAACACTTTGACTTCTTGAAGAGCTTGTTTATTTGTTGTCAACCAGGGCACATATACAAACGGCGGAAAATCTCGTCACCGCGATGTAAAATGGGATAGCGACATCTATTATTTTAAACACTAAATTAAATGACATTATCTATCAAACCTGCCATATTGGCCTGTACACTGGACTTGTGTGGAAATAACGGGGAGAGTACGCGTGCAAAGTCACTACTTTATCAATGTAGAGACGACTCTCTTTTTATTATGTATAACTAGCGACTCGCCCCGGCTTTGCTCGGGTGCAACGCTGATACTAAATACACTAAAAAAACTTTTAAAGTTGAATATAAATCTTATAGGTTTCAGCCTGCGTTTGCAATGTTTATGCGCAAAAAATGAAATTATTTACGGCATCACATTAAAAACCTCAAAAATAACTGTATTTCTCCACTATTTAATGGATGTTATTATATATATAAATCTTCCTCTTGAAGCACTCTAGCTATTAAAAAAAAGGCATCAAAATCCGTTGCGTAGTTTTAAAGATTTAAGCGTACATAGGGATATAGGGACAGAAAAAGCGACTTTGTTTTATACTATGTAGTGATCTATGGAGACGACTCTACATAGATAGAGCAGTGGCTTTGCACGCGTACACACTTAGGAATCTTATATATATTTTTTTTTATATTACACTTCAAGATTGACCTCATCCCACCTGATGTTAAGTGGTAATGAGGTCCTTGCTTAAGGGTGACAAGTACATCGTTTCCTAAGTGTTATTAATTTAGTCTGTATAAATAAAAAGTATTCAACACTGTTCCCTTTTCAGATTCACCGACAGTACGCACTATACCGGACGATGGTTTTGTTGAAGTCCGTAAAGGGGAGTATGTGGACATCGGCTGCGACGCCACCGGTACCCCACCCCCCATCGTCAACTGGCGGAAAAATGTAAGTTCACTTTTAACCAAGTTAAATCAAGCGTTGTGGGTTTAAATACATTGATAGATACACTTTACTGCATAGAAAAAAATACAGAAATTGGTTTTACAGACATAATCAAGTACAATTTAGGCGGTCTTATTGCTAGAAAGCAATCTCTTCCAGACAACCTTTAGGTAGAGCAAATAGTAGATATCGTGAAATGGGTGCGGCCGAGCAAAGTATTTATTGAGAAAATATTAAGAGGAAACATAAATACGATAACATGATTAAGATAAAACAAAATACATAACAAAATAATAACATAAAAATTTAATAAAATGTGGGATTGACCCCCACGTAGGGGGATGTAGCCACCGGTAATGCTTTTACTCTTCCCATGGCAGCACTATTAAGGCGATGAAGTCCACCGAAGGGTGTTAGTGGGTATTCCTGCCCGTATAAGGGCAGGGAGTCCCCCCCCCCCCCTGGAAAAAGGGGGATGTAGCCAAGTGACAGTAGTTAAGCTTCGTTATCACTTGGAAGGTCAGCACGCGCGATACGCGAAGGTTGCGGGTTCGAATCCCATCACGAAATAGCACTGCTTACAACACGAAAGGCATATACGGAAGACCAGCGTCTAACGTAATTTTATTTATAAGTTAATGTTCTAAAAATTCAGTGTATGTCATATCTCTAAATATTTTTTTATTTTTTTCTTTCGAACACATTTGTTAGACCGCTTGTCTATACTAATATTATGAAGGCGAAAGTAACTCTGTCTGTTTGGCTTTCACGCCTAAACCACTAAACTGATTTTAATGAAATTTAGTATAAGTCTACGTTGAACCTGTGGAATATGCTGACATAGGCTATTTTTTATTTTAAAAATAAGGGGGGGGGGGGCAATACTGCTCTTGAAAGTTTGTATAGGATTAAGTTGTCTAACATATATAATAAATTTGTCACAAATAGAGCTCGAAACTTGGATTAGAGAATAGACTTCGCTTTGTTTCGAGTTTTACGGGAGATAGGGGTAAAACTGACCATGAAAGTACGTAGTCCATGCGAACGAAGTCGTGAGCACAGCTAGTTAGGAAATAAAGTAGAAGGTGGAACTTATTTCAGGGTGAGCCTATGGCTTTGCTGGAGCCTCGTTCGCGGCTCAAGTTCAGAGCGGAGCACCGGCTGTTGGCTGGAGTGTATGAGTGCCTGGTCACCAACGGCGTGGGAGATACCGTGAAGGCTGCTATCAGAGTCATTATACATGGTAAACAAAATTCAACTGATCTTTTCGGTATCAGCAGGTCTACTACCAAAAACGACTTTATTTTTAAGCATAATATTAATGAAATTAAACATCATGCCTATTTACTTTATCTATAAACCACTGTAACCTTTTTGTATTAAAAGAAAATGTAAAACGCATGAAAACATTGTCAATGTCTGGAGAGCCTGAAAAAAATAAAGGTTGGGAAACCCTGCGATAAACTGATAACAGTTGTCGCACGGTAAGCGACACATCACGGCAAGCAATATTAGGCCTCAACATATGTAAAGAAAAAAGTCCAAGATGTACCTACCATCTGACGTGCTTTCGGTTGTACCTACAGACGCGCCGGTTGTCTCGGCGGAGCGGACTTTTGTTCACACGGCTGTAGGGCTCCGCGCGGCGCTGGCAGCGAAGTTGGAATTTGAGGTGCCTCCAGCCAGGACCAACTGGTACCGGGACGGGAGACCTGTGAAGACTGATGACAGGTAGGTGAACTACCAAATACCAGATACTAGACCAGTATATTTGAAAAATGCTTATATGCAAAGCCAGGGCCAAAATCTGGTATTTTCAATTGACAAAACAAAATTAATATTAGTAGCAAAGGCGCTTAAAGTACTTTTCTTTTAAAGTACCTACCCCACGTTGGGCGCCATACTGTTAGTTTTTTTTCTATGAATTATTTCACCTTGACTTGGCTTCATGGATCTCTGCTCCCCTTCCAACCATTCTGGGCGGAGGAGACAGGGCTGCGTTATAACAGCCATTTCGCCGGTGGTGCTGTGTTTTTTTATATTGCACTTCAAGATTCAATATTAATTAATAAATAAATATAATAATTTATTCTCTCTCTTAAAAGTAGTACAAAAAACAAACATATTAAAACAACATTCCAAAATAATTGACCTTATCCCACCTGATGGGAAGTGGTAATGCGGTCCTAGCTTAAGGGCGACAAGTACAGCATAATAAAGCTGATATGTACTTGACTTGTCGCCCTTACCTCAAAGGCTCGACCCCTACTACTAGTGAAGCTCCCCCCAGGAGCTCTGGAAACTTTGCTCACACGCAGGAACACAACAACACCGAAGTGATTGCTATTTGGCTTCTGTAAGTTGGAGGATTCTTCCAGTCAGGCTGCACCAGTTCGAGCGATCAATCGCTATGCTCTACCTCTCTCATTTCGGGCTGTGCTGAGTTTCCCATATTATCGTCAATATTAAAGTCGATGAGGTCAAACCGGGGAGTTTTAGCGGGTAGACTCTGCCTCCTTTCGGGCACAGGATTCCCACATATGCCGTCGCTTTCCCTCAGGAGGCGGTAGGTCTCGTCAAAGAATTTCCTTCCGATAACATTAAAAGGGGCTGATACACAAACATTACTAACGACTCCGACGTGTCTCTGTTTATGCTGAAAAAGAGTTCCCGAATAAACATAGTTTATAACACATAGTTCCTGAATTCAAATCCAATTCTTATTAATAATGCACTCCAAGATTGACCTCATCCCACCTGATGTTAAGTGGTAATGAGTGCCTAGCTTAAAGGCGAAAAGTATAGCATAGTAAAACTGTTACTAGACTTGTCGCCCTTACCTTGAAGGCTTGACTCATGCTACTAATGTAGCATCCCCCAAGAGCTCTGGAAACCTTACTCACATGCAGGAACACAAACAACACCGGTGTGATTGTTATTTGGCTGCGGTCTTCTGTAAGGTATTTCACCAGTCGGGCTGCTCCAGTTCGAGTGATAAATCGCTTTGCCCTGCCTCTCTTATTAATTCTGACGTTTTGTGGACGCAGAGCTCAAAGGCTTGCCTCTCGGTGGGAGTATCCGTTTCAAAATCCGATAAATACCAAGGTTTCTATTAACATCTTCTCTTTCAGGGTTGTGAAGATGGTACATGGCAATGTCCACCAGCTGATATTCCGCACGGTTCGCTCGCACGACCTGGGCAACTATACGTTCCGTGCAGAGAACAAGCTGGGCATGGCAGACGTGCAGTTCAAGCTAACTGGTAATAACTGGATACTTTTAACGGACTTCCAAAAAGATGAACGTTCTCAATCCGTTTGATTTTTTCTTTCTTGAAGTCTATATTGAAGTCCATAGTATGTGAACAGAAGGGTAGAAGGCAAATTAAAAAAGATATAGATCGAATGTCTGAATGGTGAAAATAATAAAAAGGTTAATAGTTCTGTGTCAACTGGTTGATTTGTTGAAAAAGAAAAGTTATTGTGCCCACCGTAAATAGCTTGAGAAGAGAGCAGGAAACTGGTGATGATACGGCTTCAAATGTTTGGCCCCACGTTGGGCGCCAATAAAATAAGTCGGGTTTTAAGGGTGAAATGACCTTGTGACAACTCAATGCTAAACATGGTGTAGCGGTTAGAGCATTTAACTTCAATAGCAAAAGGCTATAGGATCGATATCAGGGTCATAGTCCCGATCCAAGTTATGAGTAAGAAAAAAACTTGTAGCCCACGTTGGGTGTCAATATAACAGGTTGAATTTTAAACATGAAATAGGTTATTGCTATTGTTAACAATATTATATGAGTCTGTATGTACACATTATCATCTATTAAGTGGTTCCTCGATTTATTAAGAGTAGGTATCTTAAATATTTTTGTTTTAATTCCAGGTGTCCCTAATATAGCGTCGTTCAAAGTGGATTCATCTCTGAATAAGGCGACAGCTAACAGTTTTACGCTCATATGGGAAGTAGATTCATACTCGACGATTATTGGTAAGTCATTTAGACATTGATTAACTAAATTAAAATGTATTTATTCGTGTAATATACATTAGTAACAATTATGATTTGTCCGCATTATACTAAAAGACCGGTCGTTGTATGTATGTATGTACTCTTAAAAATGATTCTACCCGGTCCTAAACGAAAATCTTTAGTTTTGAACTTAAAAAATATATGTTTATGGGGTAGAGAATGCCCCTAGCATTAAGTTCTCCTGTTGTACTTTTTTGTGCAATAAAGTTTTTAAATAAATAAATAATATCAACTATTGGTCCTAGTATTGTAACCATCCTAGTAAAACTATGAGAACAATATAAATTTCATAATTGGGCTGATTTTATCGAGTCTACTAGTGCTTACAGAATCGGCACCACATATTTTATCTCGTATAATAAAAAGCCGTGTTCTTTAGAATACATCGTCTGGGTGCGCCCCTAATGCATGCATCTACGCAACTGGTAATAAATCAAATCTCTTTATTGTTTTTATTCATTTATATTACATAAGTAACCTATTCGTCTTTATACAAATCAGATGAAGCTACCTTTTGTTCGAAATCTATAACTACCGAGAAGATACCGGCAAGAATCTCTGTATTTTTTTTACAAATAAAAAGCTAAACTATATACTGTCATCTCGTATATAAAAAAAAACAATATCAGTTCACAAACCACGGAGTTATGCCCGAACACATATAAAAAAAAAGAAAAAAATATATACGGTCGAATTGAGAACATCCTCCTTCTTTTTGAAGTCTGTTAAAAAGCGTCAATCTCCAGAATACAACCTCTGGATCCGGCCGTACTACGGGCGTCCCTCGGAGGCGGAGTCTGTGACGACGGAGCCTGCGCGGAACACCTGGAGCGCGCTCGTGGTGCCGGGCGACGCGCGCGAGGGGCCCATGCACGCCGCCGCCTACACGCTGCGGGGCCTCGCGCCCGCCGCCGTCTACGAGGCCATCGTCACTTCCCGCAATAGGTAAAGGAACCGTCCATTCATTATTCGCACCTTTTGTAGAACAAGGTAATTGTCGACTGCCTTAAAAACATTATTAATAAAAGAACTGAAAGCACTTTATTCCTTTATTTACATGTCTAAAAAGAATATAATATTTCGTTTATGTCTTGCAAAGGAGGACAACTTTAGAGTAATGATAACAGAGCTAGACCACATTAAATGCATAAAATATCTTGAATTGGTTCTCCTGTAAAAGTGCAAAGACTACTATTGTGCCCTTGTTCTACGATAAGTGCGATCTGAGGTTTTTTTGGCATTTTCTAATCCCCGTCCTCCTATCAATAATCTTAATTTTTTTAATTATTTTGTATAAAATACAGGTTTATAGTACCTATCATCCAATTTTAAATAATCAGTAGAAAGGTAGTGTTTACGTCACTAATTCGTAAATACTGTGTGATTCTTGACGTTAAACGTAATTTAAAAATTAAATTATTTATTATTATTGATTGGGGGCAGGCTTGGCGAAATAATAGTTGGGAAGCCCTGTACAGATCCTATTAATAGGATTCAAGTGTCCTCAATTGAACTTTAGACAGGCATAATGACTTAGCTATATAATAATAGCAGCAGGTGGCTGCTTAGCAGGCATAGCCTTTTCCGTGATGGCTAAAACCTCCCTCAATGAATGGACCATCTAATACAAAACTATTTTTTCAATTAGAACCAGTAGTTCCAGCGATTAGGGTCCAAAAAAACATTTTTGAAATTTAAAAAACATAAAAAAAAAATTGGCAAAGTTGGTCCAGGCGTTATTAAATTACAAGTTACTTACCAACGCATTTTGCGATTAATTTTTATATTATAGATTTTATGAAGACATGTTTTTGCGTTACAGTAAACCTTGTTTCAGATTTGGTTGGAGCAAACCGTCCGCCATTTTACATTTCGCTACGGCACCTGGAGGTGGGTATGTCAAGAAACTAATTTCATCAAATCATGTCGAAAACTAAAGATTATTTTAATTATTAAATTTGATCGACTCAAATTTGAGGTAACTTGAAATTGCAAAATGACACTCTTATATTTAAATATATTTTCTATATTGTCTCGGGTCTGGGTGTTGTCGCACCGTCGTTGTTTCTGATTTCTGTAACACAAATGCTTTAGCTACTTACTATAGAATCAGAGCAATGTGTGTGATGTTGTCTAATATTTATTTATATTGATAAATAAATAACATCATAACTCACTTGCCAACTTGCAGGATAACAACTTGCTTCAGACCTGATTATGCCATAGAACGAACTGAAAATGGATATTGGCGTCCACAGACATTTTAAAAACCCTAAAACCCGTATTATCGTTAATTTGTCTCAGTTCTCACTATTGTTCAGTCACTGGCACAGAAAGTCATCGTTTAAATGCACAGCTGCCATAAAAATAAAAAGAAAAATAAAAGTTGGGACTATGCATTATGGGTCATCATAACTTTGTTAAATATTATCGAATGTTAAAAAAAAATTAAAATTGGGCTTTCGATTCCCGATAGTTTGTTAAAAAACGTACTGACACGGGAGCTATAGCAACTTTTTTATTTATTATTATTAATTAGTAGGAATAGTTTTAATATTTAAGTGTAATAGTCCTTTGTGGATTATTTAACAAGTTACCTGAAAATGTTATCCAGTTGCCCATGCATAGATTTAAGTCTCATGTTAAAAATTGTTTAATAAAAAAGGGCTACTACAAAATTGATGATTATTTAAATGACAAAAATGTATGGGTCTAGAATAACTTAATTCTTTGAAATCTTACTATAGCTTTGTATACTTTATTTAAGTACCTAGTTTAAGGACACATTGTTATATTTGAAAAGAGTAAGTGTCGAGTTTCTTGCCGGTTCTTCTCGACATTATCAACATTCCGAACACGGCGCTAGAATACTTTATTTGTACTGACTATTCATACAGAAGTGCTTTTGTAAAGCTTACATGAATAAAGATATTTTCTATTCTATTCTATTCTAATAATTGAATATAACATTTTCAGAATCTCGTAAACTAGGTTAAGTCGGTACCTTAGCAACCAGTTAAGTCACTAATAACGTGTGCTTGTTAAAATGTCCATTTTGACTTTCATAAATGATTGTGTATGTATAAGTGTGTGTGTGTGTGTTTGCATGTTGTATTTTCTTGAAGCTGCCTTTTATTTAAAGATTATATTTTTATTTGTTTACTTATGTAGTCTTTATCGATTTTATTATTTTTATAGTACTAAACGCCGTACTAGCGAACTTTAAATAAAACAGAAAAATTGCTTTGATGAATTTTTTGGTTTCTAATATTATGTAGTCTTTATTTTTACTGAGACAACCTGCATGGTTTTGGTTGGTCCCAGTTTCGATTCCCGGTCGATTCAATAAGGAAAACAAACTTACCTATATTGCCTCGGGTCTGGGTATTGTGTTCTGATTTTCATATCACAATGTTTTACCTACTTACTACAGAATTTTGATTTTGTATGCAATGTTGTCCAGTGATTCTTTTTTTTTAACATAATAAGTTATCGTTAAAAATATTTCAATTATATTTTTTCAGTTGGTAGAGGGCTCCCAACAACATCAGACTACACCGACATTGCTCCGATACTAGAAGAATCGGAGTCAGAATCGCACAACATTTCGCAAGCTCACGTTTTTGAACGTGTACTGTCATCCTCTGCAGCGCGGGAAAACTCAGCCGCCAGCGCCATTTTGTTTTTCACAATAATCGCAATGGTTCGATTCAGCTGACTTATGTCTCATGGAAAATATATTTTTTTAAGTTTATTGGATGGGGATTAATTGAGTAAAGTAGAAATGGAAGACTTTGATTTATAGGTTTAAGAACATAATATAAATGTTGGTTCCTTTAAAATTAGTTTCTAAGTTTCAGAATTAAAAGATATTGTAAATATTTTTAGAAATTAAAATGAATAAATTACTAATTTATTTTTAATACAAAATGTTTTATTTAGTATTTATCGTTAAATATAAATGGCTTACTTTAACTCTTCTTCGTATTAAGACAATTAGATTATTGTAGCATATTATGAAAATAATTATTTTCTTAATTGTATGCTGTTTATGGAGCATTTGTCAATTTAAGCCTTCAGTTATGTCAGTCTACCTTTTTTAAAAGGATGATTATTAATAATCTCGAAACAATATTCCCAAAGCTTATCTAAATATTGTTTTGTTTTGTGTGGATTTTTATGTCTCGGAACCAGTTACATAGGTATCTCTCAGGGAGGAGAGACGAGAGAAGAAAATATTGCTTCCGTGGACCACATGTTGAGAACCACTGCTCTAGTGATAAATTAACTCGTTATTACGGTATATATATATATGTTTTCGTATGTAATTTATAACTTTAACTAAATAAAAATTAAGCAATTGTATTAATCCGTTTGTAAATAATACAGGGTGTTTTTATTACGATTAGGTATTTATTTCATATATCAATACATTTATTTTCATTTAAACAACCATTTCTGAATAACCGTAATTCACATCGCTCTCAACCTATGACAGAATTTTGTTTACAATAAACTTTGGTTTCCATTTGATTTGTGAATTAATATGCTTAATATATATATATACATATATATTTGAGACACTAAACATTGATTCTCTTTTATTTATCCTTAATAGAATTATTCACTAATAAATGTAAACTTTAAACTGAATCGTCTCTTTATACTTCTATATATTTTTGGAAATATAATTTTGAATCATTCTATAAACCAATGCCATACCAAAGATGTTAATTTTAAAAAAACAGTTAAAATAGTTCTTAAATATATAATTAAACATTTAATACATTTACTTACATTGATAGGGTATTTCAAAAAATGTCGCATAATAGCAGAGTAACCATTATTACGGAAATGGTCTAAGTGATTCACAGTTCGAGGGCGCACGCTGGCTTTCTACATTATTTTACTTACTTTTAATCTGTATCTATTGTAATTATCAAATGCGATCCTGTCAAAAGTTGCAGTGGCAATTCTATCACCACTGCAAGTTAAAATATAAAATCGTCAAAAATTACGCAAGTGAGCCCAATCTTACGAAAATAGGACGATTTTTTATTTTGTTTTGGTATTTTTTTAATATTTAAAAGGCGGCTCAGTGTATTGTTAACGAGCCGACGCCCTCGAAGGTCGATCACCGCGACCATTAGCGTGAAAATTCCGATTCTTATTTATAAATATATAAAAACATTATTGGTCATTTTTATTAACTGAATGAGTAAAAAAATGTGATCGAATGGAAAAAATACTGATATTTCAAAAAGACTAGACAAATTTAGATTCACAAAGAAAAAGTGACGTGAAATCGTATAATTATTTCAATTTACTTAATTTAAATGTATTTTTTTTTCATATGAACATTCATATAATGTTTTAAAAGTTTTAACGTATTCGACTATGTTTAACACTAATAATAAATATGATTTGTTGTTTAAAGTGACATTATACGATATTACATTTAGCAAGTTTACATATACATTTAATTTTATTTTTAGACAAAAGTTTTTGCAAAAAAATGTCGATTGAAATTTGGAAAAAAATACATACTCAACAATTAAAAAAAACTCCTAGGTAACATTACTACCCGTAATATAAAATAACACTAAAATGCGTATTCTACGGTACTAAATACATCAAACTAATGTGATTTAAATTAAAGTCGTATATAAATATAACTCGAAGAACAAGTATATGAAACATTCGATTTATATGAAAATCTAAAAAAAATACTGAAGCTTATTACAAGTTAATACAATAACAATCATGAGATATGTTAACGTTTGTATATCATAAATACTTTTTGTTGAGTCTACAATCAATTAATAGAATTTGCATAAATTCAACTTCGAGATTTCAAAACAGATCAAATAGTTAAATAAACAGTTAATAAGTAAAAACACTGGAACATCAATTTTTATGGAAGACTCACAAAAACTTGCGCAATAATAAGTCTCGAGTAAAATTATAAACTATTTTTAATTACAATATTGTACGTATTACTTATGGCACAATTAAATAGATACAAGTTTGTATACAAAGAAGATCATGGCGAATTGATAAAGCGAATACATTCGCTAAAACACTGATTATTTTTTAAATACTCCTTAACGAGTGGCAACACTGCCACAAACACCCACTTTAACGTTTATTCTAAAAATTAAAATAATACTGGCTTCTTCGACACTAATCAAATAAGGAAATTCTCGTACAAATTAAACAACGAGCAGTGTTGCCACAATTTAAATACAATATTACAAAGTTTTGTAATTTTTAAACACGTAACAATCACGCATAGTTTATTCCTTAAAACCACTTGGTTTTCTCGCAAATCGTCTTCACTGTCCTAAGATCGCACTTTACTTGGCCCATTGCCACTTAATGACATACATAGACAATTATGTCATAGTTAAAATAAAATCTTATACTATTAATATGGAGCTTTATAGCGATTATCTTTGCTTAATGTCGCCATCGAATATAACCGTATTTTTAATCCTTTCATATAGTATTATTACGGAACTCTATATGGCCTTGCCACTTTGGTAATCCCGGTAGTTAAACAATTACTCTCTTTTTCTTCCTGGAAATGGCGAAGAACTTTCTCAATTCTAAAACAAGTGACTTAGATTACTAAAATTCTTTTACTCATTTTTTATAAGTTTATATCTGATGAAACATCGTATTTCAACCACAACAATATATTCATAGACCCGCTTTTCATTATATTCCTAAAAAAATTTATTTAAAAATAACACTTTTGATTGGTTTTGTTGTAAATAGAGGGTAGTTTTACATGATTGGAATTCAAGGTATCATATTGAGTGGGTTCCACTAGCAAGTCCATGCAATTTCATACTTTCATATTATTTGGCATCTATGTTAAAAATTACCACCTATTTTTTATATAGTGACCTCATCAACGAGATGATTATATTGTTAAATTTACTGTTTCTATCATAAATTTGTTGTTATCTAATTGTTAATAGACATTCAAACAGACGCGCGCATTACTCTATTACGACACAATCACTGATCTTAATTCTTTAGTATTAAACAATAATTTCACATAGATGTAAGTATTAAAAAATGTACTTATCTTACAACATTTACTTGTAAATATACCGGATTACTGGTAAATGCCATCTCTCGTCAATAGTTTTGCCTCTATCTACAAATAATCTATGGTTAAATCCGTATTCTAAAATTTTTCACCTTTCATAAACTCCTTCAAATAGGCCTAGCATGCGCAATCCGTAAAATTTCTCGTATGAGGCGACAAAAGTTTCGATACTGTTGATTGGCTAATATGCATGCCGCATTCTTATTTTCAGCCAATCAGCAGCTGACGCACTGACTTCAATCGATTTTGACGTTTATTAAGAGCGCGATAAAATTTAGTTGCGTTGTTTATGCTAAGCTTGAAGGACATCGATCAACTTCTATTTAACTTGCAAACTCATTTCTTAAGGTAACTCCATTTACAAGTTATAGCAGCCTACGCACCAATTTCAATAGCAATACTGCCATCTCGTATTAAAATTTAATGCCAAGAACCATTTCGCCAACTCTTCAAACTGTCCTTGTCCTTCCGGTCCGTTTGCCCAGCAAGGGAGATTTGACCCTAATCGCTTGTTCCTGGAGTTGTTCAGGACTTTGACTCGCAGTACACCACAAAAATGGCGTGGAACGTGTCTTGGTAGCGTCCCGTGGTATCTCAGTATCGTGATTAGTTGCTAGACTCAGCCGCCCATGGAAAGGACTACTAATTGTGGTGTGTGATGATGTTAATGACGCTTCTCCTGTATCCACATCCGTTACGTAATGGAACGCCATTCTGCAAGCAATATCCTCGCTGCTTTGATTGATCTTCTTTTCCTTCTGTCTCTTCATAAAACGGGCGAGCGTCTTCTTCCTTCTTGACTGGTCTTTTACAATACCAGTCTCGGTGTCACTATCTATTAGATAGTGGTACGCGATTCGCTCAGCTATATCTCCCGCACTGTGACTAATGTACTTGGCTGCTTTTTTCTGCCTATTTTTCTCCCTGGTCACAGGGTTTATATCATAACGGCGTCGGGTCTTGTCGAGGAATTCACTGCTACGGCTCTTGAATTTCCCCTTTAACGTTAAGGGTCGTGCCGTCATCTCTTGTAGTTCGCACATCATCCCAGGCATCGGTCTTGCGCTGTTTTTAGCAAAGCAAGGGTAAGTGTGGAGATGGCACGTATCCGTTGACATACATGACCATGAGCTGAATTGATATGGGTCCATGTCAGAGTCAATTTCGATGTATTCTTTGGATGTGCTAGGATACATCCCTGTGTAACACCTCTCAGTTGACGGCATGTCAAAAGTTTGATGGTGTTTCGCAGAAAATATTGAGAGACGACTGCTTTCAGCCTGCGGGATGCGGCCTGGTCTTGCCCTAATGCTATGTCGGGAGGCACTAGTATACAGTCTCGCGTGAGGACACGCTTGTTGGTAAAAGGGTGCCTCAGAATATGTTTCGTTAGCGTTGGTGGAAGCAGGGCAGACCCCTGTGGGATGCCACGTTTCTGTCAACGGATAGTGCGAAAGTGAATAGTATGATGGACTCAATTGCTGTTGTTTTTCGCTCATTGCCATATTAGAAGGACTAGCGATGTGTGAAATGGGATATGGGTGTGCGTCTAATGTTTGCCACGTTGGTTCTAAAATTCCTTTACTGTCGTAAGCTTCCGGGAAAGCCACATTCTCGTAATACGGTATTGTGGTTTCCCCTGTACTTTTCCGTCTTTGAATCGTAATTCTGTCCTGAACCAACAATTTTGAACTGTGAGCTGTTGATGAAGTTTCCCAAGGATATTTATAGGAACGGATAAGTTCATGTTTTTCTTTGATCACTGACATGTTTGCATAAATGGGCACGTCTGATGTCTGTGGTGTGGCATTTTGTTTCAGTATTTCTTCAGTTTTTTGCTTCAGTTCGGAAAGCGTTTGTTTTGCACTAGTTCTAGAGCACCTTGGGAGATACCAATCTGGCGTTTGACTTTTCTCAACAGAGTGATGAATTTCCGCTGAAGTTATGACTTCGTATTGTTGAGAGGGCTTACATTCAGTTTCATTGAAGTTAGGTGTGAGTTCCCGAGATATTAGAGTAGCTTCTATCGCAGATCCCCGAATTTCAGATACAATTTTCTCGTGAAACTGAGTTGCTTCTGTGTTGTATTGTGATATTTGTGTTGGACTGTTAATACTTGAGCCAGGGTAACTACTAGGTAGATTTATTACAAGTTGTTTAGCATTGAGTTTAGTTCGTCCAGTCATATCAGCTTTTGATTCGTACCTTGCCAGTTGTTTCTGAATCGTTTCAGATATATTTAGAGCATTAGTATCAGGATATATGCATGGGTAATGTTCTTTTTGCAAATATTGTGTTTTAGTTTCTTGTCTTTCTGACTGGGACGTTCCTGCTGGCATGTCAAAAATTGTTTTCGAAAGGGGAATAGAAGAACTTGTGCTCTGATAATTCAGCGATTCTTTTCTATTTAAATTTCGTTGTTGGTTTTGCTCAAGTACTTCATATTGAGAAGATTTATCGCCAATTTTTTCATTTTCTTTTAAAAATTGCGTCCTATTAACGGGCATGCGAGTAATAGAGTCTCTAAGTGATGGAAATTTAACGTTCTCATATCTGAACCTATGTGGTTCATGTACCACGCACCTATACCACTCTGAATTGGGTTCACCGACCTCAGATCTCGTATTTGGCATTAAGCTAGGGATACACTTTCTGCTGACTTCAGAATTTGCATCCACGTATGCAATTGTATCCTTTAAATGAAGAGATGGTGGACATTCTTCCAAGTTAAAGATTTTCACGTATACTCCTTTCCATCCCTTACAAACTTTGAATATGTAATCTTTATCTCTCATCTCATCGTTTACAGGATTTGGTATATACCTTTCGAATAGACCTCTATATCCCGGAAACCCTGTTGTGCAATGATAGGAAACCTCAACAAGCTTGTGATTTTGTAAAGTTATCTTTAAGAAACATTTTAGTCCAATTTGTTTGCAATTGTAAGGATAGTAATAGGTCCCTGGGGCTGAATGCGTAACGCTATGAGGAAAAACTAAGGTTTGCGGTTTCAAAGTCTGGCATTCGCTAATAGCAGCTTTGTATAGCAAAGGTGCTTTCTTAGGTTTGGGACCTAGCTTTGGTGGCTCTTCGTTAATTTCAACATCGGTTGGTATTGGTATCGGTCGACGTGAAGGCAGATACGGTAGCGAGTTTCGACGCTTGGGAAGCACTTTCTCAAGAACGCTATTTTCTCTAGTTGAAGGCGCTTTAGCATGTTCGAACCATTGATTCAGAGTTTGCTTTACAGTGTTGATTTTCGTTTTCGAACATTTACCACGTTCTTTAGTTAGTCGATATTTGTACGAATGTTGTTCGCATCTGACGTCGACTTTATCGCTTGCATTCAACCTCATTCTCACGTTTATGACTGACAGATTAGTTTTCGTTCCGCTGACGTTTATGAAATATTCATCTGGCGGTTGGTAGCAGCGATATTCCTTCAAGAACAATTCCTCTAAAGTCAAGTATCTTTTATGTTCTTTGCTATACTCGCCTACAGTGTACGGAAATTCTTCTGCGTCTCCGTACATTATTTCCAAACGCCTTTTATCGTGGTATATCAAATTCATGCTGCGAGGAACTACTGATTTGACTGTTTCAGTTTTTTTTTCTTTCCTATCCTTAATACTTGTGAACATTTTCCACCAAGGCCGGATATCGGTAGTCTTGTTTTGTACATTATCTTCTTTGTTTTCTCGTAAACTATTTTCTTTCTTCACCTTTTCAACCGAACTTAAACGGACTGAATAGTTTTCTAGCGGAGTTTTGGGTTTCCGTTCATCTCTGTCATTAACCGAGCTTGATATTTTATTAGATTCACATTGTAAAGATAAAGAAACTTTAGGCAATAAGGGTATGGACCGGTTGTCTTGGTAGCTCTTGATAGCTTTGTTCACACGATCTTCTAAACGTTTCCTTTTAAAACTGCATAATGTTATCTTAGACCGTATCTTATACTTCCTCCATACTGGGTTTAGGAGATTTTCTGCCATCGTTCGCTGATTAACTGATTTTGATATTTCTTGATTTTCTTTGGAGTGGTTTCCTTTTAGTCCTTGCATCAGTTTCATGTCATACGCAAAGGCGTTCCGGGTAACATTACGTCTTTTACATCCTTTAATTCTAGTAGTGGTACCCGGTTTATTGACACGACAGTCGTTGGTGATATATTCTTCATCTACTATTTCATCTAATTCCGGTATAACCTCAATGGCTCCTTTAACAAACTTTTGCACATTCTTTCTGGCGATTTTATTTCTCAACAAGGATCTTTTAGTCTTAAAACTTGTAACGGTTCTTATATTTGGAGTAATTGCTCTTTTAACCACATTCACTTTGCTATCTTTTCTTTTATTTTTAATCAGAATACGTCTAATCACGTTCAAGTTCTCCGAATACGGAGGGAGATTAGCATAAATATGGTTATCATTAATCCGTGCTATCATCTGCCTCGCCCAAAGTATTTGCGTAGATGCTATTTTGCATTTTTTGCAAACAGGTAAATCATCTTCCAACAATATCATCTCCCCATCTAAACAGAATTTTCTAGCTGAATACGACGATTCTTTTGCCATGCTACCTGTCTTTTTGGAGATTATTTTGTTGTTTTAAAACATTTCGTTGTTTATCATCACTCTTATATAATCGTCAATAATACTAGGTTCTAAATTGATAGTTATATCAGCTGACTTCTGTTTAGGTGGGGATTTAATGCTTTCACTATCTATATTTACATCTGTTTTATTGACAATTTTAATTTCTTCTGGTTTCACTGGGTGCTTACTGAACACATTTTGGAATAAATTGCTTTTACTTACAATAGTTTTATTTTCTAAAATTGAGTTTTCATGTTTAAGCCTTGGCAAAGGATCGTTGAAAGGACTCTCATTAGTGTTAGGATACGGTTCGTTCACAGGTGTTGAGATGACTGAACGACGTGAATTAAGCGAGAAAATTGATGGTAGGCTATCCAAGGATTGTGTTTTGCTTGAAAACGGGTTGCTCATAGACTCCCAAGACAGACTAAACATTGATCCTAGTTGAGATGAGTTTTCTGAGAGAGGTTTACCCTTAATTAGGGTCAAGATTCCTCCAACTGGTAGTAACTTCTCGAAATTTGAAAACTTCGCTCGTTCTGAAGTTGTAGTTGATCGAGTTAACGTAGCACTTTCGTTATTAGATTTATCGCTTACATCGATATGCGACGAGTTTCTTTTTAATATCGCTGAGTCTTCTTTGGTCTGACTCTCTTCAATTTTTTCAACATCTACGGGTAATACTTTCTTCTCCTTAAAAGTCTCGAACAATTTTTTTACCATTCGAGATTTAGAACTAGATTTTAAAGGTCTTAAGTGATATGGTGGCATCTCAACTCTTTCTGCGTCTTTGTTGAATATACTAGGCACAGAAACAATGCTGCCGTGTGATAGTGGTATCGGTGATGAAGTAACAGAAATTTCGCCGCCCCTAACAGCCATTTCGTAAGAAATTTTTCTTAAAAGAGGTTTTTTTGACGGCTCATTCTGTATTTTTTGTGCATTTGTCTGAATATTTTTTACTGACTTTTCAGCTATACTTTCCGATGAGGTTTTATCAGCATCTGGCGGATTCTTTTCGGTCGATGAATCTGAGATCTCGTTATTTCTGAGGGCACATTTATAAGAGGCTTGCCGTAATGGCGTGATGTTCCTCATTGAGTCATCTTTCGTTTTAGTATCGTAAGAAACCGGAGATTTTGCTGACGGATTCATTTCAGATTCGGATATTGTAACTTTCTTAAAAGCCTTTCCTTTGTCATCTGAAATGACAGATTTTATATATTTTTTTGCACTGTCGGTTGATGTTAGGCCTCCATCACTAGTAGAATCGAGTCCGCATAAGGTACCTTCGGCTAGCGTAATGACTGATGATGATTTTTTACCTTTTTTTGGTCTCTTAAATCTTCTTTCTGAAATATCAGTAGAAGGTGGTATTTCTGACGCGCTATCAGTAGAACTAACGTAGTCTTTTACGGGCAATATTTTCAATTGTAATTTCGTCTCGTCTTTTTCACGCTTTGCTCCTTCACTCAAAGAAGTTTCAGAGAGGATCTCTTCTTTGTCAGATAAGTTATCGTACGTAGCGGTCTTTCTAGACATGGTTGCATAAGCTCTGGTCGTCGATCTTAGTGATTTGATTTCGAATTTTGTTCCGTTTTGTTGATCCAGGGACTCGTCAGAGTCGCTTCTTTCAGAGGAGCCTTCGACTCCAGAACTGGAGACGTTACCGCAGACCAAAGTTACGGTTTCGATATGCCTATTTAAAACTGCGTTGTTGTTGGCTACCGTAATTTCAGGAATCGACGTCCTTCGGCCAAAATAGGCGCTGGCTCTAAATTTCTCATCGTCATTGTCTAGTTCAACGAGATTGTTATTCGTATCTCCATTCTCATAAGTCCGTTCTTCTACACTATTTTCTAAGACTTCATCTTCATTTCTATTAATATCTGCATACATTTGAGTTGTGACGTTATCATTTTGAATCTTTACAGTTTCTGAAGTGTTTATTTTCATAACACTTTTCCCATTCCCCTTTTTGTTACAGAATTTAACCATAGATTTTACTTTATTACTATCAGAGGCATATCTAGTAACATCTATAGATTTTGTATTACAATTATCAATATTTTTTTGACTATAATATTCGTCGCTCTTACAATCATCATTCTTTTGTTCAAGAGCATGCTTACCATTACCAGTAACCTTTGAATAACTATAGTCACCAATGGGGCAGTTTTCATATTCTCTGACGTCAATCTTATACATGTGCATTAAAAGGGAATGCTCTGCGTCTCCCTTTGAATCATCATCGCTGTCTTTGCTTCCATGGTCTATAAATTTGTAACTTTCACCCCCTTTTATATCGTCCCTACTTTTCCAATCATTTACATTCTCCTCATTAATTTTAAAATTATTAACATCTTCTCTTTTTCTAACTTTATCCAGGTTTTCATTCAATTCACTTGCGTTTTCATTCATAACACAGTGTTCATCATCTTTGTCACGTTTATCTCTATCTGTAAAACCACAAAATTTATTTTCCCTAACCACACTATTTCCATCTTCAATTAAAACATTTAGTCCTTTCCCTTCATTTACTACCCTTTCCCTATGAACTTGCGTTTCACCTACAGAATTAGCATCTTTCCCAAGCCCTTCATATTCGTTATCGATTTCATTACCACTTGCAGAATCACTAGGACTGTACACGTTTACACTGCTGCTTTTTCTAAGTCCATTATTACTATTGGAGAACTCTCCGAATCCCCCACTTTTCCCTTCTCTACCCCCCAGGGGGTCAGACCCACTGGCGCCCTCAAGTCCATCCCTAGCGTGTTTCCCTGGGTGACCAGACCCAGGGAAGTAAACATCTAGCGCGTCCATATCTGAAAATGAAAAAAAATAAGATTTAATTATTGTGATCAAGTCATATTCATTTACTAAAACATCTGCAATTATAACTTTGTTGTTTTTTAATATTGATTATTAAGTTATTTATTCTTTAACCAATTCACGAGGTTATTTTAAAGCGAATTATACTAAATTGTTTGATCTAATATGTCATTTATACCTACTATAAGAATGCTGATGGTTCTTTGGTTAGAGAAATAGACGATCCTTTGGGCCCCCAGAGAATGGGGGCCCTAGCTCGTGTAAAATGTACGGCGAAGACGGTTATGCCGATACATGGTATTTCCTCCTCTGGGCGGGCGCGGGCGCAGCTGCTAGTTGTGCAGCGGTGTAGTTACCTCCTCTGGGCGGGCGCGGGCGCGGCTGCTAGTTGTGCAGCGGTGTAGTTACCTCCTCTGGGCGGGCGCGGGCGTGGCTGCTAGTTGTGCAGCGGTGTAGTTACCTCCTCTGGGCGGGCGCGGGCGTGGCTGCTAGTTGTGCAGCGGTGTAGTTACCTCCTCTGGGCGGGCCCGGGCGCAGCTGCTAGTTGTGCAGCGGTGTAGTTACCTCCTCTGGGCGGGCGCGGGCGTGGCTGCTAGTTGTGCAGCGGTGTAGTTACCTCCTCTGGGCGGGCGCGGGCGTGGCTGCTAGTTGTGCAGCGGTGTAGTTACCTCCTCTGGGCGGGCGCGGGCGCAGCTGCTAGTTGTGCAGCGGTGTAGTTACCTCCTCTGGGCGGGCGCGGGCGTGGCTGCTAGTTGTGCAGCGGTGTAGTTACCTCCTCTGGGCGGGCGCGGGCGTGGCTGCTAGTTGTGCAGCGGTGTAGTTACCTCCTCTGGGCGGGCGCGGGCGCAGCTGCTAGTTGTGCAGCGGTGTAGTTACCTCCTCTGGGCGGGCGCGGGCGTGGCTGCTAGTTGTGCATCGGCGCGTGCAGGCCGCCCGCCAGCGAGGCTGCGCGCGCGGCCCGGTGCGCGCACCGCAGCGGCACGTAGCACCACAGGCACGGCACGAGCAGGCTCAGAAGGGTGATGCCGAGCCATCTGCCGGCGAAATGCTGAACTAACAACGCTGATATTTGAAGGGACCGCAGTGGCAGCATTGCTTTCTATTGGGCACCACCTTTTTTAGGGTAGGACTATTCATTGAAATCCCCCCGGTTGGGCACCATTGCCTTGCTTGGTGGCGTGACCAACCACAACACCATTGGTAGATTGACTGCTTGCGCGGACCCGTCTACTCCCCTAGGGTGATGGTTAATACACGCTGTCACAAATTTCTAACCCAAGATGGCTGCCATGACAAAATGGCGATATTATAGAATAGGTAGTTAATAGTGGCTGTATTAAATTTTGATCGCTCCCTTATCTAATCTAAATATATAAAAGGAGAAACGGACTGACTGACATATGACCGCACAGCCTAAACGGCTAAACGTAGGCACTTGAAATTTAGAAGGGACGCAGCTTAAGTACCGTAGAGGTGCACTATGAAAGGAATTCCCGATATTTCCACTGAAACGGGAATTAACGGGGAAATCGTTTTGTATGAAAAATCTAAACCGCTTAAGTTAGACTCTTGAAATTTGGCATGCAAGTACCTTAGTAAACTTAGAGCTTAGTTGCAACAGGATATTGCAAAATTCCCACGGGAACAGTTATGGCCGTATTTTGAAAAATTCCCATGAGAACGGGAGTTAGCAGGAAAAAACTGGAAAAACCCTGTAGTCCACGCGAATGAAGTCGCGTACTACGGACTACAGGTACCCTAAAATTACGGTAACAATTAGAGTAATCTAACGGTAACGGTAATCCAGGAAATCAAGGAGCTCTGGAAACCATACTCTCACGCAGGAACAGAACAATACCGAGGTGATTGTTATTTGGCTGCGGTCTTCTATAGGTGGAGGAACATATTTCAACAGACGGGAGATAAATCGATATGCCCTACCTGTCTTAAAACTTTAGTCAGCTAATCATGAGCAAGAAGTTTTTTTGTTTCACCTTCATCATTATCATCATAATTTCAGCCTGTTACTGTCCACTGCTGAACAAAGGCCTCTCCAACCGATTTCCAGCGCGACCGGTCCATTGCCACCTGCATCCAACGAGACCCAGCTATTTTTATTAGGTCGTCGGTCCATCTGGTAGGTGGCCGTCCCACGCTGCGCTTGGTGGTACGTGGTCTCCACTCAAGAACCTGTTTGCCCCATCGACCGTCCGATCTTCGTGCTATGTGGCCAGCCCATTGCCACTTCCGCTTACTAATCCTACGGGCTATGTCAGCAACTTTAGTTCGTCTACGGATTTCCTCATTCCTGATTCGGTCACGTATAGAAATGCCAAGCATAGACCTCTCCATAGATCGCTGAGCGACTTTGAGCCTTCTAAAAAGTTCTTTTGTGAAGCACCACGTCTCAGAGCCGTAAGTCATCACTGGTAACACATACTGGTTGTACACCTTTGTTTTAAGACACTAAGGGATGTTGGACGAGAAGACATTTCGTAGTTTACCAAACGCTGCCCAGCCGAGTTGGATCCGTCTACTGACCTCTCTCTCAAAATTGGACTTACCTAAACGAACTGCCTGTCCTAGGTAAATATATTCGTCTACAATTTCAAGAGTAAAGTTCCCAACAGTCGGTGCGGTGGGTGCAATATGGACAATACACATGACTTTTGTTTTGTCCATGTTCATTTTAAGACCCATTTGTTGAGACACTTTAATTGAGGCTACCGAGCATTTGTTCTAGATCTTCCAACGATTCTGCCATGACCACTATATCGTCGGCAAATCGAAGGTGAGTGATGTACTCGCCGTCGATGTTGATGCCAAGTCCTTGCCATTCCAGGAGCTTGAAGGAATCTTCCATAGCAGCGGTAAACAGTTTCGGGGATATGACATCTCCCTGTCTTACCCCTCTTTTTAAGGGAATTTCCTTCGTGCAATGCTCCTGTACTCGGACTGACATGGTGGCGTTATTGTACAGACATTTCAGCACCTCGACGTACCGATAGTCTATACGGCATCGCTGAAGAGATCTAAGAACCGCCCATGTTTCAACGGAATCGAAGGCTTTCTCATAGTCCACAAACGCTAATCATAGTGGCCGATTATACTCCTCAGTCTTCTGTACAATCTGTCGCAGCGTGTGTATGTGGTCTATGGAACTGACCTATTCGGAAACCGGCTTGTTCGGTAGGCTGAAAGTCATCAAGCCTGCGTTCGAGACGATTCGTGATGACTCTCGAGAACAACTTGCAGACGTGGCTCAGCAGTGTTATGGGCCTGTAGTTCTTCAGTAAGGTTTTGTCACCTTTCTTAAAGAACAGGACCACAACACCCCTGTTCCATGCCTCCGGCGTTTTGCCATCGAGCAAGGAGGAATAAAATAGCTTCTGAAGGACTTTCAGTACTAGTGTTCCGTCCGCTTTCAGAAGCTCTGTAGTAATTCCATCCTCACCCGGCGCCTTGTTGTTCTTAAGTTGTTTGAGAGCCATCCTAATCTCGTAAAGGCTGATGTCCGGGATATCTTTGGTATAGTGTCGGGTTAGCTTGGCTCGGGGGTCTGCTACCAAAGTGACCGGCTCAGTAGATACCGAGGTGTACAACTGCCTATAGAACCTCTCTATCTCCCGTAACACCTCTGACTTATTCGACGTTATACGCCCATCTTCGGTCTTCAGCTTCATCAGCTGGCTTTGCCCAATAGACAAGTCTTTTGCGACCACTTTGGAGGCTTGGTTCCGCTCGATCGTCTCCTTAATACGTTGGCTTTGTGATATGTCTATTGAGCTGCCTATATGACTCAGCATCATCCGAAGTTTGAAGCGTCATGGAGCGTCGACTAGCCATGAGGTGCCGGGTGTGGTCGGATAGTTTCTGAGGCCTATTTTTACGGTTGGTTTTAAAATACTTAGACCCTACCGTAAGGGTAATTTCTACCAGCCTGCTATTTATATCGTCCACTGATGCGCAGCTGTCTAGCCATTCGAAGCCATTTGACAGTTCCAGTTGAAAGCTCTCGGGGTTTTGGATATGTGCATTCGACGATCGGAGCGTGGACT
The DNA here is from genome assembly GCA_037074685.1 of Glyphodes pyloalis. Lineage (NCBI taxonomy): Eukaryota > Metazoa > Arthropoda > Insecta > Lepidoptera > Crambidae > Glyphodes > Glyphodes pyloalis. The sequence continues at coordinate 9,281,237 of JAYKKO010000020.1, forward strand.
TCATCAGACGCGCTCTTTCAAGTTTGACATTGATATTCAATATGCCTCTGACGATTCGGTGATCGCTGCCGGTTTTAACCCTGTTGATCACAGAGACATCATTGAATATCTGTCTTCTGGTGCTCATGATGAAGTCAATCTCATTCCTCGTTACACCGTCGGGACTCAACCAGGTCCATTTCCTTTGTGGCGGCTTTCGGAATAAAGAATTCATCATAAAGAGTCCTTCTTTCTCCATAAAGTCCGCCAGCATCTGTCCTCTGGGATTCCGCTGCCCATATCCAAATTTCCCCACTTTCAGCTCATCATCGCTTCTACAGTCCAGCTTCGCATTGAAGTCACCCATTACAACAGTGAAATGTGTTTTGGAGCTATGTATGGCCCTACTAATGTGCTCATACGTAGCTTCCACTTCGTCATCTGGGTGTGTCGTAGATGGAGCGTATACCTGTACTATATTAAGATAATCTCTTGGATATTTTAAGTACGAGGCACGCAACTCTATTCGACACACTTCCGACGGACACAATGTTGTTGATGAGTGACTTGTGGACGATAAACCCAACACCACCTTGGGACTTATGTTCTCCCTCCCGGTAGTAGAACAAGTGGCCGGACTGCAAGGTTATCGTATCCTCTCCCTCTCTTCGAATTTCCGATAAACCAATGACGTCCCATCGCAACTTGTTCATCTCTTCTTCCAGCTCGACTAGCTTCTCATCCAACCTCAATGTGCGCACGTTGTGTGTTACCAGGGCCAATTGTCGGTGGGGGTGGTAGCCCGATCTCTGCCGGGGATTCTTAGCACCCCTGGCCCCGCCGCTATCGTGGCCGCTACCGTAGCCACGGACTGCGGGGCCGCCGGGGACTCGGGGCCTGGTTTTCAATTGTGCCGTCATTGAAGGTTAATAGCCTACTTGTACCACGCTGGCTAGACGGGTTGGTACAGGGTTTTATCTCGAGTTTTCCTTCTCTCGCACTGGCTGTTATGTACGTTTTTCCTTTAGTCGGCTTCTACAACTCCCTGGGACAGTAAAGGGGTGGTGACATATGTATTCTCATGCCGTCACCACACGGTTTCACCTTAGGAATGCTTAAAAAACCGATCTTATGAGAACTAGCTAGTAATATAATGGTTTTTCACTCATCAAAACAAAACTATATGACTTGGTTCAAAGTGTTCTACACATAGCAATAAGTTAGATACTGTTACAGTAATAAATCTACAGAGTTTTTTTACCGGTGTCTTCTCGGTAGTTAAAGGTATAGGCCTAGCATGCGCCACGCGACTAAATTTTATCGCGCTCTTAACAAACGTCAAAATCGACTGAAGTCAGTGCGTCAGCCGCTGATTGGCTGGACTGGACTTGGCCAGATGAAAATACGAGTGCGGTGTGCTATTAGCCAATCAACAGTATCGAAACTTTTGTCGTCTCATGCGATAAATTTTACAAATTGTGTATGCTAGGCCTGCCGGACCGGCTTTACAATCACTTTGCATTGTATTCAATGACGATTCAAAAGTGTTACATGTAAACTACTTGAGTAAAGAAATATTTGATCGATTGATAAGGTCTAATTCATATTACGATAGCAATAATGGCGCTTACCGCTTGGCACAGGTTTCGTCGGGCGGGCCGCATGTGCAGGGGTGCATCGCGAAGTCTCCCTCCGAGTCAGCCATGCAGTGGTACAGCATACACTGCAACGCGAGACACATGCAACTAGTGTTAGCTCACGGCTTTGCTTTGGATTTTTCTTGGTAAAACGCCTCGATAAGCAGGTACTGGATTATAATATTGGCACTCGTGCACAGTGTTTGGTGTACATATTTGTTAATTAATAACTAATCTTAGTATATAAAAATTAAACCCTATTATCAGGAAAATGGAATTATGAAAGTAAAAAATATATATATATATACATATAATTAAATAGTCGTCGGTAAGACAGGACAACGCCCGGCGGCTCAGCTAGTAAAAATAAAAAATAAATTTCAGACGACATCACATGATATGTACCTATATTGATATGATTCTGTGTTAAGAAGCTTAAGGAGTTGTGTAACCAAAATCTGAAATAACGATTTTGCCACAACACCCAGACCCGAAACAATATAGAAAAGTACGTTTCCCACCGTACCCGACCGTGTATCGAACCCTGAACCGCAAAGATTGTGTGTGTGTGTATGTTGTTTAAGTCTGTCATTTTACCAAATCTTTTTTTCTTTACCGTATCGTAGAACTTCTTTGTTCGGCGAAACAATTTTCGGTGAAGTGTAGCGTCGGTCTAAAAGGATTCGGTGAAATTATATGAGCTCTATAAAATTACCTTTTATAACGCACTTCAAGATTGACCTCATCCCACCTGATGTTAAGTGATAATGAGGTCCTAGCTTAAGGGCGAAAAGTATAGCATAGTAAAACTGTTACTAGACTTGTCGCCCTTACCTTGAAGGCTTGACCCCTGTTACTATTGTAGCACCCCCCAAGAGCTCTGGAAACCTTACTCACACGCAGGAACACAACAACACCGGATTGATTGTTATTTGGCTGCGGTCTTCTGTAAGGTGGAGGTATTTCACCAGTCGGGCTGCTCCAGTTCGAGCGATAAATCGCTTTGCCCTGCCTCTCTTAATCTCTCGTATCGAACCCGGTACCGTTAAGATTGTGTGTGTGTATGTTGTTTGTGTATGTATCCTTTTCTAATGACGCTACACTTCGCCGATCTTTGTTTTTTTTATCGTAGAACTTTGTACGGTTCGGCGAATCGATTTTCGGTGAAACGTAGCGGGTGTCAAAAAAGATTTAGTGAAATAATACATAGGTAATATAATAATAATAATTTCTTTAATTCAGACCATTGTCCATTTTGTTAGTGACAATATTTCCTTAACCTATATTAAATTATCCAATATGAAATGATATGAGCTCTATATGGTTACCTGCGCGCACTTGATGCAGGAGACCGCGTCGACGCAGGACTTGAAGCAGTCGGGAGCGTACTCACAGGCGCCCGCGCGGTTGGCGCTCTCCAAGTACCACTCGTGGCAATGCCTGCAATACACACACTTACGTGATTTATACTATTTTAAAAATATATGACACATTTTCTCTTCTTTTTTTAAATATTTTCATGTATAGGTTTGTTCTTGTTTGTAAGTATGTTATAATAAATTAAGTTTTCTCAGTCAATGTCAGAATTAAGCCACGATGACGCATGTAAGTCCTACGGCAAATTTAATTTAATTTACAAAATACTCTTGTTTTTTTGTGTTTTTCCTAAATTGATTTTTAATTTTAATTTTACAATTGACAAACTAACTGTGTGTCTTAGTGCGAAATCCATACTAATATTATAAATGCGAAAGAAACTCTGTCTGTCTGTCTGTCTGTTACTCTTTCACGCCTAAACGGCTGAACGGATTTTGATGAAATTTGGTATGGTGATAGATGATAACCTAGAAATGGTCATAGGCTATAAATAATTCCACGCGGGCAAAGCCGCGGGCGGAAAGCTAGTAGTAATAAGTTTAGCTTTCATTTGTAAAAAAAAACTTTCTTGCAGGTATCTTCTCTGTAGTTACAGCTTCATTTGCTTTTATAGAGAGACTATTCATAAGCATTACTATTGTAATCTATATGAATAAAAAATATTGACTTAGACTTTGACTTATTACAAGTAAATAATAAAATCTACCCATCTACAATACTAGTGGTCGGCCGCGACTTCGTACGCGTGGAGCTAGATCTGTACATATAACGAATAAAAATAACCGTTATCCAGACGAAATTTTAGAATGAATGAAATGAGAAAACTTTTATAATAATTTTACTTCACCCCCCTTCCCTATTACCCCATCAAGCCACTCTAGAAACCTTACTTACACGCAGGAACACAACAACACTGAGGTGATTGTTATTTGGCTGCGGTCTTCTGTAAGGTGGAGGTATTTCACCAGTCGGGCTGCTCCAGTTCGTGCGATAAACCGCTATGCCCTCTCTTCGATTCAATTCCTATATCGACACTAGCTGTGCCCGCGACTTCGTTCGCGTGGACTACATCCTTTCATGGTCGGTTTTACCCCTTTCTTCCCAAATATTCGAAACAAAAGTAGTCTATATTTTAATCCAAGTTTCGAGCTATATTTGTGCCAAATTTCATATCTGTAACTTCAAAAATAAACATTTTTCCATATAAACTTCCAAAAGTGGTATTACCCCCCTCCCCCCTTATTTTATAATAAAAAGTAGCCTATGTCCGTTCTTGAGATTCAACGTATACCTTACCTATACCAAATTTCATCAAAATCGGTTGAGAGGTTTAAGCAGGAAAGCGTAACAGACACACAGACAAACAGACAGACAGACAGAGTTACTTTCGCATTTATAATATCAGTAGGGATTATAATGAGTGTTTATAGATGCAGGGATTGTAAGGCGGCTGATATGTTAAATATTGGTATGTTAGTCGTAGTTAGCAGTTAGGCATGACCAGGGATCGAACCTCGGTAATAGCGCGAAGTAAAGGTCCGGCCCGCTCACCTCTCGGCGGTTGGTTGTTGGTAGGATGAGATATATATATTTTTTTTATATTGCGCTTCAAGATTGACCTCATCCCACCTGATGTTAAGTGGTAATGAGGTCCTAGCTTAAGGGTGACAAGTACAGCATAATAAATCTGTTACTGGACTTGTCGCCCTTACCTTGAAGGCTTGACCCCTGCTACTAACGTAGCACCCCCCAGGAGCTCTGGAAACCTTACTCACACGCAGGAACACAACAACACAGAATTTATATTAATCAAGGTATTTTCACCTGCATTTGAGCCTGGCTTGGAAGGTCTCAGTCGGCTTTTTACCAGGAAGCGGCGGGGGTCCACTGTAGCCGTGCATCTTCTTAATGGATCCTGCAAATTTTAATACAGACATAATAGGTATATCAATAGGATTGACACGGTAAAAAAAACCTTTTGATTTTTTTAAGAAACGGTAAAATAATAATATCCCCTTGTGTTATGGGAATCGAACCCGCGACCTACACGTATAGCACGTGCTGCTCATCCAACTGATCTAACCGCAAGATATCGTAGGCGGTAAAAAATTCTGCTGTATCAGCCAGTTAGCCTACGGTAAGTGTCCTCTGCCGAATATGTTTAGAACAACATACTTATCGTTTATTTCGTTAATTCCATTTCCAGTTTGGTTTTTAAAACCGACTTAAAAAAGGAGGTTCTTAATTCGACGGTATATCCTACATAACTACATAAAATAAGTCGGGTTTTCCTTCCTGACGCTATAACTCCAGAACGCACGAACTGATTTCCACGGTTTTGCATTCGTTGGAAAGGTCTTGGGCTCCGTGAGGTTTATAGCAAAATTCAGGAAAAATTTCAACAGAAAAGCGGGAAAATCCTCTAAGGAAAACGAAGTTCGCCGGGACCGCTAGTATTTTTTAAATACAATGAAAACGTATTTATTTTACATTAGATTAAAATATGGGCTGCTTTTTGTATTGAATATTAGAGGAGATAGGGGTAAAACCAACCATGAAAGTCTACATACTTTCATGGTTGGCCACGCGAATAAAGTCGCGCGCGGGCACAGATTATATTATATACATAATTTAATTTATTTAACTAGTATATAATGCATACTAGTTTAATCGATCGATATGACTATCTCGTGACAGGCTTCGCCTAGTATAAGAGTCCCTGTTTCGTGGTATTTGTAAAGCAGAAGTTTTTGACAAATAAACACATTAATATTATTATTTATTTAGCAAAGTAAAAATATATTTAATAGCGATTTAACGAACTAATGCAATCTGTCATTTTTGATTCAGGCTTCTCTATTAAAGCGCGTAAAATATTCTGAAAAACCATCGCACCCGTCAGCGATTGGACTAAGATTAAATCCAGCGCCATTTTCCAAATCACGCTTTATACTACATCAGGATAGAACATTGATATTGTTACGAGCCACAATTGATGGCCGATAACCTAGCGCCATCTAGTTTTGAATGGCGGAACTTACTAGAATGTGCTCGAAAATTCTGGTAGTTCCTACAATGGAAGCTTCTAGAACAGTTACTATGGTCGGTCGGGGCTGGAATGAGCGCGAACATTCTGGATGTTTATACGATGGAAGGTTCGGGAACAATCTGCGGCACTATATGTATAAGGCCGGGAGTGGCCGCGACCGGGGAGTATTGAATCAGGGATACAAGCGAATACATCGAGAGCGATTTTTAAGTGCGACTTAAAAGCGATTGTGTGTTTTTAAGTATTGAAAGAAAAGAAAATACATTTATTGACATAAATTAACAAACAAACATAACGCAAGACAATAATTATAGAAAGGTATTTATATTCTTGTGAGGCCAATTTGGGTTCCACCTCAGCAAATGCCGCTTCGACATTTTTAACGCCGCAACAGCGCTGGCATTCTAAGTGTTAATTAGTGGCGTTTAATAAAAGTGTAACTTTTGGTAATTTTTATCAGCAGCTAACGAACCCTAAGCTCGTAACAATATGATATATTAGTGATGTGAGAAATGACGTCGACAGCTAATGACTTACCAGAATCCCTTTTGAGCAGCGGTGGCTTGGTGCTGGGGGATGATTTCTCTGAGCTGATGACGCCGCCGGAGCCAACTTGAGGGTAGGTGTAATCGTGGATCTGGGGACACGGTAACGTATTCACATCATTTATGTACACCGTGGCAGAGGCGAGTGAGTCAGAAGGTGTCGTGCTTCTTTGAGGCCCCGTGTTTGATTTCCAGTCGCGTTTGCGTGTTGTGGTGCCAGATTTGTTTCTGATTGTCGTAACACAAGTGTTTTAGTTACTTATCGCAGAAAAAGACTAGGTAATGTAGGTATTTGATCTTAAACAGTATTATCTCTAAAATGTAAACCATTAAACAGTTGCAACAATAGCAGTTAGTGGCCAATTGTATAAAAAGGAAAAGGGAAAAATAAAATGAATAGAAAATTTAACTGGCTGTATTTCCCTTGAAAAGAGTCGTTTTGAAATTTTATAACAAGCATTTTGAAGCTTGTAGTTTTTAGTTTTCAGATTTCGATAAAAAAAAACTTTTTTTCGGCAAGTTTTTCGAATTTTTTCGTTTCTTTTTCTCCCCCTTTGAAGACAAAAGGGGTTAAAAGTAATGGTACTCACGGCTGATAGGTGCACGTACGGGCAGCGGTCAGGGTCGGACTCGTCCACCACCTTCTCTTCATACTGGACTTCATACTGCTTCAGCGATTCTGGAATAGATCATCTGCCATTCAGATTTGTTTACTTGCAAAAAACGCCTAGGTAATAGGAAAAATGAGTATCTACTTTATATTTACTAGCTGTCCTCGCGATCTCGTTTGCGTGACCTACATACTTTCATGGTTGGTTTTACCCCTGTCTCCCCTAATAATCAAACTAAATGTAATCTGTATTTTAATCCAAGTTTCGAGCTTTTTATGCTAGATTTCATATCTTAGACAAAAAAATCAACATTTTCCCCATATAAACTTTCAAGGGCGATATTACCCCCATCGTATCCTATGTCCGTTCTAGAGGTTCAACGTATACCTATATAAATTTTTAGCAAAAGCGGTCCAGTGATTTAGGCGTGAAAGCTGGATAGACAAACAGACAGTCAGAGTTACTCGTTCTTTCGCATATAAAATACTAGTATAGATTCACCTACACATCTCCCTCCATAACTATGAAGTAAGGTTTTTGTTTCATATTGCATTTCAATATTGACCTCATCCCATCTGATGTTGAGTGGGAATGAGGTCCTAGTTTATGGCGACCAGTACAGCAAATGGTAAAGCTGATAATGGACTTGTCGCCCTTGCCTTGAAGGCTTGACCCTTGCTACTAATGTAGCACTCCCCAGGAGCTCTGCAAACCCTACTCCCACGCAGGAACATAACAACACTGGAGTGATTGTTTGGCTGCGGTCTCCTGTAAGGTATTTTACCAGTTCGGCTGCTCCAATTCGAGCGGTAAATCGCTATGCCCTACCTCTGTGTTTTTCAGCACAGTTGTGAGACGAGAAGAGGTATGAAGAGAATTGAAATATAAAATTTGGACAACATCTCATACATTGCTCTGATTCTGTGGTACTTACCACTAATCTAAGCTACTTAGCTTAAGCACTTGTGTTACAGAAATCAGATACAACGACGGTACACACACACAACACCCAAACCCGATACAATATAGAAAAGTTCGTTTCCCATATTGACACGACTGGGGATCGAACCCGGGACCTCAGAGATTGAAAAATTCAAATTGAAAATTGAAAATTTGCCATACATTTTTCAGTTCTCTTCACGCCATCTCGTCTTGCCCTTCTGGTGGAAAATCGCTTTTATACGGTGGTATGGGAACCTTCGTGATCGCCTTCTATGGCATTTTATTCGCTACTCACCTGTGAGGGGGTGGCGCGGCAGGGTGATGGCGGACAGTATCGGCGTCTGCGTGAGCTCGTCGGGGCGGCGCGGGCGACGCGTGCGGCTCGCTGTCGAGTTCTCCGAGCTGGACCGCGAGTCGGACGGTAGGTTCAGACACTGGAATAGAAATTGCCGCCAGCCTTATTATTGCGGTAAGAAAAATATGCATTACACAAGGATTGACTGGAGGACGCTCTTAGATTTAAGTCCACCTTTTGTAGAGATGTCGTGGCCATATCGTAGAATTGGCCATATCATGAAATATGTCATTAGTTCGCACCTTCGGTTAGAACAGGGGCACAATTGCAGTTTTTGCAATTTTACAGGAGAGCCATTTTAAGATATTTTTTGCTTTAGTGTGGTCTAGCTCTGTTATCATTACTCTAAAGAGTCCTCCTTTGCAAGACATAAACCATTATACTATATTCTTTTTAGACATGTGCTTTACAAGAATTGGCTACTTGACAGTGTTAACAATATAATATGAAAAGTGTTAGATATGTTAGCTTATTAGTTGAGTAACAATTTTATATTATTATTTTTTTATTAAAAGCATAGTAGTATTTTATTTTTGCAATATAAATTTAACTTTTTTTATCTGTGGAACAAAAGAACCGGAACGGAAACCACCATTGCAATTCGGAAATGACAGCTGTCGGCGAAAATTATTTATTTTAATGTGGCGAAACAATGATTATTTTACCGATTAAATTGAATTATTGTGTCTCTAATCTTATTAAGAATATATTGAAACATTTTCCGTTTATCTAAATTAAGTCGTTCCTATACGTATCGGTTCGTTGTCTAGGACGTTGACGTCATAATTGCAACAGTGACGTGACTTGGCGTTTGCGCGCACTTTTTAAATGTGTTACACAAAATCTTATTTTTCTCTGGTTATTTACATTTTTTCCAGATAAATCGAATTCCTTGGGATATAAAATGAACGGGCGCACATTTTACAATATTTTTTCAAAAACTGTCAAGTAGCCAATTGAGAACTTTCTGTTTTTTTATTAAGTAGTTTTGTTTTAAAGACAGTTAACATTGTGCCCTTGTTCTGCCGAAGGTGCGAGTTGTTAAGCAGCTGCAACGACGGTGGAGACCAAAGACTCGGTCGTAGGGCTGCGATGGCCTGCTTCATTAAGGTGGGTTTATACTTATCTGATGTGTCGTGACGTGTCGTGTCGTGACGTGATGGCTAGTTTTCTCATTTATCTGTCGTGTTCTGACGCCCCCTGACGATATTTTGAATCAATACAGCCGTAGCTCTAGGAAAGGCGACGCGTTTTAAATGTTTTCTTACGAGTTGTCAGATTCTTCAGATTCTGATTCAGATTATGAAGAAGACATTCAATTTATGATACTAGCTTTATTAACAAAAGAAAGAAAGAGCAGAAGACATTGGATTCATCCACTCAATAGAACAAGAGAAATTAATGGCGCGTCTTGTCTCATTAAAGTGCTTGAAAACGATGACGAAAAATTTCATAAATTACATTTACAACTCGTCCGTATTTGAAAGTGAACCAACGAATATGCAGAGGACTGAGCGATGACGCGTCGCAACACAGAACTGGCGCTTGTACATATGTCTGACGTGTCGTGACGCCGCCGTTCCCCCGCCTCTCCGCTCTGATTGAACCGCGATCGTATCTGATGCGACACGATACAAGGCATCACAACACAACACGCATTACTAGTATGAACGTTACCACACTAAATGTATGAAACCGATACCGTTCTGACGCGTCACGTCACGACACGTCAGACAAATATAAATCCGGCTTTACACGGGCCCGGAACCAGTGTCTTTGTAAACTGAGGTGATCCGGTGCTTTTGTCGTGGCTAAGCCGGCTGTTCGAGGACATGGCCTGATGCGAAGGTTCCGTCCTTCAAAGGCTGCTGATGTTCAGCTCAGTCAGGGTTACCAATGTAAGGAACGTATGTTATTTTCTAAAGTAGGTGTTATCTGCTCGGGCACCAAGATCCAACTACCAATTGGTTTGTTGTATACAGTTAGAGGCGACGATAACTCTGACATCGCGATGTAGGATCGATGTATTGATTGGCTAATCGTGCATTACGTATGGAGTGTTGTTTACCTACTATGCCAATTCTGCTGACGCTGTATGTGTGTCGGCTTGGCGGTCATGTCGTAGGTTGGCACAGAACGTATGTTCTTTACTAAAAGTGGAAGTACTTCCACCGAGCTAGATGTTATCTGCTCGGGGACCAAGGCCCAACTACCAATCTTGGTTTGTTGTATATAATTAGAGGCGACGATAACTCTGACATCGCGATGTAGGATCGATGTATTGATCGGCTAATCGTGCATCACGTATGGAGCGTTGTTTACTACGCCAATTCTACTGACGCTGTATTTGAGTCGGCTTGCAAGTAATGTCTTAGGTCGGCACACTTGCGCTGTGGAAGTAAAGGCTGAGCCGATTTCCCACAGCGCCGCCACTAAGGCGATGAGGTCCACCGGGGGGTTTTAGTGGGTAGCCTGGGTTGGTTGGTAGGTAGGAGTCCCACACACGCCGTCACCCTCCCTCAGGGTGGCAGTACGGTGCATCAAGCATTTCCCCCCGTAAAAAAAAGAAAAAAAGGTCGGCACACTTATTCTTATTGACTAACCTCAAATATGTTTTGTTCCTCGTCCTCTTCTTTCGGCGCTGGGTTGTGTTTTTTGTACGCGTGAAGTGACGGCCACGCGCCACCCAGACCTGTAAAACAATTAGCAATTGGTTTTATTTAAGTTAGTCTATGAGTAAATACTTTTACGCGCCACGATCGATGGTGTTCTAGTAAACAGCGCCATCTAGTTTGGAAAGGCAGGACTTCAGAGAGTCGAGACGTCAACGCCAGAACTTACTAGAACTATGGCCGTACGCTCGGTCAAGGCCGGACTGCGCGCGAATGTTCCGGATGTTTCTGCGTTGGAAGGTTCGGGAACGGCCGCGGCGATATAAAAGGCCGGGATTCACCGCGACCGGGACAGTATTTAATTAGCGATACAAGTGATTACTTCGAAAGCGATTTTGAAGTGCGACTTGGGAGCGATTGTTGTTTTAATTAGTGCGTTTTAAGGTTGTAATTAGTGGTGTTCAATTAAAGTGTGACTTTTGGTAATTTTTATCGGCTGTTTTTATTGTCACAAACCTCGTAACAATACTATTGTCAGTTGAAAGATCAAACAAAATACTAGCAGATCGATATTGGATCTTACGCGCACGACATAAGGTAACGATTGAGTATTCCCTATTTAATATTGTTGTCCAAATTTAAACACATTTTAGGAAACTGAAGAGTTTCTTTATTATATTTGCTTGTGTTGTGTGTCACGCTACGATCAATAGGAGCAAAGATCAGTGGAAAATGTGAAAAAAAAACGGGGACAGTACGCGTGCGAATCCGCGGTGGGACGCTAGTGTAAATAAAATCTATATGAAGAACATAGTGTGAGGGCGTGGCCCTTTATCATAATATAAGTTCCATTAGTTCCTGACCACGCCCTAATTATGTTTTAGGCATATAGAAAATAAAATAAATAATGAATAATTATGTTTAGACCGGTCATGTGTTTGCAACTCAAATAGCTTGCCCGCGACTTCGTCCGCCATATTTAGGGATAAGAGTACATGTTGATATTTTCTCAAATTACACACGTATTTGTCTTTCATCTACTAAGATTCATAGCGTTAAAATTTAGCGTGACGTCACTTCTTTGCGAATTAGTGACTGTATACATAGGCGCAGGAGGTGGACACCCCACCCTTTTTTGACTCATCATTATACATTTTTACTTATTTTTAAACGTAAACAATTTATTTTCATTAGGTTTTAAGAATGATAGTTTTTTTATCAAGTCATCATCTATTCTTGATCTCATTTCTGTATTTAAGTTGTTTAAAAGGGTTTGTGCCTATTAGCCTAAGCTTGTTTGCCACATATACTGTGATGTAAACTCTAGGGCTAAGTACATATTAACAGTATGATACTCACCATGAAGGAATCCAGTATACGGTAGAGGGGAGGCAAAGAAGAAAGCACATTAGATAAATTAGTTCACAGACGTTAATTTTGATTTTTTTTTCATGTATCTAGGTTACTTTTATTTATCGTTTACTAAAATAATTTTGCATTGTATTTAAATTTCTCAAAACTAATACCCAAATATCTCAAAATATCATTTTAATTTGATGTCGACGAATTTCAGTATGCTTAATGCCAGATTCCAATATTTTACGATTTGTAAAAATCCTTTTCTCGAACCGACTACGAGTCTATTATTTTTATAGTACTATACGCCGTACTAGCGAACTTTAAATATTAAAATAAAAATCTGTTTCTAATATTTAAAGTTCGCTAGTACGGCGTATAGTACTATAAAAATAATCAAATCGATTAAGAAGCCAGGTGTCTTCGATTCCGTGGTTTTCAAACATTTCTGCAACGAATGTACCACGGGCCGATAAGTATGTAGTTCTAAACATATTCGGCAGAGGGCACTTACCGGAGGCTAACGGTTGATACAGCAGAGAAATTTCATCGCCTACGATAACTTGCGGTTAGCTCAGTTGGTAAGAGCAGCACGCGCGATACGTGAAGGTCGTGGGTTCAATTCCCGCACCGCAAGGGGAGATAAAAATTTTCTGTTTCTAATATCGACTACGAGTCGTTAATACCGTTCAATATTTTACTTTTCATACCATCTGTCATCAGTCGTCTGTCGGTCATTAGCTTACGCCTCGTAAAGATTATAACTTTCCTTTTCAGTAACTAGAACGGATCATTTTTAAATATTGGAATCGGGTATTAATCTGCAAATCAGAAACAAAGACGGTACCAACATTGTTTCTGTAACACAAGTTCTTTAGCTTTTTACCATAGGGTTATACGTTACGTTCACATGCGTTGGTCTGATTCTATAATCAGAGCAACGTATGTGATGACTGTCAGTCATCATTCATCTATTATTATTTATAAGTTAAGCAGTAACATCAGGGTTTCAAGACCGCGAAATGCTACGGACTCCAGATAGAAGAGGCCTCAGGTTTGAGGAGAATCCCAGCTCTCAAGAATCGTTCTATATCATCAATCTTTCCTGAAGTGGGCTAACGATAAAGCCGATAAAAACTTAATTACGAAAATTCTTTACCGCAAGAAGGGTAGGTAACTTGGCTATTTTTTACATATAAAATTCTATGGTTTATAAATAATAAAATAAATAATAAATGCGCCAGACAATCACACCAATCACCTGGTCTCAAACTAAGGTTTTCCCTTGTACTATGAGCACCAGACGACGGATACCAACTGGGGGCGTCATCCCAGCACACCCAGACCCAAGTCAATTTAGAAAAGTTCGTTTTCCAAATTCACCTGACCGGGAATCGAACCTCGCGCTTTGGGCGCCTACATTAGCCACTGCGACACCGAGGTCGTCAAAAAAAAGTTTGAAATTTAATATTTTATTAGGATACTTCTGATACGGCCTCGGGCTTCGATAGTTACGCCTCTGGAGGTAAGTTTAACAACATTTTTATGATAACTGTGGTCAGTTGTTACAGTTGTGGTCTGTTGTTACATATTCTATGGCCCGAAATTAAATATATTATATCAGGATACCCCATTCGATGACTAAGGGGGCAAACGTTACGCCTGTAGATATATGTTTGAATATGACTTTATGGTAATTGTGGTCCGTTGATACAGTTGTGGTCCGTTGTAACACTTGTGGTCCGTTGTAAGACTTGTGGTCCATTGTAACACTTGTGGTCCGTTGTAACACTTGTGGTCCGTTGTTACAGTTGTGGTCTGTTGTAACATTGTTATTTATTGCATTGTCGGGTACCAAATCGACTAGTTACCGTCTAACAGCTCCTCGATGGCAGTCCTGACGCCTTTGTCGAAGGCGCGCGCGTCGGCAGCTGTCTGGAACGTGAGCCCGAACCGCTTCTCATCAGTCACCCAGTGGTGGAAGGTGGGCATCACCTTGTTGTACTGGAAGTCCTTCTTTATGGTGCACTCGAGGACCACCTGGAAAGGGGCAATGTACAGCTTAATTAATTTATTGACATCATTAGAAAACAGACTCAACGCATAAATAAGGTGTGTTATTGATCGAATGGAATGTCTCAGAAATACTTTTTGAAATATAAATTACTAGCGGCTGGTCCCGGCTTCGCACGCATACTGTTTACAATTTTTTTTTGTTTTTCACTGATGCTTCGCTGCTACAGGTCACAGTTCGATGTTATGTAGCCTAAAGCCTTTATCGATAAATAAACAATCCAACATATTTTTTTCAATTCAAACCAGTAGATCCAGAGATCGGCCCATTCAAACAAACTCTTAGCTTTAGAATTTTTGTTTAGATTTGTATTTCGTAAAAAATATATGTACAGTCCAAAGACGTCAACTAAACAATACACAATCGACCTTATTCCGCTTATATCATAGTCGGAAAAGCGAATATTGAACTGTAAGTGTTATTATGATGTGCTGTTAATTGTACATCTTCTTAACTACAAATTAATCGCTGTTCGTTTGTTTCGTTGAAACTCGAGAATGGCTGAACCAATTTGACTAATGTTTTTAAATAATAGTGGATGTCTAGAAAGGGTTACCTAAACATTAGAAAATTTGTGAAAATATTGCGACGTTGCCGGAATATCTTATAAAACCTAGAACGTAATAAAATGAACAGGAACAATGTATAGAACAGCAAAAGGTTAGTTCAATATTTTGTGGTCAACTGCGACAAAAGTGTGTGGTCCGTTGTGACAGCATGAACTCACCATGTTATCACTGATCCGCTTGCCGTGAATGTAATACTCGTGCGCCGGCGCGTGCGCAGACGACGTGGTCGTGTCGCCATTGCTGCTGTCGCCACCTGGAGATGACAAATAACATACAATTAACATATTGTCACTCCAAGGAACCTTGACCTATTTTGGTCACATCGCTCGCCGACAACCGGACAACCTTGACAAGCTGGTTGAGGTGGGCAAAGTAGAGGGGAAGAGACCCCGCCTGTCTCCTGGCCGCTGGTGTGACCAAGTAACAACGATCACTGGACTTTCCGTTGTAACCGCCCTAAAGCCAGCCGAGCACCGGAACAAGTGGAGAAAGCTGGTGCACGAAGCTACGAGAAACTTTAAGGGACACGACCTTCAGAAATGAAGAAGTCGATCACACACAAACACTCCAAGGAAGTTAAGTAGCAGTCCCGGATCTTGTGTGTCCCGGAAGTGCCTCTCCATGATATGGATTGCTGCAAAAGGAGCGTGAAGAAACATCTTGCGGTCCGGTATGGCGATGCTAACGCATAGTATATTTAGGTATTAAATCGCGAAGTAAATTCCTTATTTAATAAAAAAAAGATCCTTGCTTTTAAAAAAAAACTTCATTTTAATTTTGTAATATACCTTAGTAATTATTATCAATGTTTCCAGTCTTCAGAAACCACCGATGGACATAGATCTTCACCGAGAGTACAGTATCTATTACTAGCCACTATCTAGTATCATTTGTTCTACTTTTTTACGTTTAGTGGGAAAAAATCCCAGTTCGGAGGTAGTAAAACCTTTTTTTGTCTATCTACATGCTACGGTTGAAAATCCGGAATATTCTATATCAATTCGGTTAAAGGAGTTATGTACTTAAAATTGGAGACGAGTCACAATAGATCTGAGAAGTCGGAGCGACCGTAGTGTACTGAAACTCTTTTTCCCATGTACTCCCGGGGGTATCCCATTGGAAATAAGTGTGGCACTACTTAAAGCTGCCCTCAATAACGTCAGAGCACGTCAGGCCCATCAGGGTTTTCAGAGGGCAGAAAAATCCCACACGCGTCGTTACCTTCCCCTTAGCACTCTCCAACTTTTTTATTACCTATACTTCACTAGAAATAGAGGGCTCTTTCCTTCTCGGCAATTTACATGATGCGCTGCAACGTATATGGTTGATAGATCACTAGAAATAAGGAGTAATCTCCTTCTCTGTAGCTCTTTCGATGCGCTAAAGCGTTTGTGGTCGCTTGGTCACTAGGTATAAGGAGTTCTCTCCTTCTCTGTAGCTCTTTCGATGCGCTAAATCGTATGTAGTCTGTCGATCACTAGATATAAGACATCTCTCCTCTGTAACTTTTTCAATGCGCTACAACATGTGTCGTCCCTGGATCACTAGGAATAAGAGCTCGAGCGAATAAGAAATTTTTTCCTTCTCGTGTGATGCGCTAAAGCGTATGTGGTCGGTTGTAACACATACCTGAATGGGTCTGGTGGGGGGCGCGCCGGCCGACCATGACGTCGGCGAGCCCGCCGCCCCCCAGCGCCACCCAGCCGCCTGTGCCCTCGTCGCGACACATCACCTGCGCTCGCACGCGCACCAAGTAGGCACTGGAACAGATGAACAAGTGTTTCGTTAACATAAAAAGAACAAACGTACTTGTCGCCTTTAAGCTAGGCCTTGTTTTTTTCAAAAATATTTAGTTTACTATTTTAAGAGCGGTAGGGCATACCAATTTACGAACTGGACATACAATACGAACTTTTAATGGACATACAATACGAACTGGAGCAGCCCGACTGATGAAATACCTCCACCTTACAGAAGACTACAGCCAAATAAAAATCGCTTTTGAGTTGTTGTATTCCTGCGTGTGAGTAAGGATTCCAGAGCTCCTGGTAGGTGCTACATAGCAGGGGTAAAGCCTTCAAGGTAAGGGCGACAAGTCCAGTAATAATTTATTATGCTATCGCCCATAAGCTAGGACCTCATTACCACTTAACATCAGGTGGGTTGAGGTCAAACTTGAAGTGTAATATACGTTTGTAAACGTGAAGGTACATGTGGTTCGTTATAACACATGAGGTTCGATGTCTCGTATATGGTCAGATGTACCAGACAGGTTCGTTTAAACATAATTTAAAGCTTCTATTGTAGGGAGCGTTTAAACACAGTTGTAAACCCTTTGTGCCTAGGGGTGAAAGCCTTCCGCTCCCCCGCAAGCTCGGTGAAGATGAAAAGACCATCTGAGGCCATCATAATAGACAGTTAGGGGACAAAGAAACCTAATATCGTGTATCCTCCCCGTGGGGCCTCCAAAGAATGCTCGCCTGAAATACAGGAATCTCCTAGTTCACGCACAAGTAAGTTTAAGTCCCTATGTTTTAGCCCCTCAGGGTTAAACATACTGCTTACAGTATGTTGAAATTAAGTGTTTAATATTTTTTTTATGTTTTTTATCCACATTATATAAGTACTAGCTGTGCCCGCGACTTCGTTCGCGTGGACATCCTTTCATGGTCAGTTTTACCCCTTTCTCCCCTAATATTTGAAACAAAAAGTAGTTTGTGCCAAATTTCATACCTCTAACTTCAAAAATAAACACTTTTCCATATAACCTTTAAAAGGTGGTATTACCCCCCTCCCCCCATATTTTCTAATAAAAAGTAGCCTATGTCCGTTCTTGAGATTCAACGTATACGTATACCAAATTTCATCAAAATCGGTTGAGAGGTTTAAGCAGGAAAGCGTAACAGACAGACAGAGTTACTTTCGCATTTATAATATTAGTAGGGATTTGTTATTTTAAAGGTTATTAGGTGTAATCATTTGATTGTAATGTCGTTTTGTTACTAAATTGCAGGTTTGAATCATAGATATACTTGATTGCACAAACACATTATAGTACAAATCTTATGGCTATAAAGCTATGTCGACAACCTTCAGACAAAGGGAATAGTAGATTACGAGACACGAGTACGGTTGTCTAAAACATAAACTGAGAAATATTAAAGGAATATGTAAGATAACTACAATAACATAAATTTTAAGACTTTCGCGTTCCATTTTAAACATTTAAAATAATTTAACGGGTCAAAACGCGACACCATTTTTATTTAGTAGTTAATACGAACTACTTACTGCCCGACGTTTCGGTTAGGTTGCACCAACCGTGGTCACGAGCTGACTCTGGCGTTTTGACCCGTTAAATTATTTTAAATGTTTAACTACAATAACGTCATAAACAAATAGAAATAAGAATACAAAAATTATATATGATCCAAATAAATAAGTTTTCTCTTGCCAGGTCAGATGGTCTTGAAATGCCAATCACATACCTACATTACAAACTTACAGATTTTTAAAGCTTTTTAACTGCTACTTGGCTCCCTCCTCCCCCTCCTCTTAATAGCATATTATTATAAGTTATTTCCACTTCTTCACTATTACCGCATCCATAGACTGTGTGTCAATTAAGTCCACATTAAGTCCACATGTTGTACTTATTTGTGCAATAAAGTTTTTAAATAAATAAATATTATGTTAAAGCTTCTTACTAATAGTTAAGTTTTATGTTACACTAGATTTTGTCATCAACTTTGTCCGCGTTATTTCGAGATATAAAATATTCTATATGTTAATCCATAATCTAATGTTTCATTTTACCAAATTGTATTCAAATCTGTTCTGTAGTTTTTTCTTGAATGATTAACAAACACATACATCCAGACATTCATAGATTCTTACAAAATGTTCGCATTTATTTTAATAGTAGGTATTATTGTTTTTTGCATTTTTTTTGATAAAATTTTAATAGTCAGTGTGTTTATAAGTCGAATGGTGATGTCAGGGATCGATTATATGAGAAACTAGCGGTCCCGGCGAACTTCGTTTCGCCTTAGAGAATTTCTCTCGCTTTTCTGTTCAAAATTTTCAAATTTTACCAAGGATCCCTAATTTTATAGCCTATGTCAAATTGGAAGAATGTAGCATTCTATTGGTGAAAGAATTTTTTAAATCGGCCCAGTACTTTTTGAGCCTATTCATTACAAACATACAAAAATACAAATCTTTTCTCTTTATAATATTAGTATAGATAGTTATATTCATGAAACATCTGTTTTGACAGGTATTCAAGGGTATCTCAAGTGGCAAGCAGTCAACATCCGTATTTATTAAGCTCGTCGCTGATTCCGAAGTCAGAATTTGAAATGACTTGAATGTCTGATGAAAAATGATTCATGCAGTCAGAAGGGCATGTAAAATAGCCGGTCCTATACCAAAAACAAAACGAACAAAGAATCTTTCGCGATATTAATAAATATAGATAGGTATGTATATGTATATATTTGAATAAATATTAGAAACAGAAAGTTGTTATCTCCCTTTGTGATGCGGGTTTCGAACCCACGCTACCACAGTAGTACACAGGTAAAGTACTATAAAAATAAAAAATCGATATTTGAATAATTTTTAACAGAAACAGAATAAAAACCAAACTTACACTAACTTATTAAGTAACTAATTAATAAACTGTAAAAATGAATCCCTGTTTGCCTTGATCACGCCATCACGCGTACACAGTTGGACTAATTTCACTTTTTTTTTGAGGAGTTTGTTATTGTTAGGAGAAGGTTCTTATGACAATATGTTTTGGGGTTTAATCTTCCACCTAGCTTCTTCTTCTTTTTCTCACTCGACTGATGCCGTGTATCCTTTTCATGTAAATTATTGTACATTTCATAATTTTCAAATTTCGTGTCCTGTTTATAAAACTATATTAAATTATGTTTACTGTTTGTATTGTTTTTATATATATGACGGCACAGTGGTACGACAGCGTGACTCACGCCGGCAGCACGTGCACCAAGACGTCATCGCCTTCCCACTTTGCTTTAATCCCCACCACTTACCTATAAAAGGGCACGGCAGCGCTCAATCGGCACGCATTTCGAATGGATGCGTCTTGGTGTACGGACTGTGGTCTTTAGTACCCGGACTGTTACCAGCCACTCTGAACATAGGCTCGCCTACATACAGAGACTAGATATTACATAATCATTGTAAATTATTAGATTATTAATTAGTTACTTTAAGTAAATAAGGTTACTGATATTATTTATTAACCTGTGAATCTGCATTTACTTCTGATGTCTACCCCCTTTCCCGACATATATTTTACTTATATTTGCTGTTTTTGTATGGTTATGTAATAAAACTAACTTAATGTAACTTTTTTGTAACTTGTATATACGCCACTCACCACAAGGTCTCGCCTGAAAACCAGCGCTGATGTGGCACTGTGCTGCAGCAGCTCATGCTGAGGCTGATACTTTATTGGCACATTATCATCGAAATAATTTTGAACCTACTGTATGTAAAAAGTTTGTGTGAGCCAATAAATGTTATTTCTTTCTTTCTTTCTTCTTTCTTTATGAAGGAAAAATTTTAAATATGTATAATAAATAATTTAATAGTCGTCGTTGAGGCAGGACAACGTCGGGTCAGCTAGTTAACAAAGTAAAGGTAACTTTATTGCACAAAGCAGTTACAAGAATTGGTAACAAAAACAAATAAACTTAACGATCACTAACTTATTAAATATTCAAATTGAAAATAATAATAACCAAAGTATGATAGATATTTTAAATAAAACAAAGATGATACCTGTGGTAAGTTATACAAAATGCTGGCTGCATTACCTCGCTCAATGTCGATTGGGAGCTGGACGAACGAAAGATAAACCGTAAATTCGAGAAAAGAGGGCTAACAGCACTGCCCTGACCGCTCGGTGAAGATGACAAGGCTTCGCAGCCATCATTGATAGTCAGGTAGGAAAAAAAAATTTGGTTATGATTATGTGAATAAAAAATAAAAAATCGTCATCGGAGCCGCCATTTTTCATTTTTGTAAGCCTTGATTCCTGCCATATCAGTTAGTTATGTCATCGGATAATGGGAACGTGATGTCTCCGTTCACGAAGATAACTGTTTAAGTAAATGCAATTCCTTATCAAAAAATGCCATAAAAACAGAAACAGACAAAATCTGTATCTTTAAAATAATAACAAAGTCGCTTTTGCTTGATGCACAAAAAAAAAAAATTAATCACATACATTGATCTTATCTTAAAAGAAGAAGCTGAAGCACTTGTGTTAGGGACACCAGAATAAACGGTTGTGTCACCTAAATATGTACTTAAATCCATACTAATATTACTGTCTGTTTGTCTGTCCGGCTTTAACGCCTACACTGAATCGATTTTGATAAAAATTGGTATAGGTGTAAGTTGAGCCTCTAGAACGGACAACTTTTTGTTTTGAAAAAAAGGGGGATGGGGGTAATAACGCTCTTATTTTTTATTTTTATTTTTTATTTATAAGCATACAAACATAATCTTTACAGGCCTAACCTAATACAATTATGTCGTTTTTGATGCTATATTAATAGCCAATCTTAAAACCTCATTTGGCCTACTGTAAAATAAATCACATTGCTCTGATATGGCATTCAGTAATCGAAGCGCTCGCACGAGCGGCGCCCGCTGCAGCATAAAAGTTTATATGGAAATGTTTATTTTTTAAATTAGACATTCATATATCCACGTTTGAGGTATATCTGTGCCAAATTTCATAATTTGGCACAGATATACCTCAAACGTGGATTAAACATTTTTTGTTTCGAATATTAAGAGAGACAAGGGTAAAACCGACCATGAAAAAATGTAGTCCACGCGAACGAAGTCGAAGGCATAGCAATGATCAGTTTAGAACAGCTATAAGCAGACACAAAACGAATACCAATATTTATCACACGAACGTTTGTGCTAGGCGTGGTTTGAACCTGGTATAATACAGTCTGATGCAATATTACGTTTAAAGGTGTTAATTTCTCATAACGTTACGAGAATATGACTTGAACATGGTAAGAAACTCAATCAGATTAAATTTAAACATTATCGCAAAAAAAAATACATAAGTGACCAATGTTAAATATCGTGAAGGTTTATGTCGGAACTGAGGGTATACTACCAACATTTTTAATACGCATTATTAATGAACGGCCCCATTCGACAGGCTAAGGGTACGTGGCAAAGTATCTTTTGATACGAACAGTATAATATGACTATTTCGTTTTAAGTGTTTGTGGATGATTATGCTTGTCTGTTTTTTTTTAAAAGTAGCGCAGTATATTGGCTCCTCCCAGCCTGATGGTAAGCAAGAGAGAAACCCACATCGCGATGACAATGGATTCGATATCGTAATATCCTATCCGTTAGCATCGCCATACTGGCCCGCGAGATGATTCTTCACGCTGTGGCTTATATCAATGGAATGCTTCTGATTGTCCCTTCATGGAATTTAATATTTTGTATGAAAATATTTGTCGCAACTTTCTGAGGGCTGCCTATCAGAGTTGGATTCTTAATTGGCTTTTGCCTTGAAGTTGGACTTATGAATGTATAAGATTTATAAGAGAGGTAGGGCATAGCGATTTAACGCTCGAACTGGAGCAGCCCGACTGGTGAAATACCTTACAGAACACCGTAGCCAAATAACAATCACTTCTCTGTTGTTGTGTTCCTGCGTGTGAGTAAGGTTTCCAGAGCTCCTGGGGGGTGCTACATTAGTAGCAGGGGTCAAGCCTTTAAGGTAAGGGTGACAAGTCCAGTAATGATTTATTATGCTATCGCCCATAAGTATCAGCTTTATTAAGCTGTACTTGTCGCCCTTAAGCTAGGACCTCATTAGGTACCACTTAACATCAGCTGGGATGAGATCAACCTTGAAGTGTAATATAAAAAAAATACGTAGGTACCTAGTTAAATTCGGAAATTGACCTATTTCAAGCACTGGCAAGATTACCACTCGCATTCTCTTGACTTACCTATAAGCCTTGCAGAAATAACAAAGGAAGTAACTCAGGTAAATGACAAAATTCGAACTAAGAACCATTTAAAAAAAACAAGGGTGTGTCTTTTTCTTAACAATATAACCCAAGTTTACTCAATTGTCAAAAATATAAAAAAAAAATACTTAATACAAAAGTTGATTCATAACAAAGGTAACCTTATCAGTTACAAAACAAAATAGACATATGACTGTATGGTATAACTGATTTATTTAATGATAACTTTTATGAATGTGCTCTGTTTGTGCTTTTATTTTGATTATAATATAGTTGACAAAATAAGCCAACTACATATACTGTTGCATATATTAACAGCTATATAAATAGGTTTTTCATCATTAGTTAGTACAAATCTAAGTACCTATTTTATAAGAATATTTTCATGGACATGAGCTTAAATAATGAAGCATTATTTTTGCTTTTAACACTCTTAATTCAAACTATGTTTTGTTAGCTAAAACATTGATATAGTGAAGGTAGAAAATACATTGGTTGGTAATAAAGTCATACATTTTTATTTAAAAATTTAAAAGCATAGCTTTGTATTTTTGTATTCAATAAAACATATGTGTGCATATAACATATGGTGTTTTCATTTATAACATAATGTTAGTATTATATTAAGTAAATTAGAAAACGGTATAAGTAATGCTTACTACATTTTAGACATTTCGCCCATTTTATCTGTTAAGAGTGCCCCACACCGAAATCAGGAAGTAAATTTGTTTTTTTTTGTAGATAAAAAAGAACACTACAATTTTTAAAAGAATGAGGAATGCCTGATGAATATCAGCTGTTGAAATGTTATAACATCAGTGTTTCTGGGAGCCTCAAAGATGTAATCTAACATAATTACCACACTGTGGGAACATAGACCCGTTGATGGGACCAAATTACTCCAACAATGAATGACTAGTAGCTACGTACGAGCGTGGGGTAAAAAAATACCACACTAATTAAAAAAGATTAACAGCTCATCACAAAAAAAAGTTAACGTGAAAAATTGTCATCTGTCAACCGAGACAAAATGTAGCAGCGTTTAATTTGAGTTGCGAAAAGTCATTCAGCTTACGGGTTTGTTGAATAAGCTTAGCTCGAAATGACCCCGAAAGGAGTTACCTACTTTATTGTGAATGAAACGACGTCTCATTGATTATAGAACTACTCGGGTGACCTAAGGGCGGAGGTTGTTCTACAACGAGTGGTCTTTATGAGCCACCAATGCTCACAAATGGCCCTCAGGCCTTTGGGCAAGCCCTAAATGAGCTCAAAAATGCTTTTAGAACCCTATAAATCACTTTACACATTCCGTGATATATGGAAAATGGCCGGGGTAAGGCCCTATCCATCCACAGAAGGGCGAAGCAAGATCTCCTAAAACTGAGTTATCACCACACCACTTACTTTTCAGATGCCTCGGTCATGATTCGACACGTCGAATATCCTAATTTCTACTCGCCACTTCACAGATTTCACCATTTTTATGACATAAATACATCAGATTCACTTGAGAACCGTCCTTATTTCGGCCCTTTGTTGGGCCTCAATGCGCCTGCGTGCGCACAGGAGTCCGGACTATTCAATGAACGCGGGGCGACTGTGCGACAGGTGGCGTGCCAGTCGCGCGCAATTTAGACAACTCTCAACCCTATTGGCTAGGTCGGGCACGGCAGATGAATAGCCAATAGCGGCGTCGCGTTCGCACAGCCCACCAATGACGTCACAGCGCAGCAGTCACCTCCACAGGCGGGGTATTTAAAAACTGAACAGATTGTTCGCTTATTTTATTACACTTTCTCAGTTCACTTCAAAACTATGTTTTTTGACAGAAAAATCTGCGGAAACACTGCTTTGGCGTCGTGGAAATCACTGTAATCCGGGTTTTTGATTGATTTTCGACTGAGGCCGGTGATAATTGTGGGAGAGCGAATGTAGGTCACGTCGCCCCCGAGTGCTCGACTGTTACTGAATGAAGCGAGCCTCGCAGTGGTACCATCCCCGTTCATGCTGCGATCCATTCAAAAATAAATAGGTCAAATCATTGCAACGTGCCCTAGATGCGGGCTGCACCATTCACAGTCCAGCCTGCATTCGAGCCTCCGTGCTATAAATAGCTGCTCTATATTTGGGCAGGTCATTCGCTTAGACGTAAATGCAACCCTCCATAAGTAGGTTACCTGATTTTCTTTGTTAATAGTCGATGTTCGTGACGTACATCGTTTATGACGTCAAACATTTTGAGAGTTACAATTTTTACTTTTTTTTTTCATATTACCTTTTTTATTTTAAATTTTTGATAGCTATTGGAAATAGCTAGGGTATCTTAAATAAAACACATTGTATAAATTTTGGTGTACAGCTACAATACTTTTTTTGTATGTTTTTTTTAACTAATATTTAAATAAAAATTTGGTACTTAATATTGTGTTAAGGTAATGAAATGTATAACTATTGTCCAAATTAAATTGTGAAATAAATAGTTACTTTAAAAAAAAAGAAAACCTATTATTATGTCATTGATGTATGTGAAAAAAAATTCAATAAAAACATTTTATCGCTAATTTTTTAATTTTTTTTTATACATATTTTTTTGCTGAACTAGGTCACCAATACTGTACTAGTGCTTTGTATAGATCTAGTATTCTAACAGCCTAGTCACACCCATATTTCTAGGTACCTAGCTCTGCAGGACGCGCCATGACCTATGGCAATAGCGTAATGATTTATTTGTGTCAAGGTAAGTTCGGCTCTGTTGAGCCTTTCCGCATTATTACCACTTGATTGGTTATTTGTATTGATTTTAAGATGAACGCACTGTTATAAAAATAAACTCTATAATTTGACTTCCGTATATTACATATTAGATACTAATAACACTTTTCAATTGGAACTGACGTAGAAAACTAGTATAAAGCCTTCGTTTAGTTTCGTTTTTTAAGTCTGAATGAATTCCTTAGATAAATTAATTTTAAAATATTTCAGCTTTATGGGTACCTCTTAATAGATATGCATTTTAATAACTAATTTGTCAATAGTTTGTGTTTCGTAACCGAGTGGCGAGTGGGTCTGAATTAGGCGTGTCATTTCTCTGAGGTCCCGGGTTCGAGTCCCGGTCGGGTCAAAATGGAAAATCAACTTTTTTATATTATCTCGCGTCGGGGTCTTGTGGTACTGTCGTTGTTTGTAAGTACTTTAGCTACTTAGAATAGAATTGGAGCAAAGTTACATATATTCATTTTGTCTTATTTAAATTAATATAAATTTTGATTTGAATGTAACGAAGAATATTTTATTGATTTATATTATATGATTATTCTATTATCTTAAAATATTCATATCGCTTAGAATATTGCTATTTAATATTTATTATTTAGTTATAATCTACACACTTTTTTACTGTTACCGCACACAAAAACGTGTTTTTTGATTAGCATAAATAATTTTGCCTTTAATAAAAAAGTTAAATTAAGTCAAAAGTTGTTTTAAAGCTGATCATAAATTGTTAATAGCTGTGAAGTGAATAATCTTCACTAAACCTTTGGTGGAGTGCAAACAGATCTCACTCCTATATGATGTAAACGGGATGATGTGTTTATTAAAAAATACAATATGGTGGAAAAATTTATTAAATACCAAAAGTTAAAGTATAAAATACGAGGTTTGAATACAAAGATATGTATGACTTCTATTTTAACCGACTTCAAGAAAAGGAAGAGGTTTTTAAATCGACCTTATAATTCTATGTAGATATTACAATTCTATGTAAACGAGATGACATGCTTCTGGTATCCAAAAACATATTTCTGACTAAAATTTGTTGAAAATGTATATAGGATTTTTATTTCTTCGTTTTTTTTTCACAAATATTTAGTTAACTATTTTGTTAAAGTGGAAATTAACAGAAATAGACAAAGTTTACGTCCTTATACAGTAGACCTATAGCCTTATTCCTAAAAACGAAACGAATTTTTAAGAGAGGTAGGGCATAGCGATTTATCGCTCGAACTGGAGCAGCCCGACTGGTGAAATACCTCCACCTTACAGAAGACCGCAGCCAAATAACAATCACTTCTGTGTTGTTGTGTTCCTGCGTGTGAGTAAGGTTTCCGGAGCTCCTGGGGGGTGCTACATTAGTAGCAGGGGTAAGCCTTCAAGGTAAGGGCGACGAGTCCAGTAACAGATTTATTATGCTGTCGCCCTTAAGCTAGGACCTCATTACCACTTAACATCAGGTGGGATGAGGTCAATCTTGAAGTGCAATATAAAAAAAAGAAACATAATTTTTAATCTCCATTTGCAGTGTAGAATTCAAATGCACTACCCTCACGCACGTGACGTATTTAAAGTTCGCTACGTGTTGTAACTAAGTTGTTTTGTAAGTGATTTGAGTATAAATCAAATCGAATTCTCATTTTTACCAATTTAAATTTAATTTTAAATCTGAAGAGTTTGTTAAAATAATAATAACATAGTTATAAGTAGCTCCAGTAGGGGTACTCTCAAACGAAACGAACAAACGAAAGGTTTCGTTTTTGAAGATTATTCAAAAGTTTGGGAACGACGACGTGGTTTTTGATTTGCATAAATAATATTTTGTTTTTTTAAAACGCTTAATTTGCGTTCGAAGTGATTTCTTTATGAATATGAGGATTAAAAATTGCCATCCGTTGTCGGATCCCACATATTTCGTTTATGAGAGTAGACCCCCAGAGTAATCTCTGGAATTAGAATTGAAAAAATATGTTTGTGTCGGATAGTAAATTTTTTGAGAAAGACTTAAGGCTATACAACATCACTCTGCAATCAGTAAGAGTGGAAAATATGAAATATTTGTCATAAAAATGTAGCTAGTGCAGTGTGAGCAACCATTTTTTAAATCTATTTACCAATCAGAGTCATTTTTACTTATGTAAGAATAAATCAAATACTATCCTAATTTTTATTTGATAAAATGTCAAAGTTGAATAATCTCGCAGACAAAGCGTGGAAGGATGGGGGGGCGTGCATGTTACGTCACAGTGCAGGTCGGCGACCTCGCAGCTCGTGACGTCACTGTAGCCCCACGGCCCCGCCCACCGATGTGCAGTTGAAAACGAAACTATTTTTATGACAATGGAAATTAGCACGACACGGAAGTTCTAAAAGTATTGCTCTTTTAATAGATCAGGGCTTAGGTTCGATTCCCGGCGAGATTGTGTTGGTTTAAATATTGGTTTCGGTGTAAACTAGAAACAATATGTCTATTTAGACCGTGAGTAAAGTTTCCGAAATACAAAGAAAACGTATTTTTTGATTTAACAAATAAATTTAAAATGATGAGTTAGATAATAATAACGGTGGCTTTCGTAAAAACTGTACGAAGAAGTGACGTCGCGCAATCACTTAACGCATTAATGAATGAATCTGAGACATTTTTTGTTGACATGAAAAGAACAAATGTGTTTTGATATTGTTTAGTATTTTAACTGACGCTTCAAAAAATTTTTAGTAATTTAAATATGTCCGCGTTGAGATAAATAGTGCTTTCTTGAAATAATTAATGTCCGCTAGTCGCAAGATGCATTAAAAAAATCTTAACACGATAATTTAAGTTGTGTATATTAAACGTACTCAATATTAAAAAAATATTACCCCGGTAGGTACATATCTGTCATTAGGATGACTAAGATGACTAAGATGAAATTTAAAACTTTGGCGTTTTAATTAAAAAAAAAAACGCATAGATCGCAAACTTTTCTGAAATGAGCCAAATTATGACGACGGGCACAATTTCGAATTTTATTCTATTGATTTTCGACCTGATCAATATTTTTGGGCAGTGAGCCTGTCTGTAGTCTGAAATAGAACAATTTGAAATTGTACATTGCCTGCCTAAATAGGTAGGTACTAAGTACTCCAAGGAAGCTTAAACTTGGACTTCAGATTTTCCCGCCAAATTCCAACTCCACAGATAGAGATAGACTTCCTGCATCAAACTGTACAGATTCAAGATGTTCATTTTTTCGATAAAAAAAAGTTTAAAGTGATACATGGTTCCCAGTTACCTAGATTATAAATTTAAAAAAAGATTTTGAAATTTGAATTAAATAAAAAGCTGACAGTTTTCTCTCTGAAATTCCCGCGCAGAACTGCGAAGATGTCAATTCAAAATCAACCAATCAGATATTGCACGTATGCGTGTTGAATGGTGGCATAATGGTGGCTACATTCAGAGCGATGCAGGAAGAACGGCCATCATTGAAATTCCGACGTTATCTCTTAGGTGATACGGTATATTGTACCTGTTGAGTCCGAATAAGGAAAGGGGTGAGGGGTCCTGGGGTGCGATGAAACTTAAAGGTGTGCGAAAAGGGGACGAGTTTTAGGTCCCCCAATAGGGGATTATTATAATTTTTTATTAGGATGACATTTTCAGATAATTTTAAAGAGGTGTACCTACTATTAAGGGGCGTGTATTTTAAACAGCTTCTCGTAGATTTCTTAAAACCTTTTTAGTTTAAATCAGGGAAAACCTCATAGTGTAAGAAGATTAAAGAATCAGCCGAATTAATCCCCCCCCCCCCCCACCACGAACCCCCAAATAAATGCATAATCTTACCTTTGAATCCGCTGCTCCGACGCCGAACGCTGGGCTGTCTTCGGCTTCGGTCTCCTGGTGGAAGACCGGGAAACGGGGGGGAAATAGCTGTTCGTGTTAGGCCTCCGGTACGAGGACGCCCCCATAGCGTACACCGTTGACCAAATCATTTCGCTGGTGGAACCACTTCGAGAAAATTTTCAAGCCAAAGTTCAATTTAAAATGACATTAAATTTTACTTTCAGTCCTTTACTGACATATTTGTGTAGGTCCGTAAACCTAGCAAAAAAAAAACCTAAATAAAGGGGTAGTTAAAATAATTAGTTAAGAAGATAGCCATTAACCTAATAACCGCCAACTACTTCTATAGAAGTTCAGGATTTTCGTGCCGTCAACGCCACTACTTCTATAGAAGTTACTCATTGTACCTACTTTAATTAAATACCTTTACGGTGCATTAAACATTTGTTTCTCTTGTAATTTTGTAAGATGGACAGGATTGAAGCCCATTTTTGTTATTTCGCCAGAAGAAACAGGCTTTATAGTGTTTTAAAACAGATAAAAACAAAAACGCCTGAAATATTTTGATGTCCCATACGCCAACGACTTCATATCAAGTAGGCTAGTGATGTGACGCGATAGTTGCATTCATTACAATCCTACATGTTTACTTTGTTTTGTTCCATACAAATATTCATAGATTTTATGATTGACAATTAATTCCGGTCTGAAAATAACGTATTACATAATAAATATTGAAATTAATTTATTTCACGAAGATCCTTACTAATATTATAAATCAGAAAGTGAGTTTGTTTATTTGTTCCGCTTTCACGACATAACTACTGAACTGATTGCTTTTAAATTTTGCAGACGTATAGTTAGAAGTCCGGATTAAATAATAGGTTACTTTTTATCCCGAAAAAAACTGATATTCCCGAGGGAAAACAAAAATATAGTTTGCTTGTTGGATGGATTGATGGATTGGAAGGTAAAATATTGTAAACGAATATAAACATGTAAATGTAGAAGCTAAATGATACGATAATGAATCCCCGAAAATGTGGAATTCCCGAGGGATGACGTGTTTTATCGTCTAAACTGATTTTTACATCTACTTAGCTATATAATATAGTGTACCATTCAGTTTTTGTTTAACAACTAATCGTATCCAGCGTTACATCGCGCTTCTTAGATTTTTCCGTGGAAATGAGAAGTTTTCTTATAGTTGTGATTTATACCGCAATATAACCGAATTACACGCGGGCGAAGCCGCGGGCGGAAGCTAGTTAATTTATAATTTATTTAGAATTTTCGATATTGCAACACCCATCTCTACGCAATGACAAGATTTCAGTGCTACGAGCGCCACCAACTTCAATGCAAGTAAACCTGTGACGTCGTAAGCGTACAGGTGTCAAGGTCATTGTGTCATAGTGCCGGCCATTACAAACGTGCGCTCGTCTGTTTTTTTTTCGTACAATAATCATTAAATATAATTATCGAAAATATAAAAAGTAAAATATCGAAAGGTAAACTTACACAAACTATAAAAAGTTATTAAATATACGAATAATAACTGACCATTCATTCTTTTGTCTTACTTTTCACCGTAACATACTTGTTATGATTTATGAATACCGTACAAGAGCCGTCTTTTCTTTATTCAAATCGTCTAGAGAGATAGAGAGAGATTCACTCAAGGTGAAGAAAGAAACGCATAGACAACACTTCTATTTGAGATATTTATCTTGCCACGAGCGCCAACGACTTGATATGAAGTCAACGGACTACGTTATAAAATGAATAGTGAAGTGCCTTTTATAATAAATGTGTTGCAAGATTATGCATGTATTTTTGTCTATGATAATAGATACTCGTTTTTCTTACTAAAAATGTTCATAAAATAAAACAAATTACTATTATAATGTATCAGGGTTTATTTATATTTGCAAAATTTAATAAAAAATCTTGATTTAGACATCAATTTTTTTTATCGATATGACGTTATGCCACATCCTTGCTTTCGTACTATAGAAACTGTTATACATTTATACGTTGGCGTACAGCGGGCCACTACGTTAAAGATAGCTGGGCTGGGAAAAGGTTAACGAAAATTAAAAAAATAAGGTGCTAAACGCGTTGAGGTAATCAGTAAACGTTAAAAGATATTCAAAGAGGTCCCAAGTGATTTAAAAGTATTCCTTTTGACAATTTTAAAACAAACCATCAAATTAAAAAACTAAAATGAACACATTACTTCTTTTTTTACTTTTTTTAATTATGTGAATGTATAATAAGTAGGTGATTTTAATTTAACTATAAAAATATAAATGTGATATTTTTTTTTTAGCTATAACATATTTTTAACTTAATCAAAGAAATCAGTTTCTAAGCAAATATTTCGTACTATTTACGTTTTAATTGTATTATTTAAATACATAATTCAAAATGGACCGCGAGCCGAATAAGCTATTAATTTTTTAATTACGTGTGTTGCATTGCAAATAATGAACAACGAATCTACGACCTTTAATATACCACTAAGCGATTCTGCAACAATCAATTATAAATTAAATAATTATTTAGTTTATTTGCGCGTTAAGAGAGAGATACGTTAAGTGAAAATTTATTTTCTTCTAAATTTGTTAAACTCACTAATTGTAGGTATATATTGAATCTGATTTGCGCTGATTAGCTTTAACTGATTCCTGGTTGTAATACAGCTCTTTTCTTTGTTTAACTTATGAATTTATACATTACTCCAGTTAAGGTGGGATAGCGCAATTCAGTTTCTGAATAAGCTTAGATGTAGATACGAGTGTTAAGTAATCGCTGTTCTTCCAACCCGTCACATTGTCTGATGGTCTCTGTGCCTTAAATGTACCTATACTTATACAGTTGCGCCTAACCTGTGGGTGGTGGCCTGGCGACCTATAGTTCAGGTATCTCATACCTTTTTTAGGCGTCAGTCTGTCACAATACGGATAATCTACTGTATTTTTAGGTTCATCTCATGTACAAATCCAATTGTATCTGTTTTTTGTGATGGAAATAAATGAATTATATATACCTATACATTTAAAATTCAATTCAGCCAGAAGGTATTTTTACTTCAGAGGCTAAGAAAGAGAGCAATGTTTTTTACACAATACAAATTGCGACATAATTTCATAACTGCGTGAACCATACATGTAAGAATGTACCTGTTCTTTAAGGAGATATACATATAAAAAAATATTTTAAAAGTGGGCATATAATGAACAAGAACTTACTTATGAGTTGCACTGTTGTGTTTAGTAAACATTAGGCTTTGTATCAATGATTCTATATTTCACTTCCAATATTATGCAGGTAATGATAGTCCAATGTCAAATTTCAGGCGAAGTCTAGAACTCTCGATCGTACCTTATGGCAGACCAATTCAAGCTCTATTCTCATCACGTACGTTATACATTGCCACTCGCACAACGTTAATTCGACTTAAGCACGGGCTTTGTCTCATAAACCGATCCCTACCGAATTAACCCGAGCGTGAAGTTTTAGATAATAAAAAGTTTGGATTCAAAACTCGCGCCCGGAAAAAAACAAAAGAAAAAAATGCGGGTTTTGTTCTCGTGTGTATTTTTTTTTAATTATGTAAGAATAAGGTCGTTTATAAAGATTTTTCTGCGTTCGAATGAAGGTTTTGTTTTTATTTTTTTATGGACTGATTTTTCGTGTACCTACTGATTTGGTATTGTATTTGATAACGTGAATAACATAAAATAAGCACTAAGAACGAACTGCACATAAAACAATGATACGTCACTTTCTACGGTACACAGGAGCGGAACTGAGTAATGACGCAAAATTCATACAGGGCTAGCTATGTAGGTCATGCCCGATTTCTAGGAAATCCCAGGCGCCCTGTACCTGAACACAGGGGCTGCGTCGTTCCGCCCTTATCAATATTGAGTGAGAACCCCGCGGGCCGATTGATGCATTTCATGCGACGCACCCCGCCATCTGTTGCGTTCAGATAAGCGAGACATCACTGAGGCGCGACGCGAATTGCGTCCGTGACGTAAATATTTAAATTGGAAATATGTAATAATAAAAGTACATATAACGTATATTTTAAATGAAGACGCAATCCAAAATAACTTTATTTAAGAGGACGGCTAAAACAAACAAAAAATAAAGTGAATTGAGATAATTTTTGTTATTTTATTAAAGTTTATCTATTAGTGTTATAAATCATTAAACTGGATCTATCAAAAAAATAATAAAACATACCTCAATAAGTTTAATTTTTTTTTTTCACGTTCTGTAAAATAAAGATGTTTGGGATTGCGTCTGTTTTGCACTTAATGAGGGAAATAATCCCTGTGGCAAGGTAATAATGGAATTGGCGGCCAACTTGAATGTACAAAATATTAACAATATGTATAACTTTATATTTTTTACCATATTTTATGCGAATAACTCTTTACCTGATTTTATATATGTTAAATATGTTTATTTGTATATATATAATGTTATATATTTATGAGTTTATGTATGCTTATCATGTTATACTACGAATATAATTCTAAAATAAAAACTGTATTTATGTTGCACGGCCGTACCCATCTCTCGCCATCTACTATTTCCTCTACCTTAAGGTTGTCTGGAAGAGATCGCTTTCTAGCGATAAGACCGCCTAAATTGTACTATAATCATTCTGTAAAACCTATTTCTGTAAAGATTTTGTGCAATAAAGTATATCTATCTATCTATCTATATATTTTCTATTTCTTAATTTATATTTATACTAGCTGTGCCTGCGACTTCGTTCGCGTGGACTACATCCTCTCACGGTCGGTTTTACCCCTTTCTCCCCTAATATTACGGAACAAAAAGTAGTCTATATTTTAATTCAAGTTTCGAGCTATATTTGTGCCAAATTTCATATCTCTAACTTCAAAAATAAACATTTTTCCATATAAACTTTCAAAGGTGGTATTACCCCCATCCCCCCTTATTTTCTAATAAAAAGTAACCTATGTCCGTTCTTGAGGTTCAACGTATACCTATACCAAATTTCATCAAAATCGGTTGAGAGGTTTAAGCAGGAAAGCGTAACAGACAGACAGACAGACAGACAGAGTTACTTTCGCATTTATAATATTAGTAGGGATTAAGAATTCGTTACATGAAGAAATAAACTAAGGATAATATAAATTTAACTGTCACTAACTCATTGCATTACCTCGCCGAATGGCGATTGAGAGACGCTAGGCGAGGTAGCAGCCAGCTTTTGGGTTTTGGAAATATCTTTATAAAAGACTATGAGTCGGGACCCCACGGTCCTAGGGGTTTCAACCGCAAAAGCAACAAAATATTAAAATCTAAGTAATCAACGTCAGTCACTTTTATACATGCAGCTAGTAATCTTGTTTAAACAAGGCAATATCGCTACCCGTTCAGGGATAACAACGTTTCTGATATTTGAATAGAACGTCTAGAACGCTCAGTGTGGTTTTCAGGGCAATAAGGCAGATTTTTGTGCAACGTTCATACATTTAAAACCCAAAGAACTATGTAAGGTCTCAAAACAAAAACCAAAGGACATTTATCGTTAATGCAGTGAACCATTCAATTACGTATAAATAATACAACAGGTGTGATACTGGCCAGTTATACAACGGATACTTGAGGCTTAATAAACTGCTTCAATTTTTTTTTATAATGCTTTACACCACACTAGCAAGCTTTCAATATTTTAAAAAAGAAGAGCAGCACGCGATACATGAAGGACGTGGGTTCGATTCCCACACCGCAAGGGGAGATAGTAGCAGGGGTCAAGCCTTCAAGGTAAGGGCGACAAGTCCAGTAACAGCTATTATTATGCTGTACTGGTCGCGCTTAAGCTAGGACCTCATTACCACTTAACATCAGGAAGGACGAGGTCAATCTTGAAGTGCAATATAAAAAAAAGAACTTAGAATGGAATAAGTACATCATACATTGGAGCTACGTATAGGTACTCATCTCTGTCTCTCATTTAAAAAGTGATTAAAAAGATGCAAAAATAAATTTTTGTGGCGTAGGTATCAGTAAAGCCCATTTGCCAAATAGAATGACCTCTTTAAATTATTCGTTACCGTTCCGTATTCAATATACTTAGTAGAGGTAAATATAAATAAATAAATATTGGACAACATCACATATATTACTCTGATTCTGCGGTAAGTAGCTAAAGCACTTGTGTTACAGAAATCAGAAACAAAGACGGTACCACAACACCCAGACCCGAGACAAAAAGTTCGTTTCTCATATTGACCCGACCGGGTCGAACCCGGGACCTCAGAGATGGCGCTCGCCAAAGTCAGGCCCGCTTGCCTCTCGGCTACGGAGGAGAGGTAAGCGATGGCTAGCACATACGTCATGCTTGTGAACAGATGCCACCGTCGGGGACTGGTCTGCCCCAGTTTACCCCTCGAAAATAAATAGGTACTTACTTGAGAACAATAATATTGTTTTATCACTCATCAAGACAATGTGTATGACTAGGTCCAAAGTGAGCTACACATAGCAAAAAGTTAGATAGGTGCTGCTCAGGGCCGGCGTTAGGGTGGCGCGCAGTTGGGCAACAGCCCTGGGCGCTCGGTCTTGAACGGGCGCTAAAAAGCTACCCTGAGGTACCCAGATGTATTCCCCTAAATCGATGTATTGGTTTACGCTTTTACAGGGGGCTGGGGGAAATTCGTCCAGGGCGCCAGTAATGCTAGAACCGGCACTGGTGCTGCTACTGTAGTGTTACTAATCTGCTGAGTTTCTTACCGGTGTTTTCTCGGTAGATATAGGTTCTGAGCCGGCAGTAGAATCACTGTGCTTTGTAAGTATTTAATAATAATAATAATAATAATATAATAATAATTTTATTTATTTGGCAAATAACATAGGTATACATGATATATGGATCCCTGCAGCCTGTGATAGTATAAACTGTGTTACAGGCTGCAGTAGCTTCCCCAACTTTGATACATAAACTTCAACATGTTATTTGTTACTTTTAATTAAGTACATACAAATTTTCAACTAAGTTTTTTTTTTTTTTTTTTGGAAATAAAGTAGTGAAGAGATTATGTGCCCTTTAAAATGTGCGCGCGCGTGTGTGTGTGTGTGTGTGTGTGTGTTTGTGTGGATGCGTGTGTGGTTGTGTGTTGACCCTACGATCTTAAAAATCCCTATTGTAGGATCATGTTACCTTGGACTGTATTTACTTGTCTTTGAATAAATCAAGTAATTCTGATAAATAAATTTTCCGTCTCACTGTAATCATGCTCACTCAGCCAATTAGAAACAATTTTTTTAAATTCATTATTATTAGTTTTTTTACAATTATTTTTTGCATTGATTTTGTTGTACAAGAACGGTGCATTATATACGTAGTGCCGCCTAGCAAAGACACTTTTGGAGTTTGGGGTTGAGATACGATCCAATCTTCTTAGACTTCTAGGTATCGAAGGAACAGTAATACGATGGTATCGTCGTAGGATTTGAGAAATGTATAGTTTCCTTATTGTAAGGACGTTACATTCTGTATATAGTTTGGTGGTGGGATATCGAAATGGTTGCCTTGATGAATAATGATTCAAAAGTGTGAGTGATCAAGCACTAATGTTGGTTTGCAACAAACAGATAAACACATTTTTCCTCTTTATTAAATCATCATCATCATCATTTCAGCCTGTTAATGTCCACTGCTGAACATAGGCCTCTCCAACCGATTTCCAGCGCGACCGGTCCATTGCCACCTGCATCCAACAAGACCCAGCAATTTTTACTAGGTCGTCGGTCCATCTGGTAGGTGGCCGTCCCACACTGCGCTTGGTGGTACGTGGTCTCCACTCAAGAACCTTTTTGCCCCATCGACCGTCCGATCTTCGTGCTATGTGGCCAGCCCATTGCCACTTCCGCTTACCTACTAATCCTACGGGCTATGTCAGCAACTTTAGTTCATCTAAGGATTTCCTCATTCCTGATTCGGTCACGTCGAGAAATAAATTATTTATATATTTTCTTAAGGCGTCTATTATCAGTTATCACCAACAAGTTTTATTTTATTGTGATTTTTATAAGTAGTTTTAAATGAGTAATTACTTTAATTTATTCATTTATTGTGTCGTATCTAGCTCACTTTTTAACGTATTATATAAATAACAATACGACGATTATAATAAATAGGTACTAAGTTTTTATAAAACAATTTATTTATTTAGATATGTTGTTTTTATAAATAACAAAATATTTTATAGAAGTCTTTGATTATCAAGCAAAATATTATAAGTCCGTTTTTATTTTTCATTTTTAAAATGGATTTATAAAGTCTTGCTTGAAATCTTCCACTATATTTATTCTAGCTATACAATATAAATGTGATGGTTTTAAAATATCTACCACCGCTGCACTGAGATAAATTATTGTCTGTTTATATATTACTAGCGGTCCCGGCGAACTTCGTTTCGCCTTAGAGGAATTTTCCCGCTTTTCTGTTGAAATTTTTCAAATTATACCAAGGATCCCTAATTTTGTAGCCTATGTCAAACTGGAAGAATGTAGCATTCCATTGGTAAAAAATTTTTTTAAATCGGCCCAGTACTTTTTGAGCCTATTCATTACAAACATACAAACATAGGTACAAATCTTTCCTCTTTATAATATTATTATATATATTAAGATACTGAGCTTATTTTTGTCATCGGAGAGTAAAAATAATAGTTTCTGTATTCTGTTATATACATAAGGAAGGTAAAAATTTTACATTCAAAATTTTTTTCTACAATACATACAATTGTTAGCTTAATAAGCTAGAACATAAAAATAAATAAAAGGTGATTAATAACATACATTTCGATGTAAATGATCCCGTGCCTTTGGAATTTTCGAATGTATACATTAGTAGCAGGGGTCAAGCCTTCAAGGTAAGGGCGACAAGTCCAGTAACAGATTTATTATGCTGTACTTGTCACCCTTAAGCTAGGACCTCATTACCACTTAACATCAGGTGGGATGAGGTCAGTCTTGAAGTGCAATATAAAAAAAAACGTATACTGGCATTTTTTAACATTCATACATAATGTATTTATATTTATACATTATATTATTGTTGAGTATCTCCTTCCTTAAGTTAATATTCACAAATGTATGTGTTACCAGTTTATGTTATCTTTTTTTAAATTAGCACAGTATATTGGCTTTCCCAGCCTGATGGTAAGCAAGAGAGGAACCCACATCGCGATGACAACGGATTTGATACCGTGATATCCTATCCGTTACCATCGCCACGCCATACTGGTCTGCATGTTTAACTTATATCTGACATTTACAGTAACATACATTACAGTGTATCCCATCGCAGTGGCAGCATATATTTTGAAACCACCTTTAAATGTTTTATATACTTATAACATAATATATACAATCTTATATGTTACAAGTCCTCAAACTCCGGCTTGTCACCTTTAGATGCTATTGCCATAGCGCTTTTGACTAAATCCTCACTCTGCTGATTAACGGAGTTTATGATGGCCTGAAACGTTAAATTTTTCGTTGTTAATGGTTAATTATCTATATTAAATAGTTATTTTTTATATTATATCTATATTCATATTGTAAAGCTAATGAGTTTGTATGTGTGAACACTTTAATCTCAGGAACTTCTGGTTCGAATTTAAATAATATGCTTGTACCTATTTGATAGTTAATTTATCAAGGAAGGCTTAAGGCTATATAACATGACGCTTTTAAGAGAGGACATAGCGGTTTATCGCTCGAACGGGAGCAGCCCGACTGGTGGAATACCTCCACCTTACAGAAGACCGCAGCGAAATAACAATCGCTTCGGAGTTGTTGTGTTCATGCGTGTGAGTAAGGTTTCCAGAGCTCCTGAGGGGTGCTACATTAGTAGCAGGGGTCAAGCCTTCAAGGTAAGGGTGACAAATCCAGTAATAACTTTATTATGCTGTACTTGTCACCCTTAAGCTAGGACCCCATTACCACTTAACATCAGGTGGGATGAGGTCAATCTTGAAGTGCAATATAAAAAAAAACGCTGCTCCTATTGAGCGATTCTACGAGTATTTATAGCTTACACAGGGTTTCATGGTAAAATAACACATACAATTTAATTTTGATTATTTTGACAACACTATGAGACAGATAATTTATAAATGTTTAGTAGTAAGATCACAGTACAAAATAATTAACGTTGTTTTCCGCAATATTGAGCCGTGCTAAAAATAAAATTTTAATTGAAAATGTTTCTTCATTAGGTAATTTAATATATGTAATAGCAATGTTAATTTTGTAATATTATGACAAGAGTTTCAATTTAAAGTTTTTACAACGAAATACAAAGTGCTGACATAAATAAATTTATTTCTTGAAACCGCAAAATGCGATTCGATCCAAGATGAAGTATCACATGAATATTCTAACATTTAAAATACTAAATTAATTACATGTTTTTTTTTTAAAACGCACTTCAAGATTGTCCTCATCCCACCTGATGTTAAGTAGTAATTATTTCCTAGTTCAAGGACGAAAAGTACAGCATAGTAAATCTGTTACTAGACTTGTCGCCCTTACCTTGAAGGCTTGACCCCTGCTACTAATGTAGCACCCCCCAGGAGCTTTGGAAACCTTACTCACACGCAGGAACACAACAACACAGAAGTGATTGTTATTTAGCTGCGGTCTTCTGTAAGGTATCTCACCAGTCGGGCTGCTCCAGTTCGAGCGATAAATCGCGTTGCCCTGCCTCTCTTATATGTTACTTCATATTAAAGCTAGTGATAAATAAGAGTAGTTTCAAATTAATTAGTTTTAAATTAAATTAATTAAATGAAATTATTATGCAATTTATAAGGTTTTAT
The DNA here is from genome assembly GCA_037074685.1 of Glyphodes pyloalis. Lineage (NCBI taxonomy): Eukaryota > Metazoa > Arthropoda > Insecta > Lepidoptera > Crambidae > Glyphodes > Glyphodes pyloalis. The sequence goes on from JAYKKO010000020.1 coordinate 9,321,884, forward strand.
TAACATAATTTTGAGGAGAGACCTGTTTGCGCGTTCAGCCTGCAATAATGTCTTGGCAGCCCCACCCCAGATTGAGACACAGTATCCAGTGACAGACTGACAGAGGACTTTGTAAATCATAATAAGCAGCTCTTTGTCAGCACAGTCTCTCAGTTTCCTAACAATGCCAGAGATTTTCCTAACTCGTTTAGAGACACACTGGGCGTGACTTTTAAAAGAAAGGCGCTCGTCTATCATAACACCCAAATATTTGTTAACACCAGTACGATAAATGGAGTTACAGCTACAATTCATAGGAGAAGCCAAAAAAGAGTACTCACAATATGCTCCAATCCTTCTCTGGCGGTTTTGTCTAGTGAGTATATAAGGTTTTGTTTGGTTGCTTGCACTGCCACCGGGCTCTTAGAAGCAATGTCTTGAGCTACTTCCATTACATGGGTCATAGCACTGGAACGACAAATATATATCTATAATAATCTAGCGAACCCGACAGACTTCGTCCTGTCAAAAAGATTTGGAACGTGGCTTTACTCTAAATTTTAGTTAGAAAACGTTTGTACTGGGAAAAAGAGGGCTATCTTTAAAGTTTTCCCGGCAATTATTCGAATTTTTCTCGCCGTAAAAACCATCCTTGTACTTCAACGAACATTTAAAAAAAAAGAATTGTCAAAATTGGTCCAAGCGTTGTTGAGTTATGCGCTTACCAACACATTTTGCGATTCATTTTTATATAGTAGATAAGTAATTTTAAAATGTATATTTTACACCATTGACTTGACACTACCCACTTTCATATTTTTGTGTAGGTATATTAAATTATCATCATATATGTATGTACAGATACTATAATTTATTTTTATTTATTTATTTTTGTTTATCATACCCAAAGTGAATAGGTATGTCACTGTGCAACCTCGCTGGCGTCCGTGTATATCACTCGGCAGGGCCCACTGTGCACCAGCGTCATGGCCTGCGACGTGGGCCATGACTTATGCTGAGTGAGGACCTTTTATTTAGAGCATTACATGTCATGGTCTGCGCCGCCTGGTTGACGAGGAGATTGCGAGGAGATCTATTTCAGATTTTTTTTTGTATGTATAAAATTATTATTATTATTATTTTGTTGTTTTCTTGTTTGTCTCCTCTCTGTATATGTGTACTTATATATGTGACAATGTTGTGATGTTTTTAAGTAATAAATGTTTCTTTCTTTCTTTCTTAAATGCATATAAAATCTACCGCAAGGTGAGATGAAATTTTTAGAACAGTTGAAAGAGCGATACGTTGTGGGTTCGAATTACGTAACACATTTTTTGAAGATTTTTCTGCCCTGCCCGTTTCTTTAAAAAAAGACGACCAAACTAATAAAATCTAAGGATTCCCGAGAAACCGTTACCAAAAGGGTTGCCAATTTGAGAGATCCTTTTCTTAATTTTTTATTGTAACGCATCGTAACGTCTTACAAATCACCGCCAAATTACTTTACGTAATACTTGAATGCTCCCCAAAACCTCCAAACGGGAGAAGAAATTTTTAGAACTGTTAAAAGAGCGATACCTGAAGGTCGTGTGTTCCACAGAATAAAATAATCAAAGAATTATAAAAAAAAACTAAGTGTTTTATAATCCTTTGATTATTGCCCTCTTTTTGGTAAAACATCATAGACTAGTCTCGGTACCTGTCTTTGTCCGGGAACACTTTGCTGACAAGGCCTATTTCCTTTGCCTCCTTAGCGTCGAACTTTCGGCCCGTGAAGCATAATTCTCTAACTACCGACATGTTGCCAACGACCTGGAAAATAAGGAAGGATGAAAAAATAATAATCTAAAAATAATATTATAAAGCTGGGGAGTTTGTTTGGTCGATCGCACTAATCTCAGAAATTACTGGTTCAAAATAAAACATATTTTTGTCTTAGATAGCCCATGTAACGTGGTAGTTTTTAGGTTATATAATTTCACGATCTGCGACCAGAATAGGAGCGAAGAATCAGTAGAAAAAGTGGTAAAAACAGGGACAGTACGCAAGCGAATACGCGGCGAGTCGCGAGTTTAATTATTTAAAAGATTTTAAAGGTTGTTTCTATTGAGAAGAACCGAAAAGAAACTCTATCATTGCCTACCCTCTTCCCAGGTAATGGAACCAGATAGGACGTAAAATAATTCAGGGGTCGTCCAAGTATACTAATTTTTGACCCCACCCCCCCCATGTAACGCACAGTAACGTTTTAAAGTACTCCCCCTCCCCCTTTCTTAAAAAAAGACGACAGCACTTAAACAATCGAGGATTTCCCCGGAACCAGTAGGTAAACCAAAAAAGCTGCCAATTGGCTACTTGACAGTGTTAACAATAAAATATGAAAAGTGTTAGATAAGTTAGCTTATTAGTTAAGTAATAATTTTACATTTTTATTTTTTTATTAACAGCATAGTTAGTATTTGATTTTTGCAAAATAATATTTACTTTTTTTATCTGTGGAAGAAAAGAACCGAAACGGAAACCACCATTGCAAATCGGAAATCACAGCTGTCGGCAAAAAATATTTACTTTAATGATTATTTTACCGATTAAATTGAATTATTGTGTCGCTAATCGTATTAAGAATTTATTTAAACATTTTCCGTTTATGTAAATTAAGTCGTTCCAATGCGTATCGGTTCGATGTCTAGAACGTTGACGTCATAATACCAACAGTGACGTGAAATGGCGTTTTCGAGCGCTTTTTAAATTTGTTACACAAAACCTTATTTTTCTCTGGTTATGTACATTTTTTCCAGATAAATCGAATTGCTTGCGATATAAAATTGAACGGGCCCACATTTTACACTACTTTTTCAAAAACTGTCAAGTAGCCAATTTGGGAGTTTCATTGCTTATTTTTTTATTAAAACACATTGTAACGTTTTCCAAATCAACCCCCCCCCCCCCCCCTCTCCCTGCAATTGCGTTACGTAATACTTGAACGCTCCCTCATAAACCTTACTTTTGGTAATCTTTGCAGTACTCCCACATCGGCTGCCATGCCTACTTCCACCTCCTTGACGGTGAACCAAGAGTCTTCCGTGCAATATCTGCGAATCAGGAAGAATTCGAGCGTCAAGGAGGTACTTTTGTTAATGTAATAGCAAAAATACCTCCTTAATGCCGGGAAATACGGCAGTGTGACGTCACATGTTTTGCAAATTTACATCGAAAAATTATTAAATAAATTCCGAAATTAGTTTTACTTCGATTTCAATAAAGTGTTGTTTATGAAATCAACATTATATCAAATACCAGCGACCCGGGCTGGCTTCGCACTGATATAATATAAAAACTTAAAAATGTTCTATTCTATTCATTTGTTTTTTAGTTAAAGTTTTCATTATTATTTAAATATATTCGATTTTGAAATGTGATGTCACAAAACTAAGGACCCCCCCCCCTCTGTCACACCATCAGGCCTAGCATACGCAATAAGTTAAATTTATCGCATGAGACGACAAAAGTTTCGATACTGTTGATTGGCTAATAGCACACCGCGCTCGTATCGTATTTTCAGCCAATCAGCAGCTAAACACTGACTTTAATCGATTTTGACGTTTGTTAAAAGCGCGATAAAATTTAGTCGCGTTGCGTATGCTAGGCCTGCACGTCACACATTGACATACTTTATGTATGATCTCACCTGATGTCAGCGGCTGTAATCAAGTTGACACCGGCGCCGATACACGCGTTGTGGCTCATACTTATGATAGGCTTCATACATTCCTCAAGTGCAGTTATGCCTTCCTGCAACATGTATAAAGATATATATATAAATAAATAAATAAATAAATGCGCCAGACAATCACACCCATCACCTGGTCTCAAACTAAGGTTTTCCCTTGTACTATGAGCACCAGACTACGGACACTAGTGTTGCCCAAATGCAAGAACAAGACGAGACTTAGCCAGTCTTGGTCTTGGTCTTGCGCCAATATACCTGGTCTTGGTCTTGGTTTTGCGCTCCCAGTCTTGGTCTTGGTCTTGCAGCAAGAGTCTTGCAAGTCTTGCAATTACCTACGCCCTGTGGCGGCAATCAAATAGTGCCAAATGTTATGATTTCGGCGCGGCGGCAACGATTGTTTTAGATTTCAAAAGAAGCCGCCGGCGCGTGTATCATAACCATGTACTTCCGAAAAGCGGCAAATTTCTTTGAGAAGTAAGTACAAAACCTTTGCATTATCAAAGTGCCGATGGTTAAAACATAACTATGCATGCACTCAGTTTGATTTTAATAGATATTTTTTTATTCGCTGTTTATGGTATTAGTCGTAATGCGCATAGGTCCAGTTTTTCATATTCTTTGATACAGTTTTTTGCGTCTCATAGAATTCCTAAGCGTACCTACCTATACACCGAACTGTTACACCTAACTATTCCGTGAAATAGCGCTAGCCTAGTCCTAGCTGCAAGGCGCAAGAGTCTTGCAGACTATGTCTTGTTCTTGCTCAAGTCTTGCACGGTCAGTATTGGTCTTGGTCTTGCTAAAAATACGCGGTCTTGTTCTTGGTCTTGGTCTTGCAAAAACGCAAGAACAAGACCAAGACTGCAAGACCAAGACTGAATTTGGGCAACACTAACGGACACTAACTGGGGGCGTCATCCCAGCACACCCAGACCCAAGTCAATTTAGAAAAGTTCGTTTTTTTTCTACATTGACCTGACCGGGAATCGAACCCGGGACCTTTCGTGCTTTGGCCGCCTACCTTAGCCACTGCGCCACCGAGGTTGTCTAATATGTAAAACATGATTTTTTATTCAGTATCCAAATTGTTTCTGTCTGCATTAAGTTTCGTTATTAGAACTTGAGATGCAACGGATATCCGGTTGCAATTCGGTATCCAGCCTATCCGGCCATTATTTTACTATCCGGCCGAATACCGGATAGATGCGCAATAGCCGGCCGGATACCAAATAGTGATTCTGTTTGGTAATTCACTTTGGTAAATGGTTAGTATCCAAGAAAACATAACATATTATACATACATACTACTATATACACATTACTACCGGTCCCGGCGAACTTCGTTTCGCCTTAGAGGATTTGCCCGCGCATTCGACGAAAGACATTTTAAGACTCAATTTTCTACACCTTCAGTTACATTGTTCAAATTTTACCAAGGATCCCCAATTTTGTAGCCTAGGTATGTCAAATTGGAAGAATGTAGATAGATAGATATACTTTATTGCACAAAACTTTACAGAAATAGGTTTTACAGATTGATTATAGTACAATTCAGGCGGTCTTATCGCTAGAAAGCGATTTCTTCCAGACAACCTTAAGGTAGAGGAAATAGTAGATGGCGAGAAATGGGTACGGCCGTGCAACATTAATAAAGTTTTATTTCTTGAATTATATTCATAGTATAGCATGATAAACATACATAAACTCATAGATAATATATTATAACAAATAAAGATGCTTATCAAATATAAAATTAAGTAAAGTATTTTGACTCAAAAAAAAAATAAGTTAATATGGATAAGTGTCTGAAACTTACTAACAACCAACATGCCCAGCTAAAATTATGGATAGAGGACAAAATTAACATTAATCAAGTGAGAGGATGTACGATTTAACCCTGGCTTTGAAAATGGGAAGTGTCTCAGATAATCTGATAGATAAAGGTAAAGAATTCCATAAGCGTATAGATTGGACAGTGAAGGATTGGTAATACAATTCAGAAGAATGAGTAGGAAAAGTAAGGAGAAGTTTACGTGAGGACCGCATATCACGATCCTGGTTGGGCTGCAAGAAACGGAAACGTTCTTTAAAATAGGGAGGAGCAAGAGGATTATGTTCTACATTTAATAAAATTAAATGTAGCATTCTATTCGTGAAAGATTTTTTTAAATCGACCTAGTACTTTTTGAGCCTATTCATTACAAACATACAAAAATAGGTACAAATCTTTCCTCTTTATAATATTAGTATGATATACAAAAAAATATTATCGATTCAGCAAAATACCTAGCCCACCTAGGTATTTTACACGAATATATATTTTATTTTATTTAATCATGCATGTATTTTTATGTATATTTAATAGAAACCGTAAAGCTGTTTATAATGCTTCATTTACTGTTTGTTGTCATGTTTTTTTTTAGATTATTTACGCAGACAGACAGACAGAGTTACTTTCGCATTTATAATTTTAATATGTATGTGACCTAAAACCAAGAACCAAACTGGGAAAACTTTAATACAGTGAAATTTTAGACTTAAATTGTATTAAGCTAAGTCTCTTACTAATATACCTATCAGGTATATATTTACCTGACAGTGCTTGATATAGTTATAAAGGAAGCGTGCGCGGCGACCAGGGTCTTCAATTTCAGTGCTTTTAGTGTAGTACTGGAGCAGACTCTTCAGGTCGATACCTGAAAATAGGAGACATACAAAAGGAGTTTGTGTATCAAAAAAAGCTGTCGATGCCGTTAGTACCAACAACGACCAAGAGATGGCGCTGTACGTAATTAGAACGCGCAAGCGTTATTTATAAGTTAATCAGTGTTTTAAATTTTGTTAGTCTAAAATACAAGTACATCTCAAAGTAAATCGGCGTCTTGGCGAAAGATCGGGTCTGGGACGTACACCCGACCTTTCGCCAAGACGATGGCAGCTCTCAACATGGGATGCGGCTTCGGGCAACTCCAGCTTGTCACAAATAATGCCGGTCACCAAAGTCAAGAGGTCCTCGGGGGCTTCAGGAATGCCGGTCATTATTAAAGCTTTCCGACGGCTTCGCATCTCCAAGGCATCTAGGGTTTTAATGCAGTCAGCCATTTGTGATCTGAGGTGACGAAGAATTTCCCAGACTACATCTCTAAAGGTGTTGAACTCTGACGTTAGCCTTGACAAGGAGTCAGGCGTCTTTGGCTGGGACTGCAGCTGAGCCCCAAAATCAGCCATTCGCTTCATGAGGCGCTCTTCAATGTCAGCCTGGGAAGCTTGCAGTTGTGCCGCTACTTGTGCCATATTGGTGTTGTTTAATAAGTTGTTTTAGAAGTGATCTTTGTAAACGAAAGTAGTTGTGAGAGAAGTGCTGGTAAGTGTAAGCTCAGAAAGTGCTAGATCATTTAAAGAATCACTGATATACTATTTTATTTAAATAAAATTTGGGGAGCGAAATTTTTAACTTCTTTCTTTTGCACCTACCGCCCAAAAAAAATGCCCGCGACTTCGTTCGCGTTATTCTGGCATATAAAGTATCCTATATGTTAATCAAATATATCACCTATCTTATGAATTTCATCTAATTCCATTCAGTATTCTTTTTCCCAAGAGTAACTAACACACTATAGATCCATATAACGATTTCCATAGCCGAGAGGCGAACGGGCCAGACTTTGGCGACGTGCCATTATTGAGGTCCCGGGTTCGAGCCCCGGTCGAGTCAATAAGGGAAACAAATTTTTCAATATTGTCTCGGGTCTGGGTGTTGTCGTACCGTCGTTGTTTCTTATTTCTGTAACACAAGTGTTAAGCTACTTACCACAGAATGAGAGCAATGTAAAAAACTAAACTTATAACTAATTTTGTATGCGTTGTTGCTTGATATATTTACTAAAACTTACCAGCACAAAACAGTCTCCCTTGCCCGGACAGAACGATTACCCTGCATGCAGACTCTTTGTGTAATGCTTTGAAGCACTGGTTCAGTTCACTGGAAATAAAATAACATTTCTTGGAATACATTTTTTGAAGAGAAGATTAGGAAAAACTTAAAATGTATATTTTATAGAAAGAAATTATTGATGGCAGAAAACAAACAGATTAATTATAATAAAATTTATTAGGCGAAATTATTTTAAAAAGCGATCTTCAGAGAATTTTAGATAGAGAAAATTGCAGATAAGAAATGGATATAATTCTGCAAATAAATAAATTGAGATTCTTATTGTATTTATCTAGTTTACATGGGTGCATAAGATTCAAATATATTTAGAAGAAGAGGACAATAGTATTACACTATTAAAACTGAAAGAAATGAATAATTATTAACTTAATTGATCTCATCATTTTAAATATAAATCCACGCTACGTACATATTACCAATACAATCAACAATAACTAATTTAAAGAAACCCGAGACACAATAAAATAAATCAATGCAATACAAGCATAGTTTTATTATCGCTATTGGGCGGGACATATAACCCTAAGTGTGCTTTAGCATCCAAAGTAAAAGAGCCTCAGCATGGACCAAGGTCCAAGGATTATGTGGCAGACCAAGGAGCTACTGGTAGAGAGTAATTAGTATTTCATTTCCATTTCAATTGTCATGAATAAAAAGTACTTAATTTATTACTAAAGTAAGTAGTAAAAACAAATTGAAAAGTAGTAAAAACAAATTGAAAAAATATATTAGATTAAGTAAGTTCATTAGAAGAACTGAAAAAATACTAAAACGTGAAAAATGCTTCCACAAAAACATTAAATTGAGAAAGCAACGTTTAGATTTATTTGACAGTCTTGAATTATATAGCAAAAAATTAGACAAAAGTAGGTTAAAGTATAATAATGACACACAAGAGTTGCAAGCTGACATCTCACGACTGCATGAGTCTCTTAAGAGAATGACAGAGAATTATAAATTGGCTCAAGTTCAAATTAATGAACTAATATTAGCCACAAATAAGTTCACTGATCCATGCAGCTGTAACCATGGTGCTGGCCCTTCTGATCAGCACCTGGTGGACGACAGTATTCAACTCTTGTCAGACACCATGAGTGAAACTCAAAAATGTATTTTACCCACACCTAGTGACAAGAATAATGTTTTAGTATTTTCAGACAGAATAGGGGTTGGCTATGGGCCTCTTTTGAACAAAATGATAAACTGTTGTGTCACTAATATATGTATGCCTGACGCTCCACTTAGCAAAATATGTGAAAAAGTGGAAAGTTCTAATTATAACAAAAATTCAATAATAATTATAATGATGGGTAATGGCTTGAATACCAGTAAAAAGATATATTGAAAAGCTTTTCTTTTCTTAAGGGGTTAATTGTCAAAAAACTGATATTGTGTGCCTTCCCTTTTTCAAAATATTACACATCAGATCAGAATAACAGTATTCACATATTGAATACATTACTTTATAATTTGACATGTAGTCATAGTGACAACTTTGTGTTTTTTGACACAAACAAATTTATTCATAATAATTTAATATTGACTGGCAAAAGCTTTTATTTGCCTACTAAAATTAAATCTCGATTGGCTACTTTGTTAGCTTATAATATTAATATTTTATTAAGTAAAACGTTGGAATCTGTTCCAATTAATTTAAATTTAAACATAAGACAATAGAGAATAACTCTGGCAATAAAATAAAAAAGGAACTTAATTTCCTAAACATTGTGCACCAAAATATACAGGGTGTTTCTGGCAAAGAGTTAGAACTTGAATTATTTTTAAATAATCAGAATGTTAATATATTATGCCTCACTGAACATTGGTTGAGAAAAAACCAGTTAATGCTTAGCATTGATAATTTTATAGTAGGTAGTTCTTTTACAAGAGGTTCTGCTATTAGGGGTGGATCTCTGATTTTAGTACAAAATAATTTCCTATTTAAGGAACGTAAGGACATAGTAGAACTTTCAGTTGAACGTAATATTGAACTCTCATGTATAGAGCTTGAGCAGTACATTGTTATGTGTGTGTATAGACCACCATCTGCTAACTATTTATTATCTGAGAATATTATAGAAGAAGCCCTTAGAAAAGTTTGCTCTTCTAATAAAAAAGTAGTTGTATGTGGAGATTTTAATGTTAACATTCTTGATAATTCACAGAATTCCATTCGGTTCCTGAATCTTTTTAAATCATACAACTTAAGTCAACTGTATAACGAACCCACACAAGTCACTGCCACTTCGGCTACTTGTCTCGATAATATATTCTGCAATTGTAGTACAATCTCAAAATCTATTATAAATTTTATTAACTCTGACCACAGCGGTCAATTAGCTGTGTTCGAACATCATCGTGCCCCTCAATTTTCATATGTTACTTGTAGGCCTATCACCACAAATCGCGTAGAAAAATTTAAATCAAATGTATGCGATAAAGTGTCTCTGCTAAACTTCAAATCAAATAACAGCATTGATCACTGTTATGGAAAATTGTTTCACACCGTTGAAAAAGAATTTCAAAGCGTTTTTACTAAAAAAACTATGAAAATAAATAGTTCAAAAACAAAATTCAGTGACTGGGCTACGTCAGGTATACACAAAAGTAGACGTAGATTATTTGAACTGTATGATTTAAAAGCTAATTCGAATGACGCTTCAATAGTAGAATATGTTAGAAAATATTCGAAATTGTTCAAGAAGGTTTGTGCGATAGCAAAATCTAATTTTCTCAGGGACAAAATAATGAAGGCTACAAATAAAAGTAAAGTAACTTGGCAAATAATTAACAAAGAGACTTGTAAAAATAAGATACATACTAACAAGCTCTCTCTTAGAATAAATGACAGTATTCTTGAAAAAGATGCCGAAATAGCAGACGCTTTTGAATCTTTTTTTTCTAATATCCCGGTCACAACAACTAGTGTTTTATCCTCAAGTCCATATATTGCCGAGTCCCTACTCAAATCACATGTGGATGAGTGCATAACTCCCTTCAACTTTGATTATATTAATTATAGGACAATTTTGAAAGCATTCAAGGAGCTTAATGTGAAAAAATCTGAGGATTTGTGGGGTCTTTCAGTAGAAGTACTGAAAAATATCATACATTCTATTGCACCTCAATTGGCTTTTATATTTAATAAATAGATGTATCGATGAAGGTCAGTTTCCAAATTTAATGAAGATCAGTAAAATTATACCTTTATTTAAAAGCGGCGATAAAAGTGACCCATCGAATTTTAGACCCATATCCATTTTACCTGCATTTAGTAAAATATTTAAAAAAATTATATTTAACCAGATACTCTCTCATTTTTCAGTTAACAGGTTATTCCATAAAAATCAATATGGATTTACTAAAGGCAAATCCACAACTGATGCGGGAGTAGCTCTCATCAAGCATGTGTTTGATGCATGGGATAATAAGCAGGATGTCGTAGGTGTTTTTTGTGATTTATCAAAAGCGTTTGATTGTGTGGATCATAAAACAATGGAATTGAAGCTGCGGCATTATGGTGTTTTGAACAAATCACTTAGTCTTATTCAATCCTATCTGTCTGACCGAACTCAAAAAGTCAGCGTGAACGGATCAAACTCTTCTGGCGCTCCTTTATTCATGGGAGTGCCCCAGGGTTCGATATTGGGACCATTACTATTTTTAATTTATATTAATGACCTGCCCTTTTTTACAAAAGACTTATGTGAGATAGTATTATTTGCTGATGATACATCTCTTATTTTCAAAACGGATAGACAGAGAGACAATGTTGATGTAATTAATCATGCCCTTAATAAAATACTTCATTGGTTTACATCTAATAACCTTGTGCTTAATGCCAAGAAAACAAAATGTATAAAGTTTACAATGCCTAATGTAAGGCAGGTCAATACCATAATAAAAATGAATGATGAACACATTGAACTTATTAACTCCACAATATTTCTTGGCATAACTTTAGACTCAAAATTACAGTGGTCACCCCACATATCGACCCTGGCTGGAAGACTGAGTTCGGCTGCTTATGCGGTCAGAAAGATAAGGCATTTAACAGATGTGGAAACAGCGAGATTGGTTTATTTTAGCTATTTTCACAGCGTTATGTCATATGGTCTGCTGTTATGGGGATCTGCGGCCGATATTCAAACTATCTTTGTATTACAAAAGAGGGCCATCCGAGCCATTTACAAGCTAGGACCGCGTGACTCGCTGAAAGAATTATTTAAGGAAATTAACATCTTAACAGTCGCATCTCAATACATTCTCGACTGTTTAATGCATGTATACAAAAACTTGCATACTTTTCCAAAAAAATCAGACAATCATAGCATTAACACCAGAAATAAAAACAAGCTTGCTGTTCCTAAGCGTAGACTACATAAAATAGGTAATTCATTTGTTGCTTTAAGTATAAAAATGTTTAATAAACTCCCTCAAGTTATTGTTGAGTTACCTTTATACAAATTTAAGACATTTGTCAAACGTTGTCTTTTGAAAAAAGGCTACTACAATGTTTCTACATTAGATTAGTTCTTGTCATTCAAATACTCTTCTGAGTATTTGAATGACAAGAACGTGTGGATCACGACCTAGCCTGCTCACCTGTACTTGCGTGTTTTGTATTATTTTAAAAATATAGTATGACACATTTTCTCAATCAATGTCAGTATTGGGCCTGTTGACGCATGTAAGTCCTACACAGTTAATTTAATTTAACTTACAAATACTTTTGTTTTATTTTTATTTTTTTTTTTTTCAATAATTTATTTTTAATTTTTATTTTACAATTGACAAACTAACTGTGTGTCTTAGTGCAAAATTAGTAATAAGTGTAGCTTTCATTTGTAAAAAAAAACTACTGAGTTTCTTGCCGGTATCTTCTCTTTAGTTATAGGTTCCGAACCGGAGGTAGCTTCATTTGCTTTATATAAAGACTATTCATAAGTATTACTAATGTAATCTATGTGAATAAAAAAGATTGACTTTGACTTTGACTTTGACTTTGACTAAATTTCTGCAGAAATTCTGTTATCCATCATGAAACTAACTGTTAGGTACTTCGTTGTTTATAGCAATGAGGGCCTTTGTTTTCCTTTGCAATGGAAAATATAACCTAATGTTAAAGTTGTAACTAGGATGTAGCAATACATGGGGAAAATCATAACAAGTTTTGAACCCACAGGATTTTAACTCACAACCTTTAGCTTGACAAAAGACCGTTCACACCACAAAGGCAGTTATTATATCTTATGAAAACTCACCTCCACATAGCAACACTGAATGTGTTCAGCTTGTCCGGTCGAGCTAGCTCAACATGGAAGACATTCTTCTTTGGCTCCGTTACAGATAATGTCTCAAATTTGAGTGATGATGATGAATATGTCCTAACAAAGCTACCTGAAATGTGATAGGTATGTATCTATAAAATACATTAATAAAGTATCTATCTAAACTTTCACAAAACATTTTAGTGGCAGAATGTAACATTTTTAGTTCTTAGAGTAAGTTTATGGGTCGATAATAAGAACAATTTGCAATCCTGGCCTTAATATTTAGAAGACTAATGGAAACATAAAAATTTCACAAACTATTGTTAAATCGAATGTGAGATACATTTATTTAATAAAACTACTGCAATTTCAGAGAATTGGACGCTTGTAACTATTAGTGTATTTTATTGTGACAATCTTTGAAATCTCAAGGAATATTTTGATCTATTTTTGAAAAGTTTAGATTTTAGATTAGAACTCCATACTTACCGGTAAAAACCTTTTGAGGTTGGCTAAACACGATGGTTCTTAAAGCGTTCATTGTATTAATATGATTATAAAAAATAAACCGTCCACGTATATTGGAACCTTTTATAAAAAGTACTTTTAAAAAATAAAGTTTGTGTACAAAGTCCAATGGCCAAATTTACCAAATTGAATCAAATGTCAAATACGATTTATTTTGACGACCGTCAGTCAACACTGAACGTCAAATAAGTTCGGTAGTCAACTTTTTTTAAGTCAATAGACCTTTTAGAAAAATAATTGCCAGAATTCAATGATATTTAAAACCATAGATATGTTATACGTTCATAAAACTAACGAAAAATCTGTGCTGGTCGAGTGCGACTGCACACATGCGCAATTCTTATTAACCACATTCTTAGATGATTTGAAAGGGATGGCTTAATTTAAACCATAAGAACAAAAGAGATAAGTAGTAACTCTCTGTTAGGCACATGAGTCAACTAAATGTCACTTGTTGATCAATCAGTGCTCTGCACTGGACACTTGAACAAAGACTAATAAAAACAACGAAACAGAAGGTACAAACTATACGTGTACTCTTTGTCTCTTATTTCGTGTCTTTTTATTTCAAATATTTTAGGAAATCAAAAATAATGTTACTTATTGATTGACATTACTTAAGAATTACATTAATTATTTATTCGGGATTCGGTTTAATGCGAACGTTCGGTTTTAAAAATAAAACATAACTATAAAAGGAAAAACAACTTTAATTACAAAAAAATTACACATTTGAGAAAATATATACAACTAGCGACCCGCCCCGGCTTCGCACGGGTACTATAGGTACTAAAATATGTATGTATTATACATATAATCCTTGCACTTATTTTATTACTTTCACTCCCCCCGTACCACAATGATGCTTACATGGAGCCTACATCACATGCTGGCTAGCTGAGCGCGGTGAAAGGCAACGACGCGACTTTTTTCTAATACTTCCATTTTTAAACTCGTGATACCTATCTTCCCAATGAAATGTCCGAATTAATCAAAAAGTTATATAAAGGTATTGAAGCCGCCTGGAATAGAAAGTAATTTATTTTGATAAGGATTAGTAACAAAGTACAATAAAGAGCCTTTTCAAGCGGCGGCATATTAATGAATTTTTTAGAATTAAAAATCGCTTACTGTGACATAACTATAATATTTAGACATAATAATATGCTATCGCGACACTTTTTGTAGATAATAATGAGTTCTGCAAAGTCGTAGTACATGATTTTGTTCTATCATTAATAGTATTCGCAGCGCACGCGATGTAAGGAATTTTTTAATTACTTTTTTTAATTTACTACCAGAAGTAACAAATTTGCATTCGGTACACAATAATAAATAAACAATACAAAAAGGCTTTGTTAATAAAAATAAACACAAGCATGCCGTAGGTATTAAACCAGACAACGCTTCTGTGTTTTCTATTCGTGTAATCTATGACCGAACACATTTTGTCCTTTTCACACTTGTAAAAACAACAATCTACTTTCTCTTTTACCTTTGTGAAATTAATTTAAAGTAAAAATATTTAAAATTTAATTATTTATGCATAATTCTTGTTTACTTATATGTGATACGAGATCCCCTTAGCGTTATTTACTTTCTTATCATAGTTTGTACACTTTCGAAACACACACGATGGCATTTTATCGGATTCACAGTCACTGACAGAGACGTCACATTTGTCGTATCGCTTTTCGCAGACTGGGGATAAGACGTCCCAATTAGGACGTTTTAGCGTCTTCATATTTCGCGCATGGGTAACATATAGAATTGAAATAAAAATACATTTTTTTATTCTCTATTTATTTAAGAACTAAATTAACATCGTTTAAACAATAAATAACAATTAACTGGTTAAATAAGCACTGGACAGACTTGATGGGCAGCAATGTTCGTAGCGTAAAAGCTGGTTCTGATTATGATTATTTAAATACCCAAAGCTGAAACAAAAAAACAACTATTAATATTCTGCGAAATTTTATATAGATTACTAGCAAATAATTTAAGTACGAAGCCGCCTGCCTCATAGCTATGCAAGTAATGGTCCAACCAAGTATCCAGATAAATTGCAAAGCATTGATCTTGTTTATTCTTATCGGCTATTGAAGTCGTAACGGGGTTTTTATTATGTAATACCAGAGAGTGATGTTCTCGCCCATAAAGTGACTCTTTTTATTTTTTTTTATTTCCATGTTATAAGTATTTTTTAAGTATTACCAATTTATTTACTCTATCTAGGCCAGGCCCGTTCAAACCAAGCCAATACATTTTTCATTTCTTTTTACTTTATTGGAAGAAAATAATAGATACCTAATTAAAATATTAAATCGTGTTCAAATAGTACCTAGTGTGGCCTCCAATATATATAGTAATAATTTTTTGGCGCCGGATCATAATTGATCTGGACAGCGCTGCTCTGGGTCATATCGTGGCTTAGGCAGTGTGGTATTCTGCAGCGGAATAGAGATTACCAATGAGAAGACGGTACTTACAAAGGAGCGTCAGGTTCGAGCCTAAGCCGAAGAGGTCAGCTAGCAGTCCTATCTTGTTGATGGTGTGCTCTGCATGCGCAAGCGCCAGGGCTTCCACCAGTGATGTACCGTTGAGGCTGTGGTAAACAACATAATAGGTTAACTGATGTTAAATATACATACAACTTAATTTATATTACTCAAACTTGGAGTTTATTATACTAAGGGTCTGTTATTTATACTGAACTTAAATGGTAAAAAAAACATTTGGCGACTTGACAGTGTTAGCAATAAAATATGATAAGTGTTGGATATGTTGGCTTATTAATTAAGTAATCATTTTTTATTTTTAGTTTTTAATTAAATGCATAGTTAGTATTTTATTTTTGAAATAGGTATTTTTTTTATCTGTTAAGAACCGAAACGGAATCCAACAGCGGTCGGCGAATATTTTTTATTTTAATGTGAGGATACGATAATAACTTTACCGATTAAATTAAATTATTGTGTCGCCACCGTGTTAGCGATTTATTCAAACATTTTGCATTTAATGAAAAATCTATATTTTCATAAAATTATGTCGTTTCCGACTCGTATCGGTTTGATGAACGTTGACGTCACAATTTCAAGA
Source organism: Glyphodes pyloalis (assembly GCA_037074685.1). NCBI lineage: Eukaryota > Metazoa > Arthropoda > Insecta > Lepidoptera > Crambidae > Glyphodes > Glyphodes pyloalis. The sequence continues at coordinate 9,338,451 of JAYKKO010000020.1, forward strand.
GTCACGTGACTTGGCGTTTTCGCGCGCTTTTTAAATGTGTTACACAAAATTTTGTTTTAACAATTTGTGACATTCATTCTTTATTCCTTCTTATCTGTAATTAAGCTGCCCTACCTCAAAGTTGACTGTACATAATAAAGCCTTACTGATAAATATATGTTGATGGCTTTGACAGTTTTTGTGTAGCGACGTATATACTAAGTTATTAATATAGAAAAACTTACTCAGTGGTTATAGCTGATAAAAGGGTTCCTAAACCGAAGAGTGGCTTGGTGTCACTTTCGTATGTGCACTGAAAAAAAAATACAATTGGTAATTTAGTAAGTCCTCGTCGGTATAGTTAGTAAAGTACAGTAGGCCTATCAAAAACCCCTCAGTTGGGTTCCGCATCTTGTACCGGTGGGGGGCTCAGTAATCCTGTCGATCGGTGCATTGAGGCTGGCCTTGCCAACCAGCCTCCGATATCGCACAGGGTGAAGCTAAGACGGATCCCTAGCTGGGCCGTGGAGTACAGGTGGCTCTTGCCGCAGAGGGTGTTTTAGTCGGTGCGAGCCCGATACACCACTCTCTATGTATTTCCCGCAGAGGGACGGGTGCGGTATGCATTTCCTCCTCGTAAAAAACGCCTCAAAAACAGTGATACCTATCATAAGATTAAATATTATTGCTAAACGGCACGTGATTTGAATAACCATTTTTAAATATATTTTGTGATTTAGGAGTTCTACTACTACTATGACTGTAATATGATCATTCCACTCCTTGATATCCTTACCCCTTTGATAACTGCCATATTTAACCACTCCTTTTCCACGAGTACTTTTCCATCTGCATGGAAAGATGCTCAAGTTATTCCACTACCTAAAAAACCTAATCCCACATCATTTTCTGACTATCGTCCCATATCCATCTTACCCTTCTTATCAAAGGTCCTTGAACGTAGTGTTCATCAGCAGCTTACCCATTTCCTTTCCAAAAATAATCTCCTTAATTCCTTCCAATCTGGTTTCCGTCCTGGTCATAGTACGGTAACGGCACTGGTCAAGATTGTTGATGACATTCGACATGGCATGGACAGTAGACGTCTTACGGTGTTGGCACTGCTAGATTTTAGCAACGCTTTTAACACTGTGGACTTTGACATCCTTCTCGGTGTACTACGTTCTCTTAGCATATCTCCAATGGTAATTGACTGGTTTCATAGTTATCTATATGGTCGTCGGCAGCGCATTCGTGCTGAGGATTCTTTCTCCGCCTGGTGTGATATTGCTGCCGGTGTACCTCAAGGTGGTGTCTTGTCTCCTCTTCTTTTCGCTACTTTTATAAATTCAATCACATGTAATCTTACTTCGTCCTACCATCTGTACGCAGACGATCTCCAACTGTATTCGCAGGGTGGCCTTGATGATTTACCGAACGCTGTTAATGTAATTAATGCTGATCTAACTCGTATCTCCAACTGGAGCAGGTCGTTTGGTCTCAAAGTTAACCCTGCTAAAACGCAGGTTATTATTGTTGGCGGATCACGGCTAATTAGTCTAATTGATTGGGATTCTCTGCCTCCAATCTTATTTGATGGTGTCCCGATTTCTTACAGTCAAGTTGTGAAAAATTTGGGTATTCATATTGACAATTGCTTAAGTTGGGATAGTCAAATTAAAGAGGTTAGCAGGAAAATGTTTGCATCTGCTGGGTCTATTAATAGATTACGCAACTTCTTACCCATACCCACCAAGATTGCACTTGTGCAGGCTTTACTATTGCCTATTCTTGATTATGCAGACTGTTGCTATTCAAACCTTAAAGAGATATTTCTTGACAAGCTTGAGCGTCTTCAAAACTTTTGTATCCGCATCATCTTCGGCCTACGCAAGTATGACCATGTCTCTGAATTTCGAGCTCAGCTTAAATGGCTTCCTATATGTCGACGCCGTGACCTTCACGTTTTATCTCTCCTATTTAATGTTCTATTTAATCCTCTTGCTCCTCCCTATCTTAAAGAACGATTCCGTTTCTTGCAGCTCAACCAGGAACGTGACATGCGGTCCTCCCGTAAACTTCTCCTTACTTTTCCTACTCATTCTTCTGAATATTATTCCCAATCCTTCACTATCCAATCAATTCGCTTATGGAATTATTTACCTATAGCTATCAGATTATCTGAGACCCTTCCCATTTTTAAACTCAGGGTTAAATCGTACTTCCTCTCACTTAATGAATGTTAATTTATGTTCTCTATCTAAAATTCCAGCTGGGCATGTTGGTTGTCAGTAATTTTCATACACTTATCCTACTTATTAACATTATTATTGTTATTTTTTTTTGAGTCAAAACTCTTTACTTGATTTTATATATGTTAAATATGTTATTTGTATATATATATATATATATATATTTATAATGTTATATATTTATGAGTTTATGTATGTTTATCATGTTATACTACGAAATAATTCTAAAATAAAAACTGTATTTATGTTGCACGGCCGTATCCATTTCTCGCCATCTACTATTTCCTCTACCTTAAGGTTGTCTGGAAGAGATCGCTTTCTAGCGATAAGACCGCCTAAATTGTACTATAATTTTTCTGTAAAAACCTATTTCTGTAAAGATTTTTGTGCAATAAAGTATATCTATCTATCTATCTATGACTGGTTCAAAGATATTCTTGATATTTTTTTTATTAATCCTTTATTACTCCGCTCATAAATCTGGTGTACATAGCTTTAATACCAGGAATAAACATAAGCTTGCTGTTCCAAATCGTAGACTCCACAAAACTGGTAATTCATTTATTGGATTAGGCATAAAATTGTTTAATAAATTGCCGCAAATTATTGTTGACTTACCTATACACAAGTTTAAGTTACAGATAAAAAATTAACTTATAAAGAAGGGCTATTATAAAGTAGATGATTTCCTTCACGATAAAGATATATAGCCTAACACCATTTAACCTGCCTGCACATGTTATAAATATATATTTTCTTAAAATTTAATTTCGTTGACATCATGATTATGCAATCTTTTATTCTTACAAAATGACATTGATATTGTTAAAAATATCTATGATGGACATAAAATGTATATTTGTGAATTATGTATAATTATGAATTATAATAGATTTCTTTCTTTTTTTTTAATCTAAACCAAAATGTAGGTTACTACTTCGTGCTCCAGGTCCATAGTTGTTTGATGAATTTAATTTAGATAATAAATACAAATTATGGGGAGATGGAGTAGTCATGCTCACTAAAAGCTCAAAAAATGTCACTGGGGTGGTAGCGCTATGTGGCGGGTCGTTACATTCCCTACAATATGGCTGGCACATACGTCATGCTTGTGAACAGGTGCCACCTTTGGGGACTGGTCTGCTCCAGCTTACCTCTCGAAAGTAAAAACTTACATGAGTACTTAATTGTTCATCACTCATCAAAACAAAACTATATGACTTGGTCCAAAGTGAGCTACACATAGCAATAAGTTAGATACTGATACTGTAAATGATCTGATGCTGAGTTTCTTACCGGTATCTTCTCGGTAGATATAGGTTCCGAACCGGAAGTAGAATCACTTTACATAGTATTCAATGACGATTCAAAAGTGTTATAATATGTAACCTACTTGAATAAAGAAATATTTGAGTTTGAGTTTGAGTTATAAAGAACCCCAAGAGATTCTCTAACTTACCAGGATAAGCAGCAGAGGAAGTGCGAAAGTGGCAACTTTGACGAGCGACATCTTGCGGTTAAAAACGGAAGCTGTGACTGGATAGATACTCTCTCGAGATGAATTGATGGCAGTATGGTGGGTACGAGATTGATGTGCTTATTTATACCCCTGCAGTTAGTCCTTTATAGACCAGGGGACAGCATTGATCCGTGCTGATGATTTCTTTCAACGCTATTCTTCTTAGTAAGCTATTATACTACATTTAGCACGAAACACCCGAGTTTTATCGTGAAGTTTAGTTGTATCAATTCCGATTTAAGTAACAAAGAATACAAAATAATTATTGTGATTCTATTTTATCAATAACTTCTATTTCTAACGATAATCGCAAATGGTCCTAATAGTTCTTCTAGCATCCTATGTAAATTTATGAAATATAGACTTAAAAACTGTGAATTATGATTAAAATATTTTTATCTTAGTTTATACATCAACAAAAAAAAAATGCAAAAAACGTACCCTATAGATGTTATTTGTTATATTTATATGTATATATATGTGTTATATATTTTTTACTGTTATTTAGTAAATCTTTTGAAAGTAAAGACATCCAAACTGAATTTTTCGATCGTGTAGTTGAATAAATTTCACATTATGCTATATATCTGTCAATGTAATAATTTAGTTCTAATTGTACACCTACTTATTATTATAAGAGTTCGAATCGAGACTTTATTTTGTTCCTATGATTCTAAGAGTTTGTACCAAATTTTTATAATCATGAATGAGAAATGATAAAGGGCAGAATCTTTCTTCAACCCTGTACACTGTCCCTTGGACTACAATTACCATCACAAGAGGGCACCTTGCACTACATGGTTATTGTTTTAAGGGCGGATCGAATCTGAGGTCTTGCATTCATTTCCCCGGCTAGAACAATGCAGTCATGTTTAGGTACTATAACTATTGTGGATTTTTCCTGCTTCTAAAAAAATCTTTCCAAGGTCCTTTTTTGAAAAATACTACCAAATCAAGAGTTTCAAGATATTTAATGTTGAAGTTCTTGGAAAAGTTTGGCAGCAATACTTTTTACTGGCGAAGTCTTTTTTTGACAGTGGCGGATGCGCCATACGTTTAGTCATATTGAGTTAACTGTCCAACTGATGTACCTACTTAATTAGGCCAAACTTTAGATAGGGTAAGTAGTATCACTATTTTTTTGAGGGGGAATGGCTACCGAACCATCTCCCTCCGCGGTGAACAGACAGTGGAGTTTCGGGGTCGCACCAACTAAAACTCCCTCGGTGGCCAACGTGAGCAGCTGTCGGGGAGTCGGAATCCCTTGCGGATAGGTTCTGAAGGACGACGGCCGAGTTCCGCCGGTGGGTTCCCAGCGTCCTTTGTTCGAGCGTTGACGCGGACAGCCATGGAGTTTAGTCCGTGCAAGTCGGACATAACACGCATTGGCTCCTCCCGGGCGTTGCGGGTATCCGGAGGGATTCCCCATGTAAAAAAAAAGTTAAGTTTAGTATTTTTTTGATGCTCGATTAATTAGAACCCTAATTTTGAATTTCCATCCGTAAAACTCACATTTCGTTAAAAAACGTCACGGATATATCCATAATCTAAGCATGGTATCAAGTCTTGGCTATGTTGACCTGTCAAAACACGACGCCATTTTTACCCAAACGTCATTGCGCTAATGAGCAAAGGTCAAAGGGAGGACATTACGACAATCAGCCGGGAAATTGGGTCTCGTTTACAGCTAGGTGTCAATTAACGTAACTTGTTAATTAGTAAACAACCTGATACAAGTATCACGTTGGTACTTGTCCTGTGTTGTGAATAGTTTTTATAATGATGTCAGGGAATTATTTTATTATAACACCATCGTGGTCTCAATTTGACATAATACCTATGTCAAATCAATAATAACAGAATGGCTTGACTGGTTTACGATTTTGAGGTCCTGGATTAGATATCTGGGTTGAACTGCGTGACAACTTATAAACAGGGATGAAGACTATGAAATATTTGGGGGGTTTTCAAAATCGAATCGATCGACCTTATAAAGATATGTAGATATATTCGATTCGATTTTAAAAACATTCCAGCCAAATTTCCCACTGATTCTTCGCTACTATTGGCTGCATATGTTATATTAGCCTAAAGCCTTCCTCAATAAATTGACTATCTAACACATAAGAGAGGTAGGACAGCGATTTATCGCTCGAACTGGAGCAGCCCGACTGGTGAAATACCTCCACCTTACAGAAGACCGCAGCCAAATAACAATCACTTCTGTGTTGTTGTGTTTCTGCGTGTGAGTAAGGTTTCCAGAGCTCCTGGGGGGTGCTGCGTTAGTAGCAGGGGTCAAGCCTTCAAGGTGAGGGCGATAAGTCCAGTAATAGAATAATTATGCTGTACTTATCACCTTTAAGCTAAGACCTCATTACCACTTAACATCAGGTGGGATGAGGTCAATCTTGAAGTGCAATATAAAAAAAATATATTATATATAATTTAAACCAGTCAATCCTTTGATTAGCGCGGTCAAATAAACAGACTAATATAGATAATAAATATTATTAAAGGAAACGTTTCCAAAAATACAAAATGGCCGATGTTTCGTAACATTCCGCTTTTACGATATTGATACCATCATGTCTATTTGTCTGTTGTGTCATGACTCGTAGGTAATTAGCTCAGAGATTTTTAACTAGAAAACTCAATTAGTCATAGTGATATAACAAGGGGTACAGTCACCATCTTTGGTTGCACACTTCAGTACCTTGTCACATCACATTAAAGCCGCGTAACTAGGTTGCTTTTTTTATATTGCACTTCAAGATTGAATCATCTCACCTGATGTTAAGAGGTAATGATGCTTAAGGGCGACCAGTACAGCAGAATCACGCTGTTATTGGACGCCTTTACCTTGAAGGCTTGACTCCTGCTACGAATGCAGCACCCCCCAGGAGCTCTGGAAACCTTACTCACACGCAGGAAAACAACAACACAGAAGTGGTTGTTATTTGGATGCGGTCATCTGTAAGGTAGTATATTACCAATCGGGCTGCACCAGTTCGAACGATAGATCTGCCTTACCTCTCTTCAATCTTTATTAATTATACTCAAGTAAATTTAATTTAATACGACAATGTAGGTACAGAGGTTCGCAAAAAAAACTTCGCATCTTTTTGCAATACTCCAATTATTTTGTTGTTTTAACCAGGGACTGAGAGGTTTACTAATAAATACGAAATTTGTAGGATTCGATGACGGAAAGCAATATTTAATTTTCATTATCGTTACCAATTTACTTCGAATGAGAATGAAGCGTTTTAAAAATAAAACACATATTTTTGTTTATGCTAATCAAAAACCAACTTTTAGAATCTCGAATTTTAGATTATTTAAAATATGAAACCTTTCCTTTTGCTTTTAATTTATGGCTTTCGCCGAAGTAGGTAAATTAAAAATAGGGTTGTCCCCACTTTATATACCTATTAGAAAAAACGTACAGGAAAATTCCACTTATCTAATATTCTAGGCATATAGGCAGCGTACCATAGTGCAGCGTTTGACTCATAGGTATCATTGTTTGTGGTAAACCATACCTATGCGGTTTTGTGCATAATAATTATGAAAAAGTTTACTACGAATATGATCTAACCATAAAATGACATACTGCCAGTAGACCTGCTACCGAAATAAACAAAAGAATGCTTTAAAGAAACAGAAACGAATATTTCATATAACATATAATTTATTAGCTGTCCCGGCGAACGTTTTTTTTATTTCTAACCAATTAAACCTTCCCTGGACCCTCACAATTATTTCAAAACCAACATTAGCCAATTTTTCAAATAAAAAAAATGGTTATTTTGCCTCACTCGACACTAATAATAATAAATATTGGACAACATCACATACATTGCTCTGATTCTGTGGTAAGTAGCTAAAGCACTTGTGTTACAGAAATCAGAAACAACGACGGTACCACAACACCCAGACCCGAGACAAAACAAAAAAGTTCGTTTCCCATATTGACCCGACCGGGGATCGAACCCGGAACCTCAGAGATGGCGCGACGCCAAAGTCCGGCACGCTCGCCTCTCGGCTACAGAGGTCGACATAGATAGGTATAGTGTGTCGCGGCCTTTTTTTAAGAAGAAGAGAAATATCTATTTATAAGATCTACAATTAATTAGACCATTTTCTGGTTCTATCTTTTATAGTTTAGGCAGCGCACGCAAAACAAGTAACTTTTCTAGTTCATTTTTTACACCTAGGGTCCGAAAAACCCAAATATTTTATTGAACCCTACTTTTTCCAAAATTAAAAAGTTCATTAAATGAAGTTACAAATTCAGAGGTTTAATTTTTTTATTCTATAATTGTATGACTCGGTAAATGGCTTTGAATAACCGACTACCCACCGGTTGGTCAAAATTTCAAAGTCCCATAGATCCTGAATCAGTCATTATATTACAAAAATATTTGGTACACGTATCAAGGACATACATAGATAGAACATACTCAAATATTAATGTGTCCGCTTCTCGTGAAATGTTCCTCTATTACTTTATGAATATGACTAATTACTAATATAAATAATATTACCTCAGTTTGGTAACATTTTGAAGTCATAAGTTAAAACTAGCTAAGTATGACTACTTTTGAAACGTGATTTCTTCATTGTTTCAAAAGGGGACAACCCGAGGACTAACCACAGTCTTACGTTATTATTTCTTAGAGGAGACATTGAAAATAAAAGTTGTGTTAATGTTTTATTATAGAACTGGATTTCTAATGCATTTGCATTGGTGAGGTCATATGCAAGTTTGTTGCATCTTTAATAATAGGTGTGATTGAATTGGAACATCTATACAATACATACAAATATTATAAAGAGGAAAGGTTTGATTTTTTGTTTGTTTGTTTGTTTGTATGAATTGAATAGGCTCCGAAACTACGTGGCAGATTTGAAAAATTCTTTCACCGGTGGGAAGCTACACTATCTACGGGTGACATAGGCTATATTATATTTTCAAAAAAAATTGGGATCCTTACTAAAACTTCAATAATGTAATTAAAGGTGACCTGAAAAATTCCTTACATCGCGTGCGCTGCGAAAACTATTGATGATAGAACAAAGTCATGCACTACGACTTTGCAGAACTCATCATTATCTACAAAAAGTGTCGGGATAGCATATGACTAAATATTATAGTTATGTCACAATAAGCGGTTTTTTAATCTAAAAAATTTATTAATATGCCGCCTCTTTTAAAGGCTCTTTATTTGTACCTTGGTATTAATCCTTATCAAAATAAATTACTTTATATTCAAGATAGCTTCAATACCTTTATATAACTTTTTGAATTATTCAATTCGGACATTTAATTCGAAAGATATCATGAGTTTAATAATGCAAGTATTAGAAAAAAGTCGCTTGGTTGCCGCTCACCGCGCTCAGCTAGCCAGCATGCGATGTAGGCTCCAAGCGTCACTGGGGTAAGGGAGGAGTCAATGTAATAAAATAAATTGCAATATTTAAATGTATAATACGTACATATTTTAGTACCTATTGCACCCGTGCGAAGCCGGGGCGGGTCGCTAGTGTTATTATAAGTCAAACATTCGTTGCCTGCAATAACTTACTGTTACCATAGACAGAAGAGACAGCACGCGCGATACATAATAAATAAATAAATATTGGACAACATCATATACATTGGAATTGGAATACACATAAATTACTGGAATCTAAAAACGAAATTAATCTGATCCGATGCTGGATAGCAATTTAAATTCTCATACTCCTCGTAACCAACACACTTCTAATGCGACTAAAGCGATTTAAAAAACTACACATAAGAAACCTTCCGTTCGTTCTTTTTTTTATATTACACTTCAAGATTGACCTCGTCCCACCTGATGTTAAGTGGTAATGAGGTCCTAGCTTAAGGGCGACAAGTACAGCATAATAAATCTGTTTCTGGACTTGTCGCCCTTACCTTGAAGGCTTGACCCCTGCTACGAATGTAGCACCCCCCAGGAGCTCTGGAAACCTTACTTACACGCAGGAGCACAACAACACAGAAGTGATTGTTATTTGGCTGCGGTCTTCTGTAAGGTGGTGTTTCACCAGTCGGGCTGCCCAGTTCGAGCGATAAATCGCTATGCCCTACCTCTCTTAAAAGTTCGTTTCATTTTTGGGAATAAGCCTATAGGTCCACTGTAGTAGGACGTAAAGTTTGTTTACATATTTCTGTACATTTCAACCTAAACAAAATACTTTGAAATAATTCATTCGGCTTAATACAACAATAAGAACAGAATGAAATTGCATACTATTATTGTTCTATTGAGAAATCTGTACTTCTAATACAAGTAAACAAAATTGATGCTATCGATTAACAGAAAATGTACCTTAAGCTTTATCAGTAAAGTCGAAATTAGGCTACCAGTCAGTACGCATAAGCTTTAAGCTCTTGTAATGCTGTGTGCATCTCAGTAAGGGTGTGAGTTAATGTGGGATGTTATGCGTCTAGTGATGTTTCGTTGATGGGATATTGTTATCGATAAAACATAGATAAAATAGATAGAAGCAACACTAAAGAACATTTTCATTATATAATTGCATAATCTAAGGGTTTTTTATTTATGTTTACCATTACTTATTTACGACAAACTTCATGCATCGCATGCATTTAATTGTAAATGATCTATACTAATATTATAAAGCTGAAGAGTTTGTTTGTTTGTTTGAACGCGCTAATCTCAGGAACTACTGGTTCGAATTGAAAAAATCTTTTTGTGTTGAATAGACCATTTATCGAGGAAGGCTTTAGGCTATATAACATCACGTTTGAAAAGGGGGGTGAAAGTTTGTATAGAAACCGAAATCCACGCGGACGAAGTCGCGGGCGGCCGCTAGTGTTTAAATAAATAGCTATGAAAATATTGTAGAACTAAAAATTACAGCAACTCTAACACATTATATCTGCTCCTTATTTTCTTTGTTAGAATTTCATACTGTGATCGATAAATATTGATAAACTACTCTGTATGTAAAATGTTTGTTTTCTAGAGATAAAACATTAATGTAATTTTGAATATAATAGTAATAATAATTATGTTTCCAAATAAAACATTTTACTAAGTACAGTTAATATATTTCGGTTCTCTGTTTCAAAGTACCTTACTGAAGACGAGGAAATAAAAAGATTTCTGTATATTTTTTACTCCAACGAACAAATGTATAATACCTACTATCAAACATTTAATTTTAGAATATTTGTTATTTGCAAGAAAATTTAAGGTAAAGTTAAATGCAAAACGAACGTTTTAGTTAAAATTATTTTATATCCCGAATAAAAATATTTAAATCTTACTTATATTGATTTGTATAACACAACTTCTAAAACTAAAGAATATTGCAACATCACAGTTTAAAGTAACTTGTACTTGCCTACATTACTTGTTACAAAATCAGTGTACCGATAATATCCTTATCGACATTTCGCCTCCCTAAACCAGACACGCACACAACCTCATTGTGTAAGCGCGCGCCTATAATCGTACAGATAACGTCATTGTGTGCGAGCAAGCGTTCGAAAACCGAATCGGAAAATAAACGAAAGCCGCTCAGTTCAGTTTGCGAACGCGTTGAGAAAGACGCGCGACGATCACTCGGTACGTTTTAAAATTCGAACTTGATTTTTTTTTCAATGGAAATTCGAATGCGTTTCGTTTTATTGGCAGTGTTTTATTTTTAAAATAAAGCAAATAGTCTTTTGTTTTTTTTCTCAGTCAATAGTGATGTTATAAAAGTTTTCATTAGTTCCGAATAAGTTTTTGATATGTGTTGCGAAGTGTAAAAAGTGTTATTTTCCGATATAAACTGTGCATTTTGTGGATTTATAAATAAGAGAGGGTTTCAAGTTTTGTTTCAAACGTTTTGTGTCTGAGATATTTTATTGCTTAGGCTAAAATAACTGCGAGCGGTAAGGTTTTATTTTAGACGGTGCCGGCCGGAGCGAAAATATGGAAATGTGTAACTTTTGTTGCTCGTACAAATGCCGTTATGTGGTTAATTATGCTTTACAAGCTTGTTTTGGTATTTTATGTTAATTTTCTGTTAAAAATTTCGTCATGGTTTTTCCATGCTTTTGTTCCATTTATAGGTAGGTACGTCATTAAGAACACGACTAGATGTAAATCTAAAATTTCAACGAAAAACATTTTTAGTCAAAGAAAAAAAAATGTAAAAAAAGTAAAAATCGCGTGATAGGGATCTAAATAGCATTTAAAATAAATATCCAGCTACCTTTTTATCGCAAAATAAAGTCGAAAATATGTAAGATAAAGAAAGACATTGAGATTTGACCATGAACTTGTCTATTTAAGCATTACAACACGAGTCATTGTATTCTTGCTAAACTCTTAAAAATTTAATAGGTTTTTATAAAAGTCAAATACACGCATACCTATGAACGTACCTAACTTTTTTTTCCAATCATTGTATTTTTATGGTTTCTTTTTTTAGTTTTTGGCATCACTTCTTCAAAAAAGAGTTTGTAAGTAACTGTGAAATAGTAACTTGAAGTTCTTTTCCGTTGTGCATAGACGTCAATGATTTTAATATATACGCTAATTTGATTTAAATTTATTCCGGTATGTAGAGTGTTTGAAGACAAAAAGAAAATACTGTGGAAACGTTTTACTGTAGGAACGATGAGTTTGGTTTTTAATCGACTTAAAAAAAATGAGATGGTTCTTAATTTGACCGTATATAGGTATATATGTTTTTTTTAAGTGTGTTCGCGGATAACTCCTTGGTTTATGAACCCATTTTTTTTTATTTTACATAGGTTGATTGGGTTTTGGAAAAACATTTCCTAATTTAAGTATAATTTAGTTCTAAAAATGTAGTTTGTACACACTAAAAATATAAGTACTAAGCTCTTCGAAAACATTTTTTTTAAATGGACTCTTGTGGAATGTTATGCAGTCAAACATAATTATGTTAATATTTGCAAATTATATACAATTTTCCGTATTAAATAACACTGGGCGTTGTGACCATGACTTTAAAAGAATGTAGGTAATATTTATAGTTTATCTTAAACATATACATATACTATTATGAATCAAATTATAGTTATTAAAGTTAATGTATCGGCGATTGCATAAATATTGCAATTTTTATTACATAACTACATATAATATATTTTGTTTACTATGAATAATATATATATATTTCATAGAAATAATTATGACTCATGGTGGTTCTTTTTTTTATTAAGGTGGTTGTTGATAAACTGCTGTACTCTACTCGGTAGTATTTTTATGAGCTTTAAATTATCTTGGAGAGAACTTCTATCTAGATTTTTTAATATAGACATATCTTTTCGTTTCTAGATTTAAAATCAATTTACTTGATTTAGAAGCTTTATTTTTACAACTTTCAGTGTTTAGTTATACATATTTGTGCTTAGTTTTAATAATACATTAAAAAGGTAAAGGACTAAGACGTCAGACCAATTAATTAAAAAAATGTAACACGTGTTGTAATAATACCTATGTTTGGAGTTTTACTTTCACGCGGTTTTAGAAGACAACTTTTTTTTGTAGTTTTTTTTATTTTCAAATAACGTCTTCCCTACAACGAGTCAGCTGGGACAGCCAATCTCACTGACATTAACTACCTAAGCATTAATTTGTCTCCAATTTAAAATCGTCAACGCAAATAATAAAGACATATTGTTTGGCCCTGAGTTATAAAGTTACATACATAACTTTAATTGCTAAGTTATGAACAGTGATAAGTTATCAAACGAGTGTTTACAAGTACTGTTAACAAGTAAATGATGAATAAATGTCTTAGAATAGATACGATAGCGTGCTACTTTCTGGAATCTACCTTTATTTAATAAAGAGAAGAACAACCCTTTTCTAAAGTGGCTAGAATATAGAAAGAAGGACGTGTAAGATAGGCAAATTGCCACAAAACTGTTCACACACGTTCTTACATAAATAAATTAATCTCGGGAATGACTGTTTCGAATGGGGACTACCGCGTAATTGGCTAGATGACACTACGGGGGCATGAGGTCCCACTGCTTCGTGATTGGTGATTAACATGTCATGGTGACACATCTGTCAATGTCATGCCAAAAGTAACCAATCGTGTAGGAGTTGGACCTCACACACACGTAGTGACATCTAGCGGATTTTTCACGCGCAGTAGTCCCCATTGAACAATTATTTCTGTTGGATAGTCCATTAATCAAGGAATACTTTAGACTACAACATCACACTGCGATAGGAGCGAAGAATGATAAACGGGGATAGTAGGTACGTTCGCGAACCCACAGCGGGCCGCTTTTACTAAATATGTAAAAAGTACATAAAACATGTGCTTTTCTAAGATATACAAATGTAGGTTACTGATACTGGCCGAATATCGATCTTATCAGTGGTATCAGTACAATCATGTGTGCTATCTGGTCAGGTTGATAGCAGGCTCGAATACATTAATGCGTAAATAACATCGTTTTCATGCGAACGAAATGATTTTGGAAAGACGGAGTGCCGGTTCTAGCATTAATGGCACCCTGGACGAATTCCCGCCAGCGCCCCTGTAAAAACGTAAACCAATACATCGATTTAGGGGAATACATCTGGGTACCTCAGGTTAGCTTTCTAGCGCCCGTTCAAGGGAGGCCTGTTGCCCAACCGCGCGCTACCCTAACGCCGGCCCTGGAAAGACGTTATAGGCTGTTTCTGTCCTTACCCTTAAGGTAAGATTCCCTATAGAAGTCAGAAGGTAGTCACTCCATTGCTTTAGCTAGAATTGCCGCGTCGAAGTACTAGGATCACATAAACGCTAGGATGTGTATCCTCGTCATTTAGGCATTGGGCTAGCATGCGCAATACGTCAATTTTCTCGCATGAGACGACAAAAGTTTCGATACTGCTGATTGGCTAATAGCACACCGCATTCGTATTTTCAGCAAATCAGCAGCTGACACACTGACTTTAATCGATTTTAACATTTGTTGAGAGCGTGATAAAATTTAGTCGCGTGGCACATGCTAGGCCTGATTGTCTCGAAACGAAAATCTTTTTTTTTAGTACCAGTAGGGCTGGAAGTAGCTAACACGCTTATGTTACGGATATCCGAAACGGCGACGGTACCACAACACCCAGACCCGAGACAAGCTAAATTTAGCTCGACGACACCGTATATAGACAGTTGAGATAACAAATTAAAACTCCATCGATCATGGCTACAAAAAGTATCTTCAATAGACCCTTTAAAAGAGCAAAAAATACCGTGGGATAGCTACTTAGCGGAATTAAATAAAAAAAACTTCGCAAATAAAGGGAGAAAGTAACCGAAGAACAGGAAATGAATAGGTGTGAATCTTAATAGGGGTGTAGAATTAACCTTGAATATTATTAGTGTGACTTATGGATCACTAAACAGTCAATTTGAATGATAATTGAATGAATGGGGTGAATCCCATAGATGCGCATTGCGCATCCCTATTAGGGTGAAAAAAAAAACGTTTTTGTCGATGGTTATTTGACACCTTTGTTGTAAAATAGCGGCTTAGAAAAGGATGATTCGGCGTTTTTTTTAATATTTTGTTATTTTTGTTTACGGTCAGATGGTTCTGTACTTTTAAAAATAAGATAATTTTGTTTAATTATTGTCAATATTTATTAACTACTTTATTTATTTTGATAAAATTGTATTTTGGATGGAAAAATGAGATGGAAATAAGACGCAAAATTATAAAAATGTTTGATGAAATTTTACATTAAAATTTCTAAATTTATTTAATTATATTCTGGGTATATGTGAAGTTGCTAAACTTAAATATTATTAATAAACTGTACGCGAGACAAATCTAATTTAATTACTTATTTAAAAAAATAAACTCAACTATTTTTCCAGCTAGCGTGAAACTGGAGTTAATTAGTGAACTATTGTTTATTTTGTATCTATTTATTGGTATAAAACATGTGCATTATAAAACCATTCAAAACAGCTGATATAAGTTACATTGTGATAATTATGTTTACTATCGTGAACGCGGAAGGATTTTATCAAACATACTATTTCATTCTAGATCAGAATGAATTGTGCTATTATTTAAAAGTGGGATTCAATTTTGCATGTAAAATTAAACATAATTCAAAATTACTTTATTCTTGAAGATTAACCTCAGAATGAATCGTTTGAGAAAATTTATAGTGACTATACCACCAGAACGAAACCTGAAACTACCTACCACATTTTTAGCATGACCTTTTGAGCTCTTTGTTTTATTAATAAGCTCTAAGAACAGGATATTTTATGCAAAAAAGAGCTTGTCTATGACTGTGCTCGCCTTATATCTCGATAAAATATATGTTACATATAACATATAGGCGATGTAGCATCTTATCTATCTGACTACAAAATGTGATCCAAACTATTTAGACATACATATTTTCATATTTATATATTTTTGATTTCCTTATTTTTTTATGTTTGTACATATAATGTAGTATTTATTTCCTTTTAATTATTAGGTTTTTTTTTCGTTTGTAAATTTATACTAGTATTTTAATTTATATTAAGATTCAGACATACATCAATACATTCTGACATATTCTCTCATTTATAGTAATAGTAGGATTAACGAATTTATAGTTAATAAAATTGGTTGTATAGATGTCAAAATATTAATAAGTCATCGTTTTTAAATACCAATATTATTGCTTAAAGAACCATTTTTTAATTCATTTATTTTACTAACAATGGAGGCTGCATAATCTTAATGATGGCAAGATTTAGGGCTGTAACTGTCCTGGCAAATATATGGTTACCACATAAATGCGTCAGTTAGACAGACAGCTCTATCGCGCTTTGACGACAAACAGACAAACAGATTGCGTTTTTATCGCACATGTGTAAGTGGCCTAGAGGTAGTTCAATATTTGTATTGGCGGAGTCATATTGCAATCAAATCGATTAAGCTAGGTACCTACTACTATGAATGGCTTTTAGTTTTTTAGCTACTACATTGGCAATCAAGCTGAAGTTGCAAAGAGAAACAATACTCAATACTCAATATTTTTATTGCATCTTTAGTGTTTACAAGGTGGTAACTTTAAATTAGATCACCAAAGACCCTGTGAGGGCACTGCAATTAGAGAGAGGACGCTTATTCTTTAATAAAGCTAACACAATCTTAGATATAAATATAATAGACAGATAAAAAACGAAAAGAACATATACATATAACAAGATGGCGCCACAAATTCTCTCTTACTGTAAGTCTTATTAGACGACTATCTTTTTTTTAATAGGAGACAACCCTAGTTCAAATATAAAGTATTAATGAATGAATGAGTGCATAATTTGGTTCACAAAAATTCATTACAATTATAGTCCGAATACCAAATGTTATCTTCGTAAAAAATCGTTCAAATGAAATTTAAAAGCAGCGTTTAAAATTTATGAGGCTTTATTTGACGACTAACGATTGGCTGAGAAGAGAGCGGGCCGGACTTCGGTGACACACCATCTTTGAGGTCCCGAGTTCGATCCTTTGTATGGGAATAGAACGTTTCTATATTGTCTCTGGTCTGGGTGTAATGGTACCGTCGTTGTTTCTGATTTCTGCAACACAAGTGTTTTAGCTACTTACCACAGAATCAGAGCATAATATGTACACATAATATGTGATGTTGTCAAATTTTTATTCACTTAAAACCGCCTAACTCGTTCTGACAGTTTAAAAAAAAAGCAAGAGGTCTTGCTACCGGTGTCGAACCAATTAGTCTTGGCAATTTTCCCAAGTGAGATATTTTAATCGATCGTTCAAAAAGGCAAGATAATCGAGAATGGAAACAATCGAGAACCGGTTGAGGTCCCGCCAATTTGTTCGAAGTAGGGATGTCGACTTCCTGAAAAATGTTTTAATTGATTCTTATGCGTTGCCATGTAATCGATTGAACTGATGATAAATCAATGGAATTTTGATCGAATCGAGTTTGAGGTAAAATCATAATATTGTGTTAATTAGCGTCAGAAAACCAGCTTTTAAATGAGCAGGCTTTCTCAACATTTACAAGAACACATATCATCAATCTGAAACGTCTTCTTTAAGAAAATATTCTGTTTATAACTTCATTTCAATTTCATTCAATTATGGTTACACAATACAATTTTCAAGTGTTCTTTCTTAATATTAAGGTACTTGGGGCTGTGCAGTTCTAGTGAACTCTGGTCACTGCGACATATAAGATCTATTGTTACTCGCCACCAATTTAAAGTAACTCCTTTAGCCGGGTCGATTCTAGAAACTCTAGTATTTTCCTGGCTTTTAGAGTTTTTATTTCATCCGGTTGGGCTGTGTGTCGTCCCAAGTGGATGCTTCATTTGTGGATCAGACATTTACAGTCGCATAGGAAGTCAAGAGGTGTTTCCTTTTTCTCCTTGCAAAACCTGCATTCATCAGAGTCTTTCTTACTCAAATTTAAAAGCAATATCTGACAAAATTACGATATATCATTATTTCAAAAAAAAGTTTCATCGTTCGATTATTTTAGTATTTTTTTGACACTCCTAGTGTTCCATTTATTTTAATTTACAGAAGGCTGTTTTCAAATGTTGCCAGCAAGTTTTCCGTTAAATTTCTGCAAATAAAAAATGGCCGCGGATAGCGAAATAAGAAAGCTACCGTGAATATCCGCAGTGCGTTGCCAGTTTCATTTTGGGGACACTTTTTCAATTGCATGCAATTTTTATTCCATTTTCGTTGAACTTACCTTTCAAGTAGGGAGTTAACGCGAAATCTTATGAATTCAATTTTAAAATGTTTGACTGGTTTTTCTTATTTTCTGACATAAAATCTGACTGACAATTTAATCTACGTAATTTTTAAATCTTACTTTATAGGTATTATACAAGTTTTAGTTCAATCTGGATCGCTTTATAATATTTTTATAGTGTCTCACGCCGAATTTTAAATATTTTTAAGAAATAATAAAATTTAAACTCCCCTCTTATCCCAAACTTACAGAAGACCGCAGCCAAATAACAATCACTTCTGTGTTGTTGTGTTCCTGCGTGTGAGTAAGGTTTCTAGAGCTCCTGGGGGTGCTACATTAGTAGCAGGGGTCAAGCCTTCAAGGTAAGGGCGACAAGTCCAGTAACATATTTATTATGCTGTACTTGTCGCCCTTAAGCTAGGACCTCATTACCACTTAACATCAGGTGGGATGAGGTCAATCTTGAAGTGCAATATGAAAAAAAACTGCAAAAGGAGATATTTAATTCTATTCCTTGAAATTACTTCAATCTTATGTAGTAACATTGAGGGTACTTAATAAAAATCAAAATCCTACATAATCTAATCTATACTTATTTATAAAGCTGAAGAGTTTGCCTGTTTGTTTGAATGCGTTGATCTCAGAAACTACTGGTTGGAATTAAATAATTATTCTATCATTGGATAGTCCATTTATCGAGGAAGGCTTTAGGCTATATAACTTCACTCTGCAATCAATAGAAGCGAAGAATCAGTAGAAAATGTGGGAAAAACGGGAATAGTACGCGTGGGAAGTGGACGCTAGTCTACTTATTTACCTATAGACATGGTAGATAAATAAATAAATGCGCCAGACAATCACACCAACCACCTGGTCTCAAACTAAGGTTTCCCCTTGTACTATGAGTACCAAACGACGGATACTAACTGACATTATTTTACACACCCAGACCCAAGTCAATTTAGAAAAGTTCGTTTTTGAATTCTTCTCTTTCGAATGCAATGTTTTTAACTTGCTTGTTATTTAATCCTAACTCATCAATGAGTCAAGATCACAAAAACTTGTCCAATCAACGCTAAAACGCGGATCCCATAACTCGATCAATACTGATCGATGAATTACATTGTGAATGAGTGAACGGACCGACCATTACCATAACTGGTCACTACTAGTGTTGGAAAAGTATCGCCTGCGAAAATATCGATAAAACTTTAATAAATTTACAGTACAACCGCATTGCTAATACCTCTGTAGAACATTTTTTTAAATCCTCAATACATCCATAAATTGGTTTAAAATATGTTAAATAGAATTTAATAAAAATTTAGTATGAGTGTTGGAAATAATAGACTGTGAGAATATCGATTAAAACATTTGAAATTAATAGGAACACCAGCAAGATCTACTACATAAATATACTGTCAATTTATTATTGGAATTTGGGTTATACAATTTAAAAACCATTATTTGAAATGACACATATTTCCCGCATTTGAAATAATAAACACCTCAAAATATTCGTATATATTAAGGACTAGCTGTGCCCGCGACTTCGTTCGCGTAGACTACATCCTTTCATGGTCGATTTTACCCCTTTCTCCCCTATAATCGAAATAAAAAGTAGTCTATATTTTAATCCAAGTTTCGAGCTATATTTATGCCAAATTTCATATTTCTAACTTCAAAAATAAACATTTTTCCATATAAACTTTCAAAGGTTGTATTACCCCCTCCCTCCCCTTATTTTCTAATAAAAAGTAGCCTATGTCCGTTCTTGAGATTCAACGTATACTTATACCAAATTTCATCAAAATCGGTTGAGAGGTTTAAGCAGGAAAGCGTAACAGACAGACAGACAGACACACAGACATACAGACAGACAGACAGAGTTACTTTCGCATTTATAATATTAGTAGGGATTTCTTCTAGTTCTATTGTTGACGTTTATTGTTGCAAGAATTAAATAATATATTTATTCAAGTTAGTCAAAGCCGAAGAGTGTAACAACAATCGGACTATCAAATCTGTCAAAATTGTTTAAGACCCAAATCAATTCCGATTACATTTATCGATAACCTCTATAATACTGCTCACAATCTTATATCGAGGCCAAAAGCGACATTTCTGCACCTAACATAGCTTGTCCTACTCACTCTCCCACAAAAAAACGCACGTCAGAAAGAGTAAAAAGTATAAAAAGCATTGAAAGTGGGCGCATTGATTGATTGAGATGGATCGAACGGTATATATTTTTTTGAAGATTATTGTAACTTTCTCGATACGTAAAAGACATAATGAAGTAATTTATTTATGAGGCGGTCTAATTGATCTTTCTTCGCCCACTATTTCGGGATAAAAAGTATCCTATATTTTGTTCGTTGTTCAAATTAATAAAATCGTAACTCAGAACTAATTCAGTGATGAAGCACTTCGACTAGTGACGCCATAGTGTAACTTTTAATTTAGTAAACCTGGCCTGACTACTGCGATTCAATCAATATGCTTAGTAGCCGTAGCCGTAAATAGTAAGACCTTTGTATAATTTACTTGGAAATGTAGATTTTATTATTATTATGTTAATCTAGTATGTCATCTCTATTTCTTCCAAATTTCATCCAAATTGTTTCAGTAGCATTTGCATGAATAAGTAACAAATATACATCCAGATATACGATACGAGTATCCTAGCATAGTTGTTTATGCTGCTTTACCTAACCTAAATATATAAAAGGATAAACTGACTGACTGATTGACATATTATTATGAACGCACAGCGTACACGACTAAACGTAGGCACTTGAAATTTGGAAGGCACGTAGCTTAAGTACCATAGAGGTGCACTAAGAAAGGAATTCCCGAAACTCCCACGGAAACGGGAATTAGCGGGAAAATTCTTTTGTATCAAAAATCTAAACCGCTTAAGTTAGATGCTTGAAATTTGGCATGCAGGTACCTTAGGAAACTCAAAGGTTAGTTGCAACAGGAAATTGCAAAATTCTTACGGGAACGGGAGTTAGCGGGAAAAAACTGAAAAAACTGTAGTCCATGCGAACGAAGTCGCGGGCACAGCTAGTGTATTATAAAGAGTCATGATTTGTGTATTTGTTTCTACTAAATAAACTCAATAAGTACTGTGCCGAAAAATTCTTTCACTGTTGGAATGCTGCATTCGCTCTGAGTAATATAGGCTAAGAGAGGTAGGGCATAGCGATTTATCGCTCGAACTGGAGCAGCCCGACTGGTGAAATACCTCAACCTTACAGAAGACCGCAGCCAAATAACAATCACTTCTGTGTTGTTGTGTTCCTGCGTGTGAGTAAGGTTTCCAGAGCTCCTGGGGGGTGCTACATTAGTAGTAGGGGTCAAGCCTTCAAGGTAAGGGCGACAAGTCCAGTAAAGATTTATTATGCTGTACTTGTCACCTTTAAGCTAGGACCACATTACCACTTAACATCAGGTGGGATGAGATCAATCTTGAAGTGCAATATATAACAAAAGGCTATATTTATTGATGGAACGTAGTCCATATTTCAATCTTAGTTTCGAGCTATTTGTGTGCCAAATTGATATCTCTAACTTAAAAAATAAATATTTTCTCATATAAACTTTCAAGGACGGTATAATCCTCAATCCCCTTATTTTAAAAGCAAAAAGTAGCCTACGTTTTTTCTAGAGGTTCAACGTATACGGTAACGGTTTAGGCGTGAAAGCCGGA
Source organism: Glyphodes pyloalis (assembly GCA_037074685.1). Lineage (NCBI taxonomy): Eukaryota > Metazoa > Arthropoda > Insecta > Lepidoptera > Crambidae > Glyphodes > Glyphodes pyloalis. The sequence continues at coordinate 9,360,681 of JAYKKO010000020.1, forward strand.
AAGACAAACCGACAGATAGAGTTACTTTTGCCTTTATAATATTAGTATAGATGTTAAAAATGGGACGCAAAAGTCTTTCCTTTATCGATAATCAGGTAGGAATTTTTTTTTTGGTCTATACTAAGTCTAGTACCTACTTCAAACTCTATATGACCAGGTCATTTGTCCAGAGTCCATAAAAACATCAAGAAACCGAATGTTATCTGGTTTCAATTAAGGGAGCGCAGTATATTGTGAAATATGAAGGGCTGAGGTTAGTATGCCAACTTTCTTGATAAACGCGGCATACTGTAAGATTTATGTAGAGAGTAGAGTGGCTAACGGTCTTGTCAACTTAGGGACAAAGGGAATTTTTCTGTCAAGACTAAACATCCCAATAACATGAATTTTATTTTATTTTTTCAAGACTAAAAATCGCAATGACTTTATATTAAAAAAAAAAGTTGGCCATATTTTAATTGATTTTAAACATTATCTGTGGTATTTTTAATCTCATGTTCTATAATGGACAATATCACATACATTGCTCTCATTCTATGGTAAGCAACTATAGCACTTGTGTTATGTAAATCAGAAAAAAAAAATACGGTACCACTACACTCAGAACCGAAACAATATAGAAAATATCGGTTACCATGTCGACCCGACCGACAATCGAATCTAGGACCTCAGAGATAGCGTGACGTCAAAGTCCGACCTTCTCGCCTCTCAGCTACGGAGGTCGTTATGAGAATGAAAAATCTTTTTTTTAATATAAATTACTTACATCAGAAATATTTATAAAACGTCTATATTGTGTGGGTGTTGTAGTATTGTCGTTGTTTCTGATTTCTGTAACACAAGAATACACATATAAAAACTATCCGCATGACCCAAGGGTTGACTGGTAAAGAATGCCCTCCACCTGTTGTACTTATTTGTGCAATAAAATTTTTATTTAAAAGAAAAAGTGCTTTAGCTACTTACTATAGAATCAGAGCAATGTATGTGATGTTGTTCAATTATACCACTATATATAAAGAAAAAACAAATGAAGCTACCTCCTCCTAAGCTAAGCTAACCTCAAAGAAGAAACTGGCAAGAAACTCTACAGCTTTCATTACAAAAAAAATGTCAACTTAAAACTAATTTTGCAAATTTAGATATATAAATTTATATAACCATAAAGTCAGTCTCTATAAATACGTGCTCTATGGCAACACTAGTAGAGACCGCGACGTTGGTTATCACATCAAATGCTGCAGCGAAACTCTACGTAAAGCTTGTCCGGTGGCCGCCGATGTATGTTATCTGTGGACTATTTTGAGGAACAACGTCAATTGGTCTCTGTATGTAGAGTCTTCGTTCCTTTGATGGACTCTACCAAGTTCAAAGACTAGTTCATTATTAATATTGGAAGTGGTTTTGGAGTCAGCCCAAGAAAATTAAAACTGCGAACTTATAAAGGTAATTTTGTAATTGTAATTGGCGACCTCCGAGCGGGCCTGATTTTGGCGAGTGTCATCTCTGAGGTTCCGGGTTCGTTCCCCGGTTGGGTCAATATGGGAAACAAACTTTTCCATATTGTCTCGGGTCTGGGTGTTGTGGTACCGTCGTTGCTTCTGATTTCTGTAACACAAGAGCTTAAGCTACTTACCACAGAATCAGAGCAATGTATGTGATGTTGTCCAATATTTATTTATTTTATTTATTTATTTCTACCATATAATAATTACTTGAGGAGACCAAACAAAATGTACTGTAATAAAATGCATATAGCGTTAAGTATGTAGATACATTACAAATAGATTGGTACATTTTAGTAAAATTTTGGCGGTCATATTGCTTGAATCTCTTTCATAGGTTCAGGTAGAGAAAATTGATGATAGAGAGAAATGAGTACGTGCTTTTGCATAGCTACAAAAGAAATATCATATCGTCATGAACAAAGAATAGACAAAAACAACAGATGTATTAATTTTATATTTCTTTTAATTATTATAAATATGGTAATTGTAAGTCCGAAGTGCCTAGTATGACGTGCATTTGTCTCTATTTTCCGAATTGTAGGTAGTTTCAGCTGCATTTTATAGGTAATTCATAATTACTGATGTCATTTACATATAAACGAATATTGAATTTAGTACGTCTTCTCTAATGATAAATGTAATTTATTTCTTAGATTACAACTAAAACTCAATAACTAACTCTCAGAGTGCTAAGTCACTCTTCAAAAAATCCTCCTTTAACCCATTGCATTGTTTAAAGGGCCTAAGTACTTGACAATGACCCTTAGAGGGTTTTATACCCTCAAAACGATCGAGCTTAGTGAAAGCTTAAGTGTAGCAAATACTTGAATGTTTAAAAGCTCCCATTCTCAATACATAGGTTTCATATATCTTCAACCTCTGTTTCGGGATAAAGGAGTATGTTTCTAGATTACTATAGCGAAATTATTTTGATTCCAGGAATAATTATCAAAATTGTATCTACTAATTTGTCTGCAAACCAATTTCTGTAAATGGTCGGTGCGATACTAAAAAAGGGTTTATATAATCGAGCCTCAAAAAATTCAAAACCTAACCATACCTAAATAGTAAGTTGGCCACTAATTTAGAAAGTAAGCCACTTGGGCTTCGGCGCTTTGTGGCTCAGTCGGTATTTCTGTCGCCCAAATTAATAAATTAATAAAATTATTTCTCGAAATAATATATCTATCTATCATCATTCTAATATTATTAAAAATTAAGTTTGTTTGTATAGATGCACGGATTTGTGAAATAAATATAAATATTAATATAAAGTACACATACTAATTTTGATTCGGTATCCGATTCTATTTGGCGTCTTGAGAACGCCTCCGTTTTCTCATGATCGTAGTGAGCCAAAACCACTATGTACTTTATGCCACCCTTATCTCGACAGAATAAGGACTAAATCGAACTTTCCATTTCAATATTACCGTAGTACGATCGAAAGCAATGTTAAACTTTGTACCCAAGGCCGTCTTTAACTAGCCTGGGACCCTGGGGCACACAATAACTTGGGGGCCCTTGGACTTACAATAATTTGGAGCCCTTGGGCATACAAGAATTTGGCGCCCTTGGGCACATAAGAATTCGGCGCCCTTAGACACACAAGAATTTGGACTCCTTGGGCACACAAGAATTTATAAAATAAAATATGCGTTTTATACTAAACTTTAGTTAGAGAAAAGTCGGTCCATCGGGCCCCCCAGATAATAGGGGGACAGGCCCCGTGTGCCCTTATAGTGAAGACGGTACTGTTTGTACCACATTTATGTTAACGGAATAAAGACTAAAATCGACCTTGATTGTTCACAAACTTGTATCTAAACGCAAAATCGATCGACATTGCCATTCGACCAGTCTGTATCGATAAGGTATCAGAACTTACGTCATGTTTGCCCGCACGCTCTAGGTGAGCGATAACATGGGCTGGAGTGAAAAAAAATGTGTTTGTTACTTAAATAGACGGATGGGGAGAGTTAAACACACTCAAGACGGGATTCTTGGCGTGGGGGAGAGAAAAGACGTCAGGGATAGATACACAAAATGTCATACTGTAGGGTAGATCACTTAACATTTATGATTGGTCCAACAGTTATCAGAAAATATAAGCCACGTACTTTTTCATTGATCACAAAAATTTACTACACTGCGTTCAAATTCAGCACAACGTCACATCCTCGCACAGTTTTTTTTATAGTAGCGCAGTATATTGGCTCGTCCAAGCCTGATGGTAAGCAAGAGAGTAACCCACATCGCGATGACAACGGATTTGATATCAAAATATCATATCCAATCACTTCTGTGTTGTTGTGTTCCTGCGTGTGAGTAAGGTTTCCAGAGCTCTTGAGGGGTGCTACATTAGTAACAAGGGTCAAGACTTCAAGGTAAGGGCGACAAGTCTAGTAACAGTTTTACTATGCTATACATTTCGCCCTTAAGCTAGGAACTCATTACCACTTAACATCAGGTGGGATGAGGTCAATCTTGAAGTGCGTTATAAAAAAAAACCAGTTAGCATCGCCATACTGGCCCGCTAGTTTTTACGAATTAGTGACGTAATTATTCAGCATACCCCTCCACTAAACTTAAATGCACTGTATATTCATCAATTGTTTATTTGTTGCAGCAAATAACTTTTTCATTGTTTAATAAAAATGTAACTAACTAACATAATGTTATGCCATTGATAAATCAGAACACGGTACTCATTGTATATTTCCTGCTCATTAATATGTAATTGCTTCATTCATTAATTCATTGACCAACTCACTGTAATAATAAATACCTATTAGTTCATTCAAAATGGCAATGAAACCATTCTAGTGAGGCACTATAAAAATTGTAAAAAAATATAATTGGTTCAAGATTTGTGAGACAGCTTAGTCAGTTACTATATGTTAAGGTGTGCATGCCGCAGTCCCGTATTGGATTGGTGACCACACCGAGAGAGTAAACAAGCATATCCGTGCTTCGCATTTCACATAAACCTTTTGGTCTGATGTATACCTGCCTCTATTTTCTACATTTTCAACTTATTTTGATTGCAGCGTGATGTTATAATAGCCTAAAACCTTCCTTAATAAATTGACTACCAAACACATTAATTAATTTTCCAAATTGCACCAATAGTTACTGAGATAAGCTCATTCAAATAGACAAAAAAAACTTCAGCTTATAGTTCACGTTAATTGGGGATAAAATGTCTCCTACATATTAATCTTGTATTTCATTTATATTTCAACCAAAAATTATCCTAAATGCGTTAATTTACATACGTTCATTTAATTATTTACAGGATTTTGAATCACTATTTCAAATCGACCCGACCTCGGTGGCGCAGTGTCTAAGGTAGGCGGCCAAAGCGCGATAGGTCCCGGGTTCGATTCCCGGTCGGGTCAATTTGGAAAACGAACTCTTCTAAATTGACTTTGGTCTGGGTGTGCTGGGATAACGCCTCTAGTTAGTATCCGTCGTCTGGTACTCATAGTACAAGGGCAAACCTTAGTTTGGGACCAGGTGATTACTGTAATTGTCTGGTGCATTTATTTATTATTTATTTATTTATTGAATCCTCAAACGTTAGCTTGACGCAATTACGAGTACGTATGTCACTGATTGTGTTTGACAAAAAAAACAATAAGATTTTGTTCAGAACAATGACTTGTTTTCTTAATACCAGTAGGTATATTTTTATGTTCTTATCATTTGAAGTCTTTCTAATATTAAAAATATGTATGTAAATGTGTTGCCTGCGACTTAGCCTGCGTTATTCCGGGATAAAAAGTATTTTAAAATAAATAAATATTAGACAACCTCACATACATTGCTCTGATTCTGTGGTAAGTAGCGTAAGCACTTGTGTTACAGAAATCAGAAATCACGACGGCACTACAACACCCAGACCCGAGACAATATAAAAAAGTTCATTTTCTATATTGACCCTCCGAGGATCGAACTCGGGACCTCAGAGATGGCGCGGCGTCAAAATCCGGCCCGCACGCCTCTCGGCTACGGAGGTCATCATTAATTATGTTCATGAAATACTGTCGAATCTATTAATTACTTCGTATTAAATTCCTAAATCGGATTATCTATTTCACCATAACACATTGAAAATTCCATGCGTCCTCAGTTTGTACCGATAATGTGCTAAACAAATATAGGTCAGTAGAGTTTCGTGCAAACACGAAAGGCAAACTAGCAAACAGACAAATAGAGCCAATGTCACGAGGTAAGCGACAAGGACGGAAAATGTGCCTCTAATGGGGGACAAGGAGGGTAGATGTGACGTCAGTAGTGGAAAATCTAGAAACTCTATGACATTGCGATACGGTTGTTACATAATTTACGAGTCAGACTGGTTTTAAGGTGTTTTTAGAAGTCGCTAGTCTTGTTTGGTAGTTAAAGAGCGCTAGTAGTAATTTTTTAATCAAATGTACCGTAAAGTACTTATTATATTCAGAGGTGACTTGCTGATTAGAAGTACTAGGATTGCATGAATAGCTAGGAGATCTCACTTCAACTGCTTTCAAAATATACTTTTCAAATCTATTTACTATTTATTGGAAAACATAGTTTTAATGGGACTTTGACCATTTGTTTACACTAATGTTTACTTGTTTTATTTAATAAATAAATGAAAAAACAATGGTAGTCCCCAAACTACAATAACCAGACTTTAAGATTCCAGGTACCAGGATCGCATAACGCGATTGGAGGTTTAACTTTTTAAGTTTTTGAATTGACTGCGCTTCTCATGAAGCCTTTTTAATTTAAGCAGTTAACCTTTGGGATACAGACAGTAGACGGCGTTAGTTCCATTACAATATTCAAATTTGCTGTGTCTCGATACTAGGAGCACATAAACCCCCAGAAAGTCTCAGGCCAGCAGTCTTAACAAGCATTTTTTAATATTGTCAATATGACTTTTAGTTAATTAATAGGATAGCGGAGACCAGCAATCTCTTGTTACAACTAGGTTTGATTTATTTCTTACTAGGATAGCATGAAATGCTAGGAGGTCTCACCTCCGAAATAGCTTACCAAGCACATTCTGTGAACGTTTGCGGATAAAATGTTATAAATAGTTTGATTAGATCTAATTGATTCTTAAGACTTGACTCTTTGATTACTAGGATCACATGAAACGCTAGGAGGTCTCACTTCACTAATTCCTTAATAAGCACAGTCTAATGAAGCGAGCCATTTACTTTGCATATTGCTAAAATCAGATAATAGAGACACTCCATTATTATAAAGTCACTTTTTTTTGTTTGAACTGAATAAAAATGCTAATTTGAATAATTAAGAACCTTGAATTACAACCAGACTTGACTGCAGGTACTAGGATCGCATGCAACGATGAGAGGTAACACCTAAGCAGCTTCCCAAATAGCATGGTCCCATGAAACCAAATAACGTCACTATCAACAATAACATTGTGAAAGGTCGTATTACCATCTGTCAACTCATAATATGCTTATAATGCGTAATCGGAATATGATTGCGTTTAACAAACGCAGATATAGTTCGAGGCTAACTATTATCCGAACCAATGAATCGTATAACCTCGCTGACAGAATGTTTTTGCGTCTCTTCTATTGTGTGAAGATGGGCGTAGATTCCAGGGACGACAAAATCCTACTAATAAATTTAAACGCTAAAAATGAATATTGAACTGGAGCAGCCCGACTGGTGAAATACCTCCACCTTGCAGAAGACTGTTGAATAACAATCACTTCTGTGTTGTTGTGTTCCTACGTGTGAGTAATGTTTCCAGAGCTCCTGGGGGCTGCTACATTAGTAGCAGGGGTCAAGCCTTCTAGGTAAGGGCGACAAGTCCAGTAACAGATTTATTATGCCGTACTTATCGCCCTTAACCTAGGACCTCATTACCACTTAACATCAGGTGGGATGAGGTCAATCTTGAAGTGCAATATAAAAAATAAAAATTAATGACGTTTGGTGTACGTTTGTTGCGCTTTCACGCAAAAAGTGCTGCCCTTCAGCTTTTAGATGAAATTTGGTAGGAAAAGGGTTGACATGCTATATGAAAACATATGATACTTTTTATCCCGGAATAACGCGGGATAAGACGCGGGAACAGCTAGAAATATTATAAACGAAAGTTTGTGAGAATGTATATGGAAGTAAGGTTGTGTGGATAATTAGATGTATGTTCGTTACTCTTTCACATAAAAAATACTATATGGATTTTAATGAAATTTGGTATAATGATAGATGAGATACCAGATAATAAAATATGATACTTTTTATCCCGAAATAATGCGCGCAAAGTAGGGGGCAACAGGTAAAAATATGAATTTAGACATTTATATGTTACATGACAAATATTAATACAATTGCTTCAATTCGATCAAAAAAATACACTACTTTGTGTATTTTTTTGATCGAATCAGATATATATTTAAAATGGAATGAAAACATATTTTTTGAAACAAATCAATACAATTTTAAGATTATTCGAGCCATTAAAGTTCAGGGAGTATTTAGGTACGTTACTATTTAGAAGGAACGAAGAAGTGACGTCACTCTAAATTTAAAAGCGTTTATCATCGTACATTTTTGTTACAAGGAAAGAAAAATGTTTGCCTTATACATATTTTTTGATAATCTAACTAATGGACCATATCATAATAAAATCCCGTACATTTCTCCCGTTAGCAAACTACAACATTTAAATCTACAGCTCTAAGAATTTCACCCGAATTGGGTTAGCCACTATTACCAGAACACCCATTCTCGTATAACCGTCGCTAAATCGACCGCATAGATTAAAGTTCCGTTCCCATAACGAAAACTGGTTAAAACTGGTTCGGTGCGGTTAATTTGAGTTAGGTGACTAGCTTATGAGAATGTAATTTGTAATAGCCTACCTTCATTAATAAAAATACCTTTTGATGTAGGGCCCTTGGAGTAACCGCAAGGTAGGGTTACCGAAGGGTAGAGTTGATTTATTTTATTAGGTTAAAACGATTTTATTTTGGTAATAAAATGTAACTCTACCTGCTTAAGTATAGATTGCTTTTTGGTATGGTCGTATAATTCTTGTTTCTTTTTCAACTTAAGGGTTTAAATTTCTGTTTGTATCTTAATCAGTATTTTTGATCCTGTCACTAAATACTTATTTTTGTCATGATTTATGGATAATAATACTTTTTTTTGGTTAATATTTGTCATATTTTATCTACAACACTAGCTTGTGTCTACGACTTCGTTCGCTATTTTTTAGAATTACTCTCCGTCATTTTGTGGTCACCTCTGGGGTCTTGGGCTCGATTCCTGGTCGGGTTAATATGGTATGGTAAAACGAACTTTTGTATGCTCTCTCAGGCTTGAGAGTTGTGGTGCTATCGTTATGATTTCTGTAACATAAACTGCATATATCGACCTATTCATATTTATTTATAATCTTTTCACAAAAAATACAAAAGACTTAGACTAGGAGCATTCTCTTCCAGTCTCCCAGATAGTTTCGATATCAGTTTAGACACGCCTACTTACTAAATACTTATAGTACGAGTAGATAATAGTTTATATACGGTTAAAAGTACGTCAAGGTAAATAGTTTGCACTTTTGCAGTTCGATATTCGCTCTTTTGCGCACGCCATAAGGACGGTGCAAAGTGCATATTGTACAGATTAACGTGCTTTTAATCCTTCTAAAGCTTATGTTTTATTAAATAGACAAGTTTACAAAAGTAGCTTAACTTTTTTGTCACAATTTAAAGTGTGGCAACCCTAATGAAATTTTAATAAGCTTGCAAAAGTATCACAATACTCTATCTCTTTCTTTCTTGCATATTTTGTGGCGAGAGTGAGCGGGATAGATAATCCAATCAACGATTCTATCAGAAACTTTAACGATGATGTGATAATAAGGTGTCTTTGATTAAGATTTAGATTAACTTAATGAGGGATTTTAATTTGTATTATAATATTATAAAGCTGATGATTAAAAAAGGTAATAATCTCAGAAACAACAGTTTTAAATAAAAAAAATTTTTTTGCACAGAAAATTCCATTTACTGCGGAAGGCTTTGGACTTTATAATATTGCGGTGACCATTAGAAGCAGATAAATCAGTGTGTAATGTGGAGAAAAGGTTAGGACGCGTGCGCTAGTTAAATAATATAGCATATATAGCTGTTGCCCGCGACTTCGCCCGCGTTATTTCGGGATAAAAAGTATCCTATATGTTAATCTAGTATGTCATCAGTCTTCCTACCAAATTGTATCCAAATCCGTTCTGTATTTTTTGCGTGAAAGAGTAACAAACATCCATACATCCATACTTACAAACTTTCACCTTTATAATAGTAGTAGGATATAGCATAGCGGCATAGCGATTTGTCGCTCGTACTGGAACACCTCCACCTTATAGAGGACCGCAGCCAAATAACAATCACTGTTGTTGTGTTCCTGCGTGTGAGGTAGGTTTCCAGAGCTCCTGGGTGCTCCTTCATTAGTAGCAGGGGTCAAGCCTTCAAGGTAAAGGCGACAAGTCCAGTAACAGCTTTATTATGCTGTACTTGTCACCTTTAAGCTAGGACCTCATTACCACTTAACATCAGGTGGGATGAGGTCAATCTCGAAGTGCGTTTTAAAAATTTTAATTTATTTGCGTTATAAGAATACGTGGACATGTCGATAGGATCTAGGGCATTACTTTTATTGCTAAATTTATACTTATTGCAAAAACATCCAAATCATTGCTCCCACTTTTATCCAAATATGTCTGGTTTCCCTTGTAAGCATAACATACTAGCGGACATCCTTAGTTCCTTAAACTTTTCCATCAAACAAACACTGCCCTGTAACTCCAGCCCTTATAAGGGCCAGTACAAACGGTACTTGTACATCAAAGGGCTCGGAAGGAAACGCCACACGATAAATTCTCTATTTTTGAACTCGGACCATAAGTACTGACTTCCTGAATCGACGGCTATTAGCTACGTGGAACTTCTCAGAAATTATACATCTGGTCTTGTTTGGGCTTAAATACATGTACAGACAGCATCGTTAGTTCAGGAAGCCTGCAGTCTTAATAAATACTAATGTAAGAAACGCTTTATAAATAAATATAATAAATAAATAAATGCGCGTGACAACACCACCAATCACCTGGTCTTAAACTAAGGTTTTCCCTTGTACTATGAGCACCAAAAGACGGATACAAACTGGGGGCGTCATCCTAGCACACCCAGACCCAAAGGAATTTAGAAAAGTTCGTTTTCTAAATTGACCTGACCGGTAATCGAACCCGGGACCTTTTGCGCTTTGGCCGCCTACCCTAGCCACTGCGCCACCGAGGTCGTCAGATATGAAATGTAACGTCATGATGCAGCCAAGAGGGGCAAAGAATCAGGGAAATGTGGAAAAAGCGGGGAGATTGTACGCGTAGGATCCGCGAAATAAAACATTTTGTGGTTATAAAGAAGATCGGACAAATGATCGAAGAATCCCAAACAGACTCCACTCGATCCTGGAATCGAAACCTGACCCCGGATTTAATACATTTTTAAACCACTAGACCATCAAAGAGTTACTTATCTTCTATACTGTTAACCCTTTATGAGGCATGATGTATGGAACATATTTATTAGTTTTTTCGGGTAAGTCTAAGTTATAAAGTTCAATTTGAGATGGTTACTATTTTCCCATTGCCCGATTAAGGTTAATACGTAGATTGTTGTACGGTCGAAATCATATCAGACACATTTTGGACTTATCTGACACAATAGTATACCTTATGTCGGACACATAAAAACTATAATCCAATTGTAAGTAAGTACCTTGATGTAAGAACACTGTATAGTCAGCATCTCTTACTTGTGAACATTTTAGCTCCTTGTCGTATTAAACTAAAAAATTGATTTACCAACGCTTAGGATGCGCTATGTGAATCACATACCTACGTTAAATCTCTAAAACGACTTAAGCTTTTTTTTTTAAATAAAGTTGGATGGAGGTCTAAAAAGGTTTTCTAACTGTAGTACAGAATGGCACTAGGCATTTAACCCACCTTTTGTACGTTTTAATGTGCAATTGAATTTAAATAAATTAATGTTCTATTGGAACTCACCCGCTTGTACAAATAATTACGACAGGTGTTGGAAAAACTGTATTAGTTCACAGTCTATTTAATCTTTAAAACGTGTCTATTTTCTAATTCAATTGACCTAGTGGCATATCGGTTACAAATAATTAGCACAAGTGGAATTAGAAATAGGTTGCATAACAATGATACTATGCGACGCTGATAATGTTAATTTACAGCACTTAGGTAATTAATAACAATGCATTTATCTGAGTACATAAGGCCAGTTACACATTAAGACTTTAAGCAGCGATGTAATCGCGCTACAGTCGCGATGCAACATTGGTGTGGTAGAAAATAGATTTTCTTTAGCACCGATTCATAAGACGACCTCCATAGCCGAGAGCAGCGCGGGCCTGACTTTGGCGTCGCACCATCTCTGAGGTCCCGGGTTCGATCCCCGGTCAGGTCAATATGGGAAACGACGTTTTCTATATTGACTTGGGTCTGGGTGTTGTGGTAGTGTCGTTGTTTCTGATTTCTGTAACACAAGTGCTTAAGCTACTTACTGCAGAATCAGAGCAATGTATGTGATGTTGTCCAATATTTATTTATTCATTTATTCATCTTCTATGAATAGGGTAGATTACTACACTTTCTGTCTTGTCCATCAGTTAGCAAACAACATCAGTGACAAATACTTGTTGACTTACGAAAAAGTGATGAGTAAGTGCCCTAAGAATTGCATCATAATATAGATTTTTATATTTCAGTACAGATGTGTAGATAATTCAGAAGTACCCAAGCAAATATTCAGGCTAAAATCCCCCTCATTTTAAACCACGTCGCTTCTACGTTGGGGTTTAAATTGAGACAACACATTACCCTTTTCTGGGACCAGTCGAGTAATAAGTTTGCGCCGTTAAACTCATTACCAGGCTTGTAAGTCAAATACCGGATTGAGATGAACTCTTTCGCACCCATTAAGAGTCATTTTATTAGAAGATTTAATGTTCTGAAATGCGTTTACGGCCTCTAAAGAGATTTTATAGTTTCAATATAAAGACGCCATTTCGCACAGCTCTGAAAGAGACAGGAAATAGTCGTGCATCGCGTTGTGGGAAAGAGTGAGAAGACTTTATGGCAGATAGCCTTTTGATCTTGCAAGAAGGAATGTTTAGTCGGGGAATAGGAATTCTTGTGGTTCTAAGAAATAATAAAAAATTGCAGTCTAGAAGGTTGGAAGAATAGGCGGAAACCAGCCGGTAGCTGTTATCAGGATACATCTTGAACAAAGGAAGTATAATTTGACATCTGAAGAGTATTCTTGGCCTTATCTTAGCTCTGCTTAAAAGAGGGTTCAAATCATGATGCAGTAAAAAATATGCATATTTTTTACTTTACATACCGGCATATCAATATAGGCAATGCCATAAAAATTGATATTCCCGTTGGCTTAGAGATTAGGTACCCTGTCTCCAAGAACAAAGGGCGTTGGTTCGAATAATGGCGTTTACCGTACTGAAGAAGTAATATTTATGCTAAAGATATATACGTTTTTTGTAGGCATTAAGAACGACGCTCTGGTAGGTAAGTATTTCTTGAGACCTCTATCACAATTATGAATTCTTTTAGAAGGCTGTACTAAAGAAGATTTTTATAAAAACGCGAATCTAATAGAAGACAATTTTGTAATTAAAAATCAGACACAAAATGCACAGTATTTAAATTAATTATGAAAACGGAACGCATTTGAATCATGTATTAGAATAAGCAAAATGTTTCACTGGATAAATTTCACGTAAACAAATACATAGGTACGATTACCTACCAAAATGTGCTCATCCACGTCACAAATTTCATCACTGTGGAACGACAAAACATTGTTAAAAAAAAATATTGGAACAACTCAAATAGAAAATATTGTAGCTTTTTATTTTAAATAAATTTTCGAAATTTGACAAATGAGTTTTAGAATTTTTCTAATGAACTGCGCCAATTATGTATTTGTTTATCTGAAGTATTTCCACAGTAGACATAAATTAGCTCTGACTTTGTATATCTATAGTCATGATAACTGTCACTTCAAATATTACTGGAATTGAGATTATTCAAAGCGGCATCTATTTGGCAAAACTCCTGGCAAACTATCAAGTATTTTTCTCAGGTCAACGGTTTAAGATTTGTTTTTCTTTTTTTAAGTCTTATCTATGAATAGACGAGACAAATGATGAATCATGATTTAAAATTAAACTACGTTTTTGAGTTACATACCTTTCCAATCATAGTTTTCTTTTTTATACAAATTGTAGAGGATCATCGTAATTTATAATAAAATGCTGAAGTTTTAATGGCATACTTATTTTGCTTCACAGATATCTATTTTAAGCAGCCATTGTTTACTTTACGATGAACATAATGATCTTTTATTACAGCAATCGATAAGTAATAAAATATGTTTAGAAGTTTATTCAGTGACAGAAAAAAAAGTCTACAATTAAATTGAACGCGTAAAAAACATGGTTCCTAATGAATTGGCAGTTATTGAAATATGATATTGTTTTGACAAGTTTAAAATGAATGGAATTGACAGTTCACACAAAACTATTTTAATAAGTTACGTGATGTTGAAATATTTTATTTTTGGAGTCTCTTTCGCATTTCTTTAAGACGCGATGATTCCGCCATCTTTAAATTTTAATCTTTTTTTTTTGGTGGCAGCAGTTGCATGACGTACCGTCACCCGAGGGAGTTGAAGGCGCGTGTGGAACTCTCCTTTCTTAAGAAATGTAAATCCCATAATGTTTAAAACTTGTATTATATCAAAGTTGAACTTGACGCAGACTTTTCTTTTTCTAATTACTTTTTTCTTTACCCACAGATCCGACAAGTGCCTAAGGAATGTGCCTTCAGTGTTAGTGCTAACCAGTTTAGTGTCTTATCCACGTAGCCTTACTTAGTGAAGTGTAATTTTGTGTCCGGAATCGAACCCGCTACCATGGAACTGAGGAGGCTGTCATTGTACTTGGCGCTGTTTGTGTTGGCGATCTGCTCTCAATCTTGTTCAGGTAAGATATAATTGTAGTCTTTATAAAAAAAGTTACATCGATAAAGTTGCAGGTTGACTGTTAGTTAGCAGTCAGGTAATGTTTTTTCAAAGGGCGTAATGCACAGACGCCTACACCGAAGCCTTGATATAACGAATAACGGCGTGTTGGGGAATTTTTATTATTATAATGCGCGAAATTTTGCATGACATTTTGATAACTTTTAAGATACTTTTAATTCCGAGATATCGTAAACACTTTGCGAGCAATATATAGTTTCTAAATATAGGCAACCAAATAAACCAGTTAAAAAAAAATAACACACGGGTCAGAGAAATTATCAAATGACGTTAGTAAACAAACATTTAAATACTTGAACTACCAGGAGAACACGACCAGTCAGGAAGTGTTAAAATTCGTTTAAGCGAAAATTAATTGATTTTTATGACAATTGGTAGCAGTTTAGATACAAAAATATTGTTTGAAATAAAATATTTTTAAACCCAAAATAACGTGAACACAACAGCATATAAATAAATATAGGCGAAAAAATCAAACAGTTTCATAAACTTAGCAAACGTGTCAAAGAAATCATCAATACACGTAAGTAAACAAACACTCAAAATACTCAAACTACCAGGATAGCATGACTGGTCAGGAAGTGTTAAAAACTAGATGACTAGGTCCGAGCTCTTATTTTAGAGACCGGTTCGCCGCCAGTAATGAGGCGATGATAAAAAAAGCTCTTTCCGAGGTTGACGTTTTTGCATCCAGTGTGTACAAGGTCGGGTTTTTTGTTGTCGTCTATTTGCGGATTCGTATGCATTTCAGATACCAAACAATAGAAAGGATGATTTAGAAAAGAGCTTTGGTCAGTTAACGTATAAGATTATTAGACTAAAAAGACTTAAACGACTAAACGACTTAAACGCCTTAAACAACTTAAAGGACTTAACAGACTCAGTCTTTTACAAGAGAGCGCAGCGGCTCTCTAGTTAAACGTTTAGGTTGCAATAAGAATTATTTTTTATATTATCCATATATCCCACCGGTGGGGAACTATAAACAAGGGACTTTCAGATCAACACATGCCTTACGACTTTAGACTCCTCAGGCAATAAGTCGTTAGTCTTTTAAGTCCTTTAAGCTATTTAAGTCTTTTAAGCAGTTTAAGTAACAGCTAAGCGTTTTACCTTAAAAGACTAAGACAAAAAAGCTAGTCTTACGACTAAAGGTTGGGGACTAAAGACTGAAGCAGTCGTAAGGTGTCAAAAAGGAGGCGAGTCTTTATTAAAGCCTTAAAAGCCTGAGTCTCTTTCACCACTACTTGCAGTTCAATATTCGTTCTTATGACAACCAAATAAGGGCGGTGTCTGAAGTGCTTTTGATAGTACATGATGAGATGGGGTCTCCTTAAATTGTCTTTAATTTAATTTCACAATCAATGATTTAATGTTTAATTAACCTCTTGTCCGAACAACGTTTTCATTATCTGAGGCGTGTTTTATGGACTATAAAACTTTATTGATATTGCATTTCATCATTCTGACCGGCAATAAATACTTCTAGTAGTCATGATCTGCTATTTTTGTACGAGTGTTAGATGAAACTGAATCATTAATTTAAACTGTGTTAACATCTGCTTGTTGCTTCTTCCGCATAAAGAAACAGTATTTATAGCTGCAAAAATGTGAAAAAGAAATTATTACCTATCTAAACTCATTTGGTGGGAAATGGAAAATAAAAAATATATATATATTTTATCTGTTTTTTTTCTGAAATTCATTTCGAAAACTATGTACCTAGGTAATAATAAAAATAGATAAATAGGTAAATAATTAAATCCATGTAATGAGGTCTTATTTGTGACGTGTCTGTCTAAGCACTTGACAATGGCGAAATCACTGCGTTGTTTCTAAACGCGGGATAGATTCCACAAAAAAAGTTATAATTCATCACTACATAGTATAAAACAAAGTAGCTTTTTCTGTCCCTATATCCCTTTGTACGCTTAAATCTTTAAAACTACTCAACGGATTTTGATGCGGTTTTTTTAATAGATAGAGTGATTCCAGAGGAAGGTTTTTATGTGTAATAAAGAATAGAAAAGCCAATATTTCTAAGCATTTACATTACATCCGTGCGAAGCCGGGGCGGGTCGCTAGTTTAGAATATACAGAATGTAATTTATAGTTTTAAGTAAACATTTTAGTACAAAAAAACATTGTTACAATCTGTGATAATGTTTTAAAAGGTTCCCATATAACTTAGTTTTAAGAAATCCTTAAAAGTCGATCATATTTAGTAAAACATATTTAATTCCTTTACGACCCCTTTTATCAAATCTGATGAAACGAATTAGCAAATTACTGCGGACTGCAAAATGTCTTCATTTAATTAAAAAGAAAAGCATGGTTACAAATTTGTATCTTTTTTTACAATTGTATGTATTAAATAGATACGACCTTGGAATCTTTCATGTATTCAACGATACCAACTGTAACACTGCATTACAAAGGTCGATATTTATAAAACGACCTTGAAAATGCCCATCTATTTACATAATCGAAATGCGTAATGTACATTCATTCATTCATCATTCTATTAACCATCTGTCAAGATAGACAACGAATCTTATCTTTAGAACTAGGATAAAAAATGTGATTCGAATCAACACGAACATTCTACGTGTTTTTTTTTAATACAGCACGTGACCATAAACAAAACACGGCCTCAATCTGTCAGTCATCAACAATAAACCTCTTAGGTTCGAATAAAAAAGAAATTGTACCCTAAAATTTACTTCCACGCGTAATTGGTTCATTATCAATCATATCTTGTAATAGCGGCTCTCACTGACAGCTCGGAGCGCGCGAAAGACGCCTGTCAACATGACAGCTGTCTTGTTTTTTTACGGCGGGCGCTAGGGAAATCAATTTACTATTTCTGTTTACAGTTACGGGCGCATGTGGGTTTATTTTAAATTGACTTGAGGTATCTGGGGGAGTTTCTCTATTCAGTAGGTGCTTACTAATAGGTCACTATACTTTAATGTTTCCTTTCTAAAAACCGTTTCATATTTAAATTATACAGGGATACCTAATAACATACCTAAATTAATTTATATAATATACTTTTTTGAACGCCATACTTATAAAATTTTACATTACATAGGAAATTAAACTTAAGGCATACAATAAATAAAAATCAATGCCAGTTTTCGTTGTAATTTTATAACTCAAGAACGGACTCACCTACCCAAACCAAGGTTGTTTAGGCTTTGTTTGGACTATTATTTAGTAGGTTTATGTGAAGTTTGCACGAAATCGGTCGAGCTGTTCTTAATTTTTTTGTAACAAAGTAATATGCGAGCGAAGCCGCGGCGGCCTGCTAGTTAATTATAAATCCGTCCGACCATCACACTTTATTAAGTTGATAAGTCTTTAATTAAGCATTGTCTACGTAAGACCAGACGACGGATTTGATCTATAAATTGTTGTCTAGATTTATTTGTCCCATGGACAAAACTTTTTAACTATTTGTCTGATGAACCATAGGTACAAAATGTCACCAACGGTATTATGTTACCCATTACCAGATAGTCTACCCCTACTTGCTTATGCTGTACTTGTCCCCTTTAAGCTAGGATCTCATTACCGCTTTACAAGATTGATCTGACCTGGAGATGAGATACTTCATTTTTTGTCTTTACTTTTAGAAACTAGCTATGCCCGCGACGTTGTTCGCGGGGACTAAATACTTTCATGGTCGGTTTTACCCCTTTATTTGTACCAAACTTCACAGGTATCTCTAACTTAAAAAATAAACATTTCCCCATATAAACTTTCAAGGGCGATTTTACCCCTTTTCCGCTCTTATTTTCAAAACAAAAAGTCAACGTATACCTATACCAAATTGCATCAAAATCGGTTCAGTGGTTATGCGTAAAAGCCGCACAGACAAACAGACAGAGTTACTTTCACATTTATAATATTAGTATGGATTTAAATAAAAATAGATGGAACAGATATTTCCAAGCGTCCAATGTAGCTTAAAGAGAAAATAAAATTTGAACTCTCCGACTGAAGTTGAAACTTAGACTTATGCTAAAAGTCTAGACTAATACCTTTTAATGCCTTGGCCAGTAATTAGTGGGTATGATGAGACGACATCGCGTGTCTTGAAACTATCCGACCGGTTCTTTTAGTTGGTACACCCCACCTGGTGTCAAGAATTACGAGGAATACGGGATAAAAAGTTTTGGATGTGGCACCTTATTTCAATGATTGAGAATGACAAATAAAAAAAAAATATTTAAATTTTTCACGAAAAATATAAAAACTGGATGTATAAAAATACCGATAACTGCGAATTGTTTAAGCCTCCAAATTAAAATTTAAAACCAGGGACTTCGGCACCACTGAGGTCGCTAAGGGGCCACCGATCAGAGATGGATCTCTAATTTTCAGCTTCCAATATTTAATATCATACATTGTACCTAGTCCACTCATTACGTAAGGTTTAAGTTTAATTGACAGTAGAAAAGGGAAGCAGGGAATCTCATCCCATATGTATCACTGGACCTTGAACGGTATAAATACGTCGCGTCACTGGCATAGTTACCGAGGATGTCTAACTAGTATTAGGTATGTACTTTACTCTTCAATTCAATTCGTTTAGTACATGTAAAGTGAAAGTGAAAGTGAAAGTATTTATTCAGCACACAAAAAACGATATAAAAAAAGAAAAAAAAACAATGTTACAAGGAATTATTTTAGAGCTACAAATTAAACTAAACAGGTAACAGATTACATCTGATTCTGCTTACCCTAATAGTGTGCTAAAAAGGCAACCATCTAAGCATTATGCCGTGATACCACTGCATGGCACCACGACGCTGGTTTTCAGTGGTCGCCTGATGATGACGGAGAGGTAGGCGCCATTAAAAGTGTAAAACAATAATTAGATAAATGGTAGCATTTACACACCATCTCCATAAGTAAAGCGTGCTAGGAAACAGCAAATAATCTACTCGAGCAAACCAATCAGGCCACACTACAGGCAATAATTCGACACCGCCACAATCAAGAGTTGTATACCCACATTCACCAAATGCGGGTTGATAATAATCAACAAAGATCAGCAAATACGTGCAAAGTGCAAGAGGACATACAAAAGTAAAATAATAATAACATAAAAATAAATAAAAGAAAGGATTAAAAGTAACTTAATTCACATGTCACATTCTAATTTACAAAGTTGGCACCGAATTTAAAGTATACAGAATTTAAACCATACAGGAGGACACAGCAACTTAAGAGGGCTTACTACTTATTTTTAACTAAAACTTTGCATAAACCAAAAACTTAAATACATTCTTTCATTACTAACATTTTTTATTCTTTCACTATTTTTATTTTATTTTTATTTTTTTATGACGTCATGAATTCTTTTTAACAATCTTTTACAAGCGTTGCGACGCCATATTTTACGCTATCTGTCACCAAAACTGCCGCCTCCACCGCCCGCATTCTTAATCCTCGCCCGTCACTAACAAACAGGCGATAATGCAATACTAATTAATTGGATGAGGTTTTTAACCTCACTAACGAGTAAGGTTTGGGCAACGATATTGATTCTGGTTAGGGGAACATTTCTAACAATTTTCGTGTCTTAAGTTGTTATGACGGGGCCCGTGGCCGCTACAGACATCCTCATGATACCGTCACTAGGCAATGAGATGTCAAAGTCAAAGTAAATATTTTTTTTATTCTTAAAGATTACATTAGTAATACTTATAAATAGTCAGTCTCTATCTAAAACAAATGAAGCTACCTAAGATGTGCGGGGATTTCCCCCTAAACCTCCCAATTTAGCGGGTATTCCCCGCTCTTATTCAAGCGGGGACTACCCGCTAAATTGGGAGCGATTAGATTAGATTCAAAGCGGGGCAGTCCCACTACTTTCCCCTTGCAGTGTGGAGTTCGAACCCACGAAAGCGTGTTGTGCGTGCTGCTCTTTCATCTGAGGTTTTAAAGGAGAGAAGATAGAAGAAATATTTTGATTTTTTTAAATATTTAAAGTTCGCTAATGTGGCGTGAAGTACTTGCTATAAAACATATACAATTATATTGTTTGATATGTGTTTGGAAACTTTTAAATATCGCTAAACTCAAGTTGTTCAATCAAATAAACATAAAAGTATGTGAGTGGTAGGTAAATGGGTGGTTATAATCACCAACGCAATAATCTAGAAATGAACAGTGTTTAAAATTTCCGCATAGGTGGACTAACATTTAAATCTTATCAGATTTGGTGTTGACGTCAAACATCCTACAAGACCTATTGACAAAAAATATTTCCTGATTAATAGGAAAGCGTATTTATTTTTAGTCCGATAATCTAAAAATATCTGACATGTATATGGCGACCTCGGTGGCGCAGTGGCTAAGATAGAAAACGCGAAAGGTCTCGGGTTCGATTCCCGGTCAGGTCAATTTGTTAAAGAACTTTTCCAAATTGATTTTGTCTGGCTGTGCTGGGATGACATCCCGAGTTAGTATCCGTCGTCTGGTGCTCATAGATTAAGGGGAAACCTTAGTTTGAGACCAGGTGATTGGTGTAGTTATCTGGCGCATTTACTTATGTCTTATCAAAAATAACGGCGTTCCCTTAAATTTTCGATTCATGAAAAATGTGTAAAAAAACGCGTGTTGTGGTGGCGGGTTACTAGTGAAATATATAATCGAAGATTGTAAAAGTCAAAACTACCTCCACGATTTTATGCTAATCTTGTATCAGTAAGTCTCCTAAAAAAGAAAGGAACAATCGAAAGGTTTCATTTTCAAAGATTAATCATAGGATTTAAAGCGCTTTATGCCCGGTTCCAATATTTTACGATTCGTAATGCGTCAAAAATTACTATCCGTTTGTGCGAGTCGTTAATTCTTATTTCAAATTTACTTTCCATATCAGCTGTCATCAGTCGTCTGTCGTTCGTTTTAGCTTACGCCTCGTATTTTTTATAACTATCCGTAGCTAGAAACGGATCGTTTTCATATATTGGAACAGAGCATTAGTCGTATTTGAAGTTAGTTGGTCCAGATTATAAGAATTTCGGGGCGTGTTGGGTGGCCCGGCACGCCCCGTATGGGGGGAGAGCCGCGATTGCGCGGCATTGCGTCTAGGGGGGGTTGCGTAGAATCGCTAACGCGCATCCCGACCCCCCCCACACTACGCAGAGAAGGGCCATCCCGGGAGTTTTAGTCGGTGCAAGTCCGACACACCACCCTCTGCCTCCCCGTGGCAGAGGGTGACGGTGCGAAGGCATTTCTCCCGGGAGAAAAAAAAAAAAAATTTATAAGAATTAAAAATTGTTATCCGCTATCCAATCGGCCATAATAATATTTTGTTTATGGCAGAAGATCCCAGAAAGGCAAGAAGCACTGAGGAAACCCTAGATTGATAATAGTATCTCAATTTACACGTGTGTAAGTAAATCTTCTGTGAAATAAACATTTTAATGTATGACAGGGATTAGTCGATAGTTGAAACATACCTAATCTAAGTCGTCGGGTAGTTGGCGACAACAAGATAAGTCTCTAATCTCGTATTTTGAACGTTTAGAGACTGTCAGCAGTAGTGACACTTGTTTAATAGATACTAATGTTCTGCCCTGGCTTTGCACCATATTGTTGTTTTAAACCTTCGTTTACATAATGAGAGCCTTAGTAAGAGTCAACTTTTTATTAAATTAAATATGAAGAGAGGTAGGGCTTAGCGATTTATCGCTCGAACAGGAGCAGCCCGTCTGGTGAAAAACCTCCACCTTACAGAAGACCGCAGCCAAATAACAAGCGCTACGGTGTTGTTGTGTTCCTGCGTGTGAGTAAGGTTTCCAGACCTCCTGGGGGGTGCTACATTTGTAGCAGGTGTATAGCTTTCAAGGTAAGGGCGACAAGTCCAGTAACAGATTTATGCTGTACTTGTCGACCTTAAGTCTTGAAGTGTAACATAATAGAACAAAAAAACAATATGGCGTAATGTCTAATGTAAACTTTAAAACTTTCGCGTTCCATATTAAACATTAAAAATAAGTTAGTTGGTCTTAAACGACACCATTTTATTAAGTCGTTAATACGAACTACATACAGCCCGACGTTTTGGTTAGATTGCACCAACCGTGCTCACGAGCTGACAGGTCTCGCTCGCCTTCGTCTGTTTGGGGAGCTTATAAATCTTCATCCACCCTCACATTCTCGCGTATTAAATGTTATATAAGTCACTTCGACACACTACACTAACAGTATCCAGAGTTGTCTTCGATCGTTCTAACTGCGGTAAACATTTGTTAATCACTGTTTGTTTAACTATTACATAAAAATGGTGCAGCGTTTTGACCCGTTAATTTATTTTGAATGGCCTAATGTGTCTTGGGGATATTGTAGCACTTCAAACAGTGAAAGTGTTTTATAGATCTGTTCAGTAGTTTTAGCACTTATTTCTTAAACATAACAACAATTAAATCTTTCATATAAATAAGGTTATATTTAACCGAGCATCAAAAAACACTAATTTAATAGGTTGAGTACAAATTTAATAAGTAAGCTACTTGGGCTTGGGCAACTTGTGGCTCAGTCAGTATTTCTGTCGCCCAAAAAATAAAAAGGTGTCTGTCAAATTATTTTTCATACTAGTCTACAATAGTTTTGTTAAAATTTCATAAGAAGCAATATAAAGGAAGGTAAAAATAGTAATACATGAGTTAAAAAATAATGTTTAGTACAAATTAGGCTGAGTTATCGCAGGAAAGCGATTCTCTTCAACCTTCGGTTAGAGGAAATAGTAGATAATGAGAAATTAATACAGTCACGCAAAACAATTAATGGAAAAATAGGTTAAAAATACCTATCGTATTTTTAACCGTTTACGAATGGTTTAGATGCAACTATGACTTTGCAGGTTTTAATTTTCATCTTTCTTATCCAGCAATACGGACATGGTAGATTTTTTGATAAAATTACAAAAGAAATAATATCAGTAAATAATGTAGGTATACATAATATATCGACCCAATATAAGTAAAGAAAGAATGGAAGATGCATATACAATACAAATACCTAGCAAAACAATTTTGTGTGTACCTATTTTGATTACCCTGATATGAATTTTTGTCCTGGGTAAGAATAGAACCCTTGGTATGCCCGGTGCCAATATTATACGACAAGTTCGTAATGTGTCAAAAATCCATTTTTCTCCAACCGACTACGAGTCGTTAATTCTAATTTCAAATTTACTTTCCATATCAGCTGTCATCAGTCGTCGGTCGGTCATTTTAGCTTATGCCTCGTATTATTTATAACTATCCGTATCTAGAACGGATCGTTTTTCAAATATTCGAACGGAGCATTAGTCAAAAAGGCTAAATTTGGCTTAGCCCAGCATTTGCTTATTTTTTTTATGTTGTCGGTATATCTATGTAAAGCTAACTCGTAAATAAAGGAATTCGTTATACGTGAGTCGCCAGACGACATTTATAAGGCCCTTATCAGTAATATTTCGTAACTAGTGATAACAACGTGTGCACGAAGGAAGTACTTGCGAAGAAATTTCCCCTACCAACGGTAAAACTACGAGTATAACGATACTCCGTCGAGTTTGTCGTGAAGTTGATAAATAAATAATGAATACCATAAATGATTGTTGGATAGAATCACATGCATTTCTCTAGTTCTATAAGTAGCTAAAGCACTTGTGTTACAGATATCAGACGACAACGAAGTTATCACAACACCCAGACTCGCGACAATATAGAAAAGTTTGTTTCCTATATTGACCGGGAGCCGAAACTGAGATGAAAAGTTATAGTCTAGTATCAGCGAATTTTTACCTATGTTTGTTTTAGGAATTTTTGGAGTTCGTTTAAAAGAGTAATTAAAAAAAATGGTCAATTTCACATCACACACCTATATATTGCAAAATATCAATACATACAAATAGAACTATGCAAAATACTATCATTTAATCAAAAAATATGAATATGCGTCATTTTTGGGCTCCGTAACTTTAAAAAGGACCCTTATTAATTTATTTTTGATGTCCGTGTCTCTGTTTGTCCGTCAAGACCATTTTCCTCTCTGAAAGCTTTGAGATATAAAGTTAAAATAAAAACCAAAGTCTTGGGTTGTAAAAATTAAAACTTTATTTAATCACATCACATAAAGTTATAATATTATTCCTATTTGGACCACTCGAAAAAAGGCTCAAAACCTAAAAAGTACAAAAACCAAAAAAAAAATAAAAGAAAAGGAATAAAGCGATTCCGATTCACACTAGACGATATTAGAAATTGCCGTTAAAGAAACACATGTCACTGAAGTTTTATAGTAAGGGCCATTACGTCACATTCATTAAGCCAGAGACAAGATAGAGCAAATATTGCGTCAGATCTTATCTATGAACTTTACACAGTTTGGGAAAAGCAAGACTATCTACTTCTATTCACACAAAATTCTTGACAAATGTCTTAACTTTATTTAATGAACTGTGGCAGTTCATGGAAAATTAACCGTATGTGTTTCTTGATAAATCTTTGATTTTGAATAGGTATTCAAAGTCACCAAAACGCATGTGGCGTCCTGATGAGGTGTAACCTCTTAGCGATTTATGCGGCCCTAGTAGCTAGACGCGGCAATTCTGGTTTTTAAAATGGAGCTAGTAGCGTGTGACCTACGTAATTTGATAGCTGACGAGCAGACAAGAGCACGTCTACACATATTGAACTTTATACCCTTAGGTCATGCGCATAAGAATGTTTTTTGAATTGCAAGTGTTTATCTTGATATGCTGTCAACTGTACCCTAGCTACATGTGAAAGGATCTCACTGAGAAGCTGCAGAAGCTGCTTACTTGAAACCTCCAACAGCATTATGCGGTCCTGGTACTTATGTAAAAAATCAATAATGGAACTACCGAAATGTGATCCTTCAAAAGGTAGATTTGATAAAAAACATATGAAAGGTCCACGATAATAATGATGAATGTTCAAAATATTAAAATATAAGTAATTAACGTTCTTCAGTTCATCAGTATCATCATACATGCAGCCAGTAATATCCTTCACAAACTAGGCAATATCGTTTTCAGTCTTAAGATAAGAACGTTTCTGATATTCGACTTCACGTCTAGAACGCTCAGGGTCCCAGGTATTCACAGCAATAAGGTTGAGTTTAACTTAAAATCCATATATCTTAAAACAAAGGATGGTCTTATTGATAGAAAAAGAGGTAAAGAACTGGATCAGCCCGACTGGTGAAATACCTTCAATCCAACTTACGGAAGAATAATCACTTCAGTGTTGTTGTGTTCCTGCGTTTGAGTAAGGTTTCCAGAGCTCCATTCTACTGGGGGGTGCTACATTAGTAGTAGTAGCCTTCAAGGTAAGAATAGCAAGTCCAATAATGGCTTTATTGTGCTGTACTTGTCGCCCTTAAGCTCATTACCACTTAACATCAGATGGGATGAGGTCAATCTTTAAGTGCAATATAAAAAAAAAACAATAAAAGTAGGGGCAATATTACCGTTGCAATCAGAACAATGTGTAAATACGAACACTGAATCGACCATATTAAATGATAATATCATCAAAACATTAAAAAACGTATCATGCAACATTTAGCCAGCAACTAGTTTCACAGCATTCCTGCTCAAACAAGTTTAGGATGTGGGTTACGAAACGCGAAGGTAACTGACTGGTAAAGCTATTGATCTGAACAATACTGTGAGATGGGTGTGCGATGGATGGGGTTAAGATTAATTCTAGGTTATATACTTGTTTTTTTTTGTCCACATTTCCTACTAATTCATGGCGTTTTTTGGTCGCAGCGTGACGTTATCCATACTAATATTGTAAATGCGAAAGTAACTCTTGTCTGTCTGTTTGTCTGCCCGGCTGTCACGCCGAATCTACTGAACCGGTTTTTATGAAATTCGGTAAAGGTATACGTTGAACCTGCAGAATGGATAAAGGCTACTTTTTGTTTTGAAAGTAAGGTGGGAATGGGGGTACCGCCCTTGATGGGAAAACACAAGTGCTTAAACTAATATTTATTTATTTATTTTTTAAGTTGTTGATTGAAAAATAAGGTGTACCTAATCAGAAAAATATTACACAGTATTACGTTGACCAAGTTTATTGCATCGCATGGCCGGATGCTTGAGAAATATGAATGACAGTAGAACAAAGGGCCTTCCTTTGCCAATTCTCATCCTTATGCAAGCTGACGTAACTTATTGACAATGTCATGTTCAAGGCTGTTTTTGTTTTCTTTTTAACAATAGGTTATGTTACATCACTTAGTTTATGAAGTGCAACGATGTGCAAAAACTATTAACCAATCGGTGCCGAAATGTGATAAAAAGTTTTATAGGTAAACTGTTTTGTAGATAAACCCAAATTGGCACTAGCAAATCTTTGTTATTCTTCAAACATCTACTAGGTAATACTATAAATGCGAAAGTAACTCTGTCTGTCTGTTACGCTTTCCCGTTTAAACCACTCAACTAATTTTGATGAAATTTGGTATAGGTATACGTTGGACCTCAGAACGGACATAGGCTACTTTGTTTTGTAAACATGCAGTCCACGTGAACGAAGTCGCGGGCACAGCTAGTTTAAAATAAGTTAACGAATCAAAACACGATAACATTTTTTACTTGTTTACAAGTCTTTATTATTGAGAGGTAAGCTGGAGCAGACTAGTCAAAGTCAAAGTTGATTTTTTTTTATTTATTTATTTACTAGCTGTTGCCCGCGACTTCGCCCGCGTTATTTCGGGATAAAAAGTATCCTATATGTTAATCTAGTATGTCATCTGTCTTCCTACCAAATTGTATCCAAATCCGTTCTGTAGTTTTTGCGTGAAAGAGTAACAAACATCCATACATCTATACTTACAAACTTTCGCCTTTATAATAGTAGTAGGATTTGGAAGATTAACAGTGTAAATAGATACTATAACTACATAAATTAATTCATATACATTTCATTAGTAATACTTATTAATAGTATCTAATACAAATTAAGCTTCCCGCTAGTCCCCGGCGATGGCAGCTGTTCACAAGCATGACGTATGCCAGCCATCGCTTCACACAACAATATTGAAGGGAACGACAAAAGGTTTATTGGTAAAAAAATGGGATAAAACTGTAAATGTTTACGTAAGTACTTATGGAGCTGCCCTTATCATTACGGATAGATTAAAATCCCTATCATAAAAAACAGTGCCCTAATTTTTACTCCAAGCAACAGTTTCGTAAGATGGCATCCTGTTGCGCAAACTTAATGATTACACGTGTGAAAGTACTTATCAGTCAAGTGTTAACGCTATCTTTTATGTAAGACAAGATATCAAATGCTAGATTTATATAAAAATTGCCAGAACTGAAATCTGTAGTAAGAAGATACGTGATTTTGGTCATGTTTGCAAATGTTTCGTATTACTTTTGCCAAACTAGGTACCCCTCGATGGTCTAGTGTATACTGTGTTATGATCAGTAATCGGATTACGTAGTTCAATTTAGGGTTAATGACCGCAAACATTTAGCATAAGTACGGATATTAATTTATTTTCTCATTAGAAACAAACTCTTATCGAAATTGTAATCCCGCGCGGAGACTTGTCCATGTTAAAATTTCGTCATGATATCTCTCAAAATTGCACTACACACCTATGCCCCGTTCCAATATTTTACAATTGGTAATGTGTCAAAAATGACTACCTATCAGTTTTTATTCAACCGACTACGAGTCGTCAATACCGTTCCACAATTTACTTTCCATATCTGCTGCCCTTAGCCGTCAGCCGGCTAAGGGCAGCAGATATGGAGTTAGCTTACGCGTCGTATAATTTAATATTATCCGTATGTAACTAGAACGATTCGGTTTTCAAATATTGGAATCGATACTTAGCAAACTCATTACTCGATTCTCGGCCACCGTTCTGTATTTGGCCAATGACTCTACTTGACATTAGCATAATGAATGATCGAGGCTTAGAATGATCGATATCACAATGCAATCGATTGTATTGTCTTGTAATGGTATTCATTGGTGTCTGTTCGGAAGTGAGGTTGTGTAATTCGTACTCATGAATTTATATTAGCAGTTATTGTGTTTAAAGTTATCTTGTATCTGAACTTAATGTTATGGCGTTGGAAAGGTGGTTTTCTTACCTCTAATCTAATAAGGTTTATAAAAAATTACCAAATGTTATATGTTTCAATAGTATCGCCAGCTTTTCGCATCGCGTTTGTGGCGCTACAAACGTAAACAAATACCTAGATATTCTCTTTCCGTATATTATATATCTTAACTTGCTGTGCCCGACTTGGTTCGCGCGGTGTATATACTTTAATTTTTTAACCTTATCCACCCTAATATTCGAAACAAAAAATAATCCATATTTCAATTTAAAATCCGAGCTATGTTTGAGCTAACTTTCATATCTCTAACTTAAAATATAAATATTTTAACATATGAACTTTCAAGGGCGGTATTACCCCCATGCCCATTATTTTCAAAACAAAAAGTAGCTGATGTCCGTTCTAGAGGTTCAACGTATACCTCTACCAAATTTCATCAAAACCGGTTCTGTGGTTTAGGCGTGAAAGCCGGACAGGCAGACAGAATAAGTTATGCATTTATAATATTAGTATGGATTTTTTTTATACATTGGCAAATGACATCTCTAATCATATTTTAATAACTATTCAACGAAATATGTAAATATGATCAGGCAATGATTCAGTCCATTTCACTATTCTTATGAACACGAAACTCCTTAAATATTCATGGGAACACCTTAACTGCCTCTAATGATTATTTCGTCCTTAACTAAACTAAATTCTTTTTAATTACCATAGCAATTAATCGTCGCTTACACCCATTAGTTCATTTGTGGGCTACGGGCTTATAATGAGCCCACGCCCAGTATTCATACCACAGTATAATACTTACCAGTCTGGAATTTCTGAAACGTTCTAATCTATATTTATCTGCATTTACTCATCACTACATAATATAAAACAAAGTAGCTTTTTCTCTCTGTCCCTATATTCCTATGTACGCTTAAGTCTTTAAAAGTACGCAACGGATTTTGATGCGGTTTTTTTAATGCATAGAGTGATTCAAGAGAAAGGTTTTTATTTGCAATAAAGAATAGAAAAGCCAATATTTCTAAGTATTTACATTACATCCGTGCGAAGTCGTGGCGGCTCGCTAGTATATTATAAATTTCAAGAGTTTTTCTGATTATTTGTTTCACCGCGCTAAGTTAGACTTCGCTGTTGGTCCGTCGGTTTGAGTGTCACCAGGCTGTATCTTAAGAACTGCGATAACTAGATAGTTGACATTTTCACAAATTTACCGCTACAACAATAAATACTAAAAATAAAATAAAATAAATATTTAAAGAGGATTTTCATGTAACAAATTTATGTATGAGATTTATTTGCTCATGGCACTGATCCCTTCGTGTTTGAGTCCAACTCGCACTTACGGGCCTAGCATACGCAATACGTCAACAGTTTCGATACTGTTTATTGGCTAATAACATACCGCACTCGTGTTTTCAGCCAATCAACAGCTGACGCACCGACTTTAATCGATCTTGACGTTTGTTAAGAGAGTGATAAAATTTACTCGCGTTGCGTATGCTAGGCCTGTTTGTCGATTTTGTCTTAGCTTCCGGACTGCTTTAGTTTGTGTAATAGTGCTTTGTTTATCTACAATCGGTGTCGGCGACTAAGTAACGATCGGGGATTGCTCCCGTCCCCCGTCTATAAATTTGGAGATGACCCCGTTTTGATAGTTAAAATCTATGGCACAGGAATGGTCAATAATTAGGAATATTGGCCAATTCAATTATAATTCCTGTAAAACAAGAGGGGATACTTAATTTTTATATATTTTCAAAGGGTTTTGTTTTACTTTATTGCTCGTATTTGGAAAGTACTAGCGTACTTAATGCTTAGTCGCATTATTTACCAATCAACCTGAGACCAAAAAACCGTGCATGAAAATCATCCAACATATATTATAATAATAAACTAGAGTTACAGTAAATATTATTAATGAAATATTATAAATAATAAATAAATATTGGACAACATCACATACATTGATCTGACTCTGTGGTACGTAGCTAAAGCCTTTGTGTTACAGAAATCAGAAACAACGACGGTACCACAACACCCAGACCCGTGACAAATAGAAAAGTTCGTTTTCCATATTGACCCGACCGGTGATCGAACCCGGAACCTCAGAGATGGCGCGACGCCAAAGTCCGGCACGCTCGCCTCTCGACTACGGAGGTCGTCGATATAAAAGTATTAAAGGAGTATATGATATCAGATACTCATAGTATGGACAAATGCATGTCACTTTGAACTTTTAACCCTTACACCGCGGGAATAAGATAGTGATACCCTAAAGCTTTCCTCGATAAATGGACTATCTGGAGCAAAAATATTTTTTCAATTCGAATTCGTAGTTCCTGAGATCAGAGCGTTCAAACATACATACAGCTTTGTAATATTTGTCTGCGTCAGTTTCTGAACGGACTAATGAGTTGACCAAAGAGCGTTTTAAAAAAACAAAAAACTCTTGACCACTCCTACTAGAACTTCGAGTGAGACGACGGCTAATTATTAACTCGAACTATGTTTTTCGTGCATTTTCTCTCCAAAATAACTTTTATTTGTTTCCATCGTAGATAATTCTACCTACTTAGATTTTTGTGAAGTTGCGATGCGACGCTAAATAATACTTGACCATATGTAGCTTCAAGTTTTACATAATGCAAACATAATTAAAATATGTTACGTAAACGAGGTGTTAATTGTGTTTATTTAGCGTCCATGCAACATTTTAACCTTGGGGATAATTAATAATGTACCGCGCCGCATTTAATATTCGTTTAACCTTCTGTTTAAGGATGGCAATAGTTTTGAAAATTAAATCTTCAAATCGTTTCGTTTTGGAGATTTATTTTTATTTGGCGACCTCCGTAGCCGAGAGGCGACCGGGCCGGACTTTGGCGTCGCGCTATCTCAGCGGTCCCGGGTGCGATCCCCGGTTGGGTCAATATGAGAAACAAAGATAGATACATTTTATTGCACAGAAAATTTACAGACATATTAAAGTACAATTTAGGCGTTCTTTAATTGTTAATATATTTTAATTATTAGGTTATGTGTAAAATAAAGCTATAAATTCCCAAATAAATAGATACACTTTAGTTCTTAGCGTAGGCTACCTATTTTTACCAATGTCGAGTGAAAATTTATATTATTGCTTGACAGATTTATCAACCACAGCGCTAGATTTGTTTTCTGAAATACTAGTTTTTCTAACTTTCTAACTGTCTTATTGATGATGGCAGCAGATAGCCTATCCCTACTAATATTATAAATGCGAAAGTAACTCTGTCTGTCTGTCTGTCTGTCTGTCCGTCTGTTACGCTTTCCTGCTTAAACCTCTCAACCGATTTTGATGAAATTTGGTATAGGTATACGTTGAATCTCAAGAACGGACAAAGGCTACTTTTTATTAGAAAATAAGGGGGGGGGGGGGTAATATCACCTTTGAAAGTTTATATGGAAAAATGTTTATTTTTGAAGTTAGAGATATGAAATTTGGCACAAATATAGCTCGAAACTTGGATTAAAATATAGACTACTTTTTGTTTCGAATATTAGGGGAGAAAGGGGTAAAACCGACCATGAAAGGATGTAGTCCACGCGAACGAAGTCGCGGGCACAGCTAGTATGTATATATACTTTACTGGACTTTCGAGAGAGCAGAGGGAAAATAACCCCAAAATTAAAAAAAAAAACTGCAGGAGTGTTCCCTATAGCATTGAGCTATTGCAGTTTTTTAAGCTCGATTTGAAATCAAAAGTATCTAATATGTTATTCTAGTATTAAATCTGTCTAGTTACCAAAGTTCACCCTTATCTAGTTTCTCCGTGCAAGTGTGACAAACATCCTTTCCTAAACTTTCACGTTCTGAATGGTTTTAGAATTTGAGTTATTGCCCCATTTTTTTTATTTATTTGTGCCCGGTTCCAATATTTGAAAACGATCCATTCTAGTTATGTAAGTAATAAATTAAACGAGGCGTAAGCTAAAAAACGACCGACGGACGAATGATGACAGCCGACGTGGATTTTTTTTTTTATATTACACTTCAAGATTGACCTCATCCCACCTGTTGTTAAGTGGAAATGAGGTCCTAGCTTAAGGGCGACAAGTAGAGCATAATAAAGCTGTTACTGGACTTGTCCTCCTTACCTTGAAGGCTTAACCCCTACTACTAATGTAGCACCCCCCCAGGAGCTCTGGTAACCGTACTCACACGCAGGAACACAACAACACAGAAGTGATTGTTATTTGGCTGCGGTCTTCTGTAAGGTGGAGGTATTTCACCAGTCGGGCTGCTCCAGTTCGAGCCATAAATCGCTATGCCCTGCCTCTCTTCAATTATGGAACGGTATTTACGACTCGTAGTCGGTTGGAGAAAAATGAAGAGTCACTTGTGACACATTACGAATCGTAAAATATTGGAATCGGTCATTATATGACATTGTGTTCGATGATCAATATATTTTAAACTAAGGTCAAGTAGGTACCTACACATTTAGACGAAAAAATAAACAAAACCATTCACCGAACTCCTTCAATTGGGTCAAACTCATAATGACATACAGACAGACATCATTATACCTACAGTTCGCACATCCGACACATTTGCGGAGTGATTTCTTGGAAGTCGATGCCGACAAACAAAAGCAAATAACCGACTGGGGGCTTTATAGCTGAGGAGATAAATGTCAAATTGCATTGTAATGCGAAACCGGGTTTGCAATAACTGTTTGCATCTTTTTTTCTCTTAAGTTGAAAGCTTAAAATAAGTTTGTTCGGCATTGTATCACAATGCAAATGTAGTGCAAGAGTATGTTACAATACAATTTATTTTCTCTTTATACTAAACCTACTTTGCATCCATAATCCCTACTAATATTATAAATGCGAAAGTTACTCTGTCTGTCTGTCTGTTACGCTTTCCTGCTTAAACCTCTCAACCGATTTTGATGAAATTTGGTATAGATATACGTTGAATCTCAAGAACGGACATAGGCTACTTTTTATTAGAAAATAAGGGGGGGGGGTGATACCACCTTTGAAAGTTTATATGGAAAAATATTTATTTTTGAAGTTAGAGATATGAAATTTGGCACAAATATAGCTCAACACTTGGATTAAAATATACACTACTTTTTGTTTCGAATATTAGGGGAGAAAGGGGTAAAACCGACCATGAAAGGATGTAGTCCACGCGAACGAAGTCGCGGACACAGCTAGTAATATTATAAATGCGAAAGCATCTCTGACTGTCTGTCTGTTTGTCTATCCGGCTTTAACGCCTTAACCACAGAATCGATTCTGATGAAATTTGGTATAGGTAAACGTTGAACCTCTAGAACAGACATAGGCTACTAAACGGTGGTGCTGTGGGAAGCAGTAAAACATTTACCACCACAGCGCCGCCAGGCGGAATCACATACCTACATCACAGACATCGCTCTGATTCTCTGGTAAGTAGCTTAAGCACTTGTGTTACAGAAATGAGACACAACGACGGTACCACAACACAGACCCGAGATAATATAGAAAAGTTCGTTTCCCATATTGCCCCGACCGGGGATCGAACGCAGAACGTCAGTCAGATGGCGCGTCAGTCAAAGTCCGACTCGCTCGCCTCTCGGCCGCTTATGCGGTCCCATCTCCTCCACCCTAAATGTTTTAGGGGGTAAGCGGGAATGGCCGATCCACTGAACCATCCCCGCCTGGCACTGGAGACCGTATGTGCTATGCCGACTAGGGTGCCCTCACATCTACAGCCGGCCGGGCTCCATGAGGTAACATGGCGCAGTCAAATCGACGCGACCCTCGTAACCGCCGTATTTAGCTAAAGGGTGACAAGTACAGCATAATAAATCTGTTACTGGCCCTTACCCTTAAAGCTTGACTCCGGCTACTAATGTAGCACCCCCCAGGAGCTCTGGGAACCTTACTCACACGCCGGAACACAACAACACAGAAGTAATTGTTATTGGGCTGCGGCCTTGTGTGGTGGAGGTATTTCACCAGTCGGGCTGCTCCAGTTCGAGTTTCCTTGTTACAATTCGGTGTGTCGGTCGCCCAGGCCCAAAGCCCCACAATCCTTGCCCAGTTTAAACATGACTCACCGTTTTGTTTTAGCAGCCATCGAGATAAGTTTAAACTTCGCTTATGAAGGCCTAAACTACCTCTGTGGTAACTCAGGCCTATGATCCTGAGGTAGTGGGTTCGATTCCCTCAGGCTAATTTTGTGTGTGGTTCCCAGTTTGGATAGGACATTTTCAGACGAATAACCTATTACATGACCCAAGGGTTGACTGGTAGATGATGCTCCTAGCATTAAGTCCACATTTTGTACTGTTTTGTGCAATAAAGTTTAAAAAAAAACCTGTCTGGTAAGGAAATTCTTATTCTCTGTTAATAATTGTCGCACTCGCAGTTCAGTTTAAAAATATGTTCATCGCTAGTATTCGCCCAAGGGTTCGCTTGCGTTTTCAGTTTTTGATTTAAGTATTAGATAGATAGATATACTTTATTGCACAAAATCTTTACAGAAATAGGTTTATTATAGTACAATTTATGAGGTCTGAGGTCGCTAGAAAGCGATCTCTTCCAGACACCCTTAAGGTAGAGAAAATAGTAGATGGCGAGAAATGGGTACGGCCGTGCAACATAAATACAGTTTTTATTTTAGAATTATATTCATAGTATAACATGATAAACATACATAAACTCAAATATATAACAATATTAATGTATAATAAGTAGGTATTGAATTTTGTAACTTCGGCGTTCTATTGTGAACATTAAAAATAAGCTAAAGAGTTAACCGTGACATTTTGGTTTGGTTTAAAACCTATTATTTTGGTGCGCGGTCATCTCGCAATAATCTTACTCAAGTTGAAGCTTAAGTTAACCCAAGTCAAGTACCAGTTGCCTCCCCCTTTGTTTTGGTTTATGCGTCCGTAATTTACTTTTGCCCGGGCGTAACACACCAAAGACGATTTGATCACTGGAAGCAGAGTTTGCGCGAAATAATATGCAAGAATATTTGTCCATTAAATTCTAAAGGAGCTATTTTAATTTTTATTACAATTTAAGCAATGCCTCAACCTCGTGAAACTTTCATGCCACTCAATCAAAATTCAGTAGCAAGCGGTAGGTAATTGAAAATCTTATTCAAACATGTCAAAACACACTGTCATGGTTTAGACTGTGTAGTTAAACCTCTATTTATGTTGAAACTATCTGCAACAGCGTCCACGAATAATAGTTTTTGGAATTTGTATTAAAAAAAATATGTTATGCTTGTTCTTTTATAGCCTGATAGTTTAACTAGCAAATAATAAAGTGAAGCAAAGTATATACCTGATAGTAAACTAAAAACTATCGATGGACAACTGATGACAGCTGATATGGAAAGTAAATTTGAAATTAGAATTAACGACACGTAGGAGAAAAACGAATAATCATTTTTTTTTATATTACACTTCAAGATTGACCTCATCCCACCTGATGTTAGGTGGAAATGAGGTCCTAGCTTAAGGGTGACAAGTACAGCATAATAAATCTGTTACTGGACTTGTCGCCCTTACCTTGAAGGCTTGACCCCTGCTACTAACGTAGCACCCCCCAGGAGCTCTGGAAACCTTACTCACACGCAGGAACACAACAACACAGAAGTGATTGTTATTTGGCTGCGGTCTTCTGTAAGGTGGAGGTATTTCACCAGTCGGGCCGCTCCAGTTCGAGCGATAAATCGCTATGCCCTATCTCTCTCACAATCGGATAATCATTTTTGACATTACGAATTATAAAATATTGGAACCGGGCATATCAACATGATAGGATTTACTTATTAGATGTTGTAGCTTTATTCATTTGTATATTTAATGTTACCTTGTAAAATTAAATGAAATTATTTATTTCTGCAAGTGAATTTACAAAAATATCTTTTGCACGTCAATTATGTTTTTCTACTAGACTACCTACTTTTTGTAAGACAGTTATGTTTCTGAAACGCGAATGTCCTTTCTCACATTGCAGTGCCATAACGAGGTCTATAATGAGCTCATTTTAAGAATACCATCTGTACTGTATCTATATTATAGCAGCAATAAATGATTGAGTATTAAGTCAGAGACTTTGATTTTATAACTGAAGCAAATTAACTGTCGTGTTTTAGACGCGTAAAACGCGGAGTCTATGTTAAAACGTCCTTGAGATCTTCTCGCGTGTTTAGTCTGAGTATGCAGCTGTTTGGTATTTTAATAAGTGTTATTATTTCCCAAAGGGTACAATACTATTGGCTAAGTACATACGGCCAGCAATGTAGTATGTACTATAGGGATTATGTACATTTGGGAATCAGGTCCTCTACAATCAACCATTTGTAATTGATTACAGTAGTATTATTTTATTTGAAGTTTATTTTACGTTTGAAATGTTTTAAAAACAGAGGGTTAATTTAGGGAGGATTTTATTTCTAGTAGGCTGTTTTAAATATTTTACTACGTACCTAGGACAAATACAAATAGTTTATTTACCAAAAAAGATACTTACAAAATATTACATTACAGTGGGTCCCACACTAGGAGAAGTCCTGTATCATGGGCACTCTGTTCTACGGCACATAAACCAGGGGAGTGACAGATTACATATTTTTTTAAATATATGTTATGTTAGGAAAAGTAACTATATATTTATGTTTGGTTTATTAGATAACTATCGGTTGTCTGCAAATTATATTCATTCTAGAGTCGTATCTAGCGTTCGAATTTCCTTCCAAATTAATTAAGTAGTTTTTGCTTGAAAGAGCTTTTTTATACCAGACATCAAAATGTTCACGTTTATAACTTACTAGCTGTGCCCGCGACTTCGTTCGCGTGGACTTCATCCTTTCATGGTCGGTTTTACCCCTATCTCCCCTAATATTCGAAACAAAAAGTAGTCTATATTTTAATAGAGCTATATTTGTGCCAACTTTCATATCTCTAACTTAAAAAAATAAACATTTTTCCATATAAACTTACAAAGGTGGCATTACCCCCCCCCCCCCCCCCCTACTTTCTAACAAAAAGGAGCCTATGTCCGTTCTTGAGGTTCAACGTATACCTATGCCAAATTTCATCAAAATCGGTTGAGAGGTTTAAGCGGGAAAGTGTAACAGACAGACAGACAGAGTTACTTTCGCATTTATAATATTAGTAGGGATATTAGTAGGATCTTAATGCATCAGCTCGGTTAAAATGTAGACTCTATAGTCTGCATTATAAAGACGAATATCTGGTACTTTGTTTAAAAGCTTATTTCCGAATCAGGTCAACCCACCATGTCATAAGTTAAAAGCTTAAAGTTATGTACCTTTTTAAACCTTATTGCATTGAGTTAAGTCTCAAGGGGTTACTATCTATGCTTGCCTGACTTTCCATCATACGCGGACCATGAAACATCAATTTTGGACACCTCAAGGGCATTATTTACGCTTTTAGATGATTAAATTGAATGAAATAGTTTTATGCACTTCATAATTTTAATAATTACTCTGTTCCTTCATTAACATACGAACCTTAGCGTTAAAGGAGAGTAATTTATCAGCTATAGTAATTATTGCTTAAAAAAGAAAAAGAACCTCCATTAAACCTCTTTATTAGAAAGCATTTTTAGGGGTCCGTAGCCAATTGGCCAAAAACCCTTATGGATTCGTTAAATATTTCTGTCTGTCCGTTTGAAAGAGGTCACAGCCACTTTTTTCCGAAAGAATAAGACATATACTGTTTAAACTTGGTATGTAGACGTATGCATGCACTGAACTGTATCAAGATTTTTAGACAAAAATAGAAAAATCTTCCCATACTTTAAACTGAAACTCATTTTTTTTCTCCAAACCTATACGTGTGTGGTATATATGGATAGGTAACTGAATAGTTTGCGAAATATACAAAGTGGTAAAACTTGTCCTCCGCTGTAACTTTTAAATGAGAGAATGGTAAAAAATGTGATGTACATTACCATACAAACTTCCACCGAAAATTGGTACACAAGTAGTACAAAATAAGTAGTTTTTTGAATACGTCATTAATCGTAAACCGCAATTTAGCTTTAATACAAACTCCTCCAATTTAAATTGTTACCCTGGGTTGACCTGACTATATTGCCACTGGGATTTGTCTAAAGTTAGAAGTACTGAGAACTATTGAGAGCTCAGAATATTAAAGATAATAATTTATTGCATTATTGCTCGGTTCCAATATTTGGAAAACGACCCGTTCTTGTTACGGATGGTAATAAATTTTACGAGGCGTAAGCTAAAAACGACAGACGACTGATGACAACTGATATGGAAAATAAATTTGAAATTAGTATTAACGACTCGTAGAAAAACGGAAAGTCATTTTTGACACATTATTAATCGTAAAATATTGGAACAGGCCATAGGTAAATTACTATTACCCAAACACCTATTAAATCAATGAAACAATAGTCGGCGAATCAGGAACCGCATTAACCATTCGCTAAATTAAGGTGCCTCGGCCAGCAGAGGTCATTGCCAATTGGGATTAATTCACCATTTTTCCGCACTCTAATTTCGCGAATGCCTTTTGAATTTATTGTTTTGACAGTTCAATCAGTTCAATGCTGTTTCAATTAGTGTGCGACCTATATTCATAACGTATTTTTTTGTTACAGGTATGATTCTCTTTCATTAATGGATTGGGTATTGGGTTAATTAAATGGTATGTAATCACTATCACTAACAATTATCTTTTTAAATATGTTCATGTTTGACCTCGCTTATTGGAAGGCAAACTTGAAGTCTAAGATATTAAATATAAATATAAATAAATAAATATTGGACAACATCACATACATTGCTCTGATTCTGTGGTAAGTAGCTTCAGCACTTGTGTTACAGAAATCAGAAGCAACGACGGTACCACAACACCCAGACCCGAGACAATATGGAAAAGGTCGTTTCCCATATTGACCCGACCGGGGATCGAACGCGGAACCTCAGAGATGGCGCTCGCCAAAGTTAGGCCCGCTCGCCTCTCGGCTACGGAGGTCGTCTATTATATATAGGTATATTATACCTTTAAAGAAGATGTCATGGATTTTAGGACATAATTTAAGTTTATTTGGCAAAACAAAACATTTTCAACCTATTTTTTTATTTGTTTCATTAGGCGATTACAGTTGATTAAAGAATAATTTTTTTACTAATGAACTTTGTATAAGTATAAATGAATAAATTCAAGTCGAATGATACATAAAAAAGTTGTCTTAAAAATATCATAAAAAAGGGTAATTACCAGTCATAAGGAGAGGTATGCGTGAATTTCAGAATACTCGTTTCCGTAATCCCAGATGGGTTCATAATAATTAACTTCTATTAAAATACACATTTTCCGAACTACCCTTAATAACTGTTAATGATCCTTCAGTGTTGCCATCAACGCAACAAATAAGTATTTATAAGCCATAAACAGACCATAAAACACAGTATAATTGTAAACAGTATTGTAATTGTAAGTGCACAGTGATTTTTTTGAAAATGTATTTTAAATATTTTATAATAGAATTAATTTTATTCCAAACACATGGTTCAAACACTCATTATAAACTTACTATAGAAAAAAAATGAAATGGATAGTATAAAAGCAAATACAGCATTATAAAGGTATTGCTGTTGCTTCTTGCTTTCTGTTTTTATTCAGGACTGAATATATTTACTATCATAATTATATAAAAATACGTACGTTACATAAATTGACTCATAAGCTAAAGCTCTTGTGATACGGTAGCCAAAATCAAAGTTTAAGGTGTGTTTACGTCCCTGACAAGTAAAAACTTGGTAAAGAACTGACGTCACATTGAATTTTATCGCATTTTGTCTTAATAAATTAACGTTTACATAATAAAAGAAAAATACATACATATATGACTCGAAATTTTGGTAATTTAATTTATGGATTTTGTTTACAATTGTTATTTATTTCAACGTGAACTTGTCGACGCTTGAGACAGATCTAACTCACTGCTATTTAAACCACTGTGGCCATTTCTCTCATCGCTGGTCCGTCATTGAAGGGTTAACGAGTAAAGGGTTAAACGAACCCTGTAACGCGCTCAAGTGGTCTAAGTGACCGAATGGTAAAAAATGTCGCTCATACTTTTAATGGAATGAATCTTTGCGGACCATTTGAGAGGTCGAAAAAAAGATAATATTTAGTATGGCGTCGGTTTTGGGCCACCCGTGTAAGTGCATTTATTGTACGCTTATCACGGTAAACATTTGCAGTTCGATTTGTGTTGTCCATGAAAAAAGAGCGATATAAAATCCAAAGAGTGAACAT
The DNA here is from genome assembly GCA_037074685.1 of Glyphodes pyloalis. NCBI lineage: Eukaryota > Metazoa > Arthropoda > Insecta > Lepidoptera > Crambidae > Glyphodes > Glyphodes pyloalis. The sequence continues at coordinate 9,401,836 of JAYKKO010000020.1, forward strand.
TAGACTGTAAATTTAGAAAAATACCTCTTAGGTGTGGTTTCTCGAAGTGGAATCTTAGGCTAGAACTCTCTTAAGTTATTTAAATGTACAAATAATGTTACTCAGACTCGTAGTAAGTTATAGGATGTTAAAATTGTGTCACTGTCACCAAATGTTAATGTCACTATTTCATCAACTCGACATGTATGACTTGGTCCTGAATCATTTACATCTAGAAGTAATATACAACCTAAGTAGGTTACCTACTTAGTAATAACTATAAACTAGTTACAGAGTGGCAAGAAATCAATAAGTATTCCCAATGTATTAATTGTTATTAAAAAATGTTAAGAAAACACTAATAGGGATAGTACAGGTAAAAAGCAACGGTAGGCCGCTAGTCTTAAACAAAACATGTTAATACTTTTCACTATCAGTTACTACATTAAAATGATCCCATAAAACTCATCTACACGGTACATCATTTCCGTTACAGCCCTACATAATTATAATTACACGCCATTTTGTCTTATCCATAGTCTATAAAGTGTGACTTACGACGCGTCATAAATAGTTTTTTGTCGACACTATCTGTCAAAACGTCACATAAATGTTTACGGTGGTTGATATTGTTAATCATGAGCTGTGAAGGGTTGTATAAAAATAAAAGTGCTTTGAAAAGGTAGGGAGTTTTTTGGGAGCTATTTTTGAGATGATACTTTCGTTATGGTATTTGGACGTGTAAGAGTGATATGTAACCTCTTTGGAGAGGGTGTTTTTTAGAGGGTAGAAACGCATCGTCAGTTCGATGTATTGATTTAATTCATTAGGTACTGGTTGTCCAAGCGAACGTCAAAACTAGGATTGCCGTTTTTTCTTGCAGTTAAAGTACATTGGTTATTAAGATAAGAACAAAAAAATCGTCGTAGCAAAATAAAGTACAGTTATTTCTTCTTTATTATTATGTTAAAAACCATTTTTTTTTTCTTTTTGCAATTTGTATAAAATAAGATTTTGTGTAAAAAATATTAACTTTTAATTGCACATTCAAATTTCCACTTCACATTTCCGATTTATCTTTTATAGACAACTCTAAACCTGGCTTATTCTTTACACTATTCGACAATGCACCTATTTTAAATGCATATTTTAAAGCAACACGCGTCGTGAACTTTTAAATGCGTTATTTAAATAATAATGGCGCACAAATCTTGTCGCATCATGCGTCAATTCGACACACATTCTTTGCTTATGAGTCAGACTTAGGCTCGATGAAATGCGAGAGTCAAGTGTAAGTCGATCAAGGAGAAAGGTTCCTTTTAAACTCCATTAAACAGCGGTACTAGCTAAACCGAGTGGTATTTTGACCACCTCAATAGCTGAGAGGCGAGCGGGTCGGACTTGACGTCGTGGCGCCATATCTGAGGTCCCGGCTTCGATTCCCGGTCGGGTCAATATGGAAAATGAAATTTTCTATATTGTTTTTTCGGATTTCTGTAATAAAAGTACTCACCGTAGAATCAGAGCAATACATCTGATGTTGTCAAATATTTATTTATTTTCTTTTAAACAAAAATTAAGATTCTCAAAAAGTCATATTAACATTAAAAATAACGATAAATAAACCATTTCAAGGTTAAATTTCAATACTAATATTTATTTTGGCTTTTTCTGTAGTTTTAGTGTTTTTTTTTGACAATTTCTACAGTGCTGTAGCACTGTAATAGCATCGCACTAGCGAACTCTAAATATGCTTAAAGAAACAATAATATTCATATGAGTATATTTTATAAATATAATTCTGCCTTTCTTCTTTGGCACTCTTTTTTGGCACTATGTGTCAAAAACTGTATCTAAATCTTTTGCATAGGTACAAAGAAAGATCTAAAGATCTAAACAAACGTAGAGGTAGAGAGACAGCGGAGGAGACTATGTTCGGCGGAGTGAAGCCCAGAGTTTGAAATGCCTAACGTCAAAAAATGAACCTTTTGTATTTTAAATAAACTAGCGACTATCCTCTTTGTACGGGTGCATTGTAGATAACGAACACATTCGTTTAGTATTTTTTATATGCATTGGTTTATGCATCCTTTATATAACGTCTCGTAACCCAAAAAACCGCATAAAAATCGGTAAAAGTAGAGTATATCCAAGTTTCTAAGTTAGGACGTTAGTATAAGCGGAATATTTAGTAAACTCACACATAAAAGTTATTAAAACTTATGTTGTTTTATAGTAACACACAAACAAAAAAACAATCTTATCTTTCTCAAGCGATCAAAATGTCAGAACATTACGAAGACTTGACACGTTATTAAAATAAATACATTTTTAATACGACCATTGTGTGACAAGTGATTTAGCTAGAACAAATTGCTTTGGACCTAATGACGTCTCATTTTATTTTATTATGTTAGGTAGACGCCGTATTTTTTTTATATTGCACTTCAAGATTGCCCTCATAACACTTGATATTAAGTGGCAATGAGGTCCCAGCCTAAGGGCGACAAGTACAGCATAACAATAGGTGTTACTGGACTTGTCGCTTGACCCTTGCTACTAATGTAGCACGCCCCCCCTCCCATCCCCGGAAACCTTTCTTACACGCAGGAACACAACAACACCGAAGTGATTGTTTTTTGGCTGCTCCAGTTCAAGAAATAAATCGCTATCCTTTTTATTCAACCGACTACGAGTTGTTAATATCGTTCCATAATTTTCTTTTCATACTAGCTGTCATCAGTCGTCCGTCAGTCTATTTTAGCTTTCTCCTAGAACTAGAACGAATCGTTTTTCAAATTTTGGACCCTGGCATAAGTCTCGGTAAATCGGTTACTTTCTTTTCACCCCTAGTGGAAGTATACACCATGACTAATTCATGTATTTTGCGCTAATACAATGGGTCAGCACTGTTGCAACGGATCTCTAAAACTTCAACCCCACGGGAAGATCGGAAGTTATTTTTGGGGCTGTTATTCTTGCTATGGGGTGGCAAATAATGCGACTTGTTATCACAGGGGTTGTTAGTTTCTTTTATATAGTATTTCTGTGGCGACGGCGTTTATCGAGATTCGGTCTTATAGTTTGTCTCTCGACTTATACGACTAATCATTGAAAACAGCCAAAGTTTTATAGTTAAACTAGCTCTGTCCCGCGACTTCCCCGCGTTATTTCAGGGTAAAAAATATCAAATTTGTTTTTCTAGTATGTCTTTCTTCCTATCAAATTTCACCCAAATACATTCAGTAGTTTTTAAGTAAGTGTAACAAACGTACCTTAAACATTTTAAATAATTTAACGGATCAAAACGCGACACCATGACTCTGACTCTTCCTGAGTCAGTTCGTGACCACGGTTGCACCAAACCGAAACGTCGGGCAGTAAGTAGTTCGTATTAACTACTAAATACAAATGGTGTCGCGTTTTGACCCGTTAAATTATTTAAATGTTTAAAATGAAACGCGAAAGTCTTAAAGTAAAACGTACCTTACTTTACAATATATATGTAGTGTAATGGGAAATGAAAGAAGCAAAATAGGAATAATCCAAATATATTTAGCCAAATAAAATTAAATATCTCCTTACACACGTCGTCTTCCGTCGTTCATCGTTCAAATCTAACTGACATTCTCACCATTCGGATATTCATACGTACAGGCATCGCACATGCTCAACGTTCGGATACATCCGCTATCCCACATATATAATGACTAGCTGTGCCCGCGACTTTGTTCGCGTGGACTAGTTACATCCTTTCATGGTCGGTTTTACCCCTTTCTCCCCTAATATTCGAAACAAAAAGTAGTTTATATTTTAATCCAAGTTTCGAGCTATATTTGGGCCAAATATCATATCTCTAACTTCAAAAACAAACATTTTCCCATATAAACTTCCAAAGGTGGTATTACCCCCCTCCCCCCCTTATTTTCAATAAAAAGTAGCCTATGTCCGTTCTTGAGATTCAACGTATACCTATACCAAATTTCATCAAAATCGGTTGAGAGGTTTAAGCAGGAAAGCGTAACAGACACACAGACAGACAGACAGACAGACAGACAGAGTTACTTTCGCATTTATAATATTAGTAGGGATGCTTCTGTTACATACCTACTCGGCTACGCACTAGCGTCTTTTTTATAAAAACTATTTGTTCTAGAAAGTCTTCTAGAAAAACAAATGGAAGTTTCTTCCAGACAACTGCGCCCAAAATATCAAAATTTAATGTATCAGCCCCCTTGCCATGCTTACATATATAAACATTTATTTTGTTGCTTTTGGAGTGGAAACTCTAGGTCCGTGGGGTCCTAACGCATTGTCTTTTTTTAAAGATATTTCAAAAAGACTTATCAACGTTACAGGAGACCCAAAGGCTGGCTGCTACCTCGCCCAGCGTCTTTCAATCGCTATTCAGCGAGGTAATGCAGCCAGCATTTTGGGTACCTTACCACAGGGACCATCTTTGTTTATTTAAAATATTGATTTTTTTTTTTTAATTAATTTTAGTTTGAATTTTTTATAAGCTAGTGTTATCATAAGTTTATTTGTTTTGTTTATGTACCTAAATAAATATTAATTGTATGAATAATCATAAAAAAACAAAATGTATATAACATTTGGATTGGACACATTGAGATTGACATCTCCATCTTTAATAAACTACCTGAGTCGATTAAATTATTATATTGTAAGGTTTTAACAAAAGCGTTAACGTCGTGGCTCTATCAAAAATGCTATTATAGTGTCAACGAATTTATAAATTGTTAAATTTAAATATGTACTTAAGATGATTTTTATATGACACTATTGTTTGCACGCCTGCTTGCAGGTCAAACACAATTCAAGATACCACTTTGTAACATCTTCATGTATCACACTGTATTTTATGCAAATAAATAAATGTTGTTCTATTTTGTTATTCTGTTAGGCATATTTCATAAAAAATTCTACAACTTTTTTATTTTTATATAAGACTTCAAGATTAACCTGATCCCACCTGATGTTAAGTGGTAATGAGGTCCTAGCATAAGAGCGACAAGTACAGGATAATAAATCTATTACTGGACTTGTCGCCCTAATCTTGAAGGCTTGACCCCTGCTACTAATGAAGCACCCCCCAAGAGCTCTGGAAACCTTACTCACACGCAGGAACACAATAACACATAAGAGATTGTTATTTGGCTGCGGTCTTCTGTAAGGTGGAGGTATTTCACCAGTCGGGCTGCTCCAGTTCGAGCGATAAAACGCTATGCCCTACCTCTCTTAAACTTTCCCTAAACATCCAAAATGATATCAAATCCAATTTGCTTATTATTTTTAACGTATGAAAATGTTCATTATTACCAAGTCGGACGCAAAATACAGTAAGAACTTTTGCTTTGCTTTAAATTTATATTTTTTCTCACACTTAGGCACTTAGGCATTATGGCCCAAATATAGACTAATCTTATTAACAGGAAAGATTTGTACTATTAGTAACTTCTGAATCGATTTCAAAAACTCTTACACCACTGGAATGCTTCACTATTCCTTAGTAATATGATATACTTTTCAACAAAAAATGTACATGCAGACAAAGACACAGGCTAGTTAGCCTAGCGATACTTTTATAGATAACTACCTGTGCCCGCGACTTCGTTCGCGTGGACTACATCCTTTCATGGTCAGTTTTACCCCTTTCTCCCCTAATATTCGAAACAAAAAGTAGTCTATATTTTAATCCAAGTTTCGAGCTATATTTGTGCCAAATTTCATATCTCTAACTTCAAAAATAAACATTTTTCCATATAAACTTGCAAAGGTGGTATTACCCCCATCCCCACCTTATTTTCAAATAAAAAGTAGCCTATGTCCGTTCTTGAGACTCAACGTATACCTATACCAAATTTCATCAAAATCCGTTCAGCCGTTTAGGCGTGAATGAGTAACAGACGGACAGACAGACAGACAGAGTTACTTTCGCATTTATAATATTAGTATGGATGCTTATAAGTTACAATACAAAGTCATCTTATAGGCAGCAGAATAGCAATAAAGACACTATCCCCTTCGTCTCAGATTTCTCTATATTTATCTTTTTTCTCCGCTCTCACTACCCTTCATAAGTGTGTGTGAGCTAGATAGCAGATTAGAGGTAAAATGATTTCACAAAGTAATAAATGACAGTATGACAATTGTCAATAAAGTCTTCATTTGAAATTAAAAGGACTTGTTATAGCTTCATCGTACAAAGTATTGTTTTTAATAAGGTGAATATGTATTGTTTCATGAACGGCCTACAGCACGGCAAGCTGTTCGATATTACTTCTTATGCGCATGGCAAAAGGACGATGCAATGTCCAAAGAAAAAAAAACAATCACATTAAACTTATTAATGTGACAAGGTACTAAAGTGCAAAGAACTTACGATCCGGGCTGTTCATTTGTGTGATATGACTATCATTTATTTAACATGTACGAAATGAGATTTCTATAAAGAAATGCGCATTATTTTATTATGTATCTACTTGGTATTCAAAAAAATATTTGAAGTTACCAAAGATTTATTAATTTGTTTTTATTTATTTGCTGGGTATTTCTGGCATCAGCAGCTATTTGTTTACCTAATCTTTATATTATGTATTTTTGTCACTGTCGCTGCGTGCAGCACTACTCACCACTCGAAAAGCATAACGGAAGACCAGCGCTGGGGTGTCACTACGATACCTCGACAAAAGCTGAGTATTTGCCTTTTTAGTGCCATAATTTTATTTTTAAGTTGCTGTTTTATAAAAGTTTATAAATATCATGTTACTAAATGAATATTTATTTCTTACTACTTCTTTTTAAAAATTTGGTTCGTAAAATGGTAAACATTAATCTCAAACTATGCATTTTGTATTATATTATCTAGCCTTTACCTTTATTATACTTCACTGTTATAATCTACACTGTGACTTTGCTATGTTTGTTCGAGATTGTGTCTGTTTGTCCTGGGCTTCTAAGAAAGCTTACGCGGATTCAGCTTGACTGTCTGTTTGCCCGTTATCAACTCAACCTTGAATCAGATTGTTGGCCGCACCAAGTAATACTCACGTTACATACTGGTTTTGTTATTAAATATTTTAAATCAGTTAACCCTTTTTTTTTTCTATTGCACTTCAAGATTGACTTCATCCCACCTGGTGTTAAGTAGTAATGAGGTCCTAGCTTAATGGCGACAAATACAGCATAATAAAGCTTACCTTCAAGGCTTGACCCCTTCTACCAATGTAGCACCCCCAGGAGCTCTTAAAACCTTACTCACACGCAGGAACACAACAATACAGAAGTGATTGTTATTTGGCTGCGGTCTTCTGTAAGGTGGAGGCATTTCACCAGTCGGGCTGCTGCAGTTTGAGCGATAAATAGCTATGCCCTATACGCTTTATCATCTGAAGATGAGGAACCCCTATCCCTCCAATGTTAGAAATATTATTTGATATAAAATTATTTTGTTATTTATCATAAATTCAAATTTTGTCGACTCTTGTCAACTAGCCCAAATATTTATCGAATAATTCCGATATAGAAGCACACCAATAAAATGCAACATACAATTTTATTAAAATTAGACGGTGTATTTTTGGTTAGTTAAACTGATAATTTGTTTGTAAATAGAAAAATATTACAAGGAATTAAATTAACTTTATAAAACTGTAAGAATATTATTAAAAAGTAATAATAAGTGCTGCAAAGAGGACATTATTCAGATTTAATTTTTACATTAGATTTAAAACAAACAAAATTAAGAATAATGTGTATGTTTTTCTAGTGGAATGATAATTCTTTTATAAATCAACAAAAATTGAATAACTTTGGTTTTGTATTTATTGGGCTATCGTTCATTAAAGTGAAGTCATATTTTCGGCCAGCTCAAAAAGTCACCCGTATTGTGAGGTGACGTTAGTTTCCAGCGCCACGTACAGCAAAGGTTAACGATTTTAGTACTAACAATTATTTCACTAATATTCAACGCAAAATAGCCAAGAAAATGCTTCAGCAGTTATCACAAAGCAGCCGTTATACACTGTACTTTATTGGTAGGTGTCAAAACAAGCCAAACCCGCATGATCTGATGATAAAAACGAGTTTAACATACTAAATTAGTATAAATGTATACTCCTGGTCTTAATAACCATCTCTGTCTAAATTGGTTGGTGTGAAAGGGAAGGAATTATGGTAAATTTACGACTGTTCCGTGGGAAAGTATGCAGTCAAATGTTATTGCTTGGTTTGTTATTGTTGAAAGCGTTTTGTTTAGAGTTGTGTTGGGGTGTGATGGTGGGCTAATATCTGGATGACATCTTTATTGGGTGACGGTAATTGTACCTACTTAATACCGTAAATGTTGGTGTTTATTTTTGGGACTGTAATGTCACGTGCCAAAAGACTAGATTACATACAAAAAAGAACCAAACATTAAAAAAAAATATTATATCTTTGTTTATTTAAAATATTTATTTTTTATTTATTTTAGTTTAAATATTTTGTAAGTTAGTGTTATCTTATGTTTATTTGTTTTGTTTATGTAATAAATTTATTACTTGTCTATATTTAAAAAAATAATTAATAAAAGCTCTATTTAAGGACGGTATAGAGTTTACAGTTCTTTCCATTGTTCATAATTTTTTGTCGTCTCATGCGAAAAATTTGACGTATTGCGTATCTAGCATACGCAATACGTCAAATTAATATTATACTATTTATACCAAAATAGGATACCATTTATACCAAAATAATGCAGGTGACATCGCGGACATCAGCTAAACTAAAACGGTAAAGAACTAAAAAGTTTCCGCTTAGGTTATATTATTTTACTTGAGCCAGATTACGTTGACTTGTACTGCATTAATAATAATAATATTCTCCCTTGTACAAGATACACATGGTGGTGGATGGTGCCTAAACTAGGTAAACCCTGTGTCTTTGGTCGCCAGGTCTCATCCCTGCCGCTACGGCACAAAAACATTTATTTTATGATCAGAATTACAATAAAATAAAATAAATAAATAAATGCGCCAGACAATCACACTAATCACCTGGTCTCAAACTAAGGTTTTCCCTTGTACTATGAGTACCAGACGACGGATTCTAACTGGGGGCGTCATCCCAGCACACCCAGACCCAAGTCAATTGAGAAAAGTTCGTTTTCCAAATTGACCTAACCGGGAATCGAACCCGGGACCTTACGCGCTTTGGGCGCCTACCTTAGCCACTGCGCCACCGAGGTCGTCAAATGTTATAATAATTTGAATATCTATTTGTGATGTATTGAGTACGTGTGTAGGTATGATTATGGCTGTAGGTATATTGTGTATTAAAATACGCAATTATCTTATTTCTAAAATAAACTAACCAAATCTCTTTTCCATAGTTGGCGATATCTTTATTGAAATGAATAATTCATTGTTTCACAGTCTCTCTCGGCTAATTTTTATCGGATCCCACCCCCGTTCTGCAGGGGTAGCAAATTGGCGCAAGGGGCTATCTCAATTTATTACATCGAATGAACATAGTGAATTGATCCAATATTGATTAGATTTGAATTAGGGGTGGTTTTATAGACTGGAACGTTTTAATAATATAGGGAAAGAACTAACCTCATAAAAAATCTAAGTAGGATCGATTTTCTAGTTATTTTACGAGGGACCCAAAAGCTGGCTGCTACCTCGCCCAGCTCCTTTCAAACGCCATTCAGCGAGGTAATGCAGCCAGCATTTTGGGTACCTTACCACAGGCACCATCTTTGTTTATTTAAAATATTTATCATACTTTTTTATTATTTTTTTCAATCTAACAAGTTAATAATAGCTTATGTTATTTTGTTTGCAACAGCTTTGTGCAATAAAGTTTTTAGTAGGACAATTGTATCTGTTGTCACATAAATTACTTTGGTTTCGCGTTATTTCATGTTCGATACCTAATATTCGGATTTAACTACGAGTCGTTATCATCAGTTATGTAATAATGTATTCCAAAACTTTCTCTATTAAGGATGGGTTTGAAGGCTGCATTGTACAAGTTAAGTACTTGTGAATTGTCACTTAGCTCACTGAACAAAGGAACTATGACTAAATGGGTAATAATATGCTTTCTGTCATAGCTAAATGACTTGTTGCGTGGATGACAAGTTGAAAATGTGTGAAACTGTCGAGTTATTTTTCATAGAAACGTTTTACTGCATTTCGAAGTATATATTCATTAGAGTCTTTTATCTGTTGTCTGGTAATTGTTTTATGTTAAATGCATCCTTACCTAACCAAAGAGGTTTAAAACATCAATACTAAAATTATAAATGGGAAAGTGTATCAGTGTGTCTGTTTATTTGCCCGTTTTAGGGCAAAACGGAGCAACGAATTCAATTTTTTTTAAATCAAGATACAATGGAATGCTATGCGGATGGAATGGAAAGGAGAGTGGAATAGGCTAATTTTGTGTCTTCCTAACCCTCCAAATATCCTAAAATGCGGGGAGGGGTCAACTTTCCTATAGTGCAGGGTACAGTTTTGTTCTAGAGCGATGCATTAAATATTGTTTGATAGAAATCAATTCAATCCAATATCTTTATTGCATTTTACATTTAGTAAGTTGACGTATTATTTTAAGATTAAAGTACATGTCAAGCACTGTAGAGGGCGTTGCAATGATTCTTTATAATGTACCTAATTAAAAAAATTATGAGAAGTTAAAAGTAAATTACAAATAGTATAAACAAATGAACATATGAAAGTTCAAGCAAGAAAAGTTGTAAAATCTTTAACAACTTTTGATCGTCGTACCTTCTTACGTAGGTATTTTTATCAATTCTCTTCACTTTGGAATGTTCTCAACGCAACTAAACAGAAGTTAAAATAACAACGCTCAGGTAATATTCATTTGGAGTTACTCGAGTCAGATGACATTGACATGTTTGAAAGTTTAGAACTACGAAGAATATGAACTTAGGTACAGTGCCCCTGCCTTTTGGTACTCATATTACATGTAACCAATGAGTAACCTTAGTTTGAGACCAATTAATGGATTTAGTTATTATCTGGTGTGGTATGGTGGTGGGGAAGAATATGTAAAAAATGTGACTAAAATGGGAATATCACACGCGCGAAGCCTCCGTCAGTCGCTCGTAAACTATGTATTGTAAATTTTTCAATAGTCTTTGGGCAAAATACTCATATTCACTAAGTGTATTAGTCTTTCAAATGTTTAAATATTAGACATCACATCACTTACATTGCTCTAACGCTGTGGTAAGTAGCTAAGGCATATGTGTTAGTAAAATAAAAAATAGTGACGGTCCTACATACTTGGGACCTCAGAGATATTTAATTATGACGATGAAGTCCGGCTAGGCTTTCGGAGGTCCTCTAAAATGTATATTTAAAGAAAATAATGTGTATGAGTATTTTGTTTGATCAAAACCAGTTTCTGTACTATTCATAATCATTTTTTATTTTCCAATTAAAAGACAAGTAAGAGAGGTAGGGCATAGCGATTAATCGCTCGAACTGGAGCAGCCCGACTGGTGAAATACCTCCACCTTACCGAGTACCGCAGCCAAATAACAATCACTTCGGTGTTGTTGTGTTCCTGCATGTGAGTAAGGTTTCCAGAGCTCTTGGGGGGTGCTACATTAGTAGCAGGGGTTAAGCCTTCAAGGTAAGGGCGACTAGTCCAGTAACAGTTATATTGTCTTGTACTTGTCGCCCTTAAGCTAGGATTTCATTACCACTTAACATCAGTTGGGATGAGGTCAATCTTGGAGTGTAATATAAAAATAAAAGACAAAACCTCTCATTTGATTTATTTGTAACTAGGTGACCCGGCGAACTTTTTTCCGCCTTAGAGGCAATAAATGACTGTAAAAAAAGCAAAAAGAAATTAATCAAAAAGTATTCTATGTCCTTCTCCTGGTTCTAAACTACCTCCCCACCAATTTTCAGCCAAATCTATTCAGCCGTTCTTGAGTTATAAATAGTGTAACTAACACGACTTTCTTTTATATATATAGATCAATAGCAGCTACTTTGTCCAACAAACTGCAGCGATAAGACGCTTGCAGGCTTAAGAACCAAATGTCTTCCCTCTAAGACGCAGGCAATCATTAAATAAATGTCAAATATCTTGCACTTAAGCCATCGAGGGACCAACTACTTATCCCACTTCACAGTTTTCGTGTCCAATGCACTCGAAACCATCTTGACCTCAAGTAAATCAACTCGCCTCAATGAATTGCGGCTTCTAACGGCTTGACACCTTTTATTTATATTCATGACTGGCCTAGGTATGACGGAATGGGAGACAGTGAGGCATTTGTCGATCTAGCAGTTTTTAAGATATAAAAAAGTATAGATTAGTCAGGCTGTATAGTTAGTTAGGCTGTATATCAAGAACGGTCATAGCTAGACAGTTGAAATGTGTTTATATTGTAATTTCAAAGTGTCTCAATTATATAGCGTTATTATATACCTAAATACATTAGCACGATGGCCTCCATAGCCGAGAGGCGAGCGGGCCGAATTTGACGTCGCGCCATCTCAGAGGTCCCGGTTTCGATCCCCGGTCGGGTCAATATGGAAAACGATTTTTTCTATATTGTCTCAGGTCTTAGTATTGTGGTACCGTCGTTGTATCTGATTTCTGTATCACAAGTGCTTAAGCTACTTACCACAGTATCAGAGCAATGTATGTGATGTTGTACAATATTTATTTATTTATAACATAGGCAGTCATCAATACTATTGGATGATATGTTCCAACTCAAATGACCTTACTGGTTTCCCTGTACTGTGTCGTAACGGTGTCCACGGATTACAATGCACTAATCGTTTATTTGGGTACGCGATCGTGTTCGGAAGCAGGGCCTGCCGGAATGCAGCAAAAATGTCGATTCCTCACGACAAATAGATTGGTGACCGAATTTCGGGGAGCTACGTTTTGTTCGTGATTTGTTTACTAGTATTAGAAATGCCTGGATTGAGGTACATGTTAATTGTACTGATGAACAGATTTGGAAATACCAGATCAGTAACTAAATGGTGGCGCCGCTGAAAAATTAGTAACTAAAAAGTCACAGATGCAATGTCAATGATGTAAAAATATTTTTTTTGTCTCTCCTGTAACTAGTATAATGAATTATGTATCGTACATATAAATGTTTCTCTTGAGTAACTCTATCTATTAAAAGAAATCGCATTTAAGTTCGTTGCGTGCTTTTAAAGATTCAAGCATAAATAAGAACAGTAGGAGGCGACTTTGTTTTAAGGTATGTGGTGTATTTTTTTAAAGAAATATAAAAAAAAAATGTCCCCTATTCTGTGGTATTCGAACTCACGGCCTTCACGTACGCGCGCGTTACTCTTCCAACTGAGCTAACCGCAAGTTACCAAAGGCGATTAATTTTTCTGTTGTATTAAGCTGTTAGCATTCGGGTTCGAAACCTACACCGCAAGGAAGTTTTTCTGTTTCTTCAAAATATCTGAAGTATGCCAGTGTAAAAATACATAAATTAGACAAAATGGTGGAATATTGTCAGCAGTAGATAGATAGATAGATAGATATACCTTATAGCACAAACACTTTACAGAAATAGGTTTTACAGATTGATTATAGTACAATTTAGGCGGTCTTAAGCATTTGTAATTAAAATTCACAAATAAATATGTTTTAATATTTTTGCAATAAGTAGGTATGGAAGTCTAAACATCGGCAGAACACTTACCAAAGGCAAAGAGGTTAATATAACAAATTCATCGTCGACGAACACTTGCGGTTAGCTCAGTTGGAAGAACACGCTCTATACTTGAAGTTCATGGGTCCCAAGAAGAGATGATATTATTCTGTTTCTTAAAAAAAATAATCAACATATTTACCCCAAAAACAGAAACATCTATCAGGCACCTTTCTCCCATACAATCGGGTGAACAGTTCCCACAACTCCATGAGTCACCGCAGTTCCCAGCTATCAGACTAATTGGCACCAAGTAGCACCATGGTGTGACCATTACCGTTAATTGTCAATGGGCCACTTGTAGCCGAAAATGTGACGTCACAGGGCTTGGCCAAGGTCAGGTGGCGGAGATAAATTGTGAAGTGATCAATCATTTCGTTTAAATAGGCTTTAGGTATTAATGTGGTTTTGTATGGTAAGTGATGTTATAGACAGCATCAATGTATTAGCTAGATGACTATTTTTTTAAAGATCAGAAATGTTATTGAAAATGTTTTTCTTTTGTTTTGTATGTAACAATTAGTATGTGTTTTACTTATGAATAATAACGTCTTCAGTACTATATTTTGCTTAAAAACGAACTAACGCATAAACTGTGGTACCTACCTATGTACCAGTTTTTTTGTCGTTTATAAATATGAAGTGAGTATGATAAATCATATATCTATAGAATTGGTCCAACATCCGTATTGAGAAGGATGTAAGTCCCTACTTAATTCTATGTTCATTAAAAATGCACTCTTTTAATCAATTATTTATCTTTTTACAGGTAAATAGCAACGTAAAGTCTTTGGAAGGCCTGCATTTTGGTAAGATTTACGTTAAGGCTACCCTCAAATATGATGAAGTATAGGAACGGCAACTCTGCGACCTGACTACCACAACCAAACAGTTAACTGTAGTGCCATATTTATGAGTGGTACTGAAAATCTGTGTGGAGACCTCTTAGTACTTGATGCGAGCCTAGTACAAACGCGTCATTACAAAGGGGTGTATCGTCAGAACATTTGATTTTAGTGGTTTATCAGACAGTGCTTTTAAAAATATTTGCCGTAATAGAGCCTCCTAGCTTTTTATGCGGTCCTGGTACCTAGCAAGTATGTAAGATCTAGACATCAGGATATGTCTGGTCTTTAATGAACAGAGAATTTTCTGGAAAATGATCTCTAAGCTATTTATGCGGCTTTGGTACTTGCGGTCTTCTGTAAGGTGGAGGTTTTTCACCAGTCGGGCTGCCCCAGTTCGAGCGATAAATCGCTATGCCCTACCTCACTTAATCTATTATAAAAATGAATCGCAAAATGTGTTGGTAAGCGCATAACTCGACAACGCTTGCATCAATTTTGAAAATTTTTTTTGATACAATAGTAACCACATACATTACACCATAGTATCTTGAAGTAATGGATTCAATACCATCTTCAATTGAAATAAAGCAAATACCGAAATGAAAATAAAACTCTCCAAATTCGTATTTATGTACGAGAATGACAGAGCATTACTTTGATTGCTTCATTAAGCTGGTGAAATGGTCAGGGTCTGTATGATGGAGTAGCTCTTATTTGCCAAACAGCAGTCCCTTTCGCTTGAGTAATAAGGATCAATTTTGGAAAATTTATTCTGATACGGAATTTGTAACTTCTGGACACCCCTAGTACATTACGTTAAAACATTGAACTGATTTTCTACCTTATTAAGTCAGAAATAAAGTTGGAAGTCGCCTAATGGGAGAATGGGATTAGTTTTAGGTACGTAGGGTGCAAAATTGTTTAGCTAGTTGTGAACTTAATGCACGGATATGGCAATTTGCGCCACGCGACCATTGAAAGAAATAGGGTATATTTTCGTATTTCGATGCGTTTACAAATATTTGTAAATCCATCCAGTATTATTGCATGCGGGTTGATATTATTTTCAAACAGAAACAGTCAAAAGCAAATCTCGGTAAAACCTTGCACTTAAATATTAGTTTTAATGCCGGCAACATAAGGGTATTAAGTCTAAAGTGAAGCCGGAGGTGATTTTGAATGTACTTAAATTGTTTTGATAACGATTTTATTGATTTTATAAGCAAATTAGACTGAAATCGTAATTGGTACTGGGGAGATTACCCATAAAATTTATATTCCGGAGTTGTGTGTGTAAATTTTGGGGATGCAAAAATTATTTGTTTTTGTAATGTAACACTGTGAGGTTTTTCGACGTTTTAAATTAACCCTCTATATCTTGAACTATGATAATATAATATAATTATTACAAATGTATTTTATAGACCTCTTTATCTTTGCTATGTTGCATCCGATAAGATCAAACGTCATGATCTGTCGCAATTTGTAAATAGTTAGTATTTACATTTAAATGATAATTAAGTCTTGAAAACATGTTTGCTTAGGTTTCTAGGTGATTAGTTCGAGATAATCATAATCACGAATAAATTCATTTATTAATGTAGATTACAAGTAACACTTATGCATTATTATCTTACATATATAAAATTTAATCGCTGTTCGTTAGTCTCGCTAAAACTCGAGAACGGGTCGACTGATTTGGCTAATCTTGGTCTTGAAATAATTGTGGAGGTCCAGGGAAGGTTTAAAAGGTTAGAAATTAAAAAAATAGGCGTTACGAAGTTCGCCGGGACAGCTAGTAATGAATAAATGTATTGAGTAAAAATTGTATACAACCAAATTTGAAGTTTTGGAACCTGAAACTACCAAAAAAAAATGAAGTGGGAAAACCAGTACATACTCAAATCATAGTTTTTCTGCTTTATTTTTTTTGAGCTTAGGCCTAAAATGCGAGCGAGCAGACAATGTCATTCATATTTTTTTCAGTTTCGTTTTTATTTACCCCATCCATTTGTTAACTGTTACCCTTGGGTAAATTAACACTAACTAAACACATGCAACTTCGTAGTTTACGGGTAAATATGAAGCAAAAGTATAAAGTCAAAGTCAAATATTTCTTTATTCCTTAATAAACCTTTTATACACTAACTTGTTTTGTTTAATTTTATGAAGCAAAATAGTTTGTTTGTTCGTTCGAACACGCTCATCTCAGGACCTACTTATTTGAATTGTTTTTTTTTGCATTGGATAGTTAATCTATTGAGGAAGGCTTTTTTAAGGCTTTATAGAGCGAAGAATCACTGAAAAATGTGAAAAAAAACGGAGATAGACCGCGTGTGCTGCTAGTAGGCAAATAATATTAAGAAACAATTTTGACAAGGTTTTTGATTGGCTTTTTACATATAGAGGTTTCCTATGTATACAGGTTTGATGACCTCCGTACCCGAGAGGCGAGTGGGCCGGACTTTGGCGTCGCGCCATCTCCGAGGTTCCGGGTTCGATCCCCGGGTCGGGTCCATATGGGAAGCGAACTTTTATATACCTATTGTCTCGGGTCCGAGTAGTTGTGGTACCGTCGTTGTTTCTGTAATACAAGCGCTTAAGCTACTTACCGCAGAATCAGGGCAATGTATGTGATGTTGTCCAATATTTATTTATATATTAACAAAGTTATTCTTATATATTTAATTGTTATCATCACGAAACCAATCTAAACCTGAAGTCATCCAGCTTGAATCTTCGAGCTACCTACGTAAGTGCTCAGTTAATTCCGCCCATGTAAAGTCAGAGTTCATCAAGCCTATTAAGT
Organism: Glyphodes pyloalis; assembly: GCA_037074685.1. Lineage (NCBI taxonomy): Eukaryota > Metazoa > Arthropoda > Insecta > Lepidoptera > Crambidae > Glyphodes > Glyphodes pyloalis. The sequence goes on from JAYKKO010000020.1 coordinate 9,419,213, forward strand.
TCACAATATGTGCATAGGCTGTTTGCATACAACATACAACTTGTATGGAACGCGGAAGATGTTCAATGGCCAGTATCGGCTCATTTGCCGTTTGTATTCCAATACGGCCTTATTAGGCTGCTGAACATTTACAATCGTGTTCAGAAGTCATGTTTGAGCTTTAGAAGGCATATTAGGAGCTCATTATTATTTAAATACGGCTTCTGAGGGTATTTGTTTTAGATTTACTAATAATTCAAGAGTAAATGTTTGGTTGTGTAGATGTGAAGATATTTCAATGTCAGAATTAGGCCACGATGACGCATGTAAGTCCTACAGTTAATTGAATTTAATTTACAAATACTTTTTTTTTAATAATTGATTTTTAATTTTAATTTTACAATTGACCAACTAACTGTGTGTCTTAGTGCAAAATAAGTAATAAGTTTAGCTTTCATTTGTAAAAAATCTACTGAGTTTCTTGCCGGTATCTCCTCTGTAGTTATAGGTTCCGAACCGGAGGTAGCTTCATTTGCTTTATATAGAGACTATTCATAAGTATTACTAATGTAATCTTTATGAATAATAAAGATTGACTTTGACTTTGACTTGTTTCTCAGAGACGCAAATAATATTGAATCCGATTGAAGTAAACTCCCACACTACAGGGCGGCACATGTATGATTAATAATCACGTCGTATTATATATGTCGCAGGCATTTTGAGTAAATCCACCTTTAACATACGGCTTCGTCAGTTTAAAAACAAGTGCTGGTTTGTAAAATGCCGAAGACAAAATGTCATTATGTATATTGCCGCGGTAAATTCAGTACATTAGCGACATATTGGTACACTAAATAATCTAAAACTATTTAAATGTGATGTTGTCTAATAATATTTCATTTATATATTTTTTAATTATTTGCAATTAATTTAATGCTCTTAGCTGGCAGCCAGACTTAATCCGCTTGCATATCATGTTAATATATTAGAAACTATATTTTGGTGCAAAATTATATGTTTTTGAAAAAACTCCTAAATTTCAAGCCGGTATCTTCTCGTTAGTAATAGATTCCTAACTGGAGGTAGCATCATGTAGAGACCACTAATAAGTGTTACTGATGTTTTCTACATATGTGAATAATTAAAACAAGATTATGACTTTGAAAAAGGTTTGATGATCATCATGGAATTCATTACTACTTAGATGTCTTAATTTTTTTGCCCAGGTATCGAACCTATCATAATAGATAAACTCTGGCCAGAAGCATAAACTTCAACTTTCCAGACCATAAAGGATCATAAATAACTTATAATAAAATCGATTAAATCGTTGATCTAAAACAATTCTCGGAACATCAATATACGATCTAATTCGACGATCGATCGATCAATGGCTGACCTTGATCCGAGTCAATAGTGAAGAGAAAAAGAATTGTAACAGTGGATGGTTCGTTAACCCATAGCTTGGAGCGAGGTGTAGTCTACCCAGCACGTTGTATGATAAGATACCGCACATCAGCGTAAACACTTGTATTTCAACTTCAATTATTTTATAAATTACATAAGATACCAATACCAACCTTGTTTGACTGTACGTTGTAATCACTATTACTTACTGGTGACTAAATGAATTGCAAAATGTGTTGGTAAGCACTTATCTCGACAACCAATTTTGTCAATTTTTTTTTTAATGTTCGTTGAAGTCCAAGGATGGTTTTTACGGCGAGATAAATTCGAATAATTCGGGAAAACTCTGAAGACAGCTCTTTTCTTTTTCCAGTATAAAGTCAAAATACTTTACTTAATTTTATATTTGATAAGCATGTTTATTTGTACATATATATATATATAAATATATATTATGTTATATATCTATGAGTTTATGTATGTTTATAATGCTATACTATGAATATAATTCAAGAAATAAAACTTTATTAATGTTGCACGGCCGTACCCATTTCTTGCCATCTACTATTTCCTCTACCTTAAGGTTGTCTGGAAGAGATCGCTTTCTAGCGATAAGACCGCCTAAATTGTACTATAATCAATCTGTAAAACCTATTTCTGTAAAGTTTTTGTGCAATAAAGTATATCTATCTATCTATCTAAACGTTTTTTAACTAAAATTTAGAGTCAAGGCATATTCCAAATCTTTTTGACTGGATGAAGTCGGTCGGGGCCGGTAGAAGCTTCATAAAATAACCTTTATTAAGCTTAGCTCATTCCCTGAGGCTTTATCTTACTTAACAGTAACTCCCTGAATCCATAGTTTAACGAATGTAATGGCGTTATTCATTAAAGTTGATTATATTTCAACGGCTTGTCAGTCCTTCGACTTTACCTTTGTACAAATTCTATTTATTGTAAAAAAGCGCAAATGTATTTCTTTAGATGTTAATGTGTTTGTTAGACTTTAACGAAATGACTATTAAATAGATTTAAATGAAATTTGGTGACGAGGTTAACTAGATACTAGTACAGTATATAAAAAGCTTTTCATCCCCAAATTACGACAAAAACCGCAGCTCACGACTAGTGAGCGAGCCATAGATATAACATGACGCTTAGGAAAAGCTCGCGAGTAAATTTTAAACGCTCTTAACAAATGTCAAAGTTAATAAAATTAAGTGCGTCACCTGCTGATTGGCTCAAAATACGATACGATCAACCAATCAAAATTGACGAAACTTTTCACGTCTCAAGCATTAAATTTGACGTATGTCTGTCATAAAGAGTCCGGCCAGACTACAAAATCTATTCTTTCCTACATCACGCCTACGATGTAACACTGACACTGATATAATGAACTGGAAATCGGACGTCCACGTAGTTAATTAACCCGTGGTAAAGTGATTTAACACTTTGTTTGTTTCTGATTAAATTACCGATGCATGTAAATTCGGCCTGCAGCTGTGGATTTAAATTAAGATTAGATAACTAGTTTAATCGAAGGTATTGATTAACTTTCTATCTTCATTGACTGTTTAAACATTGGTTGTTAATTGCAGGGTTTCGTAGTTAAGAAGAAACTCTGTTTGTTATTTTATATAGGTTTCATATACGAAGCATAGTTTAAGAATGAGAATGAAATATCTTTTTATTCATATAAATTAAAACAGTAATAGTTATGAAACGTCTATATAAAACTAATTAATAGAGATGTGCCGACTAGTCGGCTGTCTAGGGTGAATCTCTTCTTTTTAAGCTAGTTTTTTTTTTAATTTTTTTATTGAAGAAAAGACTGGTTTGATTTACTTGTCGAAATGTGTAAGATTGATTATAAAATCCAAATAATAATGAATATTTAAGGTTTTATTTCATTTAAGTTCCCCTGATTTAGTACATATTAATTAACCAAAGAGTAGATACCTGAAAGAGACTCTGCAGGTTTGATTTAAAAAAAAGTATAATTATGCACCAAGACACACAGGGTAGTTTATCTATTTTAAACTGTTATTAATCCACTGGATATTGAAAATTAAAATCATACAAGTGTTTTTTATATAAACTTTAAAATGGATTAAAAAAAATTGCGTCTATTTGCCAGACATCCATTTAAAAATAAAGTTGGGACTATGGGCCTCAATACTTCAGGCCTAGGCTTTGGGGAAGATTGGCCTGTGAGTGCTTGCTGTGATTAATACAGCAATAACTCGATTTGAATGATGAATGACCTTTTATCTTGCAGAGGCATATGCGTACTTTATGTAACTTTTTACATTACGCATCGGTATAAAACTCATTAGACCATACAAATTGTTTAGACAACCCTAAAATGAAGTGCATTGAACAATGCATCCGAACAATGCATTTCGTAACCAAAGCAAACAAAAGTATGCCGAGTTACTATTAATTTTGTGGTACTTTACGATGGTTTATTAGAACAAGAGGTAGGGAAGTTGGAGTGCACCGATGTTTTAGTGGAAGTTAATTGAAGGAAAAATATGTTTAATCAGTTTTATTGAGTTCATGTCATTTAATTTAGCACTAGAGGCCGAAAAGACTTCTTATGCGTACGATGCCAATAAATTTTAAATTGTTTTAGTACCTTTTGTCCTGCCAATCTAATCTTTTTCTATACATTTGGGATATTTTGTATTGGTTGAATGGGCCAGTAACAAATTATGTTACGAATATTTCAAGTTATGCTGAAGATTGGTAGATAGATTTTATTTGACCTGATTTTGATTGGCAGTGTGCAATCGATTTCGGGTGCTAGTCACCCGGTTTTACTTATACCAATGTTCAAAGTATCTCTGAATTTCACCCACACCCTACCCCAAAAAATCTAAATATGTTCACAACTCAATTTAGTACATTCAAAAGCACTGTAGGTACTTCGGACTTTGTACTACGTGTCATCAGTAAAAGAGCTATTAAAAAACTGCAACTGTTTGCCGTAATGTGATTTTACCGTACACAAACGTACACGTGTACAAAATCAGTAAGCCCTAGCTTCATTATCTCTTCATCTATTAAATTTACGACTTGCTTCCGAGTGGCTACAGTCACAAGTTTTCAACAGGTCCGACTAACTTTTTTTGTTATTGAGTTAGACAGCCGTATCAATTGAATTAATTATTTGTGCATCCGATTTTATACAAATAAACGGGGATCATTGTCGAGATCGCGTGAAAACGTTTAATTAATTTGTTTAAATGCAGTACAATAAAAAACACGTCAGACTATGTACTTATGTTTCACTGTATTTATGTTGCACGCCCATACCCATTTCTCGCCATCTACTGTTTCCTCTACCTTAATGTTCACTGGAAGAGATCGCTATCTAGCGATAAGACCGCCTAAATTGTACTATAATCAATCTGTAAAACCTATTTCTGTAAAGTTTTGTCCAATAAAGTATATCTATCTATCTATGTACATGACTTCAAAAAAAAGGAGGAGGTTCTCAATTCGACCGTTTAATGAATATTATTGTGTAACTCAACTGCTAATTACCTCAAACTCGTTGGCGTAGTAGCTAAGGACGCCAAAAGTCCGAAAGGCCTCGGATTCGATTCTCGGTTACGCCAATTTGGGAAAATATATTTTTTTTAAGTCTGGGTGTGCTAAGTTAATGCTTGAAACACCCATCGTTTGTACTCATAGTACAAAGTAAATCTTGTTACAGGTTATTTATTTGATTATTAACTAGCGCTTGTGTATGTTCCCTTTTTACAAACCTTATCCAGACTAAATTACGGATATAAGAAACTAAAATTTACCCAATTTGGTCCAGTATTTCTGAAGATATGCATACCTATATCAAACATTTTGGAGATTCAATTTTGTTTATACAAAATTTTCAAGCTCGGGATGACGAAACTCAACCGAGAGAGAAATCGTAGATTCCACAAACGATCGCTAACAAACCAAATTTGCGATTCACGAATATCATTCATAACTACCTGCATTTTAACTCGTAAGGTGCTGCTTAAAAAACGCTTTTATTCCACAGCAGTAAAGCCGAGCGTAGATGCAATTAAGAGTTGGTCGTAGTAATGAGGTGTAGTATGAAATTAGCATAGTTAACGATCTTTATCGATAAAGTTTGCACTTGCACTTTTGTAGGCTAGCATACCGACAATTCCGATGCAAAGTATATGTTATCAAATTGTTTTTGTGGCGTGTGTACTAAGGAAAACTTACTTTGACAATTTGATAAGTATGATTCTCTATTACATAGATAGATAGATAGAAGAGAAATACTTTATTTCACAAAAACTTTACCGAAATAGGTTTTGCAGATTGATTATAGTACAATTTAGGTGGTCTTATCGCTAGAAAGCGATCTCTCCCAGAAATAACATTTACATTTATTGGTTTTTTGTCTCATTAAAAAAAAGGAAACATTTAAGCATTTTCGCCGATAATTTCGCATCGTCTATATCTATACTAATATTATAAAGAGGAAAGATTTGTTTGTTTGTTTGTAATGAATAGGCTCCAAAACTACTGGAGCGATTTCAAAAATTTTAAAAAGGCTATATTTATTGCTGGAAAAGACTAAGTCCACGCGTACGAAGTCGCGGGCTGTCGCTAGTCGTTTATAAAGTGATACTAATGTTTTTATGGATAAATAATAAATAAATGAATAAATGCGCCAGACAACCACACCAATCACATTCAGGCCTAGCATACGCAACGCGACTAAATTTTATCGCGCTCTTAACAAACGTCAAAATCGACTGAATACAGTGCGTCAGCTGCTGATTGGCTGAAAATACAAGTGCGGTGTGCTATTAGCCAATCAACAGTATCGAAACTTTTGTCGTCTCATGCGATAAATTTGACATATTGCGTCTGCTAGGCCTGCTGGTCTCAAACTAAGGTTTTCCCTTGTAATATGACGTATACTAAGTGGGGGCGTCATCCCATGCTGAAATAAACGAAAGAATAAAAATAAATATTTTGATAGCAATACTTTGATACTGCGACCAGGGGTCTACTCCTAAAAACGAAACGAACAAACGAGAGGTCTCGTTTTTGAATATTAATCAAAAGTTTAAGAATTAAAACGTAATTTTTGATTTGCATAAATAATATATTGATTTTTTGATAACGCTTTATTCCCATTAGAAGTGAGTAAGTTGCGATTTTGAGAATTAACAAATTGCTATCCGTCGTCGGATCCGACATATTTCGTTATTGGGAGTAGAACTATAGGATCTGATGATGAAAAATCATCTCAGAAAAGTCTACCCTCAAAAAATACTAAACAGAATGCTAAAAATACTAAACCGAATGCTAAAGAGGAATTTTTTTTTTTTTTATATTGCACTTCAAGATTGACCTCATCCCACCTGATGTTAAGTGGTTATAAGTTCCTAGCTTAAGGGTGAAAAGTATAGCATAGTAAAACTGCTACTAGACTTGCCGCCCTTACCTTGAAGGCTTGACCCCTGCTACTAATGTAGCACCCCCCAAGAGCTCTGGAAACCTTACTCACACGCAGGAACACAATAACACCGGAGTGATTGTTTTTGGCTGCGGTCTTCTGTAAGCTTTTTTATTATAAGTATTTCGTTATCAATGTCCGCTTCTTCAATTCCTGCCTTTAAAGTCAAGGGCCTCAAGCGGTTGGAGCGGAAGCATTAAAGAGTGTAACATGCGCGCGCGCAACCTAATGTTCGGCGAATATTTTCACGTGACTACATTGTCGATTCAACGGGGAACTAGGTTCGGCTAAGGAAGGTGCTGTATTAAGAGATATGCAATGTCATTGCTATACAATGTAACGGTTATGTATTTAGAGTTTCACGTACACATTTTGTACTTTCCACTACGAAATTATATACTGCACTTCAAGATTGACCTCGTCCCACCTGATGTTAAGTGGTAATGAGGTACTAGCTTAAGGGCGACAAGTACAGTATAATACAGCTGTTACTGGACTTGTCGCCCTCACCTTGAAGTCTTGACCCCTGCTATTAATGTAGCACCCCCCACGAGCTCTGGAAACCTTACTCACACGCTCCTGCGTTGTGTTCATATACAACAACACCGAAGTGATTGTTATTTGGCTGCGGTCTTTTGTAAGGTGGAGAGGTATTCATCAGTCGGGCGGCTCCATTTCTAGCGATAAATCACTATTCCCTATTAGGTACTTATTGGTTTGTGTAGCTCTTTTTGGACCAAGTCATATAGTTTTCTTATGATGAGTGATGAAACTAAGTACTCACGTCAGTATTTATTTTGGAGAGGTAAGCTGTAGGATACCAGTCCCCAAATAGCTAAATCGATTTTATATTTTTTACATATACAAACTAACTATATGTTTTAGTGCAAAATTAGTAATAAGTTAATCTTTTGTTTTTGTGAAAGATACTAGTAATTTTCTTGCCGATATCTTTTTAGTAGTTATAGGTCGTGACCTATAACCAGTTCGGAAACTGGAGGTAAGTTAATTTGATGTACTTAGAGACCATTCATAGATGCTAGTGATGTTATTTATCGTTCGGTTCCAATATTTCGATTCGTGATGTATCAAAAATGACTATCCGTCTTCTCCAACCGACTACGAGTCGTTGATGCCGTTCCATAATTTACTTTCCATACCCGCTGTCATCAGTCGTCCGTCAGTTGTTTTAAGCTTGCGCCTCGTATAATTTATTACTCACCGTTACTAGAACGGATCGTTTTCTAAATATTGGAACCGAACATATATGATAAAAATATTTGACTATTGACTATAAGTCAAAGTCATTGTTTAGACTATAAGTTAAAGTCATCATAAATAAATAATAAATAAATAAATATTGGACAACATCACATACATTGCTCTGATTCTGTGGTAAGTAGCCAAAGCACTAGTGTTACAGAAATCAGAAAAAACGACGGTACCACAACACCCAGACCCGAGACAATACGGAAAAGTTCATCATAGCTTTGTGTGTGCCACATACTCAGTACCGTTGAATCACCAAACTTTTTGATTTGTAATTCCGTGTAAAGGGTACCATTTGGTTAAGTTTGGCGTGATAGCGTTTGATTATACGATCGGAATGGGTTAGTGGGACGTTTTGTGAATGCTGATGAATGTTGCTGGGGGGTTTGGTTCGTGAGATGTGAAGTATGCGTGTACAGTAAATATCACTTTAAATAAAATGTATACTATGCTCCGGCTTTTCTTTGTAGGTAAAAAATGAATACCTATTTTTAAACTTTAAAGAAAAACTACTACTACCTATACCTACTACGTATACACCGTTATTTTTTATTTACCATAAAAAATTTAATCACGTATGTAGACAAAGGTCTTAATTGTAAAAGTGCAAACCGATTTTTTTTTCGATTAAAAATGACAGAGTTATTACGCTTTGTTTTTTACTGAAATTGACAAAAAATGTGTGGACATCCGTCTTTTTACTCAATGAAACTATTGGCACGCAACATGTCAATGAAATACGCACATCTTGTTTCACTATCGTAGGTTACTTCTTACTACTTTTCTCAAAGAAAAACAAATTAACATAGAATCGGAATAAGGTTGAGAGTGCACTGACAACGCCCACTCAGCTGAGTTCCCCAAAAGGGCGCTTCCGCGCGTAAGCGTAATAATAATCAAATTAGTCAAAACACTTTCATTTTGTAATCTAACTATCCCTTAATACTTTTTCTTGCTTAGGAAAAACACGTTACGTTTTGCAACACGTTACGTTACGTTTTAGTTATTAGGTATCTACTTATTTGTCGAAAATATCACGTTTTCAAAACTAGGTAGCTCCTAACCTACAATTTAAACGAATCTTGGCGTATTTAAAGAGCTATTTATTGTGTGCATTACTTTTGTATTGTCCTAAAATCTACACAACATCTACCTACACGGATTTTAATAATTGTTTAAAATGTTTACCTTCATTATCAATGCACAGGCGCGCCCTTTTATGTCAGTTTCCTTTTACAGAAATAAGGACATTTTGTTGTTGTCGCACTTGGTTAAAAGCGTCTAAAATTCACAGCTTTAACACTTCAACTGTGTTTGGTTCACTAACATAAACACTTCACTTAATCTCAATAAAAAATTGACTCCAATCCGCGTAAACAGGCATTCATTTGAAAACGATACATTGGCGTTAGGATTGTTTAACAATCAATTACACAAAGCGATCCTTGGCGCTCGGTCCACGGACGTCAGCTGTTGTACTTTTTGGTAATAGTATGGATGCAAGCCGTCCGAATGAATAATTTTCCAGGCGGAGTACTGAGCATATGCCAAACTGACGAGCGGCATCATTAGAGCTTCCTCGCGGGTCTTCTTCGAAGTACTCAACCACGTCGTCGTACAAGTGTTGTGAGAGCGCCGGTCTTCCTCGTCCTTGAGCATGTCTGCTCACGTAAAACGAACCGTGTGGCCTGGGCCACAAGAAATAATTCTCTGTCCAGTGATTAATTTCGCGCGCGCGTGTCATGTGACGTTAAGTAGGTCACGGTCAACGGTCAAGACGAAACTAGTAGGTTGCGCGGGCGCAGGTGTTGAGGGGTTGCGCCCCCGCCCGCTGCGTCTCCCCCGCCACACACCCGCGTTATGAGTGTGTGTGCGTAAACAGGGAAACGATGCGATTATTCAATGAAAACGTAGTATTGATGCGCGCTAGTCGTAGTAAAATGATAGATTGCCTGCTATTTACTTGTTTTAAAGAGATAAATTACTAGGTCCGTTTTTTTATTTATAAATACATAAATGTAATAAGTAACTGATACTGATACTGTGGTTAAAATTTTTCTGGTAATTAAAAAATATTCCTGTATATGAAATAAAAGTAGCAGTTTTAAATTATTAATTAAAATCATTTATGCATGTATCATTTATGCAGGCAAAAAAAATACAAAAAAACATATTCTTTTGTATTTTTTTTGCCTGTCGCGTTGATGGTTTGTTTCGGCCAAAGCTAATATTAAACTGTCGATGCATGTCAGTGTATATGTTTGTATTTATGCTATGTTGTATGCTCATTACATGATAGTTTATGAATATACTTAAATATATATATATATAAATATTAAAAAATCAAAAATCTATTTATGTTTGCACGGCCTTACCCATTCCTCGGCATCCACCTCTACTATTCCCTCTACCTCAAGGTTGCCTGAAAGAGATATCCTTTTAGCGATAAGATCGTATATACACATATATGTGGGATAGTGAATGTTTCTGAACGAGTAACGAGAGAGAGAACGAGTGAGATAGATGAAATATGACAGAGATTTGAATCTGTTAGGAATGTGAGAAATCAGACGATGTATTGAACGAAGACGGTCATGTTTTGGAAGAATAAACGACATTCCTACTGGAAACCTGTTGTAATTTTCTACCTCGCACTCACATATACTTTGATTTGTATGTGAAACCAATATCTGTACATGTTTTGTGCAATAAAATATCTAATTATACCCGTGACTGATTATTATCATATAATGCTTTATAGTTATTTTTACCTTTTCCCGTATATAAATTACATATTGAAAAATATATGACTTCATACTATACACAAACATCCTTTCTATAAATTATGCCCATCACCTATAAAACTAGGTGCGCATAAGTAGGTAAGTATTGGGCATTCTAATTCACTTTCGATCGGTCACACATGTAACCTCTCTCAGTGAATTAGAATACCCAATACCAGCTTTCGGAAAATATCGGTAGTACTTATTCTACAAAAATCAAACCAATACAAAACTTCAGGTCTAAAACTTACCAATTTACCGCGACACCTAATTTTAATTATTACTACACTGATATATCCTGCTTATTGAAACCAGTTCCCTTATGAACAAAGTTTTTTCTAGCCTGATTGGTCGTACTAAGTTTTTTTTAGTACGGACCAGCGCATTGCGGTGTTCTTCCAAATACATTGTCAGCACCCAGAATGAAAACCTTCGCTATGGAGTGGCAGATTCTGGCACGTTTCGTCGTACTGATAGTATTTGATGTGTTACAGAAAATACCACCCACCCAGAACCGAAACCTTCGCTACGGAGTGGTTTATTCTGGCGTGATTTGTCGTGGGTGATATAACTGAACTCATTGTGAAGTACTAACCGCTGTGCTGTTCATACTTTTGTTAAACTTTAGCACCTAGAGGTAAAACTTCGCTCGGTTACTCGTGCTTAAATACTAAACGTGGGATATGTGGATAGCTGCGTTGCACATTACCAATTTTAAGTCGTCAGCATTTTGCTTCGGCCTCTTTCGCGCCGCTGTTTACCTACTGAATGTTGCAATACGATATTCAGCGATACTCATACCTAACTGCGCCGATTCCTGTATGTAAATCATAATCGGTGAATGAAATATGATATTTTATAATCATGTTTGAATTAAGGTTCCGCAGATAGCTTAATAGCAAAATTTTGAATAAAATGAAGTTACTTTCCAGGATATACTGGTAGTAAACGAAGTAAGTACCTCTACTTAAAGTTTATCTATCTGTTATTAACAATAAAAGTACAGAATAGAGTAATGATACTGTTGAATTTAAGCGGTCTTATCATTTCGCTGGTGAAAACAGTTGTAATTTCAAGAATTTGGGTACATTGTTCTACAATTATTTAGGTAAAAAAAAAAAAAAAACAATCAACATATTCATAACCGAAATACGGTTATGAATTATTTTCACCTTGTGTAGTTTTTATAATATATTTTACTAACCGAAACGTAACGGTAGGATATATTATAGTGCACAAAAGTGTGCGCTAGTTCTGATGATTTCCCTATTTCTGAGGTCACGTAATCCGTTCGGACGATTGTTCGACAAGACTGGAGAGAGATCAGGTGCAGAACCAACAACCTATGTGACATACTTTCGGATGCACCTATGTGTCTGCAACTGAGTAAATTCTAGACGGAAAAACCATATTTTAACCCGATCGAGATTTAAACTCGGGGCACTTTTAGTTCAAGGTGACATTTGCAACCATTGAACCAACGAGGAAGTCTGTATCGTATTATTAAAACCAGTTCTAAGGAACTCTAAAAACACAGTAATTTTGTTAACTAAATAATATATTTCGCTTACACCACGCTTTTAACGTAAAAGTACAGTCAACCGCATAAATAAGCTCAATAATAAAATATTACACTTGTAATAGTTTTAAATCCGTTAAAGCAAACAATGTATCATATTATAATATCACACTTGATGCGCATGAATTGCATATTATAAAAAAGGACCCGTAATATTTCATTTCGAAATACACTATATTTTGTGCTGTTTTATCGCTAAGACCGATTTCTTCCAGACAATATGTTCAGGTTTCAGGTATATGTTTGCATTACTAAAAAAGTATGCAATGTTAAAGTAAGTATCATTATTACTCGAGGTCTTTGCTTCGCTGTACAAAACTTTTTCACGATAACTGTACTTAAGAAATTCAATCGAATGACGTAAATTGTATTCCCGCTTTTGCTGATCGGCAAAACAATCTTCATACAGTCTTCATAAACCTTTTTTGCGAATATTGAAATGGTTTTAAAATAGAGTAGGTATAAGTAAGCCGGTTTAGGTTCTACAATTAAATTGTTTGCGATCTCTATATCTGAGTAAGCAATAAGTTTTGAATAAAATGAGAGCGCCAATCGATCAAATGTTATTACATCAGTGCCATCATTTGTGATCGTCAAGTGCAAAGTGTTCTTCAGTGTTTGTGTTCAAGAGGAGCCCGCTTCGTAAAACCATGTTCGTAAGTTTTTAACATGTTTGATTTTTTATTGTAAGTAATTGTAATTATGTTAGTGTTTTATTAACGATGTGTCAAGCGGCCCGCGCTCCAGATGCAGGTTCGAATTTTGCAACAGAAGGTGTTAGTGTGATGAGCACTATATCTTTTACCTGAGTTATTGAAGTTATAACTTTTACTAGGTCTTCTTAGTTTAAACTCTGCTAATTTTAGAGCCCGATGATGAATGTGATTGTTGGTATTTAAAAAATATAATAATTTTTAATCTTCGTATTTAGGTCGGACATTGAATGTTATAACGCTGAAGTCGAAGCCAAACCTGGCTATACGAACAAGCGAGAGGAGTCGGACTCGGAGAACGAAAACGCTAAACGTCGGCAACGAAAGTCATTATTCTCCGATTCTGAAGACGAGCTTCATAACAAACGGTAATTTTATGTATTATTTATGGTTCAGATATTTTGTAGTAACCAAGTTTTAGTGCATTGTTTTGTATAGGTAATCATTCAATTACTTTTGTCTTAAACTTTATAAACTTTTTGAAATTTCAGTGTAATTAAGACAGCGAAAAGAATTTCATCATCTAAGCGCAAGTCACCTAAAGGCGGAGAGATCTTCGAATCTGAAGACGAGCAAATTAATAAGCGGTAAGTTAAATCAATTATGATTCACTAAGTGATAGACGAGCTGGTCCACTGCCGTACCCGAGCCACGGAACTAACCGACGCGACGGGAGTTTATGTCTAGCATGCGGTATTTTTTTTTGTGAAAAGCGTGAAAGTACTTGCTAGCCGCGTCCTAAACATTTATTAATGTATTCGTGTTTAGCTGTTCAGTCAGTCTGTTTAGCTATTATTCAGTACTTACATCGATTGTAGATTCATCCAATACTTTTAACTATTTGTATACGTACTTTAATTGTTTATGTTATAATTTTCAGTGCAAATAAGGCAGCGAAAAAACCTGCAACATCCATACGTAAGTCAGCTCAGAGGTTCGAAAAAGAAGGCGCCGAACTTGAAAACGAGGAGGTTCATACAAGGTAAATTTTATTATGTATACTTATTTACTACTGAAAGTGTTTAATATGGTACTAAATCTTTGAAATCAAAAAATACTTTAGAGAGGCTAAATAATTCGTTTCTATTTATCGAAAAAAGTTTCTTTGATCGTAACTTATTTGATAAAAATGTATCAACTATTTGAATTAAATCAATCCTTCAATTTATTTAACCCTGTTATAATAATTTCAGTGTTAAAAAGGCGGTGAAAAGACCTGTTACGTCTAACAAACGTAAACCAGAAAAACGAGGTCGGTGTGCAGGCTGGGAGCTGGAGTTGGACGACGACGAGATCGAAGTGGTTCGCGCCCGCGCCGCGCCCGGCCTCCTGCAGTCCGCGCTCACGCGCCGCGTGGCCGACGGGAACCTGCGCAACACTGCTACTCTGTCTGGAGATCTGTTTGTAGAGCTACGGCTCTACAATACTAAAGACATTAAGTCTGTAGCTGCAAGGGATCGCTGGGAGAAGTCAGTGCTGTCGCTGAAATATCAGACGGATTCGGAAGCTGAGGAACTGGACCTATTGCGTCAGTTTATAAGGCGAGCGCGTACGGAATTCGTTGGGAAGGGTACGTTTTTCCCAGATAAGAAAAAATAAAATTTAGAAGTTAAATCATTGATAAGGATTTGTTACAATTTATACAAAATAGATAATATATTATTTCAAATATTACTCAGTGCCCAGTCTATTTAATTTCATTTTAAGTAGTCCTTATTCCTAAGCATTTTAAATTATTTTTTATACAATGTCGAGTAGATCGATATACTGCACAGTTTGCGATGTATCCGTTAGAAGCAATGCGTTCTCAGCTCATTTAAAGAGTAGGTTGCATAAAAATAACTCAGCAATTGAAATTAGTGATGGTATCGAAAAAGTAGCTAGCGCTTTCCGTAGCCGAATCGCGTCATATCGGATCCGTGACAGCGAGGCGAGCAGCGCGACGCAAGTTCCTGCGGAATTCCTTCGCGGCTTGCGCGCACGCGTTCGCCAGCTGCTTCAAGCACGTCAGTCGACTTTCGGCACTATCAAAGTCAACTTTGAATTATTTGCTGAATTTTATTTGCGTAGTAACGATTCAGACAAATCCGAAATTAAGTCTTTTGTTACGGAAAACGTTATCTTACATAATAATTTTAATTTTGAGGAAATCTTTTCTAATGCGATTAGTACTTTATCGGCTAAAATTGACGAATTTCAAGAGCGTGATAGTGGTTGGTTATTTTTACGCAACTGCTATTTAGAAATTAACATCAATAAGTATAATCCACTGAGAGCTTCTAGATATATTGATTTACCAAAAGCTTTGAAGCTTAAACGTGCGTGTATTAACATTCAAAACAGAGATGAATTTTGCTTTTTATGGAGCATAATGGCTGCATTATTTCCTGCTGAAAGTAATGCACATCGAACATCTTCGTATCCTCATTTTAAGAGCATGCTCAATGTAGATAATATGTCATTTCCAGTAAAGTTTTCCGATATTAAATGTTTTGAAAAAAATAATCCTGATATTAGTATAAATGTTTACGGACTAAAAAACAAATCAAGTATTGTTGGTCCATTATACCGAACCCAGAATAGAAAACAGAATCACATAAACTTATTATATGTAGAAAAGGGAAATCTTTCTCATTACTGTTTGATAAAAAACCTTAGTCGTTTGTTGAGATCCCAATTAACAAAGCATCACGCCAAAATATATTTTTGTGACGATTGCATGTTGTTTTTTGAAAATGAACTTAAATTAGACTCTCACACATGCGGTGGTGTCGCTACTATTTTGCCGAAGCGCGGCACGCTAATTCAATTCAAAAACTATGAAAAAATGCAGGATATGCCTTTTGTTATATATGCAGACTTTGAATCACTATTGCAGCCTAGTGCGGATGGACCAAACTCCAGTTGTACGAAAGTGTTTCAAAAACACATTCCTGCTGCATTTGCTTATTACGTCGTATGCTCTTATGATAATACCTTAAATCGTTACGTATCTTACCGTGGTCAAGATTGCGTAAAAATATTTATAAAAAATCTTAAAAAAGATGTATCCAGGATATTACGCATTTATAAAAACACAATACCTATGAAAAAATTATCAGTAAATGAAATGAAATCGTTTCAGAAATCTAAGTTATGTTACCTATGCAATCAATTATTATTGGACGATAGAGTTAGGGACCATTGCCACTTGACAGGTAAGTACCGCGGTGCCGCACATACTTATTGCAATCTTAAGTTTCGTTTGCCTCAATACGTACCTGTGTTTTTTCACAACTTGTCGGGTTACGATAGTCATTTGTTTATTAGCCAATTAGGACAAACATCAGGACCAATTAAAGTAATAGCTAAGAATAAAGAAAACTACATATCATTCACTAAGTTTTTTCTTACAGATGATAATGAATATATGGCAGTTCGTTTTGTAGACTCTTTCAAATTTTTGGGCACAAGCCTCGAAAAGCTTGTTTCAAATTTAAATACAGAAGATTTTATACATTTATTGCATTTCTTTCCTAAAAATTATCAATTTGATTTATTAAGACGAAAAGGTGTATACCCATATGAATATATGTCAAACTGGGATAAGTACAATGAAAACAAATTACCTCCACGACAATGCTTCTATAGTAGCTTAAATGAATCTACTATTTCAGAGTCTGACTATAATCATGCTAAGCATGTATGGGAAGAATTTAGATTAAACAATCTAGGTGAATACACAGATTTATATTTGAAATCTGATGTTTTATTACTAGCAGATGTTTTTGAAAAATTTCGTCACACCTGTAAAAGTAATTACAATTTAGATCCATCTTTTTATCTCACTGCTCCTAGTTTAAGTTTTGATGCAATGCTTCTCAAAACGAAGGTAAAACTTCAATTAATCGAAGACTTGGAAATAATTCGATTAATCCAGAAAGGTATTCGGGGAGGAGTGTGCCTTTGTTCTACCAGGTATGCGAAAGCAAACAATAAGTACTTGTCCGATTACGAACCGTCTTCTCCGGATAACTACTTATTTTATATAGATTGCAATAATTTGTACGGCTATGCAATGTGTTCGTATTTGCCTCATTCGGACTTTCGATTATTAAATTCGTCTGAATTTAATACCCATGAAATACTTCAAACCCCCGATGACTCTGAAGAAGGCTACATTTTGGAAGTAGACTTAGAATATCCAGAAAAATTACATGATTTGCATAATGAACTACCTTTTTGTCCACAAAAATTTACACCAATTGGATCCAAAACACCTAAACTCATACCGAACTTATATGATAAATTTAACTATGTGATTCATTATGTGCATTTAAAAACGTGTTTAGCTCATGGGCTTAAGTTGATCAAAATTCATAAGGTAATAAAATTTAGGCAAAGCCCTTATTTAAAACAGTACATAGATTTAAATACCGAATTACGAAAAAAAGCAACGTCTACTTTTGAACAGGACTTTTTTAAATTATTAAATAATAGTATATTTGGGAAAACTTTAGAGGATACCGAAAAGAGGCTCGATGTGAAATTAGTCAATCTATGGGTTGACGCTAAAAATAAAACAAAGAAATCATATACTGCTGAACAATTGATAGCGAGACCGAATTATCATAGTTCAACTATTTTCGCTGAGAATTTGGTAGCGGTCCAAATGAAGCCTGAATCAGTGATATTAGACAAACCTATTTACATTGGATTTACGGTTTTAGAAGTTTCTAAAAGTCATATGTATAATTTTCACTATTCTGTCATGAAACCTTATTACAGCGATAATTTAAAACTTTGTTATACAGATACGGATAGTTTTCTGTACTCCTTGCAGACAAATGACATATATAGAGACTTGAGGTTAAGATTTCAAACCTATTTTGATACAAGCAACTATGATAAAAATAACCCGTACGGTATTAAACCTCAAAACAAGAAAGTACCCGGTTTGTTTAAAGATGAGCTAGGAGGACAACTTATTACAGAGTTCGTTGGTTTAAGATCTAAATTATATTGTATCAAAACTAAAAACAAAGAAATAAAAAAGGCGAAAGGGATTAAGAAACCGGTCGTTCAACAGTTAGTTTTCAAAGACTACAATAGAGTCCTGCTAGAAAACGATATTTTACGAAAGAAAAATATAATATTTAAGTCTTTCAAACACCAAATATTTACTCAATCCGTTAATAAAGTGGCCTTGTCATCCAACGACGATAAGCGAATAATACTTAAGAATAATATAAGTACGTTGGCTTGGGGCCATAAGTCCAGTTTCTTTTAGTTGAACATTGTAATTTTTATTGAAGTTAAATATATTGGGCGTTATGTAAAATTATTTATTGTATCCAGATTAAATTTATTTCAATAATATGGAAAAATAAACCATACATTTATGTACATAAACACTATAATAGTGTGAAATGAAATTGTTATGTCTCGAGTAAATTAAACGTTTATTAAATACTTACTTTGTTTTATTTCAATGAAAACAAGAACTTGTTCAAACATGTACAAGATGTGTCACTTAAGAACCATAGATGACCTACTTAATCAGCAAAAACAATGCACGTTGCTCATACACGTGTTGATGCGAACATGAAACGTTTGGTAAGCAAAATCAAAATTAAAACGAGCAATAGGTAGTTAGCGTTCATATCTACTCCATCATCGTTCGAGAAAGCATCGTTGGTACGTAAGTTTAACATATTTTTCAATTATAATGTAATTTTGAAGGTAAATTACTAATTATCTATTTTTTTTTTGTTCACAGTATTTTAACCATGTCGGACTGTTCCGAAATAATTTTCTCCCAATATGCTCAAGATCCATTGGAAAATTACACCCAACAGCTCCAAGAACTATTCGACAAACAACCGAACAGTATTGAGCATAGACAAGACAAAAAAGGAAGGCAAAAGCGCGATAGCATTGGCAAAAAGAAAACTCAGAACATATCATCTAAATCATTTGTTATTCGCAAAGAGCAGAAGGGGAGTAAACTAATACAAATAAAGATAGTGGACCTAACAGGCGAACATTTTCCGGGCACGCCTGCGCATGGGGCCGACAGCGGGGATGGAGATGTAGTGCTCAGCGCGCAGTATGTGGTGCAAGATCCGGTGGATGAAATTATGGACTTGACAGATAGTCTTGTCAGAAGAATTTCAAAAAAATTAAGTGGTGAAAATTATTAGTTTATAATCCGATATGTTGTATTTTATTTTTTGTTAATTAATTATATCTCAATAAATATTGTTTTATAGCAAGTAAATGTGTTATGATTATTGTATAGAGATAGAGGTATCAAGTTTTAAATTAATAAATTATAAACAATCAGTTCCTTTTAAAACATTTATTATTAATAAAGTCATAAAGATATCTTATTTTCTAAACACCATTTTTTAATACATAATACATTTTTTAATGCACAATATTTCGTGTGTATAAAACAATTCAACATATCTTTAGAATACAATTTACAAAGAGTCTGCAAGTTAGGTACACTTAAGTCACTTATATCAATAATATTATTGTGGCCACAAATATCACGCACCCACTTAATTTTTTCTTTACCTTTAACCATTATTTTCTGACGCTGTAAGAAAGGTTTTATAATCCTATGAAATTCTTTGTAGTCAATGTAGCCCTCGCTCCATCGAAATCCTCTATTCGTTTCCACCCATCTCACTTGACTCTTTTCTGCGTCAGTTAATGTTGAGAACGGGTATGGAGGTTTAATTAAATAAATGTAGGTAAGCTCTTGAGTCGCTATGCCCAGCTCTTTAATTATAAACTCATTATTACGATTTTTAAATCCTTGTAAGTCTAGTATAATGGTATTGTTGTTCATGATAGCTTCTTAACAATATTGCTCAAAGGTTTATATTCAAATACACAATCGTTTAAAATCAAACAATATGCAGCGGTCTGATCAGGTATCTCTTGGTCAGTTTCAATTTCAACCCTCACATCGATTGAACCTTTTAACATTTCATGTTGTCGTGAACAATCAACTACAAATAATGGAGCTATATCTTTAAATTCTTTCAAGCTCATCAATGGTTCTGGTCGACGTCCGTGATAAGACTGTTGAAATCTAGCATATTGCTCATATAATAAAGAGAATTTGTCTTCTGAAAAACTGACATTTAATCCTTCATACGGATAATATAACGAATTTAAAAATACTCTTACATCACGCACATTACAATGATCAAACTCAGCCATTGAATTCAGACTGTTGTGTTTACGGTTTGTTTGTAACGCAATTATAACATAACGCGGTTTTTCTACTTGTGATGAAGTTTTAATAGACCAAGTATGCTTACGTGTTTTAGGTAGCAATGGATATTCATACAAGTCCCAATTACGAAACGCTATCGGAATAGCTCGGTCTTTCTCCAAATGTTTTAATAAGTTAATTCTCTCACGATCGGATACTTTGATGTGGGGAACACGCCAAACAATTTTATTAATAATTACTTCGTCCACCACCTCTCCTATGTTTAACTTCAGCGCATTCAGATTTGTGTTACTTCGTAACAATACTAGTTCGTGTTTACAGTTGATGATAATTTTCTCGTAATCTTCTGCAAATCCTAATATTTTGTTTAAGGGTATAGATGCGGAGAATACACCGCCGTTTTCATTGGTGGTTCCTGTAGCTGACCAGCCCCAGACTCTTGCGCACTTTGATTCATTTTCATTTAAGGATAGATAGGATTTCATAGTTGTTGTTATACCAGCATTCTTAACTTTATCGATTTCAACACCATTTAATTCGTATCGTATGTCTTGAAAAAGAAATAACAGCGGGTTATTAACAAAATGCACTGTAGATACTTTTTCTTTTGGTGTACCTTTGTAAACATTGACTTGACCTTCGATATATAAAGTACTGAGTGAAGGTAATACATACAAGTCTTGCTGATTGATAGGTATTCTTATTTCATCGTTCTTGTTAAAGCTTGTTACATACGGTTTGTATGAATGATACTCAAAACTTTCAATGCTATTATCGTATGAAGTTTGTTGAGATATGTTTAAAATATTCATTTTGTTAAGCCTATTAGTTTTAGAAAATCCTTATTGGTTTTTGTAAGCTTCTTTTTTATCTGTTTAGATGTGTCTTTATGGGTTGTTCTTTTAGGACTGACTTTAGAACACGATGAGGGAGGGTTTTTATTGAAATTTATCATTTTTTCTTAAAATGTAAATATAGCTGCACTTCTTCTCCACGTAAATTGATCTGTTTATTATCACCATCCAACAGTCTAATATTGATAGCGCTTATGGAATTTTGATTAACAGGAAAATAAATAAGATTTTTAGGTATTTCAATTATTCGATAACCTGGTGGTACATTAGGTACAAATTCGTAAATTATATGGCTTGCTTTTCCGTTTACAAATGAGCCACTAACTACGTCACATTCGATTCTCACAATGGTTGTTGATAGAATGTTAACAGGGTACTCTGAATCAGTACTTTTATTTGCTTTTATTGTTTTCGTTCCAAAACCAAGAATTTTTCCCAGTGATTCACTTTTATTAAAATGAACATCTTTGGAACAAAAAATATTTGTTTTTAATGTATTATTATTGCAAGTTAGTTTTAATTTTGTATTTTTAATGTTGCATTTTAAATACTCGCAAATATCTTGAAGCTCATAAGAACCTTCAGGTATTTTGATGACTTCATTTTCACCATAATAAAATTTATTATTGCGTTCGTCTATATTAGGAATTGAGTTAAATGTTGAAAAATATAAAAGACCACACTCATAGTCTCCTTGAAGTTCTAAAGTTGGAGAATAGTTTGTGGTCAAGGAAGCTCCGCTCCCAGTTATTGACACAGTGAAAGACATTTTTATACTAAGACATTTATTTCTGTTTTTTATTTTATAAATACATTTTCCAATAATTGTTTAAAAATTTCAGGCACAGGTGACCACAATTCGTGGTACCGAAGGCTTGATGTCTCTTATAATTATAGTGTATAGGTAAATCATGCATATAGTTCACAAATTCTAATGGTGGTTTCAAATTACCAAAACTATCATAATATTCCACATAATTATTATGCTTAACAAAGGCTACCCAGTGCGTGCCAGGATTTTTGTTGCTATCCAAATTTAATATTCCGCATTCTATCTTTTTAGGTTTCGGTGGTAACGTATCTCTCATGTAAACACCTCTGAAGTGAGGAATATCACTAGCATGTGCTAAAATATCGAGATTAGTAAGTGCACGTTTAGGTAGCCTTTTATTTAGTTTTTTGGTGGGTTGAGATATAAACCTGTTCCTTTTTTATAAGGTTTGATATATAACCCTTTTCCAAGAGCTACTGCTTCCATCATTCTGTTGTGTCTTTCTGACTCCTGAAGACTTTTCTGTGCCGCCTTAGAATCATTAACGGCTTTGGCTATACCTGCTGCTCCTCCAGCAAGCGATCCTAATGCTGACAATCCCGCAAATATGGGAATGAGTGGCAAAAGCCCACCACATTTTGGGAGAGGAATAAACCGAGGTAAACGTACTCCTTTCTTGTTATTGAATAGTTTCTTTGCCGCTGCATATGCATACTTTATCGCAGAGGTGTGGTCTTTGGATTTTAGTTTTTTTAATTGAGACCTAATTTTTTTAATCCCCTTCTTAAATGATTTAATACCACTACCTGCTCGAATTTTTGCCTTCATAGCATTTTTTACTATCCAAGAGGCAAGTTTTTCTCCTTTACTCGCATCTTTCGATAACAATCTCCTTTTAGCCATGTTCAAAAGTTCTAAGTCTGCTTTACGTCGAGTTTCTGAATCTTTATTAATATATGCAATATCGTGGTGCATGCAAGCTTTGTCCAAGTGATTAATACCACGTTCACCTTTTAGTAGACGTTTTTTAAGTTTTGTACCAGGACCACAAAATTGATATCCAGGTAAATGTAATTCAAACGGTAAACGATCTATTAGGTTATTTAATATACCACTGCCTTCTTTCATTGATAATAATAAAGTGTAATAAATCAGTAATTGTACGTTATTTATATAAAAAATTAAACCAAATCATTTTTCTTAATCCAACTATTTTCTTTATCACTTAATCCTAACCATTTGACAAATAATTTGTTTCCTTTTCTTCTGATAACTTTTTCAATAAGGTATAGGTCTGGAAATTTAGTTTTTAATAGTTCATACCCGTAAAAAGACCCAAGAATATTTTGATTTTGTTTGTCTACTATTTGGTACGTTAAAGGATTAGTTTGATTAATTTTGACGATGCGAAAAATTTCCGTAGACCAATTAGGAGTGTAACCTTTATAGAAATCTCCTTTGTATTTACTTATGCGCACAAAGTCGCCTACTCTAAAGTTAAATTGTTTACCAACTAGTTTTGGTTGTTGAGTTTTGATAATGTTAGATCGTACTAAAATCTCATTTGAATGATTTACATCGACCGGCTTGAATTTCGTAATGCGATGTACAGTATTATTATAATGATTTATAACAAAATCTAAATTACTTTGAAACCATTCATACCGTCCGCATAAGCTAAATTTTTTGTAGAGATTTGATTTTATGGTTCTTATAACTCTTTCTACTATTGATGCTTTTTTGACAGAGAACGTGGAATAATGATTTATTTTGTAACTTTTCATTAACTGATTGAAAGTTTCGTTATAAAACTCTTTACCTTGATCTGTTTGTAAATTTTTAGGTTTTTGTTTCGATTTAGATAATATGCTTTGCATTGCATTAACAACGCATGTTTTAGATTTTGACTTCAAAGGTCTAACCCAAACGTACTTTGAAAATGCATCAATCACTACCAGAACATAATTATGTCCCTTATTCAACGATGAATATTTTTGAAAGTCCATAAGATCAGCTTGCCATAAATCATTTATTCCCTTAATCAATGTATACCGACGAATGAAATTTCTTCTAGCAGCTTTGTGCAACTCTTCGACAATATCTTGCTTACTCATTCTTGGAATTTTTTGCTGCTAACATAGAATCAATTTCCTTTTTTGTATAATATGCTTTATTTAAATGACTCGAAGTAAATTTCTCTAAATTATTGAGATATGTTTTTAAATTGCTTTGAATTGTTTTTACTTCTTCTTTTAATTTTTGAACACAGTCATCAACATATTTTTTATTCACAGCTTCATTATCTTGTTCAGGGATTTGTAATCCTTTCAACCTTGATAATTTCAAATCGAATTCGCCAGCGTCTGTTCGTAATAATGCTTCCGTGAAGATATCAGTGAGTTCAGGTTGACGTAAACGCTTATGAACATGATGACCGAATTTATCTATATTCATTGCCGTCTTATCGGCTTCTGAAGTCCAATGATACTGCTCAATTTTCCTGATGGCAGCTTTATATATTTCATTTCTTTTATTATACCAGCTTCATACAACTCTTCAATTATTGCATAGAATTCATTTTGAACCCCATTATTACCAGCTGTCCAAGACGCATATAGAAGTTTTAATCTTTCCACTAACTCGTTAGGATCATTCCAATAAATCAAATCAGTATTCTTTTTAACAGATTTTAAAATATCAACACCTTTACCTCGTGGTAAACTTTCCATGCTACTGGTTTGACTTCTAGAGAACTTAAACAGCGGTTTTATTACATGCATATATTTAAATCCCTTATTACTGTTTATTGGTTTAGATGGATCATAGTTTCGTTTATGCGCATTGGTATCCATTAGCAACGTTTTATAATTTTGTAAGTCTTCTTCTGTAATAGAATCTAAATCTGGTATTTTCTTATACAACAATTCTTTTAAGCCTAGAGTCTTCTTGAGGCTTCGGTTTCCGATTTTCAGAATGCGATCATCATCGTTAACTCGGGTATTGCCGAGTAAAAGTTTTCCCTTTACATTTCTTACACCATAAGGTATATCTTCCATAGCTTCAGACGATATAGACCAGGATATAGATTCATTTGCAATGCTTGGTGATGACTGAAGAGATTTAAAAGAGTTATCATTCACTTCACTATCCTCAGGGGGAGACGTAGTAAGAGTTTTATTAGGTGTTTTACAAACTTCAATATCAGAGGTTTCACCTTCATCGGTTGTTTTAAAATAATCATAAACTTCATTTGAAATATTCGATGCCTCACTTTCCCTGCGCTTAAAATGTTGATTTGAAGTATTTGATGCAACGCTTTCCTTACGCTTAGTTCTTTTCACTAATAGTGGTTGTTCCATTTCATCGTCTGTTTGACGTTGATCTCCAGATTTGCTAGTCAACTCTTTAAGTGGGTTCACAATAGGTTTAAACAAAGTTTCCAGAGCCAGATCATTAGCATTCTTTAAATCTTTTATCATTCGTACCTTTCTTTTTACAGCAGATACAGATTTAACAATTTGTTGCTTTAGGTTTTGCTCCATTATTTAAGATTCCTCTCTGTTGGATTTCTCAAATTAAACTGACTTATAGAAACATATCTAACAGCTTTATAAAACTTTAATCCAGTACTATGAATGTATCAAATTTCATTCTGTAACAACCTTTGTTTCGTTCACAATCCTTATTAATTACTATATAACTGTATGGTTTACTCCAAACAGTTGAGCACATTTCACGGAACTGAGACCACGTCATGTCAGAACCTACGTGTTCATCGTAAACGTGTCTTAAATTAATGTCATCCTGTTTAAATAATATGATGAGGTTAGCATTATCTCTTACTAGTTGTTTGGGTATTTTAGTGTAAGTTTGATTCATATAAAAACAGTCGATATTTTTATGACGACCCATTGCAAAATAATCACGTATATTGTTTTGATTTTCACATGCAACGTCATCAAATATGATGATCGAGTCAGGCAAAGCTTCGTGTGGACTAACTATTTCACTATTATGGTTAAACTTATTATACGATGTATCCGCAACCTCATCTAATACTTTTTCTAAAAACATGTATTTTGGTTGATACAAAGATTTTGAATATACATAAAGGTTGCGGAAACGTGGTCCATCTTTATGTAACAATAGACTAATTACCAAATTTGTCTTTCCACAGTTTGATGGACCGCAAACAATGCTACGTATAGAGTTTGGAAATAAAATACCATGGCGTTTGCGATCATTAGATGACTCAGGAAAGAAGCAATCCAATTTTAACAATTGCTTTTGTTTGACAAATTTCATGATGTTAAACTTGACCGCAGCGTTTCGCGGACTTCAATCAAATGACCTCAGATACACACTGCAATTCATTTAAACACGCGCTTTTTTATCACCTACACTAAACTGTATTATTTTCCGAAAGCTGGTATTGGGTATTCTAGTTCACTGAGAGAGGTTACATGTGTGACCGATCGAAAGTGAATTAGAATGCCCAATACTTACCTACTCGCATAGATATGCTAATTCTTACTTTACATATGAATAGTGTGACCAACGATTCGTGACCGATTGGGCCGATTGTGGTCATCAAATCGGTTCGGATAATCAATCGATTATAATAGAAAATCGACTCGATTACGGAGCAAATGTCTATTTTACATATCGTGTGGGTTAGGGATGGGAAAGGATGTCGGTCCAGCCATTTGGTTGTTTGTGTAGCATGTAATGTATATGATACAGTGTCAAATGAGTACGTATGCAGCGGAACTTGTACAGTATCAAATACTATACATGCTACTCGGCCACCTGAATGCCTCGCTTTAGTTGAACAAGATGAACCTAATTTATCATATTTTTTAGTATATTATTTTTCTTTGTGGAATAAGAAAAATATTTATTAAGTACATTTATTTATTTAAACTCAATTGAATATAAAAATAAGATAGCACTTTTATATTTTTATCATAAATTTAAATTACTCATTAATATTTAAGCAGAAAATCCATTAATATGTGATGGATGTTTAGTAAGATATATTTGGATAGGTTATTCAACTTGAATAAAATAAATACTTATTATTGTAAAGAAATATTATTTTTCTAAAAAAACACACATTTATTTACAGCACAACTTTTTGCCAAAAATCACAATTAATTTATTTTGTGCTTGTCAGTACAATTTAGTTAAAACAAAAAACATAAAATATTATTTGATAATCTCTCGTTATAATTGCGTCTTAGAACATCAATAATCAAGGGCATCATAGTTTGTCATTGTACATCTAAAAAAAAATTTCGTACTCCCTACCCTTAAGTTTTTTAATACAATATTCCTTCACATATACTACTATAACTTGATATTATGTAAATTACTATAGAAATTTACATCCCCAACAAATATTGGCCAGATTCTAAAAATCCACCCACAAACTGTATACACTACATACAAATCTACCAAAAGTAGAGGATCTTATAAAATCAACCTTAATGCCTCTAAACTTAAAGCCATACCGAACAAACTTTTACCGAAACCTCTTTCATACATTGTACAAATTAGCGAGCATTTTGTTACAATGAAATTTGATCTCTATCTTTATGGTAATAAGAGCGATTGATCGGCTACCGAATTCCCATGCTTGTATAAATACAGCCGTTCTACTTTCACCGAATTACGAATTTTGACGTAGTGATCTAAGGGTGACCAAGCGATTGGAACTAAAAATAGGGTTTATATTATTTTGTACAAATGTAAAACAGCATCATTAATTGATGGTAAAAACCCCTGTTTATATTGGTTTGAGATTATTAGAAAGCAACACGAAATGTAATGTGATGTCAATTGATAGAAATTGGTCAATATAACTTCACAGCCCAAATACAAGTCATTTAATGACATTTATACATAACCATTCTACTTCTGGATCTAAGTGTTTTCAATAGCTGCATACAACTCCAGCCATTTTATCCATATTGTCAATACCTTTAAACAAAACAATAAATCCTTTAAACCATAAGAAAATATGTATCAGTAACAATTAAGGTTATTTATTTATTATTTATTATAGAATATAAACCAATAATAAACAACAAAGATACACATACAATAAATTAGAAAAGCTACAAAAATACAAATGTTATGTCTGTGACTGACTTAAAATAATAAAAGTCTCCAAAAACCATATTATAATGGCTGCCCTTAAACAAACATGGCGCGTAACCATAGCAACCATTGGCGTCGTTTTGGCGCCAAACGCCGCTCTGCTACCCTACAAACAGATAGGCATAGCAGATGATTGTTATACCGAAATACGGGCGGGGGCAATGCCCTTAGAAGAAATGTGATCTGGCAAATATAACCTATTTTGGGATATGAATTATTTTATAGACACATTTGTCTACTAGGCTTACTAATAAAAAACGAAACGAATAAACGATAGGACTCGTTTTGGTAATTTTTTGGAAGTTAATTTGCCTACTATATAAAAAAAAAGCTTAATATGCGAAGTGAGTTGATACGTTCATGAGAATTAAAAATGCCATCTGTCCTCGGATCTGACATAATTACTCTCTTATATTCTTCTTCTTACATTCATAAATAGTCCTCTGGTGTTTGCTATTCTGTTCCTTTTTCCTTTGTTTTATGTGGATTAAGCACGAAACTTTGGCTTATCTCATAGTTATAAAAAAAAGGTTTTGGGTAATACATGTTTTAATATCTAAATAATAATACTAACAGCTAAATATACATTATAGCTAAAACTTAAGACTAATTTAAATCAAATGTTACTTGGACGTATTTTGTTATATAGATTAGGAATATGTTGGTTTGTGGGTATGTGTGTAAAAATAAAGTTTTCATATACTGAATGTCACTTGAATGACTTGAAAATGCATTTTTCATTTTAAGGAGTTTATATGCAAAACGTAAATAGGGATGTTGCCAGGCAAATCAACTGAGATAATTTTAAATGCCTGTTAATACACAATTACACGACACATTTTCACAGATGATAGAACATTGTGACATCACGAGTTACTTTTCAACACAATGCCTATTAAATCGCGTAAAATAAGCATTTTCAAGATAATTTGCCATATATCAGTATGTCTGAAGTAACAAACTCCTCTATAATTCATTCATTTCATCATTTATACCCTAAAATGATTTGATAATGGTGTCAACACCTCAATTGATATTCCACACACTAAACTATAAACTTGACAAATGAGGCAGTCTTGTCGCTAGCCACTACTTTGAAACCTAGGTGGTCCGGTACCCTAGGTACGCTAAATAGGTTAACGGCCGCTCAAACACCCAATCCATACATTACCATCCCAAAAATAGTCAAACAAAAGTCTGGAAATCTAGGCCACAAAATGACGCGTCCCCGGAATGACATCAGTTCATTGACAGTCAAATCGGCTAGTCGTTTCTTTCCGTGCCCGATTTCTTTATTGCACCGCAACATGATCCATTGTTCATTGTAGGCGATTTTACGATTTCATTGTACGTAGAGATAGTTGCAGTTGTATTAATGTCAGTGAGGTGTGTCTGTTTCGACTTGGGACTGTTTGAATTGTGTAAGCAAACACATAAGTGGTGATGATTATGAAATTTGGTAATTTGAAAACACGCATATTATCCCCATTTCTTCCTTATTTTTCACTGATTTCTCGCTCCTATTGGTCGCATCGTGATGGTATTAGCCAGTTTTTTCTATTTTAAAACAGTTTTTTTGATAAACCTAGATTGTAGGCCATTGTGGAGGTATAAAAGCCTTCTTCTAGCCTAGCTAGCTTTCGACAAATGGACGATCCAACACAAATTATTTTTTTCAATTCGGACCATTAGTTATTGAGATCAGCGCGTTTAAACAAACTACAGCTTTTTAATATTAGTAGTTTATAAATTAAAAAACACAATAATCCACATTAGGTATCATGTAGCAAAAATACATTACTTGGTAAATTGGTAGTAATAATAAATGTGGTACAATCAAAACTGTGTAATCATAGGAAAAAAACACAAGCTATTTTTTTTTAATGTAAGGATTTATTATTTGATTCCATCAAAATTGCATAGTTTAATAACTATTTATTTACATCACTTACATTGACCGGAACTGAAAGTAAGTTACTAAAGTGGTTGTAATAAGGTAACCAGTGCCTGAACCGGTTTATTACAAATTGAAATAAGTTTTAAAAGCTTTCAGTTACACTATAAATGATATTATTTTAAACCGCTTTTTAACTTTTTTTTATATTTCAAACAAATGGGGAAACTAAAAAATATCGATGCGGTTTAATGACTGTGTCTACCTACTGTATCTTTTCATACTGTGTCACAGTCATAAACCTAGATGCATCTAGGATTGTAGGCTATTGTGGAGTTATGATAGCGCCAATAAATTAGTGGATTGACTGAAAATAATACACAATATAGGTCGCTGAGATAAATTCATTTTACGAGTCATTTTCATAATAGAAATAGAAGATTTTGCATAGATAAGTTTAGTGCAAATAATCGTTAACGTCTTGAGCTTTAAAGCTAATTATATTGAAAATTATGCAAAACTGGTGTACATTTCTGATGACATTTATTGCCCTTTAAAGTCGTTTAGATTTCATGATGACCTTATTTTCAGTGGGTATTAGTTTTATTTGGAATTCAAGGTTTGTTCGTTAATATTCTCCAAAGCTTTTACTTTTTTTAAATAAGCTATTAAATGCCCAATTGTATTAAAAAGCTCGTTTATTACCTTTTGGTGGCTAGCGGACTTCAGGAGATTTACTATCAAAACCGAAATATCGGCTCCGATGAAAAATACATTTTTTTGGATCCAATGCGATTCAACTTGAATGCGAATAAAACGATTTCAAAAAGCAACATAGTTTCCTAAAAATAAAAGTTCTGGACCCTGGTGGGTACGGCAAAGATAAAAGTAGGGAGGATATCTTATGTTAGTATAGTAAGTAATATGTGAAAAATAAATTGTATAGCCATTCTACTTATAAATAAATAAAGTCAAAGTCAAAGCATTTATTGCGTTCATGAATGTAAATTACAGGTGTTATTTAAATGTTTACAGTACATCATGTTACCCATTTGGGCGTAGCCTAGTTAGGAAGAAAAAAGGTTTTATTTTTCTAAAAAGGTACGTTTATTTATTAATTTATTTAGGAAATAATAATAATAGTTCTATTTTAAGTATATTTTTCATTTAAATATTCATTTAAGTTATAGTAACATTTCTTTTCATATTTTGAGGAAAACTTTTTAATTTTTTGAGGAAAAAAATTAAAAGTTGTTTGGTTCCAATAAAATTCCAATTAGTTGTTTAAATTAGTAATTTTGCATAAACACACATAATTTTGTACGCCTAATAGTCTATGTGAGTGGTATTGTATGATAGTTTTATAATTTATAATTACAATCCTACGTTTTGAGTAACATAACTAATTGAAAATAACCGAACGCTGCCAATTAAAACAAAATGGCTTATAAATTCCGAATAATCGTCTCATAATTGGCCCCCTCGGCCCTTATGAAGTCGTTCCGATTGTGATCAACGGCAGATGTACCGAGCTGCTGACGTCACTCATGACATCATTGTTATGTCTGTCACGTGGCGGGGGTTATATCTAGATATGTGTGTTTCCGCCCGGATTCGTTCGCGTGGAACGATTGTTGTATATCAAAATTATATAGCGAGTTATATAAATAACTAGCTTTAATTTGCGTTACCTGGATGAAATCTTTGTTTCTTCCAAATTTTATCTAAATCCTTATCGGTTTTTTCATAAAGGGTTACAAACATACAGTTGTTTTTTAAAGGTAAAACATTTATTAAAAATGTTCTTTACTTTATTTTATTTATTGCACTTCAAAATTGACGTCATTCCACCTGATGTTAATAGTTAATACGGTTCTAGCTTAGGGACGACAAGTATTTTACTATGTTTGGTTAGTAACAAAACACTATGTCTTTAGTGTTACGGTTGATTACTGGAAAAAACAAATAAATAATTTATTAGGCACCTCTCACTGATTTGAATACAAAATGGTTACATGAAAAGATTAAATGTCAAAGATATATACGCACGTTGACCCACTGGTGTTAGAAAAGAACTTCAAAAGATTTTTTAAAATGAATTTAATTTGATTTAACAACGATTAGACAACGCCTCTAATTCAATCTTAATTTCGGCACACGTATGCGTTAAAAAAAAAACACTCTACAGTAGCAGCGATATCGCATATCGGTAATCCGATATTTCACAGATAGTATTGATCGTGATCTTTTGATCGAACAGCTGTCTGACCCATTGTAACGGTATTAGTTGCGGTCGAAGTGCGCTTTTAGTTTATTGGTAACGTTTCTAGGGTAAATTTTATTAATTACGAATATCCACAACACGTCAAGGTTATTACTTGGATATAAGCTTTTCTGCTCACTATATAAAAGGGCAGTACAAAGTTTAAAGTGTATGGTCAGATGGCTTTTCAAGTTTTGATTGTACTTAAAGAGAGTAACTGTGTTTGATCATTTTAAATGCCTTTTCTTGTTAATGTGTAGCATTTGTCCTAGATATGTCTCTCTGTCTTCAGACATACGAATACGTATTTCATAATCTTGATCACTTTATTTTTAATTTATATTTTGTCTTCCAATTGTATCTTTCAGCAGCTTGTATTCATTACATAAATAAATAAATGCGCCAGACAACCACACTAATCACCTGGCCTCACACTGAGGTTTTCCCTTGTACTATAAGCACCAGACGACGGATACTAACTGGGGGCGTCATCCCAGCACACCCAGACCCAAATCAATTTAGAAAAGTTCGTTTTCCAAATTGACCTGACCGGAAATCGAACCCGGAACCTTTCGTGCTTGGGTCACCTACCTTAGCCAAGTAAAATATCTTTGTTAATGTATTATTACATACAATTAGCTTAAATTTTTATATTTCAAAGTCATATAAATTTTAAGAAAAACGATTCTCCACGTCATTTTTCAAAAATGTTTTTATGTAAAAAACAAAATGTAACATTTTATGATAAATTCCTTCACCCTACATCAAAGTTCACGTAAACATTAAACGGGTCCCTTAATGCTTTAAATCAAAACGGACAAGGGGTTGACACGTGATAATAACTTACACTTAGGAAACAATAGAACATTCTTATCTGCGAACAACATTTCTCGTATAAAGACAAAAAATAAAAGAATCCACATCACAGCAGGTGGCATCGAAAAGGCATTAAATATTTGAACATAAACAATGAAGATTATTTTTTGTGACTCATTGTTATCAAATTGATAGGTACTAATTATTTGACTTATAAGGGTTGATTTATCTAAATTTGCTTCGGTTTTTTTATTGCTAGCAACTGTTTTCAAAATGATCTTTCTAAAGTTAATGGACTTTTGAAAAATTTTTTACAACACTACAGGAATAAACTGGGATTTTATTAAAAAAAATAAAATAATAAATATTTAAAGATAATGAGTTTGATACTAGGCCATTTTTTAAGTTAGACAGTATTTTATTTTTTTTCAAAATGTGTAGTTGAAAATACTAATAAAAATCCTTTACTTTGTGTTTTTTAAATCCTACAAACTTAAACTACTGAGCGGAATAGCTTTCGAAAATTGTTTTCCAAATTGTGTGTTCTTGTTATGTCTGACAGATAACCTACTTCTTAGTTGTTTAAGTACCTGAGTGTGTTAAAAAACTTTATTTATGCGGGTGTAAAGTGTAGCTTATCAATTGAAACGTCGTCAGAAACATAAGAAAGCCATCAACAGTTTATAGACGTTTAGCAAATGCAATGCTCAAACTTCTCTCAGATAAAAAGACAATCTAATCTGACAAACTTAATTTTTCAGTCAAGAGACTCCTTTTTATACCTTACAATTAGTGGGATTAGGTTCATAATGGCAAAAAAAGGTTTTTATAAAAGTTATATCTACCTAAAAGCCTGTTGTTTCTTTAAAGTACCGATAAAATCAGAGCCAAACAGTGAAGTTTGCCCGGCCGCGTGTAATCTCTCGACTTTAAACACAAAAGAAACCGCATTTTTTGCTTGTAATTCTTTGTTTTTTGTCACGAATTCCTCCGACTCGATACCTGAGCAAAAGCCGCCTGTGGAACCAATAAAATACACCGATTTGAGGTAAAAATTTAAGGTCTTAAAGCGAAGTGGTAGAGTTGAGAATTGTCTGATTTCGTAGTTTGACGGTGGCGTATACTATGTTGGCGATTTGAACACCTACGGATGTGGCGCCAAGTTAACATATTGAAGGTTGATTTAAGATACAAAGGGGTTTTTTTAATAACCAAATATCTGCATGTCCCATGTTGACTGGTAAAAAAGCTCCGGGCGTTAAGTCCATCTTTTGTACTATTATGTGCAATAAAGTTTTTAAATAAAAAATGTTCGGCATATATTTATTTACGTAGGTATTTAAATAAGTTCATGCAATACAACGAATACTTAGTACCAATTTAGTCATGTAATTCTGAATAGATAAAGCCTAAAGCCTTCGATGAATATACTAATATTTTTAAGTTTAAGAGTTTAAAACACGCTTATTTCAGAAACTACTGTATCGGATTGAAAAGCTCTTTTCAAACAAACATTTTACCTTTTTAGTACAGCGGGAAAATTTCTATGGCGCCACAAAATTAATAGTGATGGAATAGATGCATTTATTTAATGTTAATTGTTTTGCTAAAAATTAAGGAACTAATTAAGAATAGAAGACAAAAGCAAACGAATTTGTCTTCATTATGGTAATGTAATATACTTTAACTGTTTTTTATATATCTTTTTTTAAACAACAAAAATTTTGTGACGCTTAATTTCTTTCTTTTAGCTGCAGTAACAAAACTTTCCATCTTCCAAGGCCAAATGAACCAAACTCTTCCATTTAAATGTCAACTATATCCATTCTCTAGCTAAAAGTCTTGTAACAATCATGAATAACTTTCTTTTAGTCATACAAGCTGTAGTTTCTACACAAAGGATCCCTTTGTACTTCAAACTACCATCTAAAGCAAGTACCTACATTTAAAGGGATTTTGGATATTTGACCTTATACTTGAGGGAATAAAATTTGAATTTGGTTTTTGTGTGCTTGTTCATTGGTGGTTCGTACGGAATCACGTAGTTATTCCTACGTGTACAATATGAGGTACTGTGTTGTTGTAGGATGGCAATGATTTTGTTAAATTGAGGATTAAAAACCAAAACAGTTTAAAAATAGATAGTACCTAATGTTGATTTTTCTTAAATAATATACGAAAAGAAATATGAAAACTAAATTAAAATTAAAATTAGAACATATTTATCACTATTTGATGACGTTTTCTTACACGTTTAAAAGATGAATCAGTTTACAATAGCAGTATTTCCAGACCCTTATGACCTCCATAAAACCATATATGTTTCTTTGTTATAAAACTAGTAATTAAACTGTGAATTTTCTAGTGTTATAGATGTAATGTGATGTAGTTGATTAACATAAGGTAAGGTACTCAGATCGATTTTCTTTCTTTTTTAAAAAAAAAATTGTCTATGTAAGTGATAGGAACAAATATTTTTTATAAAAAAAAAACAATTAAGTCTGTTCATTACATAAGAAAACATCAAGTTTCCTCATGACATAGACAAAAAAATAGGAACAGAAATAACGAAAATTCATTCCTAAATCGTAACTAAAC
This sequence comes from Glyphodes pyloalis, assembly GCA_037074685.1. Classification (NCBI taxonomy): domain Eukaryota; kingdom Metazoa; phylum Arthropoda; class Insecta; order Lepidoptera; family Crambidae; genus Glyphodes; species Glyphodes pyloalis. Next base: position 9,455,027 of record JAYKKO010000020.1, read on the forward strand.
TAGTATTCTGTTGACGTTGCTGTTGTTGGATTCCGATTTTTTCCTTTTTTGTTTTTCTTTTATCCTCATACTTTAAAAAGCCTAGTGCCCCCACCCGTCTCCGCTCGTGCCTCCAGAAGATTTATGCGGCCTTTTATTCGGAACACCCGCCGCAGGCAGGTGACGCACGGACACACGCCGCTTTATTATTAGATGTTTTTGTTGCCCGCCGAATGTAGGTACGGTCAGAATCAGATCACTGTTAAAACTTGCTGTTCGAAATGAGTTCTTAAGCCCAAGATATAAGGGGGATAAGTCCAAATCGAGTCTTATGTGTTATTGACTGTACGGCTAACATACCCATGTTATGGGCGGTTTCAATTACTTGAGTACCTAAATTTAGATTGTCGAGGCCGAAACATATATTTAATTGGTATTTTTTAGCTTTCCCAGGTGTAAGATCATCTAGGTCGTATGGTCATCTCATCACTATCCATAAATATCTACTTATCACTATATAGTATAAAACAAAGTAGCTTTCTCTGTCCCTATATCCCGATGTATGCTTAAATCTTTAAAACTACACAACGGATTTCTATGCGGTTTTTTTTGTATATGACATCCATTTGATAGTATTATATGATAGTAACGTATACAAAACTACTGGATCGATTTTAATTTTTTTTTCAGTGAGTGACATAGACTATTATATTTTATACCAGTGCGAAGCCGGGGTGGGTCGCTAGTATAATATTAATTAGTTCACAAACACATGCCATATACCTACTAATTAGTTCACAGAGAAGTCTGCACCAGCTTACCTCTCAAGAATAAATATTAGATAAATGTTTCTTCACTCATCAAAACAAAACTATCTGACTTGGTCCAAAGTGTGCTACACATAGCAATAAGTTAGATACTGCTACTGTAACTTATCTGCAGAGTTTCTTACCGGTGTCTTCTCGGTAGATATAGGTTCCGAACCGACAGTAGAGTCACTTTGCATTGTATTCATTGACGATTCAAAAGTGTTTTGCAACCTACTTGAATAAAGACATATGTAGTTTCAAGCCCCGTTCAGATCAATACGGGAAACGAACTTTTCTATATTGTCTCAGGTCTGTAGAATTACTTTGCATTGTATTCAATGACGATCAATGAATAAAGAAATATCTGATTTATTGATTGATCTGGGTGTTGTGGTATTTTATCGTCGTTGTTTCTGATTGCTGTAACACAAGTGCTAAAATTACTTATCACAGAATCAGAGCAATGTATGTGAAGTTGTCCAATATTTAATTATTAAAAAAAAAAAAAAATTCGAAATCAAGCAAGTAAAAAATTCATGAAAAAAGAGAAGGATTTTATCTGTTTGTGTAGTGTGTGCATGTGTGTATGTTTGTAATCAATGGGTCGCATCGAATCGATATCATTTCTGGGGTCCACTGAACCACGGAATAATGACTCCAAATTACAGAGCACAAAGCGACGGACCACCAGAAGTGGGTACATTCGGGACAAAAAGGGTACAAAAGATTCTAAATTGAAATTAAGCAATTTTATTGTCGAAGCTAATTCGTTAAAACCATAGGAAATAGACGTAGATAAATATTACAGATTCACATTGATTGGATTTATCCTCAGATTAAAGATTTTAAAGATTACTAGCTAACCCAGCAAACGTTGTTTTGCCATATAAATAATTTTTAGGTAAGAAAAATGTTAAGGGTGGACAACCCTTATCACTAAGGGGTATGAAAAACAGATGTTGGCCAATTCTCAGACCTACACAACATGTTCACAAAATTTCATGAGAATCGGTCAAGCCGTTTCGGAGGAGTACGGGAACGAACATTATGACACGAGAATTTTATTTAAAAGAAGATTATAAAAACCGTTAGAATATAATCTATCTCGCGAGATATTAAACTGTCGACAGATTGTGAATCGTAACACGATTATGTTGTATGATTGTATTGATGTATGTATAACGTTATGATTGCAATTTAACGCATTATTTTTCGCTATATTGTAATCTATCGATGGAAATCGGTTGAATTGTGAACTGACGTAGAACGAAATGCATCTCGCGCGCTGATTGGTTGAGAGTTATGTACCCCGCCGCCCCGTCATTCGCCATATTTGTTTCTTATTTCGTTTGTCGTCTTAATACTATTAATTTATGGTATGTTTAAAGGACTAAATAATTTTTAATAAGAGTTTCTTAAAATTTTCCAATTTTAATTTGTGTTAAAAGACAAAATATTTGTTTTATTTTATTGAAATTTTCAATTAAAATTTTGAGTGTTTGAAGAATAAATATTTCGGTACAATTATTCCTTAACGTATGTCAGGATTATTGATTACCTACTAAATAGTAAATAAATACTTGAAGATTTTTTGAAGTGCATTTATTTTATTTAAACGAAATCTCTATTTCTTTAAATAAAATAAATGATTTGAATAGAATTTCATTCCTAACCTTACGAGGACGTAGAAAGGCTGGTCGTGATTGGTCGCTCATACAATCAACCGACCAATCAGGAAGAGCTTTCGGACAGTTGACAGTTTGACGCCGGACAGAGTGCTATTTAACGGTTTCACTTCGATAGATTACAATAAAGCGAAAAATAATCCGTTAAATTGCAATCCCAAGTTACGGTTCACAATCTGTCGACAGTTTACAATCTCGCGAGATAAGTCAAAGTCAATATTTTTTATTCACATAGATTACATTAGTAATACTTATGAATAGTCTTTATATAATCTCTATTTCTTTAAATAAAGATAGATAGATTGTAATCTAACGATTTTTACAATATTACGGTGACATATATAGAAGCACAGTAAATTAGCTCCTCCCAGCCTGATGGTAAGCAATAGAGGAACCCACATCGCGATGACAACGGATTTGATACCGAAATATCCTATCTATTAGCATCGCCATCCTGGCCCGCAAGATGTTTCTTCACGAATCCAATTTTTTTCAGTACTTCCATTTTTATCATTGCCGCAATTACCTTTAAATAATTCAAATAACAGAATTGCATACACATTAACAAATCGCAACTCATCTTTTTTCTTAAAATTAAGTGTGAAAGAGTAACAAACTCACCTACTACATTCTTTCAAACTTTTGCGTTTATAATATTTTGTTTTATAAGTTGGAAGTAGGAAGTCATCAACAAAAGTAACCTTAAACTGTCCTATTAAGGTTTCATTTCTCATATCTGTGTCAATTGTAAGATGCACTAGGTATTTAAGAATGAGGAAGCGGTATATTTATTATTCTCAGACCTTTTAAATGGTTTTGCCTTGGAAATTATCACAATTGACAGTTTATTAATTACGCCACTACGCGGGCAGAGTAACTAACAAGAGTAGGTAGGACAAGTCCAGTAACAGATTTATTGTGCTGTATTGGTCACCCTTAAGCTGGGACCTCGTTACCACTTAACATCAGGTGGGATGAGGTCAATCTTGAAGTGCAAGATAAAAAAAAGATATAGAAATATATACATTGTTAGAGACGAAAGTAAATATTTTTTTAATTTTTTTAGTTTTAAGGTAATTTCATAAAAACACACGCATAAGTAAGCCTATTGTGTCTGGCTTTCAAAAAAGACGTTAGGCTTTAAAAATAAATACATATAACTGACTTATAGTAACACCTCGCATTTCAAAATCAGTCGCGCGTGTTAAACATTACCCTCTTTTGAGTCTGATTAGTTGGGTAAGAAGTCGATATTAAAAAAAAATGCTACTTTGTAAATAAAAAATATATATTGTAGGTATAGAAAGATATAACAAATTGGCTTACAGTACATTGGTTTATCTTATTGTTAGGCTGTTATTAAGAATGTAAGTAACATAATTTCGTCGATTAATAAAATATTTTATTGTATTTATAATGAGTTCCTGGTTAAAGTATTTCTTTCTTTCAAAATAAAGACATTTTAAAATCGCTTTTGTTATGATACCTCACATTTCAAAATCAGTCTAGCCCTAAAATTTATACGAAGTGTCAGCAAAATGGGCAATCATAAATATAATATTATACGTATGTAAACATTACCCTCTTTTGAGTCTGGGTTGGGCAAGATTCGAACAAAATGCTATTATTATAATATAGGAACGTAACTGACAAATTTCCAACATATTATCACATACAAACATGTAAACTTAATTCATGATGCATATTTATACCACAGATTATGTTGCACACATACAGATAAGATATACACGTGTCATTTGAATAATATGAGCATTAGGAATGCTTAACATAAATATTAACTTATGCTAAGTGTGTGTTTTTCTTTGACATTGAAAGTAAGGGGAATACCTTTGGTGGCGTGATGAAAATAAATACAAAAGGCTTGCGTATGCATAATACGGGAGACTTAACTTAAAGCTTAAATAAATTTGTTCAACCTATTGTATATTGTGGAAAGTTAAAAATGTATTCAACATTTTAATGATAGTGAAATACTATGTATTTTGTCGCTCAGGAATAATGTAGATTTCTTCTGACACTTTAAAAAAAAATGCAAAAAAACTTTCATAATAATAAACTTGATTTTTGATATAAAAACTAGCTATTTAGATAAGTATTTATCTTTAAACATGAACCATCTCAAATTTAGAAATAGTATTAAATTATGAATCGTAATTTTAATATATTTTATTTTTTTCAATCTGACAACTTGTCAGAGTATATCAATTTTATTATTTTTATAGTACTATACGCCGTACTAGCAAGGGGAGATAAAATTTTTCTGTTTCTAATATTCAGAGTATATCATCTTCAAAATATGTCACTGTAAAACTATTAAAGCGAAATAAAATAAACTTGGAACGCTAAAATTCTTACTTAATCCTTCTATCACATCAATTTAGCTGGCAAAAGCTTTTAAATTTAGCTTTAATTCATTTTTTGAAATATCTTTTTATTTTTTATTAATATCAATCGAATAAAAAGTGACGTAACACTAATCTCATCGTCTGTACTGACGTCATCAGCTGTCTGACGTGACGTGGGCGATATATTCACATTATACAGTCATACGCAAGTCGGACTATAAACTTTGGACTTTATATCGTAGATGTAAGAATTATTTTCGAACTGTAAATGTTGGGACGTTGTGTAATGTTGATCATACTGCAGATGGGAGGATCGGTCTTGTTCTTTTTCTAATTATAAATGATAACTTATAATGTCGGAAGGATAAAATGGTAACATTGTGTGGCATACTGATGTTTTGTTGATTATTAACACAATAAGATGTATATCATTTAGAATGCAACCTAACAATAATGTATTAGACTCTTTTTAACGTAGTGATTGTGAAAGTTACAATTTCCTGAAAGAAATGATGTATCAACTATTAGCTGTAACGGGTCCAAAAACTGAAATAATATTTACTAAAATACTATTTCAGTTTTTGGACCGGAAAAACTACTACTTGATATGCTTTAACAACAAACATCACAAAATACTTCGACATAACCTTAATATTATGGAAATCAAACAAATATTTTTTTTAAACTTAATTAAATCTTACTTAACACTGGCAGAAAAGAGACTTGGCGAAAGAAACTTAGTTACGAATCTACAAATGTTAATAAATCGCCCTTAAGCTACGAACTCATTACCACTTAACATCAGGTGGGATGAGGTTAATCTTGAAGTGCGTTATAAAAAATAAAAAAAAATAATACGAAAGTTGGTAAAAATGTGAGTGAATTTGTTACTCGTTCACATAAAAACTACTTATTAGATTTGATAGGTATATTTAAAATAATTTAACGGGTCAAAACGCGACAGCATTTTTATTTAGTAGTTAATACGAACTACTTACTGCCCGACGTTTCGGTTAGGTTGCACCAACCGTGGTCACGAGCTGACTCTCGTGTGAGCTCATGACTACTAAATAAAAATGGTGTCGCGTTTTGACCAGTTAAATTATTTTAAATGTTTAAAATGGAACGCGAAAGTCTTAAAATTGATAGGTATAGGTAGGTATAGGTATAGGTAGACAGATGAAATACTAAATTAGCTTAAATGATACCATTTATCCCAATACAACGCACATTAACTACGTAACAAAGTCACGGTCAAAAGATAGCAATATAGTAAACTCTAAAGTAAGCAAAAATGTAAATTTGTTATTCTTTCACGTATGAACTACTAAATGGATTTAAATATATTTTTGTAGAGGAAAAAGATGAAATACTAAATACTAATACTTTTTATCATACAGATAAATATATATAATACAAAAAAATACTATCGGCCGTCAACAACATCATAATCTTTCCTACTAAAATCCCTCCATTCTATACCCTTCTCAAAATCAGTGCCTACGTAATATCCGGCCACTGCTACTTCAACTAATTGAGCCTTAGCCAAATACTAACATTCAATTTAGAACAGGTAATAAGTCCATTATTTCCTTCGCTCGGTAACCCTACTGCTTTTTAGGGTTCCTTAGCCAGGTGGCGAAAAACGGAACACTTATGAATTCGTCATGTTGGTCTGTCTGTCTGTCCGTATGTCACAGCCACTTTTTACGAAACTATAAGACCTTGACTGGTGAAACTTGGTATGAAGGTGTATTCTGTGAACTGCATTAAGATTTTTTGCAAAAAAAGAAAAAGAAATATGTAAATTTTACGTTCTTAAAACTGAAACTCCATTTTTGTTTTTCAAACCAAAACGTATGATATTGAGGTTTTATTTTTTTTTCTAGATTGAATAGTTTACACAGACACTTCCAAAGTGGTAAAATTTATGCCCTCCTGTAAATTTTAAATAAGATAAAATGATAAAACTAAAAAATATATACGATGAACATTACCATAACTACTTCCACCAAAAATGGGTTTGATCGAAATCTAGTGAGTGTTTTATTAATACGTCATAAATCGTTAACCGCAATTTACCATTAATTCAATCAACTCCAATATAAACTTTTATATTATGTAACTTGCTGCTACGGAACTTTTCATGGACGAGTCCGACTCGCTATTGGCCGGTTTTTGCATAAACGAGGTGTGCGATTCTCGGAACGCCCAGCCCAGGTAGGAACGGAATTGGCCGATTTTTTTAATCTACCGCTACTTTGTAGTGGGTCGAGAATCTTAGTATCCTTGTTGCATCGTTCAGATTTTATGCGAAATAATAATGGCACCATAAAATGCGAAAATTTGTTCGTAAAACTTTAAGTGTGGTAGTTATTTTTTTACTTTGAGGTTTTATGAGTTGTGCTCAATATTAGTAATTCTACTATTTATTGTTTCCAAGAAAAAATATAAAGAAAAAAATATTACTTTTAAGTTTTACCTACTTTCGAAGAGAGATTCGAACAGAAACGAACCGTTCTAGTAATAATCATACGAGGCGCTAAAAACCGACTGATAGACGACTGATGACAGCTGTATGGAACGATATGATTTAAGGACTCGTAATTGGTTGGAGAAAAACGGAAAATCATTTTTGACCCATTACGAATCTTAAAATATTGAAACCGGGCGTTAGTAAAAATGAATGGATAATGTATATAGCTGATGTATGTTTGTTAGTTTACGCAAAACCGAATGGATCTCAATACAATTTTGTAAGAAGAGAGATGACATACTTAAGGTGACCATACGTCCCGCTTTAGGCGGGACAGTCCCGCTTTCAGGCAGTCTGTCCCGGTGTCCCCCGCGTGGCCAAAATTGTCCCGCTTTTGCAAACTGACCAAACGGTAATTTAAAATCAATTTTTTCTCCACTTATCTAAAAACTGAACCGATATTATAGACGACCTCCGTAGCCGAGAGGCGAGCGTTCTGGACTTTGGCGTCGCGCCATCTCTGAGGGCCTGGGTTCGATCCCCGGTCGGGTCAATATGGGAAACGAACTTTTCTGTATTGTCTCCGGTCTGGGTGTTGTGGTACCGTCGTTCTGATTTCTGTAATACAAGTGCTTTAGCTACTTACCACAGAAACAGAGCAATGTATGTTGTAGCTACATACAGTATCATCTGCACACACATCATAAAGCAACGTATTTACGTCGCGCGCCGCTCGCCGCTCCGTCGACATCCACGCGCCTCGCCGTCCGCCGGTCAACTGAGCGCGGGCCTACCGGCCGCGCCTATTTATGCGTGTGCGAGTTCGCGTCGCGCGCGCCGACCGGCTGATCGACGCGTCAACGCCCTCTGGTGTTTCTTTTAGTTATAAGTTTATATTGTTTTACTACCCACTAGTTATACTCCATTTTATTGTACATAATTTGTTTCGTTTTACCAATATACACATTCTCTTCTCTACTCTCATCGGAGTTTCATTGAAGCAAGACTACCTAAAGTGGTGACCCCTCTCTGGAAGAAAATCAACCTTCGAAGACCAACTTCAAAAACCAGCATGGCTCAAGCTGAAGACACAGTCTCCACTCCAAAGGCATCCGAAGTCGCCGGTATTGCGCTATCAATGCGCGTACCGCCGTTCTGGCGTGATAGACCGCGATTGTGGTTTATTACGTTCGAAGCTGCAACCTGCGAATTGAAGAAAGGCCAAACCCAACTCGCCCAGCTCGTCATCGCCCAGCTGGAGAAGACCGACATAGAGCAAATCAGCGATCTGCTGTATAACCCGCCGGCAGAGAACTACTATGACGCGCTGAAGCAAAGACTAATCTCCGTCTACGAGGAATCCGAAGGAAGGCAATTCCAAAAGTTGCTTTCCGAAATGGAGCTCGGAGATCAACGACCGTCCCAGCTGTTACGTCGCATGCGAGACCTCGCTCGCGACAAAGTCCCCGAGTCCACACTCCGACTCATGTGGATGAACCACCTACCTGCCCACGTGAGGTCGGTACTCGTGGTCAGCGACAGCATCAGCAAGACCGCCGCACTCGACGAACTCGCACTTCTAGCAGACAAGATGCTAGAACAAACGCACGAAATCAGCGCCATTTCGCCGTCGCCGCGAGCAACACCACGTTCGTCGCATCCAGCACTTGCATCATCAGCACAAGATACCATCAACACACAGCATCTACTCGATGAGATACGCAAATTATCTCTCGAAGTCGCCGAATTGCGAAGCAACGCGTATCAGTCGCGTTATCACCGCGGGCGCTCACCCTACGGGCGCACCGCGCAGCGCTCTCGCTCTAACGCGCGCTCTGCCTCACGCTCGCGCGCTTATCACGGCGCGGAGAGCTCGCCTCGCTCTTTCTGCTACTACCACGAGCGTTTTGGGCGAAACGCACGTAAATGTCAATCACCATGTGCATTTACCGACTCGCAACACAAGAACAAAGATGTCTCGTCGTCATCGGTAAACTCGACCGAACGTTAGACGAGGCGGGGTCCGACGTTCGCAACAAATCCTACCGTCTCTTCGTGAATGACAAGAACTCAAGACTGACGTTTCTCATCGACACCGGTGCTAACGTCTCAGTCATCCCACGCAAGAGAGGAGCAAGAATGAAGAAGATGCCATTCACCCTGTACGCTGCGAACAACACTACGATCAACACCTACGGCGAACAAACCCTTGAGTTAAACCTCAACCTACGCAGACCGTACAAATGGAAGTTCATCATAGCCGATGTCAGCAAGCCCATCATCGGTGCCGACTTCTTGTGCCACCACGACCTACTGGTTGACATGAAGAGTCAACGACTGATTGATGACGTAACCAAGTTATCAATCCACACTCCTGGCCGCTACACGGACGTACCTACTGTCCGTAGCATCGATCTCGAAGAGTCGTACCACCGAATACTGAGCGAATTTCCCGGTACCACCAGACTTAACTCTATGAGTCTCACGCCGAATCACCGTGTGGAACACCACATCGAGACCTCCGGACCACCGCTGCACTGTCGCGCTCGACCTATTCCGCCACACCGATACGAAGCCGTGAAGAAAGAATTCGAGTCGATGATGCAGCAGGGCCTCTGCCGACCGAGCAAAAGCCCATGGTCCAGTCCGCTACACGTCGTGCCGAAGAAAAATGGCGATCTCAGAGTCTGTGGGGACTACCGCCGTCTTAACGCCATAACGAAGCCAGATCGATATCCAATACCAAGAATCAAAGATTTTACCTATCAACTCGCCGGAAAGACCATATTCTCCACAATAGACCTGAACAGAGCTTACCAACAAATACCGAACAAAGAAGCCGATATCGAAAAAACTGCAATCGTGACTCCATTCGGGTTATTCGAGTTCCCTCGAATGTGCCCGGGACTCAGAAACGCCGGTCAAACCTTTCAACGGTTTATCCATGAAGTACTTCGAGGACTCGACTTCGTATTCCCGTTCGTCGACGATCTGTTGTTAGCATCCGAATCAGAAGAGCAACATCAACAACATCTACGCACCGTTCTACAACGACTAGACGACGCCGGTATAACGATCAACCCGTCAAAATGCGTATTTGGCAAGACTTCAGTCAACTTCCTTGGTTATGAAGTTTCGTCAGCTGGCATCATCCCACCAAAAGGGAAAATATCATCGATTACCGAATACCCAAGACCGACTACAGTTCAACAACTGAGAACTTTTCTCGGTATGATAAACTACTACCGTGAACACATACCGAACGCCGCATCACTTCAAGCTCCGCTCAACGAATACTTACACAACTCGAAGAAACGCGATAAGACCGAAATCAAGTGGTCGACCGAGTCCATTCAAGCATTCGAACAAGCGAAAATATGCCTTCAAGACGCCGCGCTACTCGCACACCCGCACAGCTCCGCTCCGCTCGCACTATTTTGCGACGCGTCCAACACCTGCGCTGGAGCCGTACTACAACAGTACATTAACAAGTCGTGGCAACCTCTTGGCTATTACTCGAAGAAGTTTTCAACTGCGCAACAAAAGTATAGTACCTACGACAGGGAACTACTTTCAATATACATGGCAATGAAGCACTTTAGAAAAATGTTCGAAGGAAGAGAACTAATAATATTCACCGACCACAAGCCATTGATCTACGCGCTTCACAAAGCAACATCAGACAGCGAAACACCGCGTCGGTCAAGACAATTACTATTTATCGCCGAATTTACTTCCGACATCCGTCACATCAGCGGGAAGGACAACGTAGTCGCCGACGCACTATCACGTGTCGAGTCGATTACGTGTCCGACGCCCATCAACTACGAACAACTAGCCGTAGCACAACATCAAGATCCCGAGTTACCCACATTACTACAGCAAGCCAACCTGAAAATTAAGAAAATTCAACTGCCGAACACAGACTACGAAATCTACTGCGAAACTTCAACTCCGCACATCCGTCCATATCTACCTACTGACTTTCGTCGCACTGCATTTGACGCCGTGCATAAGGTCAGTCACCCCGGAACGCGGACGACACGAAAATTGATCCAACATCGCTTCTTCTGGCCATCGATGAACACCGACGTCGGTACCTGGGCAAAGACCTGTTTGCCCTGTCAACGCGCGAAGATTCAAAGACATACGCACACAGGCGTAGGTACATACGCCGCCTGCGACCGATTCGATCACCTACACATTGATATCGTTGGACCGCTCGCAACTAGCGAACGCGGACTCCGGTACCTACTTACAATGATCGATCGCACTACCCGCTGGCCCGAAGCTGTACCATTGCAAGAAATCTCCGCGGAAGTGGTCGCAGAACAAGTCTACAATACCTGGATTTCAAGATTCGGTTGTCCGAAGTCAATAACAACCGACCAAGGCCGCCAGTTTGAGAGTCGACTGTTTCGCGCCCTTACACACCTACTGGGCGCGGAAAAAACTCGAACGACTGCCTACCACCCGCAAAGCAACGGGATCATCGAACGCTGGCACAGATCCTTAAAAGCCGCTTTGATGTCTCGCCTGGAGTCAAACACCAAATGGATCCATGAGCTACCTACTGTGCTCATGGGACTTCGCGCCGCAATCCGCACCGACACCAATACCAGTGCAGCGCAATTAATCTACGGTCAAGCTTTGCGCCTGCCTGGTGACTTCATCGCATCAACATCATCATCATCAAGCAACATGGATCAAGACTTCGTGGATCAACTGCGCACGTCAATAACATCGCTCACGCCGACATACCTACCGCATAGCAACAAGCGAAGTATGTTTGTGCACAACGCCCTACCTACGTGCCACTCCGTGTTTGTACGAGTCGACGCTGTACAAAGGCCTCTCCAACCTCCATACGAAGGCCCGTACCCCGTGCTGGAGCGCAACGACAAGTACTACAAGCTGCAACTTCCAGGAAGAGAAGCTGTGGTGTCAATCGACCGACTGAAACCGGCATTTACGGTCAACGCCCCTGACGTCACAACAGCTGATCCAGTCTCAAGCGCACCGCAGTTGCCTACACCATCTGTGAAACCTGATGCATCGCAGCCAATGACTTCAAAATTCGGCAGGAAAATCATCAGGCCTGTACGCTTCGCTTGAGGGGGAGTACTGTAGCTACATACAGTATCATCTGCACACACATCATAAAGCAACGTATTTACGTCGCGCGCCGCTCGCCGCTCCGTCGACATCCACGCGCCTCGCCGTCCGCCGGTCAACTGAGCGCGGGCCTACCGGCCGCGCCTATTTATGCGTGTGCGAGTTCGCGTCGCGCGCGCCGACCGGCTGATCGACGCGTCAACGCCCTCTGGTGTTTCTTTTAGTTATAAGTTTATATTGTTTTACTACCCACTAGTTATACTCCATTTTATTGTACATAATTTGTTTCGTTTTACCAATATACACATTCTCTTCTCTACTCTCATCGGAGTTTCATTGAAGCAAGACTACCTAAAATGTGATGTTGTCCAATATTAATTATTATTTATTTATTTTAAAACAAATCTGATCAGTCGATAAACATAAAAATAGAATCTACAATTCACTTTATGCCACTACTGATTTGATTTGATTATTTTGAGTTATTCTATCTTCTATATTAAGAAACTTGTAATTTACTAAAAACTTTATTACATGATTCCGCCAATGTCCGATTATATTTATATTATATATATATTATCACTAATTTAGTTCTTACCGTTAAGTAACCTTTGTGTAAATCATGCTGTGTATGCTTTCTATGGATTACTGTCTAGTCTATTTAAGTTATGTTAACAATATGGATATGTATCTGACAGTAATCTTTGCGTACCTTGAAATAAATAAATAAATAAATGTCCCGCTCTGACAAAAAAAAATGGTCACATTAGACTTACTAGATTAAAAAATAGGATACTTTTTATCCCGAAATATCGCTAGCAAAGTCCTGACAAACAGCAAGTTTGGTATAAAACTTTACTCTCTGGACTCCACACCACAATTCCACGTACCACAATCTCTCGCCTCTTCCGAAACAAAGGTCCCACGTGCCTTATCTAATTTATCGTTTTATAGTCGTTGTTCACACTTAATAAAGCCCTCTTATCAGGTATAATGAGGCGGCTGTTTTAAAGAATAAGGACTTGTTTTATTGCCGGGAAGATTGTGAGGAAGACAAAGGAGTTTCAAGTGCGCAGGGAACTAGCGAGCCTGGTTAATCATTTTTTTGAAAGATTTGTATAATTTTAAATCATTATTTAACATTGAAATACATATAGAGTTAACATTTTCGAATCGTCATGGAATACAATGGAAAGTGACTTTACTGCCAGTTCAGAACCTACATCTACCGAGAAAATACGGTAAGAAATTCAGTAGATCGATGAGTAACAGTTGCAGTATATTTTGTCTTTTGTTTTTATTAGGTACTTCTACCTTTCTGGGAACGAATTACTGTTTGATTATGTGTAATATTTCCTGTATTTATATTTCATTGAATATCTAGGTCAAATATATTTTTTAATGATTTTCAATTGCGAATACTTTATCGAGTTATTACTAATTGACGTGTGTTATTGTTCCAGGTAAGTAAGCTGTCAATTGACTGTGAGATTACCTAACAAGATTCAAATTCCTGATGAAAGGTAATCATAAACACTGACGTAAGTAGTACGAAATAAAATATATTTAATTTTTTTTTTAAATATCTTCGGGTCTTAATCAAGTTATCCAAGTTGATTAGTCACTTGACACTTGAGACCAATCGGCTGCGCGTGTAAGGCACCGTAGCTGGAATTGCTCCGACGGTCTTCACAGGCGGGGGTGGTTCAGTCCGGCCACTTTTGCTCCCCCTATGAATATAACGGGGGGGGGGGGCAGGTCGGAGCCGCTTAAGCGGCCATTCTGCCGGTGGTATTGTGGTAGTTGTTCAACGTTGATCGAGATGGCCATGGCACCACCACTTAGGCGATGAGGTCCACCGACAGGTTTCAGTTTCCTTTAGCTGCGGTAAGGTGCGTCAAAGTCACTTGACACATGATGCACGTTAGTATACGGTTCATTTTACGAATAAATACAAATATAACCCACCGCCCGTACAAATCGAAACCAAATTAACATACAAAAAGTCACTAAATGCTGCTTTTCTTTCCACAACCCATGACATGGTTCTGCCTTCGAATAGTGGTCAACAAAGGTTAATCTGACAACTGCAAACACACGACAACCTTCAACTTTCGGTTTTAACAAACAAACTTTGCTCAAACACTAAATCACTTTCTACGCAGTTGGCTAGGGCCATGTGTGGCTATAATATATCACAATACATCGAAGAACGGTGAAGCTGACTTCTATTTGACAGTTATTTTTTGTATGAGTGGCAGTCAAGATTCAATTGCGATGACTTGTTTTCGTTTTTTTATTTTGCACTTCAAAATTGATACCATCTGATGTTAAGTGGTAATGAAGGTGACAAGTATAGCATAATCACGCTGTTACTAGACTTGTCTCCCTTACCTTGAAGGCTTGACCTCTGCTACTAATGTAGCACTCCCCAGGAGCTTTGTTAACCTTACTCACACACAGGAACACAACAACACAGAAGTGATTGTTATTTGGCTGCGGTCTTCTGTAAGGTATTTCACCAGTTGGGCTGCTCCAGTTCGAACGATAAATCGCTATGCCCTACCTCTTATAACTACTACCTCTTTCAGTATTACGTGACATGAGAATTGCAAGTTATAAGACACTAGAGTTCGGTGTTCTATAGCTTTACAAGGATTCCATAGAGGTCAACAAAATCATAAAACAAACAAGCTATACGACAATTGATACAAGAGCCCTGTAAGAGTTTAGGAAGATACACAGTTACATCAGGCATAATAACTATATATAAAAAGCAATATTATATTGCCTACCTACATACTCTGCCTCAGGTTTCCGAAGAATACCAGAGTCATGGTGACGCTGTCACCATGACATATGCTGAGCGGAGACCTTTTTTACTACGTTAGTTCCTCCACATTGTTTAATTTAACTATGTACAAACAGCATGTACTTAATAAATATTTCTTTCTTTCTTCTTTCTTTATTTTACACAAAGTACATAGCATTAAACATTTTAAAATTCATTTAATACGTACTACCTAACTAGGAAGTAATGTAAAGTTTAAATCTACATAGAATTGGGCACTGTCAGTATATATTAAGTAAATACAGTTATTGTTATAAAAATATGTGTTTAGTGGTCTTCAAAAAATTTTTGAACCAAAATCATAGTACGCTGCTACGATGAGCGACTTTACTGCTCTCTGTAACACTGCGCACTATAACCGGTCGACAGATGAGCGCGTGCGCATCTCGTACGCCTATTAAGCTGCAAACTGTACGTAGGCGTTGTTATGACGAAGTGGAAGCAAACTTTCATCTCAGACTATGCGTCTAGTGTTACGTCTGAGCTTAACTTGTCCCTTTAAAACGTTTTAACAGTACGAGAATAGCATCATTGTCAACATCATATTAACGAACTCGGTGGCGCAGTGGCTAAGGTTCGATTCCCGGACAGGTCAATTTGTAAAACTTGTCTAAATTGACTTGGGTCTGGGTGTGCTTGGAAGACGCCACTAGTTAGTATCCGTTGTCTGGTGCTCATAGCACTAGGGAAAACCTTAGTTTGAGACCAGATGATTGTAGTGGTTGTCTTAAAAAAAAGAAGATAACGGATCAAACATTAAACTACTTACTGCCCGACGTTTCGGTTAGGTTGCACCAACGGTTTTCACAAGATGACTCGCTCGTAACCATAGTGCATTCTAACCGAAAAATTAGGCTACTATAAAATGTAGTCGCTTTAACTTATTTGAAATGTTGTAAATGGAACCCAACACAGCATAGCTAATTGACTACTTGACAGTGTTTACAATATAATATGAAAAGTGTTAGATATGTTAGCTTCTTAGTTAAGTAATAATTTTACATTTTATTTTTTTTATTAAAAGCATAGTTAGTAATTTATTTTTGCAAAATAAATTTTACTTTTTTATCTGTGAACAAAAGAACCGAAACGGAAACCACCATTGCAATTTCGGAAATGACAGCTGTCGGGGAAACATATTTATTTTAATGTGGCGAAATAATGATTATTTTGCCGATTAAATTGAATTATTGTGTCTCTAAACGTATTAACAATTTATTAAAGCATTTTCCGTTTATCTAAATTAAGTCGTTCCTATGCATATCGGTTCGTGACTTGGCGTTTTAGCGCGCTTTATAAATGTGTTACACAAAATCTTAATTTTCTCTGGTTATTTTTTCCAGATAAATCGAATTTTGTGGGATAGAAAATGTACGGGCGCACATTTTACAATACTTTTTCAAAAACTGTCAAGTAGCTAATTAAAATAAATTGTTTTTCTTAGAAAATAATTTCTCAATTTATCATTATTTCAGCTACAGGGAATATTTAAATAAGCAATAATTACTACCAACATTAACGTAACTATTCGATTAATTCTCAGCACCAACACTTGAGTATTTAATCTTTAACTTAAAAGAAAGTTTAAAAACACGGGTTTTTAAATAAAATCTTCATTAAATAAAAGTTTATCGGTTACTTTCTCACTTTGTTACACTAAACACTGTCATCTACGTATTAAAAAGTAATGTTATTAACTTTCTAAAGGCTTTTAAATGAAATGTGTGACAAGATAGTAGAGTAGAGAAACAATATCACAAAAACCGAAATAACTTTCGGTTTTGTCAGGAAAAAACGAAAGCTAACTGTAAATATCAGCAGGTGCTTAAATACATGCTGATAAGTAAATTTGTACTGATAAAATATTAAAAATTAATTTATTTCATCAATTAGGTTTGGTCCCAACATGTTGTATATGTTCCAATTATTTGTAGGCGGATATGCAAATATTTATATCTTATTTTTATATTTTATTTTCTGCAAATTAAGTTTTTTATTTCACAAAACTTTACAGAAACAAATGTATTTACAAACGAATAAAAAATGCAATAATTAACACTAAATAAAGAACTACATTATGTATACAAATATACGTAGGTAATTAAAATATGCCAGGCTTAAAAACTTATAAAATAAACATGTCGTCCAACTCACCGTCTTGCGGCATTGTGCCCAGTTGATTGATGCCATGTTTTAGTCAAACTCGGTGACCGAAACCAATTCCGGTTTCGGTTCTCAAAGCCTAGTGTATGGCCGACACTATGCTAGGCGACAATGGGAGGCGGGCAATGCCCGGCAATCTTATGGGTTATATCGGGTAATCTGACGCGTGGGCAAACCTGCTTCAGTGGAAAGGTTATGGCGACTAGGGCCTGAGAAAAGAGACGGAATAGGGATTTGTGAAGATTTAAAAGTCACTCTCGCAATGACGCATACTGATAGTTAATGCGGAACTCAGTATATCCCTGATAGTGGAATTTACAAATACAAATGATTTATCCATTATTAACAGGTAAGTATTTGATCTAATAAATATTGTCGGTATTAGTGTAATCTGCCATAATGACATATGAATTTACATTAATTACATTAATACAATTTATCGCTCGAACTGGATCAGCCCGAATGGTGAAATACCTCCGTCTTACAGAAGACCGCAGCCAAATAACAATCACTTCGGTGTTGATGTGTTCCTGCGTGTGAGTAAGGTTTCCAAAGCTCCTGAGTGCTACATTAGTAGCAGGGGTCAAGCCTTCAAGGTAAAGGTGACAAGTCCAGTAACCGCTTATGCTGTACTTGTCGCCCTTTAGCTGGGACCTCATTACCACTTAACATCAGGTGGGATGAGGTCAATCTTGAATGCAATGCAATATAAAAAAAAATACTACTACGGTTTCGACCCGTGTGCGAGCCTTAAATGCATGAATGAAAGGGGTAACAAATCTAAAAGAGATAGAAAATGCCAATCACGTAGTCACGCAGCTCGTAACGTTTATTTTTGACGTTTTATTTTTGGCCCAGAGACAAAAAGTAACATGGCCGCCGGCGGTGTAATGCCACAGATAAGATATCCAATCAATGATCCGACAGATTTGATGTACGATGTGTTTTAGGGCACTTCTAATTAAAGGGCTCTGTAGGGTTAAAGTGATCCATCAAACTGATTTTTGTTACCATTTTTTTGGGACACGGCAGCGGACATTTTGTTTGAGAAATGCAAGCTTTTTCAGTAGAAACGAATTTGCAAAATCGCGTTCATAAAATAGTTGATAATTAAAAAAAAATATTCAACAATTTTAAACGTTTGGTTGTCTGCCTGTTTCGTATCGATGATATAACAAACTTCGATACATAGATCATTGTTATAAATTTTTGTTATTCAATAACAATCAAATCAAAATTAGATAACATTGTTTTTAAATATAAAAAAAAGTGTTACGATGTAAAAAGAAATAAAGAAGAGAATGGACAGCGTTGCTAGATATGGCAACTACCAATGTATTTTTTTTATTTTAGAGCAGTTTTAAAGTTAAAAATCAATTGAATACATTTCGTATTCACTGCTAATGCAAAATCATGTGATTAAATCAAAGCGTGACATCATGCAGTCAAATGTTTTCCTGAAAAAATATTTTTTAGCAATTTTTATACAGCCGTTTTCCATGTTTTATTAGATGTCATGCACTTTAGACAGGAAAATATCAAATATTAGGGTTTGAATTTTTTTTCTTAAAACTTCAAAAGTCAAAATTAGAACAGTGGTTTCCAAGGCGACCTCTTTTAAGTGCAAAAGAAAAAAAACAAATGATCACACTTTGACCAAACCCGTTCTCACTAGTTCGGTCTTAACCAACCGTCCCAAAAAGAAGGCAAAGAAATTCATAACGACGAATTAATTTAATCTGTGGAAGTGTCGAATCATCACGCGTCTTATTGCTTTATAATGGTGTTCGATTCCCGGCGGAGGTTGGCCACTAATCTTGTTCTTTGTCGGTTTTTAACTATTAGTTTAGTACCTTTTTTAGACTGGGTAATATTGGTTTAATAGTTTTTTACGGGTAAACTGGTGAAATACCTCCACCTTACAGAAGACCGCAGCCAAATAAAAATCACTTCGGTGTTGTTGTGCTCCTGCGTGTAAGGTTTCCAGAGCTGGGGGGTGTTACATTAGTAGCAGGGGTCAAGCCTTCATGGTAAGGGCGACAAGTCCAGTAATTAATTATTATGCTGTACTTGTCGCCTTTAAGCTAGGACCATATTACCACTTAACATCAGGTGGGATGAGGTCAATCTTAATGTGCAATGAAAAAAGGGGTAATATGCGTGCGAAGCCGCTAGTGTCTGTATAAAATTATTTATCCTCAAAACCGACTTGCTCGCTCCAATCTCTCTTCATTCATTAAACCACTATCCCCTTATCAAATTCTCAAAATGACGCGACTCTAAATCACCCCACTACGAATTAAAATGAAAAATTCGTCATTTCGTCCTTAGAACTTCAGATCCCTATTCAAATAGAGAATTCACCTTTATATGAACTCTGTTAAGGCTCAAAATAACTTAAAGCATCCAGATAAAAAACTCTTTAATAATATTTCCCATACTTTCCTTAGAACAGATAACATCAGGCGGTTCATCAAAAGCGGCCCTTTGTATCTTTCGTCCCTTTCCAACAAAAGGGGAGGATGTATGGCCGTCGCATTCGTTGATGACCATTGTGGCGGTAGTTTTGTATGAGAGGCGTGTATTAGATGGTGCTAGATGGTTTTACATGGAATTTAGTAATAATCGTACCTTTAAAAAGCTTGTGAGTATTATCCGGTATAACCGGTAGGTATAAGTGTTGATTCGGAAAACAGAGGTCGCGAATTTGGTGAATATCTTGTTGGGATTGGCCATTTCATTTTATTTATTTATTTAAAACCTTTATTGCACAAAAAAGTTCAACAGGTAGTCGGTCAGGTGGTGAACTAACTTATTGTTATATAATTGCATATAATTATAATAATAATAAAAAAAAATCAATAAACCAGTCTACCTCATAGATACCGCAGTCCCAAATACACATAATCTCACATCCACACACACTGAAAAGTTAATATAACGACCTTGCCATCGAACTTATAAGCCAGTGGCGAGTAGAAATAGTTAGAACTATCCCAATTATCATTTCAACTACTGGTGTTATCCCTACAACGTTACACGACAGCTTACAAATTCTCTAAATACATCCCATCACGTTTTTGCTCCTGCAAAAAGCTGCAATTTTAAATACCTGCCGAATCGTACGAAAGTTCCTTTCTTTAGGTAAATAAATCTTCATTTTCGTTTTCGCCAAAACCTGCGAAAGTGAATAAGCCCCAGAAATGGGAGAATATGTACTCATATAAATATAAATAATAATGAATAATTAATATATTTCAGTAACAATAACTTTACAGAATGTGAACATTTATCGAAGACACCTTTTAAGCAATTGTATTGCGTGTGTTGGGTACCTTCGCTCTTTCATTGCTACCAGTTATAAGGTATATCTAAGTTTACTCTGTAGCTCTACCAAGTCATGTAGTTCATTTTGATGAGTGATGAAACAATTAATTACTTCAGTAAATATTTTCGAGAGGTAAGCTGGAGCAGACCAGGCCCCAAAGAAAGAAGAAAGAAAGAAAAACATTTATTGGCACACACATTAAAGCACAATTACAACACATGAGAGACATTGAACAGGGTCAGTGCAGCCAATAAGGTACCAGCCTCAGCATGAGCTGCTGCGACAATGGGATGAATGCGGCAGCAGCGCTGGTATTCTGGTGGGACCTTAAATTGAGTGGCACCTGTTCACAAGCATGATGTATGTGCCAGCCGTCGCTTTACTCAACCATATAGAAGAGAATGTAATGATATCATAGCCCAGCCAGTAGACAAAACCATAACATTCAAAACTCTTGCGCAACAAGAATGTGGGGCATCCAAAAATACTGTTATACGCCCGAAATCCGAACAGATGCATTCGTGAGCTCATTCATCACTCCCGGTTATAGCTACTGCGCTTCAGTGCAGTTGCATGAAAAGATATGCCGTCATATGATTGCACCACGACTTAAAATTATATTATTGAACTGGCGGCCCGCAGTGAACCCTTTATTTCCACAGTTTCCTCTGAGTCTTCGGTCGTATAGGTTGCAGCATCATATTATAAAGCCTAAAGCCTTCCTCGTCAAATGGATTATCCAACACAAAAATATTTTAGTATTTCGAACCAGCAGCTTCTGAGATGAACGCGTTCAAACTTACAATCTCTTCAGCTTTAATATTAGTATAAATTTATAAAGCAACCACATGCTGATTAGTCACAAAATCTCAGAAACCATAAGACCCTCGAAATAAAAATTTGGAAGGTATCTTATAGCATGTAGACATTCGTTACGTTTACCAAACTCTAACTCTAACCTCCTTAGGGGGTAAAATAGCGATTGGAAGTTTGTATAAAAGTCCTCTGTTTTTAAAGAAAGAGACTTGAAGTTTAAAATATATGCTTTATAGATGTTGTGGAAGTATACTTATAACGTATCTTTACAAATTTACCCCTTTTGAGGGGTACAACCCTGTTAAAATAGGGGATTTAAAATATGTGCAAATAACTAACTCTAAGTGTAAGAAGTCGCGAGCGGTTGCTAGTTATACATAACTTTTTCAATATATACCTATATATATATTCCACTATATATAATGAACCTTTCTCTTGAATTATACTATCTGTTTAAAGAAAAAGCTTCAAAATCCGTTGCGTGGTTTTAAAGATCTAAGTGTACGTACAGACAGAGGAAGCGACTTGATTTTTTATGTATTGCATTTTAAGACTTTCGCGTTCCATTTTAAACATTTAAAAAAAAATTTACGGGTCAAAACGCGACACCATGTTTATTTAAAAGTTAATACGAAAGTAGTTCGTTTGCGTTTTGACCCGTTAAATTTTTTTTAAATGTTTAAAATGCACTAGCTGTGCCCGTGACTTCGTTCGCGTGGACTACATCCTATTCGAAAAAAGTAGTCTATATTTTAATCCAATTTTCGAGCTATATTTGTATTAAATTTCATATCTCTTACTTACAAAATAAACATTTTCCCGTATAAACTTTCAAAAGGTGGTATTACCCCCCACCCCCCTCTTATTTTCTAACAAAAAGTAGCCTATGTCCGTTCTTGAGGTTCAACGTATATCTATACCAGATTTCATCGAAATCGGTTGAGAGGTTTAGGCAGGAAAGCGTAACAGACAGGCAGAGTTACTTTCGCATTTATAATATTAGTAGGGATTAGTAGGGATTCAAAGCTTGCACTTTTGCTTGACTTAACAATACTTAATCAATCTCCGAAATATAATATTTGTAAATGAAACAACGTAATCATCTCGTTACCACAATATTAATGGGATACAAGACGAACGCGGAAGAGTTCTGAGATGATCGATAGACGAGATTTATTCCGAGATCAATTTAGATCGAGTTGCAACATCGGACAGTAATGATTTTTTTAGATGGAAGTGCTATGCCCTGTTCCAATATTTTACGACTAAAATACTTTTAATCCCGAAATAACGAGCAAACATGAAATCAGTCAAAACTGTCTTGACCATGCCATACACACATAGTAAAAAATCCTTAATACAAACTCTAATACCTTACTCCTAAAGTTCATTTACAATTGCAAGGTTGCAACTAAATGCATAGAACTGAATAAAATGCATTAAATTTGAATAAAATACGTAATTAGATCAAGATTAATGTAATTAGTTCACGCGAATGTATAATTTGGGTCTGATTAGTGTAAAAGTGTAATGGCAAGGGAGTAGAATAATATGGTTAAGGGTCAGGCTCTCAGACTGTTGGGCGTTGATAAAAGCAGGGCGCACGTTAGTGCAAGGCCAAGATTTTCAATGTAACTTTGTATTTTAGCTAGTGTTAAAGGGCAGTGTTGAAATGCCCGTGTGCTATGGTAAGCCAAGTCCGTTGTGTCTAGACACATCATATTCTAACTTTTTAGTTGATTCGTAAATTCTTTTTAATCTTGTCAGTTTTGAAAACTGAATAGAAGACAAATGACCAACAAAAATGTTATTTTATTTTATAATTAACCAAATAATACCAATTACACGTATATCGTAATAGGTATAAGAACAAATTGTTAGATAAAATGAGTTTAAAGCTTAGGATATAAATGGGTAATGAATTCTAAATGCACTTAAATCGTAATGATTTAATGAAATGATTTATTTCTGCAAGTGGATTTACTATAAATTTTAATAATAATAAAAATAATCACGACTTAACAAAAATAAAACAAATTTACGAATATCAATGGTACAGAAACCATGTAAGTTCAGCTCATGGCATAGAACATCAGTTACACGATTCAGTGTGAACATGTTCACACGTCTACGCCATAGAAATATGAGTAGAACTGAGTTTTCAAATAAGCTAGCTGGTCAAAACGCGACACCATTTTTAGTAGTTAATACTAACTACTTAATGCCCGAAGTTTCGATCATGTTGCACTAACCGGGGTCACGAGCTGACTCCCTAACCGAAACTTCGGGCAGTAAGTAGTTCGTGTTAAGAATGTTTAAAACGGAACGCGAAATTCTTAAAGTTTAAAGAACTTGGCTATTTTTACAATTAGATTTTTTAAAAATGCCAAAACATAAATAGGTACATATATCGCTTTTATCGTCGTAAAATTTGCGTTTCTTGGAACTTAAACTTAGTAGTTTCCGCTGATAGCAAATATTCATTAGGATTATTTTGGCAATCAATAGTTGATTAGGTATTTTTTTTGTTTCCGTTATGGTTTTTATGTTACTTTGTTAATTTAAACTACTGGGTTTTTACAAGAGTATATTTTTATAGGGAATTTATATTGGAACGCCGAAAACTGACCCATTCTTTTGATGACCTCCGTAGCCGAGAGGCGAGCGGGCCTGGGGGGGTAATCTCGAAAATGAAACGAACACACGAAAGGTTTCGTTTTTGAAGATTATTCAAAAGTTTGGGAATGAAGACGTGGTTTTTGATTTGCATAAATAATATTTTGTTTTTTGAAAACGCTTAATTTGCATTCGAAGTGATTTATTTATGGTTATGAGGATTAAAAATTGCCATCCGTTGTCGGATCCGACATATTTCGTTTATGAGAGTAGACCCCCTGACTTTGGCGAGCGCCATCTCTGAGGTTCCGGGTTCGATCCCCGGTCGGGTCAATATGGGAAACGAACTTTTCTATATTGTATCGGGTTTGGGTGTTGTGGTACCGTCGTTGTTTCTGATTTCTGTAACACAAGTGCTTAAGCTACTTACCACAGAATTAGAGCAATGTATGTGATGTTGTCCAATATTTATTATTATTTATATATTATATTATTATTCTAAGAATATTAACGTGTAAGTTTATTTAAGGATGTATTTATAGTTGTCACTTAAAGTACTTTATTAATTTAAATGAAAATTTCGATCTAATTAATCAAATGATATCTGTCCACCGAATGACGACCTCCGTAGATAAACGATAAACGAATTTATTCATATTGTCTCGGGTCTAATTCAAACAGTTTAAGCTATATCGACTTGTTAATTTTTATCAGACGATATACGATAAAAAATCAGGCCTTAATAGTTTTAGTTTCTATGCTAATTGACGAACAGACAATTGAATGATGCTGTACATTCAGCATCATTAGTTCGTATATACCTCAGTACCTTGTCACACTAAACGTCCATGTGACTGAGTAAGTGAAGTAGACAGTCAGATTAATGTGACAAGGTACTGAGTTGTACCTATACAAACTAAACACGCTGACTTTACGTATTCCGTTTCGTTTATTTGACTCTAAAAAAGGGACAAACTAAGCTCTTTGTAATTGGCCACAGATTACACAATATTTTAAATAAAATAAACGCTGGACAATGCAGCGGAAGTGGCGCGACAAAACGCGATGCATTAAACGCGCTGTCGTGGAAATCTGACGTCCGAACGGGTAGTGTAGGGTGACAATCCATTCAGTTGAAAAATACTTGCCGTCGGAATAGGGTTAATAACAAATCATGTAAAAAAAAGTTAAGATACAATATAAGATACTAGTGGCACTTCACGACTTCGCCCGTATTTTAATTTTTTACAAAAAATTTGATAAATGAAGAACCACTCTACCGATTTTTTTTTATATTGCACTTCAAGATTGACCACATCCCACCTGATGTTAAGTGGTAATGAGGTCCTTTTTTTTTTTTTTGACGGGGAGAAATGCATTGACGCACCGTACCTCCACCCTGAGGGGGGTGACGGCGTGTGTGGGACTCCCTGCCCTAAAAAGGGCAGGACTGTACTGTAAGGTAATGAGGTCCTAGCTTAAGGGTGACAAGTACAGCATAATAAATCTGTTACTGGACTTGTCACCCTTACCTTGAAGGCTTGACCCCTGCTGTTAATGAAGCACCCCCCAAGAGCTCTGGAAACCTTACTCACACGCAGGAATACAATAACACAGAAGTGATTGTTATTTGGCTGCGGTCTTCTGTAAGGTGGAGGTATTTCACGGTCGGGCTACTCCAGTTCAAGCGGCAAATCGCTATGCCCTACCTCTCTTAAAAACACTTATTATTTATTAACATTGATTATGTGCAAACTTCACATAAACCATTAGCTAAATAATCTGAACAAAGCCTATATATTTTGTTTGGATAGGAGAACCCGTTTTTGAGTTATAAAATTATAACAAAAAGCGGTATTAATTTTAATTTTTATTGATATAATAATGATTTGCTTTATTTTAGTCCTATAAACAAACTCATGCCGAAATGATCTTTATTTTTAAATTCCTTTCAAAAATTAAAAATTGAAAACAAACACCATCAAAGCATTACCACGATAGACATTGAGCGGAGATCCATTTTCATTCTTTCTTGTTTGTTCTGTGTTATTTTTTAAAACTTTATTGCGCAAAGTAATACAACCGGAACATACACTAATAGTTTTCTTTTCTTTCTAACCAACTTTTTACCATTAGACAATTGTCACTCTCGCTAACCCTCTATTTAAACTACATAATTAATTACCAAAATAGTTTCCTAGAACCGCGTCAGGTGGTCACCCTAACCCGCACGCACTAATGTGTCCACATTTTGCGGGCTATTAACTCCGGACCAGCCAACCCTTCAGTCCAAACTATTGTAGTATTTTAATACTTTTATAGTATTGTTAAATAGTAATTTATGTAGCGATGGCCGAGATAAAACCGTTTCTGAGTATTAGAAACTAATTGGTAAATTGATTTTTAGTGGTTTTTGATTCGACTAGTTGGCTTTCGTGTTAGATGTTTTTGTAATTACTTAATTCCGGGTTATATATCGGCTATATGACTTTTTAAGAGTGGAGCAAGAAATAGAGCTTTTTGAATTCGATGGAGGGAAATGACAGGAAAAAAAACATGGCTGATTTGAATTATCTCCGTAGCGAAGTAAGCATGGCAAGTTGGCCATCTTTTAAGTCCTGGGTTCAATTCCTGGTTGGGTAAATATGAAAAATTGACTTTTTAATATTGACTCGGGATTTGTAATACAGTCGAGTTTCTGATTTCTGAAATACAAGTGTTTTAACTTTTTTTTACAGAATCAGAGCAATGTTTATGTTCTTGTCCAACATTTTGTAGGGAAATCATAATTTTTTATACATGAAAACAAAGCTCTTGTTAACAATAGAGCTTATGTGTGATTTTCGTTTTCATATCTTCGTTGTATGTAACTAGGAAAGGGACATTCATATTTATAATACAAAAAGAATTATTTATTTGATGGACATTTAAGTTCGTTTCGTGTCTGGGTGTTTAAAAATATATTTCAGTATGTAAAGTAGTCCCATCATTACTTCTGGTTTATACAACACGAGTGGTAAAGCTGCCAAATTCAGGGTCAGTAAAATGTATTTAGGTAATTTCTGTTATGTCTGAATAGTTTTCAACAAGGACATAAATTAATCATTGTTTAAACATACTAGCTGTCGCTCGCGACTTTACCCGCGTTATTTCGGAATAAAAAGTATCTTATATCTCAATCTAGTATGTTACCTCTCTTGTTACCAAATTTTATTCAAATCCGTTAAAAAGTTTTTGCGTGACAAAGTACAACCTTACATCCAGATATCCATACATTGCTATAATTTTTTGCGTTTTTATATTAATAACGTAAAGTGAAGCGTAAAGTGATATATCGCTCGAACTGGAGCAGCCGGACTGGTGAAATACCTGCACCTTACAGAAGACCGCAGCCAAATAACAATCACTCCGGTGATGTTGTGTTCCTGCGTGTGAGTAAGGTTTCCAGAGCTCTTGAGGGGTGCTACATGATTAGCAGGGGTCAAGCCTTCAAGGTAAGGACGACAAGTCTAGTAACAGTTTTACTATGCTATACATTTCGCCCTTAAGCTAGAAACTCATTACCACTTAACATCAGGTGGGATGAGGTCAATCTTGAAGTGAGTTGTTAAAAAAAACTCAATCCCAGCTTAAACTAAATCTCTAATTATACTTTGGCACACATTTCATGCAAATTATTACAAGGTCGCGTTTACCTGAATATCTTTACTTAAACATCACTCAATCTTTCCGTAACACAAATAAATTTTCCTCACTAATCTCAGCGCAACCTAACATCATTTCTTGCCGAGTTGTGCAATAGGTAAACAAATCAAAATAGCCATTAAATGGGTCTAGTTTTTTAGGTCAGAACACCGATCTGTTGAAGTATTTTAGACATAAACTATTGTGGAATTTGTTGAGCTTGGGAGCATGATGCCTATTAATTTTAGAATATTCTAGACTTGTGTGGTACAAGTTAGATTAGAAATTTGAACACTCCGGCAGTGTGACAGTAGCGTTTAAACTGTAAGGTTGACAGTAACATTAGTAGTAGAAACCATCTTGGATTTGAAATTTATCACAGTGTATTATTACTAATCAAACCCTTTTGTTTGATACCTATAATTTTAAAAGGACTTGTTTTAAAATAGGTAATCTGACATTTTGTATCGGCGGCCATCCTGGATCGATTTCCATCAAAAGTAGCTAAAAACACTCCTAACTAAATCAGTGACTAATCCTTTAAGGACACACTGGCACAGTAGCATATTTTAGATACTATAAGGAGTGATTATTTTCCCTTTGTCTTTGGTAAATAAGTCTATAGACAAGTCTCATGACTCAAGTCTCATGTATTATAAAAAAATCTAAGAAATATGTAGTCTCAAAAACAAAATAATTAGTTATATCCTTAAATAAGCACTCTACTTAACAACATTCATATATAACGATTATACTAACCTGTCTTGTTTCCACACAATTGCTCAGCATAGAAAATTTACTCTATTTAAAAAAAAAATACTCAAATGAAAAGAAAATATCCAAAAAGCGGATAGATATTAAAATAACTCATTGGACATGAATTCAATTCGTAAAAAACCGATAGAATAAACACCAATTTAATTTTATGATTTGATGAAATGTTAAATTTAGGACCAAAAAAAGCGCGAGAAATGAAACTGTAAAGATGATGTTAAATACAAAGTCACTCCATATTGTTACTTAGACCACCCCTCACACAGGCAACTAGGTCTTGTATATTTGCCATAGACCTAATTCCATCGAGTGTTAACACCAATTTCCTTTAGTGCACCATCTATTCACCTGGAAGTGAAACAGACGAACCTACTTTCGTTTACAGGCTTCAGAATTTATTTCAGTATTTGCAAATGGCTTTTTGATGAAATTAAATCTGTTTGTAGGTGTGTGGTGTGGTGTTTATTAGTCTAGGAATCGGGTAAACCACCTGTGAATGGTTTCGTCTAGCTTTAGATATGGGAATGACTGGGAATGTTGATTTGACATTTAAACAGGTTAGGTGCTGTTTGTTTTACTGATGTTTTCGTGGTAAAATATTTTATAGAAATTAAGACTTTTTCGTTCCATTTTAAACATTTAAAATGAGTTCATTAATTTATTTTATTAAAAATGACCAACGGGCCAATGAAGTAAAAAAAAAAATTTTTTTGTAGTTGATGCCCGATGTGTCGATTATGCAATGCCCAACAAGTAAGTCATTTAAAGTAAAGTTTTTTTTGATGCGTCAATGACTTGAATATATTTTAACTACCGATTATCAATAAAAATGTAATCTATTTATTAATATTTCACTTAATCGTAAAACTCGTTTGAAGCCTATCATTTTTGGGCAAACATAACCCCTATAAAGAGGTCATGTGCCAACTAGAGTGAAACGCCATCTGGATAACAACATTAGAACTATGTTTTTTTTGTAATGATTAAAAAAGCGATAAATTGTTTAAGTTTTAAAATTGTAATTCATCATACATCAAAACCAAGAGGAACATTACATATAAAATAAATATATGTTGTTTTTTCAAATCTTTCTATTTAAAACTCGTTTTGCTTAAAATTTTCAACTTGTATTAGACACAGTTAACAATAATAATGAATACACATCTTCAAATTCCATTTTGTTTTATTTTGTCAACACAAGACATCTAACGGCGTTGAATTGAATACTCCCATTATCATCGTCAATATTTCAAGTTGTTTTGCGTATAAATTGCTTCATATGAATACTGACAATAAAATAACATCTTTTGTCGCTTGTTATAGCAAATGAGGAGAAACTGACAATTTCTCCATCACTTTGGCGATGAGGCTTGACCCCATAAAAAGGTCATCGTGCCCGCTGGAACAGAACGATACAAGGGGACAATTTTTCAAAGTGCCTCTTTTTTTGGAGATATATGGAAACACATTTTTTGTCTATTTTTAATGACATGTCATTGCTACTGCTGTAGTATGTATTGGTTTTTAAAGTTAGTTAGAACTAAAATTTTTCAGTTCTGTTATTAGTTTGTAGGATATTTAAAACGTCTGTTTGAAAAAAGTTGATCCATTTGGCATAATAAAATTTGTTTTCGATTACGTATGTCAGTTTAAAACCAAATGCCATCTTTGGTAAAAGATTTGTATTTGGGACGTTAGGTTTTAAATTTTAAATTGTGCTTGTATAACTTTAATGGTTCAAATAAACATAATTCTGTTACATTTTTGTTTTTGTTTTTTAAACATAATTTTTTACGATTTTGAATAGAACATTAATAGCAGTTTTTCTTTGTTGGACGACATCAGAATATAAAATGCTATTATATTTTTTTTATATTTTGACGATTATGTGCCTATTTCGTGAACAGTATACAAACAGTTATCACTAGCTTCGAGATTTGTCCTTAGGTTATCGACATAAGGGCAAAGTATCTAGGTGAAATATAAAGTGTCTAGGCTGACAAGCGTTTGACTGTACAATCTATTATATAAAAATGAATCGCCGGGAAAACTTTAAAGATAGCCCTCTTTTTCCCAGTACAAACGTTTTAGAGTCAAGCCACATTCCAAATCTTTTGTGACAGGACGTAGTCTGTCGGGTCCGCTAGTAAAGAATAATTCTTTGACTTTGACTTATAACTAATATTTATTTTTATTGTTTCAGGTACTGTCCCACCGAGTTCCACATTCCATGGGCACCCTAAAACGTCTCTATTTAACACTATTCGTCTCAGTCCAGTGAACAACAGAGGTGTGGCCGTACGATTATTAATCACGCTTGGTTTGATACGAAAATATCGAAATTATCGTGAAGTGTGAGTTTCGACACAGAGATTAGTTTAAAAGTATATTTCTTTTTGCTTTTAAGTTTATGTAGGATACAAAAGATAGTCAACCATAAAGAAGTTTTCAACATAGGTAGTTTTTCTTTTTACTTTTTGGTTTGGATAAAAATGGGGGTCGTGGAGCTGGTCACTAATAGTTAGGCTCCTAAGCCCGAAGGTCAGGTTCAAATCCCGTGACAAACACACTCTCTCTTTGTGGTTTTTCTGGTTAGTTAGATCATTGCAGGATAAAATCACCTGATTATGCTTCTGAAGTCACCTTAAGCCATTGTTTTCAAATGTGATTCAAACAGTTTGATTTCCTTTGTAAAGATTGCGGACATCACACAAAAATCGCGCCAATGTGAGAACAGGAAAATACAAAATAAAAATCTAATTAGGTACACGTTTCTAAAATCTGCTTGGAGATATCTGACATCTGATTATTAAAAATATAATAAAACAAAAGCACCAGGCTTGAGAGAGGTAGGGCATAGCGATTTATCGCTCGAACTGGAGCAGCCCGACTGGTGAAATACCTCCACCTTACAGAAGACCGCAGCCAAATAACAATCACTTCTGTGTTGTTGTGTTCCTGCGTGTGAGTAAGGTTTCCAGAGCTCCTGGGGTGTGCTACATTTGTGGCAGGGGTCAAGCCTTCAAGGTAAGGGCGACAAGTTCAGTAACAGATTTATTATGCTGTACTTGTCACCCTTAAGCTAGGACCTCATTACCACTTAACATCAGGTGGGATGAGGTCAATCTTGACGTGGAATATAAAAAAAAAAGACAACAACACCAACGACCTGGTCTCAAACTAAGGTTTTCCATTGGACTAACGAGCACCAGACGACGGATACTAAGTAAAAGCGTCATCCCAGCACACCCAGACCCAAGTCAATTTAGAAAAGTTCGCTTCCAAGTTGACCTGACCGGGAATCGAATCGCGCTTTGGTCTCCTACCTTATGCACTACGCACTGAAGTCTTCAATGAATAAATGATAATATACTTGTACATTATGTATAGTTACTTGATCTCAATGAGTTTGCTTACCGTCCTTATAATCGCGCGAAACGATACCTATTAAAGCTTGTTAGAGAGACCAAAATGGCTTCTTACAGTTTTAGTCCAAGTCATAATGTTGGGAGACGAGACAGGAATAATACAAGAAACATCGCACTATATAAACAAGTGCAGTCCAGAAACTATACAAAATCGATCGGATAGATAAATTGACAAACTAACTGTGTGTCTTAGAACAAAATTAATAATAAATTTGGCTTTCATTTGTATAAAAAACTGAGTTTCTTGCCGGTATCTTTTCTGTAGTTATAGGTTTCGAACTATAGAGAGACTATTCATAAGTAGGTATTACTAATGTAATCTATATGAATAAAAAATATTATCCTTTTCAATAAGTACCCTAACCAACACAATAATATTTTTTCAATTCGAACCAGTAGCTCTTGTAATTAGCGCCTTCAAACAAACAAACAAACTCTTAAGCTTTATAATATTAGTAATGATAGATTTTTTATTGAATTCCGTTTAACAATTCGTCTTTTTCTATGCTACCGTAAATCTTCGTGAGCTTCGTGGCAATTTGAGCGACCATTTTTTGTCAGCTTCCAGACTGTGCTAACTTTTAGAATGGAGTGTGACTGTAACGTTACGACTTGTCGCCCTGCCACGCTAACTTATGGAGTCCACTTCCTAATAGCAAATGCCATGTGTTGCACAGAAATAGCGTTAGTTGGAAACCGTGAAAGCTATTTGTTGAAACGGATTGGGTTAGCAGAGACAACGGTAGAATTTGAATAGATGGATCATGGATGGATGGAACGTCTACTCGAGGTAGTGTAGATTTATAGATATAGATAAATAAACTTTATTGCACAAAAACTTTTCACAAATTTAACAAATAAATAAATACATGTTAGACATTATTAAGAGAGGTAGGGCATAGCGATTTATCGCTCGAACTGGAGTAACCCGGCTGGTGAAATACCTCCACCTTACATAAGACCGCAGCCAAATGACAATCACTTCTGTGTTGTTGTGTTCCTGCGTGTGAGTAAGGTTTCCAGAGCTCCTGGGGGGTGCTACATTAAGTAAGGGCGACAAGTCTTATCGGATGCTTCTTTCAAAAATTCAACCCCCATGATGATAAGATTTCTACTACACTTATTACGTTTGGAACATATGTTCTGAGCTGCTTATTAATTCAAGAAATGCCTATGAACATTAACGTAAAGGGTCTTTTAGTAAATAGCATTGATACAAGCTATTAACGTGAAATGACACGGTTTTCATTGAGAAACGCGATAACTAACGGAAGTATTTACATAATAAGCATGTCATTGATAAAATGTGCAGCGGCAGACCGCATTGATCTTTCTTATCAGTGACATCATTTAAAGTTGATGAGTTTTCTGGGCTATATTAAGAAATGTACAGTATGAACGGTTCCCTTGGTAGGTTACAGAGGTCAGACTTGCTCGTCTGGGTACTAGGACCGCATGAAGCTATAGGAGGTCGCATTTAAACTACTTCAAGTCTCAACTATAGATGCTACTAACTAACTTAATGAAACTAGACCACCATTTACTATGGGATTAATGAGAAAAACAGTGTTCCTATTTTAATTACCGCATCCATTTCTCGTCATCGTTTTAAAGGTTGTTTGGTAGAGATCGCTTCCTAGCGATAATACCGCCTGTATTGTACTATAATTTATCAGAAAACCAATTTCTGTAAAGGTTTTGTGCATTAAAGTATATATATCTATCTAATAACTAGACTTGTTGCGGCTACGTACTAGGATCGCAGGAAGCGCTAGGAGATCTCGCTTTCTTATATTTTAACAAACGACTTGCCTATAAAGATTTAAATAATCAGTCTTTAGTCAAATCGTAGTCGAGTTTTAATTACTGGACTTGCCACGTCTAGATACTAGCACAGCAGAAGATGCTGGGATGTCTTACCTTAGCTAGTCTTAGTCGAAATACTTTGGTGAATACTGCCTGGGTAGAATAGTTACTTGGATGTGACGCATCCGCTGTAAAAAGAGCTGGAACTACCCACCGACACTTCCCACACCTCTTATCGACTAAATAGAACGCCATGGGAAAATAGGTAAAATATAATGAACTCAGCGCAGGCTTGCCATGTCAAAGCCAGAATTTCCTAGTGTAATACGAAGTTGGAACCTCTGTCAATTCTTCAGACTGCTTGGCACATCCGGCAATCGTTCAGGGATATGGGTCGTTCTGTGTTTTCATTCATGTTAGTCCATCGCATTAACATTGAATGGGACGAGAGCCCAAGGTATATTTGATTTGTTATGTGTTTCAGCTTGCTTATAATGGCTAACGTTTTGACTGACGGATCTGCCCTTTTGAAAAAATAACGTAGTCAGTAAATAATATTAAAAATAGCCAGTTAAAACATTGACCAACTAATAAACACGATGTTTAGAGAAACAGCAAATCGGTCACTCAGTAATTATCTACTAAGAAGAATTAAAAAACTAAAAAACACGCTTTTATGTTATCTTTACTCTTTTTGGACAAAACGCTCCACGCTTTCTTTCTTAAATGTCTGAATTATTTTGTAATTTTTAGTGCGAGCTAAAAGCGTGTTTTTTAGTTTTTTAAACTATTATTTTTATTTTCTACTTTTTAGTTTTCTCATGTATCAATAATTATATAATTCTTTTTCGTATCCCATTCAGCAAACCCTTTCATTTAATACCCATATCATAGGGGTGCATTTCAAATAGCCTGTCCGTTATCTTGGACGCCCGCCATATTGGATTTGAATCACGTGACTATTTTTTTCGTATTCCTGACAGCAAACCCTTTCTTTTGATACCCATATCATGGAAGTGCATTTCAAACAGTCAGTTCGCCATCTTGGGGAGGCCGCCATATTGGATTGGTAATGACGTTTCTTAGCTAGTATGTATTGTCATCAGAACTCAGAGCGTGTGCAAAATTTCATCTTAATCAAAGACCGGGAAGTGGGTCAAATTAAGATTCAAAGATTCCGTTACATACATAGATACATACAACCCGAGCTAATAAAAGCGTGTTAAAAAGATAAATGAATTGAAATATGTATGTGTCTAGGTCTATATTTGATGAAATCCAGAACCAACATAGTGAATATATCCTACTTACGAAATAACTAGCTGTTTCAGGCGAGTTCGCCCGCGTTATTTCGGCATAAGATGTATCCCGTATGTTAATCAAGTATGTTATCTCTTTTACTACCAAATTCCATCCCAATCCGAGTGATAATTGGAGAACAAACTTACGCATCTATAATACTTAATTTGCAGGATAAACTCAAATATTTGTAGTAATGTATTTAAGTTTTTAGTTTTAATTGTTTGATTTGACTCTCCCATGACAGGCTTCCCCAAGTATGAGAGTCACTGTTTTGTTGTATGTGTACGGAAAGTTATAGTTTTTGGTAAAAAAATATTTATTATTACGAGTATTATTTTAAAATTTAATCACCCAAAAACTACTGAATCATCGATGAAATTCGGTAAAAAATTAGATGAAATGCTAGATTACTACATAGAACATATTATAACCTTTCAAAATAAAGAAATAGTACGGAATATAGTGTACACTCAATATTAGCACCCTGTATGTACCCTGATTACTACATAGGATACTTTTTTTTCAAAATAACGCGAAAAAGTCGTGTGTAACACCGAGTACGTTATACCCAACGAATGAGCCATGTTTACATTGAAGACATACACGGCTCCTTGTTCATTTCACAATCCCATTACAGCGATCATGTCCCGCATGTTCCCAAAGAGCCCGTTTACCGGAGACAGCGGAATGGGGGCGCGATGTTGCGCAAGCGCACATGTGAAACGCGTTTGGCAATAAAACAACGAGGTTAGGAAGTGGTGGACTTTTGTGGGTAATTAGAGATACTCGTAATTATATTATTCCTGTTTTGGGTTTAACCGTTTTCGTAGAACAAACAAACTAAGTTCTTTACAATTTTTTTAGGCCGTGTCCCCAGTAGGCAAACTGTTAGCGGCCGACTGAGTTAGCCGCAAATTTGTGGCAAACTGAAATTTGAGTTAGCTGCAAACTCTAATCAATTTTCGTGCCGCTCACTGCTATAGTCAGCGCGCGTAACGCTGCAAACTGCGTATAGTGAGCGTAAAACTAGCAGACTGTGGACACTCCATTTCAAAAATATGGAAGGGCGTTCTAAATCGGTACGCCGCAAACTCAGTCGGCCGCTAACAGTTTTCCTACTGGGGACACAGCCTTATAGTGCTAGACGCCGCACAAGCAAACCTTAAATATTTCAAAGAAACAAAAAAAATCATCTCCCTTGCGGGGCTCGAACCCAAGACCTTCACGTATAGCGCGTGCTGCTCTTCTGGTCTTGTTATTAACGAACACAAATTATTTTCGTATATTACAGTAATTGCAAAAATGATATACATTTACAGTAAGATTAAACAATGAACATTCCCATCTTTTCTTAACAGCCCTAGATTTTTGCGAAAATTCGTTGATTTGAAAATCGGATCTTATAACGTACCTACTCTAAGCTGCGCAATAGTGAACACAGTCAACGTCTGTTGCATCCCATCAATCCATCTTCACGAAAATTTAAATTTGAGCAGTATTTAGGAGTGGGTGAAGATCCAAATATACCCCTGTATTCAAATTTGATGGATTCTGATATACCGGATGTTAACAACTGGGGGCGTATTCTCTATCAGCATGAGGTAAGATCACCGAATCGGAAACCGTCTCGAGCCAGGATTGAGCATATAACAAGTCATGTTGTTCTAAATATTTATCGTGATCAGTTTACGGTCAGAGTTACGATTTTCTAGTAGCGTGATGCAATTACTATTTGTAGTTGGCTGTAATCCAGCTCATGTCTAGTTCAAACAGTTCTGTGTCAAATTCAGAATACTCAAACTAAACCTCAAATATTTCTTTATTCAAGTAGGTTACATGTAACACTTTTGAACCGTCGTTTTATACAATGCAATGTGATTCTACTGCCGGTTCGGAACGTATATCTACCGAGAAGATACCGCTAAGAAACTCAGTAGATTAGTTACAGTAGCAGTACATACAGAAGTATCTATCTCATTGCTATTTGTAGCTACTTTGGACCAAGTCATATAGTTTTGTTTTTTTTTGAGTGATGAAATAATTAAGTACTTAAGCAAGTGTTAATTTTCGAGAGCCAAAGGTAGCGCCTGTTAACAAGCATGACTTATGTGCCAGCCATCGCTTCACTCAACCGTATAAAAGGGGATGTACCTACTTTAAAGCTTGTTCGATTTTGAAGAATTAAATCTCATTTTAAGTACTTCAGTTTTCTTTCTCCTAGCGTTGGTGCATCCATTACGGACCCCAGAGTCCAAGACAACTATTATTCTGAACTTAGAAAAGTCGCGTAATCTTGAAACGTAAATCCCATACGAGTTTCTTACCGTTTCTTCACGATAGCATAAAGATAACACTGCTTAATCAAACGATTCATAATTGTTTATATAAAAGTTTATACAGTACATTAAGACATTACATGTAAAGTTTTTTTATTATATTTTTATTTAAATTGCCTCCTTCCAGCCTGATGTTACGCAAGAGAGGAACCCACACCGCGATGAGAACGGATTTAATACCGCAATGTCTTATCCGTTAGCATCGCCATACTGGCCTGCAAGATGTTTCTTCACGCTCCTTTTGAAGGAATCCATGTCAAAGGAAGGAGGAAATACATGCATGCTTTTTAATGCCCAAAACAACGCGATCAAAGTCGCGGAAAACATCTAGTCTCATCTTACTTTTAAGGGACAACCCACACGAGCGAAGTGGCGAACATTTGGAGAGGCCTATGTCCAGCAGTGGACTGCAACAGGCTGATGATGATGATGATGATGAATCTCACAGTAAATTATTAATCTTGTCAGTCCAGAATGGGCCTTACTTCTCCGTAATCGACCTCAAACGGCGTCCATTGAAACTGGATCTGTCTGAAAGTCGTAAAGTGCATTACGCAGTCTTAGCAGTCGTCTATAAAAATAATGTGGAATCGCGCTAAACGCACAGACAGACACGCCGCGCCTACACAATGAGGGTAGAGTAGTTAACTTGCAGAGAGTTGTAAATGTAAATGTGAATTGCAATATAGAATGCTAGTAAGGTGTGATTAAACTAATTACAAATATAAAAGGCTTAATTGTTGATTGAAGTAAAAAGATTGTCGTCATGTTTAAAAGCCTTGAGACAGATACATAGTACACAAAGATTAACTTTCTGTTGAAATAGAACTTTATGAAGTTAAAGATTAAACACTGTTTCGGTCGTAATATAAATAATCTATTACTTAAAAATGAATCGCAAAATGTGTTGGTAAGCGCATAACTCGACAACGCGTGGACCAATTTGGCCAATTCTTTTTTTTAAACTGTTCGTTGAAGTCCAAGGATGGTTTTTATGGCGAGACATATTCGAATAATTGCCGGGAAAACTGTAAAGACAGCCCTTTTCTTTTTCCAGTACCAACGTTTTCTAACTAAAATTTTGAGTCAAATCTCTTTGACAGGACGAAGTCTGTCGGGTCCGCTAGTAATAAATAAATAAATATTGAACATCATCACATACATTACTTTGATTATGTGGCTTACCACGCTTTAGTTACTTATAAATAAAGCACGTATGTGACAGAAATTAGAAACTACGACGATACTACAACACCCAGTTCGTTTCCCATGCATGCACGCAGACATGTTAATGTTTTAAGCAATTGTAGACCACAATCATTTCATTTTATGTAATTCTTAAACGAAGAACAAAATCACGTTGAGTTTATTAATTAAAATTTCAATCCTATAACAGATTTCTTGCATTCAGAAAATAGGAAAAAGATTCATTTGTTTGCAGAATCAAATGAGATCAATCAACCAAATATTTCTTCATTACAGTAAGTTACAAGAACACTTTTAAATTATCATTGCACACAATCAAATTGATCCTACTACTGGCTCGGTAGATACCGAGATGATACTGGCGAGATATTCAACAGATATATAACGATAGCAGTATAAAACTTACTGCAATGCGTATATTACTGTGAACCAAATTACATCAATTTGTTTTTGAGAGGTTAGCTGGAGTAGACCAGATCCCAAAGGTAACCCGTTCTGATTCAAAAGTACATAAATCAGTCTACTAGCAGATTATGAATACTAGTCTTATTATAAACCTATACCAAAAACACATTAACTAGCGGACGAGACGTAGTCTTTATATTTCCAAGTAATGCTTCGTACGTCTATGAACAAATTCCAAGGGCTCTGCTAAACATGTGTGAACTAGCCTTAGTCTTTGCCTTGTCTGGGTCGCGCAAGTCGTACGTTTAAGAATTCCTTAGCCTTCCACTTGTGCAAACAGGCCGGAATACCAGACGGCGTTATGACCACAGAATCACTTACGTTTGCCTTATCAAGCAATGATAACAGTTGGTGTCTAGGAAGATTCCAGCAGAAATAATGTTAGAGATTTCTCGAATATAGCTCGGGTTTGTCATCATACGCTTTATCCATAGAAATAGAAATAGAAATAGAAAATATCTTTATTCATGTAAGCTTTACAAAAGCACTTATGAATAGTCAGTACAAATAAAGTATTCTACCGCCGTGTTCGGAATGTTGATCATGTCGAGAAGAACCGGCAAGAAACTCGACACTTACTCTTTTCAAATATAACAATGCGTCCTTAAACTAGGTACTTAAATAAAGTATACAAAGCTATAGTAAGATTTCAAAGAATTAAGTTATTCTAGACCCATACATTTTTGTCATTTAAATAATCATCAATTTTGTAGTAGCCCTTTTTTATTAAACAATTTTTAACATGAGACTTAAATCTATGCATGGGCAACTGGATAACATTTTCAGGTAACTTGTTAAATAATTTAACGCTTAAACCCACAAAGAAATTACTTATCTTATGTAGTCTTAGATATGGAACAGCAAGCTTGTGTTTATTTCATAATCAAGCCTTCCCAAAACAAGAGCATTTTATTTCTCTTTTTGCATATTGCACTTCAAATTTGACCTCATCCCACTTAATGAGGCTATAGGATTATAGCTTAAGGGCGACTAGTACAGCATAATAATAGCTGTTACTTGTCTTGTCACCCTAACCTTGAAGGTTTGACTCCAGCTTCTAATTTAGCTCTGGAAACCTTACTCACACGCAGGATTGTTATTTGACTGCGGTCTTCTATAAGACAGAGGTATTTTACTAGTGGGACTGCTCTAATTCAAGCAATAAATCGCTACGCCCTACCTCTTTTATTCTTTATTTAATACTGTGATACAGCAAATAAAATGCACCAATCAGACTACGAAGTTTGGTCTTTGTAATGTTACCTTAATGTTGACCACAAGAACGAATGTCTACTGCAACTCGTGATGTTAAAATCATTCGTTTTTCTGTTACGAATTATCTCAAAGCCTGAATCATAATAATTTTAGAGTCAATATCTCTGAGAAGGATCATAAAAGAAAGATCTTTATAATGCCATAAGGTTTTCCCGATTCGGTATTGAATGAGAAACTAAAACAAGCTGAATGAATATTGTACAGTGTCTAACGTCAAATAAAACCATGGAGGGTTATCGTGTACTCCATTTAAGGTCTACTACCATTTGTAGCCAGCTTTCTGCCTTCAATAACATCCCGCTATAGTAGAGATGGGAATCACTATACTTGATAATTTTTAATAAAGCTACCAAACTTAAAAGATGTAGGGTAAAACCACCGGTAGTCAGCCCCGAACCAGTACTCAGCCTTTTTTGTTTTAAAACCCATAGAAATAGCGCTATAATAGAAAGTAACCAATAAAATTACTTTAAATTGGTTCGGTGACTTCTCATTGGTCGAATCAATTCAAAACATATTAGCTAAGTTGCTGCGAACCAAATTAAATTTGAGTCCATTTCGACGTCGTCAGCTGACGAGGCGATATACGGCGCGCGCGCCATTTTTTTGCTAGTGGGAAGCGTTCGCAGAAAATGTAATTTATTTAATATTTTTGTTAGTTTTAGGGTATGTTGTAATGAAATTTACATTAATTAAGAGTATTGGCATCGTAATAAATAAAAAAGTATCGTGTTTTTCTTAAGAATAATTTAATAATGAGGTGGCTGACCATTGGGTTCCATTTTTATATACTTTATCTAGCGCCCAGCCACCCCTGGCTGACTACTAGTTTTGACGCTGTTTTTTTATTTAAAGTTATATTGATATCATTTTAAAGTTCAGAATGTATGCTTTAATCTAGAATACCCATACCTTATACGGTTTTGTCAAAAACCCAATAGTCGGCCACTAAAATAGTTACAGTTTGTCACATGGCTGACTACCGGTGAAACTAGACCCAATGTTCAGCCGTCCATATTTAAATTATTTCTTTACACAGTTTCTTATTCAAAGGCTATTTTAAAACTTAGTTCATTTGATTCCGTCACGTCTCATGTCTTTTTCAAGACCCTTAATATTAAAATACCCCGAAGAATAATTATATCATGCTTTAGATGTTATCGGAAATGGGATGAAAATTAGGGCAGCTAGTAAAACTCATAGCGTTCCCCGAGACACTCATCAAGACAGAATTATTCTTTGAGTTCCTGAGGACTCTAGAAGAATGGCTCCTGAATCCATTCTTTTGAATTGTAACTTGCAATGACCGGTTTTCCCAAAAAAACAGACAACCTATTGAATTCTGTTCAACAAATAACAATCGAAGATGGCAGGCCCAATCCTATCATAAGACCTAGTAAAATATGGATGAATTATTTTTTTAAACGGAACGGATAAATTTCTATAAGAACACCTGAAGCGATTTGAAAAAGAAGAGCAGTAATCACCGAAGAAAATATTAGAACATGGTTTGAGAAACTTAAAAACTGCCTCACTCAAAATCAAGCACTCCATGTGTTAGATGTGTGCTAATTTACAAACTAAGTCTCCAAAAATATCACCTTTTGTAGGAAAACATCTTTTTATACCATCACCAATAAAGGAATCTACCACTCCTTGAGTAAGGAACAGAATCGGGGCAATTTTTTCTGAAGAATGGAGACAATAAGAAATATCACTTCGGTGTTGTGTGAATAAGGTTTCCAGAGCTTCTGGGGGGTGCTACATTATTCGCAGGGGTCATCTTAGGGCGACAAGTCCAGTAACAGCTTTATTATGCTGTACTTGTCGCCCTTAAACTAGGATTTGATTACCACTTAACATCAGGTGGGATCTTGAAGTGCGATATACAAAAATCTTAAGAAGAGAAACTAAAAAAGAAAGGAATTCGGAAGATTTTACTTACCTAGCTGAAGAAACCGAGAAAACAGGCTGTGATTTAGGGGAAATCTTTAGGAGAAATCAATCAGAAAGTACCATTAAAATTCTCAATAATATACTTCTATCTCCTGAAACAGAAATCTATTTGCTGCTGCTGCTAAAAATGTTTACTCGACGAGAAACTTTTAGAAGTGAATGAGAACTTAAAAGCTATTTTATATAGTGATGTTACTGAAGATTTTTTCGCATGATTTAAATATAAGTTAGGTATTTGATTGTTGTGATAGTTAAGTTACGGTTAAGTCCAATTAGGTATTTTTAAAAAAGAAAAGATTTCGTTCTGTTTATTCAAAAATATTTAAAGCTCGCAAGTGCAGCGTAAAGCACTATAAAATAATAATATTTACTCCACGCTTTATTATATACTATATACTATAAAAACTATAAAAATAAAAAAATAATAAAGGTCCAATCAGGTTTTTTTATCAGACTAATTGATTGTTATTGTTCTTAATCTTTAAGCTTGAACCTTTCGATCTAAAGAGAGGCTGACCACTGGTGGCAATATGGCCGAGTACTAGTTTTTGGCGGCTGAGCACTGGTGAAAAGTGCCTTATTTCGTTAAAACATATTTTTCATTATATAAAACTTATCGTTTTTAATTTTTGCTAATTTTGTAACAAAGTTGAATAAATGAGTAAGTTAATTCATACAAAAGACTTCAATTTACTCATTTTTTAATTTTGTTATAAGAGTTTGAATTCCGACTCGCCACTAAAAGGCTGACTATTGGGTGTTTTACCCTATTACTTCAACCTTTTTTTCATAACTAGATGTAGTACTTTTCTTTAATCTGAAATGGTAAGAGATATTTAACAATTAATACATAGATGCCACTGTGTGGAAATATTTTGACGTTTATGAAGAACGGTTAATCTTCTCACTAATCCAAGATTAAAAATTAACTGGTTTAGAAAGGTATCTTTTAAACACGAAGTTAGCTAGCCCCAGATAATAAAAATATGTGGTTTTACAAATTAAGAATAACCAGCTCAACAAAACATGACATTATTTTTGTAGTTTCATTTCATAGAAAGGTACATATCAAAAAGTATAAAACAACAAAATGTTATCGATAAGCTCCAACCAGGCACTACAACACTGGCCCTCATAAATATGTTACTAATTCTAATAAGTCTTGTACCATGCCTCTGCTCAAATAAGGGTTGTGGTCGCAGCACATTTTCTGGATATTTTATTTATCGATAGTAAAGCGAAAGTTGTCTGGAAATGTTACATTGCCTTATTTGCAAAGCTAACTTCTAATTGGTCCTAGTTTTTTACTCGTATTAGGCTTGACATCTGGAGGTGTTTAGTTGATTATAACAAAATTAGATATAACGATTGTAAAAGGAGTTCTACAAGGTTGAAAAATGGGTCCGGTGTTGTTCATGTTTGATATAAACTTCAAATAGCCATATATAGTGTATTTAATTAGTTGCGGACATTTTATAAGGTTATCAATACTAGATTAGTATACGGTACGTAAAGAAAAGGAATAAGTTCACGAAAGAAATTAAATGTTATTGACAAAAATATCTTCAAAATGTGTTCAATTATTTGAAATTGGCCGATAGATATCCTTAGTATTACAGCAATGGAATTGAACTAGATATTAGCGGCATATGATCACCATCGCATCCTTTATTGATGGTAAGAAATAAGAAAAACTTTCTTGATCAAGGTTCAGTTATCTTTAAGTTATTAATTATGATCTAAGTGTTTTGTTCAAATCCATTTTAAATTCAGAAGATTTAGAGTACTTTATATTTTCATAATAGATATTT
Organism: Glyphodes pyloalis; assembly: GCA_037074685.1. Classification (NCBI taxonomy): domain Eukaryota; kingdom Metazoa; phylum Arthropoda; class Insecta; order Lepidoptera; family Crambidae; genus Glyphodes; species Glyphodes pyloalis. The sequence continues at coordinate 9,499,274 of JAYKKO010000020.1, forward strand.
TTTTATAATTAACCTTTGGAAGAAAGTTGTGCAAACGCGTGATATTTGTCTGATTTCATCACTAAGCATTTTCAATGGTTCACTCTTAGAGTCCAACTGAACCGTCACACTAATCAAAGCACAGTGAAGTGGGTCAGATAAAAACTGTGCTCGAACGCATCTGGTCGGCGCGTGCGCATCTAACGTAACCCTATACTCTACGACTGCATACGCCCTTCGTGTGGTCCCTTCGTGTAGTCAAGCTTTTAATAGAGTATTTCTGTGTGGTAGATACTTTGACTAGTCTATTGGAAGTATGATTAGAGCTCCTGGCTGTAGGATCAAGGGTTGTGTGTTCAACCCCACCCAAGATAAATATTTGTATGATGAACATTAGGATTTTTTATGTGTAGGTGTTTAATGTATGTATATATTTCCTCTTAACAAGTTTTTGTGATTTTTGAGTTGGGCTAGACGCAAATTTTATTCCTTTACGTAACACATACTAGCAAACGTGCTGGTCGGTTTATGAACAGTGGCCGTAACGACTAAGGGCATCAAAAGCCAATTGCCGACTTTTTAAAGGAGAAATAATTTCACAGGCACCTTTTAATTAATTTGGGTGATAGAAATACTGACTGAGCCACAAGTCCCCCACGCCGACGTGGCTTACTTATTAAATGTGAGCCCAACCTAAATTTTTTAATGCTCGATGAATTAGAACTCTTTTTAAGTACATATTAACTTCCCTCTTGAACCCCATACTGTAGTTCCTACGAATACCATGGTAACCAAAAATGCATGTACAGTCAATAGTTTTAGTTAGTGAACAACTCTGTACCTTGTCACATTAAGTCACTGTCTATCTGACTTGTTTATTTACACGGAGATTTGGTACGAAAAAGTACTAAGGTGTATACAAACTAATGATAACTGTACATCCCATTGCTAAGCACGGTTTTATAATTTCAAAACCATTCAAGTGTAGTGACTCAGATGAAATGTTTAACATTACATCTGGCTGGCACGCGCATCATTTAAGTAATCCTACACCCTTTGAAATATCCTTTGTGTAGCTCATCCTTGTTCGAGCTTTCCATTTGGAATGAGGAACTAGCTACTGAATGATAGTAGCGGTATTAGCAGAGCACAGTATACTGCTGGCCACATCACGGGCTCTGTGGTAGAATATTAATTAGCTTTCGTGAATCATTGAGCCGTTCAGGTGACTAATTTTACATGTCAAATTATTCCATCTTGGTTTTTCCCTTCCTCTGCTTGTATGAGGTAAAGGAAACAAAATTTACTAGCTGTGCCTATGACTTCGTCTGCATTGAAAAGTAACTATTGGTAGTTATTTGAGGCTACTTACTGTACAAATATGACACACAAGTATATATAGTATTGTGAAGCAATTTGAAGTCTTCCAAACAGTTTATTAATGTTTCTTTCTTCTACAATCCCCGTTTTACTCGCTCAGGGGATGACTTAAAAAACATTTAATAAATGTTTCATGACTTTCGATGAAAACTGAATTCAAATATTAGAAACAGAAAAATTTTATCTCCCCTTGCGGTGCGGGAATTGAACCCACGACCTTCACGTATCGCGCGTGCTGCTCTTATTGCTATAAAAATAATAAAATACTGAATTTCATTTGAATAACTTCAAAAACAGCAAAATTTTTAAAGTAACTATGTACCTCCGGTTTACCAGTGGCGTGCACACAGTTTTAAGACAGGGTAGGCAGAAAATTTCCCTCACCAAAAACACTTTGGTTTTGGTTCATCGTCTTGTCGACTGATAATGTAGGGAATTGCCAAATGCTAGCTCAATATTCTAAGATTGACTGATTTTATATACATATCAATTTACGGATATCCGAAGTGGCCTTTCGGCGCGTTTGTATGATGTTTTGTAATGTTTGTGTTATTTGCAAAATTTAAATGAAAGCAGTGAAAAGATGGTGTAAGTATCATTTTTATTTTTTTCAATACACACACCATCTAAACATCTTTCACAGACAATATTATAAATTTTTCACTCTATTAACAACGATAAATCCTAAATATCTGAAAGCGTAGTCACAAACAGAACACAAGTCAAACAAAATGGCAACTTTTGACTATTGAAATTAGTAGTAAAAAAGAGAAATATAATACGACAAAAAAATATTGCCACCAAAATGTATAAAACTCAATGAAACAATGTTACTTTCTAAAATATTTGCATTGCTTATCAAACTTTCATTCGGAAATGTTCGGTAAGAGTCGTAATTTTTCGTGTTACCTATAAGGAATCTACAAAAAAAGACACTGGCTTTTTATGCAGTTGTGTGCGTGATTTTTGTCATTGTGTGTCAGCAAAGCCCACGTAGCTACAGGAACACACATACATTAAATCCGCATGACCGAGACTTACCACGAGAGCACACATACAAAATTTTAGAGATTCATAGTTTATGTCTTTGCCGTGGCAAAGGCACGCAAGGGCGAGGCGGCGCTAGTGCAGCGCGAATCGGTGATGCTAAATAATCAAATTACATGTCCATCTTATCTTATTGATACCACCGGCAATCGATCGGTGGAGCTAATTTATGATTTAAGTTTTTATGTTATTTTGTTTATTGATAAAATAATATTGGATCTATTATCAGACCTAGGGTAGGCAGTGTCTTTCTGTCTTTATGAAACGCACGCCACTGCGGTTTACCCCTTTAGGGGATAAATTCACAAAAATCCTTTCATAGTGCTCCTTTACGCTATAAAACGAACCCCTGTGCAAAATTTCAAGTCCCTAACCCTTATAATTTAGACCCTGCGTTGATAGATGTTAGTTAACTTATATGGATTTAGATTTGTAACATGAACTTTCATCTTCATTTTAAGAACATCATCATTTCAACCGAAAACGTTCATTGCTGAATATAGGCCTTCCCCTTAGTCTTTCACAATACTTGGCTCCGTGCCAGCTGCATTTATTTTCTCACTACCATTGTCACAAGGTCATTTGTCCATTTCTGGGGAATATGTCTTACATTGCGTTTCCTGTATGTTTATTTAAACAAAAGGCTTAAGTGTGTCCTAAATCTCGCTTGATACAAAGGGAAGTTGATGCCTGAGATGGTTCAGGTTTACGTAAAAGGTGCCTGTTCAATCTGACCTTAAAGAACTTCAGATTATAACTTTCGAGAAATACTGACAACACAGCGTGATGAGAATTTGAAATGAATCTACAGAATATCACAGACATTGAAGATAATACAGTTGCTATATATGCAATATCTACCTACATTATAAAAAGGATTTTTTTTTTATATTACACTTCAAGATTGACCTCATCCCACCTGATGTTAAGTGGTAATGAGGTCCTAGCTTAAGGGTGATAAGTACAGCATAATTATTCTGTTACTGGACTTATCGCCCTTACCTTGAAGGCTTGACCCCTGCTACTAACGCAGCACCCCCCAGGAGCTCTGAAAACTTTACTCACACGCAGAAACATAACAACACAGAAGTGATTGTTATTTGGCTGCGGTCTTCTGTAAGGTGGAGGTATTTCACCAGTCGGGCTGCTCCAGTTCGAGCGATAAATCGCTATGCCCTACCTCTCTTAAAATGATGATCTATGTTCACTTTTACTATGTGAGTTTTCCTGTTAAGTCAAGACTTTGCAAGCTTGAATCACTTTGTTCTGATAAGAATTTTGATTCCGTGCTTTGGAAGGCAAGTTAAACCAGTTAGTTCTGCAATGACGTATGATCAAACATGTCAGGCTACACTTTAAACGACGGAATAAAGACTAAAATCGAACTGCAAGTATTTAGTTTGATTCAACGTACAGTCAGCATCATTAGTTTGTATACACCTCAGTACCTTGTCATACTAAACGTCCATGTGACTGAGAAAGTGAAATAGACAGTTAGATTAATGTGACAAGGTACTGAGTCGTGTACCTGGTAGACAAGACACGTTTTATAAGAAATATACTAATTAAGAAGGTCCCCTCTTATTAATACACGTCAGGGATACCAGCTAGGAGAATGAAGACCACAACGATTTTTATTGCGAGTACAGTAACAAAATTAAAAAATGAATTAACGTTTGACAACATCACAAATATTGCTGTGATTCTGTGGTAAATATCTAAAGCACGTATATAACAGAAATTAAAAGCAAACGTTAGTTCCACAACAGCCAGGCCCGGGAGACTATAGGTAGAAAAGTTGGTTTTCTATATTGACTCAACCAGGAATCGGAACTAGTAGTGCAGACAAAGCACATTTTGGACTTTGTATCGACCTTATGTCGTATGCATAAGAACTAATATTGCAACTGGTTACCTTGACATGCTATCGACGGTGCCTTTACTATTTACTATTTACTATTTTTTTTTTATAGTAGCGCAGTATATTGGCTCCTCCCAGCCTGATGGTAAGCAAGAGAGGAACCCACATCGCGATGACAACAGATTTGATATCGAAATATCCTACCCGTTAGCATCGCCATACTGGCCCACAAGATGTTTCTTCACGCTCCTTTTGAACGAATCCATGTCAAAGGAAGGAGGAAACACATGAGCCGGCAACGAGTTCCACTTCTTTATGGTCCGGCAAAGATAGGAGTTACCAAACTTTTTTGTTCGTGATGGAATATTTTCCATGGTGAAGCGATGACATCGTTGGCCGGCTCTTATGGTTCTGTGAAGGAAAGGAGAGGGTGGGATAAGGAAAAACAGTTCCTCGGAACACTCACCATGATAAAGCCCATAAAAACGCTTAATGAACCAATGTCTCTACGTAGTTGAAGAGGTTCAAGGTTCCCTGTAATCTCTTCATTCATGTGGAATGCGTGGATTTTTTTCTATCCAAAAGATATATCGTCATAATTTGCATTACGCAACCGTTGTCTGTCTTATGCGTATAAACAAAATGAAATGAATGAAAAAATCCAGTCGTAAAGATAGCCAGACTGTGTGGCTTTATCTTTTTCTTTGACGTGAGTGCATTCCCACTGAGTTGTAGCAGTAAGCAGGTTTATATCTGTTAAATATTCATTAAATTACCTCTCGGCCATAAGGAAAATGTATGGGCAACTTTATGAACAATCGTCTAGTCGCTAAACGTCATACCTAGTTTATGAATATTGTTGGTAACATTAACATTAAATTTTTTTTTTTTGTCTAGTGTCAATACTAACTTCCGATTACTCACTCTCTCTGTTTTCTGATTTTTGCGAAATACATGTGGGTGGAAATAAAGTGAAAGTGAAAGTATTTATTCAGCACACAAAAAACGATATAAAAAAAGAAAAAAAACATTGTTACAAGGAATTATTTTAGAGCTACAAATTAAACTAAACAGGTAACAGCTTACATCTAATTCTGCTTACCCTAATAGTGTGCTAAAAAGGCAACCATCTCAGCATTATGCCGTGATACCACTGCATGGCACCACGACGCTGGTTTTCAGTGGTCGCCTGATGATGACGGAGAGGTAGGCGCCATTAAAAGTGTAAAATAATAATAAGATAAATAATTAACTAATTATTTCATAACGGGAGTCCCATGCAACTTGAGTAAAGACGAATATATGTATACAGTCCACTCTACATTAGATACAAACAAACACAAAATAAGTTATGACCACAGCGGATGATGTAAAAAAAATATTTATTTAAATTAAATCTAAGTGAGTACAACTAGGTGATCCACGCTGGATCCCGGTATCTTCAATACTGATCCGAAAGCTAATTGAATTTGGCTATTACAATGTATTGCAATGTCAGCTAATCGACCACATGGCAAATTCCAAGTGCTGGGCGTCTACTCTTGAAAACGAAATATGTCGGATCCGATGACGTTTAGTTTTTTTATTGCTCATTATCGCAACTAACACACTTCGAATGCGAATAAAACAAAATATTATTTATACAAATCAAAAATCACGTTTTAATTCACTAACTTTTGATCAATCTTCAAAAACGAAACCTTTCGTTTGTTCGTTTCGTTTTCAAGAGTAGACGCCCTGACACTGCGCCATCATTATTTTATAAGCAAATAATTAATACGGAAATGTTACGAAATCTATTGTAAAGCTTAAGTCTGAATATAAACAAATAAGGCTATGTATCCACGATTGTGTGACGTATGATGCACTTAACACACATCGTCAATATCTATTCACAGATAAGCATTAATTAATTTGTCCTCCAAGATAATTTAATTCATGTAAATTATACCAGTGACACTTAAAAAGGGCAAGGATTACCTTGTCAGATGCAAAATTCAAATTACAAACGACGGACGGACGACTGATGACAGCTGATATGGAAAGTAAATTATGGAACAGTATTAACGACTCGTAGTCAGTTGGAGATAAACGGATATTCATTATTGACACATTACGAACCGTAAAATATTGGAACCGAGCATTAATAAAAAAAATCTCATTGTTGAACTGTAATCATGAAAGAGGGAGTGGGATTAAGAGGATCATAAAAGTTGTATGTTTTGGTACGACGTGGTACGATGGAGCCACGAGCTTTTTAAATTTAAACACTTACTCATCTCCAGAAATACGCGGCACACTTGTACGCCGAATGTGGGACAACCTGTAATTGTGCTTACAGTATTTTTTATGTTAGTTACTAGCTGTGCCCGCGACTTCGTTCGCGTGGACTACATCCTTTCATGGTCAGTTTTACCCCTATCTCCCCTAATGTTCGAAACAAAAAGTAGTCTATATTTTAATAGAGCTATATTTGTGCCAACTTTCTAATCTCTAACTTAAAAAATGAACATTTTCCCATATAAACTTTCAAAGGTGGCATTACCCCCCCCCCCCCTTACTTTCTAACAAAAAGTAGCCTATGTCCGTTCTTGAGGTTCAACGTATACCTATGCCAAATTTCATGAAAATCGGTTGAGAGGTTTAAGCGGGAAAGCGTAACAGACAGACAGAAGGCAGAAAGGATGTAGTCCACGCGAACGAAGTCGCGGGCACAGCTAGTAAGGAATAAATTCAAGAGAATTTGCACACTTAGATAAATCGATTGTGTTATGATCCTCGCATCAACATTTTTCAAACATCCATTAGCAATCTCCGAGACACAACATCCAGATATAATGATAGAATCATACAAACTGATATCAAGATTAAAAATAGGATGTTCAGAAAAAGTGAAGAAAACATGACATCACGAAGCAAAGAGATTCTGTTTACACAGTTTTTAAGACTATGCGTCAGCTAATCAGCAAACCTTTTTATAGATTTAGAACAACATCTACAAAAGATCTAGACCATGTTAAAAAAAGGACATGATGATTCTTACAAGGGCGTAAATAAGTGTTTTATAGATATTTTTACCTCGGTGGCGCAGTGGCTAAGGTAGGCCAAAGCGCGAAAGGTCCCGGGTTCGATTCCCGTTCGGGTCAATTTTGAAAACTTCGTTTTTTGAAAACTGGATGTGCTGGGATGACGCTCCCAGTTAGTATCCGTCGTCTGGTACTCATAGTACAAGGGAAAACCTTAGTTTGAGACCAGGTGATTGGTGTGATTGTCTGGCCCATTTATTATTTATTAATTTATTATTATTTTTGTATAATTAGGTAGATGTGTTAAAAGTAAACATGACACTAAAGATAGACTTGGTTTTAAATTTAAAAGTATTACTAAATTGATTGCAGTTCTTAAAGTTAATAAAGAACTCATATTGAATAAAACATTTACTGATTCAGAGACATAACCTCATTAAAATCTAGGATATAACGCAAGTTGATACTTTCTACTAACAAAGTCATATTTATTTGGGAGTACTGACGTTAAAAAAGTGTGTATATTTGAACGTATGTACAATGTAATAATAGAGAAATTAGGTCTGAAATGATTTACAAAAAAAAAAATCTCCCAAGCCATAGCAAAAAAAAACAGATATGTGGAGGGTAGGTACAAATGGGACAGTTTTTAATTAAAGCCACATAGATATTACTAAACAGAAAAATTAAAATGAAAACTCTAATAATTAATCAATCTTTATTATTCTTGTAGCAAATATGCTACATAATAAAATCTGCAAATTCACTTCTGGTATTATTTGCAAAAGTTCGTATCTTCGAAAATCTAATGCATCATGTTAATTCTACTATCCAAGAGTTAATTCTTATAATTGTATGTTAATTTTAAACATTGTTGAGTACATATTTTTAGGTTTTAATGTTAAATAAATAGCAATTTCCGTTTAAGATTTAATTTGTATTTCAAAAGTGTATCACGAGTACATCACGTTTTTACGCTTTTGGAACGGCTGGCACTGAACTTCACATTATTCAAAAAAAGAAACCCTCCGCAGGATACGATAAAAAAAAAGGTGCACAGACAATCACAGAATTAACCCTAATCTATTTCCATAGACGAGCGATGTCCGCGTTGGCGCGAATCCAAAACATTCTAGCTTGTCTACGGCCGGAAGGCGTTGCATTCTATAAATACAGGACTTTGATGTCACTGGATACCTTCGATTGAAAACGACAACTGATATCGAACTCCAGTCATGTGATATTTTAAAACTTTTGACTATTTTTGAAACTTACAAAACTGGATATTTTTTATCGCATTACAGCGACTCGCTTGCAATACCACGTAACTGCAAAATGCGCTAAATTGAAATATCGGACCATCTAAACGAGTTGTATATCAATTTACGTTACATTCTTGTAACGTATGTCATAAAAAAGTTACTACATAGTTCGGCCCTTAAAATATAGTTAAATGACTAAGATATTTGAACTTTTAGAACCATCTGTCAAACTGTACAAAAGCTAGTTTTTTGAGCCGCTAACATGAGATATGCTATCCGATATCTTTTCAGCCATAATCGGTTCTAGATTTACAGTAAACTCGATGTTTCCTTTCATTTGTTGCGTTATTTAGAAAAAAAGTTTTTTGTAGTTAATCAAGTATTTAAATTATCTTTCTGGTAGTTTTTGCGTAAAAGAGTAACCAACATATCCAGACATTTATGCATTCTTACAAACTTTCCCGTTACAATAGTTTTAAGACGTATTAATGAGACTAGTAGCAGAATAATATAAACAGTAGGAATACAACCATCCAAAAAACGCAATCTATCCGATACTATTTGAGTATGTACCTACAAAAATGTTGCACTTAAAACTATTTACTCATTATTAGAAATCATATTTTTAACGTCTTTGATATTTGATATACCGCCATTTTACAATTTATTATAATAATATGTTTATTTTGGTATCTGAAGAATTATATTCACTAGTTATTTAACTGAGTACGGAAGTAAAAATTTTGACAGCTGATGTTATTAACCCCTTGCAATTTTACACCCCATCGCGTTTCCACCGCCAGGTGTCAAATCGTATAAATTATTCGGTTAAAATAGGGTTAATTTGTTTGAACAGTCAATTTTATTTATGAGGTATCGAATATATCCGATTATATGTGGTTAGTCTTTTATTGCCATATTTTTTATTTATTTGCGAAACGGTAAAGGTATCTGTAAAATTTAGATATATTTGTCGTTATGAATGTATTGCACAAGCATTGTTTAGTTTAGTTTGTGTAAATTTACTGAAATATGTTATCATGTATTAGAAGTTGGCTTTGCGCACCTGTTAACAGTAACTCTTGTCTTACCTATATCATTTAATTTAATAGTGACAAGCGTTCAATACGCAAATTCACGGAATATAGTCTAAAACTTAATTTTAAATTGATTGGGATATTAAAAACAATAATGTATCAAATAGGAAACCAATATTACGTAATGAGTTTACCTATCCCATTAATTGTTCCGATCAGACATAACGTTTCAACCCAAAAACCCAATTCGCAAGAATATGTAAGCCCGTTATTTTGGAAATAGAGCAGATTTTACAAACTCCAATTTAAGCTGAGCCCTGGTTTCCTACAGATTCGTCACAATGAGAGCTCATCTAAACTGGCTGTAAACTTCTGAAACATTGCATCACCATTCTAATTTGAAACTTTATTCGTAGCAGCTTCTTCAAGATCATAGCTCAAGCGTTTTGGTCGAGTAATTTGATAGAACCACACGTGTTTTGTTTAACGGTTTTACGGCAGCCATGTTTGTTATTCTATAGTTTTGTTTACTGAAATATAGAAATAGGTTACTCGATTTGTGGGCGGATTCCAGGAGAATTTATCTGATTTGCAATTATTGCCAATCTGTGGAGATTTAGATTGTATTTATTTGCTTTTTCGGTTGGTTTGTTTTAGTCTGTCCGAGAATAGGATCGGTTTTATACGACTTCCACTTTCAAGGAAATTGCATTAATGGTTATTTACGTGCGTAACTAAACATTTTAGTACATCCGTTTTATATAAATGAGAGTAGCGTGGGTAGGTTTGAATTGTATATTTTTTAGTAAATAGAGCAATCTTAGAATCTAGTTTATACTGGACTTTATCAGACGCATGCTTAAGCCGCGTATCTCTTTCTTAGTTTTAGCCAATATTCCGTTTCGGCTCCAGAACCATATTTAACCCGCTGTAAAATGACATATTATTATAAATAATGACTCTTCGAGCTTTGTATATCCACAGCTTATGTATACGGTTGGAGGAAAACAGTGTCACCGTGATGCAGCTTTAAAAATGTAAAGTCTGGCTAACGCCATCTATTGATATTTTTATGTAAACATATGAAACTGTCTTTTCGCCGCCATTAATCTTTGGTGGTGAACCTAAAAATCCCGATTAGGTTTTCAATAAGAGTTGTACAAGTAACTCATTTCGTTTAATAAAATGTCTATTTATGTTCATTTTGACTATTAATTTTCTAGTTATCCACATTCTTACTGTAACCGCAACCCTAAACAACTTATTTTCTTAGCCAAAGGGCTGATTTTACAAAATTTTAGTTTGTAATTTAAGAACGAAAATTATGTCTCAGGATTTACTTTTCATTCATGCAAGCCTAGCGCCAAGCGAGAAAATTTTATCGCGCTCATAATGTCAAAGTCAATGCGCAATTGCTGATTGGCTGAAAATACGAGTACAGTGTACTATCACCCAATCAAATTTAGTCGTCTCATGTGAGAAATTTACACCTATTGCGCATGCTTTTTTTTTGAAGGTGGGAGAAATGCATTTGCGCACCGTACTGCTGCCGTGGGGACGACAGCGGCGTATGTGGGACTCCCCCGCCCAGAAGGGGCAGGGACTACCCGAACTAAACCCCCCCCCCACGCTCTCATCGCCTTTGGTTGGCGCCACGGGAAAAACGGTGGAAACCACAACAGCCACGGAACGTATTGCGCATGCTAGGCCTAATAAAGCGATCTACAGTAACTAAAAAAGTCATAAGTCTCATTTTGGCTTCATCTTATTGTAAGACAGAACTCAATAAAAAATATTGAGGTACATTGTTCTATCATAACTTTATTTATCCTTGAGCCAATCCTTGTTTGTTAAATACAGTAAACAAGTCGTCATTACGCCATATTGGTTTCACAATCGTTCGTCCAAACAAACACTTGAGGAGTATGTTGTCATCTTAGATTAAAGATTATATCACTCTTATGCCTCCTCCACAATACTCGCGAAGTTGAACGAAGTTAGACGAATACGATAGTGTAGAGAGGCACTTCGGCTCGCCTCGTGCTCGCCGCGTGAAACTTTGCCTCGCCTCGGGCGAACTTCGCCGAGTAACTTCGCGAGTTGTGTGGAGCAGGCATTAGATTATTTGGATATTGTGTTTGATGTGCTAACATTGCCACTGTGGTGATAACGTCTTATAGGCGTAGCATGTGTAATACGTCAAATTTATCGCATGAGACGACAATTATAATCAAATAATTGTTTTTAATCGATACTATCAACCTAAAATAAATATCAATACTATCAATCTAATCGATACTATCGGTACTCGTATTGATTTTAAATTATTTAGGGTAAAGACACTCGATAATCGCAGCAATATTGTTCTTATGCGCCTACATACAGGTACTAGGACCGCATAAAGCGTAAGGAGCTCCACCTCAAGTTCGTTAATTAGCGCATTTTCCTTGAAGCCAGTACATAGTTTTGTAACTTCTATTTTGACCTTAACCACAAATATAATAGAAAACATTTTAGTATGATTGAATTCTCAGAGTTAATAAAACAAACAGTTATATGCGAAACATACAACGTTGTAATCCATACTAATAATATAAATGCGAAAGTAACTCTGTCTCTCTGTCTGTTTGTCTGTCCGGCTTCCACGCCTAAACCATTGACCCGATTTTAATGAAATTTGGTATCGTCATATGTTGAACTTCTAGAACGGACATAGGCTACTTTTTGTTTTAAAAATAAGGGGGGATGCGGGTAATATCGCCCTTGAAAGCTGATAAGGGACGTGGATTTTTTTAAGTTAGGTTTATGAAATTTAGCACAAATATGTCTCGAAACTTGGATTAAAGTACGAACTACTTGTTGTTTTGAATATTAGGGGCGATAGGGGTAAAACCGACCATGAAAGTATGCAGTCACGCGAACGAAGTCGCAGGCACAGCTAGTATTGGCATAATTTGACCACCAGCTATGACTTCACTCGTCAAATATACCGCAAATGAAGTAATGTCAACATAAAATGGAAAGTGTGTCAAAAGGGTCGTCATCAGTCATGTCATTTCATAATGTTTGTCTATACAGAAACACATCATCCTACCCTGATCTGTAAAAAAATATACGTTCGAATTGAGAACCTCCTCCTTTTTTATGAAGTCGGTAAAAATACATATATATATATTGGATTTTTACTTTTCGTGGGTATCTTTAAGTATTTCAGCAAACAGATGCAACATGGTAAATTTTTCTAAACATAGATTGCTTTTTAATATTGCACAAATAATTTACAAAAATTTGTTACCGCTTTTTACTATCTACATAAAATATGAATATATACGGTATATATATACGAAAATATATTTTTTTTCAATTTTGTCTGTCTGTCTGTTTGTTCCGGCTAATCTCTAAAAGGGCTGGATCGATTTTGACGCAACATTTACTGGTAGGTTGCTGATGTCGTAAGAAGTTAGGCAACTTTTATTTTAGTAAAATAATTTAATTTTACATAGCGGGCTTAGCTAGTATTATATAATTTAGGCGGTCTTATTGCTAGAAAGCAATCTCTTCCAGATAACCTTCTAAACGAAATAGTAAACATCGAGAAAGGGATACGGCCGTTATGAATAGATATTATTAAAATATTTGTCATTTCACCTTGGCCCAAGGTCAAAAACATAATTTTATATTAGCTTCAATCTTAAAATAGCCATGAATCAATATAATTTATTATCCCATAAAACAAAACTGTATTTGTTTTAGCGTTTCTATTGGAAAAGGGATTTATTGTAAACGTTATGTACCTACGTTCAATGGATGTGCTATGAAAGATTGATGGCTTTAGACTCTTATTTATTAAGCTCTAAGATTACTTTTGGCTTATAGCACCTAGGCACACACAACTTGAAAAATAAACTTTTTAAGTTACCACTTACAATATAACTTTAATAAATTGTGTAAAAATAATAAAACGTACATTTTAAAATTTTAAATATAAAAAATAAGCGAACGGGTCAAAATGCGATACCATTTTTAGTAGTTAAAACGAACTACTTACTGCCAGGCATTTCGGTTATCCGTGAAAAATGGAGTCGCGGTTTGACCCGTTAACTTATTTCAAATGGAACACGAAAACCTAAAAGTCTATGTTTTACATTTTGTTAATTTATTTTAGTGGTGGTGCTTCAAAAATCTGTTTTAACCCCCTCCCTAGTCCAAATCCAATTTTAAGAGAAGTAGGGCATAGCGAATTATCGCTCGAACTGGAGCAGCCCGACTGGTGAAATACTTCCACCTTACAGAAGTCCGCAGTCAAATAACAATCACTTCTGTGTTGTTGTGTTCCTGCGTGTGAGTAAGGTTTCCAGAGCCCTTGGGGGGTGCTGCATTAGTAGCAGGGGTCAAGCCTTCAAGGTAAGGACAAGTCCAGTAACAGATTTATTATGCTGTACTTGTCGCCCTTAAGGACCTCATTACCACTTAACAGATGGGATGAGGTTAATCTGAAGTGTATTATGAAAAAAAAAATAGTTGGTACACCCAAGCCTAATCACTTAATATGCAATTTAGCAAACACCCCACGCAGTGTTTGCGTTTCTCACAACGACTGTGTGACATTGTTTGACCAAAATTGCGCATTGACATGAGTGAGCAATCATTGTACTACACACCCACACACGTACGATTTAGGAGAGAAGGTACGCTGTGTCGCTAGTACTAAAATTTAGTTACCGTGGAAAATCACCGTTGACCTGACAAAATATCACAATTAAACCGCTGATACAAAGCTGCGCGGAATGACGCAAAAAACACGCTACTATACGACGAAATAACCCTCTTTAGTGAAGTCTTTTCGGTCAAAGCCGTGTGAAATATGATATAATTTCTAAAGCTTTTCATGCAGGCCTAGAATGCGCCACGCGACTAAATTTTATCGCGCTCTTAACAAACGTCAAAATTGAAGGTAGTCAGTGCGTCAGCTGCTGATTGGCTGGAAATTCGAGTGCGGTGTGCTATGAGCCAATCAACAGTATCGAAACTTTTGACGTCTCATGCGAGAAATTTGACGTATTGCGCATACTAGGCCTGATGGACTCGTTTCAAGACACTAGTAGCTTGTAATTGCGTTTGAATGTGGTCAAATCAGAAACAACTACGGTACCACAACACCCAGACCCGAAATAATATAGAAAAGTTCGTTTCCCACGAACCCGGACCTCAGAGATAGCGCGACTCGGCTATGGAGGTCGTCAAAACTATATATATCGATAAAAGTTTAGAAATGACTTTGCGACTTACCACATAACTAGTCATGTATCGTCATCAGAACTCGGAGCGTGTGCAAATTTTCATCCTAATCAAAGACCGGAAAGTGGGTCAAATTAAGATTCCAAGATTTTCTTACATAGTTACAAGTGAAGCTAATAAAAACGTATTAAATATAATGTCGTTCCGACTTGTTTCGCAAAATCAATCTATCTTAGTTCTACATATGTGCCATGACTTGTTATATGTGTTGTGTATTCTATATCGTTTTTTTTATATATATCTTGGTCTACGTCCGGGCTTTGAACGTTTGCGCAACATACAAGAGCAATATCATAATCAGACTGACTTTCTTATTACGCATACTGCTTAATACATGACGACCTCGGTGGCGCAGTGGCTAAGGTAGGCGGCCAAAGCGCGTAAGGTCCCGGGTTTAATTCCCGGTCAGGTCAATTTGAATAACGAACTTTTCTAAATTGACTTGGGTGTGGGTGTGCTGGGATGATGCCCCCAGTTGGTATCCGTAGTCTGGTGCTCATAGTACAAGGGAAAACCTTAGTTTGAGACCAGGTGATTGGTGTGATTGTGTGGCGCATTTATTTATTATTATATTTATACTTTGTAACCGATTAAAGTATTTCGCCTAATTTTGTCACGTACTTTGTTTCAGGTATGAGGAGAATTTTGGCGACGAATCAAGGAGATATCAATTAGGTAAACAATTATGTGAGTTATACTAATTGCGTTGAGCGTACTTGTGTAAATGCATTCTTCGTTGACATGAGAACTTCTAGAATTTAATTAATTATTTTGTAGTGTTACGGCCAAATGTACTTTGGCGTCATTATGACTGATGTAGGGTAGGCACCAATTTTATCAAATGTTCTGTAAAACTTTTAGATTGATATATATACTTCTCTGAGGTTCCGGATCGAATCCGGGAAACGAACAATATGATATAATAAAGATCAATATGGGAAACGAACTTTTCTATATTGTCTCGGGTCTGGGTGTTGTGGTACCGTCGTTGTTTCTGATTTATGTAACACAAGTGCTTTATCTACTTACCACAGAATCAGAGCAATGTATGTGATGTTGTCCAATATTTATTTTATTTATTTATTTATTGCACAAAACTTTATAGAAATTGGTTTTCCAGAAAAATTATAGTACAATATTTTAAAGAAACAGCAAACATTCATCTCTTGTGGTTCGGGGCTCGAACCCGCGACCTTCACGTATCGCGTGTGCTGCTCTTCCAACTGCTAACCGCATTATTCTGATTCTGATTCTGCATGTTATCGTAGGCGATGTTTTTTTTTAACCTAGGACCTGAGATCAAAACCAGGTTCTTGCACCACTAAGCCATCGGGGCTTCTGTTGAGGTGAGGCCTTGTGCGCATAACTATGCGTAGGCTAAATAACAAATTCATCATAGAGCCCACGGTACCTACATTTCCCAACAACCTTACCATCCGCATATTAATTTTAACTACCACTTACTCAATGAAGGGATATTTCATCATTATTCTAATCGCAAAGCAATTAACATAACATTCACCAAAATATTAAGAACTCCCTTAACGAAACCAGTACCCTTTCAGATAGATCTACCAACAAAAGTCTTTTTACCAAATTCAGAAGACCCATCACATCCAATTAAAAGTATGGAAGCTTGTGTCAATATAAATTGGTTAACAATAACTGATTTGTGAAGGACTCTGCCTACGCATTCCAAATTAAAATTGAGAGGTCTTTGAAAATTGGTCGTATTAGCCAGTATAGTTAGACCCATGCTTTAGTGGTAGAAGTGACACGCCAGGGCTCTATAGGTCCTGGACACTTTGAAGTCTAGATAGTAATCAATTGGTAGGTGTGACTACATAGGTTGATTATGAATTGAAGCCTCTAGGAAATAGTTGATTGAAATTCATAGAGGTTGCGTTTAAACGTGTTTTTATTAGTAATAATGTGTTGCCATGCAATTTATGTAAATTAATCTGGAGCAAGCTTTTGTTTGTCTACCTTTAGGAGGCTTTTATTTTTAAAATAAGGAAGCCTTATTTTTATGCCTCTTTCTCTGAAAAATGGTTTTGTGGAAGAGATTGCTTGTAGCGATAAGACCACCTGAATCGTCCGTTTCTTATTAACCAAGAGTTGTATCAAATGTACAATAAACATTAGGTGCATCTTTGTATCTAGCTCATTGATTACAAATTTCAAATAGCTGAGCCCACGATGCGGGAACCTATTATTTATAAAATAAAACGTAATACATATACTCTTTGTTAAAATATTTTATTGCTTTTGAAACGAGTTTACAAAAGCCATTTTTCTAGTTCGTTGCAGAGACCAATATAAATTAATTAATTAGATTCCTGCTAATTCCCTTTTGTTTTGATAATCTATGGCTGCCTATAAAATATGCTATGCTTTGATCTTTTTCTTATAGTTTTAAAACATGCGTGACGATTGTTGGAGGAATGCCAATGATATTTTTGTCATAAATTTTAAGGCTATTAATTAATTATATTTTTAATTATCTTAATTATTAACTATCAAAATTATATTTTTACTACACAAAATCTACGTACTATTTTTACCAATCTCGATTTCGTAAAAAAATATTTTATCCCAAAATACATTTTACTATGGAAACGATGGGAACCATTTTCTAAAAATGGTTTTTGTTGTTGAAGTACTTTAATAAAGTTTGCAATAGAGTAAGTATACTCTCTAATATCATTAAAACCTAAATATGTAGACAAGTGTAATTTAGTACTCCATTTTATATTTAATTGCAAAGATTAAGGTGACTGAATAAAAAAAATATGAAACACACAAGAAGCGCCATCTTACTTTTTCAAACGCCATGATTGAAACGTAGAAAGAAAAAATAAACTTTTCCCTCCATTCCCGCGATACCGCAGTGACTCGACATTCCCAGAATCGAGCATCTGTGAAATCAATTACTTTAATTGATCGCCCAAAAATACACGGCTTCATGTCGATTGACGGAACAATTTTCCTTCCCTCGCGCTTTTAAAATACGAACTTACATTTCACCACCAAGATTTTGAACTTTAGCTTATCAACAATAGAGTTTATAAAATTCAACGCTAGAATTAGACAATTTCAACATACGTAAAAGGAATAAGATTCAAAATTGTTCCAATTATTTGTGCAGTTACAGACAGTGAACATCAAAAAAGGCATTATGGACTCAATTAGGTTCGGAATAGGCTTCATAAATGTTTACCAAGCGTTTCGTTGTTAGTTTTCTTCGCCTGTTAGTGATGTGGCTAATTTTAACTTCAAATAGGAGTACAATAAAATGTGTCCGTATTGTGACAGCTAACGAAACAGTGTGTTCATTGCGATGACAAGTTTAAAATTGTCAATGGCGATTTCTATGTGGAATTAGAGAGGGATATTGTTGTAATGATTTGCTGTTATGATATTTGACAACTTAAGTTGCAAAAAATAATTATTTTTGCAACAATTTGTCTGCCATATTGGGTTTATCATTTTTATTCGTAGACATAGACAATGGAAGCATACGTTATTTTACTCCTTTTACTTCAGTACCTACTTAAATGCATGTTATTGTAAAGTAACAGTTGACAATTTCTTTTCTTTTTTTTGGGCAAATGCATTGACGCATCGGGCCAACATCTAAGGCAGGTGTTTTTTTATTTATTCCTTACTGATGATGAACGCAGATGGCTATTTCATCTTCACCGGATTTTTGGGGGAGTAGAGAACTCACACCCCTAATCTGGGGAAGGTAATGACGTGTGTGAGAGGGTATGATGTATGTAAATTTAGTATATCTTCTCTCTTTCTACCAAATGTGATCCCAATCCGTTTAGTATTTTTTGCGTGAAAACCTAATGGACATTTATATCCAGATATTCCAAACTTTTCCGTATATTTAGTAGTATTGTAACGATAACTACCATAAAAGTGGCTTAAATAAATTACAAAAGCCTTACTTATTTCACATTTAACCACGACCACGTGCAAAATTAATCAAGAAACGGAATGAGGAAGCAATAAATAGTGGCTCATTTTGAAAGTAATTCCGCCATAATCACAGACTCTTGTAAACTGCTAATTACCTCGCTCCGCTGTAATGGGGAAAGCATATAATAATGTAATAAAGTACGCCAAGGAGGATTGAAGAATCTTATAATGTCTTTTGTGACATTTTATCACTACTTTTTTTTATATTGCACTTCAAGATTGACCTCATCCCACCTGATGTTAAGTGGTAATGAGGTCCTGGCTTAAGAGTCACAAGTACGGCATAATATATCTGTTACTGGACTTGTCGCCCTTACCTTAAAGGCTTGACCCCTGCTACTAATGTAGCACCCCCCAGGAGCTCTGGAAACCCTACTCACACGCAGGAACAAAACAACACAGAAGTGATTGTTATTTGGCTGCGGTCTTCTGTAAGGTGGAGGTATTTCACCAGTCGGGCTGCTCCAGTTCGAGCGATAAATCGCTATGCCCTACCTTTCTTTATTTTATTTTTTTGACAATGACGTGCATACCTAAAATTTAATTACCGAACCGATTAGACTGATTACCTTCATGTAACTAAAATAATCAGTTATTCAATTTAAATGACTTAAATCTCCTGTTGAAATACTGCCGTCTGGGGATTCTAGATTCAGTTTACAAGCGCAGTCAATTTCGAAGCTTAGCGAATTGATTTCACGGCTCATAATCGTAAATTGCGGTTGCTGTAGGTCTCCCAATGAGTTATGGTATAGTGATGAAACAAAAAGTACTTTTAAGGAGTGTAACGTTACGGAGTAAATCATACACATCTGTTTCACACGTCCTTTAAGAGTTATGAATATCTTCTTATTGATTAACGTATAGGACATATTAACATATATATTATACTAGCTGTGCCCGCGACTTCGTTCGCGTGGACTACATCCTTTCATGGTCGGTTTTACCCCTTTCTCACCTAATATTCGAAACAAAAAGTAGTAACTTAAAAAATCAACATTTTCCCATATAAACTTTCAAAGGTGGCATTACCCCCCCCCCCCCCCCCTACTTTCTAACAAAAAGTAGCCTATGTCCGTTCTTGAGGTTCAACGTATACCTGTGCCTAATTTCATCAAAATCGTTTGAGAGGTTTAAGCGGGAAAGCGTAACAGACAGACAGACAGAGTTACTTTCGCATTTATAATATTAGTAGGGATATTCAATTCAGGCGATCTTATCACTAAAAACAATTTCTCTTTAGGATAACTAAAACACGGAAGGCAAAAGATGATTGATATACAATCTTCTTTACATGAAATCCACCTGCGGTACCTTTTTAATTAACTTTTAAATAAATTACGGTGGTTTTAATTATTTATATTATGAAGGTGATGGGTTTGATTTGAAGTTGCATGCTAAGCTAATTAATATTTAGTTCCTATTGTTTATTTTTTTACAAACTATTTTTACATTTTTCTACTTACCCTCCTTTCGAGGTACCTACCTGAGATTTCGCAACTCTTTTAACCCCTTCTGAGGTTCTGTCTATTATAATGACCACCATATTTTGAACCTTACTTGCTTGAAGGTCCAAGACCATAGAATACCATCGCCTTATAATAGGTTAAATCTTGACACTTTAGATTTGATATTTAATAGTAGGTAATATAAATAACAATGTTGGAAAATTCATTGTTAAACTTTTCCAAATAAATTTTTATTGTTTCTATTTCTAAATTTATTATTGTTTTTTATCAAGTAACACAGTTATTTACTTTATTACGGGTATCAGTAATGAATTAGAAAATGTTGACTCTTACAGCCAAGTTACTTACTAAACACATTCCAAAAATATCTGGCCACAAATTAAGACCGCGACAGCAATTTCCGTTGACCAAAACCAACATCTTGTCTTTGGTCGGCATCTATCGATTGTCTATGCGCAGCCCTACGGGTTAATAACCCTCTAACTAAAACAATATGGGCGCGGGAATTCGGTAGATTGTTCCCGCTTGTTGGCTACAAGGCAAGGCTACCGTATGGCGCTGGGAAGGGACACACTGGGAGAGTTTAATTAGAGATCCAATTAATTTAACTTCACCATTATTCCAATGTATAGAAAAATCATAAAATCTATACTAATATTATAAAGAGGAAAGATTTGTACCTATTTTTGTATGTTTGTAATGAATAGGCTCAAAAAGTACTGGGCCGATTTAAAAAAATCTTTCACCAATGGAATGCTACATTCTTCCAATTTGACATAAGCTTCAAAATTAGGGATCCTTGGTAAAATTTTAAAAATTTCAACAGAAAAGCGGGATAAATTCTCTAAGGCGAAACGAAGTTCGCCGGGACCGCTATTATTTATTATTTGCTTACACTCGACTTGCTAATGATTTTCTATTAGGTATTATTATTAGTTACATTCTCAGTGATAAATATAATTTATCCGTGGTATGTATAAATAGTGCAATTTGTAAATTGCTACACCCTTACAGAGTCCACGTGATTGTATTGTTTGTTTGTTAATGTGACGTGTGTAATTTGTTAAATAAAAAAACAAAAGTATTTGGTGTGCCTAAAATGATTTTTTTTTCAATGGCAAAACATTATAAGTTTTAGTATATCTACGGCATTCGTCTTGATTGGAATTTTTAAAAACTTAATAATGATGAATATTAAAACTGGCACCTTTTTATTCATTTGGGTGACAGAAATACTAACTGAGCCACCAGTCGCCCAAGCTCAAGCGGCTCAATTATTAAAATTGTGGCCAACCTATTATATAGCTTAGGTTAGGTTAGTATTTTTTGATGCTCGATTAAATAAAACCCATTACAAAATAAGTATAACAGCGTAACAAAATCAAACAATCTTATGCATTGGAAAACAGTGTTTGTATAAAGGTCCAATGTTAAAATTATCAATCCTTTATTTTTTTCTACTGGTTATTGTGAATCAAAAACTTAAATGTCAAAACAGATAAAAGCACTCAATGTAACACTAGCTTAACTAATTCAAAATAAGGCGCGGTTAGTTCCATTAATGAATTCGAATTCAAACTTGGAATAGTTTGTTACTTTTTCATCGCCCGCCAGAGACTAAACGGTTATTTTTTTTTTTGCTTCCTTTAATTTGGATTTAGGTAATTGGCCTATAGAGGTTGATAAACAATCTATCGTTAAATGGAAAATAGAAATAAACAAAGTTTTGTAACTTGACGCCGCGTATCGTTTAGATCGTATCACGCTGTGTGGGTGTTCAAATATTTGTTTCTTTTTGTAATTTTATACTGTTATGAGATTTTTGTCAACTGATATTGAAATGGGAAACTATTGTTTTTTATTAACAGTTAGGTGGCTTCGGATTTTTTGATAACAATGTGGGTTATTTTGCGTTATCATTATTTTCAAAACCTTTTATTAATAATTAATAAAAAAAATTATGTTTGATAAGTCTGGTATACAAGACCCGTTCGAGCCAATCAAGAAACAAAATAAGTATGGGATGTAATATGTATCTACTTATTACACTAATTAGTCATGTGATAATAATGTATTTAATACTAAGTCATTCTAACTTTATAAAGTTAGCTGTTACCCGCGGCTTCGGTCGCGTTATTGCGGGGTTGATTTGATGAACACCTAGTCCAAATTAGTAATCTCTGATTAGTAATACTCAAATACTATACTATATGATCATCCGACTTCGTTCGCGTGGTCTAAAAGTTTTTTTTTTTCAATAAAATTGGCCTAAGTTACTGCAAATTACTTCAACTACTTTTCAATAAGTACTGTCAAAAACGGCTTAGCCATTTCAGAGATTGGCCGGAACAAATAGGCAGACAGACAAATATTGTAAAAAAATAAAATGCGCTTATTTTATTATGACAAATAAACACTCCAATTTTATTTATATGTATATTAGAAACTTCTGTCTGCTGCATTTCCTGCGCCAGACTAGATAACTCAATTCACCTGAATCTTATTTACCAATTAACAAAAAGCCGTAAAAATATCCGGTTGTCGTAAAAAAAACAATAGAATTAGCACAACGCATTGTGACCCAGAATGCATTGTGCTGCCAGAATATGGGTTAATGACAACATTGTCTAAACATCGGTCGATGTTTTAATTAAAGTTGCGTTAGTTTAACACATAAAACCTTCTTTTAAACTCAAACTCAAACTCAAATATTTCTTTATTCAAGTAGGTTACATATAACACTTTTGAATCGTCATTGAATACAATGCAAAGTGATTCTACTTCCGGTTCGGAACCTATATCTACCGAGAAGACACCGGTAAGAAACTCAGCAGATCATTTACAGTATCAGTATCTAACTTATTGCTATGTGTAGCTCACTTTGGACCAAGTCATATAGTTTTGGTTTTGATGAGTGATGAAACAAATAAGTATTCAAGTAAGTTTTTACTTTCGAGAGGTAAGCTGGAGCAGACCAGTCCCCAAAGGTGGCACCTTTAAATTAATTAAAGACTAGGTATCAAATCTTACACAATTTTATAACCTGATACTACGACCTTGTCTGAGTGCGTGCCTGTGAGTGCCTTTCATTATTTTCAACTAGGAATTTCTTCCATAAAGAGTAACATATTGTATGCTTAATATATTTTGTACTAGTGACTCGCCCCTGCTTCGCACGGATGCAATGAAACCTACCTATAAGGTATACTTAAGTTTAAATAGGTAAGGAACGAGGAAACCCTAGTTTAATTCCAATGCAATTTACTGACATTAAAAAAAAATTAAAAAAAAAAACTAATAATTTCCCGCGGAAATATTATGTCAACACAATTCAACTTTTTAAAAAGAATAACTTTTTATTTACGGCCAGCAATAAATCGTTATCAATCTCGAATCGGAGGGCTTATTCGATTGTGTCGATTAAAACTTTCGTCTCGAGGTCGGGAACCCTCAATTGACGTGGTAATGAAAGAATGTTATGTTGTATGCGGGCATTCATTGTCGATGCTAGAATGCTTAATAGTAATGAGTTAATGCTTAATCGAGAAACTGGCTTGCATTGTGTGGATTTAGAGCACATACCTACTCATTACGTACATACAAACGTAAAGTAAAGTAATTTAATAGTTTGGAAGGGCAGCGTCTCTAAAAGCAGACAGACTATATAATATCTATATATACTACACTTTAGTATTTTCCGCCTTTGTGTCGTCAAAATAAGAACGAATTTTTAAGAGCGATTTATCGCTTGAACTGGAGCAGCCCGACTGGTAAAATACAGAAGACCGCAGCCAAATAACAATCACTTCTGCGTTGTTGTGTTCCTGCGTGTGAGTAAGGTTTCCAGAGCTCTTGGGGGGTGCTACATTAGTAGCAAGCAGGGGTCAAGCCTTTAAGGTAAGGGCGACAAGTCCAGTAACAGATTTATTATCCTGTATTTGTCGTCTTTAAGCTGGGACCTCATTACCACTTATCAACATCAGGTGGGATGAGGTCAATCTTGAAGTGTAATATAAAAACAAAAATCGAAATTTGAGCTTTTACCATGTGCCCAAACTGGATTATACATCTTATAAGATACAGCTATAAAATGCCTAAATACAAAGTACATGTAGAATTCTCATCTAAAAAGAGTTCGAAATATTTGTTTTCGTTGCCAGCAAACGCTTGAGCAGAAAACGAATACCATAGACAAAAATCATAACACGCTATATATAGAAGCAATGCCCAGAGTTCGCATCTGTCGGGGGCGCGGGCTTGCGCCATCTTTTACGATAATTTAAACCGTATTTTAGCTATATTCGTTGTAATAAAATGTTTATTGATGATTTTAAATTACATTTAACATTTCCTGAAAGTTTGGGATGCTTTTTAGAACGAAAGAATTCGGTTGCGTAGTAAGCGATCCGCGATTGTATTTTTACGGTTTGATAAATAAAAAAATTAACAAATTTCGTATAAAAACTACAAAATTTAAAGTACCTACGTACGTATAGTTACCATCATATCGACCTATATAAATCTGTCAAAATATCACTCTTTGTAACTCTTTGGGTTAGATTTTAGTTAATATTTACCAACGATGGTATCATAATACATACTTAAATACATTTACAAACACCCAGACACACAATTCACTTGGAGTTCATCACACGAATATTTGTCTTTGGTGGGAATCGAATCAGTGATTGACAGGGACAGGACTGAAACCAATGTTCCATCGGAATTAACCTGCGTAATTAGTAATTAATTAAGAAATTCTACTCTTGGACTACTTACTAAATTATTTATTTATTTGTTTGCATACATGTACATGAGCATGGCCCCTGTCAGGGTGTGGCAATTGTTAACCTTTAATTAGGCGCGCCAATAAAATAACATTGTTAGTCGCGCGGGGTCTGCAGTTACCCCAAATTGATAGGTATGTAATAAGAAACATTTAAATTAGTAATCAACTTTAATTGTTTTTATTCTACTTATTTCTTATTAAACTTTTAGCAAAATACAAAAAAATCTTTATAAGATGTTTAAAACAGTATAGAAATATGTTTTTCGTAAGTACTACAATAATTTAACAATTATCACAAATTTTCTTTGTGTTATCGCCACAGATAATTTTGTTACACTTATAACACTTTGCGGTCGTTTTCCTGTCGCCTTTTCGTGGACAGATGTAGCACCTTCCTCTTTTTAGTGAATGCAACCCAGTGTTAGATGTTGAAGGAGTCGCAACTTCAGGTTCTGACAATAGCTTTTTCAAAGCACTAGGCAGGGACGGAATTATTGCTCGCGCTAATCTATGTGCTTTTACTAATTCTGTTGCTAATAATTTCAGAATTGATTGGTTGCAAGAAAGAAAGAAAGAAAGAAAACATTTATTGACTCAACTTACAAACAAAACAAAAAACATAATCTGTTCTAAACATAAATGGATTGCTTATGAGACAAAAGGAAAAAAGCTCAGCTAATGCTGTCTCGAGAATGGATCCCGGGCAGCGCTGATTTTCAGCTTATCCCTACCCTCGTGAGATGTTATTCGAGAGCATGCTGTGGCTCTTCAGTATCACTTAATTCTAAATCTGATTCATGCTCTGACTCCAAAAGTGTATCTGCGTCTCCATCCAAACATAACTCATCGTCAGTCTCATCGAAAGCTTCTTCTTCATCTTCAAGTATCGCACTTATTTGTTCTGGTCGACTCTGCTTATTTCGGGCATAATGAAATAATTCTGTGAAAGATAAATACTGTTAAAAAACTTAATAAACTAAACAAGTCGCCGTAGTTTATAGGCATAGAGAAAGAAACAAAACGTAATAGCTTGTGTCTATCAAGCAAACACATTAAAAACACAATTTTGTATTTTATAAAACTCTTTAATTGTGTAAAGAATTAAGATTAACGTTATTTATTTTTGTGATTGACAGTAAGAGGTGAAAAAAATGCTTTAAATCATAATATAAAAATATTTACTTACCTAAATTTGAACTACAATATAAGTCGCGCGGGGTCGCCGCGACCCCAAACCCCTCCGTGCAGCACGTGTGTTCAGCTCCGTGGCGCGAGCGACACTCATTCGAGTGGGGGCTAGAGAGTTAGGAAGCTAGCAAGAAATTCGGGTTGCCAGCGTTAATAGGTAAAAAAATAAACAAACTTGAAGATCACTTGGGGTCGCGGCGACCCCGCGCGCCTAATTAAAGGTTAAACAGATCAAAGTTATCTTAGAATACAATAAAATTTTAATACTGCTTGAACCTAAATGTGAACTTACATTATCTATTCATGAACTATAAACATTTGACAACTTGAAAATATCACTTCTCTCACTCAATCACTCATTAAACATGACACTTCTTTTCTATGAAAATAGGTACCATATTAAAGTTACAATTTTACTATCAAAACACCGACAATTATGTTATCAGGATCCAAAATGTATTTTACGAAATATTTGCAAATAAATTTGGTCATTTCTCTTATCCATGTACCAGGCTACCATAACCGTAAAGAGGTGTCCACAGAATAAGACATTCCGTATCCCACAGTTTAATAACCTACGCTTTCACACCTCTAAAAAGACCCAATAGAATCTAAACTAATATTATTATCTACCCAATATATTAAAACACGTTAACTAACCATAAATCTGTCTACAGGTTAATTATAACCTCCAAACAAAGAGATGGGTGGATTTAATAGCTTGATTAAGATCTCTGTTTGGGCTTTTGGATTAAAAATGTTATGAAACCTCTTTCGGTGTGAGTAATTGGTTATACCTATTTGCCATAAATGAATTACGACAAAAAATTCGTTCAACTTTGTGATTTTTGTTACCAAATTACGATGTGGATTTGTTTTTTATTATTTCAGCAAGACGTTTCGAAATGATTTGATGTTTCCTACGTAAATTGATATTTTAATTACAAACTCATAACAATTTATGCTAAATCTACTTCATTTTAGCTACATTTTAATGTTCAGAAGACAGGTTTTGTTCTGTTATGAATTACATTAATTAAATTCAGTTGTTTATTTATTTTGTTAATATTTAAGCTAATAAGTAAATACAGTCGATTTTGGGATGGATTAAAAAAATAGTGATGCATTTAATTTCAGGAGTGTTTTCTTTGTTCTGTAGGCCTACTACCAAAAAACAAATGTAAGGTTTCGTTTTTGAACAATAATCAAAGGTTGGGGAGTTAAAACGTGGTTTTTGATATGTATAATTTTTTTTTGTTTTTTTTTACATTTTAAAGGCTTCTAAAAAGCCTTTAAAATGAGTTTGAAGAATTGCTATCCGTCAAAGGATCCGATATTTTCGCCTTTGGAGTTCCCTTGTCGCGTTTTAAAGAGAAGTTGGTAGGTTAGAGGTTTAAGTCGAGTTTAACTTATGCCCAGTGCCATTATTTCAAAAACGAACCGTTTCACTTACGGAAAGTAATAAATTATACGAGACGTAAGCTTGCAACGACCGACCGACGACTGAGGACAGCTGAAGGAATGAAAATTTGAAATCAGAGTTAACGACTCGTAGAAAAACGGAAAGTCAATTTTGACACATTACGAATCGTAAAATATTGGAACCGTGCATTTTAATTGGTTTTTACTAACAAGATTGTATGGATCTATTGGTCTGAAATAAAAAAATATTATTATTATTAGACTAACATTGAACAACGAACAACGCATTACGACCTACTTCGAGCAGTAGCAAACAAAAAAAAACATTACCGTGCTTTTATCTGTCAATGAAAACGGAACGTACTCCGCTAAATTGCTTTCCACTTGTAGACGGAGTGTGAAAACACAAATTAATGTTTACTATGCACTTTTGTAACAGTTTTCGAGGTTAGAATTGAAATGGCGGGCATTCTTCGGTTCTATTTTAGCGCCATAACGGGGTCGATGAACTGCGGCGAGCGTTGTGCTCGAGTCGACGCACGAATTAAGAAGGACAGAGGGTCCACTCACAATTTCATTAATGTAATCGTACCTACTCATAGTCATTCAGAAGTAACTACAGGATAGTGTTTTGTTTTTTGTTTTGATGTCTTTATTATCTTTGCTTGTAGCTATCATTATTACGTCTTTACATTTAAAGAAGTAAACCCACAGATTAATGTTTTTCGTTTTAATGTAAAAAAGGCACGGTAGAAATGAAAGGGCTATTTTTCTGTGGCCTGGTGCTAATAGGGCCAATAACAATATTCAATATCGACGACCTCCGTAGCCGAGAGGCGAGCGTGCCGGACTTTGGCGTCGCCTTCTCTGAGGTTCCGGGTTCGATCCCCGGTCGGGTCAATATGAGAAACGAACTTTTCTGAGCAATGTAGGTATGTGATGTTGTCCAATATTTATTTATTTATTAATATTTTCAGTAATGAGCGTAAACAATGAATCAGCATACATAGTTATTATTTTAGGTGTTATATTGTAGTATCAGTAACTTTTGAAAGATTTTTAATACACTAACGCCCTTTTAGCACAAAAAAATATCATACTTTTACAATAAACTGGCATTACAATCTCATTTCAGACAAAAACGTACTTTGGCCCTTTTGGCACCAGGCCACAGATTTAAACGAGCATCAAAAAAATTATAATCTAACCGAAATAATAGGTTGGCCACAAATTTGATAAGTGAGCTTGGGTGACTTTTGGCTCAGTCAGTATTTTTGTTGCCCAAATTAATAAAAAGGTGCATGTAAAATTATTTCTCAAAAATAAAAAAAAATGCCTCGCGTTTAAAAGGACATTGCGAGTTTATAGTTAGGTACTCCTACGTAGGTCTTATTATAACGATAGGTATCTCTTTGCTCAAAAGTCGTAAAGGACAAAATATATGAATTCTGCGTACCTTCTTCTTGTTAATCTAGTTAATGGTTCGGATCCCTTCGAGGGCGGGTCTGACTCGCACTTGGCCGGTTTTTTTTATATTGCACTTCAAGATTGACCTTCTCCCACCTGATGTTAAGTGGTAATGAGGTCGTAGCTTAAGGGCGACAAATACAGCATAATAAATCATTTTTGGGTTCCGTACGTAATATCCCTTCTGTACTTAAAGTCTGTTTACCAAAGACCGTATTTGTTGTCTATGGTCGTTGTTTTGCATAACGCTTGGAACAAGTTTGGTTCCACAATAACAATGTTTCATTACATTGTTTGTAATGATTTTGTTTTAGAAGCTTTCAAATTATTTTGTCCTTTCTTTTTTGGAGAGTTCAAGACATGGCATCTTTAAACAATCATGGGTTGAAATCCCACACGACGAGGATAATTTTGTTCCCTTAAAATATTCAAAATGGTGAGATGATATATTTACATACCTAAACATTTATTTAGTGTTAACTGGCTGTGCCCGCGGCTTCGTTCGCGTGCACTATAAATAGTTTTTTTCCATGGAAATATACTAACATGGTCAGTTTTACCCCTATCTCCCCTAATATTCGAAACAAAAAGTAGTCTATATTTTAATTCTAGTTTTGAGCTACATTTGTGACCAATTGCATATGTCTTACTTAACAATATCAACGTTTTCCCGTATAAACTTTCCAGGGCGATAAAGGGGGGGATGAGGGCATCCCCCCCTTTAGTTACGTATTTTAAATACATTTAACTCAAATCTATTTAAATAAAAGAAAGTCGTGTTAGTTACACTATTTATAATTCAAGAACGGCCAAACTGATTTCGCTGAAAATTGTTTACAACCAGGAAAATAACATAGGATACTTTTTATAACGTTCCCGTGCGACGTGAAATTAACCGTGGTATAACAAAACGCAACTCATATGGAATAACAAAACGTAACTGACTGTTAAACGTAATGTAGTCTATGGTTAGTTGCTTCACTAAAGAATGGATGGAACCCTCTAAAATACGTGGCCAATAGAGAATCCTTAAATAATTATTTTTTTAATTTACCTTTATTATCCGTTAAAAGATTGATTTTGATAAAATTCAAAGTCTGCTCATTTATTCGATCTAACATTCGCCTATATGAATTTTCGCGCGAAGCGAACGGCGAAGCGTCTAGCGACTGGAATAAAGACGGTAGAACAAAGTCATACAGATTTAGTCTTCAAAACGTACGTCAGGTTGTATCCCACGCACTGCCCGGAAGCCATAAACTAGTTCACCCATAAGTCTAGACCTAACTGAGGTAGCGAAGATGTCCCACTGGGACCGCCCACCAGACAGACAGACAACAAAACATAAACCAACCGGGAGCAAGTATTTGTGGCTACTGGACAAACTAGGGTTTAGTGTTGCAATATCGATAGTTGACCGCGAAAATAGAATATCGATCCCTGTCGACATTGTCGATGATATCATTGCCCGAATTGGTGTTATACTATTGATGACTTGCAATCGTTGCTATTAATAAGATTATGGCTACAAATTACTAAACTATCTACAGTGTAAATAAAAAGATATTTTTTTGTATATTTCACTTCAAGATTGACCTCATCCAACCTGATGTTAAGTGGTAATGAGGTCCTATCTTGACAAGGCGACAAGTACAGCATAATAAATCTGTTACTGGACGTGTCGCTCTTACCTTGAAGGCTTGACCCCTGCTACTAATATAGCACCCCCTAGGAGCTCTGGAAACCTTACTCACACACAGGAACACAACAACACAGAAGTGATTGTTATTTGGCTGCGGTCTTCTGTGAGGTGGAAATATTTCACCAGTCGGGCTGCTCCGGTTCGAGCAGTTCGAGCGATACATCGATATGCCCTACCTTTCTTAAAAATATATATTAGACAACATCACACACAATACACTGATTTTGTGGTAAGTAGCTCAAGCACTTGTTTTTACAGAAATCAGAAACAACGATGGTACCACAACACCCAGACCCGAACTATATAAAAGTTTGTCTCATATTTAGCCGACTGGGGATCGAACCCGGAACCTCAGAGATGCCTCGACCGCTGTCCGGCTCGCTTGCCTCTCGGCTACGTAGGTCTTAAGAGGTCCACAATCAAAGAGTTAAGAGCCACTGTTAGATCAACGACTCCTGAAGGTATAACCGCCCCGCATAAAACTAAAAGTGCTTGCACTTAAGACCGGTTGCGACCACACAGCACTTGTGGTTTGTTTTATCTGTGTCCTCTAGTTTTAAAAAAAAACTGTCGATGCTATTTTTTGTCACTCGTAAACTTTTTAGTGAGAGTGGAGTTCTCAGTCGGTAGTGGCAAATACTGGCCATTAAATAAGTTTAGTGCTTATAAATAACACCCCTATAATCAAAAGTTAAAAGCGTTTGCCTCATTAGATTTTTTTTATATTGCACTTCAAGATTGACCTCATCCCACCTGATGTTAAGTTGTTATGAGCTCCTAGCCTAAATACAGCATAATAAAGCTGGTACTGGACTTGTCGCCCTTACTTTGAAGGCACATGATTTTGACATTGACCCTTGTTACTAATGTAGCACCCCCCAGGAGCTCTGGAAACCTTACTCACACGCGAGAACACAACAACACAGAAGTGATTGTTATTTGGCTGCGGTCTTCTGTAAGGTGGAGGTATTTTACCAGTTGGTTGCTCCGTCGTTTAAAAATGTTGTTTGTAAACGATTTCAAAATAATTTATATGTAAAAGATGGGTGTACGATAATTTTTCTATTTGTGGATGGTGAGCTATCATCAGCCAATCAATAGTATAAAAAAAATTCGTTTTACGTGAAAAATTTGACGTTTTGCACGTTTTTAGGCAAGGCCTCTTCTGCTAAAAGCCATATTCTTTCAATATTATTTTAACCCACATACACACTGTTTATAATTATCAGCAATCTTAATAGCTTACATGACTGCCATTGCCAAATTGGCCACACGTGGTGGCACATTGGGTTTTATTTCAGAGCGGTTACTAAGCTTAGCGCCCATTGCATCATTTCGGCGTTTTTATTGTCAATTAAAAGTTCATTTGGGAGTCAAGGTTAGGTTAAGACATTGGCGTTTGAGGGTATTAACTGTTGGAGAATTTTTATTTCGACCAAAAATTTTTATGAGGAGTATGAATCGTGCTAGTGATAATTATATTGTTTTAATTCGATTGTATCCCGTGTGGAGTCTAAATTGTAAAAGACGTGGTTTTATATACATATTTTGTTCACAGACTATAGCCATTATTTTGTGAATGGGAAATGTAAGAAACTAAGTTTAATTTAGGTTTGCGTCAAATGAAGATACAATAAAGGCGTTACCGCTTTCTTACTACTAATTCCTTAAGATGAAAATCTGTTACTGTTACGTTAAAAAATAATTGTCGAAATGGTTAATTAATTGAGAAATTAATATCACATTTAATATCTGGTAGATAATGTTTCTAGCATCAAGTCCACTTTCTGTATTTTTTTGTGGGTGGTAAAGTTTATGACTAAAATAAATAAATATCGCACATAACAGCATTACATTCCTACTAACTTTCCCTTTTATAAAATACGTAGACATAAAAGTCCCGCCAAAATCATAATATGAAGTTTTACTTTTTTTTTCACAGAGACATATAGGTATATTTTTTAATCCTTCCTGCCTTAAATGCGGATGACAGTTGTGATAAAAAAAAACTAGTTCCACCTCACGACAGACGCAGTCTAGCACGAGATAAGTTCTAGGAACTATAAATGTTTATGTCTTTGCCGTAATTGGACTGATGTTCTTTTTTTAATGTGAAAGTAGTAACATATACTTTTGAATGTACACTAATTGGGTACTTACATTGTAGAGTTATTAAAAATCACATGGGATCATTGATAGACGTTACGAAAAATCATTGGAAAACGTCCTGACTTTCGTTAATTGTTAAAATCTCTACTAATATTATAAAACTGAAAGGGTTGTATTTTTGTTTGAACATGCTAATCTTAGAAACTACTGATTCAAATTGCATAATTTATTGTGTTGTATAAAATGTATCGAGTAAGGCATTACTCTTTTATTTAAAAACTTTTTTCCACAAAAAATAAGTACACTTAATGCTAGGAGCATTTTCTACCAGTCAAGTCTCTTTCGGTCATGCAGATATTTCGTTTATGGGTGCGGTAATACTAAAAAATGTAAGTATGGATTATTAATGAGTAATAATTAATAGCAATACCTACATTAAACTCCAAAACCATATATTAGCAATAAACTAAACACCAGAATAGAATATTCATAGGTACATGATAAATTAATTTAGTAATAGAACAAAATTTTAGGCTATATAACATCACACTGCTTCCGATACAAGCGAATAATCGGTGGGAAAAAAAGAAAAATGGGGATTTGTACGCGTGCAATTCCGCTGCGGGCTTTAATTTGTGTCTAAAATACGAAAAAACTATTTTCCTAACCTTTTTTATTATGTCACAATTAGACTTACTAGATTCATGGAGATTGCCATTGAAATATATTTTTTCATTGGTCTCTCTACTTTCCAAGAGGTCATTCAAAAATAACCTTACTCACCTACACTCGGCCTAACAAACAATCCTTTGAGTCGAAACAATAAAACACGAAAAAACGGTCTGTTTTTAATCTCCTTTACAGCTTTATAATCCACGGCTTTACGTGACTATTTCTATCTCTGTCCCACAAAGCATAGACGAGGCTGTAGGAAAGAGACGGGCTATGTGCATCGGTGGTGCGTTGCAGTGTTCATTCACATAGGCCGACTGCGCCGCATTCTGCAGTAGTGATGCGCTGTGGCTTCTTCGTATCGATACATTTAATATTACGTAAAACAGTTAAGTTAAATATACTTCAAAGTGTATCCTTTCGACTATGTACCCTTTTATCGAAAGCTTAAGAACTAATATTGAACTGCTAGCAGTTCACCTTGCCCACGTCTTTAATTTCCTTTAATCCAACATTTACTTTAAGTCCTAAATCTGTTATTATTGTATGTGATACAAGCGTATTTGAACCGAAAAGATATTACTTCGCATACGATTATTAAAAGTTCCAAGATTTTTTTATATTTTAATAATCCAAAACAGACTTTTTTTAAGGTACCTACTTTTAAAAAATAAAATAATTTACATTGTTCTTGAAATAAAACAATTTTGCTGAAATATCTTAAAAATCCTTCTTGTAATTGGGATACGAAGAACAATTCGTGCGCATTTATGACAAGTTTTTGCCCATCACTCAAAAATCAAGATTTAATTTTATTGAATAACATTGCTTTTGAAAATAAAAATAAAAAAATAATGCAATTAGCGAGATTGCATACTATAGTTCTAACAAATGTAGATAGTCTAAGATTTTTGAGAATATCGTTTCTCTACCAATCTTCTACAATTAAAAGTGGCCTGGATAGTAATGCCAATTCTGGTGCACAATAATTTAGTGTAGTTTTGAAAATGGTGCCAGTGGCAGACCTCGTCATAATTTCGGCTATTTCAAAATGTATAGAATAGATATTTGACTTAAAAAGTCACGATGAAAAGTCAAACCAATTACTACATAGTATAGAACATAGAATATAAACTGGTCGCATCGATTTGATAGTTCGACTCAGTAGTCGAACTATCAAATCAAAGGGGCCTAGCTAGGTTTCAGTAAACCTAGCTAGGCCCCTTTAATCGTCACCGACATCAATATCGATAGTATGTAACAATAAACTTTCTATCGATAGTATTGACTATTTGTCGATATCTTGCACCTGTGTCCCCACCTCCAGGGTAGCAGACCGGTCGCCGCATTGGCACAACGCTAGCTGTCTCGAGACGAGCCCTGGACCTACATGGTCTGCGCCATTGAGCAGCCAACCTGAATGAGAACGAGCGGGAACAGGCATTACGTCACAGGGTTCATTGTCTTTGCCGATGTTTGTAAAAAAGTAAAATGTCAGCAGTTAATAGGTATAACAATGGCGACCACGGAAAGTTACTTTTCAAATGAAGGTGTTTTTCCTTACAAAAACATTCCACGTGACTCAGCAAATAGGAGAAGATTCAGCAAAGAGTAATCAAGGACTTCTGTAAAACCCAGGTTTGAAACAAAATTAAGCTTAGTTAGATTAATAGAAGAAGCAAGCCAAAAAAGTTAATCATAAGCAGTTAAAATAAGAATGGCGACCACGGAAAGTAATTTTGCAAATGAAGGTGCTTTTTTGTAACCAATACTGTCCACGTGACTGGATGTCTGCCTACCTTTGTAAAAATAACTAGAGTGTCAACATTTCATATAAGAATGGTGACCACGGAAAGTTACCTTGCCAATGAAGGTGTTCGGTGTACCTACTTTCCATATGACATGCTCTGTCTTCCTAAGGTCTACGTTCAAAATTCGTGGGAAGAAGATTGATACTATAGATCCACATTACCCCACAAAATGTTTGTTTAGTAACCGAAGTTATTTGCAAAGAAACCTGGCGTCTGCGCCTACACAAATGGCTTGAAGCAACACATTCGTCTCATCCATTTAGTCCATTGTTTGACAGTTGAACAAGACTTTTTGTTCGGAACAACGAACCCGATTTCACGTGATAAATAATTTATCAGAATCCGTAACCCTTCTGTTTGAATAACGAATAGAAGCGCTATAAATAAAACATTTGACGATTCGCCGAGAGATTACGCCACTGTGGCAAAAAAATTCATAGAAAATAACAATTTCCTGCAATTTGCGATTTTTCGGGATAGAAAGTATCATTTATGTCATTGGAATATCAAATTGATATTTGTTTCGACAGCCTCTGTAACGGAAAGTAAAGCAGGTGACATAATAAGAAGAAAAATAGCTGTTATGTGATAAAATATATCTAGCTGAAATAAAAAAAAATCAAATCAATCGTAAATTTGTTTTTTTTACAAAAAATGAGTATATTGAAATGCAATGGTGTTCACTCAGAGTAAGAAAACTCATCAGCCAAAATAAAATTAAGTAAGTAAGGTTATTTAAGTAACAATGTTTTTATAACATGTACATTATATGCAAAATAATAAATAAATAAGAAAGATTTGTATTTTTGGTGTGTATATTTGTAATGAATAAATTCAAAAACTACGGTGCCGATTTCAAAAATCTTCACCATTGGAAAGCTACTTTAAATAACATACTTTAAACTAACTCCACACGTACAAAGAAACGGACGGCTGCTATTATTCAATAAATAAAACGTTAATAAAATGACAATCGTTTTCATTTCCATAGACAGGTGCCACCTTTGGGGACTGGTCTGCTCCAGTTTACCTCTTAAAATAACATAATACTGCCACTGTAACTAATCTGCTGAGTTTCTTACCGGTGTCTTCTCGGTAGATTTTTTTCGTGTTCATTGAGTGAATTCGCAAAAACTGCATTAAATATAATAACATACAAATCAGGATAGAAGATAGGATAAATTAAGCATATGTTAAAAATATAGTTTAAAGTTAAAGCCAGGTTTTTATATTATATAAGTGTTTTATTTTTAATAGATATGTAAGATTTTAGTATATATATATTTTTTGTTAAATTTGTAAACAGTTTTACAGTATAAATAGAATAAGTAAGTAATAATTATAAGGATGGCTATACTATCGCATTAGGTTAAGATATCTGTAATGGTAGTATAAGCTTGCAATAAATAAATAAATAAATAAGATATAGGTTCCGAACCGGAAGTAGAATCAATTTGCATTATATACAATGACGATTCGAAAGTGTTATTATATGTAACCTACTTAAATAAACAAATATTGAATTTGAATTTGAAAAATTTGAGTCGATTTAGTACTTATGTAGAGAGTAGTTTTTGGGTAATAATATTTGCATCTGATATCTACAATATTATCGGTTTCTCTAATATCCTAAGGCAACTTTACGATCTCTGTAGCCGAGAGGCGAGCGGGCCAGACTTTGGCGTCGTCCTATCTCTGAGGTCTGGGTTCGATTCCCGGTCGGGTCAATATAGGAAACGAACTTTTCAATATTGTTTCGGTCTAGGTGTTGTGGTACCGTCGTTGTTTCTTACGTTTGTAACTTAAGCTACTTACCACAGAATCATAGCAATCTATGTGATGTTGTCCAATAATAATTTATTTGTTTTATTTAATTTCTTTTACAGAAAATAATTACATTAAACTTACCTGTTCTATGTGGTATCTGTAATAATATGTATACCCAGGATTTCGTGATCAAACCCGTTCCATGCTCGCCTTATCGAGATAACGCCATATAAGATATATCCCACGTTCTCGGAATGTTTGAGGAGTTGAATGGGCTAGTACTGTTTTGAAGATAGCTTACGCCTACATGACTTTGTCCCTTCTATGGCGTAAGAATGGGATGTATTTGGTCCGGTGTTAAGATATTTACCTTTTAATTTAAAGACCAATCGGTACGGATTGCTGTATAAGAAGTGAGCTTACAATGAAGTTATTTCTGAAGTCCGGGCCGAAATTGAAAACGAGAGAGTGATGAATTAATCAAAAATAATGTATTTTGTTGAAATTAATTATTATACTGATGAAAATTGGTATGTTTACGTATTCTGTGAACCGCATTAAGATTTTTTATAAAAATAGAACAAAGAAAAATACATTTTAGGGCCCATATTTAAAACTGATAATCGTAATTGTATCGTCATCAAACCAATACGTGTTGGTTGGTATCTATAGATAGGTCTTCTAGTAAGTGTTTTAAGCAGTTATAAATCAAAAATTGCAATTTACCTTGAATTAAATAATTAATAAATATTGGACAACATCACATACATTGCTTTGATTCTATGGTAAGTAGCTAAAGCACTTGTGTTACAGAAATCAGAAACAGCGACGGTACCACAACACCCAATTCAATCAACTACTGTGTAAACTTTTATATTATGTCACTTGCTGTTACGGAGCCCTTCATGGGCGAATACGACTCACACTAGGTCGTTTTTTTAAATCCTTATATTCATACATCGTTTATTATAATAGTCCACATCGGTAAAACATTTTAATGGTCTAGTTTTTTCTCTATAGTCAATTATTTTTATTCATTTAGATTACATTAGTAACACTTTTAAATCGTCTCTATACAAATGAAACGAATTTCTGGTTTAAAACCTATAACTACCGGCAAGATACCGGAAAGAAACTCAGTAGTTTTTTTTTTCAAATAAAAAGCTGAACTTATCTAGCTCTCTATTATTAAAATTACGTTTTGGCAAACTTCAGGACAACTTAAATTCAAGAATCATACTAAGCCTTAAACATTCAGCTCGTGACCACGGTTGGTGCAACCTAACCGAAACGTCGGGCAGTAAGTTCGTATTAACAACTAAATAAAAATGGTGTCGCGTTTTGACCCGTTAATTTATTTTAAATGTTTAAAATGGAACGCGAAAGTCTTAAAGTTTATCATGCTAAGCCTTTCTCAGAACCTAGAGTCGTCTCCATCATTGGTTTAATTACACACTGCTAAAGCCGACAACGGAAGAGTAATATCATATAACTTTTGCGGCAAGCCACCACAAATAATCCGCTAATAGGGATTACAAGAAATGCTATCTAGTACACAATTCAAAACCTCGAAATTTATATTAGCCTTAATCGTTATGTGTGGTAAGTGTCCATTTAGATATTAAAACTTCCGTTGTATGCAAGGTTAGAGCGTTAGGTCCTATGTCCTATATTCTCTTTGGAAGCACTTTCTGTTGCCCGCGAATTCTAATTGCAATATTTCAGTAGTAGTATTTATTATACCAAATATCATCAAAATCCATTTAGTAGTTTGCTGGCTAGTTTTTATTGTAGCCAGCCAGCGAGTTGTTGGGGTTGTTACCCCTCCCCCTTCTTTCTTAATATGGGGTTTGAAGCATTCAACAATTTAGGAAGCTAAAGTTAGCTTAGAGTACTCGTTAGTCCGACAAATTAGATAAGGCCCTGCACATTTTACGTGCAGTATTTTTTTTGGAATTTGGATAAACTCTAAAAAATGAAATTGTATATTATGGGACTTTTCACAGTTTTCAAGGTTGGAAGTTTAGTAATTAATTATGCTAGTCAAAGTGACTTACCTATGCAGATGTAGTCGCCGGCGCTGTTAGTTAAATCTTAATACATAAAAATGAATCTCTATTTCCCTTGGTCACCCATCACTCGTGAACGGCTCGACCAATTTCACTTTTCCGCGAATTTAAAAATTCGCGGAAAACAGGAAAATTTAAGAATAATAATGTCATCGTGTGTCGACGACGTCAGGTTGTATAGGTTTACAAACCTCTTTACATTGTTTCATACTTTTTCAATTCAGATGTCACTTTTGACACATTTCGATCGTCTGCTGTTTTTAAAAAACCAAATAGTCGTCATTAAGACCCTGATGCCTGCTCCACACTACTCGCGAAGTTACTCGGCGAAGTTCGCCCGAGGCGAGGCAAAGTTTGACGCGGCGAGCACGAGGCGAGCCGAAGTGCCTCTCTACACTATCGTACTCGTCTAACTTCGTTCAACTTCGCGAGTAGTGTGGAGGAGGCATTAGAATATATCTAAATTAAGTCAAGACAACGTCTGTCGCATCAGCTAGTATTTATCTGATAAATAGACGCACAAAATGCATCCAGTCACGACAGATTTGATGCGCCTTCAATGAGATATGACAAGTCGTTGCATTCCCTTCCCGCTTCGATTAAGCTTAATGAATTTTAATTCAGATTTGAAGATGAACTCAGGCAAACGAGGTACAGTCAACAGTCGACAACACGCCAAGCTCTATACTTGCAGTTCCATTTTAGTTCTTAAACTGATTTTATTAGGGTGGTAAAAAGCCCAAAGTGTACCTATAGTCTGACGTGCTGTCAATCGTACATTTATAATTAAGCAGCTTTTGATATAACTTTGTTAATATTTCGGGATAAAAAGTATGCTTACTATCGTATTTATCTAACTAGATTTACCAAAATTTGAGAATTTTTTTTAGGTAATTTTTGCAGGAAATATTAACAAACATACAATATACTTAATGCTATTTTTCAAATATCCCTACATTCTTATGAGATACCTAAATAAAAATTAATATTTGCATGGAATTTATTATTAAATAAAAATGAATCCACACATCCATACATTCTTTAAATATTTCACTTTCTGTGCGTTGTACTTAAGTTTCGTGGACAAGCTGACTTTTAAACGCGGGATAGTCCATTAAAAAAAAACTCAAGCTGACTTAAAAATATGATTTGCCCAAAAATATCATATCATTATGATGTCTGCTTTTAAACATTAACCCTATAGGGTTTTACAGTTAAAACTGTACCTATTGTCAAATTGGTTGCCAGTTGATATTTATTATTCTTTTATCCTGGAAAATAGTGAATGACATCGCAGACAAAAGCCCATAAACTAACTATAAAATTGAAATATTTTAAAATCTGATCACTCTTTCAACCGCCAGCTTTCTCCAGTGATCTTCAATCGATAATAAATGTAATTTAAACTCCAAGGAATCCCTGGACCAACAATCAGAGATGGTGTTGACTCATGCGCGATGATGGAGTCAATTGTGGTGCGACGTGACTCGACTGTAGGCGGTGGCGCAAGTTATAGAGGTCACCGTTAATTTGGGCTATTGACAGAATACTAACAATTTAATGGTACGTATAAAATACGTAAATTGTTCGAACTGGAGCAGCCCACTTTACAGAAGACCGCAGCCAAATAACAATCACTTCTGTGTTGTTATGTTTCTGCGTATGTCAGGTTTCCAGAGCTCTTGGGGGTAGATACTGTTAGTAGAAGGGGTCAAGCCTTCGAGGTAAGGGCGACAAGTCCAGTAACAGATTTATTATGCTGTACTTGTCGCCCTTAAGCTAGGACCTGATTACAACTTAACATCAGGTGGGATGAGGTCAATCTTGAAGTGTGATATAAAAATAAAATGCTTTAAATTAGCACTTTATCATTCATTTACCATATTGTGTTGAAGAGTACAACTGAGACGTCATAGAACTTAGTTGACTGACTGTCAACATCTTTATTGTGTGTGGATTACGAAAGATATTTGACTTTAAAAGGATAATTTTACTAACATTATGCCAAAAATAAAGTGTTGGATCCGTTGACGAACAGCTATTTTTTTTATTTTTGCTATCGTAAACATCTTATTTTGATTGCGAATAAAGCGTTTTCAAATACAAAAATGCAGATTAAAAATAATGCCAGAAATTTCGATTCTCGAAAACGAAACCTTTCGTGAACCCTTTTTTATTTTAAGTTGTATTTATCTGTGTAATAATGGTCAATAAATATCTTTTCATTCATTCTTACTTTCTTTCTTACTTTCATTCGTTCCGTTTCGTTTCTGGTAGTAGACGTACTAAGATATAAAGAAATACGCTCCACGCTCGTACCTTAGACATCATCCAAAGAAAGTCACGCATTGCTATTGAAACCTAAATTGTTCGAATAAAAGTGCATCGGACTTGTAACTTGCTCTTACGTCTGACTACTGCCCTTACGATGTGTTATGTCATTTCACATGATGTGTGATAGAAATATTAAAAGTGATTTCTATGATAAAGATCAATTAAGGGCAACATCTTATATCTGAACTAACTATTTAAGAGAGGTAGGGCATAACGATTTATCGCTCGAACTGGAGCAGCCCGACTGGTGAAATACCTCCACCTTTCAGAAGACCGCGGCCAAATAACAATCACTTCTGTGTTGTTGTTTTCCTGCGTGTGAGTAAGGTTTCCAGAGCTCCTTGGAGATGCTTCATTAGTAGCAGGGGTCAAACGTAGCCTATGTAAATGCGAAAGTAACTCCGTCTGTGTGTCTGTTACGCTTTCTCGCTTAAACCTCTGCCGATTTCGATGAAATTCGGTATAGGTATACGTTGAACCTCAAGAACGGACATAAGCGAGGACATGGGGGTAAAGCCTCCCTTGAAAATGTATATGGGAAAATGTAATTTTTTAAAGTTAGAGATTTGAAATTTGGCACAGATGTAGGTCGAAACTTGGATTAAAATATATAGTATTTTTGTTTCGAATATTAGGGGAGATAGGGGTAAAACCGACCATTAAAGGAAGGTCCACGCATACGAAATTGCAAGCACAGCTAGTAGTCTATAAAAAGCGTTCAAATCAAAAGAGATCAAAGAAATGTTTATGGTTGTCAATGTCATCAATAGTTTTAAAATTATACTTAAGGACTACTTTCAAAATAATGCGACCATTATTTTGAAAGTAGTCCTTAAGTATAATTTGTATGTTAGACAAATTTATTTTAATTTTAGTGTGGTAGGGCACAGCGATTTATCGCTCGAACTAGGGCAGTCCGACTGGTGAGGACCTCTACCTCTTCCACCTTATAGAAGACCGCAGCCAAATAACAATCACTTCTGTGTTGTTGTGTTCCTGCGTGTGAGTAGAGTCAAGCCTTCAAGGTAAGGGCGACAAGTCCAGTTACAGATTTGTTATGCTGTACTTGTCACCCTTAAGCTAGGACCTCATTACCACTTAACATCAGGTGGCATGAGGTCAA
The DNA here is from genome assembly GCA_037074685.1 of Glyphodes pyloalis. Lineage (NCBI taxonomy): Eukaryota > Metazoa > Arthropoda > Insecta > Lepidoptera > Crambidae > Glyphodes > Glyphodes pyloalis. The sequence continues at coordinate 9,542,073 of JAYKKO010000020.1, forward strand.
TCTTGAAGTGCAATAAAGAAAAAATATATATATGATCAGATCAGGGAATCAAATCTGAGACCTCGGAGGTTGTCAAAAACATTTGTTATTTCACGCTACAAATACAAAATAAAATTTTAATTAATTTTAGTAGCTAGACAAATATGGTAGAAGAATAACATAAATGATAGAGATACTTTATTTTATTCTCCCATCTTATTTGTCTAGCTACCAAATTTAATTCAATTTTTTACATAGAAAAATCTCGATCAAAGTCACTGGCCACAGCTAGTCTTATCTTCAATATTCCGCATAACTTTTTACCACCCTTACGTCATAGCGTATTACCATGTATTACTCAATTAAACTTGTTAATTGAGATCCAAGTTAATTGCACAATTTAAAAGCAGTCGTGTCTTTAATAATACATTTGTGTTTGTAACAGAATGGCAGTACGCTTATACTTGGGGGTCGTGATTCACTCTTGATGGGGGGGGGGGGGGGAGCATGAGACCTTGGTTTACCATTACACATACCTTCATTATAATTAAGGGTATTTTAAAAGTATATGTATATCCCTACTAATATTTAATGCGAAAGTAAAGTAACTCTGTCTGTTACGCTTTCCCGCTTAAACCTTTCAACCGATTTTGATGGAATTTGGTATAGATATACGTTGAACCTCAAGAACGGATATAGGCTACTTTTTGTTAGAAAATAAGGAGGGAAGGATGGGGGTAATACCACCTTTGAACGTTTATAGTGAAAAATGTCTATTTTTTATGTTAGAGTTATGAAATTTGGCACAAATATAGCTCGAAACTTGGATTAAAATATAGGGTGGTGTGTGCACAGATTAAAATCTACGAGCAAAGTATCCCCGCTTACAGTTGTGAGCCCTCCGCTCCCCCGAAAGTCCGGTGAAGATGAAAATGCCATCTGCGGCCATCATCATTAGTCAGTTAGGAAAAAAAAAATTATTCCCGCGGCTCAGACGCGATAGTGAATAAACTCAAAAACTAGCTAATATCAAAATTTTTTTCGCCTTTGGGAAACTACTTTCACCCTAAATAAGAACGGCTGTATGTATTTATTAGAAACATATTTTTTTTATCTCCCCTTGCGGTGCGGAAATCGAACCCACGACCTTCACGTATCGCGCGTGCTGCTTTTACCAACTTATCGTAATTATCGTAGGCGATGAACATTTTCTGCTGTATCAACCGTTAGCCTCCGGTAATTTATTGTTTACTAGCTGTGCCCGCGACTTCGTTCGCGTGGACTACATTCTTTCATGGTCGGTTTTACCCCTTTCTCCCCTAATATTCGAAACAAAAAGTAGTCTATATTTTAATCTAAGTTTCGAGCTATATTTGTGCTAAACTTCATATCTCTAACTTCAAAAATAAACATTTTCCCATATAAACTTTCAAAGGTGATATTACCCCCATCCCTCCCATATTTTCTAATAAAAAGTAGCCTATGTCCGTTCTTGAGATTCAACGTATACTTATACCAAATTTCATCAAAATCGGTTGAGAGGTTTAAGCAGGAAAGCGTAACAGACAGACAGTCAGACAGACAGAGTTACTTTCGCATTTATAATATTAGTAGGGATTGTTTGAAAAGATTAAATCCACGCGTAGGAAGTCGCGGGCGACCGCTAGTCGTACTATAAACCTATGGATAATAAAAACTAGCACGCGTTATGTCATCAACATTCACAATATCTGCCCTGCCTTGTACGCTACTTCCTAATATGGACACGATTTGTCGCGATATCAAAGGACCACAATTATGACCTCCATATACGAAGAGATAAAATCAAACGCATGACTCTATCCTGACTTATTTGGGGGGATCCTTAATCGATTATCTGGGTTTATGAGTTAGATGCATGCTAATGAAAACGAAAGTGCAATCTTTGACGACCACCGTAGCCGAGAGGCGAGCGTGCCGGACTTTGGCGTCGCGCCAGCTCTGAGGTTCCGGGTTCGATCCCCGGTCGGGTCAATATGGGAAAACGAACTTTTGTGTATTGTCTCGGGGGTGGGTGTTGTGGTACCGTCGTTGTTTCTGTAACACAAGTGCTTTAGCTACTTACCACAGAATCCAAGCAATGCATGTGATGTTGTCCAATATTTATATATTTAATATTTAATTTTATGTAAGACAGCTGTCTTACTAAACATTTCGTAAAAAAAAATCGTAAGTTTAGGGAATGTTTTTAAGTTTAATATTGGATTTAAATGGGGGGGAAACGGGATTTGAAAGTTTGTATGGAACTTCCATGTTTTTGAAGTAAGAGAAGTAGTAGAATGGTATTTATGCTTAGGGTATTTTTGCAATATGCACTTAAGACAGCAGACGTACATTTTTTATTATATTTTAATTAATGTACATTTAACTTATAATTAATTTTATTGTTACAGGTATACCACCAGTTACGAGCTTTATTCGCAGAAAGCGATATTCAAACAAACGGTATTTAATATCTAAATGCATATAGATAATATTTAATCAATGCTGCCATTTAAAAACGTAGGACATAAAATTTCACATTTTTATAGAACAAACAATACATTTATGTGAATTTGTAAAAATAGCTAAACTTCTAAAAAAAGACATTAAATTATTTTATCTCAGTCTCAACTAACCACATCCATGTAAATAAATCCATACAAAATTTATCCCAATTCAAACTTTTTGAATTAACAATTGTCGAATGATAATTTATTGCTGACTTCTGACCTTTTAGAGATGTCCATGTCTTTTATCGATATTTTAAATTGTCATGTTGTTATATGGACGTGTCTAGAATATAATTTTATGAAACTTTTTGATATGTAGGTATTTCAAAGTAATTGAAAGACGTTTTTATTTAAATGAAAAGTTGTTGGCGCAATCAGACAATTTGTTCAGTACAAAAGTATCTCACCAATACTATAATGTTATGGACCTCTGGATGTATAGTTTTTGTGGATACTTGATAAATAATTTTATTCCAAAATGACGATAAAGTAGTGGGAAATACCCAGTAACGCATTAGTACTAGTAGCAAATGTTTCTAAATAAATAAGTTTGTAATCAATACCAATTGAATAATGCACACAATATTGTATTTAAAAAATGGGATTTTTTATTGCTTAAATCATTTAAAGCAGTTGGCTTTATTATATTTTAAATTCATTATAACGACGAGACGCTATGAGTTCAAAATAGTAGTACCTATTTGAATTTTTTGCCATAATTGAAAGATACATATTAAAACTGAATTTGCTTAGGTAATTATTATTATAAAAAAAAAGTTACACAAAAATTTACAGTCGTGTTCCTATTCAGCAAGGTTTATATTACTTCACACGGTTTTAATTTAAAGCTATAAATTAAAATATCGATAAATTTCATGTTATTAGCACGTCACTGCTTTATCGACGATTCCCGATACGTCCCCTGCTGAGAGAAGCTAGATGATTTACTCATATTATATTGGCCCGTTGTGGGGATCAATGATTTCTGAAAAGATTAGATTAGTCCCTTACAATAAAGGCCTTACTTATTTTGAGACCTGCTGGATTAGCCTGATGTCATTCATGATTCAATATTTTTTTTAAATAGTTTAAGAAGGAGATTAAAGTAATATATCTTGCAAAACAAATTCAAAAATATATTTAAAATTTTATATTGTTTTAACCTCACTGGATTTAAATATTTTAAAGAAATATAAAATGTTTATGACTTTTATTTAAATACTTTGTAAAAAGAACACAGATGGCTCACTGGATGTCTTGTTAATCAAGTAAGCTATTTATTTCGTAAAAACGAGTATCTTAAATGAAAAATTCAATATATATCTTCTTACCAAATGAAACCACCACTACCTAAACACCTACTCAAACCAATTTTTTAAGTGAAAGAGGAATAAACATACATTGAGTTATCCATTTACATCCTTTCAAGCCAATTTGACGACCTCGGTGGCGCAGTGGCTAAGGTAGGCGCCCAAAGCGCGTAAAGTCCCGGGTTCGATTCCCGGTCAGGTCAATTTGGAAAACTAACTTTTCTCTATTGACTTGGGTCTGGGTGCGTCCCCAGTTAGTATCCGTCGTCTGGTACTCATAGTACAAGGGAAAACCTTAGTTTGAGACCAGGTGATTGGTGTGATTGTCTGGCGCATTTATTTATTGTTAAATGGTCGTCTTCTAAGTAAAACAACTGAGTCTAACTTATTACTAATAAGACCGATATCTATGAAAAAGAAAGTATAGTATTTAACAGATTGTTTTTAATTTCGATATATTGAAAAAAACCTCCTAAGTACATGATTACTCCGTTTAAATATTAATCAGCTAAAATAATCTATTTCTAGACTAAATGACTTTATGTGGGAAAGTAAAATGAAATATTATGACCTCGAGTCATTAGCGAAATAAAAAAAAACATAAAGTCTAGTTAAGTAATTACATTTCCACTGAAAGAACTGACGCGTTGGCGTAATTAAGACTAAGTGTGAAGTCGAAAAACCTGTTTAATTTTAAACTACAATTTTGCTTCTTCATTCACATAAGATTATCTTATATATTTAATTCTTTTTCTGTATATACTTATAGGGGGGAAATGGGAAAATGAGAGAAGCGAATACTACCCACTAAAGCCAACCACACCTGGCACTGCCTTATGATGGCTTTATGGGAATATAGGGAATTTAAAGCTGCCCCCGGCGTTATTTTAGCAGTACTGGCAGAATTTAATAATTCTCTATTGATAACAATCCAAGCTGATATTATAAATGCGAAAATAGGTCTATTTGTATGTAACATTTTAATGAGTTACACATTGAAAATAAATTCTAATTACTATTCTAACTACAAGAAGTTTTTACCGGTATTTAATAAATGTCGAATTGCAACTAAACTTAAGCTTATTACAAAACCACGCCATATCTATTAAAACCTAAATGATTATTATTCCATTTATACGCAAACTATATGAATTTTATTTATAAATAATCAACTTAAATCAAATATTTCTTTATTCAAGTAGGTTACATAAAACACTTCTGAATCGTAATTATATCTTTAGCTTAGGGATTAAGCCGCATAATTAATTACTAGATTTAGAGCTTATACACCATAAACAAAGCTAACGACAAATTAATTACGATTCTACTAACGCATGACCTAACACACTAACCTCTGACCTAATTACAGTGGAAATGTATAATTGCGTAGGGCTGTCAAAATTTGTACTGACTCGACATTCCCAAATTTGCATGAACTGGCTTTATTTAAACAGGGTTATTCTTCAATATCCTCGTAGGATTATATTCCAAACTTCTTTAACAACCACTTTTGTTTTAAATCTTTTCGATATGGTAAGAAATTACATTACCTAAATAAGCAATTTGCAACGTTGCCAACCCTGTCGAAGTTAATAAATTTGCGCAGTGTCAATTTGCCCGTGCAAGTATATGGGGCAAGACGGTCTGCCAATTTGTAGGAAACATATTTACACTGGCAACACTTAGCACCAAGGTTGTGTGAGATTACGTGGACTTAGCCAGTGGAAACATTTGCTGAGGCCTTTAGAGGAATATAGTACAGAAAAACAGCACGTCAGACTATATACTTTGGACTTTGTGCCTCTCTTATGTCATGAGTATAAGGTCTAATATCGAGTTGTAAGTCATTAGTAATGTAAGTTGGCCAAAATAGGGTAGATAGCCTTGGATCAAGGATTTTGTAGATCAACAGTTCAGTGCAATAAATAAATAAATAAATAAATAAATATTGGACAACATCACATACATTGCTCTGATTCTGTGGTAAGTAGCTTAAGCACTTGTGTTACGGAAATCAGAACAACGACGGTACCACAACACCCAGACCCAAGACAATATGGAAAAGTTCATTTCCCATATTGACCCGACCGGGGATCGAACCCGGAACCTCAGAGATGCAAACGCTCGCCAAAGTCAGGCCCGCTCGCCTCTCGGCTACGGAGGTCGTCGAATAACAAAAAAATATTGTCCCCCACGTTAGTTGTCTGAAGACACAATATTCAGACTCTTTGGTTCACTTTTTATTTGTGTCAAGTTTGACAATTGAAAAAAGACAACCGATTACCAATGAAAAATGTTTTATTTTATTCTCCAATTTAATAAATCTACTAAATAATTCAAAATACATCAATCGCACCCGCATCGCAGCATTAGTACTTACTTACATAGGTGTTCGTATATAAACACTAATTTTTCAAAAAAGGTATAGTTATATTGTCCAACTTGATTTAAACCTTATGTGGCGGAAATAAATACGGGAATAAATCAATCAGTTTTAAAGTCGTATGATTAAACGTAAGATATATTTCGTTGAAATGTATGTACACGCATACCTTCATAACTACTAGACTAAATGAGATAATTATTTTTATGTTAATCGTATACTTAACTTTAAAGATAAGTTTTTCAAAAAAATAAAAGTTTACTCAGATTATACACGTAACCGATACGGTCCGTTAGTTTAATGTAAAAAGAAACCACCAACACTCCAATTTCCCATTCAACCCCAAATGACGTCACCGATCGGGATGACCTAGTTGTCTAGACTTCAAGCGCTTAAGACCTAAGCAAACTAAAGGGTAGGTTTGTAAGTGGGTTGATGAGTGTCGCGACGGGACTCCCCCCTCACAGCGTCGCAGTGGGGTGTTATGGGAGTAGGTTAAGCTTTAATAAGCGGTGTGGCCTTCTGAAAATGATGTCATCTTTCGTAAGAGAGAATTGATGATGTCTTTGTTTAGTTGTGTTGGCCCTGGAGCGCCGAGCGGTGAGATATAAATTCCTACTAATACTATAAATGCGAAAGTAACTCTGTCTGTCTGTCTGTGTGTCTGTTACGCTTTCCTGCTTAAACCTCTCAACTGATTTTGATGAAATTTGGTATAGGTATACGTTGAATCTCAAGAACGGACATAGGCTACTTTTTATTAGAAAATAAGGGGGGGGGGGGGGGGTATTACCACCTTTGAATGTTTATATGGAAAAATGTTTATTTTTGAAGTTAGAGATATGAAATTTGGCACAAATATAGCTCGAAACTTGGATTAAAATATAGACTACTTTTTGTTTCAAATATGTACCAAGAAAGGATGTAGTCCACGCAAACGAAGTCGCGGGCACAGCTAGTAAATAAATAAATATTGGGTAACATCACATACATTGCTCTGATTATGTTGTAAGCAGTTTAAGCACTTGTGTTACAGAAATCAGAAAAAACGACGGTACCACAACACCTAGACCCGTGACTACATAGAAAAGATCGTTTCCCATTGACCCTTGACAGTTGTTGTTTGTTTGTTGACCATTGACTGTTTAAGACCGCAACCAAATAACAATAACAAGTTTTGTTGTGTTACTGCGTGTGAGTAAGGTTTCCAGAGCTCCTGAGGGGTGCTACATTAGTAGCAGGGGTCAAGCCTTCAAGGTAAGGGCGACAAGTCCATTAACATATTTATTATTCTGTACTTATCACCCTTAAGCAAGGACATCATTACCACTTAACATCAGGTGGGATGAGGACAATCTTGAAGTGCAATATAAAAAAAAAAACCCCAAGCGAGGATCGAACTCGGGACCTCGAGGGAGAACAATTTGTATGGAACTGTATAGGTAAAATGTATGTACTAAATCATTGATCAAAGTTGACATTATGTAGGTATGTTTATTATCACTGTTATATTTAAAACTTAATTTCAAACGGTCTAAGTGGTATTTGTATCTAGCTGCTAGCGACAGCTTTGATTCGACCTGCACTGCCCTTTTGGCCATGGTTTTTGTACGTCAATATGTTTTCCTTTTTTAATACCTTTTGCTTATTAAGTCTTTGAGTGTAAGTGTATCATGGACTTAATATAAATTAAGTCCATGAAATTAAGAGAGGCAGGGCAAAGCGATTTATCGCTCGAACTGGAGCAGCCCGACTGGTGAAATACCTCCACCTTACAGAAGACCGCAGCCAAATAACAATCACTCCGGTGTTGTTGTGTTCCTGCGTGTGAGTAAGGTTTCCAGAGCTCTTGGGGGGTGCTACATTAGTAGCAGGGGTCAAGCCTTCAAGGTAAGGGCGACAAGTCTAGTAACAATTGTACTATGCTATACTTTTCGCCCTTAAGCTAGGAACTCATTACCACTTAACATCAGGTGGGATGAGGTCAATCTTGGAATGCATTATAAAAAATATATATATGTATATATACATATCGCTGTGGCTGCTCTAATATATTCTAATAGCATAGACCGAGTTCAATTGTAGTTATAATTCACTAATCCAAAAAACTAGTTATCTGACATCTGTCAATCAACGATCACTTTAGACAAGCTAAGAAAACGCCAGATAAAAATATAAATGATTTTACAACCTAACAGGCAATATTAATAAATAAACATGAATGTGGTCCATGAACTAAGCTAGAAATTAGGTAAACCTTTTAAGGAATAACTGGCTCTGTTGGTACTGTGTAAGACCAAATAGTTATTTAAATGTATTCGATGTTGTAGCTTAAATGGAGCTTATTATGTATGTAGCTTTAAGCTCATGCATTGAATAGATTGGATGTTTTCATTTTGACTCCAAGATTGAATTTTGCACATAGATAAATTAAAACTTGACAAGTGTAATTTTGATTTCTCTTAAATTTCATACTTGCATTTGATATTCTTCTAAAACTAGCAACGCCCTCGTTTGTTTTATTCCGGGATAACAGGTGTCCTATTTTTTTTTTAAGTTTAATCTATACGTTTAATAACATTTATTTAAATCCAGCGTGAAACATATTATAAGACCAATAAAAAAAAATAGATTTAGTCAAGACAGAAAATAGGTACAATAATCAATCTGTTTATTTAAATGTTAATATGATTATTAATAACTTTAAATTACAAATAATAGTGATAAAATATATACACTGGAAAAAAATACAGTTAGTAAACAAGGACTTTAAAATATTAGAACTGAATCATTAACTAATTTTTTAGTTCCGCAATAATATCATTAGAAAAGTTATTTAATATAATGGTTTATAAAAACCAATTTAATGTTTATACTTTTACTTACAAAATGGCATTTTCATTAACGTTAAAAAATTGTTAGTTTATATTAATTCTATTTTAAAACCAAAATTAGCTTTCACGGCCATAGACAAGCGTCGAAAGAGTACAAAACTCTATAGAACGAAAACACATGGCCATCTTAGTTTATGGGCGCCTTGCAGTAGACAATTATAGTTTTATTACTACCTCCTTGCTTTAAAGAGTTGGTTTATTTATTTTTTATTGGCATTACGTGCTTTTTCAAAGTCTATCGATACCTTTTTTGTAGGGTTTATGTGGTACTTTTGATAATTTGAATATTCTAGATTAATTCTTTGACGTGTCTGGTGAAACAATTTTATTTATGTACTACTTACTTACCCAACGCGGCTGCGGTACCTACTATCTTTGTTATTTCCACATTTTTTACTGATAGGTACTTCGCTCCTATTGGCCCCAAAGTGATGGTATAAACAGGTCGAGCATGCGCAATACGTCAAATTTATCACATGAGACGACAAAAGTTTCCATACCGTTTATTGGGTGGTAGTACACCGTACTCGTAATTTCAGCCAATCAGCAGTTGACGCAACGATTTTGACATTTCTTAAGAGCGCGATAAAATTGACTCGCGTTGCGCATGCTAGGTATGTAGGTCTAAAGCTTTGTCGATAAATTGACTATTCAAGACAAATCTATTTTATCATTTAGAAACCAGTAGTCCTAGAGATTAGCTCGTTCTGTCTAACTCTTCAGATTATTAATAAATTTAGTATAAATTAACTAGTTATGCTTGCTAGCAGCATTTGTATTAGTTACTAGTATCAATCACCTACGTAGACACATTGGTTCATTAAGCGTCTTTTCTGTTCTGTTCTTTTATCGGCTTTAGCATGGAGAGTGTTCCGGGGAACTGTTTTCCCTTATCCCACCCTCTCCTTTCCTTCACAGAACCACAAGAGCAGGCCAACGATGTCATCGCTTCACCGTTGAAAATATTCCATCACGAACAAAAAAGTTTAGTAACTCTTATCTTTGCCGGACCATAAAAAGTTGAACTCGTTGCCGGCTCATGTGTTTCCTCCTTCCTTTGACATGGATTCTTTCAAAAGGAGCGTGAAGAAACATCTTGCGGGCCAGTATGGCGATAGTAGTCCGCTTCCTGACTTTCAGAGTTTTTATTTCCTCCGGTTGGGCTATGTGTCGTCCCCGGTGGATGCTTCGTTTGTGGATCAAGGATAAACAGTCACATAGGAGGTGAAGAGGAATGTCCTTTTCCTCCTTGCAAAATCTGCATACATCTGAGTCACTCAGTTTCTGAATGTGATTAAGTTACTCATTTAGGCATAGCCTATAGTTAAGATAAAGTGTATCGAGTACTATAATTTATGTCTTTTTATTTGTAAGTGAAATAAGTACATATGTTATGTTTGAATTGTAAATAGTGTAACTTACAAATTATTTTTACACATATTTATTTCGAAAATCATTTGAATAATTTTACATTTTAGATCAATAAACACAGCATAGCTTGAAGCTAATATCGCGGATAATAAACAGAAATTTATATTGAAAATCTGCAAATAATGGGTTATCCTTATTATATACTTGCAGGCTTGATGTGGAGTTCACCATACCTACAATAAATACCAATAAATAAATATCACGCTCTTATATATCTCGTATGAGACATTGTATGAGATGGTTGACTAATACAATATATATGTCATTCCGTGACTCAGAAGAGACCTTGAAATTACTTCTTATTGATTTTTATTACAAGGTTTAGCGTCGCTATTTTCCGTGTAATTATATGTTAAGATAGGAATTTTTATTTGATTTCAAATGCGTTAAGTTCTCTCGGTTATTCTACAAATCGAATTATCTTTCTGTTAATTGTCGCAATTTACTTGTTTGACATATTGACAACTTGGAAAATGTATTAAATAAATAAATATAAATATTGGACAACATCACATACATTGCTCTGATTCTAATTAGCTACTTACTAAAGTACTTGTGTTACAGAAATCTAAATCGACGGTACTATTACACCCAGACCCGAGATAATATAGAAGTTCACGAGAAAATTTAGTTAGTTTTATAGATGGAACCGGTTGGTGCGGCCGACTTTGGCGACGCGCCATCTCTGATGTCCCGGGTTCGATCCCCGGTCGGGTCAATATGGAAAACGAACTTTTCTATGTTGTCTCGGGTCAAGGTAACGTGGTACAATCGTTGTTTCTGATTTCAGTAATACAAGTGCTTGAGTTACTTACCACAGAATCAAAGAAATGTTATATTATCTGATGTTGTCCAATATATATTTATTTCAGTATTTGTAGTCATTTTACGATCGGACACGTATTATTCCAATGCATAAACATAAATATGTACTCCTTTCATTTAAGAAGGGCAAACTCATAATTTCTGCGTAGATATGCAAATACCCACCATAAAAGTAAGCATCCCCATAGTAATAACACCGACACTCATTATCATTCTACAGACGCCGTGCCCCACTTAGCTGCACAATAAATCACATATTTAGGTCAATATGACGTCATTTTTCAGCAAACAGTGTCTGGGTTGTTTGATTTATGGTAGGTATTTCTTTTAGTAAGCTGTGAAATTAGTTAAAATAATCACAATATAGTAATATCCTACCCAAGAAACTGGACTTTCTAGAGTCAACCCGGCTAAAGGAGTTATAGAGAAAGAGTTAAATTGATGGCGAGTCACAACCGATCTGATTTAAAGTAACTCCGTTATTAACTTAAAGTGTTTTTTTACTCTTTAATTTTGTCAATAGATCTGATAGGTTGCAGTGACCGCAGTTAACCCCAAGTACTTTTATAATAATAATAATATTTACATTCATTAACGTCAAACTATTAATTAGTTTGACTTTGACTTTGATTACAGTCTTTGCACAATCTAATTATTAATGGTAACTAAAACACCTTATGAGTATCAGACCCTCTTTCCTCACACACAATCACTTCAACATACCACTTAACAAACAACAGCTTCAATAAACAACACAATAATCGACATGTCACTCACCACCATTAAGAACTATGGGAAACCATAAATAATGTCTATGAGTGCAGTTAGACAAATAAATAATGGTACGGTGTATGGGAAAAATGTACGTGTGAGTCATGGATGACGTGTGTCTGACGGTAGCCCTTGGAACTGGTGGGCTTAAGAATAATAAACATTATTTGTTTCAAATGTGATCTTGTATAAAACAAGATCAAATTATAAATATATATTGCAAATTATAAAGGAACATAAATAAAATAATCTTGAAATCCAGCTCCTAAACATAACATAAATTTAAAGACTTTCGCGTTCCATTTAAACATTTAAAATAATTAACCGGGTCAAAACGCGACACCATTTTTATTTAGTAGTTAATACGAACTACTTACTGCCCGACGTTTCGGTTAGGTTGCACCAACCGTGGTCAGAGTCAGCTCGTGACCACGGTTATTTTAAATTTAGGTTATTTTATTTTAGGTTAGGTTATTTTAAATCCTAAACATAACATTTTGTAAGTCATAATCATCTGGTTTATTAGGTAACCTTGGTGTATTGATTATTAATCCGTTTAAGTTACGTATAGTAATAAATTATACGTGGCGTAATCTAATACAGTTCCAGACTCGTAGTCAATAAGAGAAAAACGGATTTTCATTTTTGACATGTTACGAATCGTAAAATATTGGAACCGGGCATCAGAGAAAGAGAGATACCAAATCATAATAACATGGAGTCTAAAAGTTGATGTATGCGCCATAAAAAAGTCGACTTTGGTGACTTCTAAAAGTAGATTCCGTTTCCCTCTCAAAGTTGAATTTCACCTATAAACTTAGACTCTCGCGTTTTATTTGACACATTTAAAATAATTTAACGGGTCAAAACGCGACACCATTTTCATTTAGTAGTTAATACAAACTACGTACAGCCCGACGTTATGGTTAGGTTGCACCAACCGTGATCACGAGCTGACTTTTGACCCGTTAAATTATTTTAATTGAATTTCACCTGTTAACAAAAATAGTATTTTAGTACAAATTAGTATAGTATTGTTTTTTTTGGGAGGCTTATTATTCTGAACAACTATTTTTGGTGATTGCAGAAATTGTTGAAAAGCTTGTTGCAAATTTCAAAGGTCGATTTATAAGTAACTTAAGTACAGTCGAAATTAGCAAACAGAAAATATTTGCAGCTCGATATTACTTCTTATGCACATAGAATAAAGATGGTGCCAAGGTCATAAACAAAAGTTCTGATCTGCTGCTAATCATGAAGTCGTAAGCACATCCCGGTTTACACTTACAGTCAAATATCAGTCGTTATGCCGACAACATAGGGGTGTTTCAAGAACCGAAGTGCGTGCTTGCAAATTATGCATATTACAATAGTGTTGCAGATTATCCCGCTCGTCTAATCTAAACGTAATTGCTGACAATGGTTCAGTCGGTTTGTTGATGTATGACATCATCTGGGAATGGGCGCAGCGGGGCAGCGGGGTGCAGTAGCTCGTTAGAGCAAATAAAATGCGAGTTTTTTAATGTGGATGCGTTTTATAACTTAAATTTAGTTTTGACATCTTTGGATTATTGGATGCTAGTTGACGCTTTTTACTAACTATTTATACCTAAATAAAGATAATAATAAAAAGTATACTATAATATCAATTATTATTACATTGAAATAATATTACACATCATTATATACAAGAAAAAAAAACTTATTAGATACGTCAAATTTTGGATCTGGAACTCCCCCTCCCTAGTGTGACGTCAAATGTTTCGCTATTTTACATCGAAAAAATATTAAATTAAAACAGTTCCGAAATTAATTTAAGCACAAGTGCTTAAGCCACTGACGACAGATTCAGAGCAATGTATGTGATGTCGTCCAATTATAATATAGTATATGCTTTTCGAGTGGTGAGCAGTGCTGCACGCAGCGACGTTACAAAAATACATAACATAATAATTAGGTAAACTAATGAAGGAAATCATGACACATATTTCGCAACGATTCATTATTTCTACACGTCATAGTTTGTCCAAACTTGAGTCACTGTTTCTACGCGCTATACTGTGTACCAACGGATATAGGCCATAAAGTTTAAGTCATCAGCCGAAATGAGATGAGAGATGTTATGAGTCATGTGTTTTTTAGAAATTGTCAACTGTTGAGTATTTCCTGCTGTGATTAGTGTGAATAGTTAGCTGATAACAGATGAGAGAAGATGCTTAATTAGCACGTTGAAATCATTTACAAATAATTTTGAGGCATCTATGCCGTAAAAGAGGTTGTTTGTTTATGTCACAGGCAATTTTATTGTTTGACATTAACTTTCAAATGCACACATACATTTTAATCATTGCTCTGATTCTGTGGTAATTAGATAAAGCAAGTGTGTTACAGAAATCAGAAACAAAGACGGTACCACAACACTCAGTCCCGAGACAATATAGTAAATTTCGTTTCCTATATTGACCTGACCGGGGATCGAAACCGGGACCTGGACAGGAAAACGAATTTTTCTCCATATTCTCGGCACTGTGTGCTGTGATATTGTCGTTGTTTCTGATTTCCCTAACACAAGTGCTTTAACTACTTACCATAGAATCTGAGCAATGTATGTTTTGTTGTTAATATATTTAAAAGCTTCTTTGCATTAACAGATAAAGATAGAAAGATACACTTTATTGCACAGAAAAAAATACAAAGATTGGTTTTACAGACATATTAAAGTACAATTTAGGCGGTCTTATAGCTAGAAAGATATATCTATGCCCTTCCAAATATTTTAAACACATCGGAATAAATATTGGACCAGTTTCTTCGCCGCATTTAAAGAACAATATTTGCTATATCCCGGATTCGTCCGGGATATTCCAAACACGTATTCGTGTCAAGTACAAAGCAAGTAGGACACAAAAGCAAATATCTGAGGTGACTATTGGAGGGAACACCTGTTCCTCACAGTTGTGACGCGGTGTGCTCCAAGTTACAAGAGTTCGGCTGGTAAAATAATGACTTCTATAGTATTGGCGACTGACATGGCAGCCATAATTACTTTGACAGTTAAAAAACAATATAAAAATCAAGGTTTCATTGAAGTTGATGCAAATTGTACCGCAAAAGTTAAAAACTTAAAGACTGCAGGATTTTTAGACTTAATCATTGAAATCAAGTTATTTAGGTGTAATCACCACGCTATATTAATGCAGTAGGTAAGGTGATTATTACCAGAGATCGGAATTTAAATGAACAATCCCATGTGATTAAAAAATTGTACATTATATAACGAGGAGAGCGGAGCATTCCCGCTATTGTTCTTTTTTTTTACAAGATCATTTGTGCATACTACATGTTGCAATATCGCACACACATGTGCTTTGGTATTTTAAAAATTTCGGATATCCGATTTCGTTGATGTAAGTTCGAGAATATCGTTTATGCACTGGTTTAAAATGTGTTAAATCCCAAACTGTTTCATAAAAAAATATGAATTTCATAAATATGAATTTTTGTGAAAAAATATGATTTTTTTTATCACTCATCACTCCCCGAAAATAAATATGACAAGGCTTTTACGTTTTTCGAAAAGCAGGTACAAAGAAAAGGAAAGCTTGTGCCTTGCACCACCCAAAATATAATGTATGTAAATATTTGAAGACAAACAATCGTTGAACCGCCCGACGAAGGATGCCTCCAATATGGCGCGGGTCAGACAATAAATCCTCGGAATGCAGCCTTCAAGGAGTTAGGAGATGTAGACTAGCTGGCGGGAATACAATGTAAATAGCGAACTTTAAATAGTTATTTTAAAGAAACAGAAAATGTTTATCTCCCCTTCGGTGTGGGGCTAGAACCACCGACCTTCACGTATTGTGCGTGCTGCACTTCCAACTAAGCTAACCGCTATCTTAGGCGATGATTTTTTTCTGATGTATTGACCTCTTAGCCTCCGGTAAGTGCCCTCTGCCAAATATGTTTAGAACTACATACTTATCGCCACGTGGTACATTTGTTGCAGAAATGTTTGAAAACCACGGAATCGAAGAAACCTAGGTATCTTCAAATTTATGTATGTTAATTAAAACTTGCATACTTTTCCAAAAACTTTTTTGGATGATTCCATTTTCATGGATGACTTTTCATTCTCATATAATTTTTCCAAAGGGCCAGTCGCCGCAATAATGGGTACCTACTGGCTTAGCCATAGGACTTGTGCTAATTGACGTAATTTTTCCCTGCAGTAGGAAATATATGGGACAGAAAATATGCGGTTCTCTGTCAGCTGGAAATCAACCGCTCACTATTTGCCAACAGGAACGCAGTCTGAGTCCGTGTCTCGTGAATTCAAAAACACCGTGTGTGGTATTATACAACATTTACATTCAAACCCTTCCCTTCCTATGGCTATCAATAGCTAACCATTCCATTTCGCTCTTAGCCCAAAGTCGAGTGGTACTGGAATCATTTCAAGTGGTCGTATTTTACGGAAATCGATTGTAGCCAAACAAATCTTTGGACTGATTCTAGTGAATTTGTTTACCGCTGAATTTTATTGTTCTTTTGTACGCAAAACTAAATTTATTCGGTCTCTAAAGTATGTACCAACACGTAAAATATAACATAAAACTTCTAACGGGAAGAATCCAGAAATAAACTCAGCTGTATAACTATTTCTATTCGACTTTAAAAATGAGTTTATTTTTATTTTTATAATGCTTTACGCCGCATCGAAATTTAAATAATTTAAAGTAACAATACAGATAAGTATGTAGTTCTAAACATATTCGGCAGAGGACACTTACCGTAGGCTAACAAGTTGATACAGCAGAAAAATATAATCGCCTACGATAACTTGCGTGATAAGTGAAGGTCGTGGGTACGATTCCCGCACCGCAAGAGGAGATAAAAAAATCTGTTTCTTTAAAATGTTTAAAAATGAGGTTACTCTCCTTGTTTGTGAACGCGATTAACTCAGATACTACTAGTTCAATCGAGCAAAGCTTTAAACTATATCATATCACACGGCAACCAATATACCCGAAGAATCAGTGGAAAATGTAATAATAATTAATCGATGACCCCCCCCCCCCCCAAATAATCTAATAATCGATATGACAATCGATAGTATCCATATCATCGATATGATCGATAGTATTTTCTAATTTAAACAATTATAATCTAATAATTGTTAACAATCAATTATATCGACCTAAAATTAATATCGATATAATCGATAATATCGATATCAATTTTAGGTCAATATAATTGATTATATCGATATTATCGATACTATCGATTGTCATATCGATTGTTAGATTATTTGGGCCCCTTTTGGATAATCGCTTAACAATCTATATGCAATCGAATCGACGGCAACACTAGTTAGTACGCGTGCCTCGGGGTCCGCTAGTGAAATATATTTTTAAAAAAAATCTTCCCAAGCGGCCCACCAATGAAAGGTTTTTCTCTTGGCTTTGAAACGCCTAAACTTGTCCAATTCGCAAATGAAACTAAATTTCGAGTAGTATTACGTCGGTCCAGTCCTAACAGTGCGATATTTATAAGTTCCTTCTATCGAGATAAAGGCAAGTCATTGACTTGAGCCCAGCACACGTATGTAGTAGCCATAATAATACATTGTGACGTAGTGAGTTTTGTTGCACTGGGGATTGAAGGAAATTTGGAGCAAATTTATTAACTTTTTTGCACAATATAGTACAACAAAGTGACAGGCAATTATTTCTTTTTTTTCAACTAGGTTCTATGGAACACTTTTGTATGCAATGCAAAGTGATACTAAAGCCGGCTCGGAACCAATATCTACCGAGAAAACACCGTATGTGTAATTAAATGGAGAAATGATAGTCATCTCATATTGTAACGTATTGGGCCTATCTTTGATGAAGGTAAGAAAAAAAGATCTAGAAATAAATGTGTGTGATTTTCTGTATCCTAACATTTTATAATTGTTCTTCTATTTATAAAAGCGAATTAAAGCTACGTTAAAATAAAACATTTACTACCATTTCTACCAAAGTTCCGCTATCCTTTAAAAGCATTCGATTCATACGATGTTTGATATTCAAACATCGTATTATTTGCATCTCACACGGATCCTTCCAAGTATATTAGCATGTCAAATGGACCGCAAGAAACCGCTTCGATACCATTATAAACTGACCTTTCGATTAATGCTGGCAAAATATCGATATTTTGAGTATCGATGGATTGATGAGTATGTAATTTTTTTGGTTTATATTTAATGAAGCATCAAAAAATACTTACCTAACATAAACTTAATTGAGCCATTTGGGCTTGGGCGACTTGTGGCTCAGATCAATAAAAAGGTGGTTGAGGAATTTATTTCCCCTTTTTTTATTTGTTTGTTGAGAATTAAACATTTTATGTTTATAAAACCCCCCACAATTTAATTTCAATATTTATTTACGACATAAGTGCAGTCACAACTGATTATGTCACGTTGACTTAAACTTTTTTTACCAAAACTTCGTACAAATTAATTTACGTTTTTGGCATTGGAGCTCCAAGGACCCGTAGTTTTTTATATATCTGGTTCATACTGCGACCCCATGGCTGGCACATTCCTTGCACAGCGTGTTTCGTTGGCTATTCAGCGAGGTAATGCTGCCAGCGTCTTGGGATCGATCGATATAATATATCCTACATTTTGTAGAGGCCACTATCTTTAACTGATTTCCATTAAAGATAGCTAAGGGCACTACCGACTAATTCACCTTTCAAACTAAAAACATTATCAAAATTGGTATATCCGTTTTGGAACTACCATAGATAGAAACACAAACCATTAATTTTTTTTTAATCCCAACTTAATATACTATCGATATATGTAGCAATATCGATAGCTTACTATCGAATTGCAACACTATACTCGATGACATTCACAACTCATCTGATCCCGAACGAATTGAAAGCGTGAGGGCGGAGTAAGTTCACTTGTGCGATTAAAAGCAACTTTGCACTCTTATTTCGTGGACATAAAGACGAATATAGAACTGTATGTGAAAACATTGACGTGTTGTTGATTTTTTTTGGCTTTATTTTGATTGTTTTGGGAGATTTTTATTCAACCGTCAAGTTAATCGACGGAGACGTTTTAATGTATGGAGGTAATTTATCTAACGGGTGAAAGAATCAGATAAGTCTTTGAACGTGGTTTTGGAGATTTTTTTACATTATATTTATTTAAACTCGATATAGTTAAACATCATCAGAATAGTATACCTACTGTGATATTTCACTAAACATTACAGAAACATCACAATGTAAATACTGACTGGCTAAGTACTACAACAAAAAGCAATTTTTAATTATTTTTGTAGTAGTACTAATTACTTACTTTAATTTAACAGTATCGAAATTACATTTTTCTTTTTAAAATGAACTTGTTCAATGTAACCAATCCTATACATGATAATTATAATTCTGAAAATGTATAGCATGTGTAATTCTGTAATATTGTAATAATTTTCTTACTTGTTTTGTATGAACCTTGGGGTTGGGAACTGCAATATTTTGTATCCTATTGGTGTTACAAAAAAATAATTATAAAGGTTTGGTCAGATTTTGCTTATGCTTGAAGCTTAAGTATCAGAAACACTAATTAATACTTATTCTGTGTTTCTATAGTATACATAAGTATACATATATATGTTATATATATTTGTCTACTGACCACATAATACGGCCACCCTCTCTGATTTATTCCTGTTTGTACATTGAATCATAACTACTGCAGCTGTTTAAATAATAAAGATTTATTATTAGACCCGTGCACACATCTAAGTGGGCTCAACTGTACCTTCATGTTAAGCTAAACGGATTAAATTTGAAATCCATCTTGTTATTAACGACTGATACATCTTTAGGAAAAGCGCAGAAGCGGTCTGTCTGTCTGTCCAGCTCACGCCTATTCCACTGAACTTTTTATGAAATTTGGTAAACGTTGAACCTGTAGAACGGACATAGGCTTTTTGTTTTGAAAATAAGGGGGATGGGATATTTATTATTATTTAAGTACTTGGGTCTGTGCAGTTCTAGTGAACTGTGGTTACTGCGTCGTATTAGATCTATTGTGACTCGCCACCAATTTAAAGTAACTCCTTTGGGTAGATGTAGAGGGATGGGGGTAAAACCGCCGTTGAATTAGTTAATATGGGAAAATGTTTATTTTTTAAGTTACAGATATGAAATATGTCACAAATATAGTTGGAAACTTGGATTAAATTACTTTTTAAAATAATTTAATTATTATTAATTCATTAATATTTTTTTGTAGTTCATAATATTATTGTATTTTACATTTTATCAACATTTTATTTTTTCTATGAATTTTGACATCTATTCGTATTTTTTTTCTTTTTCATTTTATGGCGGCAAGTTGCCAGTATCAGCAAAGAGGTTTTGCTGACATATTTTTGAAGTTAGCTTTTTCTAGCATGAACAGGGGTAGAACCCACTACGCGAGTAGTCCACGCGAACGAAGTCGTGGGCACAGCTAGTTTGTAAATACAATTCTATGTACATCTATATAAGAATTTAACACTTTAAACTTTGTATATCCCTGTGGAATCCGACCGTTATAAAATGTATTGTCTGTCCGATTGTAAAACCGAAAAACTTTACAACGATCTTGTCGTATAAGATTACAAATTGGACGGCAAGTTGTTTTAATTTTATTCTTCGTGGAGATGTTGATTTGGAACTTAGATATATAGACAACATCACATATATTGCTTTGATTCTATTGTAAGTAGTTTAAGCACTTGTGTTACAGAAAGGTGAACGACGGTACCACAACACTCAGACCAATATAGAAAAGTTCGTTTCCCATATTGACCCGACCGTGGATCGAACCCGAGACCTTAGAGATAGCGCGACGCAAAAAGCCGGCCCACTCGCCTCTCAGCTACGGAGGTCGTCAATAAAACTATATTTACGTAGATACAGTCAACAGCACATCTAAGTCACGTCTAAACATTTGCAGCTCGATATTCGATCTTATGCCGACGACATAAGGGGGGCTAAATCCAAAGCCTGACGTGCTTTTGTGTGTACATCTTGATGGCTTAATTTTTCGGGTTCTAAACTTATAAAACACCTCTTTTTGCGCCGGAGATTTGGATACTCTTAGGTACACTGCTGGATCTACATATATTAACCATACTTAGCCGAGAACCACTTTCAAATGAACAAACACCACTCTATAAGCTGTCCATTCGTTAATAGCTACGATGCCGCAGACAGAAACATACACAAACAGACAGACAGACAGATAGACAGACAGACACCGACAGACAGACAGACAGACAGACAGACAGGCAGACAGACAAACAAGCAGACACATGCAGCCAGACAGACAGAGAGACCGACAGATAGAGAGATAAACAGACAGACAGATAGACAGACAGACAGACACCTCTCTTTTTTGCGTCGGTATAAATACTTAGACATTAGTAGATCCCCTTGGCTGCGACCACCTCTCCGATGCACATTAGCGCATTTATTTACAACTTAAGACATTTTTATTACCCACGTTCCACCATAAATACAAACCAGAAAGCTTTCTTCATTAAATCATTTATCGGCAGTCCATAACGGTAATGGTTCCGTGATGGGAGACCATAAATATTGCGAAATATAGCCCTAGTAATTGACCCAAGGGATAATGACCAGCCGGTAATCAGGTCAGGGTTTTGTGTTTCAGAGGAAATTGTACTGATATTATAAACGAGAAAGTTTGAGGAATGTATGGATGTATAGATGTATGGATGTCTGTATGTATGTTTGTTCACAAATCCGTTCGCGTTATTTCAGGATTAAAAAAGCGTGTTACACCTTCTTTGATGTTCTTGCTGTCAAAATGTAGTGCGTTTTTATAAGAAAACTAGCGGTCCCGGCGAACTTCGTTTCGCCTTAGAGGATTTTCCCGCGCATTCGACGAAAGACATTTTAAGACTCATTTTTCTACACCTTCGGTTAGATTGTTCAAATTTTACCAAGGATCCCAAATTTTGTAGCCTATGTCAAATTGGAAGAATGTAGCATTCTATTGGTGAAAGAATTTTTTAAATCGGTCCAGTACTTTTTGAGCCTATTCATTACAAACATACAAAAATAGGTACAAATCTTTCCTCTTTATAATATTAGTGTAGATGGGTTAAAGTCTATACACACACACATACCTTACCATATTGACAACCTCTGTAGCCGAGAGGCAAGCGTGCTGGACTTTGGCGTCGTACCATCTCTGAGGTCCCGGGTTCGACCCCCGGTCGAGTCAAAGGAAACGAACTTTTCTATATTGTCTCGGGTCTGGGTGTTGTGGTACCTTCGTTGTATCTGAGTTCTGTAACACAAATGCTTTAGCTACTTATCACAGAATCTGAGCAATGTATGTGATGTTGTCCAATATTTATTTATTTATACCTATACAAAATATGAAAACTGAAATTAATACAAAATAAATATTTTAAATAAACAAAGATGGTCCCTGTGGTAAGGTACCCAAAATGCTGGCTGCATTGCCTGGCTGAATGGCGATTGAAAGACGCTGGTCGAGGTAGCAGCCAGTCCTTGGGTCTCCTGTAACGTTGACAAGTCTTTTTGAAATATCTTTAAAAAAAAGACAATGCGTCAAGACCCCACGGACCTAGGGTTTCAACTGCAAAAGCGACAAAATTATAATTTTCTTTTCTTACTGTACTGTAGGTACTATTTTCATAAAGTTTTTTTGTTTGAAAGCGACAAGCCCAGTAACAGACTTATTATGCTGTACTTGTCGCCCTTAAGCTAGGACCTCATTACCACTTAACATCAGGTAAGATGAGGTAAATCTTAATGAGGTAAATAAGTTAAGTTAAATTTTATAATCTAGCTAGCACTCAATGCAATGTAGCCATGCCCTTGCAGGGTGTCACATGTATACCTTTTAAATGTACCTACCATCTTCAAACGTTATGAGGTGATAAAGTGCAATAAAGATAATTGTATTTGAATTTAAAATGCAATATAAAAAAAAATTGCATTTATATTCATTTACTTTGAAATTTTTAGTTTTACTCCCCCGTAACAAAAGCTTGTACCGAAGAATTATTTTTTCGGACGCCATTAGTTCTATGTTCTCTAAATAACAGACATGACCTAATGGCTAGGTAGACCAACTATGTGTAAGGAAGCGGCGACAACAACGGGGCCATATCAATTAGATATAATTAAACGCAGCCAGTCCTTTAATAGATCCGCGCTATGACTGGATCATCCTGGTTTACAATTGTTTTACTGCCACATAAACGTTGGCCAAGTTTAGAGCGAAAACTGTGAATGGTAATACATTTATATGTGTGGTTAAATCGTCAACCATCCCGCGGGATACAATATTTGTGAGTTTTTCTGAGTTTCTTGCCGGTATCTTCTCTGTAGTTATAGGTTCCGAACCAGAGGTAGCTTCATTTGCTTTATATAGAGACTATTCATACATTTTACTTATGTAATCTGTATGAATAAAAAAGATTGACTTTGACTTTGACTTTCTCAGTATCATTAAGACATGGCGATAAAAAATATAATTTCATGCAAATTCAAATTAAAGTGTTGATTAATTAATTGTTGCAAATTTTCCGCGTTATATTGGGATGAATTATCATTAAATAGTATAAAACAAAGTCGCTTTTTCTGTAGGTATGTCCCTGCTAGATCTTTAAAACAAAACAACGGATTGTGATGCCTTTTTTTATATAGGTAGTGTCATTCAAGAGGAAGGTGTTATTTGCAATATATAATAGAATAGCCGACATTTCCAAGTATTTAAATTGCCTACGTGCGAAGCCGGGGCGGGTCGCTAGTTAATGTTATGCTAGTATCGCACCTCCTAATTTCATCCAAGTAATATAAATATATGATATCGTAAAAACTATTTTTGCTCGAAAGTCATACATCTAGACAATCTTACTTCTGCGTATAAATTATAAGAAGGATTTATTTAGATCTTTACAGTTGAAATAAGTTGTCGTTACTTCCAATTAAATAAATGGCAAAAAAAAATATTAACCAAAGGTCTATTAAGTGGCATTCGTTTGAAACAAAACCTTTTATCAAGGACAGAATTCCACGCAAGCTTAGGCGGAAGCTAACATTTATACACAGATGAAAGAGCTTACCACAACATTTCCATACTAAACATTAAACTACTCTGTGTCACGCTGGTCTCATCAGGGCTGCATACCAATCACTAAATTACGAAGCTAGGAAGACCGCGTGTCGGAGCCCCACGCTCAGGGAATACTGATGGGGAGACATAGCGTAGTGGATGACAGTGGGAGCAGTGTGAACAGCCGCTACTCTAAGTCGACCGAAATATCTTGGCTTAGAATAGAGCTCAGTTGAAAGAGTGTCACTTGCGTTATGTCAAAGTATTGGGTTCTAATCAAACAGTGGGAGATGATATAGTCTGTCGTAATGTCGACAGTACCTACTTCAAGTCTCAAGATTAGATCTTAAACGCATGACATCAGGGTGGTACAAAGTTCATATTGCTTGCTTTTGTCTAAGATCAACTGAAAATATTAATTAAAACATATACTTTTCGCAGTTTATTAATTAACCGCAGTCAAAAAACAAAAGTTTAGAGGATTTTTTTCTTAGTTTACTTTTACATATGGATTTTATAAAACCAGCAGTTTAAAAAGCTCTGGCTTTTTTTGTGAATCGTTAGTGGCTGCACTATTGATTCATTTCTTTAGTTTCATAAAAATGTTTTTATGAGAATCTGTTCCTTCGTTTAAATTGTAAAAAGTATTTTAAAGTTTTAGTATTTCATTTGTATTACTACCAAATTGCATACAAAACCATTCAACAAATTCTGCTAAAAAAGTAACAAACAGCTTTCACTTTTATAATATTTATAAGATGGAACTAAAAACGACTTAGTATCTCCAACCGCTTGACAGTTGAGCACTGCATTTTTTACACTGTGCCACCCGTATCGGTCAGTAATGAATGACAGATCGCATTCGCTTTGTGATGGAAAGCGCTGACCACTTTTGGGCAGTGACACTCGCCTGATGGGTCTACATTATTGAAAGGCTTTATGAATGAGATACGAGATATGAATTGCAATCTCGCCGGTAAACTTTTACAGAAATATGATAAACTTATGGACGGCTAAAAGCACGTCGATGAACAGGCTTATTACACTGTACAAGACTTTTTTAATGATAAAAATATGTGGAATAGTTGAAAGGTTTTCATGCTATATTGTTATGTTTATAATTTATATTAAAAGAGGATATCTGTTGAATTTGTTGTGGCGCTTCTTCTCTACAGAACCAACGTCGAGGCGGTGGTAGGAAAAAATAATTGACGTGCAAAATAATTTATTGTAAATCCACTTGCAGAAATAAATCATTTCAATTCATTTCATTTCATGCGTTCGATATAAGGTCCTATGCCTACGAAACAAGGACGCTGCAAAGTTCAAATTCGTGGTTGTGGTTGGGTTTTAATAAATATATTAAAATTAATTCTTACTGTAAATTTTTATGACATTCTACTATTTACATTTTAACTTTATTTGTATAATAACAATATTAAATGTACATAGGATTAACAAATGCTAATAATAATAATTAACCAAGGCGTAGGGAAGTGACGAGCCCATCGCCCGCTGGTGAGAGTTGGTGATCTTCGCACCATGAAGAGCGACAACTCTCTATCAGTGCAGTCAGTCTCCTCAGGGCAGCTTGTGGCGGGCTGAGATTCTGTAGTCCCGACATATTGGAAAATACTGATAACAATTAATCATACAATAAACTGCATAATGATGAAATGTTTGCATATCGATAAAAAATGCTTGTCTCTTTTACTGAATAACTTTAGCTATAATATATTTTGAAACATATAGGTCCTTACTAAAGCTCCAATAATGTAACCATATCATTTTTAATATTCCATCATTCGAATCGCCGAAAAACATACAAACAAAGATACAGGTTAAACTGTTTTGTTTTGAAGTCAGTTAAAAAATGAAACCAGCGAACTTAAGTTCCAATAAATTCCCGCAATTCTTGACCAAAGTACAAGAAAGCCCTCATGTCCAACAGTTGCAATAGAAAAAACTCACAACACTTAACGTGTCGGATGCATGCCCTCATTCTACCGTCCTTATAAGGAAGAGGTGAGCATATTGTGCCGGGGACCAATCGAGAAACAATTTCCACTCGATTACTGGTTACTGGTTGAATACGCTACCGCAGTTGTCGTGGTCCAAGGCTTACGCTTGAGCGAGTTGCCAAGCTTATTAAATTACTACTTGGTTAGAGTTGCCAGACAGTTAAATGAGCTTTCCCGTGACCTTGGGCTGGATCCTTTCCACCTCAGTGTTCCCAGGCTCAAAAGCATCATGAGCAGCTTTTTTTTTTATAAGGTTACGTTTTATTACTGCTTTATTTGTGCGATTATATGTCTAACTAACGTTTTGTTATTATGTATACTGTGTTCTATATGTGGAAACTTATAATGGCCGTCATTTTTTATTGTGTAGATTTAATTAGTATTTAGCCAAAGATTCCCAAAAAGTGTTAAATAAAATAAAATATTCGCCGGTTCGCACCCGTTCTATACCCGTTTTTTCCTCATTTCCTATCGATTGTTCTCTCCTTTTGGTCAAAGCAAAATGTTATATAGCCCATAGCCTTCCTCGAGAAATGAACTATCCAAAACAAAACCAGTACTTCCTAATTATCGGGTTTAAACAAACTAACTCTTCAACTAGCTGCAACCCCCCACAAAGGACACCAACAGGACTTTCGCGTACCATTTTTAACGTTAAAAATAAGTTAACGGTAAGTAAGTAAGTAGTTCGTATTAACTACTAAATAAAAATGGTTTCGCTTTTTGACCCATTAACTTATTTTAAATATTTAAGGGACACAAAGATGAAAATTGTAAAAGTATAAGGCTTATGGTAGGCAGTGGACGTTTTTCTTGATACAAACCATCTTTTCGTGCGAGTTTCGTATTTTAAAACTTTGATTTATTATATCTGCATAATATTGTATCAGATATGGCAATAAAAATGGTATTGACCACATTCATACATTCTTTAATGGCGGACGTTGATGCAATTAAAAGCTGCGGAGTATCACGTGGTACCGCATTGTTTCTGATTTCTGTAAAACAAGTTCTTAAGTTACTAACCACAGAATCAGAGCAATGTATGTGATGTTGTCCAATATTTATTTTTTATTATTTATTTATCTTTATAAGCACGGTAGGCCCACTACCAAAAACGAACCGAACAAACCCAAAGGTTTTGTTTAAAGATGAATATAAAGTTCAGGAGTTAAAAAGTGGTTTTAAAATACAAATCATGAATAACATTTTGTTTTTTCAAAGCCCTTTAGTCGTATTCGAAGTGAGTTGGTTACGATTATAAGAATTAAAAATTGCTATTCGCTATCGGATCTGACATATTTCGTTTGGGAGTAGACGCCAGGGTTGCTTTTTCTTTTGTTTTCATTAAAGAGAATGTGAATATTACTTTAACTTTGCACGCTTAATCTTAAACCTTGGACTCAACGCAAAACGTGCGCTTTGCTTATCCAATAGGAAACAGAAGTCAGACGGTGGAGCTCCTTGCCTTAAAGGAAATAGCTCGCTGTAACATTTAAATTGCTTTACTGAAGCGAAACCTAAAACACCTTACAATTTTATTTTATTTAGTATTTGTATTTTAAAAGACTTCTTTTACTGTTTAACCCAGGCTTTGTGAATTTGAAAAGAAGTTTCAAAAATGTAATACCACTCTTTAGAGCCATTAAAAAGTAGTAGTAGCAACGGATATTAAAACTGTACGATTGTAATATTGAAATCAATATACCAAATAGTTTATTAATTTCACAAAGTTGGAATAAGAAAGGGCTCAACAGACACCCCTGTGGAACACCACTATTAACTTTAAACCTATTAATCATTTAAATGTAATTGTTTCAGATGCTCATGCGATGCACAAACGCGGTACGGATGACATCTACGATGACGATGGCCTGATGGGTGATGAAGCGACGGATGATGAAACTCAAAACGACGGTGAAGGTAAATTTGTAAAACTTTATTATAATTCAATCGCTGGTAACTAACACACGAAAGTTAATGCTATTGTGGAGCAGATAGAAAAAGAAGATACACATTTGCATGCAGTTCTATATCCACACGGATTACAATTTGGAGGATAATGAGAAAGAAGAGACTGCAAACAATATGGGTTAAGAATTTTTTAGAATAACAACAAGGAAAATACTAAATATAACTAACTATGTATGGATATCTAAGAAACGATAAACTGTGAAGTCCTTATTTTTGACTAGCGTTTTAAGTTAGGTAGTCCTAGATCGTATAGTTAGATTTTCAATAAAATGCTACCCAATTAGAATTGAAGCCAAATCTTGTTCAAACAAGTCAATGTTATTGTTTCAGGAAATGATGCGGAAGATGTAAACGATGTTCCAGAACTGATCCTGACCAAGTCAACGCCCTACAACATCACACGTGGCAAGAGCATTCGGCTGGAGTGCAAAGTGCATCCTAACAGTAAGGGCTTTGTAATATTCACAACACAGTTTTCAATTAACTATTCATATATTTATTATATTTCTATTTTAAGGTTATGTTCATTATGTGACAGGTCAAGTTCGACATTCAACCAAATGGTAACATTATTTATCTGAGAATCAGTAGCGTAGTTTTTTTTTTGGGAGAGAGAAGGTTTACGAATAATGTTAGAACCTTTGGATAGTTAAAAATTTAAATATCTTTGCTTCTCAACAAAGGCTGAAGCGTAATTCACAAAAATATGATTCGTTTACATATTTGGCGAAAAGGACTGTAGCAGTCATATCAGTATTTTAATTAGATGAATATTTAAGTAAATACTTATGTTGTCTGGCTAGTCAACTGAGGTAGTTTTAAATACCACGAGAAGAAGATTACGTCATCGAATTTTTATAAAAATAGCAATCTGTGACCGCACAATTTTTCCAATGAGCACACTGACTGTTAAATTCTTACGGGATATTTAAAAAATTAAAGAAGATTTCCAAAAATTCATTTGGTCTGTATGTAGTTCTAAACATAATTCGGCAGGGGGCACTTATCGGAGGCTAACAGGTTGATACAGCAGAATAATTTGCGGTTAACTCAGTTGGAAGAGCAGCACGCGCGATACGTGAACCTCTTGGGTTCGTTCGAGCCCCGCACCGCAAGGGGAGATGAAATTTTTCTGTTTCTTTAAAATAATCAACTTAGTCAATGTTACTTATGTGCCGACCTACGACATTACCTACAAGTCGACTCAAATACAGCGTCAGCAGAATTGGCGTAGTAAACAACGCTCCATAAGTAATGCATGGCATCGATCTTACATCGCGATGTCAGAGTTTTCGTCGGCACTAAGTATATATACAACAAACCAAGATTGGTAGTTGGGCCTTGGTCCCCGAGCAGTTAACACCTAGCCTGGCGGAAGTACTTCCACTTTTAGTAAAGAACATACGTTCCTTACACCTATACACCTCTGTAAGGGCATCGACACTAAAAAAAATATTAGAGAATGGTATCAAAATTACAATTATACAGGCACGTCAGACTGCAAGTCCTTGATAAGCTGTTGGCTTCACACCCATATTTTGAATGTTCGTAGAAATTGTATAAACAATAATATTTTTGAACTAAAACTATTTAATCATAAACAGGAACGCACCAGTTTCGTTTCCTGCAGATCGAACTATCATATTAAAAGTATATTTTAACCGATTGCGCAACGAGTCTGGACGCCATATTAGCCCACCGGAACACCGGGCGGAACTCCCGCGCATTTTTGGCGCCACCGGAAGCGACGCCATCTTGCGCATAGACTTTTTATAGCGCAATGAATCATGGCGCCCGTATTTTTGACTGTGATTTATGAATATGAGCGGTGTCGTTGCGTGAATATTAAAATCGGGCAAATTGTACGGTGTTTGATTTTTACAATATTTTATAGTGCATCACGCCGTACTAGACAATATATAATATTTAAAAAAAACAAAGATAATAAAGAGGCATAGATAAAAAAGACTGTTTGAGAATGAACACCAAAGTAGGATAAGGACAAATATGCTGTCGGAAAACCATGTAAATAATAAATACTGCGCCTTATATCTTTCTGCTCGTGTTAGTCTGCCTTCCCTTTAGGTTTTGGGGGAGAATGGAGGATAAAAAATGAGAAGCAAAGAAACCCTTGTGTGTTGAAGTAACATCCGAGCACTTAGCTAAGTCCTGCGTTTATTAGTTGATCACAGTGCCGGTTCTAGCATTACTGGCGCCCTGGACGAATTTCCGCCAGCGCCCCTGTAAAAGCGTATACCAATACATCGATTTAGGGGAATACATCTGGGTACCTAAGGGTAGCTTTCGAGCGCCCTGGGCTGTTGCCCAACCGCGCGCCACCCTAACGCCGGCCCTGGTTGATCAGAATAAGATTGGTCGCCTTGGCCACAATCCGCCAGGACATCTTTAATGATATTAGGTTTACTACAAAATTAAAACTTTTAGGTGTGTGATAAATCCAACGAGAACAGGGTGCAAATAAAAAAGGATGTAAAAAAATTAAGTAAAAACATAATAATTAGTAAATGAAATGAACTGTAGGACTTAGTCACCTGAGATACTTTTAAATACCTGTCAAAATACATTTCGTTTATAGATTTTATATGAAGATAGCACACTGTGACATCACAAATTTTACTTATCAATACATTGACTATTAAAAAGTTACGCACAATTAAAAGATGATTTGGAATACGTTATTAAGATCCATGTAACTTAAAATCCTCCTAAATAGCACTGAGACCTTAATTGTATTAAATTAAGGTCTATGTACTAAGCAAAAAATTTAATATACTTATTATTAATGGAGTCAATATCCCAACTGCAGTGACTTATTTCTTGGTTGTTTTCTTTCAGACGGTCCTGTTATACAATGGCTGAAGGATAACCAGCAGATATTCTTGGGCAAGAATCCAACGAAAGACAATCTGCCTTCGAGGATACACTTGTGAGTATAATATATTTACTTTGTACTACTTAATGTTTGTCATTAAAAAGTATTGTCTTGGTGTCACCTGTTCACAAGCATGACGTATGTGCCAGCCATCGCTTCACTTAACCATATTGAGCTTGCCTATTGTTAAGCCTGAGTGTCGGGACGGTTAGCTATACATCTTCTTCTTCTTTCAGGTCCACCGACCCGTCCGACCACGACCTGACCATATCCGACATCCAGCCGTCTGACAGCGGCGTGTACACCTGCAAGGTGATGCAACTAGACCCGATCTCCAAGGTGGACCATGATATCCACGTGGTGGAAAAGCCGAGGATTAAGAGTGAGTAATTTTCTGTGGACTCTCATTTTCGACAAACGTTACACTTCACCGAACATTGTTTCGCCGAATCATAGAACTTTGTATTCGGCGAAACGATTTTCGGTGAAACGTAGCGGTCACCTCAATTATTCTATTGCAATTGATTAATCTGAAATATTTTTAGATACGAGTATAGATAATTGTCTTGCACGTTATTTTTACATGCTTTTATTTGATTTGCAATTTATGTATGTTGTTTTAAAGTAACATACAAGGACAGATAGCAGAAACGACTACGTTGTATTATACTAAGTACCTGTAATCGATTGACTCATTATACAACGTGTAACGGAAAGGGTATAACAATATCAAAAATACCAAAGCAGTTAACGGTTACAAACTGTATGGGACCATTTGTAGCTGTGTACACGCATTTATTGATTCAATATTTTTTTTTGAAATATCAGTCAAATACAAGTCAAAATTTTGACTAAGTCACGCTTGCACAACACTATCACAGTATTGTTGGAATCGTCGAAAGACTTGGATGTACCTACCTATTATGCTATTAATTTAAATATCACAATGGTGGTTCATCTTTTAGTGTTTACTGAATCACATCTAAAATTTGTTGGTTTAGCGTTTCTCATTTTGACAATTCAGTTAAGTCATTGAGTTGTCGTCGCCGTGACAACATCTTGTGTTTTTGCCTTTCTGGATTACCTACTTACTACGGATAGCCTAGTTATATTTCGTGATGTCTTTGAGCAATCAAGAATATTCGAGATGATTCTCTGTGTCGGAGCAACCGACGGCAGCGTGATGGCCGACCGAGAGCTAGAGAAAGAGATTTACGAAACCATCAAAACGCTCGTTTCCATCTGTGGATTGGGCAAGGAGGTCGTATCACATGGCCAGCTCGGTCACCAGACCTCACTCCGTTGGACTTCTTCTTGTGGGACTAATTTAAAAGGAAGGTGTACGCTGTAGCATGCTCGTCAAGGGAAGAGATGATAGAAAGCATCAAGGCCGCGTTCTGTACAGTGACACCACAAATGTTGCATAATGTTCGCGCATCTTCTAAGAAAGTACTAGGCGCGCATGTCGAGGAAGGAGGTGGAGAAATTCAGGATCGCAGTGATTGTCGTGAAGTGATAACGTGATTTGGGGTCGCTGACCTCAATAGTGTTGTGATGCGTTTGTTTACGTTTTAGTCAGTCATTATAGTTAATCATTTTTTATTTCATAAAAACAATAAAGTGTTTATTTTAACTCGGGATTTCGTATATAGAATCTATACAAGGTATAGTATCCACCTACTTTACATTGTTACCCCCTTTCCGTTACAGGTTGTATATGTCATGATCTCGTGGTTCTGTGTTTGATACGGTACGCTAATGCGTTTCCCCCTTAAAAATAGGCCTAGAGGGAGTCACTGTTTTGTTGTTATTGTAAAGTAACATTTTTGGCAAAAAAACATTTTATTTTAATTAAATTTTTTATTTTTTTTTATTTCTTCCAGGCTTCAAGGCATCAGACAACGGCGTGGTGAAGGAAGGCTCAGACCTGCTGCTGACGTGTGACGTGGCCGGCTCCCCCCCTCCTGAGATACTCTGGTCTTACCAGATCGGTAACATGGTGAGTCATATCAAATATCAATAGATTATCACAATTTTTAATAGCGATTCTGCCGCACAAGCGAGCTTTAAATGTTTTCAAGAAACAGACGTCCTTTTTTTATGGACTCAGTCCCGCGTTTCTGATAACGCGGTGATTCCGCCAATGTCAAGTGTTTAGAGAGGCACGATTTAAAAGAAACAGCGCGGTTACACAAAGTCAAAGAAATAAGTACCATTTATTTCTTACAGATAAACATAATAACAATTATAATTAAATTTCATACAGACTAATATATTTCCACAAATACTTAATACATACGGGAGAAGAAAGAGTTAGAAGATAATTAAGGTTAATAGGACGGGGAATTTGAGAAGGAAGAATGTCATAGAGAAAGGGAATATTTTTGACAATTGAAAAAAATGTGATCCTAATCGTCCTTCCTTCTCTAGTGAAAGCTAATACAATAATGCAACAAAAAAAATATCGCATTCAAAATAAGTGAACGGGTCAAAACGCGACGCCATTTTAGTAGTTAATACGAACTACTTACTGCCTGACCATTTCGATAAGGTTGCACCTACCCGGTAACTCATTTTTAACATAAAGGAGGAGGTTCTCAATTTGGCCGTAGTTTTTGAAATGTTTAAAATGGAAAAGAAAACTCGAACAGTCTTAAATTCTGTATTTAAAAAAAACATATCGTGTTCGCAAGTTCCGGCTAGCTCAGTTGGATGAGCAACGATCGTTATACGTAATGGTCGATGTTTATAGATTCGAATTGGCTACTTGACAGTGTTAACAATAAAATATGAAAAATGTTGATATGTGAGCTTATTGGTTAAGTAATAATTTAACATTTTTATTTTTTAACTAAAAGCACAGTTAGTATTTTATTTTTGGACAATAAATTTTACTTTTTTTATCTGTGGAACAAAAGAACCGAAACGGAAACCACCATTGTAATTTGGAAATGACAGCTGTCGGCGAAAATTATTTATTTTATTGTGGCGAAACAATGATTATTTTACCGATTAAATTGAATTATTGTGTCTCTAACCGTTTTAAGAATTTATTTAAACATTTTCCGTTTATCTAAATTAATTCGTTCCTATGCGTATTGGTTCGATGTCTAAAACGTTGACGTCATAATTGCTACAGTGACGTGACTTGGCGTTTTCGAGCGCTTTTTAAATGTGTTACACAAAATCTTATTTTTCTTTGGTTATTTACATTTTTCCAGATAAATCGAATTGCTTGGGATATAAAATGAACGGGCGCACAATACTTTTTCAAAAACTGTCAAGCAGCCAATTGCTAAATTCCTTTTTTGTTGCATAGTCTATTAATTGATGAATGCTTTAGGCAATATAACATCACATACAAAGTGGCTCTACATTCAATTCGATGTCTACCAAAAATATACTGACATCATTCCAGATGTGTTACAGTAACAGTGTCTAACTTATTGATGAAGGGTTTTATGTCTATACTAGCTGTGCCCGCGATTTCGTTCGCGTGGACTACATCCTTTCATGGTCGGTTTTACCCCTTTCTCCCCTAATATTCGAAACAAAAAGTAGCCTATATTTTAATCCAAGTTTCGAGCTATATTTGTGCCAAATTTCATATCTCTAACTTCAAAAATAAGAATGTTTCCATATAAACTTCCAAAGGTGGTATTACCCCCCTCGCCCCCTTTATTTTCTAATAAAAAGCCTATGTCCGTTCTTGAGATTCAACGTATACCTATGCCAAATTTCATCAAAATCGGTTGAGAGGTTTAAGCAGGAAAGCGTAACAGACACACAGACAGACAGACAGACAGAGTTACTTTCGCATCTATAATATTAGTAGGGATGTATAAGGTTCAATACGGATTCCGATAGCCCTCTCATAGATACTAGATAGATATTACACACATAACTAACAAGTATAAAAAGTAGCAACTATATTACATTTAGAGAGTGCTTTGAGCATTATAATTTAAGGATTCTTCGAATTCGTTTTGCAAACTTAGAATACAAATACTTGCGTCGTGCTTTGAATCTTAATTAATGCTGTGTTACTCACCATTTGGAGCTAAATCTGCCTTCTTTAGCAAGCTCTGTTCATAACTTTAATAATAAGCTTGATTTCCTAGCGCCACGTTTAGTTACATTAGTCTAGTAGTCCATAGAGGCGTTTTAAATCTTCGTGTACGCTTATTTATAGCTTACATGTGAATCATTGCCAATGGTGAACGTTGTGTAATCTTTACTCATATTATAAAACGGAAGAGTTTGTTTTAACGCGCTTATCTAAGTAAATACTGGTTCTAAAACTTATTTATGTGTTGGATGGCCTATTTATCGAGCTCGCCTCACGAAGGGCGTCCTAGTTATTCTGCTTCTAGTTCAGATGTACAGTTTTAAACCTGTCAGCAGTCAGCTATTAATTTAATTGAGAGCTGTGGATTTTGTGAAAATTAAAAAATAAATAGAATCGCGCTGCATTTTATGATACCTACTGTGGCGCTTGCATTATCTTACCACAAATTGGAAATAGTATTTCTAAAAAAACTATATCAACATATTAATCTATTGCAAGATATAGAAGAATGATAGCGTATTTATTGTAGCTTAAAATTAAAAATCAGAAACAATTATGTAATAACAATTTCGTGACTTGTTTGTTAAATTAATCAAGCAGAGTCGATGAAACATCGTATCGCTAAAGTTACGCTTTTGTAGACAGTTGGCCTTTTAAAGACGATGACGCAGGCAAACGCTTTGTATAATTTTAACCACGTACTAAGGAAACATAGAAATTAGTATCTAGGGAAGTGAGATGTGAGTCACAATGTTATCCCAACTAGCAACTAGTTGCAATGTAATTTATTATAATTCGCATTTAATTCTGCTTGTGTGGTCTACTGGTTACTAGTTACCTACTTAATATAATTTTATTATTATGTTCTCGAAATTGATTAAAATTCATTAAAAGTGGTTTAGGTACTGACAAGAAAATGCGATGTCCTATCTCCTCGGGTACCAGGACTACATAACGCGGTAGGAGTCACTTCAGCAACTAATTAATTATAATTCGCATCTAATTTTGCTTGTGTGGTCTTCTGGCCAGCTACCTAATTAACATAAATTATTGTGTTCTCGCAACTGATTAAAATTCATTATAAGTGGTGTAGGTACTGACAAGAAAATGCGATGTCGCATCTCCTTGGGTACCAGGACTGCATAACGCGGTAGAAGTCACATCAGCGGCTTCTTAATAGGGATGCTTTTGAATACATATCAACGAGACCTTCATCATTTTTCTATGAAACTTCGCAACAATGGCGTCACAGATTTAACGCAACTATTAAATAGTTTCGGCGCTTTTAAAAGCTAAATTCGGCCAACGTTTTGTAACATCTTCTATTTCGGCTAATGTGTGGTGTTCGCATCCCCCAATCTCACCTTGGTAGGTAAGATCGGGAGACTGGAATGATAAAATATAGTGGCTACAATTGCTCAATACTAAAAATAAAAATACTAATCTAAAAATACTGATTGTAACCACTACATTTTATCAACAATGTACCAGGACGTCATCAAGCGCAAGGAAGTCTCGCCTTTCATCCAGTGTGACACAGTTAACTACTATAATGCGGAAGTTAGGTAGCAGACGCTCTGTTATAACAAGATTTGCAACGCCTAAGTAGAGACGAAAGCTTTGTAACGCACTTATGTCATAGACATAAGCTCTAATATACACCTTCAAGTGTTTACCTGATCGTATTGTCAATCCTACTAATGACCACTAATGCCCGGTTCTAATATTTAACGAATCGTAATGTGTCCAAATGACTATCTGTTTTTGTCCACCCGAGTACGAGTCGTTAATACCATTCCATCGTTAATACCATTCCATAATTTAATTTCCATATCAGCTTCTTTAATCGTCTGTCTGTTGTTTTTAGCTTACGCCTCGTATAATGTATCTAGAACTAGAACGGATCGTTTTTCAAATACATATTGGATCCGGGCATGAAAGCAAAAAATCGGTACTTGAATTTGTACTCACACATATAAAAAACACATACCTCCTTTTTAATTAGGTTAAAAAAGTAAATTAACCTGCTTTGTTTTTTTCCAGAATATTCCCCTCAGAGAAATGAACGCTACCTTCACTCTCAACACCGCTTTTATCAAGAACATCAGACGCGACAAGGCCGGGACCTACCATTGCTATGCGCTCAATAACTTCGGCCACACCGAGGCGACGATCAACGTCTCTGTCCTACGTAAGTGGTGTTTTATCATCAGCATTATTAATAGTAACATCATTATCAGTATTAACATCATTATCATCATTGATGTCATCATCATCACATCAACCTCATCGTCATTATTACCAGCATTACCACCGTTATTGACATCACCATCATCATTTTGACTATCATAATCTTCATCATAATTAATGTCAACGTCATCATCATTTTTAATATATCCTTATTAGTGTCGAGTTTACTAAGTTTTATTAAATGAGATATTTTTTTTTCAGACAAGCCCAGAGTTTTCGTTCACAAGACTGTGGTGAATTCGGCTTTGGAAATTGAAGCAGTCTTGCAGTGTTCGGCACATGCTCAACCAGTGTAAGTGTTTAATTTAAAAAGTATTATTTAGACCAACTTTTTTGACACCAACGGGGGAATTGCGTTGATGCACCGTACCACCCGAGGGGGGGTGACGGCGTGTGTGGGACTCCCTGCCCTAAAAAGGACAGGACTACCCACTTAAACCCCCCGGTTGGACCTCCATCCCCTTAATGGCAGTGTTGTGGGAAATCGGCTCAGCCCTTCCAACCACAACACCGCCGGCGGAATAGCTACTTACGCAGCTCCATCTACTCCCCCTACGGTTGACTTATTACCTATAGATAGCTTATTTATCTAGCAACAAAATTGTATTCATATGTTCTTTTTTTCATGAAAAAATAACAAACCTTCATCTATCAAATCTATTCCATTTTTAAATTAGTTTACAAAACCGAAATAAGACTCTGACGTCTGCAAATACTGCAAGGAAGAAAAGGAAACACCCTTACACATACTATGTGACGGTGGATCCTTGATCTATAAACAATGCCTCCGCCTGAGGCAGCTCATAGCCCGAAAAGAGGAATTAAAAACTCCAAAACCTAGTGTAAACTATTTTTTTTTAACAAAAAATAATGATACCAACTTTTTTGTTTGTGAGGCAATTTATCAGTTGGGCTATGACCCGAAAAGAGGAATTAAAAACTCTGAATGAAGATACTTGATGTAAATCAAGAGTTATTTTAAATTGGGGGCGAATCATAACAGACCTTATAGGTCGTAGAGCTGTAGTTTACTGAAATGCAAAGCCCCAAATCCTTCTTACTAAAATTATAGACGCGAAAATTTGTATGTAAGGGTGTCTCAATATTATATATGTTTGTTACTCAATCACGTTAAAACTACTAAAAGGATATCAATAAAATTATTAGGACGAGAGATGAGCTATTAGGTTAGCATATAGGATACTTTGATCCCGAAATAATGTTGGCGATATCACGGGAAATAACTAGTTAATAATAATAAACCAAAATAAACAGAATTCAAATTATCTATTCTTCTTTTCGGCTGTTTGTGTGAGGGCAATACTTTTTCATCATAATCGCATTTCTTCGTTCTCCTAAACCATGACTTCTAGACATTGTTGAAGTATGTTACCAATCTCAATTTTGAACCTTACTATTTAACAGCAAAAGACAATGAAAAGTTAATATGTTATATCGGAATGGTCTTCTTTGCTTTCAGGCCCCGCATCACCTGGTACAAAGATGGCCATATCATCGACGAAGCGTCTACCCGTTACGTCATCACCTCGGATGGACCTAACTCTAATCTCTCCTTCACCCCGCATGAAGATGCAGACTTTGGCACTTTCACCTGTGTGGTGAGTATACTCATCATGTTTACCTACATTCACACTGGACTCTTCAACTAAGCCAAATGTCTTGTAACGATGGAGAGGCGTCAGGTAAAGGCGCCTTTGCTTGTTAAATAGCCTGACTGATGACTAATGCTCGGTTTCAATATTTTTTTCTTAAACACTTTAAGATTGACCTCATCCCATCTGATGTTAAGGTGTAATGAGATCTTAGCTTAAATTAGCATAATAAATCTGTTACTGGAATTGTCGCCCTTACCTTAAGGCTTGACCCCTGCTACTAATGTAGCACCCCCCAAGAGCTCTGGAAACCTTACTCACATGCAGGAACACAACAACACAGAAGTGATTTTACGATTCGTAATGTGTCAAAAATGACAGCCCGTTTTTCTCCAACTTACTACGAGTCTGGAACAGTTTTATCTTACGCCAATGATATTTTAAAACAATAGATATGTTACCCATGCGCGCAATATGAAGATGCTAAAACGTCCTAATTGGGACGTCTTACCCCCTGTCTGCGAAAAGCGATACGACAAATGTGACGTCTCTGTCATGTGCCTAACAGAGAGTTACTACTTATCTCTTTTGTTCTTAGTGTTTAAATCAAGCCATCCCTTTCACATCACCTAAGAGTGTGGTTAATAACAATCACGCATGTGTGCAGTCGTACTCGACCAGCACAGATTTTTCGTTAGTTTTGTGAACGTATAACATATCTATTGTTTTTAAATATCATTGTCTTACGCCTCGTATAATTTATTACTATTCGTAACTAAAAACGATCGTTTTTCAAATATTGGGCATTAGCTGAACCTATTTGTTGCGGTGAAGTCACAAGATCTTGAAATGCCAAACATTTCATCGAATATTAATTGCTACAGCTAGACCCCTATATCGGTATATCGAAAACGAAAGAAAGTAAAAATAAGAATTTTTTTATTAGTTCACAAAATCAATCTACTGTACATAGACATTAAAGCGACACAAACAAAAGATAAAGTTAAAGTAAATTAATAAAAAAAGAAACAAAAAACATTATAATTGCGCAGCTAACAAGGTCCCAGCTTCAGCTTGAGTTGCCATGACATTAAATCCAATGCCACAGCAGCGCTGATATTCCGTGAAACCTTAAGTGAGTGGCGCGGTGACAAAAAGAAAGAACGGAAGAGAGTAGAAGAATGCCAAAAAAGAGGAAAGTAATTTAATCCCTACACCCTTACCACTAACCAAACCCTTCTGAATTCCAGGGTAAGAACGAACACGGTAAGCACAACAACTCCATCGAGCTGGTTCAGCGGCCAGTCGTTGAGGATTTGGAGTTAGAAGGCAACAAGCTGACCTGGAAGATCCAGTCCCACCAGCCTCTGGAACAGATCGAGCTCCAGCTGAGAGGATCGGTAAGTTAGCAACTGGAAGAAGTACAACGTTGTAACAAATTAAGATATCCCAACTTTTTCTTATTATAACAGATCTGTATAAATTATTATTATGACATTTTCGAGTAGATTCGATATTAGATTATTTATGATTTTTGCGATTTTTGTTTACATTTCTTGTAAATCAAAATCTCTACAGTAAATATTACCTACTTCAAAATAACACCCCCACGCATCCATCATTCCTGCATCTTTCGCAAGGTTTTCGCGTGTGCAGAGTTCATTCTAGTATGATAGCCTGTTAAGAAGATTATAAACTTAAGCAAATGATTATTTTTCTTAAAATCTGACCTAGAGCTTATATTAGTGGAATCGATTTTACTCTAGATTCTGAACAAATACGTTTCAGATTTTATCTCTTTCAATGGTCCTCGAATTTTTTGGATCAAGGTACAGGAAATCAAAAAAATTTGGAGGTACACTTGAAAAAATAAATTTCCTATTTGTTTGGTTTTTACATGAAACTGGATTTACGAAATATATGATCAAAGAATTTATCCAACAACTTGTACTAGAAAAAAAAGTAACAATTATTTTTTTACAGAATGGCGTACCTACTCAAATAAGCGTACCAGTACCAGAAAAAAGTGGCCACGAACAAGACATTGTGTACTTACTGGATGACTTTGACCAAGGCACATACGAGGTGGTTGTAAAGGCGAAGAACTCCAAAGAGTGGAGCCAAGCCAGCGAGCCTGTAGTCGTAAACTATGGTAAGACCTTTGGTACCATTTTTTTTAACAAAAAATAATAATACCAATTTTTTTGTTTGTGTGTTTATTTTCATAATTATAATAATAATCTTTATTTAGTTCTTCTCTCACAAAGACTCAACAAATAATTATCCATTTTTACATGTTTAATTAGATTAAACTTCACTAAAAAGATTCAATACCCATTATAAAATTAGATTTAGATTGGTCCATTCCTTATTTCACTTTTTAATAAAATCAATTCTATTTATTTTCGGTTAAAGAATTTAATGTTGTTTTGTTTTGGTTTTTTTATATAGGTTTTAAAATTGCAGCTTATTAAGACAAAGCTTATTGTGATTTTTTATATTTTTTCCACCACATAGCATTGGACGCACTTGTTGTTTTTAACATGATCAACTTACATTTTGCATGTTTTCATTTTGTTTTTTTTTTCTTAATTCTAGAAGCACCACTGCCTATCCAGACTGCATCAGGTAAGTTTTATTTCGTTTTGCTTAAATAAATTTTATTTCTGTGATATCCAAAAAATCGCACTTATTTAAAAACATTTTAATTATTTTTATTGGTTTGCATATGGTTGGAAATCTTTCAGTTAATTTTTTTTTATTATCATTATTTTAATGTTTTTTTAATGTTTAATACTATTTATTGATATTTCAACGAATAAGATGCATATTTATTCAAATGGGCAACCGCCAAAAGTTGACACATTACATTTTTACGTAATTTTTATATTGTACATTTTCGAAATGTAACCTATATATATTTTCTTTTTCCAGTATACCACGCGAACTCACATTCCATACGGCCAAGCACCGGCGTAGCTCTATCAACGGTCTTCATGTATTTACTCGTACGGTTAATCTAGACGAACAAGCTAGAGTTACTTATTTATTGTTAGTAGATATCGAAGTATTCGTGTAGGAGCAAACACCATGTACCTTCACGCGTTGAAAGCTTTTCAAGTGTAATTTTGAAAAACATTAATTTTTTTGGTACGAACATTTTTCATTAAAAAAATTGGTATTTTGAATTATTCTGCGTTACTTAAATAAAATACAGATGACAAAATAAAAAAACTGCAACATTAGTATTTCTAAGTTAATAAAAATTACTTAATTCATGTTACCCATTTAATGTTTATTTGCTGAATAGTTTGTCAGCTGTATCACACAGTGCAAATATACCAGTAATCGATGTGTATTTTTTTGTATGTAAAGTACAAATGGTACTAATTATTAAAAAACCCAGTTTTATCCTTTTTATATTTGTTGTACAGTTTATTTGTAAGGGACATATTATTATTATTAATTTTAATTTGATAATATTAGTAAAAGACCCAATTGACGTTCGGAAATTAAGCAAAGATACTTAAAAATTTAAAGGTCGGCATCTTTTTTTATTTAAATTTAAGTTCTGCATTTGTTTTCAATATTTTCCTTTATTTTTTTGTTTTATGAAATCTTTTTGTCTTTAAAAAAATACCAGTTTTACTTTCTGTAAATATTATTAATTAATTTACACAAGTGAAATTAGCAGTAATTAAAGTTAAATACATATTAAAACTCTCCGCATAAAGTAAAAATTACGTGTAGCTACATACTTACCATTTATTATTTGAAATGTATTTGTTTAAAATGGATTCTCTTATTTATTATATGAACTATTGTATTAAGTTTCTTCAAAAACGTTCTTATTATTTCAATTTATAATTCTGCTTATTTTCTTATTTAGGTAGTCGTTTTCTCACATTAGTTTATGTAATTAGTTATTTGCTATGATAGTAGGTAATATTACCAAAGTGTAATTAAGAATCACATTTAGTTTATAAGTTTAATGTCCAGATTAATTTACTATTGTTCATTTTACCACAGAAATTTAATGATGAAATTTTTACTATTACTTAGTAATGCTTTTGCGATTAATTAAAATATACGATTTTATCGTAATTAGATAAACTGCGCTTTTGCATAACGAAAAAAAATGCAAATTTTTTGATTAAATTTTTTGGCATTTAAATCATATATATTTTAGAACACAACAGAATTAGTAATATGTCAAATAATGAGAGGCATAATTATTAAATATACATATACATAAACTAGCAAATTTCATATAAAATACTT
Organism: Glyphodes pyloalis; assembly: GCA_037074685.1. NCBI lineage: Eukaryota > Metazoa > Arthropoda > Insecta > Lepidoptera > Crambidae > Glyphodes > Glyphodes pyloalis. The sequence goes on from JAYKKO010000020.1 coordinate 9,585,476, forward strand.
TATAAATACAAGAAACTGAAGTACAGATGCCATAATAAGTGTAAAATGAAATCTGATTATTAAGTAGTATTTAAACTAAGTTCTGTAATACCGTAATGTTATAGTAGGTTACACAGATAGCAATCTGCCTGTAATGATTACAAATGAATAGTTCCAATAAAGGTGCTTCTCTTTTTGTATGGTGTATTGTAATCTTCCATTAATGACGTAACTGTAGTGAAGTTTAATACCAGCTAGTCTTAACAATAGAGTCACAGGTGATTTGGAGAATAAATTATAGGAATTGTCGTAGTGGATAAACTTAAAAATGAATAACAAACAATAAATTACTTTATTATTTAACTTAAACAACTTCAAATACTTAAACATTTTTTTTTTAAATATTGTTTGATGAATATTTAATTAATGTTTTCACAAATAACGTAAAAGCGTCCTGAAAAACTTAAAACAATTTTACAATAGGCAAATGTTTAAAATTGTTTTTTAATATTTTTAGTATCCTTTCTTTGTAAACAAATTTGGTTTTATTTAAATTCGGGAATTACCTTTAATTATAATCCAGCTAAGACATAAATACTTTAATTATTCTTTTTCATTAACTTGAATGAAATGCCAAAAGAATAAAATTAAAAATCGATGGTGTTCATTTATTTTACAAAAATTTTAGTGATCTCTATTTGATCATAAATTAACTTGTATTTAAAAAAACGACCAATAACTTTTTTCGCTACACACGTATTCATTTATTAGTTCTTTGTATCTTAAATCTTAAATATTTTTTGCTAAATAATGTCATATTTTACATTTACGGATAATTTTAAACTATTTTCAAAAAGCCGTAAGCATAATTAGCAAGCTTGCAAAAAAATTTAGAAAAGCAACATTTAAAATTTAAATGTGTTTATTCATTTTAAATGTGTTTTAATTATTATGTTTAACTTAATACGTGTGTATTCGTAACATTGTTGTATTCTATTTCATCTGTACTATATATGGTGCCTTCGTATTAGATTGTCAAAGAAGGTGATATTTTTGTCTTATTAAATAAACGATTAATGTTTGTACATATATTTCAATTATTTGTTTTATTTAGTATCCAATTGCATTTTGACGACCTCCGTAGACTTAGCGACACGCCATCTATGAGGTTCAGAGTTCAATCCCCGGTCGAGTCAATACAAACATTTTCTATATTGCCTAGGGTCTAGGTATTGTGGTACCATCGTTATTTCTGATTTCTGTAAAACAAGTGTTGAAGCTACTTGCAACAGAATCAGAGCAATGTATGTGATGTTTTTCGATATTAATTCATTTATATGTCTTAAATGAACATCTTAAGTTTCCACAAGGCTTTTTAATCGATTTTCTAGGTTTAAGCCTTGTCATAAGTATGAGATTTGTAACGTTAGCAAGTAATAATAATTGACACACAGATAAGAATAAGAATAAGAAGTTATTTATTAGCACACACAATCAATATATACAGTACACGGATATTAAAGCGACACGAACATATATATATTGCGCAAGTGAATGACAAAGAGACAAGTTTATATATTTTTTGCATTGTTCTGTAAAATTTATTAAGTAATTGTATAATACAGAACTTTACAATATTTAACTACAAACAGATTATGAATTTAAAAACCCTGGGACGTTTGCAGATTTTTCTACTTGTTTGTTTTAATGTTTATGAAAAAAATCCGAGGTTAGGTTAGGTCAGTATAATTGTACTCCTGCGTGTGAGTAACGTTTTCAGAGCTCCTAGGGGGTGTTACAAGGGTGACAAGTCCAGTAACAATTATTATTATTTACTTGTCGCTCTTAAACTAAGACCACATTACCAGAAAACATCAGGTGGGATGAGGTCAATCTTGAAGTGCAACATATAATAACATAGTTTGAATAACTAAAAACACGCTTTAAGTCACGTGGCGACATTCTTTTCGTATTCCTGACAGCAAACCCTTTCATTTGATACCCATATCATGGGAGTGGATTTCAAACAGCCTGTCCGCCATCTTGGGGAGGCCGCCATATTGGATTTGAAATGACGTTTCTTATTTAATCATGTATTTTCATCAAAACTCAGAGCGTGTGCAAAATTTCATCCTAATCGAAGATCGGGAAGTGGGTCAAATTACGATTCCAAGATTTTCTTACATAGTTACAAGTGAAGCTAATAAAAGCGTGTTAAAAATAAAGTATAACAACGAATAAAACAAAGTATTCAATAAACATAATATAATTCTAGACATGGAACACTTCCCTGATGAGCTCCCTCGCGTTAGTGTAGGTCCCAATGACACACAGCATGATCCCGAAGATGAGGATGACGATGAACTTGATGAGGCGCCATTTGCAGCATCCCAGGCCAGGCGACTCCCAATCGATACTCAACTCGATCAGGGCCGGGTATATGAAGCCCATATTGGAGAGGCAGAAGGAGCCGAGCTAAAATAATTACCATTATTAATATTTAAAAATGAATCGCTGTTCATTAGTCTGGCTAAAACTTGGGTTCCTTCAAAAGGATCGTGAAGAAAAATCTTGCGGGCCAGTAAGGCGATGCTAACAGATAGGATTCTACGGTATCAAATCATCATCGCGATCGATACACACCAGGGCGTCGCGGCGCACAGCTGACCCCTGTACTAGGAGACATTTCGAGATCACATCAATACAGGTAGGTTGCACCAACCGTAAATAAAAACTTCACGCCGACGAAACTTAAATTATAAAAAGTAAGTAAAATAGATGTAAAATAATGGCTGATATAAAGTAAAAATAAAAAACTCACCAGTCCCATAAACTTCGATACATTTGGAAAGGCAACAGCTATTAAAGTGATTACAGTAACGAAGATAGCCCTGAAAAAAAAATCCTAATAAATAATTTCAAACAAAAATAAAATAGGGCCTGAAATTAAATAAATAAATAAATGTGATATCCACCATTCATCTAGTATGCGTGCACAACTTTTAATCTAACTATGAATAAATTTAAGTCTCATGTTAAAAATTGCTTTAAAAAAAGGGGGACTACAATATTGATGATTATTTAAATGACAAAAATGTATGGGTCTAGAATAACTTAATTCTTTGAAATCTAACTTTGTTTATCTTATTTAAGTACCTAGTTTAAGGACACATTGTAATATTGAGAAGAGTAATTGTCGAGTTTCTTGCCGGTTCTTCTCGACATGATCAACATTCCGAACAGGGCGGTAAAATACCTACTTTATTTGTACTGACGATTCATAAGTGCTTTTGTAAAGCTTACATTAATAAAGATATTTTCTATTCTAGTCTATTCTAACTTCCTGAAATATTCAAGGCAGTCCTAAATTCCTAATAATAAAAAATGATAAGGATATGACAGTCTGCCATCTTTGTAATCCCGGGTTCGATTCCCGGTCCGGAAAATGTGAAAAAAACCTTTCTAATTGTTTCGTATCTTGTGGTACCGTCGTTATTTCTGATACCTATAACACAAGTGCTTCAACTACCACAGAATCAGAGCAATGTATGCTATGTAGTCCAATATTAATTATTATTGATGATGTATCCTAGTAGTAAAATACCTGTACACCCTCTCCCACAGCCAATACTTCTCTGGATTGTGACGTCGTTTGATGTAGTACCAAACCAACTCGAACGGGATCCAGAAGTTAAGACCAAATGTGACGTAGATCATAAGTGCCATCAATCCTTTCAGTATGTAGGAGAATCTATGAACGTAGATAGAGTAATTATATCTCAATTCAGGGTAATGCATAAAAATATAAGTAAGAAAAGCTATTCCAATCTTGCGAGATCTCGTGTCATATCTACATTTGCCGAACTACGACATTACCTTCACAATATTAGAAACAGAAATTTTTTATCTCCCCTTGCGGTGCGGGAATTGAACCCACGACCTTCACGTATCGCGCGTGCTGCTCTTTTCTGTTTCTAATATTTAAAGTTCGCTAGTACGGCGTTTAGTACTATAAAAATAATAAAATCGATTACCTTCACAAGTCGACACAAATAAAGCGTCAGCAGAATTGGCAAAGAAAACAACGCTCCATACGTAATGAAATAAATCCTACATCGCGAAGTCAGAGTCATCGTCGCCACTATATTTAAAATAAACCAAGATTGGTAGTTGGGCCTTGGTCCGCCCACACCAAGCTCGGTGGAAGTACTTCAAATTTTAGAAAATAGTATAGGTACGTTCCTTACATACACTAATGATGTTATAAAGCCAAAGAACGAGTGAAGCGATGATAGCTGGCACATACATCATGCTTGTGAACAGGTGCCACCTTTTGGGGACTGATCTGCTTCAGCTCAATTCTCGAAAGTTAATACTTACTTGAGTACTTAATTGTTTTATTACTCATCAAAACAAAACTATTTGACTTGGTCCAAAGTGAGCTACACATTAGATACTGTAACTATTCTACTGGGTTTCTTATCGGTGTCTTCTCGGGAGATATAGGTTCCGAACCGGCAGTAAAATCACTTTGAATTTTATTCAATGATTGATGATAAAAAAATATTATATGTAACCTACTTGAATAAAGAAATATTTAAGTTTGATTTTGAAGGTGAAGAACTCACACGTCAAACGGGAAATTGAGAGTGACAGGTGACTTGGCGCTTTCGCCAAAGCCCCAGTATCCGAAGAAGCCCACACACATCACCATCAGCACGACGAATGACATGCCTGGTGACAGAACCAACTTTAGAGTACATTCATTCATTTGAAGACCTTAATAGCCGAGAGGTGAGCGGGCCAGATTTTGGTGTCGCGCTATCTCTCGAGGTTCCAGGTTCGATCGATAGTAAAATTCGTTTCCCCGGTCAGATCAATATGGGGAACGATCTTTCCTATAGTGTCCGTCGTTGTTTCTGATTTCTGTACACTTGCTTAAGCAACTTACCACAAAATCAGAGCAATGCATGTGATGTTGTCAGATATTTATCATTATTTAATGATTAATGCTATAAAAAATGTCAAGTCAGAGTAGAATTCGCGGATGAAAGAATTCCCTACCATTGACAAGGTACAACAGCCCTTAACTACGTAGATATTGGTTCACTGAGCGTCTTTTATCGTCTGTATCATGGTGAGTGTTCTGAGGAACTGTTTTCCCTTATACCACCCTCCTTCACACCTTATTCCACCTTCACAGAACCACAAGAGCCGGCCAACGATATCATCGCTTCACTGTGGAAAATATTCCATCACAAACTAAAAAATTTGGTAACTCTTATCTTTGCCAGACCATAAAGAAGTGGAACTCGTTGTCGGCTCATGTGTTTCCTGCTGCCTTGGACATGGATTCCTTTAAAAAAAGCTTGAAGAAACATCCTGCGGGCCAGTATGGCGATGCTAACGGGCAGAATATTTTGATATCAAATCCGTTGTCATCGCGATGTGGGTTCCTCTCTGGCTTACAATCAGGCTGGGAGGAGCCAATATACTGCGCTACTATAAAAAAAAAATTTGACAAGTGCCAGAGGGCGTCCTATAATGGAATTCGAACCTCAACTTAAGTCCTTGTTAAGAAAAAAAGTAACTTTACCTCCGATAAGCACCAGAACGAACTTCTTCGGCTCCTTCATATTATTCTCTATAGCGAGGGTAACTCCAACCCCCTCCATACTAAACACACACACCCCTACAAACTCGAAGAGGCCAGGAACTGTCCCGAATATCGGAAACTCGAAGGGACTGGGCGAGGTGCCCCTGACTGCGTATACAATGGTCGCTAACACCACGATAACTAGAAAAAAAAATTAAAAGTCACCCAAGTAATAACGTTATTACTATTACGTTTTATAATCAGTGAACAAAAAATACACAGAAGCAAATTTCTAACGCTTGAAAATGGCACCTAGAAGAGTTTTTTTTTCAAGTGTCGATACTTTATTACTACATTGCATATCTATTGTTTGTGTGCAATTTACATTTGAGTGTGTTTTGGTGACTATATTTTTCTTTCTTTCTTTCTTTCTTTCTATATTCGAATGAAGTTATGTTTTTTTCGCTCACTGCTTATAATAGACCAGAATCGATAATGTTAAAAACGAAAAAAAATATAGTGAGAAATCTATAGGAAAAGGAAGTGTACACCAGTGAATTGACAGGAAAATATAATAACGGGCGATCTGAGGTTGGAAACCGGCAAGGGATGACGTATTTGGCTCAAAATCATCAAGGTGCAGAATTTGCTTTGCTAGTAATTTAATGCCTTAAATCTTGACTTTATCGAGAAAGAAAAATTAATAAAATATTACAACTAACCTGTTTTGTGTGTACATCAAATAATACAATTTATTAAAGAAGTAAATTTTTAGTTAAATCAATATAAATACAGAGAAAGTCATTCCGGGAATGCGTCCTAATGCAGGATCTTTAACAACAAGTCCAAAATACTAATGAAAAATTTAAGGAATTCAACTTCTGTCATTACTTGGTATACCGTATTTTTTATACAAAATCTAGTTTCGAAAAGGGTACTGAAAGATATATTTTTTTTAATTGCAAAAGTGCAAAAATAGTTTGTCCAATAGCGCATAAGTCATTTCAGTGAACGTATTGATAACTGAACAAAAATAGTTTTAAGTTTTACGCAGCTATTCTGTGTCAACCGTGAGTGAAGAAGCAAACAACAACAAAGCCGGCTGTCAGTATATTTATCGGCAAATAAATTAATATCTAAGTGGTAAGTACCTTTCAATTAATTATTCGAAGAGCGTACATCAATAGTCCGTCAATTCGTAAACGTGTTTTTTACATTTAATTATTGATGTGATTCTTTTTTACAACCCGGAATAACAAAGTAACCTCAAATATAATACTATTGACAAAGCCAGCTCGAATTTAGGATGGCTGCTGAATTATCAAAGCGCGGGCTTATTTGAAATCGTCATTTCGAGAACGGTCATTTTGGAAACGTTCCCGGACATGATGGTACGCTCCCAATGACGATTCACTTACATTTTTCATTAAATTATTTGACAAATTCGTTGTTTTTTAATTACAGCGTAATGAAGACTCCTGATAAACAAAAAATAAAAAAAGAACTCCAAAAAAGCAATATTACAAAAAAAGTATAGAATTCTGTGCGCTGCCCTGTCAAAGTTTATTAACGTACAAATTTTGCAACAGTATAAACTAAGAGTCATCATTATACCTTGAAATTTTTTTTGGCATAAAATCAATCTTGAAATTCGCAACCTTGGTGATTTTCAGCCATTTAAGGATAAAAATCGGTTAATCTCGATATTTTTATATAGATCTTGTAGGAAGTAGTAGGTAATAAATAGATTAAGAGATGCAATTGTGTTCACTTAGTTCTTCCTGAACCTCAAAATTTGTTTTTATTTATATTGCACTTCAAGATTGACCTCATCAAACCTAATGTTAAGTAGTAATGTGGTCTTAGCTTGAGGGCGACATGTACAGCATAATAATAGCTGTTACTGGACTTGTCGCCGTTACCTTGAAGGCTTGACCCCTGCTACTAATGTAGCATCGCCCAAGAGCTCTGGAAACCTTACACACACGCAGGAACACAACAACACTGAAGTGATTGGTTTGCTCCAGTCTTCTATAAGGTGGAGGTATTTCACCAGCCGGGCTGCTCCAGTACAAGCGATAAATCACTATGCTCCAAATGCTCCAACTCTCTTACAAATTTTGTTTTTAGATAGATATACTTTATTGCACAAAAACTTTACTGAAATAGGTTTTACAGATTGATTATAGTACAATTTAGGCGGTCTTATCGCTAGAAAGCGATCTCTTCCAGACAACCTTAAGGTAGAGGAAATAGTTTTTTTTATTAAAAAATTCTTACTTATGAAGTGCAATAAATAATACGTCATCTGAACAACCAGCCAAACAGCAACATATTTGATTAATTAAATTCAGTTTTAATGTAGGGATTAAACATGGTTTAGGCCCGTTTATTCCTAAATTACCGGTATTTTATAATACCGAGATACTTTTTTTTTTATTAAAATAAATTACTGCAATCTGTCTCCTAATGGACATTTAGCAGTATAAAGATTATTATTGCAACTCTTATGTGGTCTATATCCTGCGACATAGCCACTTCAATGTAGATGACATTTGTACATTTAATGTCCCAGACTTATCTGCTGTGTTATTGACACAAATCCAAAGGTGTTTTCCTTTTGAGTCTTGAGAATATGATTCTCGGCTTCATCAAATCTGCAGCAAGCTCGTTGACCGAGATACTTTATGTATAAATAATTTTAATAAGAACACTTACCAATGAAAATATTAGCAACAATTGAAAACGGAGCCAAGTACTTGAGGCTCGTAATCATGCAGAGAAGGATGCACGGTATCAGTAAACAGATTATGTAGACGCGAATAGATGGATACATCCCATGTCCTTCATCTACAACCTAAAAAATACAAAAAGTATCAACATAATATAAGCAAAGCAAGGGCACAATTATTGTCAAATGCCCTACAAAACAAAATTACTAAAAAACTGAATGCTCTTTATTCTTGTAAAGCACAAGTCATAGACAAAAAAGAATATCCCTACTAAATATTATAATTGCGAAAGTAACTCTGTCTGTCTGTCTGTTACGCTTTCCCGTTTAAACCTCTCGACCGATTTTAATGAAATTTGGCATAGGTATACGTTGAACCTCAAGAACGGACATAGGCTACTTTTTGTTAGAAAGTAAGGGGGGAGGGGAAAAAGTTTATTTTTAAGTTAGAGATATGAACGTTGGCACAAATATAGCTCTACTAAAATATAGACTACTTTTTGTTTCGAATATTAGGGGAGATAGGGGTAAAACCGACCATGAAAGGATGTAGTCCACGCGAACGAAGTCGCGGGCATAGCTGGTAGTATATAGTTTATGTTTTGCAAAGGAGGACAACTTTAGACCAATGATAACAGAGTTAGACCACATTCAATGCAAAAAGTATCTTAAAATGGCTCTCCTGTAAAATTGCAAAAACTGCAATTGTGCCCTTGTGCTACCAAAGGTGCGATATAAGCAAACAAGTACTCATACATAAAAGAAACATATATTTATATATATATATATATATATATCTCTTATGAAAACTATGTTTAATAACTATATCGTTGACGGGCGTGCCAAACAGCTAAAGAGCAGTATGTTAATTCTACGAACTGTAAAAGGCGCCGCGTTGAATTACGCGCCCTCTTAACGATTTATGGGTCAATTTACGTAACAGTCTCATAAGTAAGCCGCATAAAAGTTAAAATAATATTATAAGTTCGTTTAATATCAATATCTAAAATTTCTTTATCATTTTATCAGTTAAGGCCACTTTATATATATAGACAGACAGTATTAAGTTAGAAATATACAAGAAATAAAAATAAACAAATATTATAATAATATTTGTATTAACACATATTATATAATAAAGGTTACAATAATATTATAAGGGTTTAACTGTGTAGTAAGATGACTAAGATATACGAGGTTTTTTTTAATAGTAGCGCAGTATATTGGCTCCTCTCAGCCTGATGGTAAGCAAGAGAGGAACCCACATCGCGATGACAACGGATTTGATATCAAAATATCCTATCCGTTAGCATCGCCATACTGGCCCGCAAGATGTTTCTTCACGCTCCTTTTGAAGGAATCCATGTCAAAGGAAGGAGGAAACACATGAGCCGGCAACGAGTTCAACTTCTTTATGGTCCGGCAAAGATAAGAGTCACCGAACTTTTTGGTTCGTGTTGGAATATTTTCCACGGTGAAGCGATGACATCGTTGGCCGGCTCTTGTGGTTCTGTGTAGGAAAGGAGAGGGTGGGATAAGGGAAAATAGTTCCTCGGAACACTCCCCATGATAAAGCCAATGAGGTATTTACGAACCGTTCTTTCGCTTTTTTGCACGCACATCAACAACATCATGTATTACCGTATCTGTTCCTTCCACCAACTGCTTTATTGTTCTGGAGATGACGACCTGGTATACGCAGCATGATCCGAAGAGATCTAACGTTATTGTTGCATCCACAGCGTACCTAATGAATAAAACCAATAATAATAAAATAAAATAAATAAATAAATATTGGACAACATCACATACATTGCTCTGATTCTGTGATAAGTAGCTTAAGCACTTGTGTTACAGAAATCAGAAACAACGACGGTACCACAACACTCAGACCCGAGACATGGGAAATGAACTTTTCCATATTGACCCGACCGGGGATCGAACCCGGAACCTCAGAGATGGCGCTCGCCAAAGTCAGGCCCGCTCGCCTCTCGGCTACGGAGGTCGTCAAATAAAATAATTACCGGATAACATCATCGACCTGATACCAAAGTATGTAGCTTGTGGTATCGAACCAACTCGAATCGAATTTGACGATTCATAAGTGCTTTTGTAAAACTTAGATAAATAAAGATATTTTCTATTCTATTCAACCAACGATTATAATAGCACAGTATATTGGCTCCTTCCAGCCTGATGGTAAGCAAGAGAGGAACCCATATTGCAATGACACCGGATTTGATACCGTAATACCTATCCGTTAGCATCGCCACGCCATACTGGCCCGCAAGATGTTTCTTCACGCTCCTTTTGAAGGAATCCATGTCAAAGGAAGGAGGAAACACATGAGCCGATAATGATTTCTTAACTCAAATTCGAATGCTCTATTGCATTTGTCTTAATTAATAAGGAAATTAATATGTAGGTAACTACATTCTCAATAAATTTCATCGTTGAACTGTCGTAACCTCCCCATTGTATTTTGAAAATCTAACTAACGGATTGAAATAGAACAATTGCTTTTAACCAGCTACTGTCCTAATAGAGTCGCTTATGCCCTGTACTCTTCAAATGAAATACCTACAAATTGATTTATCGCTTGAACTGGAGCAGCCCGACTGGTGTAATATCTCCACCTTACAGAAGCCCGCAGCAAAATAACAATCACTTCTGTGTTTTGTTCCTGCGTGTGAGTACGTTTCCAGAGCTCTTGGGAGGTGCTACATCAGTAGCAGGTGTCCAGCCTTCAAGGTAAGGGCGACACGTCCAGTAACAGATTTATAATGCTGTACTTGTCGCCCTTAAGCAAGGACCTTATTACCACTTAACATACGGTGTGATGAGGTCAATCTTAAGTATAAAAAAAACTTCCATCTAAATTAATCAGTGTCTGAGGTTGGATCAACCTGAAGCATTTGGCGAACTTCCTGAATGAGGCCCAAGGTCCAACTTCAAATGCAGCCTGCGCCAGGTCAGGGTACGTCATCTTAGGTACTTTCACACGCCCATACAGTTTCTGGGCAGAGCGGGCCAGCATCTAACATTTACACAAAGAGAGTAAGCTCGCGAGACCCGAAAATCCAGATACAACAACTTGTATGAAAAATATTGCATGAAAAAAAGATTTAATGCTATTATGTTCTATTATTTATATTAGCTATGCCCGCGACTTCGTTCATGTGGACTACATTGTTTCATTGTCGGCTTTGACCCCTATCTCCCCTAATAATCGAAACAAAAAGCAGTCTATATTTTCATCCAAGTTTCGAGCTATATTTGTGCCAAATTTCTTATCTCTAACTTAAAAAATATACATTTTTCCCATATAAACTTTCAAAGGTAATATTACTCACATCCCCCCCTTATTTTCTAACAAAAAGTATCCTACTTATGTCCGTTCTCGAGGTTCAACGTATACCTATACCAAATTTCATCAAAATCGGTTGTCAGGTTTAAGGGTGATAGCGTAACAGGCAGACACAGTTGTTTTCGCATTTTTAATATTAAATTCATATTGACAAGATTTATTCATTACTAACAGTCCCGGCGAACTTCGTTTGCCTTATAGGATTTTCCCGCTTTTCTGTTGACATTTTTCCTGAATTTTCTTTGCTACAAACCTCGCGGAGCCCGAGACCTTTCCAACGAATGCAAAACCGTGGAAATCGGTTCGTGCGTTCTGGAGTTATAGCGTCAGGAAGGACAACCCGACTTATTTTTATATTGTAGATGAAAGATTCTATATACATTGTGTCTGATATCTGTAACACAAAAGCTTAAGCTATTTTCCACAGAGTCAGAGCAATGTTTAGTGGTGCTGTCCAACATTTATTATTATTTAGGTACTATTAATACCTATCCCGGTGAAACTTTAGACTTTGACTTTGAACGTCACGCCGCCTATTAAAATCAGCTAACGCCCGGTTACAATATTAATCAAGTAATGTGTTTTGGTTACGAATGGTAATAAATTATACGTGCCGTAAGCTAAAACCTTTATAAACTCGTCAGTTGGAGAAAATCTGATTGTCATTTTTGACACATAACGATTGGTAAAATATTGGAACTTTATTTTATTGAGTTTTAGACACAAACAACGATAGAATTTATTATTATAGATTATTTATGATTACAGACTGACCAACATGCAGTATGTCACGGCGAATCCAAGGAATATATTGAGAAAGAGGGCTGTCCAGAGCCCGCAGGTCTTGTACGACTCGTGTATGGCCACAACGCCGCCTCCTAGGCAGCTCTTCACCAAATGCGCCATCGACTCTATGACACTAGGAAGAAATAATAGTTTAAAAAACTAAAAAACACGCTTTTAGCTCGCACTAAAAATTACAAAATAATTCAGACATTTAAGAAAGAAAGCGTGGAGCGTTTTGTCCAAAAAGAGTAAAGATAACATAAATATATAACTATTATTTTTATTTTCTACTTTTTAGTTTTCTCATGTATCAATAATTATATAATTCTTTTTCGTATCCCATTCAGGAAACCCTTTCATTTAATACCCATATCATACGGGTGCATTTCAAATAGCCTGTCCGTTATCTTGGACGCCCGCCATATTGGATTTGAATCACGTGACTATTTTTTTCGTATTCCTGACAGCAAACCCTTTCTTTTGATACCCATATCATGGAAGTGCATTTCAAACAGTCAGTTCGCCATCTTGGGGAGGCCGCCATTTTGGATTTGTAATGACGTTTCTTAGCTAGTCATGTATTGTCATCAGAACTCAGAGCGTGTGCAAAATTTCATCTTAATCAAAGACCGGGAAGTGGGTCAAATTAAGATTCAAAGATTCCGTTACATAGATACATACAACCCAAGCTAATAAAAGCGTGTTAAAAAATATTTATTACCTAAAGACATCCCATCATAGTCATATAATTACATAAAATACATAATAGTATATAGTATAGAGTATATTTAAGAGAGGTAGGGCATAGCGATTTATCGCTCGAATTGGAGCAGCCCGACTGGTGAAATATCTCCACCTTACAGAAGACCGCAGCCAAATGACAATCACTTCTGTGTTGTTGTGTTCCTGCGTGTGAGTAAGGTTTCTAGAGCTCCTGGGGGGTGCTGCATTAGTAGCAGGGGTCAAGCCTTCAAGGTAAGGGCGACAAGTCCAGTAACAAATTTATTATGCTGTACTTGTCACCCTTAAGCTAGGACCTCATTACCACTTAACATCAGGTGGGATGAGAAACAAAACATGTTTATCTCCCCTTGCGGTGCGGGAATCGAACCAACGACCTTCATGTATCGCGCGTGCTGCTCTTCCAACTGAGCTAACCGCAAGTTATCGTAAGCGACGAGTCAGCAGTTGGAAGAGCAGCACGCGCGATACGTGAAGGTCGTGGGTTCGATTCCCGCACCGCAAGGGGAGATAAACATTTTTTGTTTCTTAAAAATATTGTTGTCGACGTGGGTAAAAACCAATTCGAATTAAATAGTCGACATTAAGATAGCAAAACGTCAGTCGGGTCAACTAGTCATAATATCCTATCCTCCTACTCCTACGCTCCTTCAAGGAATCCATGTCAAAGGAAGGAGGAAACACATGAGCCGGCAACGAGTTCCACTTCTTAATGGTGCGGCAAAGATATGAGTTACCAAACTATTTACGGTATGAGGGGTGAAACTTGCGGGTGCAAGCACTATATACCGAATCTCCTATTATGACATATTATAATGTGGTGATGTCAATGACCTCAACTAAGAGATATAGAGTGAAGCGATGGCTGGCACAAAGCGTCATGCTTGTGAACAGGTGCCACCTTTGTGGACTGGTATGCTCCAGTCAGTCAGCTTACCTCTCGAAAGTAAATACTTACTTGAGTACTTAATTGTTTCATCACTCATCAAAACAAAACTATATGACTTGGTACAAAGTGGTGTACACATAGCTATAAGATACTGCTACTGTAACTAATCTGGTGAGTTTCTTACCCCTGTCTTCTCAGTAGATATACTTTCTAAACCGGCAGTAGAATCACTTTGCATTGTATTCAATGTCATTTTTTTTTTATAATGCACTCCAAGATTGACCTCATCCCACCTGATATGTTAAGTGGTAATGAGTTCCTAGCTTAAGGGCGAAAAGTATAGCATAGTAAAACTGTTACTAGACTTGTCGTCCTTACCTTGAAGGGTTGACCCCTTTTTTTTTAACGTGGTAAAATGCATTGACGCACCGTACTGCCACTCGAGGGAGAGTGACAGCGTGTGCGGGACTCCCAGGGGCAGACCAAACCCCGGCTCCGCCCTGTAAAGGACGGGGACTACCCGGAAGGCTTGACCCCTGCTACTAACGTAGCATCCCCCAAGAGCTCTGGAAACGTTACTCGCACGCAGGAACACAACAACACAGAAGTGATTGTTATTTGGCTGCGGTCTTCTGTAAGGTGGAGGTATTTCACCAATAATAATAAATTCTAAACTGTTACATGGTTACTTGAATAAATAAATATTTGATTGATTTATTGATATACTAACTTGCATTTACGACCTTCCCCTCTGGCTCCCAAGAAGTCATAGTTCTTTGCTTCTTCCCATGTGTTCTTGACCTCAAACTTCATAATCGGTTCGGACGGCTTATGTGAAAATAAAATAATTCATACATACGACTATCTATGATAGTCTGTGTCAAATCAAACAAAAAATATAGTACACTTAATCCATACTAATATTATAAATGCGAAAGTAACTCTGTCTGTCTGTCTGTCCGTCTGTTACTCTTTCACGCCTAAACGGCTAAACGGATTTTGATGAAATTTGGTATGGGTAGGTATACGTTGAATCTCAAGAACGGACATAGGCTACTTTTTATTAGAAAGTAAGGGGGGGATGGGGGTAATACCACCTTTGAAAGTTTATATGGAAAAATGTTTATTTTTGAAAGCTGTGCCCGCGACTTCGTTCGCGTGGACTACATCCTTTCATGGTCGGTTTTACCCCTTTCTCCCCTAATATTCGAAACAAAAAATAGTCTTTATTTTAATCCAAGTTTCGCTCTAACTTCAAAAATAAACATTTTTCCATATAAACTATCAAAGGTGGTATTACCCCCATCCCCCCTTATTTTCTAATAAAAAGTAGCCTATGTCCGTTCTTGAGATTCAACGTATACCTATACCAAATTTCATCAAAATCCGTTCAGCCATTTAGGCGTGAAAGAGTAACAGACGGACAGACAGACAGACAGAGTTACTTTCGCATTTATAATATTATAGTATGGATGGTAATAACCAGGCTTGCCAAACATTGTATATGTTATACTTACAGGGCCATGATGAGGTATGTGCTTCGGCGGGAAACCAGACCGCTTCTGAAATAATATTTACAAACAAACATTTAAGTTTGTAACAAAGTTTGTAACAAAGCTTAAGAGTTCTTATGTAACATAATATTAGTATCTAGAGATAAATATTATCTAGGTACTTATGTAGTCTGAATTTTTATCTATAACAGCAACCCTTATTGTAACATTTTAACTGTAAACTGTACTGTGTAACTGTATAAAAGATCTTGTTTAA
Organism: Glyphodes pyloalis; assembly: GCA_037074685.1. Taxonomy (NCBI): domain Eukaryota; kingdom Metazoa; phylum Arthropoda; class Insecta; order Lepidoptera; family Crambidae; genus Glyphodes; species Glyphodes pyloalis. Next base: position 9,601,335 of record JAYKKO010000020.1, read on the forward strand.
AATATCAGTTAGTATAAAATAAATATGAAATCCACTCATCTCTGAATTCTTCCGCTTATACCGTTTCCAGTGTAACGGAGCGGAGATTTTGAGCACTGTGATTGGTTCATTCGTGATCCGCTAAAATCAGCTCTAAGAACTAACTTGCGTGAAGAAACATCTTGCGGACCAAGGCGTCTACTCTTGAAAACGAAACGAACAAACGAAAGGTTTCGTTTTTGAAGATTGATCAAAAGTTAGGGAATTAAAACGTGATTTTTGATTTGTATTAATAATATTTTGTTTTTTGATAACGCTTTATTCGCATTCGAAGTGTGTTAGTTGAGATAATTAGCAATAAAAAATACTAAACGTCATCGGATCAGACATATTTCGTTTTCAAGAGTAGACGCCCTGTATGGCGATGCTAACGAATAGGATATTACGGTATCAAATCCGTTGTCATCGCAATGTGGGTTCCTCTCTTGCTTGACATCAGGCTGGGAGGAGACAATATACTACGCTATTAAAAAAAAACTACTTTTAATCAGCAAACTTACAGGACGCCGTGACGTTTCACTGCCATTACTTTCGGTATCACCGCTCTGTAATAAAAATAATATATATGTACAGAGAAAAGCACCTAAGACTTTGGAGTTTTGCACCACTTTTATTTCGTGCTCATAAAAACTAAAATCGAAGTGCAAGTGTTTACCGTGACATGCTATCAACCGTATCCATGTGGTATATAATCATTTTGAAAAACATATATATATGTACTAGACATAAATGTTTTTCAAAATAATTTAAAAGTACTTTTTTGTATTGTAAGAGAGGTAGGGCATAGTGATTTGTCACTCGAACTGGAGCACCCCGACTGGTGAAATACCTCCACCTTACAGAAGACCGCAGCCAAATCACAATTACTTCTGTGTTGTGGTGTTCCTGTGTGTGAGTAAGGTTTCCAGGGCTCTTGGGGGGTGCTACATTAGTAGCAGGGGTCAAGCCTTCAAGGTAAGGGTGACAAGACCAGTAACAGATTTATTATGCTGTACTTGTCACCCTTAAGCTAGGACCTCATTACCACTTAACATCAGGTGGAATGAGGTCAATCTTGAAGTGTAATATAAAAAAAATATATATAGGTAACACTTAAAGATTGACCTCATCCCACCTGATGTTAAGTGATAATGAGCTCCTAGCTTGAGGGAAACAAGTACAGGATAATAAATATTTTACTGGACTTGTCGCCCTTACCTTGAAGGCTTGACCCCTTATGTTATTTGGCTGCGGTGTTCTATGGGGTGGAGGTACTTCATCAGTCGGGCTGCTCCAGTTCGAGCGATAAATCGCTATGCCCTACCTCTCTTAAATCATTAATAATGTATCATCGTTCTACATGTAAAGCTTTCAAGCTTTATTTGAGGTATCAATGCTTATGTAGATAAGAAAAGATGCTTAAAAAGACAGTGTTCCTAGGCTTTGGCTCCGAACCATTTTATTATATCATTAACTAGCGGTCCCAGCGAACTTCGGTTCGCATTAGAGGATTTTTCCGCTTTTCTGTTGAAAATTTTCCTAAATTTTATTTGCTATAAACCTAACGGAACCTTTCCAACGAATGCAAAACCGTGGAAATCGGTTCGTACGTTCTGGAGTTATAGCGTCAGGAAGGAAAACCCGACTTATTTTTATTATACAACGTGTAACGGAAAGGGTATAACAATATCAAAAATACCAAAGCAGTTAACGGTTACAAACTGTATGGGACCATTTGTAGCTGTGTACACGCATTTATTGATTCAATATTTTTTTGAAATATCAGTCAAATACAAGTCAAAATTTTGACTAAGTCACGCTTGCACAACACTATCACAGTATTGTTGGAATCGTCGAAAGACTTGGATGTACCTACCTATTATGCTATTAATTTAAATATCACAATGGTGGTTCATCTTTTAGTGTTTACTGAATCACATCTGAAATTTGTTGGTTTAGCGTTTCTCATTTTGACAATTCATAAGTCATTGAGTTGTCGTCGCCGTGACAACATCTTGTGTTTTTGCCTTTCTGGATTACCTACTTACTACGGATAGCCTAGTGATATTTCGTGATGTCTTTGAGCAATCAAGAATATTCGAGATGATTCTCTGTGTCGGAGCAACCGACGGCAGCGTGATGGCCGACCGAGAGCTAGAGAAAGAGATTTACGAAACCATCAAAACGCTCGTTTCCATCTGTGGATTGGGCGAGGAGGTCGTATCACATGGCCAGCTCGGTCACCAGACCTCACTCCGTTGGACTTCTTCTTGTGGGACTAATTTAAAAGGAAGGTGTACGCTGTAGCATGCTCGTCAAGGGAAGAGATGATAGAAAGCATCAAGGCCGCGTTATGTACAGTGACACCACAAATGTTGCATAATGTTCGCGCATCTTCTAAGAAAGTAAAAGGCGCGCATGTCGAGGAAGGAGGTGGAGAAATTCAGGATCGCAGTGATTGTCGTGAAGTGATAACGTGATTTGGGGTCGCTGACCTCAATAGTGTTGTGATGCGTTTGTTTACGTTTTAGTCAGTCATTATAGTTAATCATTTTTTATTTCATAAAAACAATAAAGTGTTTATTTTAACTCGGGATTTCGTATATAGAATCTATACAAGGTATAGTATCCACCTACTTTACATTGTTACCCCCTTTCCGTTACAGGTTGTATAGTAGACTAGCTGTGCCCGCGACTTCGTTCACGTGGACTACATCCTTTCATGGTCGGTTTTACCCCTTTTTCCCCTAATATTCGAAACAAAAAGTAATCTATATTTTAATCCAAGTTTCGAGCTATATTTGTGCCAAATTTCATATCTCTAACTTCAAAAATAAACATTTTTCCATATAAACTTTCAAAGGTGGTATTACCCCCATCCCCCCTTATTTTCTAATAAAAAGTAGCCTATGTCCGTTCTTGAGATTCAACGTATACTTATACCAAATTTCATCAAAATCGGTTGACAGGTTTAAGCAGGAAAGCGTAACAGACACACAGACAGACAGAGTTACTTTCGCATTTATAATGTTAGTAGGGATTAGGACTGACTTGTGGGATGTCCTTGTAATTATTAAACAATTAAACTATAGGTTGTGACTATGGATCATACATTTAGTAGAGTTTAGGCGCTCTTATTCTATTTCTTTCGGTTTCTAACGTGCGATACGTGAAGGTCGTGGGTTCCGACCCCACACCGAAAAGGGAAATTAATATTTTCTGTTTCTTTAAAATATTAAAAGTTCGCTAGTGCCCCATGTATCACTATAAAAATTGTAAAAATCTTTTATTCATCCACTGTAGGATTGTGAAAATCTACTCACCCTTAAGCTTCTGGCGTCCACCTGTCAAAAATAACGGCATCAATAAATCAATTAATTTCAACTAGTATTAGGACAGGGTATTATAGTATTAGGACAGGGTATTATAGTATTAGGACAGGGTATTATTAAAGGCAGCCGCTTGGGAGACCTACTACCGTTACGTTTGACTTTCGTTTGACGATGTCAAAAAAAGGTTAGGAATTAAAACGTATAAAATGTAGGTATACGTTTTAATACAGGATAAAAAGTATTCTATTAATTATCACACGATTTATCAAAATAATAAACTACAGAGAAAATATAGATCGGTCATCAAGCTATACACAAAAGCACGTCAGCAAAAAAAAAGTTGTCACTGGACTTGTCGCCCTTGCCTTGAAGACTTGACCCCTGTTACTAATGTAGCACCCCTCAGGAGCTCTGGAAACCTAACTCACACGCAGGAACACAACAACACAGAAGTGATTGTTATTTGGCTGCGGTCTTCTGTAAGGTGAAGGTATGTCACCAGTCGGGCTGCTCCAGTTCGAGCGATAAATCGCTGTGCCCTCTCCTACCTTGACGCTGTCGACCATACTTACTAATTATGAGAGTATTGTAGCAAAAATGTTTAATTGTACACTTACAGGAGTTTGCCTTCCCGACCCAACGCTTGATATTCCTGATGTCTATAAAAAAATACAAATAAATATTGGCCAACATCACTTGTGTTACAGAAATCAACAACGACGGTACTTCAACGCCCAGACCCGAGAATAGATACAAGTTTTCCGTTTTAACCCGGTCGGGAATCGAACCCAGGACCTCAGACGCAGTCCGATACCCTCGCCTCTCTGCGATGGAGGTCGTCATCACAACGCACACCTAGATCTAAAGGGAGATAAATAAAAAATTGCAGTTTTTGAATTATGCACACTATCTAATTTCTTCTTTTTAATTTAAATATTTTTATTTTATTCAATAACTATATACTTTTTTGTGTGTTTTTTTCCAACTGACAAACTAACTGTATGGCTTGGTGCAAAATTAGTAATAAGTTTAGCTTTTTAGAAAAAAAAAATACCGAGTTTCTTGCCGGTATCTTCTCGGTAGTTATAGGTTCCGAACCGGTGGTAGCTTCATTTGCATTGTATAGAGACGATTCATAAGTATTACAAATGTAATCTAAATGAATAAAAAATATTGACTTTGACTTTGACTTTCTTAAATCAGTAACTATCGACCAAAAAAAATTCAATAACATTTATCTTTTAGCTTCATTAGTACACCATAAATATATTCAAGATATTCCTACGAAACTCAGGCACACGGCAAATAAGTAGTTCTTTTTTTTCAATTCAATATCTTTATTGCATTTAACATGGATTACCTAAGTTGACAGATTCTCTTAAGATTAAGTACATGTGAAGCTCTGTAGAGGGCGTTGCAATGAATGTTGCAGTTTTTCGCCTCTCCTAAAAAAAGTACTTTTTTGAGTTGACTCTGTTTAGATCTAGATGGGCGACTTGTAAATTACTTAATCAGATTTTCAAATACAATAATGTTGGATGTTTCTGTTACTAAGGCTATGAGAACATTGTAAACGAATAATTAAAACCGTCAAATTTCGAATAAGATTCGCACATTTTGGGTTCCGTAGCAGCAAGTAACATAATGAACAATTTATATTGAACTAGCTGTGCCTGCGACTTTGTTCGCATTAACTACAGGGTTTTTTTTCGCATTAAATAGTAGCCTATGTCCTTTCTCAGGGTCTAAAAATTTTCTGTGCCAATTTCATCAAAATCGGTTGAGAGGTTTAAGCGGGAAAGCGTAACAGACAGACAGAGTTACTTTCGCATTTATAATACTAGCTGTGCCCGCGACTTCGTTCGCGTGGACTACATCCTTTCATGGTCGGTTTTACCCCTATCTCCCCTAATATTCGAAACAAAAATTAGTCCTTATTTTAATAGAGCTATATCTGTGCCAACTTTCATATCTCTAACTTAAAAAATAAAAATTTTCCCATGGCATTACCCCCCCCCCCCTTACTTTCTAACAAAAAGTAGCCTATGTCCGTTCTTATGGTTCAACGTATACCTATGCCAAATTTCATCAAAATCGGTTGAGAGGTTTAAGCGGGAAAGCGTAACAGACAGACAGACAGACAGACAAGAGTTACTTTCGCATTTATAATATAAGTAGGGATTATAGTAGGGATTAGGTAAATTGCGGTTAACGATTTATGACGTATCAAACTGCTAATTATGTAGATCTCTTTCAAACCAATTTTCGGTGGCAGTTTTAATGGTAAAGTTTAAACAGTACCTATAGGTCTTATAGTTTCGTAATAAAGTGTGACAGACGGACAGACACCGACATGACGCATCCATAAGAGTTACGGTTTTCGCCATTGGGGAAAAGAACCCTAAAAAGGGCAAATCATGTTAGTTTTAAGCCCCCTTTCGCGCAACGGGTGGACTGAGCACATAAACACCCCCCTCAAATTAAAAAAGAGCACCATTAGAGGCATAATTATGGGGTTTTGGGTCGTACGAGAAGGTAAGAAGGGACAGCCAAGGAATAAACTGACGACCGGCTCCCACGCGCGATTTAAACTAAAAAATATTTTTTAATCAGTAGGTACTTCTCTACCCGTGTGAATCCTGGATGGACTGCTAATCCCTACTAATATTATAAATGCGAAAGTAACTCTGTTTGTCTGTCTGTCTGTTACGCTTTCCTGCTTAAACCTCTCAACCGATTTTGATGAAATTTGGTATAGGTATACGTTGAATCTCAAGAACGGATACAGGCAACTTTTTATTAGAAAATAAGGGGGGGAGGGGGGTAATACCACCTTTGGAAGTTTATATGGAAAAATGTTTATTTTTGAAGTTAGAGATATGAAATTTGGCACAAACATAGCTCGAAACTTGGATTAAAATATAAACTACTTTTTGTTTCGAATGTTAGGGGAGAAAGGGGTAAAACCGACCATAAAAGGATGTAGTCCATGCGAACGAAGTCGCGGGCACAGCTAGTATTTAGTAATTATGATTTAATAGAATTTAACTGTTAAAACTAAGGTGAAATATACCAGAATCGATGGTAGCCAATTCTGTAGCAAATCAAAATGGTTCAAATTAAAAAACCACAGCTTAAGTATACACTTACCGGTGTATTAACCATGTCTTCAGTACACAATTACTCAATGCCTGAAATAATTCAACATCAGCTTATAAATCACGTAGAAAAACAGAAACATACTACAAAACGCTATTCTTCAAAAAATTATCTACGTAAAACGAAAGCTCTATCAAAGATCAAATTCTTTTTCCATTTGTCAGAGTGCAACGTCACAAATGATTTATTCCTTGTTGTAGCAGTAGAATAAATCCTTTTTTTATCTGAAAGAAGTGTTAACTGTGTTAATGACTGCGAGAAAAACAGGCTTCCGGACTTGGCTCGAAGGATAAGGTGGAACCACTTGTAAATTTATAAGAAAATATTCAGAATTCTACAAAACAATAAAATAACAGTACTCATATAATTACGACATGTCATAGTCTGCACCGCCCGGTTGACAAGGAGATTGCGAGATCTATTTCACGATTTTTTTTGTATGTATATATTTATTATTTTTCTTTTTTTTTGTTGTTTTCTTGTTTGTCTCCTCTCTGTATATGTGTACTTATATATGTGACAATGTTGTGATGTTTTTAAGTAATAAATATTTCTTTCTTTCTTTCTTTCTTTCTTTTTTTCTTTCTTTCATATACACTACGACACGGCAAAAAATTAACAATACCTACGTCTTATCTTAAACTACACTCAACAGGTCCTCTAGTCATGTCAATAAAAATAAACAAATTGTAGGTACTTTTAGTTAAAAGAAACTATAATAAGTAATACCTACTTTACTTATGGAGTGCAATAAAGAATATGAATATGCATAGGTACCATAGTCATATATTACGTAATAATAATAGACAACTGTGGGAGGAACTAAGTAAGTCATGCGTTGCGCAATTTTTTGGATAAGTATAACTTTTTTTAATAAATTGCCTCAAGTTACTGTTCTACCTTTGCACAAATCAGAGACACAGATTTTTTTTAAATATATTGCACTTCCAGATTGGCCTCATCCCACCTGATGTTAAATGGTAATGAGTTCCTAGCTTAAGGGTGACAAGTACAGCTTAATAAATCTGTTACTGGCCTTGTCGCCCTTACCTTGAAGGCTTGACCCCTGCTACTAATGTAGCACCCCCATATAGATAAGACAGCAGTCCGATTAACAATAACTTCGGTGTTGTTGTGTTCCTGCATGTGAGTACGGTTTCCAGGACTCCAGGGGGGTGATACATACTAATGTGGCCACCACAAAGCTCAGTGGTCAGTTAGGTCACTATTTCGTAAAAACTATACAATGTGACGTCACACTAAAATTCAGCGCAATGTGTTTTTGTAATATTTAAGAGATAAAATTAGTGTATTATAAAGTACATACTTTATAATACACTAATTTTCATATAGAGATAAAATAAAAATAAGTATTTTATATTTTTTGGTAATCCAACTGCCTACATATATTGGGTCATACATAAATTTCAAGTCATCTTTATTTTTAGCGCCTGAACAAAATAAATAGCAAAGCGTATTTACCCTGACTGGTTTGACGGCACATTATAGTAGGTGCCCTGCTGTACCGTCAACATCATACTTAGGTAAACACTTGCAGTTGAAGTTTGATTATTATCCCAAGGACATAGGAGCGGTACAAATTCAAAGTGTAATCTGATGTGCCTTCGATCGTGTGATCAAAAGCACGGAATATATAATATTTTTTTGGCGTCGTGCCATCTCTGAGGTTCCGGGTTCGACCCCCATTCGTATGTAATTGATTCTGTGGTAAATAGCTTAAGCGATTGTGTTACAGAAATCAGAAAGAACGACGACACCACAATACTCAGACCCGATACAATATAGAAAGTTCGTTTAACATTTTGACCTGACCGGGGATCGAAACCGGGACCTAAGAAATGGCGCGGCACCAAAGTCCGGCCCGCTTGCCTCTCGGCTACGGAGGTCGGGTATTTATCAGAAAATGGTGTCTACCTACACCTTACTTCAATTAGAAACTCATTCTTTAATAAATATGTGGATGTTCTTATGACCTTCATTTGCAATAAAAATAAACAACATAATAATTTGCACAATTTATTTTAGTTTACTAATACAAGCTGGTGGGTTAAAGCTGCAGTATACGGGCCATATCGGCTGGACTCTGATCCCGCGCAGGACCATCCGCCATCTAAAGACAATTAAGTTAAGACTGTAGGTGAAATTAAGAGAGATAAGACATAGCGATTTGTCGCTCGAACTGGAGCAGCCCGACTGGTGAAATACCTCCACCTTACAGAAGACCGCAGCAAAATAACAATCACTTCGGTGTATTTGTGTTTCTGCTTGTGGCAGATTTCGTTAGCTGCTGGAGAGTGCTACATTAGTAATAAGCCTTTAAGGTAAGGGTGACAAGTCTAGTAACAGCTTTATTATGCTGTACTTGTCGCCCTTAAGCTAGGACATCATTACCGCAGCCTGCTTGGCTTCCGTAGGGGGCAGTTTGGTGGCCAACAGAATAGGTCGCCTGGGCCTCAAAGTGGCCTTAGAGAAGACGGAGGCTATCTACTTTCCTGCACCCCGTCAGCGCCCACCACTATTTCAGGATGCTTACATCACAGTTGGCGGCATCCGCGTGCAGGTGAAGACCCAAATAAAGTACCTGGGCCTGATCTTAGACGCACGATGGAGCTTCGGCCCGCACTTCAGCGAATTGTCGTCGCGTCTCCTGAAGGCCGCAGACGGCCTTGGATGGCTGCTTCCAAATCTGGGCGGTCCAAGGGCCAAATGCCGCCGACTTTATGCCGGCATTCTAAAGAGTATGGCTCTTTATGGGGCACCTATATGGGCTGACTCTCTCAACAAAAGGGAGAATGCGGCGAACCTCAGGCGACCACAGCGAGCTATAGCGCAGAGAGTGTCTCGCTCGTACCGGACCGTCAGTCATGCGGTCGCGTGCGTCTTGGCGGAGACGCCACCTTGGGACTTAGAGGCCCAAGCCCTAGCGTTGGTTTACCGCTGGCAAGCGGACAAAAGATTGGCAGGGGTCCAATTTTACCCCGAAGACCAGGCGAGAGTCCAGCGCGAAGCGAAAGAGAACCTTCGCGTCGCCTGGGCACAAAATTTGGCGGAGTCACCATACGGCCAATGGACGCTGGAGGCACTTAGCCCTGTTTTCGAGGGCTGGCTAGAGAGGAAGCATGGGTTCCTCTCATATCGATTGGTACAGGTGCTGTCCGGACACGGTTGTTTCCGGAGGTACCTGCACCGAATAGGGCGCGAAGAGACACCTGTGTGCGCCCACTGTGGAACGGAAGACGACACGGCGGAGCACACATTAGTTATCTGTCCGTCGTGGTCAGTTCAGAGAGCCGCCCTAGCGGCTATAATAGGGGTAAATATCTCCCTCCGAAACATCGTCCAAGCCATGCTTCGGAGCGAGGTGGCTTGGGCAGCAGTTGCCTCCTTCTGCGAAAACGTGATTTCGCAGAAGGAGGAGGCAGAACGTGAAAGGGAAGACGACCCGTCCTCCCCAGCGATTAGAAGGCGCAGAAGAGGCAGGGCGCGGCGGCTCTACGACCGCGCTGTTCTTCCGCATGGAGACCGGCTGACTGGGAGTGTGAGGGCACCCCAGTCGGCATTGCACCCACGGTCTCCAGTGCGAGGCGGGGATGGTTCAGTGGATCGGCCATTCCCGCTTTCCCCCCCGGCCACCCAGGGGGGAAATGTCGGGGCCGCGTAAGCAGCCATTCCGCCGGCGGTGTTGTGGATGGAAAGGCTTAGTCAATTTCCCACAACACCGCCACTAAGGCGATGAGGTCCGCCGGGGAGTTTTAGTGGGTAGTCCTGCCCTTTTCAGGGCAGGAGAGTCCCACACACGCCGTCACTCTCCCTCGGGTGGCGGTACGGTGCGTCACGCATTTTTCCCCGATAAAAAAAAAAAAAAAGGACATCATTACCATTTAACATCAGGTGGGAGAGGTTAATCTTGGTGGTGTACATAAGCACAAAAGCAGCCCATCGTGGCTTCTTATACGCATAAGAGGGGGATATAAATATATATAGGGGGGGAATTTCCACTGATTCATTGCTCCTATTTTTATTATTTTTATTATTTTTTTATTATTGGTCAGAGGACTATCCAACACTTTTTTTTTTCAAGTCGAACTCGTAGAGTCTGAGATTAACGCGTTTAAGAAATAAACTCTTTAGCTTTATTATAGTAGTATAGAGATTTGTTTCCAATACCGGTGTGCATCGAGTCTTGCATAAGTATATCCATTAGCAGTGGCGTTGGTTGCTACATCAGACCACAGGCGTTCCGCCACGGCGGCCACACGGGGCCAAATGTGGTAGTCCAGATTACCTGCACATAAATAAATCAAAGAAAACCCTATCACTGTCATAATATGGCTTAATTTAAAAAAAACCTTTACAGTTAGGTTATTTCGTTTTCTGGCTTAGGATGCCCCACGCGAATTAATCTTATCGTGGTCGTAACAAATGTCCAAATCCGTACGTCGGCTGCTGATTGGCTGAAAATATGAGTGTAGAGTGTTATCAACCAATCAGCAGCATCGAAACTTTTGTCGATTTATGTGAGAAATTTTACTTATTACACATGCTAGTAGGCATTTCGCATCATGGATTTGAAATTAGTCATAATTACGTAGTTGTACTCAAGCCATGTTATTCGAAACCTTTAATAAGGGAGTAGTGTAAAAAAATGTATTCCGACATTTTGTTGCGACGGTTTCATCAAACAGCGACTAATTTACATTTCAAACAATAAAAACAAAATTAAAATCGGTTCATACGTTTGGGAGGTAATACTAAAATGCTATAGATATACACAGGTGGATACACACACAGACAAAACGGATTTACAAAATACTCTGATTTCAATAAATTACATTTAATTTACATTTCATTCAACTTACCTTAATTAATTTTAATAATTCGTAAATGTTCATTAGTTGTATCTTTTATGTGTAAATACCTAACTCCACGCGTACGAAGGTGTGGGTGGGTGGCCACTGGAATTAAAATATGCAAAAAACAATTTTACCAGTATCCACTAAATCTGTCCACAGCATTGCTTCACCCCCCTCTATGGTGAACACTTCGATATTTCTCCAAGACTTCCAAGCGTACATCTCTTGCCAAGTCCTGGAATACAAATAGAGGAATTGCTCATATCTGAATCATAAAAAGCGCCATAAAATGAGGAAAAATATGTATTCTTACCTATACTTTATGCATCTTTGCTTTTTCATCTCACACGATAAGTCCCATCTGCTAGAGTGGACCACTCTAAATCTACTGAGAAATTGATCGCCAGGATTTTGATTCCATTCTCTCATTTGAACTCCGAGCCTGTCCCAAGTCTTCGCTTCATGATCTCTCCCTAATTGCGCAGAGTACCATATAATCGGCAACTTCGGAAGAAATCCTTTATTCGCCAGCTTCAAACGCTCCAACGCTTTATCTAGAAAACCTTCACGGTCATCTATAAGGAAATAGCAATTGGATAGAGAAAACACTCCGTTGCTCAAGTGGAATATGTCGTCGACCTTCGTCAAATCAATTATTTGAGCATAAATGGATTGTAACACATCAAATACAGAATCCTGCATCTTCAAACGGAGGCACAAAATGTTGTCGCACGTGAAGTTATCATTCTTTTTCGTGCAAGTTCCATCGGGAGACCAGGACCAAGCTCTTCCTACAGGCCCTGGAGCGGCCACCTCAATCAACACTCTTATACCTCTTATACTAGCTCTCCGAACTATCACCTTTATGTGATCAACGGTGTACACCAAGGATCTATCATAGCCCCCATATTCAAAAAGCTGCGGATACTCCTTCAAATATAAAGGGAAGCTGGTCACATCGGTTATTCTCCAATGAAACGTGTTCAGTTTGCATGTTGCCATTGCGTCTATGGTTCTGAGTATATCTGAAACTGGTATGTAATTCCTTGCGGTGTCAATCATGAGGCCTCTGTATTTGTAGCTCGGAGCATCTTTCACTAATATGTTCGATAGGGTTATAAGATACCCAGTGCTCTGATCTAAAAGAATCATTTGGGTAAGCGTTTCCAAGCCATGTCTGACCCCGCAAAAGGATGCTGAAGCTATTTTGATCAGGACTTGACTGTTGAACGTTTCGACTTTGATGGTGTAAGATTCTTCAGTGTTCAGTCTGATTCTGGGGTCTGCATCAGATTCCACATCGATTTGTATATTCATCTTTTAACAAAATTCATGTAACAATAAAGAAATATTATTAATTGGGCGAGAAATTAAACAAAGAAAGGAAAGCAGATAAATAATTTTCAGCTGAAGGTAACTGCTATTAAAATCTGGTAAAAACCAAAAAATCACATAAATTGAACATTTATCATATTCTGTTTTTTAGTATGTACTGTTGAAAACTACTTTTATTTCGCATAAAGCTAAAACAGAAAAAAAAAATTGTAAATATTTAAAATGTCTACCAATCACGGTTCACGAGATACGGCCAGACAGAGAGACAGACTGATGTGTCATGTCACTGAAATTGGAATCTTAGTAATGTTACTGCGTGAAAGGCATATAAGGTAACCAGTGTCACTGGTCATTTAAAATAATTTAACGGGTCAAAACGCGACACCATTTTTATTTAGTAGTTAATACGAACTACTTACTGCCCGACGTTTCGGTTAGGTTGCACCAACCGTGGTCACGAGCTGACTGGTCTTGCTCGCCATCGTCTGTTCGGGGGAGCTTGCAAATCTTCATCCACCCGCCCATTGTCACATAACAAAATGTTATAGAAGTCACTTCGACACACTACACTGACAGTATCCGGAATTGTTTTTGATCATTTCTTGATTTACAAGTGAGTGTCAAAAATGATGGTACGCTGGCACACTCTGTATACAGGAAACCTACGCACAATAAAAATAGTGTCGCGTTTTGACCCGTCAAATTATTTTTAATTTTAAAACAGTGTCACTGGTGTCTCTCCGATCACTCGACAAATGCTGAGTATTTGCCATAATTGTATTTGTCACATTAAGTTGATATTTTCTAATGGATGTAATTATACAACATGTATTTCTTTCTTTTTAACAGGATCCTGTTATTAGGATCCCTTAAACTAGTATATCACCTTTTTAACAGTCAAATCGTTACTATAATTCCTAGGTTCCATATCAATCCTCTCCAACCTGACCAGGTCACCCAGAAAAAGCTTGAAAGCTTCCGCCAAATACTGGTGAACAGTTTCAGAAGGTACTGACTGGAATTTGTACTCCAGCTTATTGGTAGCCAATGCGACCAGTTTCTTGCTGTAGTAAGTATAACCTGTTTAGGAAGAACGTACTTAGATAAATAATTCTACTATTATTATAAACGTGAAACTTTGTAAGAATATATAGTTATCTGGATGTATGTACAGTTTATTTTATTGCACTCCATAAGTAAGTAATAGTAACGCATTAGTCTGGCTATCCAAAGAGGTAACGTTGCCAGCATCCTGGGCACCCTTGATACCGGAGCGGACAACCCTTTGCAAATATTCTCTACATTTTCAATTGATTATTTTTATTATTATATTTTTATTAATAAGTTAGTTTAAGAGTTTCTTATAATTTTCCATTTATAATGTGTTTGATGAATAAATATTATACTAAGTAATGATGTTACATGTACTTTATTAAAATGTACAAGCTGTGGACCCTGGTGGGCACGGAAAAGAAAAGAGAGGGAAGGACTTTTTTATGTTGGATAGCAATTTGTGAAAAATAAAATGTACGCCCATTCTGATTATAAATCAAAAATATTTATTGTATAAATAATTTTGCACATATCTAGATACTTGATAATTATAACTTGTTCTTTATGTACTCTTTAATTATGTAATAATGTTTTTTTAATTAGAAAGTCCAAGTCAATATTTTTTTTATTCAGATAGATTACATGAGTAATACTTATGAATAGTCTCTATATAAAACAAATGAAGCTACCTCCGGTTCGGAACCTATAACTACCGAGAAGATACCGGCAAGAAACTCAGTAGTTTGTTTTACAAAAAAAAAAGTTTATCTTATCTTACTAATTTTGCAGAAGTTCTTTAAGATGTTTAATAAACAAGTGTTCTTGAGATATATTCCTTATGGATTCGAGTAGTTTATAATAGATATTATTTGACTGATACCTTAACTGATACCACAATTGATTTACCTATAGGATGAGGCCACAGCTGAGGTCCCATGCAAAGGAGGATGCATCTGCTAAGTGAAGTGAAGTAAATAGAAGACGATACAGGCTGGTAGACTTTCTGGCAAAAGTTCTGTTCACATGACCACTCTGTGCTCGGGGCACTAAGGATTCTAAAACAATAGAATAGGATATAAAATGACGCCCAGGGCCGTCTTTCACTCATTAGAGGCCCAGGGCACATCAAATACCATATTAGGATGGGCATATTAGAATATACTGGCATAGAGCCCTTATGATCGTCATAAAGTTGAAACTTCGCGTTTCACGATTTGTTTTTTCGCTTCATTTGAACGTAATTTACTGCCGTAACTGTTGATAAAAAAATAAAAATAATTCACCAATGACTTTTTTCAAGCCTTTTAGTTGAAATGTAGATTTTTTTTTTAATGTAATAAAATAAAAAATATCAATCGAGCAATACAGTAGTTATCGGTTATGACTTAATAACCAGGTGTAAAACCGTTCAATCATTAATTTATGTTTAGTTGCAATCTTTCACATACAATTATTTCTCATATTTTTATTCAATAAATGTACCAACAATTTAGACCAAGAAGAAACTTCCAATTTTTATCAATAGCTGGCGTTTGACTACTTTACAACGCGATGCCGATATTTTCCGCGGTTTAAATAAGTAAGGCTCGATACATGAAATAAATTATCATCTTTTCGATAAATTGGTGTTTTATTCACCAGGCTTGCCAGGTGTTCGGTATTTAAGCACTGTGTTCGGTATAACAAAAATACCGAAGTATGGGCGGTTCGGTAAATTTCGGTATTCTTTTTCAGATAAATGTTAAGCAATCGACAATCGATGTTGCCGCTTCGTGCACGCGCTCATCGTTTTCGAGACATTTTGCGGTTGCGAATAAACATTGCTGGAAGTGTGCATGAGTGAGAAAAAATATAACTTTTATATGTTAGGTTAGCATGTATAATCGTTCTTTGTATTTTTTTTTTTTTTTGCTCACTGTACGGTATTTATTCGAAAAAAATCTGGCAACCCTGTTAGTAACAGAGTCTAGACCCTTTTTTTTAACGTGGTGAAATGCATTGACGCACCGTACTGCCACTCGAGGGAGAGTGACAGCGTGTGCGGGACTCCCAGGGGCAGACCAAACCCCGGCTCCGGCCTGTAAAGGACGGGGACTACCCGCTAAAAACCCACGATGAACCTCATCGCCATAAGTGGTGATGTCGTGGGGATCCGGGTCAACCTTGGACTACCATAAAGAGTCTGAACCCTTGTCCCAACTTTGTAAATTGTTGTTATTTTAGCCTCAATTCTTCAGGGGGTCCTGTAGGCTTAGCATGCGCAATACGTCAAACTTCTCGCATGAAACGACAAAAGTTTCGATGCTGTTGATTGGCTTATAGTACACCGCACTCGTATTTTCAGCCAATCAGCAGCTGACGCACTGACTTCAATCGATTTTGACGTTTGTTAAGAGCGCGATAAAATTTAGTCGCGTGGCGCATGCTAGGCCTGCTTGGCACGTGCCTAGTGTGCCCAGTGTGGGAGATGAGCAAGCTTACGACTAGCCTGATGGAATAATAGTAAGCACTAGTTGGTATTGCACTAAAGGTGTTCCGGTTTATGCCCAGTTCCAATATTTTACGATTCGTAATGTAACAAAAATTACAATCCGTTTTTCTACGAGTCGTTAATTCTAATTTCAAATTATGTTCCATATCAGCTGTCATCAGTCGTCCGTCAGTCGTTTTTAGCTTACGCCTCGTATAATTTATCACTATCCGCAGTGGCGTAACTATACCATTCGGGGCCCGTGGCAAATTCATCAATCCATCGACCAACCCCCCCCCCCCCCCCTCCCTTCTCCTTCTCAAAGAAAGAATAATGTATAATAGGTACTTGTTTGGAAATACCAGAAATGTAGTGCATACTTTAGGAAAGTTTGATGTAAAAATTATTCTTGGTAATTGGGATTCTCCTCTTACCTGGGGCCCCTTCTGGCTGGGGGCCCGTGGCATTTTGCCGACTTGCCACCCTGTAGTTACGCCACTGACTATCCGTAATTAAAACGAATCCTGTTTCAAATATTGGGACCGATCAATGATCTGTATCTGGATGTTTAAACATTTTTTAGCACTTGTGTAACAGAAATCAGAAACAACGACGGCACCTCAACACCCAGACCCGAGTCAATATAAAAAAGTCCGTTACCCTTTGCCCCGACCGGGGATTGAACCCGGGACCTCAGAGATGGCGCGACGCCAAAGTCTGGCCTGCTCGCCTTTCGGCTACGGATGTCTTTATGCAAGTTCACTTACTTGGCTGCATCAAAGAACCTTTGGGCGCTGGTATCACGACTCTTCTCAGGCGGATTCTTGAGGTACACGAAAGGCAAGACAATGAGCGTAATCACCAACAGTATTGCGATGATCAAGAACGTCGAAGCGCAATATAATTTCCAGTTGAACGGGATGTGGAGACTGAAAAGAAAAAACGTCAAACTTAAATCCGATTATTAAATAGGTTAGTCGACTTAAAACCAGTGGCGTAACTATACCATTCGGGGCCCGTGGCAAATTCATCAATCCATCGACCAACCCCCCCCCCCCCCCCCCCCCTCCTCCTTCTCAAAGAAAGAATAATGTCTAATACTTGTTTGGAAATACCAGAAATGTAGTGCATACTTTAGGAAAGTTTGATGTAAAAATTATTCTTGGTAATTGGGATTCTCCTCTTACCTGGGGCCCCTTCTGGCTGGGGGCCCGTGGCATTTTGCCGACTTGCCACCCTGTAGTTACGCCACTGCTTAAAACGTTCATCTGGTCTAACAGTTACAGTTATTAAAAATATAAGACGCATATTTTTATCTTGTAACCAAAATTTACTACCACCCTCGTCGACGACGTCACTCCTTCGTACAGTTTGAAGAAACTAACCTACATAGCGCTCATTGAACTTTAATAAGTACTAGACCAGGTACTACATTTTTTTAATTATTTATTAATTACATATATTTGCAATTTATTCCTGTGTAACAATTATAAATTAACTAATTTAAAAACTGAAATCTTGAGGCAAGTTCCAAAAATGGATTCCATAATGTAAAAAAATACCTTAAATATACCTCATATCGGTACCTACACTGGGGTAAGGATCTAATTCGAACAAGTTATAGATCTTTTAAACCATTTTTTACCTTTTAAACTAAGCGAAGCCGTGGGAAAAGCAAAATTTTTGTAACAAATCGAAAATGAGAAAAAAAACGTTTGACCCGTGAGGGATTTGAACCCCCGACCGCCTCAGTGAAATTCAAATGGGTGCTCTAACCGGCTGAGCTAACGGGCCGCTGAGTAATGACGCCAACATGGCGTCCATACACTCAGACGTGACGTCACGAGATGCAACACGTATTTCACATCATTAAATAATATCAAGGATTATGTACTACAGTGACAAGTTCAGTAACAGCTATTATTATGCTGCACTTGTCGCTCTTAAGCTAGAAACTCATTTCCACTTAACATCAAGTGTGATGAGGTCAATCTTGAAGTGCAATATAAAAAAAAATCTCTGTTGGGAAGCTACACTATCTCCGGTGAACCTAGATATTTAGAAATCCATATTAAAAATGCTACAAAGTAACCCAAGGAAAAAATACCCAACAACTTTCTTACTGGCGCTGCGAAAACAAAATAATATACTACGTATTTGCAGAACAGATAATTATGACAAAAAATATCGCGACAGCATATGTATATAATAACTATTATAGTTAAGTCACAATAAGATAAAAAAAGAGAAAAATACGCGTGCAAAGCCGTGGCGGGGCGCTAGTATCGTCAATATAGTTTACAACGTAGTGACGTCATAATGCGCACTTACAATGATATCTTTATTTAGAAATGGTGAGCACTGATAAAGATTTTGTAAATGCAGATTTGTGAATTAGAATTAGCTATTTCTATCATTATTAAACCTAGCTTTACCTACCTATTTAAATAACCGTTTTTATATAAATCGCTATTAATTTTCCAAGATTTTTTTTACTAGATTAAGGATAAATGGCCTTGTTTTTAAATGAAAATAGCTTTACAAGGATTTTACAAAACAATTTTTTTTAAATATACATACTATTTCTTATTTCAAACCAGAGACTACCGCGACCTACAGATAACTATCCTATATTTTTAATATGTTTGGTCGCAGATATCTTCGTCAGTTATGAATCATTTCTTTGTTAATATAGGTAGGACATCGAGATTAGGTGAAATACCTCCATGTTACAGAAGACCGCAGCAAAATAACAATCACTTCGGTGTTGTGTTCCTGCGTGTAAGGTTTCCAGAGCTTCTGTGGGGTGCTACATTAGTAGCAGAGGTCAAGCCTTCAAGGTAAGGGCGACAAGTCCAGTAACAGATTTATTATACTTGTCGCCCTTAAGTAAGACCTCATTACCACTTAACATCAGGTGGGATGAGGTCAATCTTGAAGTGAAATGTAAAAAGAATTAAAATTGTACTGCAATTGTTTACTTGACATGCTTTAACCGTACATATAAATCAACCAAAGCTTCATTTACACAAGAACTCTAACGACTGTTACATAGAGACACAATTCCAGTGACGTCAATATTATCAGGACAAAATTTGTTTGAAAAAGAATGAAAACAATAATATGGCGGTACAATACTCACGCGTAATGGTCATGAGATAAAGTGATATATAGAATAATGTCAATAAAAATTGATCAAACATTTTGTTATCAGTAAGTATGATGGATTGCACAATAATTACAAAACGCCATACTATGCCTAAATGTACAATTACGTCACGGAATTTCGTAGCAGGAACAGTGAAAACAAATAAATATCTGATAATGAATATTGTGCTATAATCACAAGAGTACAACTAATATTATTATTGTTCAAGTAATCCCTACTAATATTATAAATGCGAATGTAACTGTCTGTCTGTCTGCTAAGCCCTCCCGCTTAAACCTCTCAACCGATTTTGATGAAATTTAGTATAGGTATACGTTGAACCGCAAGAACGAACATAAGTTTATATGGGAAAATGTTTATTTTTTAAGTTAGAGATATGAAATTTGGCACAAATATAGCTCGAAGCTTGAATAAAATTATATACTTTTTTGAGAGAGGTAGGCCATAGCGATTTATTGCTCGAACTGGAAATACCTCCACCTTACAGAAGACCGCAGCCAAATAACAATCACTTCTGTGTTGTTGTGTTCCTGCGTGTGAGTAAGGTTTCCAGAGCTCCTGGGGGGTGCTACATAAGTAGCAGGGGTCAAGCCTTCAAGGTAAGGGCGACAAGTTCAGTAACAGATTTATTATGCTGTACTTGTCACCCTTAAGCTAGGACCTCATTACCACTTAACATCAGGTGGAATGAGGTCAATCTTGAAGTGCAATATAAAAAAAAAAGACTACTTTTTGTTTCGAATATTAGGGGAGATAGGGGTAAAACCGACCATGAAAGGATGTAGTCCACGCGAACGAAGTCGTGGGCTCAGCTAGTATTATTATAAACGCAAAAGTTTGTTAGAATGTATGGATGTTTGGTTGTATATATATCTGGATGTATGCTGCCGTCCTTATATAGTGCAATAACTAAAATTTGACTATTTTCGAGATATTCGCTTTTTTTTATTTTTATTTTTATTTTTTTTTTCCTAACTGACTATAGATGATGGCCGCAGATGGCCTTTTCATCTTCACCGGGTTTGCGGGGGAGCGGAAGGCTCGCACCCCTAAACGAGATATTCGCGATTAATGATTTAATTTTTAAGTCAATTTGCCTAAAAACCCGACTTCTTGCACTCTACATAGGACGGCAGTATGTGTGTTTGTATGTCTGTAGATATGTTTGTTAATCTTAGGTACACGAAAAAACTACTGAACTGATTTGTTCAAAATTGGGTACAAATCCTACTAAATATTATAAGAACACCAAAAATTTGTAAGAATGTATCTATAGATCTATGTATATCTGGATGTATGTATAATAAATAAATAATAAATAATAAATATTGGCCAACATCACATACATTCCTCTGATTCTGTGGTAAGTAGCTAAAGCACTTGTGTTACAGAAATCAGGAACAACGACGGTACCACAACACCCAGACCCGAGACAATACAGAAAAGTTCGTTTCCCATATTGACCCGACCGGGGATGGAACCCGGAACCTCTCGAGAAGGCGCGACGCCAAAGTCCGGCACGCTCGCCACGGAGGTCGTCAGAATCAGAATATAGAATCAGATGTATGTATATCTGGATCTATGGATGTATGTTTGTTGGTCCTTAACATTAAGCCTACAATGGATAAGGATTAAATTTGGTAGAAAGGTATTAGACAAGAGATAAACATAAAAGAATACTTTTATTCCGAAACTAGCGACCCGCCCCGGCTTCGCACAGATGTAATATAAATACTTAGAAATATCGCACCCTTCGTGGAAGAAGAATGTAAGTGAAAAATGACAACTTTTCAGGAGCGTAAAAAAACTGTCCTAAAAATTTATTAACATTATTAGAAATATGTAATATACAAGAAACGATAAGTAAAACTACCTGTAAGGGTCCTACGTCATTATATTTTAAAATAATGTAATGCGTATTATAAAAAAACCTGAAAATGAGCGATGCGTAATTATTCCTCGGTGCATATTAAACACTTGATGGAGTAATTATGAATACTGAATTGTTGACATGTTAAGAAAGTCTCACTGTTTGGTATTACTGCAGATAACTTTTTATTTGCGTTCTAATTTAGTCATGCATTCAATGTGTAAGTGTGGCTTACGTACGTTTTCGTCGAACTACCCGTTTGTGTAAAAAGGGTTACGTACATTTACCTTGTGAAACATTATCATACAATGGTGGTTATTTGGAATAATAACTTTACTGAAAATAAATAAATTTAAATTTGCATGTCAATTTTGTTTTTGGTTACCTTGGACATGAAGACGGGAGATTTCTCTTTGATTTGCAAGTTGAGAGCGAAGCAAAGCAAACACTGCCGTACCATCCTTTACTGGAACCATTTCGCCGCATTTTCAGGCCCCTATTTGAGAACCTCTAGATAAAACCAGAACGCTGAAATTTTCGTTATCCAATAAGCTATAGACACTTACTTGAAATCCAAAATTTCAAGTCTGTAGGTCATTTAGTTCCGAAGTTAAGGGACAGCAAAGTTTCGCATTTTCGACACACACTCACTCACTCATGATCATCAAAATAGAACTAGTACTTCCCATAAACTCAGAGAGCTGAAATTTGGTACAGAGTTAGGTTTTAATGGCCACATAAAGGGAAAACTATAAAAACTAGGATTATCGAGGTCTGGTGTCCCTGGTGACCCTGAGTAGAAAACACAAAAGCCCAACCAAACTATTAGCGATCGACATACTGCCTATAAAAAAAATATTTATCCAGGTAGGCCGCTTTATTTCATTGAGAAAGCAATAGTCAGAAAGGAAACAAAAAAGAAAAAAAGAGCTCTTGACTAGGCACTTTTACTTACTCAATAGCAAAAAGCCTACATCGGCATCTTTGCTATTTGCGTTTGAAGACAATTGCAACCCCTAGATAGGTACTTCTAGCCTCGATCCTGAAAGTCATCACTAACTCGAGGTGTATGTGAAAGATATTGTTTCACCCCATTCCGTTTTACATTTTTTCAGTTGTATGTAGTACATATCTACGCTTATACCGTGAATAAATATTGCTTGAATAGAAACTGGAAATTAGTCAAGCTACCTGTGTTATCTACGGACCCAACAACCCCTGATTACAGTACACTAAAATACTTTTTTTATTGGTAAATGCAGCACTCTTCCCAATTTCAAAATCTTAATTTTTCTCGCTAAAAATGTTCACAAGACGACAAGCCCGGTCTAATCTGCATTCGAGTTCCTCCACACCCAGCGCCTCAACAGTCACCCGATTCAAAGCGGCAGAAGCAGTACGTAAACAGTATCTTCGTCTAAATTGCAAAACGGGATGTCGTAGCCACAGAAAAGTGATGTCGCAGAAGCAACATCGAAAGCAACTGGTATGGCTCTCGAAGAAAGAACGGAGTGTTCCGTGTGAACAGAGTGAGGCTACTACTACTGCGCAACAGATCCTTATTGTGGAACCAGCGCGCGACTACATACTGCGTTTTCCGAACGATGTCACTGACGAGGCGATGGTTTTCTAACCACACCCGCTGCATGAAGAGAAGAGAAATACTCAAATCCCAAGACATGGTAATATTACCACTTTATAGGTTAGTGACATCGAGAAACTTACTCATGCTATTAAGTCACTAGCAAATCCGAGTTTCAAGACTCATTATAACGTTGAACTACCTGAGTTTAGCGGAAATATATCTGATTGGCAATTATTTAAGCGCATCTTTGATGACACTAAAACTTATTTCCTAGCTGGTGAGAATTTAGCTAGGCTCCAAAACGGGCAAGGCTTAAGAAGCCGTCCTTTCCTTTTTATGTTCTCATGATCCTGAACTTGCCATGCATTTTCTGATTTCTCCTTGAGGTGGAGGCTGAAAAGCAAGCTAACTTCGGCTCGTGTGAAATTTTTAACATACCACTTCGGAGCGACAAGCCCAAGCCGTTACCGCAGTTGGCTACCTTTCCTGATCGCAGTAACATGCATTCATCACGTATCATTCATTCGCATCACATTGCTGAATCTCTGCGAATTTAAATGATGTTTTCCCTTCATCTTCTGTTACCTACACGCCTTTGCCATGTCTGTATGGTGCAGTTAAAAATCATAACATTAAAGCGTGCGCCTAATTCCTAGCACTTCAAGTTTCCAATCGCTTTCCAAAGTTCGCAAAAATAAAATATGTACGCGGTGTTAACGCAAAGGTAAACAAAATATATATATATATATATATACTATATATATATAATTTGCATTTAATAAAGGCAAAGCCGTATGGCCTGGAAAACTGCAAGGCATTGCATCACAAAAATTTTCATCTTGGAGAAAATCCCTAATTTTCATCTTGTCTGATTGTAAATAATGTCATGCTGCTGGCATGCCATCGCTCATTTGCCATCGACATCTCATGTCATTATTGACAATAATAAAAAAGAAATCTCGTTTGTGAATAATGAAAAAGTTTTTACACCACCGTATGAGGTTTTATTATATAATCATACATATTTCGTCTCAAATGTATTATATTCTTGCGTGAGAGTTCCGTACTTTTAAAAGTCGCTCTAATCGTTCTTTATGGACCGTCGGCATCTTACTATCAAATTGCTTATCCAAAGTTTCCATGTTTGGACTTAACACGGCCACAGAGAAGAGATATTTAGCTATCTTCACTTGTCTCAATACAAGAGCAGTTAATTTGGATTTGGTTCGTAGTTTGACTGCAGATAGCGCAATCATATAGTCTCTGATCAGGTTTGTAGCTCATCGAGGGTACCCTGTAAAAATATTGCCCAACAACGGGATTGCATTTGTCGGTGCCAAAACGAAAGGTCCCGGGTTCGATTTCCAGTCAGATCAATTTGGAAAACCAACTTTTCTAAAATGACTTTGGTCTGGCTATGTAAAGATGACGCCCCCAGTTTGTATTCGGCATCTGGTACTCATAGCAAAAAGGGAAACCTTAGTTTGAGACCAGGTGATTGGTGTGGTTGCCTGGCGAATTCATTCATTCATATGCTAATGGTCTTTGAGTTTATTTGTGTTTGACTTCATTGTCAAATGAGATTATCTAATAAAATAAATCAATGTACCCCCGTATCTACAAAAAGAAGTGAAATCCCACCAAAAACATTCTGTAAAAAAATTGCCAAGTCTCGATGGAGCAGCTTGTTTATCTCTAAAAAGTAATGAAATCTAGACAAAGTCCTGCCAAGTCTAAGGTTTCTTACTGCGATTGCTTTATTATTATATTTAATGTTGTGTGACTTGGCCGTCGAAGGATAAACAAAATCAGGTGATCCATGACACCATTGTGCCAATCTGTCGCCAGAACCGTTACCCATTGACGATGGAAAATTGCTACTTGGAAAACATTGATTCAATAAATAATTCATAATTGACTTATTGTATTAATAATACCTTTGTATAGTGGAGCTTTAAACAAACAGTATATACATATTTCCAGTACAGATGGACTTCTAATCATTGATAGAAGTCCGTCTGTACGTCTATTTTATATAAGATCGGTGGTGGATTTGAAGTTCTAAAAAACCGGTCAAGTGCGAGTAGGACTCGCGTGGAGAGGATTCCGTACGTTGGGCTCATAGGTCACAATAACTGCTTTCACTTGATTGTGAGAAACAAAGAAATATCTTGATTGTCTCTCTCTATCTTCCATCTTTCTCTTTTAAAAAAATACCAAATTCCTGGCCCTAATTCTTCGCCCCACAAACCCCCCTTCGTGGGGCAATCCGTAGTGGATGAAATAATGTGTAATCTGCTCATAAACTGATGTGTCAGACCTTTTGAAATTAAGCATCACATGGTACAGGCAGGTAACAATAAAAAAACGTAAATTTAACAAAACAACCCTTTTTTTAATCCATGTACTTCTCATAGGTTTTCCTGTAATCTATAGGTAAAGAGCTATATTCCGCATTAATTTCAAAATTTTTAGCCTAGTAGTTTCGGAGATAAGGGGGGGGGGGGGATGGTCAATTTTCGCCTATTTTCTTAAATAACTTAAAAACTATTTATTTCAAGATTATAAATGATACATATTTGCAATCCTTACAGCAAGATCTTTCATTTGATATGTCACACGATATGGTTAGCGAATTTTTTTTTAATGTTGTGATTTACCCTCCAAAAGTGACCCCCAAATTCATAATTTTTTATTTACGTTACACATGCACCTTTGGGTCTTTAACTTACATATGTGTTCCAAATTTCATCTCAATTGGTCCAGTGGTTTCAGAGTAATCGGCTGTGACAGACGGACGGACAGACAGACACGCGAATGATCCTAAAAGGGTTCCGTTTTTTCCTTTTGAGGTACGGAACCCTAAAAAAGAAGAGAGTAGAAGTTGTATTGTTAATGTTGAAGGCATGTGTTGCACAATCAATAACAACTTAAATTGAGACACTAGCGTTAAATTACCAATGACCTTGTACCTACTAACCTGTCAAGAATGTTCAACGGCCAAGTCACACAACATTAACTATAATAATAAAGAAATCGCAGTAAGAAACCTTAGACTTGGCCGGACTTTGTCTAGATTTAATTACTTTTTAGAGATAAACAAGCTGCTCCATCGAGACTTGGCTATTTTTTTACAGAATGTTTTTGGTGGGATTGTTTTTACGCCTAGAAGCTTATAAAAAATCCTCTAAGAACAAATAGCTTCTATTAATTATGACCTTTTTAAAACAAAATGCTAAACTATTTTTGTAATAACGAACAAATAATTTACAAACACTGTTGAGTAAAAATAAGTATCAACTGTTACATAACATAAAATCAACAAAAGTTTCGTGGAATAATTAGGCAACTACACTTGCACAAAGATACCTTCCTAAATCTGCATAGACAAATAACGTATCAATTGTTATAATAATATCATCTGAATTAAAAATTCGTGGAAAAATTAAGCATCTAGACTTGCACTACGATATCCACCAAACTGTATCCTAAAACAAGTCTGTATCTATCGTTATGTAAAAATATTTAATAAAGTCTTCGTTGAAGATTTATGTGAGTATAAATAAGCTATTAGTCCTTGGGAACTTTAGTAAATAAAAAAGTGCAAATGTATTAATTTCCTTATTATGATGGAAATATCCATAATTGTATGTTGTAATATTATACATATTTGTGTTTAATTCCTTCGTTTTGAACATAAAAATTATGAAAAAAATTGACAAGACGTATTAGCTTCTTCTTCATTTTATAGTGCAATAAAAAAAAAAATCACGCAAGTGGACTTGCGGCTTTGTTCCAGGGGGGGTGCGATATTGGCTTTTCTATTCTTAATTACACATAAAAACCTTCCTCTGGAATCACTCTATCTATCAAAAAAAAAACCGCATCAAAATCCGTTGCGTAGTTTTAAAGATTTAAGCGTACAAAGGGATATAGGGACAGAAAAAGCGACTTTGTTTTATACTATGTAGTGATAACGCGAGTGTACAAGTCAGCAAGAAAAAGTTACTTATAAATCGTAATACCTACAAAATATCTTCATCAATGTTTTGTAAGACGTTCTGAAGCTACAAATCTTGGAGTTTGGAGTTTGACGTCTGTATTAAGGGTTAAAAAAATAAAATAAAATGGGATAAAATTAATCGATTCTATGGTAAGTAGCTAAAGCACCTATGTTTCTGAAATTAGGCACAAAGATGGTACCATACCATCAAAAAGAAAATATAGAAAAGTTCGTTACAAGACCCGACCGGGAATCGAATCTGTGACCTCAGATCACACTATGTTGCTCAAGTCTGGCCCGCTCGCCTCTTGGCTACGGAGGTATTAATTAAGTAGAAAGATAAGATATACGCTTTATCGCAAAATACCGAAAACAAAGCCACAAAAAACAGCTAGTGCATAAACGTCACTTATGTACATTGACCCTGTGCATTGACCTATCCCAAATTAAGATGTTTAATAAGCCCTTGTGGTAATCTAAACAGAACCAACTAGGTGATGCCACAGTGTCGAGTTTCTTGCCGGTTCTTCTCGACATGATCAACATTCCGAACACGACGGTAGAATACTTAATTTGTACTGACGATTCATAAGTGCTTTTGTAAAGCTTACATGACTAAATATATTTTCTATTCTATCCTATATTATTCTATTCTATTATATTGTATTCTATTCTATTCTATTCTGTTCTATTCGATTATATTCTATTCTAATGCTTTGGCTCAGTTGTAACAACTTAAGTTTAACGATAACTCATGAGTATAACGATTGATTACGTCATGCTTGTGAACAGGTGCCACCTTTGGGGACTGGTCTGCTCCAGCTTACCTCTCGAAAGTAAAAACTTACTTTAGTACTTATTTGTTTCATCACTCATCAAAACCAAAACTATATGACTTGGTCCAAAGTGAGCTACACATAGCAATAAGTTAGATACTGCTGCTGTAACTGATCTGCTGAGTTTCTTACCGGTGTCTTCTCGGTAGATATAGGTTCCGAACCGGAAGTAGAATCACTTTGCATTGTATTCAATGACAATTCAAAAGTGTTATATGTAACCTACTTGAATACAGAAATATTTGAGTTTGAGATTGATTATGTGGAGATAATGGAGAGAAAATCATAGTCGGTCCGATTTGCTTTTAACTGGCAATTTCTTGAGTTTAGTGCGTTGGATAAAGGCGTTGACACAGCGGCGGCACTGGCCCCAAGCGATCAAGTCTTGCGAGGCCTCTGACAAGCAGGTATTGCGAAGCCCTTTGTCTTTCGTGAAAAGTAGGTCTGATTGTTTAGCATGCTAGATTTACGGAATTAACATTTTGACAGGATATGTTAAAGTAAAAAAACTTTAGTATAAAAATATTTTACGTTGTAAGATTTACAATTTTAATAAAAACAGAAATTTACACTTTAGCATTGTTGTTTGCTACTTTTTCTAGGTGTGAAATCTTTCTCAATAACTTTTTTATATGCTTGGTTTGTTGCGTGAGGCCCCTACAAGAGGCCCCGGGCGAATGCCCTGTTCACTACCCCCTACAGAAATACAGTTTTTAGCACCCAGACACTAGCCAGCTTTAGTACAGAATTCTTGATATTGTTTAATGTTGTGAAATACGCGTTGCATTTCATGACGTCATGGCTCAGTATGTGGACGCCATGTTAGCGCAATCACTCATCGGCCCGTTAGCTCAGCCGGTTAGAGCACCCATCTGATTTTCACTGAGGCGGCCGGGGGTTCAAATCCCTCACGGGTCAAACTTTTTGTTTGAATTTTTTTTCAATTTATTAAAAACAACTAGCTGTCTCCCTTGGCTCTAACAACTTAAAAACAACTGTACTGTTGAATCATACCAATTTACAATACTATAATTGGCTACTTGACAGTGTTAACAATAAAATATGAAAAGTGTTAGATATGTTAGCTTATTAGTTAAGTAGTCATTTTACATTTTTACTTTTTAATTAAAAGCAGAGTTAGTATTTTATTTTTGCAAAATAATTTTTATTTTTTTTATCTGTGGAACAAAACAACCGAAACGGAAACCACCATTGCAATTCTGAAATGACAGCTGTCGGCGAAAATTATTTATTTTAATGTGGCGAAACAATGATTATTTTACCGATTAAATTGAATTATTGTGTCTCTAATCGTATTAAGAATTTATTGAAACATTTTCCGTTTATCTAAATTAAGTCGTTCCTATGCGTATCGGTTCGTTGTCTAGGACGTTGACGTCATAATTGCAACAATGACGTGACTTGGCGTTTTCGCGTGCTTTTTAAATGTGTTACACAAAATCTAATTTTTCTCTGATTATTTAGATTAATTTTAGATAAATCGAATTGCTTGGGATATAAAATGAACGGGCGCACATTTTACAATACTTTTTCAAAAACTGTCAAGTAGCCAAATTTGACATACGGACATACATACCGACATGGCGAATCCATAAGGTTCGTATTTTACAGACCCTTAAAAATCGTCTTGACTGACAGAAACTACAAAGTGATCCAAAAAGGGTTCCGTTAAAGCTTGAAATCCAAAAAAAGACGAATCAAAATACTATTAAACCCACAATTTCTTCTTCTCTTCTTTACCACCAGCTACTTGACTCAGCTTCACAACAGACGCTTGCTTAGACCCCTCATCAACCTTGCACTGTTCCATTGAACTCCCTGGGTCCCCGCAGCAAGGCCCTGAGGTGCTGCAGCGGCTGCAGGCACACCCTGGCTGACAATTGCGTCCTGTTCAAAAATAAAACACTCGTCAACAAGATTTAGAATTCTTACTTTCAGAAGGCAATCTCTATTTTATAAATGCCTTAAAAAAAAGAGGTTCTCAATTCTACCGTTTATATATTTAAGAGAGGTAGGGCATAGCGATTTATCGCTCGAACTGGAGCAGCCCGACTGGTGAAATACCTCCACCTTACAGAAGACCGCAGCCAAATAATAATCACTTCGGTGTTGTTGTGTTTCTGCGTGTGAGTTAGGTTTCCAGAGCTCCTGGGGGGTGCTACATTAGTAGCAGAGGTCAAGCCTTCAAGGTAAGGTTGACAAGTCCAGTAACAGATTTATTATGCTGTACTTGTCACCCTTAAGCTAGGACCTCATTACCACTTAACATCAGGAGGGATGAGGTCAATCTTGAAGTGTAATATAAGAAAAAAAAAGAAAATATACATATATATATATATATTTCTTTTTAAGGTTCCGTACCCAAAAGTTAAGAATGGGACCCTATTAATAAGACTTCGCTGTCTGTCTGTCAATAACCAGGCTTTATCTCAAAAAAACGTGCTAGTTAAAATTTTCACTGGTTATGTATTTCTGTTGCTGCTATAATACAAAAAAAGGGGGGGTTCGATACTGCAAACTTGATTTTTAGCCGTTTTTTGCTGGATGTTAAATTTGTAACAGCAACAGGTACCCCGCTTGGAATATTTAGCTGTATATTCACTTAAAAAATAAATAATTGTTTCTAATTTTGAATTCACAATGGTAGGTAGGTACCTACCATTAAACATAATCCGTAGGTACGGAACTTGGCCCCCGAGCAGATAACACCTAGCTCGGCGGAAGTAGGTACTTCCATGTTTAGTAAAGGAACATACGTTCTTTACATATACATGTTTATTATATACATTCCTTTACTAATTAAACAGCCATGGAGGAGCGTCCTAAAAACCTAACTCCCCCCCCCCCTTTGCTAAAAGCTGGGTACACCCGTGCTCAAAGCATTACATTAGATAGAATAATATATAAACTCACGGGCAATCTAATAAATAATAATAAAAATTCAAAGTACTAACTCAATTCACTAGAATCCTGCTGCATCGCATTGACAACAGAATCATTTTGCTGCACATTCTTCACGCTGTATATTGTCACGTCCTCAGCCATCTCCCCCCCAACATCCCCCCCACAAGGGAAGTCGGATGCGTCAGAGGACTTGGAGTATGATGACGTGTCGCCCATGACTGACGGCATGACAGTTATAGACGATTTGAACTTCAATACTGCGTTGCTTTTTGGCGAATGGCCGGTTTCTGTGAGGGTTTGGGCTGATTCCAATCTAGGGGTAGACTTTTCTGGCACCGGGAGGATCGATGTGGAGGTTTGCTTGAGGACGCTGGTCACGTATTCGTAGGATTCTGGGAGATGACAAATATAGACTTTTGAGGTTTCATAGCTCACTCAAACTCAAACTCAACTCAAACTCAAATATTTCTTTATTCAAGTAGGTTACATGTAACACTTTTGAATCGTCATTGAATACAATGCAAAGTGATTCTACTTCCGGTTCGGAACCTATATCTACCGAGAAGACACCGGTAAGAAACTCAGCAGATAAGTTACAGTAGCAGTATCTAACTTATAGCTATGTGTAGGACACTTTGGACCAAGTCATATAGTTTTATTTTGATGAGTGAAAAAAGCATGAAGTATTATTTTATTTTAAGAGGTAAGCTGGAGCAGACCAGTCCCCAAAGGTGGCACCTGTTCACAAGCATGACGTATGTGCCAGCCATCGCTTCACTCAACGCGATGTAAGAAATGTTCTGGTATTTTTTAAGTTTAAGTTATAGTAGCGCAGTATATTGGCTCCTCCCAGCCTGATGGTAAGCAAGAGAGGAACCCACATCGCGATGACAACGGATTTGATACCGTTATATCCTATCCGTTAGCATCGCCGTACTGGCCCGTAAGATGTTTCTTCACGCTCCTTTTGAAGGAATCCATGTCTAGGGAAGGAGGAAACACATGAGCCGGCAACGAGTTCCACTTCTTTAAGGTCCGGCAAAGAAAGGAGTTACCAAATTTTTTTGTTCGTGATGGAATATTTTCCACGGTGAAGCGATGACAGTGGTTTTAAAACCTTGGGTTACATTATTAGAGTTTTAGTACGGATACGGATGATCCCTAACATATTTAAAAATTGTTTATAGCCTATTCTCACCGGAGACAGTGTAGCTTCCTAGCAGTTGAATAATTTTTCGAAACGGTCAAGTAGTTTCGGAGCCTATTCAATGCAAATAAACAAACAAAAACAATCAAATCGTTCCTCTTCATAATATTATTGCAGATTAGCAATTGCCTGCAACTAAGTGTGCGTGGGAGCTTCCATACTCTTTTTTTTGTGAACTCGAAGCGACTAAAACCTCGTCGGCTCCAGGGGGGGTATCCCGCAGGGTACGAGTGTAGGCTTCCATCGAACACTACCATCCTGTTAAGCTCCAAACAAGGGGGTTAATTATAAATATTCTGTATTACTAAACCTACACACCATCTATAGAGCATACCTTCAAATTTCAAGTTACGTACTTACAAACTAGCTTGAAGTTCGTTTTCATACAAACTTCAAACCCTGTTACACCCCATAGGGGTGGATTTTGGTAAAATCCGTTCTTAGCGTATATCAATACCCTATAAGAAAACTACCTGATTTTTTTTATTTTTTTGTCTGTTATAGTTTCTGAAATTACTTGATTAATCAGTTAGTCAGTGAGTGGTATGGTAGGTATTTTGTTTATATATAAACAAGCGGGCCCGGCGAACTTCGTTTCGCCTTAGAGAATTCTTCCCGCTTTTCTGAAGAATGTAGCATTCTATTGGTGAAATAATTTTTTAAATCGGCCCAGTACTTTTAGAGCCTATTCATTACAAACATACAAAAATAGGTACAAATATTTCCTCTTTATAATATTAGTATAGATAGAGAAATAAATTTCAACACTTTAAAATGTTGGATGCTTTGATTTTGTGGTAGTAGAAAAATAAAATAGGCCAAATCTCGATGTCATTGAAAGGACAACTGTCAGCGCCATCTGTTATCCTCTTTTGTAACTATTTTAGTTACTTTGTCGCTCAACAGATGTCATTCCATGAAGAAATATATGGTCGCACATCAGAAAATCACGGTGAATACTTTCAGTTTGAGTTTCTGTATCGTTCGCTGTTGTACGGACAAGAATAAAACAAAGAACAAAGTATCGGGAGTTTGTTCTTTATATTTGGGGAAAAAAGTATTCTGTATCATATATATCTGAAGTATCTTTATCTGTGTAACTACCAAATTTATCCAAATAGGATTCAGTATTTTATTGCGTAAAGAGTGGAAAACATCTACACAAACAAATCTTGACGTTTAAAATACTCGTATAAGTGTTATAAACGATAAGCTTCACTTAATAACTCGTAAAATTAAATAATAAAAAAAATACTACAGTTACAAAAAGCGTTTTTAGACTCCTAAAAAAATATGTTTTGTTCCTGATAAATCGTTTGTGTTTAGAAAGATAAAAAACATCTTCGAAATAGCATCCGTTTCCGATGTTTTACGAATAAGTAAAGAAGCCATAGTCAGTGAACGACAAATTGGGAAATCTTGATTAATAGTTCCAGTCCAGCTAACAGCCGCAAAATATTTTTTTCTATTTTATACAAAAAAAAAATATTGCCATTTTCCGTGTATAAAAAATGTGGTAATATGCTTAATGAAGAATTCAGTTCGACATAAAGCTATTATTTAAAAAAAAATGCTGAAGGAAATTAAATAATTTCCTTCCGGCGACTGGGACCAAATTTATTAAAACCAAAATGTGTAAAGTCTTACAAAAAAAAACCTAAATTATTATAAATTATTATTATTGACTCGTTCTAGATGCATACTAAGTATCTAGCGGATAAGTGCTTATAAACTGTACAGCATCCACGAGAGCTACTGCCGACAAACTGTCTTGCAGTTTGGCAGACGTCTCATGAAGTACTGTACTGTTTTTGAATAAATAAATAAAAAAAATACAATAAAAAGACATGAGTTTGTCAATTGCTGAACCAATTTATTTATCTTCTGAATTTATAGTTATGTAGATATATGTTTTTATATATAAATTATCAATATTATGTAAATCTAAGTATACCTTCATATTTTATATTTATTCTAATTAATTTATATAGTATGTGTATTATTATTGTATATTTAAAAGATACCGTAATGTTATTTTTAATGCTTCATTTATTGTTATTTAAAATGATTCCTTTTTTTTCTCCCCTGTTACCGCACCCATATACAAACTATCTGCATGACCCAAGAGTTGTCTGGTAGAGAATGCCCCTAGCATTAAGTCCACCTGTTGTACTTGTTTGTGCAATAAAGTTTTTTAAATTCAATTAAAATGAGTCGCTGGAAGAAAAATATTGAATTGTTATGAATCCAGAGACCGGGACCACGGTCCTAGTTAATTACGGTTCCAGTCTACGGGAACCTCATCAAAATGGGCTCAAACCTGCGTCACCCTACATCGGTTCGCCGACGATGTCCGGTGATGAGGAGCTTCGGTAAAATGATAATGAACTACGAGTGTTTACCTTCACATTAACCGTACCTACCTCTAATGGCTCCTTCTATATTACAAACTGTGGTCTCCACTTCCCCCAAGTTCTCGCAGAACTTGAGCAACCACTCCTGGTCCCGAGAGTTCATGCGCCGGCATATATCCATGTCCACTGCACCAGTTTGCGAATTGGCGCAAGCGTGAAACAGAAGGATCGAAGCCATGATGTACAGCTTCCTTGGAAGGTCCTTCTCCTCTGAGAGGTATCTGCAACAAAACAGTAAGAACAGTTTAATAGAGGTAGGGCACAGCAATTTATCGCTCGAACTGGAGCAGCCCGACTGGTGAACCTCCATCCAGAAGACCGCAGCCAAATTACCAGCACTTCTGTGTTGTTGTGTTCCTGCGTGTGAGTAAGGTTTCCAGAGCTCCTGCGGGGTACTACATTAGTAGCAGAGTCAAGCCTTCCAAGGTAAGGACGACACGTCCAGTAACAGATTTAATATGCTGTACTTGTCGCCCGTAAGCTAGGACCTCATTACCACTTAACATCATATGGGATGAGGTCAAATTTGAAGTGCTACATAAAAATATCGAACCCAGGACCCAGATATCATATTCCAATACTCCAACCGAAAGCACAAGGGGTAATCAACCCCAAAACTATCTAAGGCTATCAGCATGATCCGGTTCAAATTATGAGATAATAAAAATTTGTGCAAAAATATAATTGTGTGATAATGAGGTCTTAGGGCACACGTTTAGACCCACGTGGCATGCCACCGATCAGTATAATGTACAGTGACTACATTATAAATGTTATGTAATTTGTAAACGGTCAAGTGTGAGCCGATCTAAGGCAAACAAGTTCTAACGATCTTTTAAAGAAACAAAAAAAATCCATCTCTTTTTCCCATGTGGGATTCGTACCCACGACCTTCACAAATCGCGCTCGGCGAACTTTTTTTATGAGGGGGGAAATGCCGGTCTCTGCGGAGAATAGAGTGCTGTGTCGGTCTCGCACCGACTAAAAGCCCCTCGGTGGCCACCGCTGCGCATGTGGGGAAGTCGGGATCCCTTGTGGTCTCTTCACAGGCTTCCCCGCAGTGCCTACCGCTAAACGGCCCTCCTTAACACGCAAAACGCACTCGGAGGACGCCAGGCTTACCCCACGCCTGGCGTCTCCGTTCCCAGCAGCGGATCTGCCGTGCGGCTCCGCTGCCTACCGCCACTGCGGACGCCTGAGACTCTCACTCCAACTCTCCCTATGAAAGCCAGATGGACTTCCGAGACCCACCCACCGCCAAAAAAATTATGATACTTCATTATAAAAAGGTTTGCATACTGGTATTTATAGACAACTAGCGGTCCAGGCGAACTTCGTTTCGCCTTAGAGGATTTTCCCGCTTTTCTGTTGAAAATTTTCCTGAATTTTCTTTGCTATAAACCTCACGGAGCCCGAGACCTTTCCAACGAATGCAAAACCGTGGAAATCGGTTAGTGCGTTCTGGAGTTATAGCGTCAGGAAGGAAAACTCAACTTATTTTTATATAGTAGATTAAAGATTTCAAGCAAAAATAATCACTTAGTGAACATTTTTATTCCTTAGTCCTCTTTCGACCTCCGTAGCTGAGAGGTAAACGGGTCTGATAACCTCATCGAGTGTCTTGATCAATTATTATTTTTAGCAAAAAACCGACTTCCCCCTAATTAATCTGGGATACCGTCATCAAATCATTCATTCCTTAACAAAAATTGGTAACACGCTCTAAATATTTACATGTCAACAAAAAAAATCAAAGTCGGTTTAGTTAAATAACCAACTTTCACACGAATCAATTGGGATGTTACCATCACAATTTTTAATTCCTTACTTATACCACCGTATTCATTCGTACCTTATTCATGATACCACCGTAGAAATATTTCGTTTTACACAAAAAAATCTCACCAAAATCGGTTAATTAACTAAGAGGTTAACCTGGCACCTCCTTTATTGAAGTCGCTTAAATGACCGACTCCTCCTCGATTTCTCTCTGGTGCCTTCATGAGATCCTCGTTTCCTTATCATGGTAACACTGTCGAAATATCTCCTAACACATAAAAAAACCTCATCTAAACTTAATATAAAAAGGAGAAACTGACTGATTGACTGACTGACATATCAACGCACAGCCTAAACGGCTAAACGTAGGCACTTGAAATTTAGAACGGACGTAGCTTAGGTCGGTACCTAAGAGGTGCACTAAGAAAGGAATTTCCAAAATCGGTTTATTAATGAAAAAAATAGCCGCGAACACACATAAAAACACCGACCGACCGACGACTGATGACAGCTTAAATGGAAACTAAATTATAAGGAACGGTATCAACGACTCGTATTCTGTTCGAGAAAAATGAAAAGTAATTTTTGACACATTACGAATTTGACTTAATTCACAATCGAGTTTATTATTAAAAGGCGGATGTGATACGCCTTTTTGTTTATCAATTTGAAGAGTCACGTTTCAGTCGGTGTTAAAAGCCATGTTATCTTTTGTGTTCGATTGTGGCTTCTATAATTTTCTTCAGCATAGCAAACGAAAAATTGGTTTTAGTTCGTCTGTCAGATTATCCAAAATTATGGGACATTTTTGCATTTTTCATTTTATCAAAAAATAATGGTGATACATTTAAATTTATCGTCGCATTACGTCTTTAGTTGCTACAATTTTACCCACTAGTGACATTAAGTACTTTACTTACACAGTCACTTAATATAGTTTTATCTCCGTTTTTTCATTTATTTAGCAAATGAAAAGATACTTCTTTAAAATTTAGTCTTAGAACTATTTATCAGATCTATATTGTGACTCGCCTTAGCCGGGTCGATTCTGGAAAGTCTAGTATATTTCTGGCTTTAAGAGTTTTTATTTCCTCCGGTTCGGATGTGTGTCGTTCCAAGTAGACACTACTTTTGTGGATTAATGATTCACAGCCACATAGGAGGTGAAGGGTGTTATTCCTTGCATAATTTGCATACATCAGAGTCACTTTTATAACACACTTCAAGATTGACCATATCCCACTTCAAGTTAAATGGTAATGAGTTCTTAACTTAAGGGCGTAAAGTATAGCATAGTAAAACTGTTACTAGACTTGTCGCCCTTACCTTGAAGGCTTGACCCCTGCTACTAATGTAGCCCCCAAGAACTCTGGAACTACTCTAACGCAGGAACACAAAAACACTGGAGTGATTGCTATTTGGCTTCGGTCTTCTGTAAGGTGGAGGTATTACACCAGTCGGGCTGTTCTAGTTCGAGCGATAAATCGCTTTGCACTGCCTCTCTTAAACTAAGCTACATGTAAAATTGATGTCTTTTTATTTTACAGTGTCGAGTCAACTAACGCACTGGCACTCCACATCTAACCGTCTCACCTCAACCGCAGTATCGGGTACTTGTACTTGATGAACGGCTCCAAGTCTTCATTCTGCTCCAGCAGCAGTCTATCCAGCTCATCCACGCATACATCACTCTTGTATTTGCTCATCACCTCCTTTATACCTCTCTCTTCGAGCTGAAGGTACTTCATCTTTGGATTCCCGCACTTGTTTATCTGTAAAAAGGTCTCAATTAGCTTGACTATCGATTCTGCACTGACTTCCGGGGAAGAAATTGTGTGATAAATATTTTTTTTTAATTGCACGTTATGATTGGCCTCATTCCTGATGTTATGTGGTAAAGAACCTGGGACCGAACCTGAGACCTCAGAGACGGCGCGACGCCTAAGTCCGGCACGCTACCCTCTCGGCTACGGAGGTAGTCGGAAATGTGATCGATAAAGATGATACAATGCGCATAGGCATCTCAATCCTGAGTGTTATGTTAATAAAGGAGTGCTTATACAGTAGACGTTGGTTCATTAACATTGACCCTCCACCTCCCATGGTTCAATGAAACTACAAATAAAACTCGATAATACAAAACTAACCCATTTAAGTAAGAGCTGTGTCCATTTCCGTTCTATCATTTCCATTCTGCAATCCGAACATGATGCGTCGTCAGAAGACATTTTATTTAATGTAAAACTTTAAGCTGCATTTATGGCAATGAGATTTATGGCGAGAACGTTTCTTCCAATCTGACATTTTACCTCACTTTATTTGTCAAATCTGGACAAGCTATTTATGACAATAGACAATATTATTTTTGTCACAAATAATTATAAAGAAGAATTAATTATTATTTATTAGGTAAGCTACCTGCAAGTAAATACAAAGGTAGTTACCGGCTTTTTTGTACATTAATATGTATGTATTATACAAATAAACCTTCCTCATACATCATTATAAAAAAATTGCCATTAAAATCCGTTGCGTAGTTTTAAAAAACTAAGCATAAAGGTACATATAAATATTGAATTATTCACTAAAATAAAACTAGCCTAAGTTAATACTTATTACATAAATAAGGCTAATAAAATTCTTATCAAAATCGGTCCCACCTTTTCTGAGATTAGCCGAAACAAATAGATAGACAAAAATTTAAAAAAAAAATTATATGTATAATTATTTGTATGTAGTAAAAACCGTTTAATTAAATATTTTAGACACTCCAGTTGTATTTATATGAACAGATTAAAAAATAATATATGATTAAGTAGTCATAATTATAATAGAGTGAGATTCCAGTCACCCCAGACTAACGTAATTTTAGGAAAGATGAAATTTTTATAATTGGTAGTATAACATAAAGCTTAGAAAGGAATGGATACTCGCTAAGCTGAAAACGGGGCCGTTTTACAGGTAACAGGTATCAAAGGTGGTGTGAAAAATCATGCTAACTTACGTTAAAGTAGGAAGGCTGGTTTTTACATCCCTACTAATATTATAAATGCGAAAGTAACTCTGTCTGTCTGTCTGTCTGTGTGTCTATGTGTCTGTTACGCTTTCCTGCTTAAACCTCTCAACCGATTTTGATGAAATTTGGTATAGGTATACGTTGAATCTCAAGAACGGACTTAGGCTACTGTTTATTAGAAAATAAGGGGGGAAAGGGGGTAATACCACCTTTAGAAGTTTATATGGGAAAATGTTTATTTTTGAAGTTAGAGATATGAAATTTGGCACAGATATAGCTCGAAACCTGGATTAAAATATAGACTACTTTTTGTTTCGAATATTAGGGGAGAAAGGGGTAAAACCGACCATAAAAGGATGCAGTCCACGCGAACGAAGTCGCGGGCACAGCTAGTATGTTATATATGATATTGTTATAAACAAATAAATATAATTGCCAGACACTTCCTGTGGGCCATAACTTTTGACAGACATCTTGATGACTGGGATCTTGGTCTATAACTACTTAATCTTTAAGGCTAATTAAAGGCTATAGGCTATTTGATAACTTCAGACTACGCTGTTAGCCAAGCACCAAATGAACAAATTCTAAACAAAACAATCTTTATTAATTAAAAGGTGCTATGAAATTATCGCGGACTTTGGCGTCGCGCCATCTCTGAGGTCCCGGATTCGATCCCCGGTCGGGCCAATAAAATAGAATAGAAAATATCTTTATTCATGTAAGCTTTACAAAAGCACTTAAATCGTCAGTACAAATTAAGTATTCTACCGTGTTCGGAAAATTGATCATGTCGAGAAGAACTGGCAAGAATATGGGAAACGAACTACTCTATATTGTCTCGGGTCTGGGTGTTGTGGTGCCGTCGTTGTTTCCGATTTCTGTAACATAAGTGCTTAAGCTACTTACTGCAGAAACAGAACAATGTATGTGATGTTGACCAATATTTATTATTTACTAGCTGTCCCGGCGAACTTCGTAACGCCTATTTTTTTAGTTTCTAACCTTTTAAACCTTCCCTGGACCTCCACAATTATTTCAGAACCAAGATTAGCCAAATCGGTCTAGCTGTTCTCGAGTTTTAGGGAGACTAACGAACAGCGATTCATTTTTATATTTAAGATTTATTTCTCATTTCTATCCGGAAATAAACCGAACATTGTAAGAGCTTTTTAAAAATAATATGTTTGCCTAGCCCAGTCCGTTGCATATAAATTAATTATGTCAACAATTAATGCCAATTTCCAAAATATTTTCGATTCGAAATGTGTCAAGAGTGACAATGTGTTTTCCTAGACTACGAGTCTAGAACGGTTTTAGCTTACGTGTCGTATAATTTACTACTATCCGTATTTAAAACGGATCGTTTTTCAAATATTGGAACCGGGTATTAATGACGGTACAAACTTAAAAGTCATTTGACGTGATTTAAACTTTACTAAAGATGTTTAATCACTACATAGTGTTACGCGCCACGATTAACGTTCTCAGTAACCAGCGCCATCTAGTGTGGAAAGGCGGGACTACAGAGAGTCGAGACGCGTACGCTAGAATTTACTAGAACAATGAC
Source organism: Glyphodes pyloalis (assembly GCA_037074685.1). Lineage (NCBI taxonomy): Eukaryota > Metazoa > Arthropoda > Insecta > Lepidoptera > Crambidae > Glyphodes > Glyphodes pyloalis. Next base: position 9,641,950 of record JAYKKO010000020.1, read on the forward strand.
CTTGACCGCGCGTACGGGCGGTCAAGGCCGGACTGCGCGCGAATGTTCCGGATGTTTCTGCGTTGGAAGGTTCGGGAACGGCCGCGGCAATATAAAAGGCCGGGATTCACCGCGACCGGGACAGTATTGAATTAGCGATACAAGTGATTACTTCGAAAGCGATTTTGAAGTGCGACTTGGGAGTGATTGTTGTTTTAATTAGTGCGTTTTAAGGTTGTAATTAGTGGCGTTCAATTAAAGTGTGACTTTTGGTGATTTTTATCGGCTGTTTTTATTGTCACGAACCCGAAGCTCGTAACAATTGGTGTCAGAAGTGGGATTTAAATTATGCCGATTTTACCTAAAGACGACACGGAGGGTATCCGTACCCGGAGTCAACGCCAACAGGAGACGGACCAGAGACGTTTTGGTGGAGCTTTGCCGCAGGAATCGGAGAGCCAATTACTAACCACGGAGGCTGGCCCGTCCACAGCAACACCAGTAGCATCGGCAGCACCAGACCTTGCTGCTCTGATGATGATGCTGCAGGAGCAGTCTCGCCGACAGGAAGAACAGGCTCGCCGACAGGAGGAACAGGCTCGCCGACAGGAGGAACAGGCTCGTCGGTTGGAAGAACAGCTTCAGCGGGATAAGGAGGAACAGGCTCGCCGCCAGGAGGAACAGGCTCGCCGCCAGGAGGAACAGGCTCGTCGCCAAGAAGAGCAGATGCTTCTTTTGAAGGACCTTCACGCTACCTTCGGGAAAGACATAAAGGAGGTGAAGGATAAGGTTGCTCAACATGACAACCGCCTGCTGGAAGCTGAAATCCGGATCGACCAAGTCAATAATCGGGTTGACTACGTAGTGGCTGATGTGAAGAAGACCGTGATGGCAGACGTTAAGAAAACGCTGGATTGTCTTAAACTTGGAGAAGCAATCGCAGCTCCCGTAGCTACAACACCTTCGCTACGTGGATTTAAAGTGCCACCGTTTGACGGAACTTCTTCCTGGTCGGCCTACAAAATCCAGTTTGAGGCAGTCATGAAAGCGAACGGCTGGGATAAAAATCAGGCCATGACTGCCCTCACCCTAGGCCTTCGTGACCAGGCTTTATCTGTCTTGGAAGCTCTCGGTAAGGAAGTGACTTACGAGCAGCTACTTGAGGCATTGGAGGCTCGATATGGCGACGCTCACTTGGAACACGTGTTTCGCGCACAGCTTAAGGACCGCGTGCAACGCAGCAGCGAAAACTTGCAGCAGTGGGCCCTTGAAGTGGAGAAGCTTGTGCGTAAAGCTTACCAGTCCGTACCAGCGCTTATTGATGGGAACCTGGTGCAGGCGTTCATCGACGGCATCCGCGATATTGAAGTTAGAGCTGCTGTGAGGCTCGGGCACCATGGGACGCTTAAGGACGCCTTGGCCCATGCACTGGAGGTGGAAGCTGTGCGGCAGGATCATCGTTCCCATCGCGTCAGGGAGGTTGCAGCGGCTTCAGTTCGCGACCGCAATAAAAGTTACAGCCCTAGGTGCTACGGCTGCGGGGAAAGGGGCCACCTTCGATCCAGTTGCCCTAAGCGAACTGCAGAAGGAGAAGACGGCAGTGCAGCTAAGAGCACCGCTCAGCGTCAGCAGCAGGGAAACGAGTAATAGCCAGGACTGCGGGGCGGGTGCTGGCTGAGGTTCAAAGAGCCCCAAGGGTTTCGATCAAACAAACCCAAGACGGGAACAGCCTAGTCATCCAGGGCGAGGTAAACGGAACGCCGTGTAAGCTGACTATAGACACTGGAGCCTCTCGCACGGTTGTCAGTTCCCAAATTATGAGACGGTCCCTTGGGGACTCTGCATACAACCGAGAACACATTAATTTGGTAACAGCCACCGGTCAGCGCATACCCGTCCATGGAGAGAAGAAGATGGGGCTGAAGCTAGGCAACAGAACCTACCTGCATAATGTCATTGTGGCGGATATAATGGACGATTGCATCCTGGGCCTTGACTTTATGAGGAAGAATAGTTGCGAAATTGACGTCAAGCAAGGTGTTCTGAAATGTGGACAAGAGGAACTTTTCGTTGAAGGCGCGTTACCAGGGAATGTATACAGCCTTAAAAAGATTGTTCTTCCGCCGAGATCTGAAACGATTGTGCCGGTTAGTCTTCCTCGGAATCCTGGGCAAACTCAACGTTGTGTACTTGTGGAAAGGGTAGAAAATGACCTTCCATGGAAAGTGGCACGCACTTTGGTTAGAGCCACCGACATCTCAGGGGTACGTGTGCTGAACCTTTGTGACCAGGAACAGGTTATAGAAAAAGGCACACTAGTTGGTACTTGCGAGGAAGTGGATTGGTTGCGTCGATGCCAACATCAATCGACCGGGACCGTCAGCAAAGATACACAAACGAGAGTGACCACACTTTTAGAAGACTGCCGCAGCGCTCTGTCCCAAAATGAAATGGTCAAGGCGAAACAAATGTTGCTCAAGTATGCCAACGTTTTCTCGTCAAACGATGCTGACATCGGAAGGACTGGCTTAGTTCAACACAAAATTAACACAGGAGAAGAATTGCCTATCCGTCAGCGGCCAAGGAGATTGCCCGTAGCACGTGAAAAGGACGTGGAAACCATGATTGAGGGAATGGTGAAGGATGGTGTTATTGAACCTTCATCTAGTCCATGGTGTTCACCGGTAGTGCTGGTAAGAAAGAAAGACGGTAGCATGAGGTTTTGTGTTGACTATCGTCGTCTGAACGACGTTACAAAGAAAGACAGCTATCCTTTGCCAAGAATTGATGACACGCTGGACATGCTTACTGGAGTAAAGTGGTTTAGCACGCTAGATTTAAAAAGTGGTTACTGGCAAGTTGAAATTGATCCTAAAGACAAGGAGAAGACTGCATTCTCGACAGGAAAGGGTCTGTGGCAATTCAAAGTCATGCCGTTTGGATTGTGCAACGCTCCGGCAACGTTTGAAAGGTTGATGGAACTTGTACTTACCGGTCTGATTGGCGATGCCTGTCTAGTCTACTTGGATGACATAATCATCGTAGGCCGTACGTTTGAAGAACATCTTCTAAATCTGGAACGCGTGCTCATGAAGATCCAGAGTGCCAACCTCAAGTTAAGCCCGAAGAAGTGTTCACTATTCAAACGGCAAGTTAGCTTTTTGGGATATGTAGTGTCTGAAGAAGGTATCAGCACGGATCCAGAGAAAATCGCTGCTGTAAAGGATTGGCCAATCCCAAAAGACAAGACGCAGGTCAGAGCATTCCTTGGTTTGTGTTCCTACTATCGGCGTTTTGTTAAGAACTTTGCAGATATAGCAAAACCCCTGCATAAGCTAACGGAGGAGAAGCGACATTTTTGCTGGGATGGAAGTTGTGACATCGCATTCCAGGAGCTGAAGGACCGTCTGTGCAAAACACCTATTTTGGGATACCCTGATGTGAGTAAGGAATTCATAGTTGACACAGACGCAAGTGACATAGGACTTGGCGGTGTATTATCCCAGCGGAATGGCGATCAAGAAATTGTGATAGCTTACTTCAGCAAGTCTTTGTCGAAACCTGAAAGGAACTATTGTGTTACGAGACGAGAACTGCTTGCTGTGGTAAAGTCGTTGCAGCACTTTAGCAAATATCTTCTGGGGCGGAAATTCCACATACGAACTGACCATGCTGCACTGAAATGGCTTTTGCAGTTCAAGAATCCGGAAGGACAAGTTGCGAGATGGATTGAATTACTGCAGGAATACGACTTTGTGGTGGAACATCGCAGCGGAAAATCTCATGGTAACGCAGATGCATTGTCAAGAAGACCTTGTCCTGAAGACTGCAAGCATTGTACCAGGCAAGAAAGTAAAGAAGCTGTTCCTGTGAGGATGCTCAAGACAGACCTTAGCAACGAGTGGAAGGAAAGCCTACAACGTGCACAACAGGAGGATGCGGACATCAAGCCGATTCTGGAGTGGATGAAGGCCGGAGTTCCTAAGCCTAGGTGGAGCGACGTCTCAGCGATGAGTTCGATCACAAAGAGCTATTGGGCCCAATGGGACAGCTTGGTGATTCAGGATGGAGTTCTGTGCCGTAGATGGGAAAATGCTCGTGGAGACAGCTGTCATCTGCAAATGGTTGTCCCCAAAGGTCAAGTACCGGACGTTCTACAGCTGTACCATAATGGTTGTTCAGGAGGTCATCTGGGAGTAAAACGGACACTACTGAAGATACGAGAACGGTTCTACTGGGTCTACTGTCGGGACGATGTCGAGGACTGGTGTCGCAAATGTACAAGTTGTGCGGCTGTAAAGGGACCTCAGACTCGTAGTAGAGGTGCATTGAAGCTGTACAATGTGGGCGCACCATGGGAGAGGATAGCCCTTGACGTTGCGGGGCCGTTCCCGGAAAGTGAAAGTGGTAACAAATATTTCATGGTTGTGATGGATTACTTCACTAAGTGGCCGGAAGTCTTCGCCATTCCAAATCAAGAGGCCTCGACAGTTGCTGATAAGTTAGTTTATGAAGTCTTCTGTCGTTTTGGAGTTCCCTTAGAAATCCACAGTGATCAAGGAAGGAATTTTGAGTCCCAAATATTCCAGGAAACTTGTCGAGTTATGGGAACTCATAAAACAAGAACAACTTCTTACCACCCACAGTCGGATGGAATGGTGGAACGATTTAATCAGACACTAGAGAGGTACTTGGCAAAAGTTGTGGAAAATCGGCAACGAGATTGGGACAAGCACATACAACCATTTTTGCTGTCATATCGTAGCGCTGTTCACGAAAGTACATCGGTAACACCAGCGTTCGCAAACTTTGGAAGAGAACTACGACTGCCTGCAGACATGATCACCGGAATACCACCTGATTCCCCATGCAGTATAACAGATTATGCAAATAACTTACGGAACAAGATGAATGACATTTGTGAGCACGTGAGACAATCGGGCCAGCAAATGTCTGAAAGAATGAAAACCCGCTATGACCGCAAAATGAACAGTAAAGAGTTTGACGAAGGTTCACTAGTGTGGTTGCACAATCCAATCCGCAGCAAGGGGAAATCTCCTAAGCTTCAGGCGAAATGGGAAGGGCCGTATCGAATTGTGACTAAGATCAATGACGTAACCTACCGGATACAAAAAGGTGCGAGGGGTACTCCTAAGATCGTCCATGTGGATATTGTCACGAACCCGAAGCTCGTAACAATAGTATAAAATAAAGTCGCTTTCTCTGTCCCTATATATCCCTATGTACGCTTAAATATTTAAAACCACGCAACGGATTTTGATGCGGTTTTTTAAATAAAGTGTGATTCAAATGAAGGTTTACGTTTTTAAAAGTGTATTTAGTATCAGCATTACGAGCGAAGACGGGGCGGGTCGCTAGTATAAAATAAAAACACAAACATGTTATTTTACCAAGTATTATATCTTATTCTAGTATTTATGCTTTCTGGCTATTACATCTCATCAAAATCCAGTAAGTCGTTTTTGAGGAATCTATACATAAATAAGTTTAATTGGAGTGTATGTTAGTAGTGTTTAAACTTTTTACTACATGCATACCTACGAATAACTATGTCGTATAGTCTCTGAAAAGGCTGGACCGATTTGGACGGGACTTTTACTGGTAGGTAGATGGAATAGGGAGTAATTAAGGCTACATTTAGGTACTGTAGATAAATAATAAAAAAACCGCGTAGTTCACGCGAACGAAGTCGCGGGCACAGCTAGTCCGTAAAATAATAAGAACGGGAACAAGTGAAAAAGGAAACGCAACCGCGTCGTTTCTGCCCCGCTCTACAAACGCTCGGAAAATGGTAACATGATAAGGAAAAATACAATATTTATCTAACACCTTGTGTGTTTTATTACTGACGCCATTGCTATTATTAAAGTATTGATTAACAAATAATGTAATGATTTTCTAATATCTCTTTCCACACATACCATTTGTATCTCAAATAAACTGATTACAGTACAAATAATTGATTACAAACGACGCCACAAGGGGTTGATTGGAAGAGTAATTACTTTAATCTTTGTTTTATTGGTCGTTTAATTAAATGTTGAACTATTTATTACGACTTAATATTCTAATATTGTGAAATTTTCACACGGTTTATTAGAAAGATTCCACGTTATTAGGTATAGCATTTTTTTGGAAATCTCAATGTTTATTTCGTCTTAATAGTGTAGTTTTAATTCTCAAAAGTATACCTAGTTAACTAGCTGTGCCCGCGACTTCGTTCGCGTGGATTACAGGTTTATTCCTTATTATTATATGTACTTTCATCACATATTTCATGGTCGGTATCTCCCCTAATATTCTGAACAAAAAGTTGTCCATATTATAATCCAAGCTTCGAGCTACATTTCTTGCAAAATTGCATGTCTCTAACATAAAAAATAAACATTTTCCCACATACATTTTCAAGGGCAATATTGCCTCCTTATTTTCACCACAAAAAGTAGCATAATATGTCCAGTTCAAAGTATACCTATACCTCCAAATTTAATCGAAATCGGTTCAGTGGTTTAGGCGTGAAAGTCGGACAGACAGACAGAGTTACTTTCTGTTTTAGTGCGTATTCCCTGTTAAATTTAGAGAGGAGGTAGGGCATAGGCGGAACCAATTTATTACATCAATTAAACAATTTTTAAAATTACTAACAGTAGATATAAGAACATTGTTACTAACATATGGATCCGAGTTATCTGAATAAAAATATTTTAATTTAATTTAATTTAATAGCGATTCGTCGCTCGAAATAGAGCAGCCCGTCTGGTGAAATACCTCCACCTTACAGAAGACCACAGCCAAACAATCACTTCAGTGTGGTGTTCCGGCGTGTGAGTTAGGTTTCCAGAGCTCCTGGGGGGTGCTACATTAGTAGCAGGGGTCAAGCCAAGTCCAGTAACAGCTTTTATATGCTGTACTTGTCGCTTTTAAGCTAGGACCTCATTACCACTTAACATTAGGTAGGATGAGGTCAATTCAATTCAATATTCACACGCAGGAACACAACAACACAGAAGTGATTGTTATTTGGCGGCGGTCTTCTGTAAGGTGGAGGAATGTCACCGGTCGGGCTGCTCCAGCTCGAGCGATAAATCGCTATGCCCTACCTCTCTTAAAAAAATATAAGATTTAAAAAATATAAATATCTTAAGAACTAATAGACCAACTGTAGGTCCTTATGCGCATTGTTTGACGACCTAAATAGCCGAGCGGCGCGCGGGCCTGACTTTGGCGTCGCACCATCTTTGAGGTCCCGGGTTCGATCCCCGGTCGGGTCAATATGGGAAACGATCTTTTCTATATTGACTCGGGTCTAGGTGTTGTGGTACCGTCGTTGTTTCTGATTTCTGCAACACAACTGCTTAAGCTACTTACCGCAGAATCTGACCAATGTATGTGATGTTGTCCAATATTTATTATTTATTATTATTTATTATTGTGCTTAGCAACAATTTTGCCAACTTATGAGTGTTTGTCAATTTAAAAAAATGAGTGTCATGTCAATTTTGGAGTGTAATATAAAAAAATAATACGGAACCCAGGTCAGTTACAATTGGTTGAGTGGTTCTGTTAACTGTTTGAAACGATCAATTTCTTCGAAGGGCAAGGCTGAAACGGTTCGTTTGGACAAATAGTTAAAAAGGTATTGTTAAAAACTGTTATCAATACTTCGCCTTGACAGTAACAGGTAAATAAACGGTTTTTCCTCTTTAGAGTAAATTTATGTAATTCATGATTAAATATTTAAATGATTCCATTCATGAAAATGACCTTTCGGTGGTTTAAAAACCGGCCAATTGCGAGTCGGACTCGCGCATGAAGGGTTCCGTGCCGTTATTTATTCAACATTTTAATAATATATTGGACAACATCACATACATTGCTCTGATTCTATATTAAGTAGCTTAAGCACTTGTGTTACAGAAATCAAAAACAACGACGGTACCACAACACCCAGACTTGAGACAATATAGAAAAGTTCGTTTTCCATATTGACCCGACCGGGGATCGAAACGCGGACCTCAGAGATAGCGCGCAGGTCGTCATACGTCAAATTTGGACACAATGATTTGTTTTTGAAGTAAATATACAATTTATTATTCTGTTAATATTTTAAGCGTCTACTGTTGCCATTATTAACATCGAGCAAAAAACGACTAAAATCTCGTTAATATTTTTAATTATTAAGTAACTTAAATATTTTACCCCTTAAATATTTTTTTCTAGTATTTGTTGTTATAGCGACATCAGAAATACATAATCTGCGTAAATTTCAACTCTCTAGCTATCACCATTCTTGAGATACAAGCCTGGTGACAGCCGGACGGACGCACGGTCAGACAGCGACGTCTTAAAAAAAGGGCCCCGTTCTTAGCCTTTGAGTACGGAACCCTAAAAACTATTGTATTCTCACTATGGGTTCCGTAGGTCTACCCCTTTTTCACTTCCAGTTTTATCCACAGATCTTTATCATTTAAAAAGCCGAACGCAGTGTAATAAGCCTTATTTATAAGACATATTTTGATCAAATTTTTAAATATGTGCATGGGTAAGCCAATAATATTTTGCGGCAACTTACTAAATGTGCTAATACTTTTAAAGGAATGAAATAATAAAGGAATTACTACTTTTAAGAAGTAAGACTTTGGTCGAAGTTCTAGTAGGATTATTTATGTTAATAACTTAGCACGGATCTCTAAAACTGAGATGATACGCTCTAGTGACTGCATGGACAGACAGATTACAATACAGCATTATTATATAACCACCGACCGTGAAAATGTTCAGACAAAAAAGTGATTGTAACAAATTTGGGTCAAGCATATTTGTAGTCCAATGAACTATTGAATTTTATTTATTTGTAGCTTTTTTTTCACTTATAAAAGTGAAAAAATAATGTTTGTATAATAATTATATGACTTAGTTTGAGTTTATAAAAACAGTAGTTTTTATAAACTCAAACTCAAATATTTCTTTACTCAAGTAGGTTACATGTAACACTTTTGAATCGTCATTGAATATTCCGGTTCGGAACCTATATCTACCGAGAAGACACCGGTAAGAAACTCAGCAGATCAGTTACACTTCTCTCTCGCTAACAAGTAATGATAGTCATGAATTTATCAATTGCTTAACCAATTTATTCATCTTCTGTTCTCTTCTCTTACAAGTCGACACAAATGCTGTAATGTACATATGTAATGCACGATTAGCCAATCAATACATCGATCCTACATCGCGATGTCAGAGTTTTCGTGGCCACTAACTATAACTACAACCAACCAAGTTTGGTAGTTGGGCCTACTTACTACTGCTTTCAATAATTGTAACTTTTCGTAATTTTATTTTTATGTATTTTCAATAATAAGTAAATACATAAAAATAAATTAAATATAATGCAATCTTAATGCAAGCCATTAGGGTACTCAAACCCTAAATGAGTACCCTTTATCTTACATTAAGGGTACTCAAACCTGAATAAGTACCCCTTATGTAAGACCAAATAATTACGCAAAAATCTATCTAAATGACCTTAGCACTCAACCTTGCACTACCAACCAAATCTTGCCTCACTTCTACACTGATGCAAATGGCATTCCTTCCTTGTATTGATCATTAACTTCTCTATTTATTTCCGGTTGTAATATGTAATACTAGCTAGCCTAGGAACTGCCCGTGACATTGCTCTTATTGTACGTAATTGGTGATAGGTCATCTCTATTTTTTTGCACTTATCAGTCGCGTCATAGAATCATAATTAATATTAACTAGCGGTCCCGGCGAACTTCGTTTCGCCTTAGAGGATTTTCCCGCTTTTCTGTTGAAATTTTTCCTGAATTTTCTTTGCTATAAACCTCACGGAGCCCGAGGACCTTTCCAACGACCGCAAAACCGTGGAAATCGGTTAGTGCGTTCTGGAGTTATAGCGTCAAGAAGGAAGGAAGGAGAACCCGACTTATTTTTATATAGTAGATATATACTTGTCAAGAAGAAATATCGATAGGCAACCGATTCTATAGATATCTATAAAAAAATATCTATCTACCGTCGATAGCTGAAGTCATATGACTATCGACGGTCTTGATTAACCTCTAAGAAAAGTAGTACTTGATATCTCGATACTCTGAAGTATCCATACTTTTGCTCCGATACTCTTACGATACTGCTCATGAGAACAGTATCAATACTTTCTTTTTGGTACCGTGTCCCTACATCACACCTGATGTTAAGTGGTAATGAGGTCCTAGCTTTCGGGCGACAAGTGCAGCATAATAAAGCTGTTACTGGACTTGTCGCCCTTACCTTGAAGGCTTGACCCCTGCTACTAATGTAGCACCCCCCAGGAGCTCTGGAAACCTTACTCACACGCAGGAACACAACAACACAGAAGTGATTGTTTTAGATTACCAAGTGGGTAACACTTATCAGGCCCTATTTTATTATTGAACCCAAACTGATAACTACTGTACGGTCGCTTTTATAATATTAATATCAGCTATATTAATATTATGACGTGACGACCTCCGCAACTGACAGGCGAGCAGACTTCGGCGTCGTGCAATCGCTGAGGTCCCAGGTTCGAACCCGGTCGGGTCAATATGGGAAACAAACTTTTCTGTATTGTGTCGGGTCTAGGTGTTGTGGTACCGTCGTTGTTTCCGATTTCTGTAACACAAGTGCTTAGGCTACTTACCACAGAATCAGAGCAATGTATGTGATGTGGTCCAATATTTATTTATCTTCTATATAAAAATAAGTCGGGTTTTCCTCCCTGACGCTATAACTCCAGAAGGCTCGAACCGATTTCCACGGTTTTGCATTCGTTGGAAAGGTCTCGGGCTCCGTGAGGTTTATAGCAAAAATAATTAAGGAAAATTTTCAACAGAAAAGCGGGAAAATCCTCTAAGGCTAAACAAAGTTAGCCGGGACCCCTAGTTATTAATAAAAATTATTAACGACCTCCGTCCGTGGCTGTGAGATGAGTAAGCTGGTTCGATCCCCGGTCGGGTTAATATGGAAAACAAACTTTCATATGTTTTCTCCGTTATGGGTGTTGTGGAACCGTTGTTTCTAATTTTTGCAAAAAAAAATGGTTGTTATAGTTATTTTTATAATACCCAAAAATAACTACTTCTACGGTAATTGTACAGAGCAGAAAACATAATACAACGCAGAGCATACTTTTTATTCTTAAATAACACGGACAGAGAATAGTCTCATATTTGACGACCTCAGCGACGCAGTGGCTAAGGTAGGCGGGCAAAGTGCGAAAGGTCCCGGGTCCGATTCCCGGTCGGGTCAATTTGGAAAACGAACTTTTCTCAATTGACTTGGGTCTGGGTGTGCTGGGATGACGCCCCCAGTTAGTATCCGTCGTCTGGTACTCATAGTACAAGGGAAAACCTTAGTTTGAGACCAGGTGATTGGTGTGATTGTCTGGCGCATTTATTTATTTATATATAAACGTGAATATAATATTACGATACATTCTCACGGAAATAATTAAATAATTTAAAACGAAATTTCACAACGATTTCAAACGTTTATCTGGTTGGCATTGTTGGCAATCGTCTATATATTATATAAATTTCCAGACGAAAAAGCAAACATTATGATAATATTCCAAACATGAGTAGGTCATGGCACTTCGATAAGTATTAGGTTAGAACCTTTTAGATAATGACATGATTGTGATAAAAAATACAAATAATTAAGCAAAACTAGGTAGGTATTCAGCACTTTAATCAATTACAATAATTATATAATTTATCTGTAAAAAAACACGCCGCATCTGTAAGCAGTCACGCTCCCTAGCAACCAACATAATTTATTTTCTGTATCCAAAAGGTAAAGACGAATCCTCTTACTAACGCTTCCATCAGGCCTAGCATACGCAACGCGATAAAATTTTATCGCGCTCTTAAACGTCAAAATCGATTGGAGTCAGTACGTCAGCTGTTGATTGGCTAAAAACACGAGTGCGGTGTGCTATTAGCCAATCAACAGTAACGAAACTTTTGTCGCCTCATGTGATAAATTTGACGTATTGCGTAGGCTAGGCCTGCATGACTGTCTGTCTGTCTGTCACCAGGCTGTATGCGAAGAACCGAGATACCAAAAAAATCTGAAAATCAACATTTTCACAAATATTTCTTTCTGTGCTGCCTTATCAACAAAAGCTAAAAACAAAATGAAATAAATATTGGAGCTCCCATATTACAAACGTGATTTTTTTGTTCGATATCAGGTAGGCACATGAAATATACACAATATATATGTCGCAGGCATATTGAGTAAATCCGCCGTTTACATACGGCGTCGTCAGTTTAAAAACGAATGCTGGTTTGTAAAATGCCGAAGACAAAATGTCATTATGTATAATGCCGCGTCAAATTGAAGTATAGCTTGACAAAGCTAGGGTGACCGTAACATTTTGTTTGCAAAGGACAGTATTATTGAAATTTAATAACACTAACGAACTGTCAGTTTAATCGTGTTAAAAATATGGAATATTTCAAATATATATGGAATCCCAAGTAAATGACTCTTCTACTGTTTTATTTTTTAATGAATATAGTAATATTATTATTATAAATGAGTTAGACGAGGTACCAAACCTAGCCTAACCAATGGAATCGTTAATTAACCTTAGGTTAAGTAATTGATGTTGAATAAAAGTCATTTTTGTTACTTGGATATTTTAATGAAGTATCAAAAGAGAACAGAAACCTGAAAGAAAAGTCTTAATTTGTCCAAACAGTGTTTTATTTATGGTCACCCCAAAACTACAACCAACTGAGAACATTTTGCCTGATTTTGCATTCGGCATATAACGTTTTTAAACAGACGACGCCGTATGTAAATGGCAGATTTACTCAAAATGCCTGCGACATATATACTACTACTTACAGTGGCGTAATTACAGGGTGGCAAGTCGGCAAAATGCCCCGGGCCCTTGCCAGAAAGGGCCCAGAGGGTCTACTCTCAAAAACGAAATATGTCGGATCCGAAAACGGATAGCAATTTTTAATTCTCATAGTCACATCTAATTCACTTAAATTGCAAATCAAGCGTTTTCATAAAACAAAATACTATTTATGCAAACCAAAAACCAGGTTTTTCCTTCCAAACTTTTGATAAATCATCAAAAACGAAACGTTTCGTTTGTTCGTTTCGTTGTTGGGAGTAGACCCCCTGGTAAGAGGAGAATCCAAATCCCCAAGAATAGTTTGAACTGCATTTCTGGTATTTCCAAGTTGGTAAATAAGTTTTAAACATTATTCTTTCTTTTCTTTTTTTTTTTCCTCTACTTTTTCCTCTACCTTAAGGGCGTCTGGAAGAGATCGCTTTCTAGCGATAAGACCGCCTAAATTGTACTATAATCAATCTGTAAAACCTATTTCTGTAAAGATTTTGTGCAATAAAGTATATCTATCTATCTTTTTTTTTATTGTAGCGCAGTATATTGGCTCCTCACAGCCTGATGGTAAGCAAGAGAGGAACCCACATCGCGATGATTTTCATTGAGAAGGAGGGGGGGGGGGGCACCTTCTTTCGGTAGGTGCTTCATTGTGTAATTTGCCACGGGCCCCGAATGGTATAGTTACGCTTATACTAATATTAAACTGTATAGTTTGTGTGTTTGAACGTGTTAATCTCAGAAACTACTGGTGAAAAATATAAAAATATTTTTGTGGTGCATAGCTCAATTTTGGAAGAAGGCCTAAGGCTATATACCTATCATCGCGCTTCGAATAATAGGATCGTAAAATCAGCCGAAAACGTGGAAAATAGTACTAGTTAATACATTTTTAAAGGGGCTCTTAATTGAAAACGGCTCCAGTTAGACGCTTGAATCGTTCAGCTTATATTTAAGTAGTTTTTGTTAACAACTGTATACAGTAACATATATGTTATTTATACAGTTGTTATTGATAATGGTAAAGTGTTATCCTTTGCTGATGACACAGCTTTACTATTTGAAGGCAACTCATGGTCGGAAGTTTTTGATCACGCACAATTGGGTTTTAATAAAGTAACGCAGTGGCTTAGGCAACATAAACTTACTTTAAATCTTGATAAAACTAAATATATACCATTCACTAAATCTAATCACGCAGTACCGGAACTACAAACCCTCTCTATAAAATATCATCTCTGTCCCCAAGGCAATAATTTTACCTGTGCTTGTACTAATCTAGCTCGAGTACAATCTATAAAATATCTTGGCATAACAATTGACAATAATCTAAATTTCCAGGCCCATATAAATCTATTAACAACTAGAATACGCAAATTAATCTTCATTTTCAAGAATCTTCGCCATGTAACTAGCTATAAGGTCATAAGAATGGTCTACTTGGCACTCTGTCAATCTTTACTTACATACTGCATCTCTACTTGGGGAGGGGCTCCCAAAACAAGTATGATAAAGTTGGAAAGAGCACAGAGAACAATACTAAAAGTGAGCAGGTCCCTTCCATTTAAATTCCCTACTTTTGAGCTATATAAGCAATGCCAGGTTCTCTCTGTGCGCAAACTTTTTATTCAACAGATTATTTTACAAAAACATACTGAATTGCAATACAATCCCATCCTGGAAAAAAGAAGACGAAAGCACACAGTCTGCCCTACTAAAAGTTTTAACTCAAAATTGCCACATAGATTCTTCTGTTTTCTAGGAGGTTATTTGTACAATAAACTTAATAAACATCTGAAGTATTACTCTCTGCCAAAAAGACGCTGTAAAGACTTGATACGAGAATGGCTACTGAATATAGATTATGAATCTGCCGAGAACTTGTTATTAGTAAAACATTGAACATTGAGTTACGCATCACACCAGATACTCTATCTCACTCACTTCTCTCTCTCTCACACACACACACACACACACACACACACACACACACACACACACACACACACACGAACACACACATAATTTTAAGGCATATTTGATCTGAGGGTGGGAGCCTGGTGATCCGTCACACAGGGATTCCCTAGTATGGACACCAGTCTCTCACATGGGTTGAATATTGTAACCATATTAGTGTAAGTAATCTTTGTAACCCTTGTGAAGAGATAATAAACGAAATTATTATTATTATTATTATTTACCTATTACATTCGTAAACACCCATATACAGAACAAACACAAATATTAATCTTACGAATTGTTTGTCCTAGGTGTGAATCGAACCCATTGGGACAGGAAAATATGTATATTATCTCGCCACTCTCATTGTGTAAATAACCAATTTTTGTCGGTGCCATCGCTTGCATTAAGTTGGGGGAAAACAGTTCCCGTATCCTGATTCAGAACATCTCACACATATTTCTATCCCCTCTTTTAGAGTCAGGGGAAGATTTCCAAAAGAAAAAAGGTATCGAATTTTTTTTCTTTGGATAGAGCTCCTGGGGGTGCTACATTAGTAGTAGGGGCCAAGCCTTCAAGGTAAAGGCGACAAGTCCAGTAACAGCTTTATTATGCTGTACTTGTCGCTCGTAAAATCCTCATAACGACTTAACATCAGGTGGGATGAGGTCAATCTTTGAGTGCGTTATAAAAAAAGAAGAAATTTACGTGTCGTCTTTAACCTAGGACCTCACTACCACTTAACATCAGGTGGGATGAGGTCAATATTGAAGTGCAATAATATTTATAAGATTAATGTATTGATTATGATTGTATGACTCGACTGATAAGTGCAAAAAAACAGAGACGTCCTTTCAACAAAATATGTAGATACAACTAGCTGTGCCCGCTATGTGTGGACCACATCCTTTCATGGTCGGTTTTACCACTTTCTCCCCTAGTATTCGAAACAAAAAGTAGTCTATATTTTAATCCAAGTTTTGAGCTATATTTGTGCCAAATTTCATATCTCTAATTTCAAAAATAAGCATTTTTCCATTTAAACTTTCAAAGGTGGTATAACCCCCATCCCCCCCTTATTTTCTAATAAAAAGTAGCCTATGTCCGTTCTTGAGATTCAACGTATACCTATACCAAATTTCATCAAAATCGGTTGAGAGGTTTAAGCAGGAAAGCGTAACAGACAGACAGACAGACAGACAGACAGACAGAGTTACTTCCGCATTTATAATATTAGTAGGGATAACAGCAGGGGACGATTTCCAAAAAATAAAATAATTTATTGAAATTTTTCGTTACTCACAAATAGTCCGCATACCAATTCTTAGCTTTCTACCTTGAAAATTGTGGAATGTTCTACACAAACGTCCCCCTTATGAAAGTAAGGGGTTAAAAAAAGTTAAAAAGTAACCATCCCTTTAAACACCCCCACTTAAAAAATCACATAAACTCGCCGCTCCTTTTATATATTGGACAACATCACATACCCAGACCCGAGACAATATAGAAAAGTTCGTTTCCCATATTGACCCGACCGGGGATCTCACCCGGGACCTCAGAGATGGCGCTCACCAAAGTCAGGCCTGCTCGCCTCTCGGCTACAGAGGTCGTCCTTTTACCCTGAAAGACGGACAAATAAACAGACACGTACACTTTCCCATTTATAACATTAGTACGGATTTATTTCAGCTTAAATCACAGTGGATTTAATCAACAAATAGATGAATTAATCACCAGTTCTGTACAGACCAATTAAGACAAACGTTTATGCAGAAATAGGTAATTACAAACGGTAATTATAATCATCACCCACCCATTTTGATCACGCCATTACTTTTAAACGGTTTAACTTGTCTTTTATCGGCGAACTTCAAAGGGATTTTATTCACAGTTCGCTGGACTCCAGACGTCATACAAAATGGTTGACGCACAGAATTAATTTATTTGAATAAAATACCTCTTAAAGTAAGGGAATTACAAAATGTACTCATAAACGTATATCGCTGAAAATGTATTTAAAACGTTACCGCTGATTGGCTAATAACATACTGTGCTCGTATTTTCAGCCAATCAGAAGCTGTCGCATCGATTTTGACATATGATAAGAGCGAGATAAAATTTACTCGCGCAACGTATTCTAATGCCCGGTGCCAATATTTTACGATTCGTTATATGTCAAAAATAACAATACGTTTTTAGATTACGCCTCGTATAATTTATTACTACCCGTACTAAAACGGGTCGTTTTTCAAATATTTTAACCGGGCATAAGAGGACAAGAGAGGTTAAATAATTAAGGAGAGATAAAATATGATGATGTTATGACCAAACTAACACTCAGCCGTTGTATATATCGCAGTCATCTGGTTGAAACAGCTATTTGATTGAATCACTAGCGTGTTTATTAAATGACAACGTTTAATTGAATGACTAGGCCGAACGTTGAATGGATAAGACTCACTGAACGTCCAACAAGTTAGCGGATTGTAACATAGCCCTTTGAACATATCGGACGTAATCAGTCAGGTGATTGTAATTTAGTTCATTTTTTTTCCACTGCGGCGTTAGTGCTCATCAAAATAAAGATGGCGTCAAACAGCTGGTACAGATATAATCGAATAGCACTGTGTTGATATTTTTTAGAGTGAAATTGAGATATAAAGTGACTTACTCGTAAAAAAATATTCTTTTAGCCTAATTGTCTTAAGACTTAAAATTGGCTACTTGACAGTTTTTGAAAAAGTATTGTAAAATGTGCGCCCGTTCATTTTATATCCCAAGCAATTCGATTTATCTGGAAATAATCTAAATAACCAGAGAAAAATAAGATTTTGTGTAACACATTTAAAAAGTGCGCGAAAACGCCTAGTCGCGTCACTGCTGGAATTATGACGTCAACGTCCTAAACAATGAACAGATACGCATAGGAACGACTTAATTTAGATAAACGGAAAATGTTTCAATAAATTCTTTATACGATTAGAGACACAATACTTCAATTTAATCGGTAAAATAATCATTGTTTCGCCACATTAAAATAAATAATTTTCGCCGACAGCTGTCATTTCCGAATTGCAATGGTGGTTTCCGTTTCGGTTCTTTTGTTCCACAGATAAAAAAACTAAAATTTATTTTGCAAAAATAAAATACTAACTATGCTTTTAATTAAAAATTAAAAATGTAAAATGATTACTTAACTAATAAGCTAACGTATCTAACAGTTTTCATATTTTATTGTTAACACTGTCAAGTAGCCAATTGTTAAAACATATTAAAAAATCTTATTAAGGTGTGTTATGTCATGTCTGTCAGCTATATCCCATTCAACGACTATGCTAAATGACGTTCAGTCAAGAAGTTGAACGTTATATTAAACAATTTGACGAGTTGTCCTTTAGTCATTCAATTAAACGTCGTCATTCAATGAACGCGCTAGTGATCCAATCAAATAGCTGATTAAACCAGATGACTGCTACATATATATCAGCACAGGGAAAAACCTGGCTATAAAAGCAGGATACATCCTGTTACTTCACAAATTCATTATTGTTACCTTATTTATTTCCAGTCACATTCGATTACTGACAAAAAGTGGTGGGTTATTCCCCTTTAAAAGAGTGACAGTTTTTGCTCATTTTGCTTATTACTCATAGTGAGTGATTTGTATATTTCCACCTCTGTGGTATAATTTAGCTGGTCCGAGGGTCTGCAATGACGTACATGGCTTGCATCATAATAGTTTTGCGACCACGAATTGCCGGTAATGTTTATTAATTTATATCAGAAAATAAAGTCGTCATTTAACTGGAAATGTATTTTGCAGTGAACGAGAATAACATGGAAGAATACCAGCCATACTAACTTAATTAGAATATTATCAGAACCAAATACACACAAATGAAGGATACACGGCAATAACGATGAATATCCGAAATATTAAAATCTATGGGATCAACGTCACTTCATACATGCAGCTAGTGATTTCGTTTACTAACTAGCCAATATCGCTACCACTCCTGAGATAAAACCGTTTCTGATATGTGACTACACGTCTAGAACGCTCAGTGTCCCAGGTATTCACGGCCATTAGGCTGCATTTTGAACAACATTTATAAACTTAACACCCAAATATCTCGAAACAAAAAATAAAGGACGTTTATCATTATTGCAGTGGACCCTTTAAATGTAAAGCACGAAAGCAATAGATACGCAATATCTATAGAAATAAAGTATCGACTCTTGAAAGAAAACTTTAAGGCTAATGCGTTTAGGTCGAAAATAAGACAGTTCGTTAGTTAGTAATTGGCCCCAGCTTGTGACTCGCTGCGTCCTTGGAAACGGTATTTGTACCGTCGCTAGCTCACTTTTTTAAACCACGCCCCCTGTGCTTTTTGATGGTGCCATATTCAAGCGTTACAAAGCTTAGATGTTTTTACATTTACTGGTATGCTGTTATTTTCAATCGATCCATTTTTTTTTGATCCTCTTAATCTTGACGAGACTTAATCTCCGTAGCCGAGAGGCGAGAGGGCCGGACTTTGACGTCGCACCTCCTCAGAGGTCCCAAGTTCTATTCCAGTCGGATCAATATGAATAACGAGCTTAAGTAAATTGTCGTCATCCCAGCATACCCCAGTTAGTATAATATACTATATTAACTAGGGTCGTCATCCCAGCATACCCAGACCCTAGTCAATTTAGAAAAATTTGGTTTCCAAATTGTCCTGACCGGGAACACTTTGGCCGCCTACTTTAGCTTCTGCACCACCGAGGTCGTCATACACTACAACACCCAGTCCCGAGACAATGTACTTAAGCTCGTTATTCATATTGACATATTATGTCGTCTGGTGTTCATAGTAAAAGCGAAAACCTTAGTATGAGACCAGTTGTCTGTCGCATTTTTTTTGTTTTTTTCTGCTTGAAAATTTCACAAAAATGTATTTCTGTTGCCGCTGTAGCAACAAATTGAAAAAAAAAAATTTACTGGGGTTCCCATACAACAAACGTGATTTTTACCCGTTTTTGCTTGATGTTAAATAACACCAACAGATAGACGCTTGAAATATTCACACAATATTTCGTTTTATACAATATAATAATATAATAATAATATAACCTTATGACATTGTGTCTAATGTTGAATACATAATGGTACGAGACCCTTCGCGCGCGAGTCTGACTCGCACTTGGCCGGTTTTTAAGATACCTAACGCTAAACGGATCCTTCAAAATCAACGCCCTTGAAAGTTCCCTTTCAACGGATGCACAGACAAAAGCCCTTAAGACTCTTTGGACTTCGCATCGCCTTAATATCGTGCTCATAAGGTCTCAAATCGAATTGCAAGAATTTGCCTTGACATGCCGTGAACCGTACAATCGACACTTCAAAAAATAAAAGAAACTGTGTCTGATGCAAGAACCTGATCCAATTAATAGACGGATGTGTGAATTACCTTTCAAATATCCGCATTGCTTATTTACTTTTTAGGATACCTCATAGAGCAAGAGCCAGTGGCCCCCAGGCCTTGGGTTAAGTATAAAAGCTGTAAGTTTCCCAATGTAAGCCCCCAACACAGGTAAGAACGGTCCCCGACTATGAATCTTGGGTCACGTCTTTCGCAGATATAAAAGCATGTAAAATTGTGTGTTACATTTGGTAAAGCATAAAATTCAGTTTTTAACATGTTTTACTTGTAATAATCCTAAAAGTCACCTTGACGAAAGCCAGACACTTGTTGCGGTTGCAACCCTTTGCCAGACACCATGAATGAGCATGTTCACACCATTTGTTTCACCAAATTTAGAAGTTGATATTTTACAAATTATCCTTTTTTTTAATGGACTCTATCCCGCGTTAGAAACAAGGCAGTGATCCCGCCAATGTCCAGCGTTCAGAGAGACACGTTAGTAGAAGAGACTGCGCGGTGAGAAATTATCTTTAAAATGCTCCAAATCTAGTTAATTGTCAAATTGTAGATCTCGATAGAAAATCTATCAATAAATAAATAAATAAATAAATGCGCCAGACAATCACACCAATCACCTGGTCTCAAACTAAGGTTTTCCCTTGTACTATGAGTACCAGACGACGGATACTAACTGGGGGCGTCATCCCAGCACACCCAGACTCAAGTATCAAGGAAGAGATCAAGATATGAAGGAATCGGGAACCAACATCACATCCCTATTCTTTTCGCAATCTTTATTCAGCGATTTCCGTTTTCGCAAAAAACCTATATACAGTAAGATTGAGAAAAATCGTGTATTATTTAGATGTCTCAAAATCTCAAGCATTTTTCCAAAAATCAGATCAATCAAGTCTTCTTATATCATAAGCCGTCAGACAAACAATCAATCGTAAACACATGTCGTGGAAATTAATAATCAATCGGCCATTGCTCCCTAGACCTTAGATAAGTAACGGCCCTAGGGGTTCTGTATCAAAACGCTTTAGAAGTCGCAATAGATTTTCCGCTGACGGTGATGAGCTGAATTAAACTTGACATTATGTTTTGCTATCAAAAGTCGCTATGGGTCGTTAGAGATAGCAATTAAATACTATCTGTTTAAATTAATTAAGCCACTCGTGTCTGGTAGAGATGGGATTAAAAACCGATGTTTGAATCGATGCTTCGGTTTTTATTCGGATTGGACCCTGCGATAGTGTTACAAAGTGAAATGTAAATGTTTATTTATTTATTTATTTAAAACTTTATTGCACAAATAGGTACAACAGGTGGACTTAATGCTAGGGGCATTCTCTACCAGTCAACCCTTGGGTCATGCAGATAGTTTGTATATGGGTGCGGTAACTTGGGAGAAAAAAAAGAAATCATTTTAAACAACAATAAATTAAGCATTAAAAATAACATTACGGTATCTTTTAAATATACGATAATAATACACATACTATATAAATTAATTAGAATATAATATAAAAAATATGAAGGTATACTTAGATTTACATAATATTAATAATTTTTATATAAAAACAAATATCTACATAACTATAAATTTAATGTAAATGTTCTTTTTTTACATAACATTTGCACGAATTAATCGTCTCTCTATAAAAAATAGCTGTGCCCGCGACTTCGTTCGCGTGGACTACAAGGTTTTTTTCGCAATAAAAGGTAGCCTATGTCCTTTCTTAGGGTCTAAAGATTGTCTGTGCCAAATTTCATCAAAATCGGTTGAAAGATTTAAGCGGGAAAGCGTAATATACAGACAGAGTTACTTTCGCATTTATAATATTAGTAGCTGTGCCCGCGACTTCGTTCGCGTGGACTACATCCTTTCATGGTCGGTTTTACCCCTATCTCCCCTAATATTGGAAACAAAAAGTAGTCTATATTTTAATAGAAAATGGTTACACGCAGTCAAGTAGACATGCTGCCCGCATTTATTTCATTTATTGTATTTTGTGTGCTACTAACACTAGTTGTAGAGTTTAAAATGTTACTAACAAAATATGGGTTACAAACCTGAAATAAAGTTTATTATTATTATTATAATAGAGCTATATTTGTGCCAACTTTCATATCTCTAACTTAAAAAATAAACATTTTCCCATATAAACTTTCAAAGGTGTTATTACCCCCCCCCCCCCTTACTTTCTAACAAAAAGTAGCCTATGTCCATTCGTTAGGTTCACCGTATGCTAAATTTCAGAGTCACTTTCGCATTTATAATTTCAAATTCATTAGTAGGGATAAGTAGGGATTAAGCTACCGGACCGGACCGGAACCTATAACTACCGCGATGATATTGGTAATACTTCGTAGTTGGTACGCGTGGATTTTTTTTTTTATTTTCGTTTGGTTACGTTGTTTATATTTAATTATCCTTAATCTCTTAAATCAATAAATATAGCCTATATTTATAAGGGTGGATGTAGCTTTCCAATAGCAAAAGATTTTTCCAATCGACAACAGTGTCGATCTAATCCTAAGCCTAAATTGTACTTTTCAAACTCAAACTCAAATATTTCTTTATTCAAGTAGGTTAAATGTTAGTAGGTTAAATTTGACGACCTCCGTAGCCGAGAGGCGAGCGGGCCTGACTTTAGCGAGCGCCATCTCTGAGGTTCCGGGTTCGATCCCCGGTCGGGTCAATATGGGAAACGAACTTTTCCATATTGTCTCGGGTCTGGGTGTTGTAGTACCGTCGTTGTTTCTGATTACTGTAACACAAGTGCTTTAGCTACTTACCACATAATCAGAGCAATGTATGCGATGTTGTCCAGTATTTAAAAAAAAAAAATTTTTTTTAAATGTAACACTTTTGGATCGTCATTGAATACAATGCAAAGTGATTCTACTTCCAGTTCGGAACCTATATCTACCGAGAAATTGTCTATACAACCAATTTCTGTTAAAAACTTCGTGCAATAAAGTATATCTATTCATCTTGCCCAATCTAATATCATGAAGAGGAAAGATTTTTAAGAGATTAGAGGGCATAGCGATTTATCGCTCGAACTGGAGCAGCCCGACTGGTGAAACACCTCTACCTTACAGAAGACCGCAGCAATCACTTCTGTGTTGTTATGTTCTTGCGGGTGAGTTAGGTTTTCAGAGCTCTTGGGGGGTGCTACATTAGCAGCAGGGGTCAAGCCTTCAAGGTAAGGGCGACAAGTCCAGTAACTTTATTATCCTGTACTGGTCGCCCTTAAACTAGAACCTTATTACCACTTGATATCAGGTGGGATAGGGTCGTCAATCTTGAAGTGCAATATAAAAAAAATATGTACACATCCTGTGACCTGTATCCTGTGTCCAAAAGCATATTTATTCTGTGCCCCAAAGTAACAACGTAACAAACTAAGACGCTTACGCATTAGAATATTGAATTTTGAACTCAATTTCAAATTGGGGGTGCAGATTTCCTGTGTTAGCTCTGGGTCTGGGTTATACGGAAATCGCTCAAATATACCTAATAACCAGGCTGTTCAAATCAGTATTAATGTAGTTTAGTTTTTTTTTATCCCAGACTCCGCTATGCACGACGTAGATAAACAATAAAAAAAAAAGAAAAAAAAAAGAAAAAGAAGACTTTTTTTTTCAGTCGAAATTTAAATATTATGTATTTAACGGATCCATTTTGTTTCCGTTCCTTCAAACATAAAAAGTCGCAACAATCCGCGAGTAATTTGGAACCCGGATTAAATTATGCGTCCGTCGTTATATTTATCTATCTGCCAAATTTCAGTACAATCCGTTCAGTAGCTTGAGATGTGCGTTGACAGATAGTCAATAAGGCTTGTAATTAAATAAAAAGATTAATATGGTTATGGAGTGGAACCCTGGGCCGAGGTCATTTTGGTTAGAACGTTTTAATTTGGGCATCATAAAGGCCACAGTGAATTGACAACTTTTAGGCAAACGTGATCCATCTTAAGACTAAACTATGCCTTCCAAAAAGCAAGAGTGACGCCAAACGTAGCCCTATTTTATGAAAAAAAAAACTCTATGGTCATACGAATAATTTACTAAGGATTTAATCATGGAAGCTAAAGAAGCACAATTTAGGCAGTCTTTTAGCTGTTTATAAGCAACCTCTGTCAATCTATTGGTAAAGGACACTTTTTTATGAGCGTAAGATGGTGTAAATGTTTTGTGAAGAGCAGATTTTTTTAATCGTCTATAAAAATATATATACTGTAGTATGGACAACCTCCTCATTTTTTTGAAATCAATAAAAAAATAAAAAATAAGTTTTTTGAATGAAGAACGTCTTTATATCAAGGCGTATTAACTTCATTCGATTGTTATTTCCATAGATTTATGGCTTCCTTATTCTAAAGTATTCCTTTTGTAAAAATTCAGATTTTCGTGCGTAATTAAAAAAAAACTAATTGTGTGAAAATTAAAAATTCTGGCATAAATAAAAACTATACTATTCGATGTTAGCATAAATATTTTAGAAATACAGTTGACTTTAATTCTATTTGAAATAAGATTTATGCTCGCATCATAGGCATTAAACTATTCCGTATTAGACTACTATCCGCATGTTAAATAAATAAAACGTGATACTTCATTAGATAGAAAATAAAAATGCGTTTAGAGGCATGTCGCAATAATTCTCCCATATTTCATAATAATAGCCAATGTCAATGAACTTTAGCCACACATTAACTAACAATTAAATTTGTCTTACACAATATTACTAAACTTTAAATAAAGCGTTGAGATCTTTTTTTGTATAAATAATCATATCTTGCTCGAGTTAACTGCCATTTGGACGCTAACCGTGATCAAAGACGCAGCTCTCCGGTTTTTCGCAAATAATCCTTTCAGGCAAAGTCATTCAATTTTGTTCCACTTTAAGTTTTTTTTAATCGCAATCACCTTGGCCATAACTTACCGTGAAAGCAGGTTCCCCGCTCTAGTTGCCATTGCCAGTCGTAGCTTGTCAAAGTGACGTACGGAAGCGCGCGAAGTCGTTTCCCGCGTAAATAAATTCGGAAGTTTTTTTTTCGGACGTTCCGTTTGCAAGTTTTAAAATGAAGGAGCTGAATGGAGTCGTTTCTACCAGCCAGTGCGACAATCTGGTGATCGTTACGAAGAACGGGAAAAAAGAAAACAACGCAAATGGTGAGTTTTTTTTAAATATTTGACACACATAGTAATTAATATGGACCTTTCATACATTTTACTCACTTAATTACTCGTAAGTTTTTATGTATTTTTAATGTTTTAATGTTATGGGCAATAATAAATTTAAAAACCATTCGTTTCGAATTACTGAAGAGTAGGTACAATCGATTAATTATACTCTGACTGCAAAGAAATTAAAATTACGGTTCTTTGAAAACCGTCTTTTACAGTTGATATTTGGTTCAATTTACATTGACAATTTTATAGTAATGAAAACCTATGACTATATTTTAAATAAATCATGTTACTTGCGCTTAATTACATTTTTTGTTATTTAGTAAGTACGTCTACATTTTTAAATCTATGCACTTGTAAGAATGATCATTTTCTAAGACGTGATCTAATTAAATCTTATAAATAGTTCATTTATGTCAAACATTCAGGTTATAATCTTATTATGTTTACTGTGTCTGGGTTTTTATATTTGTATAGTGGTATCACTGTTGATTCTGATTTCAATAACACTTATTGCTTGAGCTGTTTTTTAAATAATAGTTTAATAATAAAAACTATAAAACTCAGTTGGAAGAGCAGCACCCGCGATACGTGAAGGTTGTGAGTTCGAGCCTTTCAACGCAAAGGAAGATATAACTTCTCTGTTTCTTTAAAATAAAAACTAGTTCATTATCAGGTCCGAGCACTAAGTTTGAAAGAATTAAATGTATCTATTTTTAAATACCAATTTTCAATAAATATTAGATTTAGATTTATTATGCTGTACTTGTCGCCCTTAAGCTAAGACCTCATTACCACTCCACATCAGGTGGGATGAGGTCAATCTTGAAGTGAAATATTATAAAAAATATAACATCGTCATAATATGAAAACAAGTAGGTTCCTTAAACACTTGTAATGGAGGCTACAATAAACGGTGTACCACAATACAAATTACAAAACATATATTAACACCCAAACTCAGCTCAAACATAGAAAAATGCAGGCAAAAAATATTAATTAAAACAGACAGTAATGCCAACAATTGCACTTCAATGCCGATTCTTAACTTTGTTCGATTTAATTACTCGATTCAGATCATTATCATGAATAATTTATAAGCCGCTTTGCTGAACAAGGCTTTATGACGACCGATTTGAATTCGTTTGGCTAAGTGAAAAAAGTTTTGAGTATTATTTAAAAAAAATGTATTTATGTATTAGATGTACTTAGACCTTTACAGTTCGGATTAAAGTCATTGCGGCCCAATTTTTTTAGCATTCTGAATTTAATCTGAGGCGTTGATGATCTGTTGTTACAACTCTGTTACCCCATTTTTGTTAATTGAGTTACTATCACATAAATAAAGTTGCCAGGAAAACTATACTAATTTAATTTATAATATAGTTATGACTCATCAATTTGAATTCACAATTGTCATCCCTTAAGTTAGAATAATAAAAACAACAATTATATCGATTATTTTCTTCGTAAAAATATTGAAAAAATGTTAAACTATTTTTATAGTAGGTACCTAATGGCTGAAAATTAAGTAAAAAAAGAAAATGTAGGATTACTCTACCTAAAGGTTTTTAAGAAAGAAAGCACTCGCTATTCTTAAAAACCTTTAGGTTGTAGTTAGGTTGCTTGCATTATTCGTATTTAAATTTGTAAATTTTCTGTAAGATTTTTTGCAATAAAGTACCTATATTTATCTACCGTGGAACAAATTAATTAATTGCAATGATAATATTTTTGCACTAGTATGTAGTTATCAGATATTTTGTCGGAAATAATCTGTTTATTGGCGTCTGAACTCGTGTTTTATCAAATTAACCTCTTGTACATATGTGATAAGGGTCAATGATTCCGCATTTTGTAACATTGTAGGCGCCTTAGTAAATATAGGTACCTAGAATGATATATAGAAGAATCGATGCCACTTTCTATTCTATTTCATTAATTTTTTCATATTGCACGTCTAGATTGACCT
The DNA here is from genome assembly GCA_037074685.1 of Glyphodes pyloalis. Taxonomy (NCBI): domain Eukaryota; kingdom Metazoa; phylum Arthropoda; class Insecta; order Lepidoptera; family Crambidae; genus Glyphodes; species Glyphodes pyloalis. Next base: position 9,669,413 of record JAYKKO010000020.1, read on the forward strand.
GATATTAAGTGGTAATGAGGTCCTAGCTTAAGGGTGGCTGAAGCACTTGTGGCACAGAAATTAGAAACAACGACGGTACCACAACACCCAGATCCGGGACAATATAGTTTTTTTTTTATATTACACTTCAAGATTGACCTCATCCCACCTGATGTTAAGTGGAAATGAGGTCCTAGCTTAAGAGCGACAAGTACAGCATAATAAATCTGTTACTGCACTTGTCGCCCTTACCTTGAATGCTCGAACCCTGTAGCACCCCCCAGAAGCTTTGGAGACCTTTCTCACACGCAGGAACAATACAACAACAGTGATTGTTACTTGGCTGCGATCTTCTGTAAGGATGAGGTATTTCACCAGTTTGGCTGCTCCAGTTCGAACGATAAAACGTTATGCCGTACCTCTCTGAACTCTCTTATAACTCAAGAACGGGCGTACATGTCAAAACAAAATGTTTTGGCTTTGTTCAGACTATTTAGTAGGTTTATGTGAAGTTTGCACAAAATCGGTCTAGCGGTTCATTATTTGTCAATTATTTGTAACAAATAAACATGCGAGCGAAGCCGCAGCGGGCCGCTAGTATCCTATATTATGTAGGTAACTCAAGATATATAAAATCTACCCACCCATGCTAAGCGAAGTCAAGTAACTAGTCTTAAATAATCTCGTGTAGAAGTGGCATGAAACACTAATTTAGTTTTGAGCCGATAATTTTATGGCAGCAGCCGATCTAATTATGTAAAACATTTTGTCACGCACTAAACCTCTAACCTTCTTATCATTACTTACTGTGTGGCCACAAAAGAACCTAAAGAGACCCTAAGCCTCGATTTTTTAATTGTCAAATAAGAATTATGATCGTCGAATATACTCGAGGTAGCTTCATTTGCTTTATATAGAGACTATTCATAAGTATTACTAATGTAATCTTTATGAATAAAAAAAGATTGACTTTGACTTTGACTCATAGTTTCATACGACTTATTTAAAATGTTATACTCAGATTTCGAAACGATACCTTAATGACGTTCTTAATTCAAACAGATTATAATTTATCGGCCCGTTAATAATTAGACTTAAAGATGATTAAAAAAACATTATGACGATTTTTTTTTAATATTGCCTTTGAAGCCGTGTTGAGTTTCTTGCCGGTATCTTCTCTGTAGTTATAGGTTCCGAACCGGAGGTAGCTTCATTTGTTTTATAAAGAGACTATTCATAAGTGTTTATGATGTAATCTATATGAATAAAAGATTTGATTTGACTTTGTGTAGACATTCAACAACCCAAAGATCGTTCACATCCTGCGCGGAATGTATTCAACTTGTCGCTTCTTCGCTGCAACAAAGTCTCTACTAGTCAATTCGCCATTTTTTTTTTCTTTTCTTACTTTCTTACTATTTTATTTTCTTACTGTTTTTGTCATTACTAGACGCCCCCTTAACTCGGTTTTTAAGCCTTAACTGATAAGTACTGTACGCTTGTTTAATATCTTTTATTTTTAATACCATCTGTACTGTATCTACTTTATACCAGGAATAAATGATTGAGTATTGAGTATTAATACATTTATAAAAAAAACCTGAATTTCAATTAAACAGCTTACAAAGAAAATCAAAGGTGAATTATTTTTATTCTGTTATCAACGGTTACGATAGTAAATATCGTAAAATGAAGCGAAATTTGAAATTTGAACTTTGTTAGTATCAGAGGGACCTATATTGACGACCTCCGTAGCCGAGAGGCGAGTGGGCCGGACTTTGGCCATCTCTGAGCTCCCGGATTCGATCTCCGGTCGGGTCAATATGGGAGACGAACTTTTCTATATTGTCTCGTGTCGAGTGTTGTGGTTCTGTCGTTGTTTCTAATTTATATAACACTTACAAGTAAGTACTTTAGCTACTTACCACAGAATCAGAGTAATGTATATGATGTTTTCCAGTATTTATTTATATATGTATTTGAAAAAAGTAATTTTCGAGTTTCTTGCCGGTTCTTCTCGACATGATCAACATTCCGAACACGGCGGTAGAATACTAAACATATACAGCCAGCAACATTAGTTCGTATACACCTCAGTACCTTGTCATACCACATCTCCGCGTAACTAAGCAAGACAGATAGACAGTGACTTAATGTGACAAGGTACAGAGTTGTTCATGAACTAATGCTACTGACTGTACTGACGACTCATAAGTGCTTTTGTAAATCTTACATGAATAAAGATGTTTTTTACTTCTTCTATTTCTATGTACAGTCACGACCAATGAAAAGTAAACACGTTCTTATGACAATATAATAAGGTTGACTTTACAATAAGCTTGTATATGTATTAGGGCACGTGACTGTACATATTATTCTAATGTGTCCAGGGCATTTTATGAGTAAAAAACCCTGTCTGTCTTTGTACACTTAAGAATATTATGCATTAACATACTGAACAAAAATAAGATAACTCTTAAATGAATATTATCAGTAATTAATCAGTATTTTATTTTTAAATAATGAGAGTAATATTACTTGTTTAATATTATGTTGTAACATACTGATTATGTGCTACGTACCTAAACTTTGTTTATCTGTATGTTTATAATTGTTTTTATATAATTAATTAAGGTGCAATCTTTGTTGCTTCTTATTCAAGGCAAGTGCAGATTAAGAACGTGAATCAATATTATTGTATATTATATATACTGATGACCTCCGTAGCCTAGAGGCAAACGGGCTGTACTTTAACGTCGCGCTTTCTCTGAGGGCCCGGGCTTGATCCTAGTCGAGTTAACATGGGAAATTAACTTATTTATATTGTCCCGGGTCTGGGTGTTGTAGTACCGTCGTTGTTTCTGATTTCTGTAACACAAGTGCTTAACCTACCTACCACAGAATCAGAGCAATGTATGTGATGTTGTACAATAGTTATTTTCAATTTTTAACTAATATTTTAAGAATATAATTAAATAGGAAATGTCTTTTATGTAAACTATTACAAAAGCATTTATGAATCGACAGACAACATCGCATAGATTCTGGTAGGTAGCTGAAGCACTTGTGTCACAGAAATTAGAAACAATGATGGTACCACAACACCCAGATCCGGGACAATATACTTTTTTTTTATATTACACTTCACGATTGACCTCATCCCACCTGATGTTAAGTGGAAATGAGGTCCAAGCTTAAGGGTGACAAGTACAGCATAATAAAGCTGTTACTGGACTTGTCGCCCTTACCTTGAAGGCTTGACCCCTGCTACTAATGTAGCACCCCCCAGGAGCTCTGGCAACCTTAAACACGCACGAACACAACAACACAGAAGTAAAATTCGTTTTCCATATTGACCCGGCCGGCAATCGAACCCGGGGCCTCTGAGATTGTGCGCTAGAGTCCGGTCTCAGCTGTGGAGGTCATCAAAAGTTAGTTAGTTGATAGACAGTTAGTTAGGCCCTGAAATCAGACACGATAGTTGAATGATAAGAAAAATGTTAACAAGCGTTTAGTTTGTAATTGGGTGGCGTTTAAAACGATTAGTGGAAGTTATCTAATTAGCAACAACCTTTAAGCATACTAAAGTGTAACAGAGAGGGTGACCATGAGTCACCAAATATTTTTATTACACTTGTAATATAGAATTTAAAACTTTCGCGTTCCATTTTAGGCATTCATACTTATATTTTAAATGCAAAAGTGACTCTGTCTGTTTCACGCCTAAACCACAGAACCGATTTTGATAAAGTTTGGTATAGGTATGTGTTGAACCTTTAGAACGGACATAGGGTACTTTTTGTTTTGAAAATAAGGGGTAGGGGGGTAATACCGCCCCTGAAAGTTCATATGAGAAAAATTTTATTTTTAAGTTAGATATGAAATTCGGCACAAATATATCTCAAAACTTGGATTTAATTTATGGACTACTTTTTGTTTCGAATATTAGGGGAGATAGGGGTAAAACCGACCATGAGAGTATGCAGTTCATGCAAATGAAGTCGCGGGCACAGCTAGCTTAAAATAAGTTAACAGTTTAAAACGCAACAACATTTTTAGTAGTTAATATATCTTATTTTGCAAATAAGTAATCATAAAAATCATCTTTATTAACTAAAGCAGTACATTTTCATGCTTATACTAATGACCTTAGCATAGCAACAGTTTAAATGTTTTAAAGAAACAGCTGTGTGGGATTTGAACTCATGACCTCCACACTTCATGCGTGCTGTTCTTCCAAATGAGCTAATCACTAAATTGAACTATGATTGGGTAACATCACAAAACTATTTTTAATTGTCCGTTAAATGGTATCAAAGTAAAAGAGAAAGTCAATCTGTTTTATTCATATAGATTACATTAGCAATACTTATGAATAGTCTCTATATAAGGCAAATGAAGCTACCTCCGGTTCGGAACCTATAACAAAAGAGAAGATACCGGCAAGAAAGTGAAAGTGAAAGTGAAAATATTTATTCAGCACACAAAAAACGATATAAAAAAAGAAAAAAAACAATGTTACATGGAATTATTTTAGAACTACAAATTAAACTAAACAGGTAACAGCTTACATCTAATTCTGCTTACCCTAATAGTGTGCTAAAAAGAAACTCATTAGTTCTTTTACAAATGAAAACTAAACTTATTACTAATATTATACTAAGGCACACAGTTAGTTTGTCAATTGTAAAATAAAAATTAATAACCAATTATTAAAAATATATTTATTTTTTCATATCATTGCTAATATCCTAATTCTGGCTAATGGAACTTTAACATACATACATTTAGGTTATATTTTTATTCCAATTAGTTAAACCAACGTAAACAATCACAATTTATGACATCACTTTACTGCAATGACCAGATTAATGACAACACTAGGCATGCTCAAACTCAGCTCAAACTAAAATATTTCTTTATTCAAGTAGGTTACATATAACACTTTTGAATCGTCATTGAATGCAATGCAAAGTGATTCTACTGCCGGTTCGGAACCTATATCTACCAAGAAGACACCGGTAAGAAACTCAGCAGATTAGTTACAGTAGCAGTATCTAACTTATAGCTATGTATGTGCAGAACACTTTGAACCAAGTCAAATAGTTTTATTTGACTTGTCCTAATACAAGTCAAATTGTTTTATTTGACTTGTCCTAATACTGTCCTCGGTTACTAGTATTCATGGACACCCTAATGTATGTCTGTCTGTCCGACGATTACTGATATCAATCACTCTCGGCCTCGCGCTAACTGGAGCGGGCCGTGTTCGCCTCTGCTGCCCATAGCTGTGACGTCATGTCACAGCAATATTGTTGTAACGTCATTGAGAGATATCTAAGGGATGATTAATTAAGTTAATGATCTGGAGAGCGTATTTGATGATACAACACAATTTGAGCATCATTAACTATGAAACGATACATTATTTTTTTCCAGCGGATTGGTTGCGTGGGATATTTCACGGGATAATAAGTATCCTACGTACTTCTCACAGTTCGCAGTATAAAAATAAGTAGTTTTTTAGTATTACGTAAAAAAATATTAATAAATTACGTATACTATGTATAAATTTGCAATATTTAAATAATTTAGTGACGTTGTTAAAAAATATGTAGTATTCAAAACTGATAATCTAAACTCAAGAATTAGAATGACTGTATAAAAATTTATCATAAAAAATGTTGCGTAATTTAATCGAAATATATTTTCTAAGAAATAGTCGCATTTACTTTTTTTCCCAAAAGTAAATAATTATCCCACACAAGTAGATTTTCCGTTAAAAGCTAGAATTTAAAACGTAAGCATCGAATTGTATTTCCCATTGGGTTTAACCACGTAGAAACCAATTTGTAAAATTTAAAGTTTGTAAGCCCTTGTGTCAAGGGAATAAGAATCAAATTATCGTAACCAACTATACCTACTAGTGAAAGGTACCACAATTACACTTAGGCATTCCCCACATGAATGTTTAACATTTTTAAATTTTATCATAGTATTGCGAACAGACCAACCAATTAATTTTGCATACTCATACATTATTAAGTAGCTTATTATCTATGGTTTTGTTTGAAGGGATTTTTGATGTGTCATAGTAAATTACGGGGTTATAAAACTTGCAAGTGTTATAAATAAACAGTATCGACTTCACTTAATTAAATATAAGTAATTAATTTTCTGCTATTTATTATTATTCATTTTGTTGCAATCCATACTCATATTTTTACTGTTACCGCACCCATAAACGATCTATCTGCATGACCCAACGGTTGACCAGTAGATAATGCTCCTAGCATTAAGTCCACCTTTTTTACTTTTTAAATAAATAAATAATTAATCACAAAATAATAAGTAAACTAGTCTCACACAAAGGTTTTACTACGTGTACCAAATGACTAGCACTAACCAGGGGCGTGATCTCAGTACACCCAGACTCAAGCCAATTTAGAAAAGTTTCCCAAATTGACAACACAGGGAATAGAACAAGGACCTTTCGCGCTTTGGACGCCTACTTTGCCACATAAAAAAAAGTAGCACTGATATTCATTTTAAGTGACTTTTACCAGCGACCACCTTCTTGGACCTTTTTCGAATTAATATAGTTAATAACACTCCTGACTTTATATTCCTTTAAAAAACAAACAAAAAATAACACACGGACCAGTCATACTTATAACATCACGTAATATCTGCAACAGTAGATAATAATAATTAAAAAATTAAGCTTGTGCTTTTAAGCCATAATAAGCCTATATAAAACCCACTTCACACTTGACCTTATTCCGACCGGAACTTGTGGAAGCTTTCATCCACTCGGGATGAAATTACAGACGAAGCTTCGAAGCTTTACATAGAGAGCTTTTGAAGGGATTATGGCGAAAGCTCGTTAGTAAAGTTTGTCTTTACTCTTATGAAATAGAGCTTTAAAAGCTTAACAATCTATTTCAGAAGAGTCAAGAAAGAATAAGCATTAATTAATGTTTTGTTTTATATACATTACACTTCAAGATTGACCTCATCCCTCCTGATGTTAAGTGGTAATGAGGTCCTACCTTAAGGGCGACAAGGACAGCATAATAAATCTGTTAGTGCAGTATAATAATCTGGACTTGTCGCCCTTATCTTGAAGGCTTGACCCCTGCTACTAATGTAACACCCCTAGGAGCTCTGGAAACCTTACTCACACGCAGGAACACAACACCGAAGTGATTGTTTTGAGAGGCTAGATTAATACAAAGCAATACCTTATGCAATTAGAATATTTAAAAACCCACAACAACCCCAAAAGCGGGTTAATTTCTACAGTTAAGTTGTATGTACACCTCCACACAATTTGCATATCGTCTTCTTTAAAAAACTAGGACTATCTTGTGATAGTCCTAGTACTTACAACCCCAGTTTTACCCCCTAAGAGGAGAAGTTCGTAAAATTTGTTCTTAGTGGATATCTAGAAACTGATTCTTCTCTCCTATTAGTCGCAGCATAATTTTATATATCTGAAAGCCTTCCTCGATAAATTTACTATCCAGCTTGAACATATTTTTCAATTTGAACTAGTAGTTACTAAGATAAGCGTGTTTTAACAAAAAAAACTCCGTAGCTTATTATAATACTAGTTTTTTTCTCAATCAATGTCAGTATTGGGCCTGTTGACGCATGTAAGTCCTACACAGTTAATTTAATTTAACGTACAAATACTTTTGTTTTATTTTTATTTTATTTTTTTTTCAATAATTTATTTTTAATTTTTATTTTACAATTGACAAACTAACTGTGTGTCTTAGTGCAAAATTAGTAATAAGTGTAGCTTTCATTTGTAAAAAAAACTACTGAGTTTCTTGCCGGTATCTTCTCTTTAGTTATAGGTTCCGAACCGGAGGTAGCTTCATTTGCTTTATATAAAGACTATTCATAAGTATTACTAATGTAATCTATGTGAATAAAAAAGATTGACTTTGACTTTGACTTTGACTTTAATTAAAAAAAATATTGCCCTAAAAAAAGGACAAAAAAAAAGAGAACTTAATGCTAGGAGCATTCTCTACCAGTTGCGTCACGTAGACAGTTCGTTTATGGGTGCGGTAACAGTATTATAGGTATTAGTTTAGATTTGGTAACATAGCATGATAGTTATTCAAAGTATTATGATGTAAAATAGGCCTCATTCTCAGCTAACGTGTGAACATAAACTGATATTCCTAGCTAGTCTAATCCTGCGGTATTGGTTAACCGTAGAGTTAGGTTACATGTTGCAAAACGTAACAAAATATCTGGGTCACGGTGGGCTGTGGGTTTTGTATAGTAAAAAGCACGACTGTCTATACATTTTGTATCGCTCTTAAGTCGACCGTGTAAGCCCTAATATTGAACTGCACTTGTTTAGCTTGATGTTCTGTTCGTTGTAAGGCTTGGGCCGCACTATGGCTAAACCGCCGCGGATTTTGACCGCTCGATTTTGTGAGTTAAAGAAACAAATAAAGTGTCAGAAACAGAAAATTTTTATCTCCTCGTCCTTTGTTTTTTGTTTCGAGATATTTGGGTGCTAAGTTTATAAACGTTGTCCAAAATTCAGCCTTATTGCCGTGAATACCTGGGACACTGAGCGTTCTAGACGTGTAGTCAAATATCAGAAACGGTTTTATCTCAGGACTGGAAGCGCTATTGCCTGTTAGTAAACGAAATTACTAGATGCATGTATGAAGTGAACGAATGACGTTGATCACGTAGATTTTAATATTTTGGACATTCATCATTATTGCCGTGGACCCTTCAGATGGAAGCGGCCAGACTGATGGTTTTAAAACCGAGTTCTGTTGCAGAATGTTTAGCGGGAAAAAACCGCGTCAAAAGTTAGTTTGTTTAGTCCATAGAACGTGTATTGGCGTCGCGGTTTTTAACCGTAGTGTGTGCGTTTCGGGCGGTTTCGCGGTTTACCGTAGTGTGACCTTAGCCTAATATCGTCTCTCTAATCATTTTGATGACCAATTAATTAATTTGGTAAGCTCGCTGATGCGACAAAAACCTTTTAGATTACATATCACAAAATATGATACATTATAATTTAAATGAGTCAGCAAAGGCTTTTTGTAGTTCTATTTTTTATAAAGTGTCAGTTATTTTATTTTATATTTAAGTCAGCATCTTTTTGTGTAGGTACACCTTAGTAGGTCACGTTAAGTTAACTGTCTTACTGACTTACTACTTACTTACGAGATTTAATGTGATTATAATTATGATACCCTTTTTTTAATTAGAGCGGTAGCTTTAATAATAAATACGTTTAACATATTTATATGTTTCGAGATGTAAGCCATAGATACTATGTGTGTGTGTATATGTCAGTGTTAGGCTAATTTTCTGATGCAATACAGTCCCATATTAAGTGATATTGCTTACTATCTTAGGCACGCTGCTTTACTTCTTTACGTTCCTGTTAAAAATAAAAAACAGCTTTAAGGTTTCGAAGTTTTCGCTCCTTTCCAGACCGCCATTTTGTTTTTTGTTTTTTTTTTTTAAAGTAGCGGCCTTGATTAAGACCGTAGAACATCGGGCCTTAACAAGAATAATCGAAAATGAACTTTAATAAAAACTCTTGTTGTGATGCCGTGTTTTAATATTGCAATCTGCCAAATAAATTAACAATTGACCAATAGATTTGCGGAAAACTATAAAAATGGCAAAAAAATATTCCAACTTTCATGTTATTCCAATTTATTAAAATCGAATAATATTACAAATGAAGTTTTCAACTTTTCTGTACATTAATATAAATGAATTATACATATAAACCTCTCTCATACACCACTCTATCTATCTAAAAATAAAAATCCGTTGCGTAGTTTTAAAGATCTAAGCATACATACGAACATACAGAAAAAGCTACTTTGATTTTTACTATGTAGTGATAAGGATTAAGAGCGGATATTAATAAAGTGGTATTTTCCATTGAAAGTATTGACACAAATATAATGTAACAAAATAAATACGACTTAAAACAATAAATAAAAAAATATTGGATAACATCACGTACATTGCTTATTCTGTGGTAAGTAGCTAAAGCGCTTGTGTTACAGAAATCAGAAACAACAGTACCGACCAGACCCGAGACAATATAGAAAATTTCGTATCTTATATTCAACTAGATCAACCGGGAATTGAACCCGGGACCTCGATCGCGTGAGGTCAAAGTGCGGCCCAGGCACCCATAGACTACAAAGGCCGTCATAATATAATAAATCAGCTGATTTTATTCACAAACATAAGTCCCAACCGGGCATCGACCCTGGGACCTCAGTCGCGTGAGGCCAAAGTGCGGCCCAGGCACCCATAGGCTACAAAGGCCGTCATAATATAATATATCAGCTGATTTTAATTCACAAACATAAGTTCGAATCACTTAACACATATTGTATACTGGTTAATTTACTTCAGTTTCAAAGTTATCACCGCCTTTGTCACTCACACGCTCATTACGGTATTTGTATGTTTACCTTGCTGTCATAATGAGCTAGACGTCATTTTCTAAGATAATGTCAACGGTGACGTACGCACGGACATAGGTAAATATTTTAACGACGGGTTTTTAGTGATATCTCCGAATTCGCGTAAAACGGGGTAGCGTAAGTCGGGGTATTACTGTAGTTATTTATTAGCACACACAATCAATATACAGTACGCAGACATTAAAGCGGCGCAAACAAAAGATAAAGTAAATATATATATATCCATATATATAAATAAAAGTCGTTTTAGTTACAAAAAACATGTAAAGCAAGAAAAAAAATGCTAGCATATACGCTTAAATTACAACTCCAGTTAAAAAAATATTTTATCAAACATTTGACGACCTCGGTGGCGCAGTGGCTAAGGTAGGCGCCCAAAGCGCGTTAGGTCCCGGGTTCGATTCCCGGTCGGGTCAATTTGGAAAACGAACTTTTCTCAATTGACTTGGGTCTGGGTGTGCTGGGATGACGCCCCCAGTTAGTATCCGTCGTCTGGTACTCATAGTACAAGTGAAAACCTTAGTTTGAGACCAGGTGATTGGTGTGATTGTCTGGCGCATTTATTTATTTATTTCAAAAACTATTAAACCCATCAGGTTCAAAATAATTTTCTATTCAAAATCAAGTTTTTCGATGTTTTTTAATCACTAGTTACCTATCCAGTTTGTTCCATTTTAGACATATTATCCTTATGTCAAATACGTTTCAACCATTTTTGTAGTTCGTTTAAGGAAAGTGGGGCTCGCGTTTTTCCCGTGCGCACAAAATAACTTAAAGTGTCATCTTTGAGTCAATTTGTGTAGGGATTTTACCTTTTACTTGAAAACTAATTTGTTGGTTCTACATTATTCTTGGTATTCATTTACACAAAATCATTATACGTCTGGTAAGTGACGATCAGAATCAGAATCATTTATTATTACAAGCTTTTATTTAGTTTCACCTGTCCCGTTGTCTGTCGTTCTGTAATCAAATCTTGCAACTTAAATTTGATCCACTTCCCGGATTCCGATTGAGCTGAAATTTAGAATGCAATTGTTTTGTCCTAGACGAAGACGCTTATTTGTCGTTAAAGGTTACAATCAAGTTGCAAAGTGTTATATTTCTTTTTAGAGTTAATTTATTTTTAACTTTTTAGTTAATTAAGAAACAAATAATAAAAGATTGTTTTTAAAAAGGTTTTTTTCTTTAATTTTTCGTTTTAAACTGTGTACATTTGTTGCTGTTGTAGTTGCATAATTTAGGCACATGAGACAGTTTGCCCAGACCGGGCATGCAATATTAATTATTTTTTACGCATCACTATTATTTACATTAAATTCGTTTTGCGTATTAAAATATTCTTGCAAATTGTAAAATGATTTTTGAATAAGCCACATTTTTAATTTAATTTTAAACTCTTTACCGTCTAAGATTTTAAGATCTGAAGGGAGATTGTTAAATATTTTGATACCCATTACAAAAGTACTTTTCTTAAAAACATTATTATTTATTAAATACCTAGAAGAACTGGCATTGTTTGAGTGTTAATATAATTATGTTTCTTTTTTAATGTTCTTTATGGTGTGTAAGTGTGTTAAGTAATGTGATATGGTGTTTTATATGATTGATTTATCACCACCGTGCCGTATTTTAATTTATCTTATGTAATTACTTTACTTTTAAACAGGCGCCCACTGATAAATCAGCGTCGCGAAATTCAATTATGGGTATCCCGACATATTGCTGAGTTAGCACGTATTTTGTTTGTTTTTTGATTTTCTTTTAATTGTATTGTCTTATATTGTGTGCTTAATTAAACAATTATTCAATTATTGTCATTCTAATCATAATTGCGAAACATTTCAATTAATATCAAGATAACATTATATACTTAAGTACATTAACCTGCAGACTTGCCACTAAAACAAGTCGAACATACGACAAAATTCGTTTTCAAGATTAACCGAAATTTCGGCAAATAAAACATAGTTTTTGATATGCAAAACATTAATTTGTTTTATAAAAGCGCTTCAGTCCTATTTGAAGTGAGTTCGTTACGTTTTTGAGAATTAAAAACGGTTTTATGTTAAACATACATTGCAATGTTTAAGATAAATGTACTAAAAATCAAAAAATAATAAAATAGATACAGTCGTGTGAATTATAAACATATGCATAGACTAGACTAAAAAAAACCGTGGGGCACGTCAATGTTTATTTTTTAAGTTAGAGATATGAAAGTTGGCACAAATATAGCTCTATTAAAATATAGACTACTTTTTGTTTCGAATATTAGGAAGATAGGGGTAAAACCGACCATGAAAGGATGTAGTCCACGCGAACGAAGTCGCGGGCACAGCTGGTAATAAATAAAACAAACGGGGTGAGCTAAATTAAACCGTTTAAAAATAGCTATTCGCCATCTGATCTGACGTATATCGTTTTTAAAAGTAGACCTCCTAATCCCAATACAATATATATGTAAATAAACAAACTTAATGTAAATAAAGTATACTTTCATATTTTAAATATATAATATATAATTATTTTGAAATTTATCATATTTCATAATTTTATCGTAACTTTGTTTATTTTGTTATGATTTTTAGGTTTCTTACGCACTTTTTTACTATTACCACGCCCTCTCCCCCCCCCCTCGCATTCTCTACCAGTCAACCTACTAATGACTGGTAGAGAATGCTCCTGGAATTAAGACCACCCGTTGTAATTTAGTTTAAATTATAACAAATAACATTCAAATTTTGTTGGAGTTGCAAGTTAGAACCCAGAATATCCGAATTGGTTTTTTCGAGATAGGTCAAGTCTATTTCTATAAGAGATCGTTGGCAATTAAATTAATTACAAATGCAAAAAGTACAAAGCTTTGGTAATTAATTTGAAAAACTAAAGACAAAAGTCACATTGACATGATTTAGGTCATTGGGTGTTATCGACCTTAGCATACATAAGGTGGTATAAGATGTGCTACGTGAGTAAATTTTATCGCGTTCAAATGTCAAATTCGATACGTCCAGCTGTGATTGGCTGAACAAACGAGTGCAGTGTGCTATTAGCCAATCAACAGTACCTATCGAAACTTTTGTTGTCTCACGCGAGAAATTTGTCGTTTTTCGCATGATAGTATCTACTGATAGATGACAGCAACTGTATTTGGTACTACGTAGTGATTAAACATTTAATATAAATATGAGAGAACATCACATACATTGCTCTGATTCTGTAGTAAGTAGGTTAAGTACATATGTTACTGAAATCGGAAACCACGACGGTACACACAGCCAGACCCGAGACAATATAAAAAGTTCGTTTTCCAAATTGACCCGACCGGGGATCCAACCCGGGACCTCAGAGATGGCGCGACCCCAAAGTCAGTTTATTTCACACTAGTTGTGCCCGCGACTTCGTTCGCGTGGACTTCATCCTTTCATGGTCGGTTTTACCTCTTTCTCCCCTAATATTCGAAACAAAAAGTACTCTATATTTTAATTCAAGTTTCGAGCTATATTTGTGCCAAATTTCATATCTCTAACTTCAAAAATAAACATTTTTCCATATAAACTTTCAAAGGTGGTATTACCCCCATCCCCCCCTTATTTTCTAATAAAAAGTACGTTCTTGAGATTCAACGTATGCCTATACCAAATTTCATCAAAATCCGTTCAGCCGTTTAGGCGTGAAAGAGTAACAGACGGACAGACAGACAGACAGACAGAGTTACTTTCGCATTTATAATATAATGGATATATTAGTCACGATACTGTAATTATATTATTAATTGAAATTATTTCTTTAAACTGTGGACGTTACCGAGTAAATCCATCATTCACTAATTAGAGTTCGGTGAATCCCTAATTTAGATGTTAATTGGCCAGTTATCTGAGATACTTTTAAATACCTGTGAAAATACGGTATCTTTATAGATTTTATATGAACATAGCAATCTGTGATGTCATAATTTTACTTATCAACGAACTGACTATTATAAAATTGAACGGAGCATTATAAAATTGCATTTCAAAGATAATTTGCAAAATTTTATTATGGCTGATGTAACTTAATGTAATTTTTACGGCATTGATACCTTATAATAGTTATAATTATTTGTGACTGGAGTTCACCCATTTAGGATGGCGACTTGGTAAAAAAAACAAATAATTATAATTTGCACGTCAGTTAAATTTTTTAAAATACCATGACAACGTATTATTTGCTCCAAATCAAAATTGATGATGATACAGCGCATCAAAGTTAAGGTAAAGTGTGTTTTACGTCACTAATTCGTAAAAACAATGCGAAGAAGTGACGACGTATGTTAGTACATTTTTGTTTACATGATAAAAATAATGTGTCTCATTAAATATTACTAGCTTTAATCAATGATAATCATAAAAAAAATAAAGAATTTCTTTATTGGCATAACTGTTGGTGACAAATATCTATATGTGGTCTGACGCCCCAACTAAGCTATAAATCTAACTAATGGCCCAAATAAAAATAAATTGACATGTATCATATCATAAAACTCGGGTGTACTTATTATATACTAGCTGTGCCCGCGACTTCGTTCGCGAGGACTACATCCTTTCATGGTCGGTTTTACCCCTATCTCCCCTAATATTCGAAACAAAAAGTAGTCTATATTTTAATAGAGCTATATTTGTGCCAACTTTCATATCTCTAACTTCCCCCATTTTTGTATTTATTAATTATTACTTTTTGTATTTATTTTTGTATTTAGTAGCCTATGTCCGTTCTTGAGGTTCAACGTATACCTATGCCAAATTTCATCAAAATCGGTTGAGAGGTTTAAGTGGGAAAGCGTAACAGACAGACAGACAGACAGAGTTACTTTCGCATTTATAATATTAGTAGGGATTATCTATGTAATTTTCATTACACAATTTTCGACAAATATATACTTAGAAATTAATTGATCTGCATTGTGAGCCCCAAATCAAAACACTGGAACAAATTTTCAGCGCATTTCCAATCAATATATCTGTCACTCAATGCAGTACAAGTTAAGGTTGATAATGGTGTGACGAAAGTCGCCTGACACTCTTGACGGATCAAAACGCGTTCGTGTGACGCATGTATCGATTTCCCGGTTTTCACACAAGCGCAGTGCGATCTCAGATACAAAAGTCATCTGTTGCTCGGAGAACATTCAGTCAGCCATAAGTGAGGAGCGCGGTTACGCGTTTCCGAACGCAAACATAACATCTTTTTTTATTTTTATTCGTCCTTTTTGAATTAGGAACCGCTTTTTCGCGCGTAAACTGTAAGTTGACGTTCCGCTTGACGTTCGATGTGCGCGCCTTTTTGTTTTTTTTTTGTGCCAGTATTAAAATGGATATTTTTGTGGAGCATAGAGTAAGTAGTAAAAAAAAGTTGTGTATCTACAGAGGTTGAAATGCGAGCAGGTTCGTACGAATTTTTTAAGGCGCAAAAATTTGAGTCGGCCTTGTAAAGTGAGTGAAGTTTTGAACGTTTATGGTAGCAATGTCAGTATGATTTGCAATGCGTTGTTGTAGGTAATTCCGGTTCCGGTTCGTGGTACTTGACCTGTCCCAAGGTTGAAATGCGACTTGACCTTAGTGACTTTGTTCAATCAATCATCACAATGCCTTTTATGAATAGTTTTTTGCTAACAAGCAACAATGTGTTGATTGTATCGAATACTTGATTTATTGTTTACGTTTTACCACAATAATAATGATATAATGAGGTATCTGAATGTCTTAAATACAATTTTAATAATCGTCAGCTTTTTATAAATACATGATAAATAATGGAAGTAAGCTTTTATTGTTGAGAAAACTAGAAAACAATACTTTTATTAACTAACAAATCCTTAATTCACTTAAATCATTACGCAATCTTTGCCTAATCTACACTAATATTATAAAGAGGAAAGATTTGTACCTATTTTTATATGTTTGTAATAAATAGGTCAAAAAGTACTGGGCCGATTTAAAAAATTCTTTCACCAATAGAATGCTACATTCTTCCAATTTGACATAGGCTACAAAATTAGGGATCCTTGGTAAAATTTGAAACTTTCAACAGAAAAGCGGGAAAAATTCTCTAAGCCAAAACGAAGTTCGCCGGGACCGCTAGTAAATAATAAATAAATAATATTTGAGCTTTTTCGTTAGTTCAAATATGAATAGTTCCTAATAAATACTATACATTTGCTATATAATACACCAGAATTAAACAATATAGCTTATATTAGAGTATTTTTCCTAACCATGACCTCAATAGCCAAGAGGTCTCGAATTCGATTCCCGTTGTATCAATATAGAAACAAACTTTTCTATATATATATTTAGGTCTGGGTGTTGTGGTACCGTTGATTCTGTAATACAGGTGCTTTAGCTATTTACCACATAATCAGAGCAATGTATGTGATGTCCAATATTAATTTCGTTTTTTACCTTATCACTGATAATATGAGTATTAATAATAAATCAACATAAAATCTTGTTAAAACATACTACATATAGTAAGTACCACCAATTAAATGTATATTTTACAAACTAAACAGCAATTTGTGGACCAATTCGTTGGACCCTACTTGTACAGTATAAGATACAGTCCTTGTAATAAAAAGCGTAATATCTCTAAAATAAAAAAAAATCCTTTTATATTTACAAACTAGTTGTGTCCGTGATCTCGTTCGCGTGAACTACAGGTTTTTTCCATAGATATACTTTCATGGTCGGTTTTACCCCTATCTCCCCTAATATTCGAAATAAAAAGTAGTCCATATTTGAATTATTATTCGAGTTTTGAGCTATATTTGTGTCAAATTTCATATTTCTTCTAAAATTAAAAAATAAATATTTCCCATTTAAATTTTACCCCTATCCCCCCTTATTTTCAAAACAAAAATTAGCCTATGTCCGTTTTAGAGGTTCAACATATACCTATACCAAAGTTCATTGAAATCAGTTCAGTGGTTTGTGCGTTTAGTGGCACATACGAATCGTTTTTCAAATCGCACCTTTCGTTCTTGCAATTCTACAGGAGAGCCATTTTAAGATATTTTTTGCTTTACTGTGGTCCAGCTCTGTTATCATTACTCTAAAGTTGTCCTCGTTTGCAAGACATAAACCATTACACTCTATTCTTTTTAGACATGTGCTTTACAAGAATTAAGAACTTTCAGTTTTTTTTATTACCTTTGTTTTTAAGACAGATGACAATTGTTCCCTCGTTCTGCCGAAGGTGCGAAATATCGGAACAACTTTTGACTAGCATATCGTCACCCTAATAATGTAAGTCCGACTGTACACTGGTAAGGACATACAATCTCTTTTGTTAGAACAAGGACGGTGTGTACTTTAAGCAACCGTTAATACTTGGACACTAAAAACTTGCAATTAAAATAACGTTAATTCGATTACAAGGTTAGGAACAATGCTAATGAGTAATGACAATAACCTTTCCCCGCGACTTTGTTTAATCTATCGGGATAAAAAGTATCTTATATGTTAATTTAGTTTCCAACTACCTTTCTACCAATATTTATCTAAATCTATTGAGTAGTTTCAGCGTGAGAGGCTATCCCTACTAATATTATCAATGCGAAAGTAACTCTGTCTGTCTCTCTGTTACGCTTTCCTGCTTAAACCTCTCAACCGATTTTGATGAAATTTGGTATAGGTATACGTTGAATTTCAAGAACGGACATAGGCTACTTTTTATTAGAAAATAAGGGGGAGGGGGGTAATACCACCTTTGAAAGTTTATATGGAAAAATGTTTTTTTTTGTAGTTAGAGATATGAAATTTGGCACAAATATAGCTCGAAACTTGAATTAAAATGTAGACTACTTTTTGTTTCGAATATTAGGGGAGAAAGGGGTAAAACCGACCATGAAAGGATGTAGTCCACGCGAATGAAGTCGCGGGCACAGCTAGTATCATATAAAGGTTAGCATATCGCGGGCTTCAAACCAGAGGGGCGTATAACAAAACGCATATATTTTTTATTAAGTCAATCTTTTCTAATTTTATCGATAAACCACCTCTATTTCACATTAACATAAAAACCGATTCAAAGACACTTGCAAATTTATAATTATGTAGATACACTAGGGATAAAGTTATTAAGTTTTTTTGTCTCCTGAAAAGTAGGGATTTGCCTATACGCCCCTCTGGTTTGAAGACCGCGATATATCAAAAGTTACATCCAGATCCATACATTTTCACAAAACATTCCCGTACCTATAATGTTATAAAACTGAAAAATTTGTCTGTTTGAATGCGTTAATCTCAGGATCTACTGATTCGAATTGATAACTTGTTTTTGTATTTGATAGTTCGTTTATCGAGGAAGGCTTTAGGCTATATAACATTATACTCCAACTAATAGGAACAAGGAATCTGTGAGAAATGTGGAAAAATGGAGACAGTACGTTTGCAATACCGCGACGCGCCGTTTCTATAAATATAATACACAGAACAAGACATAACTAGTATATTTTTTTTTTATATTGCACTTCAAGATTGACCTCATCCCACCTGATGTTAAGTGGTAATGAGGTCCTAGCTTAAGGGTGACAAGTACAGCATAATCTGTTACTGGACTTGTCGCCCTTACCTTGAAGGCTTGACCCCTGCTACTAATGTAGCACCCCCCAGGAGCTCTGGAAACCTAACTCACACAGGAACACAACAACACAGAAGTGATTGTTATTTGGCTGCGGTCTTCTGTAAGGTGGAGGTATTTCACCAGTCGGGCTGCTCCAGTTCGAGCGATAAATCGCTATGCCTACCTCTCATATATCTTATATTTACTGTCAGCTTAACGTCTCTTTTGAACTGGGATTAATTATTTTCATTATCAAACAGAAATCACCATACCGGTTTCTGTTTTACAGACCACATAATTGTTTCCACAAAAAACTTTAATACATTAATTAGGCAATCGCTAAATGTGAAACTCGAGAATAATAATAAGAAGTTATTCAGTGCACACAATTATTACACAGACATTGTAATGATACGAACAAAAAATAGGTACAGTTAAATAAAAAAATTAAAAAATAGGATGTATTTCATCTAATAATAACAATTACTACTGAGTGCACTATATTGATGCTCTTACAAGTAGGATCCAATCTCACATTTATACTGAAACGTTTTATAAAACAAAATATTATTTATGCAAATTAACAACCATATTTTAACTCCCAAACTTTTGATTAATCTTAAAAAATGAAACCTTCCGTTTGTTTGTTTCATTTTTGGGAGTAGACCCACTTTGATTTATCGCTCGAACTGGAGCAGCTCGACTGGTGAAATACCTCCACCTTACAGAAGACCGCAGCCAAATAACAATCACTTCAGTGTTGTTGTGTTCCTGCGTATGAGTAAGGTTTCCAGAGCTCCTGGGGGGTGCTACATTAGTAGCAGGGGTCTAGCCTTCAAGGCAAGGTCGACAAGTCCAGTAACAGATTTATTATGCTGTACTTGTCACCGGCTAGGACCTCATTACCACTTAACATTAGGTGGGATGAGGTCAATCTTGAAGTGCAATATAAAAAAAAAAACTTTTTGGGAAGTTAAAACTTCCCGTGTAATCCAAGAGGAGACAATATAGGTAATAACAATACAAAAAGCTACATGCCGACTAACAAGAAAATTATCAGCTCACCGACTACTACATATTACGGAGTATTTTAAAATCGTATATCCTAAGGTACTAACAAGGGCGGGAAAACAAAAATATATAAATTTTAAGACTTTCGCGTTCCATTTTAAACATTTAAAATAATTTAACGGGTCAAAACGTATTAACTACTAAATTAAAATGGTGTTGCGTTTTGACCCGTTAAATTAAAATAAATAAATAAATAAATGCGCCAGACAATCACACCAATCAACCTGGTCTCAAACTAAGGTTTTCCCTTGTACTATGAGTACCAGACGACGGATACTAACTGGGGGCGTCATCCCAGCACACCCAGACACAAGTCAATTTAGAAAAGTTCGTTTTCCAAATTGACCCGACCGGGAATCGAACCCGGGACCTTTCGCGCTTTGGCCGCCTACCTTAGCCACTGCGCCACCGAGGTCGTCATTATTAATTTAAATGTTTAACAAAAATATAGTTTACTTGATGGACGTATTGGAGATGGCGCTGTGTGTCGTTTAAAACAAGGTAAAATATTGCAAACGAATATAAACATGTAAATTTAGAAGCTAAATGATACGATAATGAATCCCCGAAAATGAGGAATTCCCGAGGGATGACGTACAATTTGTTTTATCATCTAAACTGATTTTTTACATCTATAAATATAGCGTTTTTGTTTAACAACTAATCGTATCCAGCGTTACATCGCGCTTCTTAGATTTTTCCGTGGAAATGAGAAGTTTTCTTATAGTTGTGATTTATACCGCAATATAACCGAATTCCACGCGGGCGAATCCGCGGGCGGAAAGCTAGCTAAAGATAATTTGAATTTGAAAAAAAAATCCAAAACGACGGATGTAATATAAAGTTACAATACCGTAGAATAATTTGTGAATTCTGTTAAAAACTCAATTCAATATTACCGTCCCATGGATATCAACATAGGAACACATAAAGATATTTATTTATTCAAACTTTTTTGCACGTTAAAAAGCAGATTTAATGCTTAGAGGAATGCTTCTAAGTTATCTGGTACAGCATTCTGTACCAGAAAACTTAGAGGCATTCTCACTCCACAGATTAAGGCGAAAAGTTTAGTTGCGTTGCATGAAATATATATTAGAAAGTTAACAAGCAATGGTTTAGTTAGTAATAATAATCGCAACTGAACAATACTTAAAGAACATATTACTAAAAGGAGTTTAATAATAACTAGCCGCAGCCCGCGACTTCGTACGCGTGAACTGAGCCTTTTCCAGCAATAAATATAGCGTTTATTTCTCAGGGCGAATGTAGCTTGCCAATGGTGAAAGATTTTTTTAAAACGGCTCAGTAGAATTTGAGTATGTTCATTACAAACATACATACAAAAATACAAATCTTTCCTCTTTATAATATTAGTATAGATACACGTACATATACTGTAATAGTTGTAATATCTAAAAAAGAAACAATTTCAAATTTCCGAATACGTACATAACTAACTAAAGGGTTTTTCCAGTTTTTCCCGCTAATTCCCTTCCGTGGGAATTTCGGGAATTCCATTCTTAGTGCACCTCTACGGTACCTAAGCTACGTCCCTTCCAAATTTCAACTGCCTACGTTTAGCCGTTTAGGCTGCGAGTTGATGTCAGTCAGTCAGTTTTCCCTTTTATATATTTAAATATATGTATAAGATATACCGGGAACCCAAGCCATGACAGGTAAATGTATTCAATGACAGTTTAACTTATTTAAGAATGAAGGAAAGTTTTTGACATCGAAACTATTAGACTAACGCACGTGATCAAAATATTTATGATAGTATTAAAATAAGAATTCGGTAAACTTCCAGTTTTGAACAGACTACTTTCTTTAAATCTCGCTCACTTTCATTTCGTTTCGTCAAGGCGATATAATAATATCGTCCTTATTCCAATTGGGATTTTGATACCGTTTACAAATAATTATAAGTTGCCTTGCAAAAGGATTTTATGATATACCTACCCATATCTGAGGTCCCAAGTTCGATCCCCGGTCGGGTCAATATGGAAAACGAACTTTATAAATTGTCTCGGGTCTGGGTGGTGTGGTACCGTCGTTTCTGATTTCTGTAACACAAGTGCTTAGGCTACTTACCACAGAATCAGAGCAATGTATGTGATGTCCATATTTAAAATGCGTATAAAAAAATATACACGGTTGAATTGCGAACCTCCTCCTTTTTTTTGAAGTCGGTTAAAAATGCTCCGAAATTATTTGCACTCGCAAATATGGCGTTGATAATTAAAAGGGTGACACCACAGAGTGCTTTTTTCATAGAAAATATATGAAGGTATATTATTTTGACAGGTATTAAAAAGTACCTCGATTGACTAACTAGTCAACATACCAATAAAGGATTCACCGAACTCCAATTAGTGAATGACGGATTATATAATCAAGAACGTCTTAAGTTTAAAAACATCAATTAACAATAGATATAGGTAAATTAAAGTTTCGTGACTAAAATGAATGTCTTTGAAATGATAACTGCATAGTTTAAATTACAGTTTCTGTCTTTCCTTGTTTATACACAGATCTTTAAAATATGCAACAGATTTTGATGCGGGTTTAAAAACCGTTGACTATTGTACATAATACATGTAAAAAAATATCCTAATAACATTTTAGCACATACATTGCTCTGATTCTGCGGTACCACAACACCCAGACCCGAGTCAATGTAGAAAAGATCGTTTCCCATATTGACCCGACCGGGGATCGAACCCGGGTCCTCAGAGATGGCGCGACGCCAAAGCCAGGCTCGCGCGCCTCTCGGCTACGGAGGTCGTCAAACGTATAACCGAACAATAACTACTTACGTTACAACGTGACTAGAACTAAGAACCTTCCATTCCATAATTTAAATATAGGCGTCTAAAATTCTAGGTCATCACCTAAACGAACTTTAAATAATTATGTGCGAAACCTGTTTCAAATAACGATTATCTTCGTGTTATTGACAATTAGGCCACTGTCTAAATGGTTGCAGTCCGGGAACTCGTTAGGAACAGAAGTGTCTTTCTTTCTTTCTTTCTTTTCTTTTTGTTTTGAGACGAAATCATGTCACGCGATACTTAGTGGTGTAACTACAGTGGCAAGCCGTCTATTCCCAGTTGGCACTACATGGATTGCCACCGGTGGCAAATGGGAATGAAAAATCCCATTTGTACCATTTGTGTTTTGTTTGTTTTGTCTCGGGGTGACGACCCCGAGGGAGGGTGACGGCGTGGATGGGACTCCCTGCCCTGAAAAGGGCAGGACTACCCACTAAAAACCCCCGGTTGGACCTCCATCGTCTTAGTGGCGATGCTGTGAGAGATCGGCTAAACCTTGACTTCCACAACACCGCCGGCGGCAGTGTTCGGGGGGAGACTGGGGATGGCCGTTCCAACGGAACCATCCCCACTTCGCAGGGGCCGGTGCAATGCCAGCTGAGGTGCCCTCACACCATCAGCCAGCCGGTCTCCAGCCGGCCGGTCCCCAAGGCCCGTAAACCTTACGTACGTTACGTAAAGGTTAACGAGGTCGAACTACAAATGGGAACTCACAACCGCCATACATTTTGTTTATGGCGCTTACTGAGTTGCTTTGGGACTGCACTTCCATTTTTATTGTGTGTTCAATCTTTTTGCTCAGTCTATAATTGCGTAATATTGGTAATTGATTCATTTGCTACGGAATTTTTACGTTATTTATTTTTGACTGCAATTAGATTTATTTGCGGTGATGAACAATGGTCATTCATAACAGTTTATTGTTATTAGATTTGGTGTGAAAAACAATTGTTGAGTTTTGTTAGAAATCGGATGGTTAGGACAATAAGCGATACATAAATAATAACAATGAACGCTTTAATACATTTACCTGAATAATGGCTTATCGTTTCCGGTTTCTGTAGTTTGATTCTCGGGTAAAGTTTAGTAGATATCTACTAGCGGCCGATCGCATCTGCGTAATCCCTACTAATATTATAAATGCGAAAGTAACTCTGTCTGTCTGTCTGTTACGCTATCCTGCTTAAACCTCTCAACCTATTTTGATGAAATTTGGTATAGGTATACGTTGAATCTCAAGAACGGACATAGGCTACTTTTTATTAGAAAATAAGGGGGGGAGGGGGGTAATACCACCTTTGGAAGTTTATATGGAAAAATGATTAGTTTTCAAGTTAGAGATATGAAATTTGGCACAAATATAGCTCGAAACTTGGATTAAAATATAGACTACTTTTTGTTTCGTATATTAGGGGAGAAAGGGGTAAAACCGACCATAAAAGGATGTAGTCCACGCGAACGAAGTCGCGGGCACAGCTAGTGATAAATAACCCGAAAGGTTTCGTTTTTGAATATTTATCAAAAGTTCGGTACTTAAAACGTGTTTTTTGATTTGCACAAATCAAATTTTGTTTTATGGAAAAGCTTAATTTGCATTCGAAGTGAATTGTTTGCGGCCTATGGAAATTAAAAATGGCTAAACGTTGTCGGATCCGACATATTTCGTTTTTGGGTGGAGACCCTCAACATTCCCTGAGATTTTTGCATACAAACAAACGCTGCAGCTTTTAAATATTAGTTGATATGAATATTACTTGTTTTGACGACCTCTGTGGCCGGGAGGCGAGCGTGCCGGAATATGGGCGTCGCGCCATCTCTGAGGTTCCGGGTTCGATCCCCGGTCGGGTCAATATGGGAAACGAACATTTCTGTATTGTCTCGGGTCTGGGTGTTGTGGTACCGTCGTTGTTTCTGATTTCTGTAACACAAGTGCTTTAGCTACTTACCACAGAATCAGAGCAATGTATGTGATGTTGTCCAATATTTATAAATATCATTTGAGCCGATATATTTCGTTTTAGGTAGTAGTCCTAGTCAATCACATTCAAGATTAGTACAGTGCAGTGTACATAGCGGTAACAACTTGCAGCTCGATTTTAGTTCTTGTACCAACGTCATAAAAGCTGTTCTTAACCCAAGTGTAGTCTGACGTTTGTCTGTACCAAAACAAATAATTAGCGGACTGTATCGAGTTACTGGTTCACACGCGTGGCCTTCGTTCGTAACCTACTTCGCGAGTAAAGGTTAGTTCGTTTCCGGATAGACGGAGACTCGGAGTTCGTTCGCAGTACCGAGGGACTGTAGGAAGTCCTCACGTAATTTAAATATGTATCAGACATCACATACATTTGACCAACGATAAATATTGGGCAACATCACACAGGTAAAATGAAAAGAATGTCAGAATACACACTTTAAGAGAGGTAGGGCATAGCGATTTGTCGCTCGAACTGGAGCAGCCCGACTAGTGAAATACCTTACAGAACACCGCAGCCAAATAACAATTACTTCTGTGTTGTTGTGTTCCTGTGTGTGAGTAAGGTTTCCAGAGCCCTTGGGAGGTGCTACATTAGTAGCAGGGGTCAAGCCTTCAAGGTAAGGGCGACAAGTCCAGTAACAGATTTATTATGCTGTACTTGTCGCTTTTAAGCTAGGATCTCATTACCACTTAACATCAGGTGGGATGAGGTCAATCTTGAAGCCTAATATAAGAAAAGCCTTATAAAATACAACATTCTTTTTATAACAATATAAAAAGAACTGGAAGTGTTTACTTTGAAATGTGGACCTTACCTACCTACATCGCTCTAGAGGTACTACCTTTTATAACTCTTACTGTGTTCTATGATCTATTTTAAATGCAATAACTATAGATAGACCACAAAGACGGAAAAAAATGGCTACTTATCATGGGAATTATAACTTAAGAAGAACCTTGAAAAGCTCAATATATGTACATTTACATTTATTATCACAACTAGCAACAATGTTACCCAATAATTACAAAACATTTTTAAATATGGATGACGCAGGAATTTCCGTAAACTATAACCTCCATTATCATTAAAATAATTAAATAAACTTGATCTTATCATCGCGACTTGCGTAATATTAAAACAGCACATTAACTTATCAATTTCTTTATTGTCTTCCAATGTACTCATCATACTTTGTTAGATGTAAGCGAATATGGACCTTATTTCAATTTAATCGATATTCACTCGCCTATTCGTACCAAGCAATTGCACGATAACCTCTGGAGATGTCAATTAAATAAACAAATTGTCATAAGCGCGCCAAACGTCGTACGCATCGAACGTCTCAAGCGGAACATTTAATTTTACCGATTTAAAAAAACAAAACAATAAAAAAAACCTCTTTCTAGGCACAAAACACAATTCGAAATTCAAAATGTCGGTTAACGGAAAAGACGAGCCCGTAGTGCCGCCATCTTCTTTGATCAGGCGCGTGAGTTCGCGCGCGCGAAACTCCATTTCGGAGGAGAAAGAAAATGGCGTCGACAGTTCCGCGGGAAAGTCTTTCGTCAGCAAATACAGTAAAAAGCCGGAGGCGTTGAAGAACTTCAACTTGAAGGATGCTGAAAGTGAACTAGAAGTGCCTGGAACACCGATGACGCCTAGAACTTCAACTACTCCTGGTTTGTATACTTAGTAAAAAGGTTATAATTGTGTACCTTATCTTATTTCATTTTTTAATTCAAAAGAAGGAACAGTTTTTTGTGTGTGGTCGCCATGATTTTCTTTTCTTTTTTTTTTAAATATTATGCTGTAATGTTACGATTGTAGCCTAAAATAGTGATTCGAAAATTCATTAGTTCTAAACTACCCTTCTTCAAACCATTGATCTATAATTATGTTCCAGAGTATAGATTTTTTATCGTTAAACAGTGTGTGTGTACTTGTTAAATGAAGTCGTAAGTGTTCTGATAATTTATTGAGTAACATTTAATTAGTTTACTTAATTTTTACATTGGTTCGTAGTTAAAACGAGACGTTTACCTATTTTACTAGGTTAGTGTTAACCTCTTTTCAAACTCATCGGTTGTCGTTCGACCTTGTTTTTTTTTTTTAAATTCTGTGTTGGCAGATCGTTAATTGCGCGAAAATGTAAAAGTATGCTGTATAAAGAAGATATATTCGAATGAGATAATTAATATCCCTAAAGAAATTCATAGGCACCTTATTATTAATTTGAGCGACAGAAATACTGACTGAGCCACAAGTCACCCAAACCCAAGTAGCTCACTTAGTACATTTGTGGTTAACCTTTTATATACGTTAGGATAAGTTTTATGTTAGATCCTCGATTAAATATACCTCATTAATAATGTGAATTCGATGTACAAAACTTAAAGGTTTACTTTCTTATTAAGTCACTTAATAATGTACTTCTGTAATTACTCCCACGTTAATTAATAATTAATTTCATCATTAGGTAACATTAGATGCTGTTTGCGACATTGTATCTTTCTTGCAGTGATTTAATCAATAAAGGTCAATTAGAATTCATATGGTACAAGGATTGAAAGTTACACTGATTACAGCTGTATAAATCACTATAACATTTTAGTTAGTTAGTAAAAGTTTAGGCCAATCTTAATATTCGGTATTTGAACATGATTTTTTAAATAATGGTTTCTAAATGGGTCTGGGTGTTGTGGTACCGTTGTTTCTAATCACTGTAACACTAGTGTTATAGTTACTTCCACAGTATCAAAGCAATGCATGTAAAGTTGTCCAATATTAAAAAAAAACATTATTTACGTACGTTGACAATAAACCCAAAAGCCATTTATCATACCCGTGTAATTTTTCATAACCACAAATTAAACCACATTATTCGCTTTTCAAAACAGTTCAATTTCAAAATGGATCGTAAAAGTTGATTAGTGTTCATGTGAATCCAATTTGCGGTTAGTTCCGACAATGCTGTAATATAAGACATGAAATAAACATAATAACTTACCAACTTACCTGAAAAAAGGGAAATATTACCTACTAGTGGCTCACTGGAGCTTCGCACGCGTTCTATCCCAATTTTCCTATATTTTACATTGATTCTTCGCTCCTATTGGTCTGTAAGGACGGGACGAGGTAAATAAAAGATGTTCTTAGTTCTGAATACGATGTTACCAATGTACTCTAATAATAACAATTACATTTATATATTTGATCCTATCACTACGTCACAGGTCGAAGTGTCATGTTTTAATAGTCTAAAGCTTTCCACCATACATGGACTATCACAAAAAGAGTTTTCAGTTTGAACCAGAATTTCCTGTAAAACGCAACTGCACGTTCAAAGAAACAAAATCTTCAGTTTTATGATATTGTAAGGGTAAGCTACCCTAAATAATATCTGCATTTAAAAATAACTTGTATATATTTTAGAAACTGTTTTTTTTTTTCAAATCTAATTCATCGAACTCTTTGTTAGCGAAAAGGTGTACAGTTACATTTTTAAATTTGTAAAGAACTCATTACCTTGTCTCATTAAGCTTAATGTTCAATTGAGTACTTAGTCAAGCCTCCGTTTGATATGACAAAGTCCTGAAGTGCATACTTACTAATGATGTTGGTCGTACAACGCACAAAATAATATCAAAAAGTAAGTACTTTCGGAATTAAGTACTAAGGATTGTACTTTCCCTTCATATTATTTTAATTTCACGTCTAAAATAATAAAGTATAGCTGGACCTCCTCAATTATTTCAAAACCAACATTAGCCAAAGCGGTCTAGCTGTTGTCGAGTTTTAGCGAGACTAACAAACAACGAATCATTTTTATATAAGACTAGCTGTCCCCGCGACTTCGATCGCGTGGACTACATCCTTTCATGGTCGGTTTTACCCCTTTCTCCCCTAATATTCGAAACAAAAAGTAGTCTTTATTTTAATCCAAGTTTCGAGCTCTATTTGTGCTAAATTTCATATCTCTAACTTCAAAAATAAACATTTTTCCATATAAACTTCCAAAGGTGGTATTACCCCCCTCCCCCCCTTATTTTCTAATAAAAAGTAGCCTATGTCCGTTCTTGAGATTCAACGTATACCTATACCAAATTTCATCAAAATCGGTTGAAAGGTTTAACCAGGAAAGCGTAACAGACACACAGACAGACAGACAGACAGAGTTACTTTCGCATTTATAATATTAGTAGGGATAATTCCTTAAAAGTTTGTTAACGCGATATTCAATCCGAAGAAACATTCCTAAACTTTTGTTTTTTTTAATCACTTCAAGATTGACCTCATCCCACCTGATGTTAAGTGGTAATGAGGTCCTAGCTTAAGGGCGACAAATACTGGAAAATAAATCTGTTACGGGACTTGTCGCCCTTACCTTGAAAGCTTGACCCCTGCTTCTAATGTAGCACTTCCCAGGAGCTCTGTATATATGTGTGTATGTTGTATGTATGTGTATTGTTTAATATTTGCCCCTTAGCGAATAAAATATTCCCTGAAATAATGTGTGCCGTTTGTTTTACATAATACAAGTAAACTTGTATGCTGTAAAGCGAATGAGATATTATAATAATGTTTTATCTTAGAATACACTTTATGGCACAATAACTTTATGTAGGTAATTCATTCACTGAAATACTTATTACAAAACCATGAAAACCTTGAATGTATGATATTGCTTGCATAGGAACGACTTTATTTAAATTGCTTATTGTACTTTTGATAAATTAACTCAGTAGATTAGTTTTTATTGGAATGACTGACAGTTTTCTTAAAGATGTTTGGAGTTTAGTAATTTTTCCGTGCACTCGCGATTCATAGCCCTGACACCTAGAGATAGTGACCAAAAACAGATAGATCATACTTTGCTTTTTCAACCCTCTATCGAAACCACACTCTTCATTTTATCGGGTTAAATTTGGCCTTACTAAAAGTCCTTCTTTCTTTGTCCTCAGGCCATGAAAACTGCACATTCCACCACGATTTGGAGTTGGACCACAGGCCGCCCACCCGGGAGGCCTTACTGCCAGACATGGCCAACTCCTACAGACTACTGCTCACAGGTTCGTACTAATAGGCTATTTGAGTATGATAATATGAAATCATATAAAACGTATAAATTACATCATGGTAAAAGATCCGAACCTACAAGCTTTGATGATCTCCATGGCTGAGCGGGCCGGACTTTGGCGTCCTTCAGGGTTCGATCCCCGGTTGGGTCAATATGGGAAACGAAGTTTTCTACTTTGTCTCGAGTCTGGGTGTTGATTACCGTTGTTGTTTCTGTTTTCTGTAACACAAGTGCTTGAGGTACTTACCGCAGAATCAGAGCAATGTGTGATGTTGTCCAATATTTATATTTCTTTTTTTCGTTTGTGCGTTTTATTTTTGGTAGTAAGCCTAAATGAACACTTGACATCAATACCAATTTACCTTTTTTCCAATTCCAGGTTTAGGAGAGGACCCAGAGAGGCAAGGTCTCCTTAAGACACCAGAACGTGCTGCCAAAGCCATGCTGTTCTTCACAAAGGGATACGACCAAAGCTTGGAAGGTAAACCACATAGAAATGTGTACATTTATGTTCATGACTTTTTTAATGAGGTCCTAGCTTAAGGGCGACAAGTACAGCATAATACAGCTGTACCTGGACTTATCGCTCTTAACTTGAAGGCTTGTCCCCTGCCACTAATGTAGCACCCCACCCAGGAGCTCCGGAATCCTTACTTACACGCGGGAACACAACAACACCGAAGTGATTGTTATTTGGCTGCGGTCTCCTTTAAGGTGGAGGTATTTCACCAGTCGGGCTGCTCCAGTTCGAGCGATGAACCGTTATGCCCTACCTCCCTTAAATTACATTAGAGCGACTTGTGTTTCCATTCTTACAAGATCAGAATACTAAAGTGGGCACCTTCTTCTTTCTTTTGGCAATCGTTGTTTTTTCTTGGAGTTACCACTCCTCTTCTCCGTTTGCAGAGGTTCTCAACAACGCCATCTTCGACGAAGACACAGACGAGATGGTGGTGGTCAAGGACATCGAAATGTTCTCCATGTGTGAGCATCACTTGGTACCGTTCTACGGGAAGGTCTCCATCGGCTACTTGCCTCAAGGCAAGATCTTAGGGCTTAGCAAGCTGGCCAGGTAAAACCCTTTCCTTTGATTTATTTATTTAAGCAAATTTAATTTGATAGCAAAGAATCTTCAATCGCCTCAATCACTACATACTATAAAACAAAATCGCTTTTTCTGTATGTCCCTATGGTTAGACCTTTAAAACTACGCAATGGATCTTTATGAGTTTTTTTTTATAGATAGAGTGAAGGGAAGGTTTTTTATGTATAATCCATACATATTAATGTACAGAAAAGCCGAAAACTTCATTTGTATTTATTTGCACCCGTGCAAAGCCGGGGCGGGTATCTAGTAGTTTAATAGTTAAATGTTCGGTAATCTACACACCCAAAATTTTAATATATTTTACCAGGAGTCCGTCGCGGTTCCGTTTTCCACTTTTGCCACAGATTCTTTGCTCCTTTTGGGTGCAGCATCATGTAACATAGCCTAAAGCCTTCCTCGATAAATGGACTATGCAACACAAAAATAATTATTCAATTTGAACCAACACTTCTTGAAATAAGTGCATTCAAACAAACAAACCTTTCAGCTTTATTATATCAGTACAGATGTTCACGCCGCCCTCGCGACCTTTAAATATTTAAAAAAAAAGGAAAATTTCATCTCCCCTTGCGGTGTGGCTTACGATAACTTGTGGTTAGCTCAGTTGGAAGTGCAGCACGCGCGATACGTGATGGTCGTGGGCTCACACAGAAGTGATTGTTATTTGGCTGCGGTCTTCTGTAAGGAAGTATTTCACCACTCGGGTAACTCCAGTTAGAGCGGTAAATCGCTATGCCCTACCTCTCTTCATATATTAAGGTAACTGACGACCTCGGTGGCGCAGTGGCTAAGGTAGGCGGCCAAAGTGCGATAGGTCCCGGGTTCGATTCCCGGTCAGGTCAATTTGGAAAATGAACTTTTCTAAATTGACTTGGGTCTGGGTGTGCTAGGATGACGCCCCCAGTTAGTATCCGACGTCTGGTACTCATAGTACAAGGGAAAACCTTAGTTTGAGACCAGGTGATTGGTGTGATTGTCTGGCGCATTTATTTATTTATTATTGTCTAATATATGTTTTATATAAAACCAACTTTCTTCCAGAATCGTGGAGATCTTCTCGCGTCGCCTGCAGGTGCAAGAGAGACTGACCAAACAGATAGCAATTGCGGTGACACAGGCCGTGCGACCAGCTGGAGTAGCTGTTGTTATTGAAGGAGTGTAAGTATTTTTGAGCTGATACTTAATTACTTAAACCAGTCAATCTCAAACTCAAATATTTCTTAATCAAGTAGGTTACATATAATAACACTTTTGAATCGTCATTTAATACAATGCAAAGTGTTTCTACTTCCGGTTCGGAACCTATATCTGCCGAGAAGACAGCGGTAAGAAACTCAGTAGATCACAGTATTTAACTTATTGCTATGTGTAGCTCACTTTGGAGCAAGTCATATAGTTTTGTTTTGATGAGTGATGAAATAATTAAGTACTCGAGTAAGTATTTACTTTCGAGAGGTAAGCTGGGGCTGACCAGTCCCCTAACGAACAAAACAAAACGGTAATCGTGTTTATTAGTGACGGTTTTCTAAGCCATGGTTCCGCATCTCAACACTCCAGCGATAAATATCTGAAATGTACATATCTAAGTTC
This sequence comes from Glyphodes pyloalis, assembly GCA_037074685.1. Taxonomy (NCBI): domain Eukaryota; kingdom Metazoa; phylum Arthropoda; class Insecta; order Lepidoptera; family Crambidae; genus Glyphodes; species Glyphodes pyloalis. The sequence goes on from JAYKKO010000020.1 coordinate 9,702,157, forward strand.
GTAAGTTCTTCGAAACAATCGGGTCGATATGGAAAACTTCTTTATAGTCTCGGGTCTGGGTGTTGTGGTACCGTCTTAGTTTCTGATTTCAGTAATACTAGTGTTTTCGCAGTCGCTTCTCACCGTATCTGCCAGAACAAAGTATTTTGATGTTGTTCTATATTTTATTTATTTACAAAGAAAGCGCCATCTAGTAGACGTAGTGTAAGCACGAACAACATGGCTGAAAGTCAGTTTATGTTTGAAAGTATCCAAAATGACTACAATTTATCCAGTTTTACTTTTGGTACTTCTTGTGTTGGTACTATTAAAATTATTTGTTAAAGTATATTACAAAACTTACTGGATATAAGATTCGTTGTATTTAGTTTAAGTTATCGCTGACAGATGTCACTACGGACAGACTGTAGTTCCCTTATTTTACAACAGATGGCAATAGTTACACACTCAAACTGCACTTTAAACGATTTTGTTTTCATTTAAAGTTTCTAATTTTTATTTGGGTTTTAAACAAAAATATAAGATAGCTTTTTGCACATAAATAGCGTAGCATTATTATTTAACTGGCAATTGAAAATAGTGGGTAAATTCACCGAAGTGATTTTTATTTGGCTGTGGTTTTCTGTAAGGTGGAGGCATTTCTCCAGTCGGGCTACTCCAGCTCGAGCGATAAATCGCTATGCCCTACCTCTCTAAAGTATTTATGGATTATATCTTTCTCCCTCAGGCACATGTGCATGGTCATGCGAGGGGTGCAGAAGATAAACAGCAAGACTGTCACCTCCACCATGCTGGGAGTGTTCCGCGACGACCCGAAGACGCGCGAGGAGTTTCTGAACCTGGTCCACTCCAAGTGAGGAAGGGAGCGGCGCTTGTGTTCGTCTGCAGTTGTTTTTCGATGATTTGCAAATTTTTTGAACCATATTTTTTAGCGCCACTATATTTTTTTTGTTTTGCGTAAAAAAAATTTTTTTTAATTGCCACAAATTTCAGAAAATTTTTTGGGAGACAAAAGATGTTACACAAACGATACTGTAATACAAAAAGGCTGTTAAAAAATGGCACCGTTTTTGTATTGCAATAGTATTTTATAGATTTTATCATAACTACTTTTATAGCATTTTAAAAAACCAAGACTTAAAGCTTTTCAAATACTTTTGAATTGTCCAAACTGGGTACAAGAAATTTTGATTTAAAGCAGCATTTATCATTGATAACATCTTAAATGCAATCGCAATAATTATTTGACGACCTCCGTAGCCGAGAGGTGAGCGGGCCTGACTTTGGCGAGCGCCATCTCTGAGGTTCCGGGTTCGATCCCCGGTCGGGTCAATATGGGAAACGAACTTTTCCATATTGGCTCGGGTCTGGGTGTTGTGGTACCGTCGTTGTTTCTGATTTCTGTAACACAAGTGCTTAAGCTACTTATCACAGAATCAGAGCAATGTATGTGATGTTGTCCAATATTTATATTTATTTATTTATTTATTTATATTTATATATTTATATCTTTAAATGCTAATATTAAATTGTACATACACTCTTTCATACCTAAAGTTTCTATTCTTTGAGTGGTGCTGCATTAATTCAGTTTTGTATTAAAACCTTTTTTGTTTGCTTTTTTTGCTTGGTATCGATTTTTTATTTTATTTTAATCTGCTTTTTGGTATTTTTTAATATCTCTGGCTGTTCTTTATTTTTTCATTGTTTTTTTATTTGGTGAACGTGTTTTGTATTGTGTATATGTTTTCAATACTAATTCACAGACACTTAGTTTTCCATGAAATCTTAAAATAACGCAAGCATTGAAAAATAGCTCATACGAACACATTTTTATTTTATTTTAAGATACAGTTTAGCCTTTTAGTGCAGCTTTTTCCTAATCGGACGCAAGAGTGGCCCAAATAAATACAATAATAAATACTATTTTCTTAAAAACCACTCAAAAGAAAAAGAAAATTATAACAATTTTTACATTTTTTCTTCTCATAATGTAAATAAACTGGGCCATCTGGCGACATAAACATAAAAACGAAAAAAATATATTTATTGTTAATTTAGCTGTCTGTCCAAGCAAGTGTTCCATCGAAAGAACTTGAGAAAATCTCCTTTGAAAACACAGTATTTTTCATTATCATAAAATAGGTATGCGAAAAGGAAATCTAACTGCCTTAGTTTTTAGTTAGTTAAATATTATGTTATTGCTACGATTATTAAGCAAAAAATGCGTTGATAATAATTTCATGTTCATAAGGTAAAAATATGATCAACAATCATTTGAAAAAAAAATCACACTCATGTGTTAACACATATATTCTTGACAATACAAAATAATATTTCCTATATATTTATAAATTGATTTTATTAACTTTTTGGTGAATGTGGTACCAAACATATTGCCCAAAACGTACCACTTTTACCAAAGATTTATATCAAGGAATCAGTACAAAGAGTATATTTTAATAAAATTTTAGCGTAAATTTTATGGACCAACCTTTTTTTAAACAAAAATCTCACGCGACTATGGCTGACGTGTGACATTTTTGTTAAAATTGTTTTTTTTAGTTTTATTTTTATGGTTTTTTTTTGTAAAAATATTGTACCATGACGTTGCCTTAGCAGCAAGCAATGTGAATATACGAATTTTTGATATGTTTACTTTATATTATGACGTATGTTTAATTGGGAGAGTTATCTGATTTTATGAATAAAAGTTTTTATTTTAAGTTAATACAAATCTTTTATTGCGATTTCTAGTTAACAACTATCTAATCTCTTGTTTTTTGCATCTTTACCAATAACTTTTTGACAAGCCATACCCCCCATTAGAAATTTTAATATAAACATATTTTAATTTTTTCCCAAATACTAGATAACTGTTGTCGGCTACTTTCTTTGTTTATAATTAAATGACATGGTTAAGATACCTAAATAAACTATACATTGTGCGTATTTATCATTCATTTAGCTTCTTTTATAAAAAAAATAACGAAATTGCAAGTTTCGGTATAATTCCGGTATAGTTAGTTACCAGACCGGTAGAGTCACTTTTGATTTGTATTAACGTTTGTTCGTTCACGTTAGTGCTAAGTAGCACTTTTGAAAGTACTTTTGGGTATCTATAATCCTTTATTTATCCCAAGCACCCTTTTAAGGTTGCGCAGCCAAATGGCAAAAAACGGAAACCCTTATGGATTCGTCATGTCTGTCTGTCCGTCCGTATGTGACGGCCACTTTTTTCCGAAACTATTAGACCTATACCGTTGAAACTTGGTATGTAGATGTATTCTGTGAACAGGATTAAGATAAAAAATTATAATTACAGGTTTCTACTTTCAAAGATTTATCACAATGAAATTTCAGCACAGTTACAGAGGTTCTGTTTGAAAATTTAACTACCCTATAAATAAAGTGAAAAAAATAGATTATTTGTAAGTTTCGGCGCGGCCGAAAGGTTCGGCGGTTTTGGCCGAAACCGAAACTCGGGCCGAAACTTGATTTTTTGGCCGAAACTGGCCGAAACCAAAACTTCGGTCGAACACTAAGAAGAATTCACTATGATGACGAGGAATATTTTTGGCTCAAGTTGTCTGTGGAGCAAAGAGATCGGTTATGAGATTGACAAAAGTATTGAAATTGTGATGAACATTGAAGGGCAGGCAGAGTATTTTAGTTTTACTATCTATGTTATAAATAGAGATGAAACGGATAGTCGTTCGGCCGGATACCGGATATCCGGCCGGTGATCAGGCCGATTATCCGGTATCCGGCCGCCGAATATTCGGCTGGCCAAACGATACCTAAATTTTAGTTTGTCGGCGGGCGCGTCGTCCTGCAGAGTTCCCTACTTCATTTCGAAAGTCGATGATTCGATTTTTATTATATCGAACACGAAAAGTCGATAATTCATTTGTCCGATGTTTTATTCCGCCGATGCTTTATTAGTGCGATGTAACGTTTGTGCGAAAAATCTTGGTGCGAATAACGTTACAGCGATTGCTCGTTAGTTCGATAATTTATTACTTCTTTGGTATGTAACTTTGAAATAATAATAACCAAATACTAATTTAAGATGTTGTTTTTTATTTCAAGAAAAAATATCCACCAAAACAAAACAAAATCAAGTATAAGCTTTTTATATAAATATATCGGGAATTTTGCTTTCAGTTATATAATTATCGACTTTTCGTGTTCGATATAATAAAAATAGAATGATCGGCTTTCGAAATGAAGTAGGGAACCCGTCCTGCAGGCCCAGCATGCGCAATACGTCAAATATCTCGCATGAGACGACAAACGTTTTTATACCGTTGATTGGGCGATTGTACACCGTACTCATATTTTCAGCCAATCAGCAGTCGACGCATCGATTTTGACATTTCATAAGAGCGCGATAAAATTTACTCACGTGGCGCCTGCTAAGCCTGCAGGTTTCAGCCTGTTACGTGTTGTAGGTTTGCGCGGACTGTTTTCTAGCCAAGAGATGAGTTATATATTGATAATTTGTTGGCGTTTTCTTGTATACTAACCATTTTTCAAAGTTAATTACCAAACATAATCATCTCTGGTTATAATACACACCAATAAAATTTAGCCTTTTATGTGAAAAAAAATTGGCTAAAATATTTTATTTCTAAAAAAAGTTGTATTCATTTGTACATACTCCTAGGCTTGGCTTGAATTTATATTTTATCTAAAATAGAAATGTTAAAAGGATTTTTATATGAATATTTTTATTAGACTGAAACTTCGGGATAAAATCTACAAATAATATAAAGCTGAAGAGCTTGCTTGTTGTTTGAATACTGATCTTAGGATCTACAAGTCCGAATCGAAAAAATATGTTTATGTTGGATGGACTTATCAAGGAAGGCTATATACCTAGGATATATAAAATCACGCTGAACCAATACGAGTAAAGGATCAGTGTAAAGTATGGAAAAAGCGACTATAGTACGACAACATAGTATAAAGTAAGAAAGGTAGGGCGTAGTGATTTTTTTTTTTTATATTGGACAACATCACATACATTGCTCTGATTCTGTGGTAAGTAGCTGAAGCACTTGTGTTACAGAAATCAGAAACAACGAAGGTACCACAACACCCAGACCCGAGACAATATGGAAAAGTTCGTTTCCCATATTGACCCGACCGGGGATCGAACCCGGAACCTCAGAGATGACGCTCGCCAAAGTCAGGCCCGCTCGCCTCTCGGCTACGGAGGTAGTCAGATTTATCGCCTTGTTGTATTTATCGATTTAAGGCCTTGATGCACCGTACCGTCACCTGAAGGATAGTGACGGCGTGTGTGGGTCTCCCTTCCCTAATAGGGCAGGACTACACACGGGAACCCCACGGCTGAACCACCATCACCTTAATGGCGGTGTTGTGGAAAATCGACTCAGCCTTACCAACCACAACGCCGTCGGCGGAATAACGCGGCTCCGTCTACTACCCCCACGGTTGACGGGGGGAGACTGGGGACGGCCGGTCCAAGCTAGGACCTCATTACTACTTAACATCAGATGAGATGAGGTCTATAAAAAATAAATATAAAAATAGTATTATATTTATTATACTGTACTTGTCGCCCGAAAGTTAGGACCATATTACCACTTAACATCAGGTGGGATGAGGTCAATCTAGAAGTGCAATATAAAAATAATAATATCCAGATTCAAAATGTATTATAGAGTGGCTAGCAACCTTACTGTATTATTTAATTTTAGGTACAAATGCAATTAATAATATTCTCATCTAGTAACCTATCGGACTGAAATTGACCCTTCTGAGTGGTCAATTGTGTAAGTAAACATTTCGTTTGAACTAGGGTCATGTCATTCGATAATGTTATAGATTGCTTGTGACAATTGGTCGTTTATGTAACTAATCTAAAAAAAATGTGTTTGTCTGTCAGTAGATAGATCAATTCTCTTTATCGATATTACCACAATTATATATTTAACTATGTAAAATGCGTTCTATATATTCGAGTAACAAAAAAGACTAACCTAATCTAACCCAATTTATTTATGTCAATCAAAAACCACGGTTTTCATTCGCAAACTTTTGATTAAAATACTAGATTCAAGTAGCTCACTTATTAAATTTGTTGGCAACCTTTAGACTCTATCGTTGTCTAGATAACGCGATGATTCGTTGATATACGCGTGGCGTATGCTAGGCCTGTAGGTCAAGTGTTTAGAGAGATTATGAAATGTCAAAATCAATGCGTCAACTGCTGATTGGCTGAAAATACGAGTACGGTGTACCTTTACCCAATGAACGGTAAATAAACTTTCGTCGTCTCATGCGATAAATTTGACGTATTGCGCATGCTGGGCCTATTGTTGAAGCTTACCATTAAATTAAAAAAAAGAAGATGGATTCGTAACAGATGTGTTAGGCAAAGCTGGGCATTAACTCGTTAATCTGTTAATCGTTAATTAACGAAGTTAACATTTTGAGTAACGGATTAACTTTTAAGTTAACTTGAAAAACTGTTAACGGACTCATTAACTTCCGTTAATAATATTGAAGTCCGTTAATCGTTAATCCAATGCCTGCTATCCACCGCATGGCACCGCAAGTGAAATACGAGTGCGTGTGAGAAAGCTGCGAATAGATTTACCCACAACGGAACAGAGCAGGTATATGCGCTTAGGGTGATGTTTGTGTGTGCGTTCGTGCAAAGTAATGTTGCCACCTATCTTCTAAACTAATAATCCGATTTAATGCGGTTTTCAATAACGGGTTTGTGTTTAATGACTTCATGTTCTTAGACAGGTGTTATGACTGTAACGCACTAGGGGGTGCCACAATATTAGTGTAAAACAATGTTGCAATATAATCAAAACGAAAATCGATTAATCGATAATCTATTATCCGGCAACACTAACGTGGTAGCTTAAACGCATGTTCCCAAATAATAAAAATTACATATGTAACTCACTACAGGGCGCTACAATATTATTGCAAAATAATATGGCAATAATATTAAAACGAATTGTCCCATTTCAAAAAATATTATAGTCTCAAGAGTATTGGGGGCTGCCATTAACCCAACAAAAGCTTTTCTAGTGACGTGAATACATTTATTGAAGAATTGTAGAGGTTTAACTATGACATAAAATACACTTATGAGTATGATTACATTTTTGTTGAAATTTCATATAGGAAAGGCAGCCCCTGACGGATATTCCTCGGTTATGTATTATGGTAAAATTATTATCGCTACATTTACTCGTAAGTATATCTTCGAAAAACAGACACGTTAGGAAAAAACTGTAAACGTCGATATTCATTGTTTAGGTACTTATGTCTATTACCGATTTCTCGAGATCAACCCTTTTTTAGAAAGTATTTTTACGTCCATTATAATATTTCGTATTTATTTATTTTTATTACATAATAATTGGGTAAAGTCGGGGGTTTTGAGTTATTTTTCTCCGATTTTTACCATCCCCTTGATGGTAAAAATCGGAGACTTTTTTCAAAATGTTTAATGTTCATTTGATTTCAACATGTCATTAATTACTTAGAGTCGGTGTTTAGTTAGAATGACGACTGCTGTGTTTGTTTTAAAGAAGGGAGCGTTCAAGTATTACGGAACGCAATTTTTTAAGATTTTTTTTCTTTGCTGGATTTCGGATTCCATTATATTTTAACGGATTAACGATTAACGTTAACTTGCGTTAATTCTTTAGAAATGTTACGCTTTAACGTTTAACGAAGCTAACTTTTTTAGTAACAGATTAACGATTAACGAGGTTAACTGTTTGATTAACGGTGCCCAGCTATGGTGTTAGGGATGTGTGTAAAATACTTTGACGTACTTTACCGCTGCTGGGTGAACGCCGTTTGTGGGACTTCTCTCAGAAAGAAGCAGCTACTCCCCTCCAAATCCTCCCCCATAACTCTGGTAACCTAATTTATGGAGCTATAGAAAGATAAACTATAACATGCCAAGGCGACGGATTCGTACCTACCAACAAATAAAAAAATCGCACGCGCGAAGCCAGGGTGAAAACTAGTTTCCGAGATAAAGAATTCATAATCGTGTATTTAATTGAGGTGAATGCGAGAAGATTTATCATTCAACAGGTCTTATTGGAAGAGGTAAGTTATTTATTATAGTTTTTGAACGGATATCTTAAGACATTTATGCTTTTATGTGATCAATGTTTTATTTATATTAAATCACCTGTCTTTCTTTTGATAGGGACAGATTCATTCCTGGTTCCAATATTTGAAAAATAATCCGTTCTAGTTACGATTATTAATAAATTATACGAGGCGTATATTAAAAATGACCGACGGACGACTGATGACAGCTGATATGGAAAGTAAATTACTATTTCCTCTACATAAAGGTTGTCTGGATGAGATTGATCTCTAGCAATAAAACCGCCTATATTGTACTTGAATATGTCTGTAAAACCAATTTCTGTAAATTTTCTGTGCAATAAAGTGTATCTATCTATTTATCTATCTAAATTTGAAGTTAGAATTAACGGCTCGTAGTCGGTTAAAGGAAAACGGATTGTCATTTTTGACATTACGAAACGTAAAATATTGTAACTGGATAAATATCTAAATGAACAGTTTTCGTTTCACCTTTCTGTTTTACTCTATATACTTGTTTACACGAATTAATCAGTTGCTTAATTCACAAAACAACTTATTTGTGTGAGCCTAATTAAGTAAGTACACTCAAAGTGACCCGGTCCATATTATTTAGGTTCGAAGATAAATAAATCCTAATAATAGTTATTTATTACGTTACTTATTAATATAATACTGTACGGATGTCTGTATGTTTGTTACTATTCCACGAAATGACCAGAATATTTATTTCAATAATATATTATAGCTATAACAATATTTTGCTACTTGACAGTGTTAATAATAAAATATGAAAAGTGTTGGATATGTTAGCTTATTAGATACGTAATCATTTACATTTTTATTTTTAATTAAAAGCATAGTTCGTATTTTATTTTTGCGAATGAAATTCACTTTTTTTATCTGTGGATCAAAACAACCGAAACGGAAACCACCATCTTTGTGAAATCACTAAACACTACAATTCGCAAATGACAGCTGTCGGCAAATTTTATTTATTTTAAAGTGGCGAAACGATGACGAATTTACCGATTAAATTTAATTATTGTGTCGCAAACCACATTAAAGATTTATTTGACATTTACCATTTATTTAATAAATTCAACATTTCTACACAATTAAGTCGTTCCGACACGTATCGTTTTCGCGTATAGAAGGTTGACGTCACAATTTCAACATTCAAGTGATTTGACGTTTTCGCGAGTTTTTTTAAATAAATGTGTTACACAAAATCTTGTTTTTCAATACCGATTCAAAAACTGTCAAGTAGCCAAATTGAACTTAATATTTTCTTGTTTATATCCGTAATAACATTGAGTCATTAAAATGTGTTTATTTGTAATCAAATAATTACATACTTTTCAAAAACGCTAGAACGAACATATCCCATACTAAATATTGTCCGGGATTTCCTTCGCATGATTACGGAAAAAAAGTACCTATCCTATAACATAATAAAGTATCTATCTTAACTATCTTTCTACCAAATTATATCATAATCCATTTGTAGTTTATGTGTGAAAGAATAACATAAATTTATCCGTAAATTTTAGAAACTTTCACATTTATTATAAGTAGAATTTAGTGTAGATACATATAAAATCACGAAAATTTTAAGAAGTTCTATCGTTGAAAATGACGAACTTTTATGCAAATTTTCATATATTATTTATTTTTTTATTGTATACTTAATTCTATAAATATGGGTAAGTATTTAAGCCACAAAAGCGTAAGAGACGGACAGACAGACATGCAAACTAATACTTTCACTTTTGTTTTAGAAGGGATACTTCAAATCTTTATTTAAATGTGTTTTAGCGTATTATATTTAGACATCAAACAGACCTTTTCTTATCTTACCGTCAATCAGACAAGTTCAAAAGTTCTAGATACGTTTATGTAAATTATCAGGTCAGTAAGGTTATTTCAAATCTTATCTCTGGAAAGGACGGTCACCAATACCTCAGTATTATATTACAAAGTGCAACAAATCATCCAAAATCGACACTTTTTATTTATTTAAAAGTCTTTAAATTTTTTCTTTTAACTGCGTAAAAGAAAAAAAAGAAAAATTTATTGCTAACGCATCTCGGATGAGAGATTAGTCCAATCGTATAGGGCTAGTACTACTTAAGCCCTTTTGTTTAATCCTTATTTTAAGCAGGTTATATCAAAATACGTAATCCAACATGGGCTCATATCATTTTACAGATTTTTTTATATCACTTCAAAATTGACCTCATCCCACCTGATGTCAAGTGGTAATGAGGGCCTAGCTTAAGGGCGACAAGTACAGGATAATAAATATGTCACTAGACTTGTCGCCCTTACCTTGAAGGCTTGACCCGTGCTACTAATGTAGCACCCCCAAGAGCTCTGCAAACCTTGCTCACACACAGGAGCAAAACAACCCAGAAGTGATTATTATTAGGCTGCAGTCTTCTGTAAGGTGGAGGTATTTCACCAGTCGGTAGAGGTATTTCAAATATTTTTCGACCGACGCTACTCTTCACACAAAGAAAGAAATTCGTAGCCTATTGTATAACAATACCTGCACAATGTCCTCAGTACTGACACATTTAAGTCTTTTTTTGTTATGTGATCGGATTATACAAATCACGCATCATTGTTTACACTCCCTTTCTTCTTTATTTATTTCTTCAAAAAGCACCAGATTACCTAACATTAACAATTTTATCCTCTATTTCAGGCAGAATGAATACTTTGGCAGCGTTTGGAATCCTCGTTCTAACGGGGCTGGTCGCCTCAGCTCCGATCAACGATAGCAACCTCACCGTCACATCGGAATTCTTCCCAGATTCCTTATCCGTATACAAATCAGAGCACCACATCGTAAACCTGTTCTGCCCTCTGAACTCCTTGAACTTCGACGAGAACACCGAATTGGATTCCCTAGAAGACAACCACGTCTACGTTTTCTTCGTAGAAGGCGAACTTCCTGATGCAACTGCCAACCAGAACAGTGTAGCTGATAGCTACAAAGGACTTTACTTCTTGAAGAACAAGCAAGCTACCAAGCTTCTGGATAACGGAAGGGACTTTGCCGCTTCGACTGACGACAGCAAGCAGGTCTTCTTCGCAGCCACAGATGGTATTTACGTCTTCAACTCGTCTACTGAACTGGCCGAGAAGTACGGCACAGTCTCCGACAGCCTCATCGCGATCGCTATGTCAAACAGCTCCAATGACCTCTACGTTCTGACGGAAGACCACGTTCTGTACAAGGTTACGGAAGCAGGCACAAAGAAAGAGGAGGTTTCTGATGTAAAGGACGCAGTGCAAATCGTTTTCGACTTCGAAGACAATCTGTTCTTCCTAGATGTCCACAAGAACGTTTACGTAAAGACTGTGGAAGGCGTCGTCAGGAAGGTCGAGGGTCTACCTGACAACCATGCTCACGTCAAACTGATCAGACCTCCATTCGTTCTAGAACAAGGCGTGCCTTTCATTTCTGGTGACGAAGTCTTCGTGGTCTACCCTAACGGAACAAACGAATTCATGAACATGGTTCTAGAGGCTAAGCCGACTGCTTTTTCCGTTGAAGCAACCATTCTTCAATACTACGCTTACGACAAGGAGATCTATGAATACAACCTGCTGACTCTCATTGTGGGCAGTTTGTTGGAGATAGAACTGCAAACTTACCTTAACGACAATACTGATAACATCAAAAGTATCGGACAAAAGTCGAGGACATCATTCCGCAATCGCCAATAAATTAATGTTGATTGAGAATTAATTGTGATTTTGTTTTTGTTCTTTACTCATTCAAACTTACTTCGTTCTTTACTTAATTTATTCAAACCTATACCTTATCAAAGCCTTTTATTTTCTAACTAGCTGCGCCTGCGACTAACCCAAGATTCGAGCTATATTTGTGCCAAATTTCATATTTCTAACTTAAAAAATAAACATTTTCCCATATAAACTTTTAAAGGTGGTATTACCCCCATTCACCTCCCCCTCCCCCTATTTTCTAACAAAAAGTAGCCTATGTCCGTTCTTGAGGTTCAACGTATACCTATACCAAATTTCATCAAAATCGGTTGAGAGGTTATAGCGGGAACGTGTAACAGACAGAGAGTGTTACTTTCGCATTTATAATATTAGTAGGGATTAGTAGAGATGATGGGCAAATCCGTACAGTCTTCTTGATTTAATAAGCCCTTATAGGGGCACATAGAAGAATACAGAAGAAGATATTTCGTGATCATGGGTGATGGGTGACTCAGGGATGAATACAGTCTTTTTTTACTAAAGTAAGGTCACAGTATTCCGTAAATGTGATGGCAAACCTATATTCCCTGGCCTCGCACGAATATCATGTAAAGTTTTAGATTTTTCTGTACTAAAACATTAAGATAGATAGATAGGTACAATTTATTGCACAGAAAAATTTACAGATATTGGTTTTACAGACATAATTAAGTACAATTTAAGCGGTCTTATTGCTAGAAAGCAATCTCTTCCAGACCACCTTTAGGTAGAAGAAATTAATAGTAGATATCGAAAAACGGGTATGGCGTGCAAAATATTTAGAACATTTATGCATTACTACATTTAAATCTACTCCTTGATTCACCCTACCTATGTATTAAAAAAACACCTAAGTATACATGGAGACAGAAAGACAGTTAGAAATGATTTTCCTTTGATTTCCACAAGTCAGGCATAGTTTTAGTAAAGAGTTACAGAGAATTTATTGAATCCATACTAATATTATAAATGCGAAAGTAACTCTGTCTGTCTGTCTGTCTGTCTGTCCGTCTGTTACTCTTTCACGCCTAAACGGCTGAACGGATTTTGATGAAATTTGGTAAAGGCATACGTTGAATCTCAAGAACGGACATAGGCTAACTTTTTATTAGAAAATAAGGGGGGGATGGGGGTAATACCACCTTTGAAAGTTTATATGGAAAAATGTTTATTTTTGAAGTATATATCTCTAGATATGAAATTTGGCACAAATATAGCTCGAAACTTAGATTAAAATATAGACTACATTTTGTTTCGAATATTAGGAGAGAAAGGGGCAAAATCGACCATGAAAGGATGTAGTCCACGCGAACGAAGTCGCGGGCACAGCTAGTTGTTTTTATATATTTTGGATTTTTTTTATTTAATTTGCTTATTAGCTTGCTATAATGTTCATGTATATGATTTTTCTAAAAGATAATAGGTAGGTATAGATATGTCGTTTTTGCTTACTACTAAAACTATATATCTAACGATGGATGGCAATTTTTTATTCTCACTATCTTAACCGACTCACTTTGAATGTAAATAGGTAATGCGTTTTAGAAAAAAAACAAAAGATTCTTTGGGCAAATTAAAAACCGCGTTGTAACTACTATTTGAGATTATTCTTCAAAATCGAAACCTTTCGTTTGTGCGTTTCGTTTTTGGTGGTAAGCTTACAGGACCATAGTCGAAGCTCTAGTAAGAAAAATTTTATTGAAAAAAGAGAGATAGCGATTTATCGCTCGAACTGGAGCAGCCCGACTGGTGAAAAACCTCCACCTTACAGAAGACCGCAGCCAAATAACAATCACTGCTGTGTTGTTGTGTTCCTGCGTGTGAGCAAGGTTTCCAGAGCTCTTGGGGGGTGTTACATTAGTAGCAGGGGTCAAGCCTTCAAGGTAAGGGCGACAAGTCCAGTAACAGATTTATTATCCTGTACTTGTCCTGTACTTATACTGTTTTATATTACACTTCTTATTGAGACTTGCCATGTATACAATAAACTCTGATAAATTTTATCCTTAAAAATATAATAAGTGACTATTTCTACAGCGATTACAGTTTGTTGTTTATATAAGTGCCCAAATTACTTGAACAATGGTTATCAGATAAAAATAAAAGCGAAAATTGATAAATTCAGTGAAAAATAAACATGAATTAAAGAAAGTTTCCCCCGCCAAATGAAAGTGTAAATACAAAAAGAAGTTACTTAAATTGCTATGGTGTCACCTGTGTTACTATAAATAATGAGTAAAAACTGTGTAAAACCAATAAAAAGTGATAAAAAGTGTTTTGGTACCAGAATCATTTGAGAGGAAACCGTTAGCTGTTTTCAAAATTATATAGTGTAAACAAACAAATTTCCCGAACTTCATTACATTCATTACCTACGTGTAAGTGTCCATGAGCGACATCTTCTGAGCATTCTTGAAACCACATTGTAACCTAGTGATTGAAAGCATACCCATTGAATGTAAAACTGCTACTGACATCTAGCAGCAGAAGTCTGAACTACACTACCATTAACTTTGATTACAAACGTTTACTTGGAAACATGCCAGGTGAACGACAGATGGCGTTAGTTTGTAATAGATGCTGTGAAGATATTATCAAAAAAGATTTCATAACTTGTGCAGACTGCTCCATATACTACCATCTTGATTGCACAAGCATTGAAGACAAAAGATTTTACTTAATGTCTGCAGATAATAAAAAAAAATGCAAATGCGAAAGCTGTAGATTCCCGAAAACAAAAAGTACTGTACAAATAAATATACCAACGGAGAATTCTTTTAGCTCTTTGGATATTGAAGACAACATGGAAACACTTCAGGAATCTAATAACTTTGTCACTTCTCGAAAAAATAGGAGACAGGTTTCTCTACCAGACTTATAAATGTCGTTTTTATCACTGAACAATACTTCACAGATATAATGAGAAAATTCAAATTTAAATAGCGTACCAATCTTCATGGCGAAAGCTTGATAGAAAATTAATTAAAAATACAAATTAAAAAATTGGAAAGAGAACTTCTGATTCTTCTTCTGAGAAGATTGTAGTGCTCGCAGATGCTACATCTTTGATTTTTAAAGTTGACAGGCATAAGCAATCATATGACGTTGTAAATAATACTCTCTCACAAGTTTTGCATTGGTTTTCTACTAATAACCTAGTCCTCAATAAAAAGAAACAAAGGAATAGGAATTTAGCATAAATTATTTGTTTTATTTGCGCTTCGTATATAACACATAATAAGTAGGTACGGTTTTATCGATAGCCATTAGAGTTTGTTTTCCCTCCACTAGTATAAAACAAGTAATTTGTGTGAACCTAATTAAGTATATTCAAAGTGACCCGGCCCATATTATTTTGTTTTGAAGATAGATAAACGGGCTCAGCGAAATCCTAATAAAATTATTAACGAGAATATTTATAAGAATGTATGAATGTTTGTAACTGTTCCGCGAAATATGATTATTCGTTTAGCACTTTTTAAGTAGGTAGACGATTTCATTGGTATTTCCAAGATGCAGTGTACCACAGACATATTTTTAATTTTGTTTTTTATTTTTCATAGACAAGTTCTTCTTTTTCTTTTTACTTTCTTTTTTTTTTATCTATCCTGTTTGTTCATAATAGGCTTGGAAAATGTATGTAATATTATTTGATTTCACTGTTTCTTTTTCTTTTTTTCATTGGGTATTTCATTCACTGTAATCATTTTACTACTGTAGCCACTCGCTTGCGTGGAGAAATAGCAAGAGCTCCGGCTTTAGTTATTTTTCCAAGCAGGTAGGTTCCACCAGAATACCAGCGCTGTTGCGGTGTTAGAAATAATGCCGTAGCAGCATTTGCTGAGGTGGAACCTAATTGACCACATTTTGTTCTGTGTGTGTGTATTTCTGTATTTTTATTTTTTATTTTTGTGTGTCAATAAACACTTTTCTATTCTATTCTATTCTAAATAACTGTATTATTATTTTAATAATATAAAAGTTATAACAATATTTTAACTTTAATATTCTCTTATTTATATCTTTAGTAAACTTCGGAGCATTTAAAAGTGTTTTGTAAACAGACTTTAAAAACGCTATAACGTACTTGTAACCCATAGGTACTTGTTAAGGTGGTAGGGTCGGCTTTGTTCGCGTTATTTAGGGATAAAAGTGTCCTATAAATAAATATCCCTACTAATATTATAAATGCGAAAGTAACTCTGTCTGTCTGTCTGTCTGTTACGCTTTCCCGCTTAAACCTCTCAACCGATTTTGATGAAATTTGGCATAGGTATACGTTGAACCTCAAGAACGGACATAGGCTACTTTTGTTAGAAAGTAAGGGGGGGGGGGAAGGGGTAATGCCACCTTTGAAAGTTTATATGAGAAAATGTGTATTTTTTAAGTTAGAGATATGAAAGTTGGCACAAATATAGCTCTATTAAAATATAGACTACTTTTTGTTTCGAATATTAGGGGAGATAGGGGTAAAACCGACCATGAAAGGATGTATTCCACGCGAACGAAGTCACGGGCACAGCTAGTACTCTATAAAGGTTAGATATAGGTACCGAACCGGAAGAAGAATCCCTTTGCATTGTATTCAATGACGATTCAAAAGTGTTTGAGTTTGAGTTTGAGTTCCAATATAAAAAAAACGATCCGTTCTAGTTACGAATAATAATAAATTAAACGAGGCGTAAGCTAAACACGACAGACGCACGACTGATGACAGCTTAGGGTCTACTCCCAAAAACGAAATATGTCGGATCCGACAACGGATAGCAGTTTTTAATTCACATGGACGCAACCAATTCACTTCGAACGCGAATAAAACGTATTCATAAAACAAAATATTATTTAAGCAAATCAAAAACTTCGTTTTAAGGCCCTATACGAAGCAATTGGCCACTTGACAGTGTTAACAATAAAATATGAAAAGTGTTAGATACGTTAGCTTATCAGTTAAGTAATAATTTTACATTTTTATTTTTTAATTAAAAGCATAGTTAGTATTTTATTTTTGCAAAATAAATTTTACTTTTTTTATCTGTGGAACAAAAGAACCGAAACGGAAACCACCATTGCAATTCGGAAATGACAGCTGTCGGCGAAAATTATTTATTTTAATGTGGCGAAACAATGCTTATTTTACCGATTAAATTGAATTAT
The DNA here is from genome assembly GCA_037074685.1 of Glyphodes pyloalis. Taxonomy (NCBI): domain Eukaryota; kingdom Metazoa; phylum Arthropoda; class Insecta; order Lepidoptera; family Crambidae; genus Glyphodes; species Glyphodes pyloalis. The sequence goes on from JAYKKO010000020.1 coordinate 9,719,212, forward strand.
TGTGTCTCTAATCGTATTAAGAATTTATTGAAACATTTTCCGTTTATCTAAATTAAGTCGTTCCTATGCGTATTGGTTCGTTGTCTAGGACGTTGACGTCATAATTGCAACAGTGACGAGACTTGGCGTTTTCGCGCGCTTTTTAAATGTGTTACACAAAATTTTATTTTTCTGTGGTTATTTACATTTTTTCCAGATAAATCGAATTGCTTGGGATATAAAATGAACGGGCGCACATTTTACATTACTTTTTCAAAAACTGTCAAGTAGCCAATTGACATTACCCGTTTCGCGGCGAACGGCGCGCCATCTATTAAACGCATTTGGCATTAGCTCGTGCTAACGCAGCACGAGTATGCGGTCCTAGTACGAGCTAATGCCATGTAGTACTAATACATACATGTCATGCAGTGCAGAGTAATTTTGATTTAAGAGACAGCATTGCGTACGTATTAATTTATTAAATCTTACTACTTTGTAATATTAGTAAGTACCAATAGATTATCAATTTTGTACTTTATTCGTTACATACATACAAACATATCGATGGCCCCAACGAATAAACGTGCAAACGAAAAACTACAACTTTTCAGGAAACCATAAAAACGTTTCAAATCACTTTACTTTAATGTAGTAATGAATAGATATATTTAATGTATAATTATATTAACGGTTAAAAATATTTTAGCTCGTATATTTTTAAGAAAATAAAACTATCGATTTTCTCAGTATTTAAGAAAAAACATATAATTTTATTATTCTAGTGAAAAATATGTGACTTGTTAACAGAAATGTATCACTGCACGTTTATTCGTGTCATAAATGAAGCATAAACAAGTGTAGTAAAACGGTGCACGGTTATTCTACAGATTAGTAAAAGATAATAATTATATATTAGGATAGCTGTATTAAAATTTTTGCGGTCTGCAATGAAGCATAACTAATAAAAGTAGCTTCCATTTTTACACGAATAATCGTGTCTTTTTTTTATGTAGCAGTTATTACCCAAAGGAAAGGTTAGACACAAGCGGCAGATTGCTTTAACACGTTTATTTTGGTGTACTCAAAGAAACAATTATATTCAATAGACGCGTGTTTTGTTATTCATGTGATATGAAGGTATTTAATTTCCCTACAATAAACGAATTTTGTGCTATAAAAGTCTTATTTTAAGTCCAAAATTTACAAAAAATAAAGTGTAGGCGTATCATAGGCCATAAAAACGAAAAAAACAAAAACAAAAAATTTTGGGTAAGAGCTCTTGCACGTTTATTCGTTGGGGCCATCGATATATGGGGTGTAATTGAGCGTTTGCAGCGAGTATGCTAACCGACCTTTCAAAGGTTATGTACATGAAGTGCAGAACTGCAGACGGTACACGCATCCTCATCGGTGGCTCCAAGTAGCTGTGGTACACACAACGATCACACCCCGGCTTACCACGTCGGCTCGTGAGCTGAACCCGATGAGGAAACCTGCTTGCTTCGGTTGGCAGGGTTTGTTGTGGAACCTCCTGCTTTGTGTACAAAGTCTAACTCGGCGGTAAAGGCAGTCCACGCTGATAAGCATAGGGCAAGCTGATAGGGCAGAGGTCCAGTTTAATACAGACTGGGCTTTGTCCGAGGCTTGCACTTGGACGGCTCTGGGGGTGTAGTTGGTACATCGTGGTCGCTTTCACTCTACACCGGGGAGATAGAGAGGATTCGGCAGCACCTTAGTGACAAAGGTGGCCTGTTAAAAGAGGGACTGCTTTGCCTGCTTAGCCGGAGAGGGGGCTAGAAAAGATGCCCTAAAGAAATGTTCACCCTAACCCACACGGATGGTAGTAACCGCGGCTGCCTCCGCATCGTTTCACTCACCCAAAAATTAGTATCTAATAGACTATGCGAAAGTACGGCAAAGAGACGTTTCCCAAGTGTTAATCACCCGCGGGATGCGTGGTGGTCACTGCTAGACTGACCACAGACTTGACGTTATAAAACTACGTCTTTGCTTCCGGCGTCCTCGCAGATCCGGTCCATCCAAGTCTGCATGTTTAAACGGTAATAGACTTATGAATCGTGAGACAATGAAGACATATGCTGAAGCGCTAACAATCAGTTTACCGTCTGTAAGCGCTGAGAGCAGTGATGTCGAAAAGAGCTGGTTGGCTATATCTTCTCATATCTTAGACACGGCTAAAGTCACTCAAGGGCTAAAAACCAAAAACATGAATATTGGTGTGATGAGAACGATAAAGTCATAGTTAGCGCAATCGACAAAGCAGAGCAATTCACCCTGAAAGTTTTGTGGAAATACGACAAGAGCAACCTGATGCTTCGTCGACTATCTCGGGAAAGGATCGGTGGTGGCAAGACAAAGCTCACTCCATGCAGTGGTTTCCTGACACAAACCAGCTTGGGGAGTTTTACAGTGAGGTTCGAAAGTTGATAAGCACGATCCCTTTTTCAAAAGCTCCTTTGAAACCATCGAATGGTGAAGGACTTCTCAAAACAAAGGAGAAAGTGCTCGAGTAATAGATGGGACACTTCAACGCTCTACTCAACGTGCGCTGGTCTCTTGACTTTGAATATGTTCTATTGATATCTAAAGCTATGATGCACGGAGCATTTCTGTCAACGACGAATAGTCTGACTTTTTTCCCCGTCACCTGTGGTATGAAGCAAGGGGTATGTACTAGCGACCACACTATCCGCGCTGTATTTTGCATTGGATGTTAGGGATGTCTCACGGACTTCTTCGAAAGGTTTTCGCATCCGGTTCCGCACTCAGGGCTTGCACGAACGTGTTACACACGCTATAATTAATAAGATCTTGTACGTAGATGACCTTTGTTTCGTGGCAGAATCCCCAAAACCCTGCAGCAACTCATGTCGGAGTTTCACCGTCTTGCCAAAAATTTGGTATAAAAATAAGTATCGAAAAGATGAATGGCTGTCGATGGACGTTAATGTTCGCGAGACACTGAACTGAAGACTTGGTGAGGACTAGTTGAAGCGGGTTGACAAATCCGCTACCTGGGAGTACAATAACACCCAAGTGCACCCTCGATGCTGAAATAATAAGCAGAATTAGTGCTGCAGTCGCGGCATTCAGTAAGCTAAATTAAGAGGTCTTCTGCTCTCAAGACATCAAACTTGCTACCAAGGTATACATGGCGATCATCCTGCCAACATTTTGTATTCTGTCGAAAATTAAACCCTGTATCGACAACTCATCAAAATGATCGACCAATTCCATCTCAGATACCTACTAAAGATTATGATTGGCTTTTAGACACATGCGACCACATTTTCTTAATTGGTGCATCGTACGAAAAATAACTTTACGTACTTTGAAATTATTGTTCTTGTGAGTCCTATAAAATGTCGTTGTAAAAATTTGAAAAATAAAAAATTAAAAACCTCATTCTGTTTTCTCCATAGTGGGGGTTAGGTCCTGAGTGTGTTAATTCTTACTAGACAATTCCAAGCGGTCAATTACCCCTATGACAATATATGACATTATTTGCCGTCTCTACACAGAGACGGCAAATAATGTCGGAAAATAATGAACAGAGTAAGTGCAAACACTTGCACTTACTCTGTTCATTATTTTCCGACTCGGTTGTGATATTTCGTCGACACGCGTGCAATACCGCGTAATGACATTTACCCGTAAGTTCTAATTTGGATTGAAATAATATGAAATAACAGACAAATTTAATCTTTATGGCAAATGATACATACGCGGTATTGCACGCGCGTCGACGATTTGCATTTTTGAGTTTCTCACTTGCCTAGAAACGTATAAATGATTTGGCTAATGTAAATAAGTAAAAATGCAGCCTAAGCAGCCTCCCAACAAAAAAATATTATTGTATTGTAAAATACTACAAAAAATATAACTTCAAAATGGAATTTTCACAATTCGAGCAGCGTTCTTGTAGTAAACTCTTTTTATTTTAGCTCTTAGGTTATATTTATTTCTTTTTCTATCATTATTTCACTGTTATAGTCAATACAGACACAATTAACTAAAATCCCCTTACACTAGGTACACATCGGAGCGCCTGATATATTTATAACGGCAAATTTTTATATTTGAAAATAAACGGCGTTTGTGTTTTAAATTAATTATTTTAATAACTAGTAGATTGTATCGAAAATGAAGAAGGCGGCGACCTCCGGAATCACAATCCTAACATGTTTTAGTAAAAATATTTTTTTCTAAATTTATATTTACAGAGTTTTGGAAGAAAAATAATTTTACGATTTCAATTTTTAAAAGAAAAAAAATAAAACTAACCACATTAACGCATCTTAGATTAGAATAGTCCAATTGTATAGAATGGGCACTACTCAAGCCTTTTTGTTTGATATCTACTTATATTAAGCAAGTTATGTCAAAATACGTAATCCAACATGGGCTCACATCATTTTACAGAATATTTTTTGACCGACGCTACTCTTCACAGAAAAAAAGAAATTCGAAACCTATTGTATAACAATACCTGCCCAATGTCCTTAGTACTCGTACTCACGTATGTAAGTCTTATTTTGCTACGTGACAGAGTTATACAAACCACGCATCGTTATTTACACTGCCTTTCTTCTTTATTTATTTTTTTCAAAAAGCCCCAGATTACCAAACATTAACAATTTAATCCTCTATTCCAGGCAGAATGAACACCTTGTCAGCGTTTGGGATCCTCGTTCTAACGGGGCTGGTCGCCTCAGATCCGATCTTCGACAGCAACTTCACCGTCACATCGGAATTCATCTCAGATTTCTTATCCGTATACAAATCAGACCACCACATCGTAAACCTCTTCTGCCCTCTGAACTCCGTGCACTTCGACAAGAACACCGAATTGGGTCCCGTAGAAGACAACCACCTTTACGTTTTCTTCGTAGAAGGTGAACTTCCTGATGCAACTGCCAACCAGAACAGTGTAGCTGATAGCTACAAAGGACTTTACTTCTTGAAGAACAAGCAAGCAACCAAGCTTCTGGATAACGGAAGGGACTTTGCCGCTTCGACTGGCGACAGCAAGCAGGTCTTCTTCGCAGCCACAGATGGTATTTACGTCTTCAACTCGACTACTGATTTGGCCGAGAAGTACGGCACAGTCTCCGACAGCCTCATCGCGATCGCTATGGCAAACAGCTCCAACAACCTCTACGTTCTGACGGAAGACCACGTTCTGTACAAGGTTACGGAAGCAGGCACAAAGAAAGAGGAGGTTTCTGATGTAAAGGACGCAGTGCAAATCGTTTTCGACTTCGAAGACAATCTGTTCTTCTTAGATGTCCACAAGAACGTTTACGTTAAGACTGTGGAAGGCGTCGCACAGTGGTCAATTTTAAGAATTTAGGGGTACAAAATTAAATAATATAGAATATCATGCTTAAACGTTAAACACTTTTATTTCATATATAATTTAGGTATGTGAAAGTCATCCCTCAATGATTACGACTTCTGGTTCCTGTAACAAATTTAGTACTTCAGCTGGCAAGGTATTCTTATTGTTCGCGGTTATAGATCTCAAATTAGACATGATGGGATCTGAAGAAAGAAGCAATATTTTAATCATCTCAAAGATCTTCATTGGTTAGTTTTCTGTACATTTTTCTGGTGTTGTGTTCCCTATAGCAGCGTACTCCTTTATGGCGACTTTCTTGCGCGTCTTCTCCGAGCATGCCCATTGGTAGTATGAAATTTACTATGATGTCTTTGCCGTGCAATCGTTTCAGCCTGTTCCTGTCCATTGCTGAACATAGGCCTCTCCAACCGATTTCCAGCGCGACCGGTCCATTGCCACCTGCATCCAACGAAACCCAGCAACTTTCAGTAGTTTGTCGTTCCATCTGGTAAGTGGCCGTCCGACACTGTGCTTGGTGGTACGCGGTCTCCACTCAAGAACCTTTTTGCCCCATCGATCGTCCGATCTTCGTGCTATGTGGCCACCCCATTGCCACTTCAGCTTACTAATCCTACGGGCTATATCAGCAGCTTTATTTCGTCTACGGATCTCCTAATTCCTGATTCGGTCACGTAGAGAAATGCCAAGCATAGAACCACCACGTCTCAGAGCCGTAAGTCATCACTGGTAACACACACTGGTTGTACACTTTTGTTTTAAGGCACTGAGGGATGTTGGACGAGAAGACATTTCGTAGTTTACCGAACGCTGCCCAGCCGAGTTGGATCCGTCTCTGACATCTCTCTCAAAAGTGGACTTACCTAATCGAACTGACTGTCCTAGGTAAATGTATTCGTCTACAATTTCAAGACAACAACTCTTCTTTGCTCTTTGACTGTTCCTCGCTATTCAACTTTCTGCGTTTGATTTTATCAGTTAAATCACGGAAGTTTTTGCGCGGACGTCCCGGTCCTGTACAAATCGTAGAACTAGAAGGTGTTCCAACAGTTGTTACGATTGTTTTATTAAGCCATTCAGTGTGTTTATTTCGATTTTTTTACTGTTTCGAGCAGATTTTAGCCACAATCTCGAAGTACATGTACAAACATTATTTATCGCATTTTGAACAATTTTTTGGTTAGTTATGTTCAATTCTGATACTCCCAATAGAGTCTAAAATAAAGTTAAACAATAAATCTTTGCTATTTCTGGACATCGGCTTCATCGGAAGAGTTTTTGATAATAATTCAAATAATTCCATGTTTTTGATAGCAGTACACTTGCCTAAAAAATTGAAAAAATCCAATGAAACCGCAAATTTCCGCAAATAAAACTTACATTTTTTAATAGGTAACACTTCAGCCTATGACCACATAACAAGAGTTTTTATTTCTAATTAGTTCCTAAAAACGTATGTGCATTTTTATCTGCTAAATTTATGTAAAAACAGTAGTCAAGTTCCCTATTTATTTATGATATGAAAACCTACCAGATATTAAATTGTTAATATGAAAATAGAATGTACTGACCTTCATTAATTAACACCATTTTTTACTAAACTCACTATTGGATAGGTACTTAGCAAATGCCAAAAGAAAACTCTCACAAATCCGTCTTTTTTGAAATCGAAAAACTCCAACACCCAGATTTATAACTTTCAATTGACGAATCTTAAGAACCGATAACAGAACACTTATGATATTTCATAACAATGTAAACAACATACCCTGAAATATAAATATCATATATTTTTCTAATTACCTTCACATTGATAAAGTCGAATTATCTACCGCTCAAGTTTGAAAATTGATCACCGTGCGTCGTCAGAAAGGTCGAGGGTCTACCTGACAACCATGCTCACGTCAAACTGATCAGGCCTCCATTCGGTTTAGAACAAGGCGTGTCTTTCATTTCTGGTGACGAAGTCTTTGTGGTCTACCCTAACGGAACAAACGAATTCATGAACATGGTTCTAGAGGCTAAGCCGACTGCTTTTGCCCTTGAAGCCACTTTTCTTCAATACTACGCTTACGACAAGGAGATCTATGAATTCAACCTGCTGACTCTCGTTTTGAGAATCGAGCTACTGGAGATGAATGCACTGCAAACTTACCTTAACTACAATGCTGATAACATCAAAAGTATCGGACAGAAGCCAAGGCCATCATCCCGCAATCTCCAATAAATTAATGTTGATTGAGAATGAATTGTGATTTTGTTTTTGTTCTTTGTTTTATTCAAACCTATACCTTATCAAAGCCTTTTATTTTCTAACTAGCTTCGTTCGCGTGAACTACATCCTTTACGGTTTAAGATATTTATTTACTCAAAAGAATTTACAATTCATTTGTTTGAGAAATACAAGAATATTTGTTAATATCGTTGGTGCTGGAACGGCGCCGCGGCGTATGTTAGTTAATATTTAATTTTTTTTTTTTTCAATACAATAATTTAAAACAGAAACCAATGTTGAACAATAGTTCAATATACTACATAAACTTTGAGACAACACAATAAAACATGATATAATTATAGTGGGTAGGCTTACAATGAATTTCTTAAGCGGTTCCATGCTAGGTGTACCACGTATCGAATGGCTAGTAGCCTAATCGTATCTATTGGTCGCAATGGCTACGGCGTGAGTGTATTCATTAAAATAAAATCTATTTGGACTACACTTTATAAAATCTTTTTAACTTCGTTGGTTAAGTTTTTTAATTCGTTTTTCGTTCGTTTGTAATAGTAATATTTTAGAGAGGTAGGGCATAGCGATTTATCGCTCGAACTGGAGCGGCCCCACTGGTAAAATACCTCCACCTCAGAAGACCGCAGCCAAATAACAATCACTTCCGTGTTGTTGTGTTCCTGCGTGTGAGTAAGGTTTCCAGAGCTCTTGGGGGGTGCTACATTAGTAGCAGGGGTCAAGCTTTCAAGGTAAGGGCGACAAGTCCAGTAACAGATTTATTATCCTGTACCTACTTGTACTGTTTTATATTACACTTCAAGATTGACCTCATCCCACCTGATGTTAAGTGGTAATGAGGTCCTAGCTTAAGGGCGACAAGTACACTATATTACTAAAAATAAAGTACTTCCATTTCAATTAGTAAGTAGTATACATATATCTGTTAATTTCAGACAGCATGAACACCTCGGCTGTCTACACGGAATATCAGCTGCTGGAGTCCGCCGCCCTTGCCAGTAGTACTGAGCTCTTTACCATCCCATCAGAAGACTTCACCTTCTCCGTCTCTCGTAGGATCAGTTACGCCCTTAGAATAAGGAAACTATAAGAAAATAAATAAATAATAAATAAATAAATATTGGACAACATCACATACATTGCTCTGATTCTGTGGTAAGTAGCTAAAGCACTTGTGTTACAGAAATCAGAAACAACGACGGTACCACAACACCCAGACCCGAGACAATACAGAAAAGTTCGTTTCCCATATTGATCCGACCGGGGATCGAACCCGGAACCTCAGAGATGGCGCGACACCAAAGTCCGCTCGCCTCTCGCTCGGCTACGGAGGTCGTCAAATGATTATACCATAGATATATTATATTCCTAGATGTAACGCTAAAAACCGTACTTGGGACGTAGCCGTCTTATTCACATCTAGCCATGCAGCGCCACCTAGTGTGACTGAAACAAAAACCACTCAAAGCTTGTATTGGAGTCCGCATCCGCAGATAGAAAATCTATGGACTGGACTCCGGAGTTGGAGTCCAAACCATCAGAGATGTGACTTATCTAAGATACAAGTATCTGAAATACAGATACAAGATACGTATTTTCATTTTGTATCTAAAATACTTTTTAAAAAATCATTTTGTATCTTGTATTTAAATATATTTTGTTTGGTATCTTAGTAGTTTATAAATACTTTTTCTGATAAAATACTTTTAGTAATATATTAGTAGAAATATATAAAATAAATGCGTAAAATTGAGCGTGTCATTATTAGTCCATCATCACATTGATAGTAGTTAGGGAGGCGAATAGGGGAATTTTCGGTAATACGTGGCAGTTTAAGATATTAGAGATACCTTAGACCTAATAGAACAACCTTGTAAAGTATTTAGCTCTATATGTAGTGACGCGCGCCTAGGATAGACGATGAGATTAGTAAAAAAAATCGATAGTCTGAAATAAATTTTAAACCCTAGGAAAAAACTAAAAATGATTGCAGAATTCTCTGGACTGACGATGATCTCCACCATCAAAGCTTTAATAGCTCATGAAGGTGCAAATATGTCACCAACAGAAACTAAATAGGTTAAAACACCAGGTGATTGTTGAAACTGGTGAAGGAGTTCCCTCGACTGTTGATGGTCTCCACCATCAAACCTAAATTGTAACTTATGAAGGTGCAAGGTTCTCACCAATAGAAATGAATTAAGTCAAAACACAAAGTAATTGTTGTAACTGGTAAAGGAGTTCTTTCGACTGTCGATGGTCTTCACCATCAAACCTTAAATGACACTTGTAACTCATGAAGGTGCAAAGTTCTCACCAATAGAAATCAATTAAGTCAAAAAACCAGGTAATTTTCGTTAATGGGTGAGGAGTTGCCTCGATTATTCATGGTCTCCACCACCAAACCTATAATGACACTTAAAACCAATAGATATGCAAAGTGCTCATTAAAAGAAATTAAATAAGATCAAACACGAGGTTATTGTTTTAAATGCTTAAGGAGTTCCCTCAAATATCTTTTGACTCCATCATCAGACCAGTCCCAGACTTTCATGTTAGAGTAGTGCTTTAAAATGCTTACTGAAAAAAGTAACAAACGTACTCGTCCTCATAAAATTTTCGAAAGTTAATCCCAGTTTCTCTGGGATCCCTTCATCAGGTCATGGTACCATGACATGGTACCACACTTGTTATACCTCCTTCCCAATGAAAAAAAAAATTCAAAATCGGTTCACAAACCACGGAGTTATGCCCGAACACACAAAAAAAAATATTATTATACGGTCGAATTAAGAACCTCCTCCTTTTTTTTAAGTCGGTTAATAATAAACATACAATTCATTAAAATAAAATCTTGTTTTCATACAAAAGTATTTGTATCTTAAGAAGTATTTAGAAGATACGTATTTTGTATTCAGTATTTCAGATACTATTCTCGAAAGTATTTTGTATCTGGTATCTGAAATATTAATTTAAAAGTATCTTGCATTTTGTATTTCAGATACTTTGTTCAGGGTATTTTGTACATCTCTGCAAACCATAGACTGCCAATAGAACGTTACCAAATTGAAAATACATTCAATTTCAAATATGTCTAATTTTATTGGCCGTATTTTAATCAGTGATGGGCCATAATTGAAAAATCACTTTCTAGTATTTAACAGTATTTGTTATATTCGTAACTATTTACTAAACGCTTTATTTTATAATATGTTACTAATTTATTAGTATTGCATACTTTCCAGAATAGTGCTACTAATCGATACCAACTTTATCATATATATCTTTTGCATCTGCGCATCCATTACGCAAGTCAACAATATTTCCACACACCTAATAAATTAAATATTTAATATTAAATGTTTAAAACAGCCCACTGTCTATTTCAAAATACCGTGCCACTATTAAATAAAACTATAAAATTTAAACGAAAACCGTTTTTGGTTTTTAGCTTATGTACTCTTATATTTTAAATGGAAATACAGCTCACTAATAGTCACACTTATGTATATTAGTATTCTCAAATACTAGTGCATACTTGTGACAGGATCTATGGTATCCCTATCTCGTATGTTAATAGACTGACATTAAATTGTCAAACTGAATTTCACTAAAACAAGATTTTCCTATTATGTAGCAAAATTATGTATGAAAACTCAATAAAAATAAATAATTATTATAATTGCGGACGAGGATAACTGTATATCAAAGACCATGGTGGTTTCTAAGTTTGTGATTTAAAAAATAACGAGAGTTATTCAATATCGTCTTCATCGGTAAGTTTTGCAAAAACATTTGCGTATTATGTAGTAAAAATGAGCCAAGATTTAGAAAATGCTTGTTAACCTTTAAGATTTTTAATTTCCTCAAAATAAAGGCGCATTTATATCCAAATTTTTAAATCTAAATAATGCATATTTGTTGTTGTAGTGATGTGCTAATAAAGAAAATTTCATCGTACTTGTCGATAAAATTTTCGAACACATTCACTTTTAGATCGCTGTTAGCACACACTTTTATATTTGTTTAAAATATTTTCAGTTATTTTATGTTACCACTTAAATAAGAATTTATCAAGACTGGTAAAAAATTGGTGTCATGACTTAAAATATCGGCAATGGCATAATGTACCTATTGCATCGTATGAAATTCTTGATTTAGGTCGACATAAATTGAACAAGTATGATTCATGAGATATATATAAATAAAAACATGTCTAATTTCACTATATTTAATTTGTATTTTGTTACAGGAAATGTAAAAACAGAATCCCATTGAAGGGTGAAAATCAATAAAGTAAACTGCAAAGTAATGTCAGATTGAGATCCTCTGATCTATGGTTGGACTAAACTACATGTCATTTGTTTGCAAAAAGTTTTAATTTTACACAAATCGTTAATTTTGCTGTCATAGAGTGCTTAAAAAATATATATATTTTTTATAATAAATTTTGGTAGCACTGTCATTTTATTTTTTCGTATACTTATGCAAACATCATAAACGAAATCAAGTGTGGATTGTCAAAGTCAAAGTCAATTCATTTATTCATGTAGGTAGGTTACAAGTAACACTTATGCATCGTCAGAATTAACACAAACCAAAATTGAAGCTACTGTTCGGAACCTAATCCTACCGAGAAGAATGTCGATATGCTGATACATTTTGGTATTCATAGCATACAGTGGTACAAAAGTTAAATTCTTCAACTACTTTCTTGTAGTCTTCTTCGTCCTAGCATGTTAGTAACTACTCTGGTGGCAATTATGAAGGAAAGCAGGGCTAGTTCCACCGTTGGTTTTGGTTTCCATAATACAAGTGCTTAAATTGTTTACTTCGGACTCAGGTCAGTGTGATGAAGCCTGATATTTATTTATGTATTCATTATTTTTATATCGATCCCTATTTCTTCACCATCCATATTGTTCATCACTTACAGTTTATCGATATTAAAATCGACATTTGCTACATTACCAAAGAATAAATAGATATTAATACTCATTTTTAAATTGCTAAACGTCAAAACTAAGTTGAAAAAAACTATTTTGGGGTGGACGGTCACATTGTTGCTGTCATGATGCGGTTTCTATACTTTCCTTATTCTAAGGATTATACCAACTTAACTTCAACGATAATGGTAGATTTGAAGGTTTTTTTAAATTATGGTCTCTACGCCGAATTTAGAAAAAACGCAGTAATTCCGCCAATGTCAAGTGTTTAGAGAGACGACACTACGCATCTAAATGGGCTATTTGTTTCTAAGTTGGGGTCTTCATTGTGAACCTGTCAAATGTATGGAATGCATGGACTTAATATATAAACAGGACCGAGTACTCGCAGCCAAAAAACGAGCCGAGCGAGATAGCTACCACAGAGGCGTGTGTCCCTTTCTAATAGGGTGACAACAAGATTTATTTTGACAACGAGAATAACACTAAATTTTTGAAATAAATAATACAAATTGTCAAAGGTATCTATTTATTTAGCCATGTACATGCTTTGGTTGATACAAATGACAAGAAAATATAGTTGAAACAATGCTTCAAATAATTGCTAGTAAGTACAATTACAGCCGCTTCGGCTACATGTTTAATGAATGGCTTTTGTAATAATTGTACGCCAGTCTATGTCTACGATTTTTTACCTAACTTCTGATTACTGTGGGCAACAGATTGTTTTCAGTGACAATATTAATATTAACCAAAAAACATCGTTTGAATAATTTGATTGATTAAACGACTGAGAAACTACTTTTTAAACATGATAACATCTTTAAGAGGTGGCACGATGTAGGATTTCTTCTTCAGAGTCTGGTAGTGGTCGGTGGCTGAATGTATTACTGAGAACTTCAATTTTTTTACTTTTGGTCTGTAAAATAAACATAAAAGTACTATACATATTACATCTAAAAAATTACAGTTAACTTAGTGTAACATATTACATCCAGTTTATGACCTACAAAATAATACTCATGTAAAGAATTAAGTAAAAATAAACCTGGCCAAGTACTTATAGGTTATAAGTCGTAAAGGTTTTACTATATTTGACTGTAAAACGAATCCTTCTTAAATATTTATTTTATTTCAATTTTATTATTTGTCTTTAAATAAAGTGTATTCCGTCAATATTTCAAGTGTCTAACTGTTATAGCTATCAATATCCGGCAAGCAATAAAATCACGCATGTTGTATGGGAGCCCTTTACATACGTATATTATCTTGTTTTTTAGTATTAAGTATTTGATGTTGTTATAACGGCATCAAACAATTAAAATTATAACTAACTATCACTGTTCACAAGATACAGCCTGATGGCAGTTAGACGGAAAGCGAAGTCTTAGTAATAGGGTTCCGTTTTACCCCTTGGGTATGGAACCTAAAAGACTATGTAGGTATAGTGTATATACAAATAGTGTTTTTTTAAATACTTGATTAGGTGTTTAGAATAAGTTTACTAAAATTAAATCTTGTTGTGTGTTGTTGCGTTGAAGCATGATAAACAATTACTAATGATACTTACCACAGGAGCAAGTCCCGGCTGCATACGACAGAATTTATAGTGATTTTTTGCTAAACAGCATTCTCCAAACGTTTGCAGAGAATCATTATTCTCCCATTTTAAATAAAATGCGAACCACTCTGTATAAGCTTAGTACTAACACTAGGTAATAAGTAAAATTTTTGTTACTAGAAATGTTTCTATGGATAATTTTGGTCCGAAATAAATGAATTATTATATTATATTAACGTGTATAGCTGAGCCATTTTTGTCGCATTACTTCATTTTTAAGGTAGGTAACTGTAAATAAATGTACAACAGTGAGAAACTAACTCGAGCACACAATTGAAATATTACGAGAATTATGGGTACCCTAGTGGTAAGATTTACAATAAGATTATTTTGAGCTTACCTGTAAAACGATATATGGCAATCACTATATAATTCACTTGAACAAGTATAAACGCAACATTTTTTCACCATTTTATCTTATGAGGTGCCTTAGAATTGTTTATTTTGATAAACTCAATCAATGACAGTTTGACTTACTGACGCCATGGCAGTTCATGATGATGCTTTAGAGGGTTACCACTAGGAAATTAGAAATAAGCAAATCCTATTTTACGTATTCTTTATAGTTTATGTATAAAATCAAAGAAATAAATTAAAATATAATTTATTATTTTACATTTGTTGAAAAAACAATTTAATACAAGTGCAAAAACTGAGTTTTTGATCAGGCAAAATTTAGATCAGAAATATTATTTTATGCTGGCAAGATCTAAGAAAGATCAAAGAACGAGACACACGCCTCCGGCCTGGCTATCTCTGTCGGCTCGGAATTGCATGTGTGTAAAGCGCACAGGAATTAATACTTTATTGCATTGTAATAGTGTTCATTTTTCATAATGAACTTTTTCAGAGTTATCAGTCCTGTTTATTATATTAGGTCCATGATGGAATGTGACAGTTTTGACAGCTGTCACATTGACCGTTCAGCTGTCACATTGTCCAAAATCCGTTAGATTTAAGTTAGTCCAGCTAACTGTATCTTTCAAGCCCTGAGGAAGGGCTTTCAAGGGCCGGATTCACAAACGTCAGAAACAATTCCAATGCAGAAAGTCATCTCTGTCCAAACATATATATTAAGAAAGAGACAAAATATATTGAACAAGTGCACAGGGCTGCCAGACGTTACATACTCTCAGAATATCAAAATGTCGTGTAGGTCTTTTGATACACACATATTATACTATACCATTATTCCATTATTAATTTTAAAGCAACATTGATAGTTTTTGTTAACGGTAATTTCCGCCAGAAGCTCGTAAAGTTTGTGAAAAAATAACGTAAGTTTACTTAGAGTTTGAGTCTTGATTTTCGAATTAGAGAATCTGATACCGTTTTGTAAATGCTCAGTTCCAATATTTGAAAAACGGCCCGTTCTAGTTACGACTAATCGTAACTAGAACGGGCCGTTTTTCAAAATAGATGTTACGAGGCGTAAGCTAAAAACGGCCAACAGACGACTGATGACAGCTGATATGGAAAGTAAATTTTAAATTGGAATTAACGACTCGTAGTCGGATAGAGAAAAACAGTTAGTCATTTTTGACACATAACGCATCGTAATATATTGGCACTGGGCTGACTGACCCAAAATTTTGTGCATCAAGTTTGAAAGGGGTTTGATGACCAGGAGAGAGGAAAAATGAGCTTAGCCTTAGCCAGTTTTGATAGTTGGTTTTTTATTCATATGTATAAATTATGCTTAAAAACTAATATTGACTATTGCCAGACACATAACGGGGGGCATTATTTCGGCCATGGAAATAAAACTGTAAACGAAACTCTTACTGAATGGTGCATCCACGATATATTGAGGAAGGTTTCGCCACATTTTCTATTGTTCGTTTTTCTTTCTTTTCGCTTTAAAAGGAAGAAAGAACACTATTTGGGGGTTCTGACATCATCATAGTGTGTACGCAAAATTTTAATAGCCTACTGGCGGTTTATTGCCTTCTCTTTGTTAAAGCAAATTGTAATGATGCAAAACGGATGTATATTTTTGTGGGAGTTTATATATAAGTATGTTGATTTACAAAATATCTTTATAAACTGATCAAAATATGTGACAAAAATGAATTAAACCAACGATTTATTAAACACACCTGCTTTTACTCATTTCATATAATTATTATGCATCACTATACCTATCATGCTAATAACGCAACAGTACCAATGTACAGTCAAAAGCACCTCAAAGTATACACTTTTTATCATTTACTGCCCTTATTTCGTAGGAATAACAACTAATTGCGTATTGCAAGAGTTTCCCAAGATGTACTGTGGCCGTACAATCAACTACTACAGTCTAATTGAGGCTTACTTTTCTATCAAATCTACAACATTCCCATTTGCATTGTAAAAACCGTAAATACTCCCTTTAGCCGTCTCTATAATGGACATGACAATTTTAGTTATGTCTTTAGGCCATTCCGTTCCTAAGCCAAACATGGACCTTAGCAACACATCCATTACATTGAACTCATAAATTTTACCGTTCAAAGCAGCTACGAGATACAGGCCAGCGTCGACGCTGAACGCAGAAGGTCTTTCTTTCAGGTAGAAATCTTTCTTCTCACTCGTACCATTAGCATAGAGTATATACAAGTGCCCATCCCCGAAAAATGGTATACATCCTTCCATTATGAATGCAGGCCTCAAAAGCTTAACCTCCTTGAAGTCTTCTATCACGCTTGCAGTTATGGAAAGCATGCGTCCGTTCGCCTTCACAATATGAGGCATCCTATCAACGCAAGCAATATAGTAAATGTTATTGAAGGTATCTAGAACGAATTCTAAGGCACACCCCACTGCTTGTAATCTGGTCTTGACAGTGCCATTGCTTTCGATTTTGTAAATCTTATGGTCCACGGTAAGAATGTAAATTGTGTCTGTTCCATTTGCCTTTTGCAGTTGTATGATGTCGTCTCTGAAAGGGCCGTACTTCTTAGCTGATAAAGAATCGGGGTAGTATTTGTAGATCCCGTCTCGCGCTCCGAAGTAAACGTCCTTGTCGATGCTGTAGTCTGCAGTAGCGTCACGGCCGCCTTCCAAGATTTCGTAGGCAGCAAATCCTTCTAGAACGTAGATGCAGCTGCCTCCTTCTAGCTTAGAATCGGATATTACAAAGAAGATGCTCGGCATATCGGAAGATTCTGTGTGGACATACTTGTTCCCGTCTGCTGGGACGAGGAGCTTGGTGATGTTGAACTCTGAGGCGAATATGATCTGCTCGTTCTTGAACATGGTCGTTTGGTTTGGAGATGTGAAGATGCGACTGTGGACTGTGCTGATGAGGAGCAGGTTCAGGATGACGCGCCATGTGCTTCTCGACTGCAAGGTAAAGGTAAAAATTTAATTTACATCGGTCTGACACAACCTTTAAATTCCAGGAACATTTTTTCGTGTCAACTAAACTACCTAAATGAAGCCACATCACTGAATCTTACAACTGATATATTCAGCTGTTAAATAAGCTGATTCAGATGATCGGCCGTCCTTTCTCCTCCCCTTATCCAGAGGGAGATGACAGGGCTGTTTTGTTAGCGGTAATCAGCCCATGATTTTCAAGCCAGGGAGTCCCACACACGCCATCGCCTCTTGTAACAGTAGGGTATGTCAATGCATTTTTCCCCGTAATAAAAACAGGCCTCGTCTTAACTTCGCACTATACTCCACACTGCCGCCTTTGAGAATTGAGTGTAAGGCTACCATTTTTTTTTGCGGGGGGAAAATGCATTTTCGCAGATCCCTCAACCCGAGTTAGGATACTGGGTGGGTGGGACTCCATACCCTGACATGGCATGAATATCCACTTAATCTCCCCAGTAAACTTCTATTACCATGATGACGATGCCATAGGAACAGAAAATTCACCAAAGGCAAGTGCCAACTATATTGTTACGATTTCTCAAGCCGGCACTAACTAGTCTTAAATATATCATTGCAGACAAACGATTTTCTTTTTCATTCCATTATAGGCGTTAATTAGTCAATTTTCTCACTTACGCAATATTGCGTAAACATTAAAATTTTACCGAAAAAACTGCAAAGTACGGAAAAGTAGACGCCATTATATATTTTGTATATTTCTGAGCTCCGCGAGGAGTTTCCTCACGCGATGCATTGAAAAGACCAGTTGACCGTGAAATGTGTGTTTCCATTGCGTAGAAAGTCAAAGTGATAGACAAATGGATCTATAGTAGTGTAGTAAATCGTATAGTTGGAGGAATGCTTAAAAAAAAGGAAAAAAATTAAAGACCATATCGATAGATATACAATTTGTATGGTATTTTAGAGTTTCAATGAAGGATAATGGACGGAAGAGCCAAGTCAATTTATTGGTTTTTATTTTTCACCAAGTGATATGTATTGTGTTGGTTGGTTTTTTATTAATGTTTAACTGACAGTGATTTAAAATGAATCGGTCATTTCAAAAACCTCATAAGTCACCAAATTAGAATTTTTCAACAACTTTCAGCACTCAATTGTAATTTATCACTGAAAACAATGAAAAAAACTTGAAAAACTATTCTTGACTTACGTTGTTTTATCAGGAAATGGGGTTAGTGGTAGTATTATTCAATTAAAATTATAGTTAAAATCATATTTTATTGCTTATTTTTGAAAATTGCACTGAAATTATGACTTATTAGCATTTGAGATGTATTAATTTATCATGTTTAAATATATTTAATGAAATTAATCATATTATCTATCATTTTTATCTGGATTTTATTAAACATTTGCGGTTGATCAGCTTTAAATGTTGTTATTAAATGGCATGTGCTCTTCAAAAATGCAATTCCCAATTTACGTTAAATCGTCTAATGTCAATATTATCATTTACACACTCCCATTTGAAGAGAAAATAATGCATTGACTTGCATGGTAAATACACAGAATACGCATCTCTTTATAGGGAACCATTTTCTCCAAAAAAACATGTTAGGAAAAAAAGGTGACTTATGAGGTTTTTGAAATGACCGATTCAAATTTATAATGTATTTAGTGGACAGCATTAAACGTGGATCGAGTAACACTGAGTGCATCAAAAAAACAAAATGGCGACTTTTGAACGTCATGATGCGGCGTTCAATTTAAAGTCAAACAAACCCATTGAGTTGAATATCAAAATAAAATAGGTTTACATAATAATTCTAAGGAAATAACGAAATTCACATAAAGCATAAAATATATTCGTATTACTTCGCTTTGCCCTATTGCATTAAAATCTATAACATTACTGCATGCTTTTTCTCTTTTGTTAATTTCGTTTTTTAAATTAAAAACTAAAAAAGTTTTTTTCTTTATTGTTACCGTAAACGAAAACACGACCTCTTTCAAGAATCTAACCTTAAAACCACCGAACCTCAAATCAGTCCGAAAAAAAATTACAACTTAACACTCCACCCTGCTACAATGGAAACCGACTTAATATGTTTCCTTCCTTCCCCTAATACCAGATATATAGAGGCCAGCAGAGTGTAAAACGCTCATTACGAAACAAACAAACAGACAGACTAATAAGCACGCACATTTGGGCCATCATGTCAATAAAACATTGCTAACTCGCCCTAAATCGATACGAGAGCATCGAACTGACGATAGTGTTAAATAGTTCGTATTTATTAAGTGTAGTTAACCCGTACATATCAGTAAGGGACCTAGTTTTGAAGCAGTTGCTGTTCTCGGAAGAAACGTAAGTTATTATAGAATAGAATAGAATAGAAGATATCTTTATGCATTAGCATGCAAATAACAAAAGCATTTATCAATCGTTAAACTACCGCCCTGTTCGGAATGTTGATGCTATCGAGAAGAATCCGCAAGAAATTCGATAGTTACTCTTTTCAAAAATGTACAAAAGTTGTGTCCATGTGTGCCAATAAATGTTTTTTCTTTCAAATATGAAACCATGCAAAAAACATCTCTACAATATAGTGTACATAAATAATGTTATCATGTCAACAAACTGCTACTGTAATGTACTGAGTTTCCAACCGGTGTCATCTCGTTAGATGAGTTCCGAAACAATGTTAATTATTTAATGACGATTCAAAAGTGTTATATGTAACCTAAACATTTGAATAGATAATTATTCAACTTTAAGATAAGTATATATTGTATGACTGGCTTTTGCAACAATGATTAAATACTTATTTCTACTTACAAAAATCGTAATAATAAACCACAGATAAAACACACATGTAAAACGTAGAAGGTTAGCATAAAAATAAATAAATAAAATAGAAAAGAAACACATATAGGTACATATTATACCAGAATGACTGCAATGAAATTTTAAGTTCTTACTTTAAAATTATTAATCACAACTTTTTATATTGTGCACCAGATTGTTTCTTATAAAGGGGGTAGATTAACCAAAATCTTTGGAAAACAATGTGTTAGAGTACCTATGTTATTCTATGCTTTAAAATGAGATCGATATAGGACCTAATTCTTTGTCTTCATATAATTTATTTTGGTTGGGGATATCTTTATTACATTCTATGTATAAGAATAATAAGTTATTTATAAGCACACACAATCAATACACATATGTTTACATTAAAGTGACACGAACAAAAAATAGGTATAGTAAATGTAAATTAACATAAAGGAAAAAATATAAAAAAATATAGCGCAGTTAACAAGAGGGTCTACTCCCAACAACGAAATATGTCGGATCCGACAACGGATAGCAATTTTTAATTCTCATATTCGCAACCAATTCACTACGAATGCGAATAAAGCGTTTTCTTAAAACAAAGTATTATTTATGCAAATGAAAAACCACTTACTCCCGATATTTTGATAAATCTTCAAAAACGAAACCTTTCGTGTGTTCGTTTCGTTTTCGAGAGTAGACCCCAAGGTCCCAGCCTCAGCATGAGCTGCTACAACATTGGATCCAATGCTGCAGCAGCGCTGGTATTCTGGCTTATGCCGAATGACACGATGACAAAAATGTGTTTCTAATAACATACCAAAAACAAAAGTAAAAGCAAGGTCAACGGCCTAAAAATAACAAATTATAAAAAAAACAAATTTCCAGTGAGTAAGAACATTTTTTTCTTTCGATATATTGCTTTGATTCGCGCTAAATATTTATGACACTGAAATTGTCAACACGCTAATGCAATTGATAAATGATAATTCTTAGAATAAGGAAAGTTATATCTATGTGATAATTCAAGCGTGAACTGGTTTAAATAACAATAACAATAAAATTGTATTTATTTGACAAAAACTTAAATTTTACGAATAGAATAAAACAGTGATTCTCACACTAAGCGAAGCCTGTTACGTGAGAGTAACAATTTGGATGAAACTTGATAGGCAGAGAAATGACAAACTACAAGTAGATTAACATTGCAATAGGATACTTTTCGTCACGAATTAACGAGGGCGAAGTCGCTGGCAAAAGCTAGTATTTAATAGTGAAACATAAGTTAACACAGCCCAAAATTAATGATAAGAAAAATCTACGTTAAAATGAAGCCGCGCGTGACACATAGCGCTAGCAAAATAATAAAAAAAGAAGATCGATCCTATGGAAATCCATTTTTTTTATAAACCAGAACACCTAGACCCAAGCCAGTTTAGAAAAAAAATTGTCCAAAACAGAACTTATAAACTGACTTTCGCGTTCCATTTTAAACATAAAAATATTAATAATTTAAGGGAGTCAGCTCGTGACCACGGTTAGTGCAACCTAACCAAAACGTTGGGCAGTATTTAGTTCGTATTAACTACTAAATAAAAATGATGTCGCGTTTTGGCCCGTTAAATATACAAACTATCTGCATGACCCAAGGGTTGACTGGTGGAGAATGCCCCTAGCATTAAGTCCACCTGTTGTACCTATTTGTGCAATAAAGTTTTTAAATAAATAAATAGATAAATTATTTTATATGTTCAAAATATACCTTGCCGCAAATCTAAACTGGGGCCTATAGCCAACGAGAAAACTTAATAAAAGCATTTTATTTTTTATTGAACCCATCGTTAGTTTTCAAATAGACACTGTCCCACCGAAACTTTGACATTTATTTAAAAATTTGTCTGCAGCGTCGGCAGTCTGATAAAAGATATGATACAAGGCAACAAAATTTTATGTTTTGCATGTTGCTGTAACGCGAGTTGACGGCGATTGTAGCTATTTGTCTGCTGTACATGAACTTAGTTTTATTATTTTTCTAACATCTCGAAATTTAAAGTAATCTTGCATCAAAAAAACTAAATTCAATAATTGTAGGAACTTTACCATGGTCTGTATACAGTTTCGAGCAAGTTAATTTTATAATTGAATATTACAAAATAAACAAATACTTCTCTTATTTCAAGTATAATTTAAATTATCAGTTTAGTAATATTATTTGTGAAGGAATTCTTGATTCTAACTGCAACATTTTTTCCATATAGAATGATACTAATAAATTGTATGAAAAATAATACCGCTGAGGACAACTTAAATATACTAAATTTATAAATAAACCTAATATGAATTCCATGGCAAGGGTCTTTGTTCCTTTGGCATATATTTAAAATAGCCAAAAATAATTAGTTAAATAGTTAAACCTGTTTAAAGTAGACCCAAAAAAGCAGTTTTTAAGATTTTTAAGTGAAATATCTCAGAAACTATAGGTGATAGACGTATTTTATAGCCAGATTCGGCTTCCCTACGCCGGTTTTAGATTAAAACAGCAATTGGTTTGCTTACAACCAAATCATTGTTGCCCTGTGTAATGAACTTGAAAAACATTGTGACATGAAGTATACTCTCTTAACTACATAGTATAAAACAAAGTCGCTTTTTCTATATTTCCCTATGTATGGTTAGATCTTTAAAACTACGCAATAGATTTTGATGCGGTTGTCTTTATAAAATAGTGTTATTCAAGAGGAAGGTTTAAAATACAATTTAGAATAGAAAAGTCAACCTTTTTAACTATCTACATTGCATCCGCGCGAAGCCGAGGCGGGTCGCTAGTTCTGTATAAATTTTTGTATCTTTAATTACAAACTTTTTGTTTCAGAACCCCAAGATGCTCAAATATCTGTTACTAATCACAATAGCGACAGCTGCATCTGAGCCTTGTTCGTTCCTCTTCGACAACCAGCGATACGAGAGAACGGCCGTTTTGACGATCAGAGGACTCCCGACGAACCTAGCCATCAACCGCAACACAAAAGACATATTCTTCACTCTAATAGACATAGACTCCCTCCACAATGACGATGAACAGACCAAGATGGATCAGTACATTTTGAGGAACGGGATGCCTATTAAAGTTGATAACGTACGCGGTCAGGCTGCAGCAGTTGACAATAAAAATAATAAAGTCTACATTGCCAGTGATGATGGACTGAGTATCTTGAACAAGACAGACAGAGCACACTTCTGGAGCCTCAGAAATGAAGATATAGTAATGCTTGCGAAGCCTGAACACAGCGATGAGCTATATGCAGTTATGTACCCTGAGAACGAGGTTTACAGCATAGATTTGAACAAGAAGGAAAAGAGAAAAATCGAGTACGTTCCATGTGCGTTCATTCTAGCAGTCGACGCTGAAGATAACATATACTACGAATGCAATTCGAAATACGTAAAGGTTCTGTTGAAAGATTTTCAAGAGCCCGTTGAGTTTGTTGGTATTGCCAAGAATTCGGCGAGAGCGATGACGATAGATGGCAGTAATCGAGTGGTTTTAGCTGCCAACGATGGTCTGTATCTTTTGAGACCAGACACGATGATACCAAGGAAACTGATGAATCTAGATTTTATACCGTCTGGTATTACTTTTGATGGTGACGATTTGTTTTTATCTAGTAATGGTGTGATTTACAAATATAGCGCTGACGAATGCGAGTGAGTTAATAAAGACTGATTAAATGTTGTTATTTGATTTTTGAACCTATATTACGCGAGTACATTATCTCCCATGATGGTAAGTAACCCAGTTCGTATTCATAATTACGTAGTATTTTAAATGATTTATTTCTGTTGATGATACATTTACGCCCGGAGTTATGTGCCATTATAGGTTTGATGGTGGAGAACATAGATAGTCGAAGGAATTCCTCAACCATTTACAAAAAATACCTTTAAGCATACTCGCAAAAACGAATCATTAAAAGAGAGAGGTTTCATTTTAGAAGATGAATCAAAAGTCTGCGAGTTAAAACGTGGTTTAAACGTGGAAAAGTTAAATTCTTACCATTGTCAGATTTTCGTAGAGATGCGACCGGCAGTATCAAATATCAAACTATGAATAGATATACAAACCAAAATAAACAAGTGCCTGGCTACCATTAGGAGGATGTCAGACAATTACAGGTATTACATCACTATTTTTCTAGTATTTCTAAATTCAGATGTACAGGCTGTTCGTAATTTTCATTTGTAAAAGAGATGCGCCGAGTAACGAGCACCGAGTTGCGTCATATAGATAAATAATAAAAAAGGTTTATTATTTAATGATTGACTGTGAAGTACCTGATCACTGATTGTTGTCATTACCCCCATCTCCCCTTATTTTAAAACAAAAAGTAGCCTATGTTCTAGAGGTTCAACGTTCACCTGTACCAAATTTTATCAAAATCGGTTCAGGCGTGAAAGCCGAACAAACAGACAGACAGAGTTACTTTCGCATTTATTAAATTAGTATGGATTTTAAAAGGAGATATCTGTTGAGTTTGTTGCTGCGTATCTTCTCACACCAATGACGGAGAAAAAATAGTCGACGTGCATAAATGTATTGTAAATTATCAAATAAACAAATGCGCCAGACAATCACACCAATCACCTGGTCTCAAACTAAAGTGTTCCCTTGTACTATGAGCACCAGACAACGGATACTAACTGGGGGCGTCATCCCAGCACACCCAGACTCAAGTCAATTTAGAAAAGTTCGTTTCGTTCGTTCGACCCAGGTCCTTTCGCGCTTTGGCCGCCTACCTTAGCCACTGCGCCACCGAGGTCGTCAATATTTTTAACATCGGATTTTTGGGGCTATTTCAGAGTTAAAATATATTTTTTTAATTATAATCATCCCCTATCTTCATTAGTTCGTGTTTACAATCCCACAGAGCATGTTTAGAGAGTCGCTGTCATATGACACAATGGCGACTGATGTTTTATAAAGCTATGCCGTCCATTGCGACACACAATCTTATTAGTAACGTGGACAGTGCCTCGGAAGCAACTCTAGAAGGTAGAACATTTTTAGTACCTACTTACTTGGAAACGGTCATAGAAAGATTTGTAGTTTTGGTTAATTGTACTTTTTTTAGAAATTCAATTTCTAATTTCACCTTTTTAGAATCATGTTAGGGACACATTGGCTAAAGCGAAACTAGTGTACTCAAATCGTAATTCTAACTTAATTTTTATTGGATTTGTAACTGGTTTTATTTTCATTAATTGCAAAAAAATATTTTTTGACATAATAGAGTAAAACATAAAATAATTATGAACCAGCTTAACAAAATAGAAAAAAAATACATATAAATTCTTAACTTTTTTGTAAAAAACTTTTTTTTTTGGAAGTAACAAATCTATGAACAACAATGTGGCGTAAAAACTATATATTAATACATGAAACTCTTAATTGGTTTTTAATTTTACTTTTAAAAGTTATACAACATTAAAAACTTAAACTGATTCTAATTTAAAATAAGGGAAACAAATTTAGACTGTAACAGCATATCATTTAAAATGAACTTAAGACATTATGGCGACTCGGGCTTTAAAGAAGAATATGAGTACACAAAACCCAAAGAAGCTTACAATATTTTCATTTCATTGATTTCAAATCTATTCTACTTGTTTGTGAGTCCGGGAGGTAAGTTTAAAAACGCAGGAATTATTCGCTAAAAATTTTATAACGACTAGAAAATTCAATATGACAAAAGCAAAAAAATAGTTCACATACTTTAATTTGTACTGGGAATTGGCACAATTTTGAACTTTTTAGTTAGGTATCTTTCTTAATTTTCATTTCACAAATTGTTAGCATTTATTAAATAAAAATTGTTGAAAAATATATCTATAATTACCAAGTAATTAATGATCCTCGAAAGCGGTACCGTTCTATTATGAAAACTTATTAAAAGTAGTTTTACCAAGTAGTTAGTTTTATCAAATAGTTTTATGTAGTGTTAGTTTTGTACAACAATGTCAGTAGTTCCACTACTTACCGCTGCGGCGCCACATTTCCATACTATTTTCAATAAATATATCGTGAATCCTTCATTTGATGATTGATAAAATTATATATAAAAACATTGGCCAACATAACATAAATTGCTCTTATCCTGAATAAGTAACTGAAGTACTTGATTTACAGAAATCCGCCACAACGACAGCACCACAACACCCATACCCGATAATACAAAATAGTTAGTTTCCCCTTTTGTCCCGATATGGAATAGAACCCGGGACCTCACAGATGACGCGACGCCAAAGTCCGGCCCACTCGCCTCTCGGCTACGGAGGTCGTCAAAATTGATCTACCAGCATCAAAACAATTTCATGTAGCACTTTATCATAAGAAGATTAATATTTTCTGCTAAACATAGGACCCTCCAAGAGGACGTCACTGTAAGCCTCCCAAATACAATATCGGATTCGATGATAGAAAGCAGGTTTTAATCCTCATAATCGTTTCAGCGGTCTAAAAAAGAAAATGCATATCAAAAATCATGTATTAACTCCCGAATTTTCGACTATTCTTCAAAAATGAAACCCTTTGTTTGCTTGGTTCGATTTTGTTAGTATACCTACAGACCCGAGTCTTCTTGGCATAATTATATCATCATTCCACTTATCACCCTACTCTATGCTTGCCGTAACGTGGTCTCTACTCCATAATACATCTACAAGAATTTAACTCACTTCTTTCCTATTCCAGCTGACTAATTCATCTGACATGCATCCAGTATGCGTGCTTTAAGAAGTATTTGTGGAATACCTCTATTGTTTTTAATCTCCGTGCTCACGAACGCAGAGAAATGCGAAAAGACGAAAATAGGCAACGAATTCTACAAGCGCCAGCTCATAGCCACCATCGATGGATATCCCACCGGAATAGTAATAGACCCGAGAACGGAGCACATATTCTTCATTCTCCACAAAAGGAATTACACTAAAGGGATACATTTGCTCAAACATGGATCTCTAGGTATCAAAGAACTGCCTGTCTCCGACGATATAAACGGCCAATGCGTGGGCATTGATGTAGCTAGTAATACGATTTACATCGGGACCAACCAAGGGCTTATAACTTACGATTACTCCAGGACAGAGATCACAGCCGAAAGACCTATTGGAGACGACGACGTCCGTAGCATCTTCATCGACAAAACTGACAATCAGATGTACATTGCGACGGGAGCAAATCACGAGATATTTAGGTTCATGAACGGATCGGCAGCTGTTAAAAGGTACGAGAAGATACCGAAAGCGTACAGTTTTGTTTTGGATACGAAAGGTAACGCGTTCTACGAATACGTGGATGGGAGGTTGTATTTCTTTTCCGTGGAGTTCTACGAACCGATCCAGTACAAAGGATTCACTCGGGAGCTGAAATACATTCTTCAGTTGAACAACAATGACGAAGCGATCGTTGCTGTCAAAGGTTCTCTATTCAGATTGTTGACTAAAAGCATTTTGCCCGTTAAAATTGGCCAGTTAGGGTTCAAAATAACTGGTATGGCTTTTGATACTAAGAACAACATCATTATTGGTACTAAAGGAAAGATTTACCGGTATAAACCGGTAGATACCAACGACCCTTGCCCTCCTGATGACTATTTTATGTCGAGCATTTAAAATGCTATTGTTTTAACACTATTTTTGTGATTTTTGTGTAACTGATTAGAAATAAATATTTTACTAAACGTGTGTTTCCTTTTATTACATCTGCTTGTATTAAAATTTGCTTATAATGGCTAAAAAGTGAGAGTCCAACCAAGACCAAGTGAGAGTTGAATTTGCGCACGAACTGTTCCGTACCATTATCTAGTCTGTGTATTGTATAGAGGCCCCCGTTAAATAATTATTTTATTTTGTTTTTAGTACTTGTTGTTATAGCGGTAACAGATATACATATAAGAGAGGTAGGCATAGCGTTTTATCGCTCGAACTGGAGCAGCCCGACTGGTGAAATACCTCCACCTTACAGAAGACCGCAGCCAAATAACAATCACTTATGTGTTGTTGTGTTCCTGCATGTGAGCAAGGTTTCCAGGGCTCTTGGGGGGTGCTACATTAGTTGCAGGGGTCATGCCTTCAAGGTAAGGGTGACAAGTCCAGTAATAGATTTAGATTTATTATCCTGTACTGGTCGCTCTTAAGCTAGGACCTCATTACCACTTAACATCAGGTGGGATGAGGTCAATCTTGAAGTCTTGTAGCTACTATAACAAACTCAACTGTCTGGCTATCACGGCCCTTGACATACAGCCTGATGACAGACAGACGGATAGACAGACAGCCAAGTCTTAGTAAAAGATAAAAGTAAGAAGTAAGTAAGAAATAAATATAGATTATGAATCTGCCGAGAACATGTTATTAGTAAAACATTGAACATTGAGTTACGCATCACACCAGATACTCTATCTAACTCATTCTCTCTCTCTCTCTTTCTCTCTCTCACACACACACACACACACGAACACACACACACAAAGTGATTCTACTTCCGGTTCGGAACCTATATCTATCGAGAAGACACCGGTAAGAAACTCAGCAGACAAGTTACAGTGGCGGTATCTCACTTATAGCTATGTGTAGAACACTTTGGACCAAGTCATATAGTTTTATTTTGATGAGTGAAAAAAGCATTAAGTATTATTTTATTTTAAGAGGTAAGCTGGAGCATACCAGTCCCTAAAGGTGGCACCTGTTCACAAGCATGACCTATATGCCAGCCATCGCTTCACTCAACCATATCGAAGGGAATGTAACGACCCGCCACATAACGCCACCACCCCAGTGACGTATATGTTCATTGATTATCAAGAACAACGAAGTGATACGAAGGCTTTCGTGAAGGATTTGTCTTCACGCTTGATCCTCGCCTCGGTTGACCCCAGGGCCGGCGGCTATTTTGCCCAAAAACTTTCTATTATTGTACAGAGGGGCAACGCCGCCAGCGTACTGGGCACAATGCCGCAAGATGGTATATACTAGACGACGTGTATATTTTGTAAGTTTTTGATGCTTGTTTTATTTTATTTTATTGAATTTTGTATATTTGTACATATAATGTAGGTTTTATTTAGTTTTAATTATTTCTTTTTTTTTGTAAATTACGTTTAGTTGTAATTCATGTAATTTAATTGGAAATGAATAAATATAGCAATCTTAAAGAACAACGTGTACTCAAATCTAGCTTTCTCGTAACACAAACATTTCTATAGGAACAACTCTAAAATTGCGAAAAAACTTACGTACAAGTTGCGCAAGGAATTTTCTGCCCTGTCATTGGCTTACACAACAATTAACATAAAGTATTTGCTAAGACGTATAGTGTGGAAGACATGATGTTAAAATCCATAAATCGTAGACATGAATGTGTCAATTGCTGAATCCATTTCTTGTCGTTATTATATATTTTTTAATGGTATTATTTACGATTGTATATACATATATTCATATATTATGCTCATTATGTAAATATAAGTATAGCTTCACATATATATATATATATATAATATTTATTCATGTATGTCTATGTATATTTAATTGTTTCCGAAAAGACTTTTGTAACGCTTGGTAGTTACTATTCTCGCGTATTATGTTTTAGATTACTTATGCACTTTGTCACTATTACCGCACCCATAAACTAACTTTCCGCATGAACCAAAGGTTGACTGGTAGAGAATGTCCATAGCGTTAAATCCACCTGTTTTACTTTTTTTGTGCAATAAAGATTTTAAATAAATAAATCCAATAAATAGGGAAACGGTGTAAAAATTGGATGTCTGTCTGTTAGATTATCTAAAATGGAAAGAAAGAAAAGAAAACCAAGATAAAAACGTTTATTTATTGACATGAACAAGTATAAAAAAAAACAAAATCTAATATATAAAAATTAATCGCTGTTCGTTATGCGCAATATTTTTTTTCCATACAATACAAATATTATACTTTTATGGTCGGTTTTACCCCTATATTCAAATTTATTGAAAAAAAAGTAGCCTATGTTCTAGAGCAGGGGTCACCAAATGGCGGACCGCGGTCCGCATCCGGACCGCCAACCCATTTTGTGCGGACCGCAAGAACACAGCAACTTGCACTACAGAGCACGAAATTTAATAAAAATGTATCTCCCGCACTATCTTTGTTAACGTCAATTCGACAAATTTCGAATTTCAAAGAATAAATTTCGATCTCAACTTACTAATGAATATCTCCAGGATTTAATGACAATAGCGTGCACCAATTATACTCCAAAATTCAGACAGATAGTCCACAACAGAAAAAATCATGTTTCCCATTGAAAAGTAAAAAAATATCTTTGTTATTTCCGTAACTACATTTCTTTAATATTTTTTTTTTCTATAAAATGTGCGGACCGCGATGGTCATTTCATTTCTTAAAACGGACCCCGAGCATAACTAATTGGTGACCCCTGTTCTAGAGGTTCAACGTGGTAAAAACCTAATTTAATCAAACTCGGTTCAATTGTAGGCGTGAAAGACGGACAAATAGACAGACAGAGTTTCGCATTTATATTATTAAAACGTAATCTATGAAAAATATTCGGAAAATACATAGTGCTATTTTTGTATGGCAGTTTCAAAAGTTCCGCTAACCGTTTTGGCGCTACAACCGTTTCCATAATTGGTATTGTTTTACAAAATTGAACCCTAAATCTAGAAACATAAAGTTATAGCTACTGTGAACATAAATTTACGTTTCATTAGAAATTAGTTAACCCTTACAGGACTGTAAGATTTCTAGGACTAAATATAAGTATCCAACTATATTTTCTAGCTATTTTGTGCGTAAAGTAAGGAAATACTACAAGTAAAACACAGATGTGTACCCAGTTTTTTTGGAATTTCATGGGAAATATTTTTCCCTGTGGGCCATAAGAAAAAAAAACGCAACCGCAAAGTTTATTTTATAAGTATCTAAGTCTTTGCTGTAAAACATGAAAATTATAAATACACTTAAAATTAAAATCAAAATCATTCGATACAAAATTAAAATCATAATCAGTTTTGTCGTATATTCAGTGTATTTAGCGAAAAAGTTTCTCATAAGTGTGATGAAGCACATGCGAATATTGCACATAGTAGGTATATTTATGTGGGATATGGACGTATCCGAGCGTGTTGAATGTGTGTACGAATATCCGAACGGTGTGAGTGATAGACAATGATGAGTGAAAGAATAAGAAGATGAACAGAAGACGGTGCAGTTTGCTAGACGACGTACGACGTGAAAGACGATGGTGTATTTTATAATTTGTTTAATGAAGTGATTTTGTAAATATATTTTGATTTAACTATACAATTGCTCTCATTGCATCCCGACCCGCTACATTTATATGTGTATACTAGCTGTCCCGGCGAACTTTGTAACGCCCTATTTTTAACACGCTTTTATTAGCTCGGGTTGTATGTATCTATGTATGTAACGGAATCTTTGAATCTTAATTTGACCCACTTCCCGGTCTTTGATTAAGATGAAATTTTGCACACGCTCTGAGTTCTGATGACAATACATGACTAGCTAAGAAACGTCATTACAAATCCAATATAGCGGCCTCCCCAAGATGGCGAACTGACTGTTTGAAATGCACTTCCATGATATGGGTATCAAAAGAAAGGGTTTGCTGTCAGGAATACGAAAAAAATAGTCACGTGATTCAAATCCAATATGGCGGGCGTCCAAGATAACGGACAGGCTATTTGAAATGCACCCCTATGATATGGGTATTAAATGAAAGGGTTTTCTGAATGGGATACGAAAAAGAATTATATAATTATTGATACATGAGAAAACTAAAAAGTAGAAAATAAAAATAATAGTTTAAAAAACTAAAAAACACGCTTTTAGCTCGCACTAAAAATTACAAAATAATTCAGACATTTAAGAAAGAAAGCGTGGAGCGTTTTGTCCAAAAAGAGTAAAGATAACATAAACGCTCCACGCTTTCTTTCTTAAATGTCTGAATTATTTTGTAATTTTTAGTGCGAGCTAAAAGCGTGTTTTTTAGTTTTTTAAACTATTATTTTTTTCTAACCTTTTAAACCTTCCCTGGACCTCCACAATTATTTCAAGACCAAGTTTAGCCAAATCGGCTCAGCCGTTCTCGTGTTTTAGAGAGACTAACGAACAGCGATTCATTTTTATATAAGTATATAAGATTATAGGTGTCATATTTTTTCTACTCGATGTTTAGCACAATTTGTTTATCTTTAAAGTTTTTCAGCTTTTTTACCCATTACAAATTGCTTAGAAGAGAAGACTATAGCGATATTTGATCACTGTCTTAACGTAAAATAATGTATTAGATAGAATTATATATTGAATCGTGATTAGTTTCAGCAAAGTCAAAGTCAAGTCAAAGTCAATATTTTTTATTCACATAGATTACATTAGTAATACTTATGAATAGTCTCTATGCAACGTGTAACGGAAAGGGTATAACAATATCAAAAATACCAAAGCAGTTAACGGTTACAAACTGTATGGGACCATTTGTAGCTGTGTACACGCATTTATTGATTCAATAATTTTTTTTTAAATATTAGTCAAATACAAGTAAAAATTTTGACTAAGTCACGCTTGCACAACACTATCACAGTATTGTTGGAATCGTCGAAAGACTTGGATGTACCTACCTATTATGCCATTAATTTAAATATCACAATGGTGGTTCATCTTTTAGTGTTTACTGAATCACATCTGAAATTTGTTGGTTTAGCGTTTCTCATTTTGACAATTCAGTTAAGTCATTGAGTTGTCGTCGCCGTGACAACATCTTGTGTTTTTGCCTTTCTGGATTACCTACTTACTACGGATAGCCTAGTGATATTTCGTGATGTCTTTGAGCAATCAAGAATATTCGAGATGATTCTCTGTGTCGGAGCAACCGACGGCAGCGTGATGGCCGACCGAGAGCTAGAGAAAGAGATTTACGAAACCATCAAAACGCTCGTTTCCATCTGTGGATGGGGCGAGGAGGTCGTATCACATGGCCAGCTCGGTCACCAGACCTCACTCCGTTGGACTTTTTCTTGTGGGACTAATTTAAAAGGAAGGTGTAGCATGCTCGTCAAGGGAAGAGATGATAGAAAGCATCAAGGCCGCGTTCTGTACAGTGACACCACAAATGTTGCATAATGTTCGCGCATCTTCTAAGAAAGTACTAGGCGCGCATGTCGAGGAAGGAGGTGGAGAAATTCAGGATCGCAGTGATTGTCGTGAAGTGATAACGTGATTTGGGGTCGCTGACCTCAATAGTGTTGTGATGCGTTTGTTTACGTTTTAGTCAGTCATTATAGTTAATCATTTTTTATTTCATAAAAACAATAAAGTGTTTATTTTAACTCGGGATTTCGTATATAGAATCTATACAAGGTATAGTATCCATCTACTTTACATTGTTACCCCCTTTCCGTGACAGGTTGTATAAAGCAAATGAAGCTACCTCCGGTTCGGAACCTATAACTAAAGAGAAGATACCGGCAAGAAACTCGCAGCGCTACTCAACATTGTTCAGAAGTGGCTCGTCTAGCTAGCTAGTGAGTTTCGTGCGACTTTACGTACACTAAGTAGGCGCTGTCCATGGTGATATCTAAAATTTCAAAACGAGGCTCAAGATATATTTGATTTTGGCTTTGTAAACAACCTTCTAGCAGGCTTTGCGCTGGTCCATCAAGTCAACCCTACCAGTGTATATTATTATAACACAATCGCTTTCCGTCAAGTAACATTATTTTCCGTCTGCCTGCCTTCTTTTTACGGTACTAGTCAATACAACTGAACCGAACTGCTTTAGTTTCCATCAATATTGTAAATAATTCACTGTTAGAAATTATGTTATATCTACATTTATGGGTATGAACAACGCATACCTTTATCTACGGCGATATTTCATGCCCATGTTCTCTATTCGTGTGCATTTGAATATGATATTATTTTTATATTATTTCTCTGTGCGAAAAAAAAGGAATGTACATGTATAAAAATACAAAAAAATAACATCTTTTCATAGAGTTTTATAATGTCAAACGTAAAAAAATTAACCACTTATAGACTACAGGGAAAAACATTTCCCTTTATGTTATTTTGCACTATTTAGCATTATTTCTAATAATTTACAGTTTTATTAATTATTTTATAAAAATTAACTAATTAAGTAATCTGAGAAATAAAAAGAAACATATTAATTATGTTATTTAATATACCAAAAACTTAAAGTTATTTAGGAATTCAGCCCACCAAATTTCAGGTTTTGTTGATAAGAAAATTTTATAGTTAATTGTTTTATTTATGTGCAAAAACAAGTCTACAGCATTGGATATACATTATATTATAGTTTTCAATTAAAACAATTTCGATTAGTTTATAATTGAACTATCTATTACGAAAATTAAAGAGGGGAAAAATATTTCCCTTAGGCGTGAAAGGGTTAAATAGAGACATCCTAAAGAGGGTTTTCGCGTTCGAAAAATCCACCAGATGGCGATACGTAGGCGTGAGGTCCTACTGTTTTGTGATAATCAATACTAGCGGCTTTGCACAAGTATAAAATAAATAGCCTACTTCACTCCCTAAAAAAGATTGATACCGATCCAGTACTTTTGATTTCATTAGAAACTTGAAAAAAAAGTATTTCTCCATTATTTAATTTGTTTATTTATTTGGTAGGTACACCAACAGGTACAACAACAAGCATTGAATAAATGAAGTAGGATTGAAAGTTGCATCTAGTATGCAACCAAATTACAGGTGAACACAACATTAACTTAAAAAAAAAACAACAGAGTTAGATGCTTATGATAAGTTTAAAGATAGCGGTCCCGGCGAACATCGTTTCGCCTTAGAGAATTTTTCCCGCTTTTCTGTTGAAATTTTACCAAGGATCCCTAATTTTTTAAATCGGCCCATTACTTTTTGAGCCTATTCATTACAAACATACAAAAATAGGTACAAATCTTTCCTCTTTATAATATTAGTAAGATAAGATAAGATAAATTAACACTAATGGTGATATTATACATATAAACATCCCTCTAGAATCACTCTATCTATTTAAAAAAACCGCATCAAAATCCGTTGCGTAGTTTTAAAGATTTAGGTTAAAAGGACAGAAAAAGCGACTTCGTGTTATAGTAGTGGTCTACAAAACAATATGGCAGCCCTGTCATTATCGATAGATCTTGACGACATAGTATTATGCCAACAGATGGCGCTTTTTCTGAAAAAACAACTCATTCCATTGTCACTGAGAAAAATATCGTAAATAAAATATTTTACACGAAACATTTGTCTTTTTTACTAAACAGAGAGGTTATAATTATATAAACACATTTAAATTAAAATTGTATTTTTACTATGTACGAGAAGATGGCATTTAAAAAAAATATTTGCATTATTTATAATTGCAAAATCGTAAAAATTTACAAATCAATGTAAAGAAAGAAAGAAAGAAAAAACATTTATTGACATCACAAAATTTACAAACAACGCAAGACAAATGAAACAGATATAATATAAATACTTTGTGAGGCCAATTTGGGTTCCACCTCAGCAAATGTAGAAAATCATTCAACATTTGACTTGATATTTTATTTAAGTTTTTTTTTAAAAAATACATATAATAATTTAATATAGTAGTGATTTTTTAACACTGTATTATGATCCCTAGTAGGATGCAATAAAAAAATATATGAAAACGTAACAAAACTAGAAAGGATTAGGGCTCGTCCGGGATTTGAACCCGGGACCTCTCGCACCCTAAGCGAAAATCATACCCCTAGACCAACGAGCCGGTTGGAGAGAGAGCCGAAATTTATAAAACCGTTCGTCCATCTATAGTATATTTAACTAGATCTCTCAACATTAGGTAGCATAAATAGTTAAGAAATCATCTTTTAAATAATGTTTTAGCACGATTTTGATTAAAACTTAAATCAGTATAGTGGTAAACATAAAGAGAAGGTTGCATTTAACAATAAATTGTTCATAATTCGTGTTTTGGTTTCTCTATGGGAAATTCAAACAAAACCATTTATTATTTTAACAAAAAAAAAATAAAACAAATTCAACCTTCACACCTCCCAATGCTAATTATACTTTACACTATTAAAACAATAATGGAAAACAAAACCTATTAAATATATAAAAGGTATGAATAGACCACAATCAACCCACCTACTTCCAGAAATAAAGCATACACTACGCTGATCTGTCGGAATTTTCCAAAGAATAGTGGACTTTTAAATCGTGCAAATAAAGTTGAAAATCTATTCGATAAAATCAGATTTAAATAGGACGATGTGATGTTTTTAACAGCTCATGAACGACCAGTGACCACACCTAATTAAACATTGTAGATATGGAAACATTGCATTACATAATCCGCAATTGAAAACGTCCGCCATAGCCGAGAGGCGTGCCGGACTTTAGCGTCGCGCCATCTCTGAGGTCCTGGGTTCGTTACCCGGTCGGGTCAATATGGGAAACGATCTTTTCTATAGTGTCTCGGGTCTGGGTGTTGTGGTACCGTCGTTGTTTCTGATTTCTGTAACACAAGTGCTTAACCTACTTACCGCAGAATTAGAGCAATGTATGTGATGTTGTCAAATATTTATCTGTTTATTTATAATTTTATTATTTTTTATGTGAGATGATGTACAGTCGACAGCACATTATTTTTATCTGTGCAAAGGTAAAACATTGCGGTAACTTGTTGAATATTTTTATACTTATTCTAACGAAGATTCCACTGGTTTTGCAAAGCCTAAAGGTATAAACATCCCAATTCTTTAAACTGCCATACTTCCAATTATACATTCATCTGACAGTTTGCTTCTTAAATAAACATTGGCAAAGCACCGAACTCCGATAAAAAACGTGTTCCCTGTCTTTTTTTTTTAACTAAAAAAACAATATTGAAGATATTAAAGAGAGGTAGGGTATAGCAATTTATCGCTCGAACTGGAGCAGCACGATTGGTAAAATACCTCCTCCTTACAGAAGGCCTCAGCCAAATAACAATCACTACGGTGTTGTGTTCCTGCGTGTGAGTAAAGTTTCCAGAGCTCCTGGGGGGTGCTACATTAGTAGCAGGGGTCAAGCCTTCAAGGTAAGGGTGACAAGTCCAGTAACAGATTAATTATGCTGTTCTTCTCGCCCTTAAGCTAGGACCTCATTACCATTTAACCTCGGGTGGGAAGAGGTCAATCTTGAAGTGCAATATAAAAAAAACAATACCCTTATTTTTAAAAGCCAAAGACAATTTTTTTCTTTTAAGTTTGGTTTTCTTGGTTTTAAGTAGTTTTAAGCCATACTCTAGAAATAATAGATTGAAATGACGTGTTGATCTTAAATATTTATTATAACATTCTAGTAATAAAGATTATTTGACATCTGTCAAATTTAAAAAATAATAATTTTTAAATGGCACCTTCTCTACTTCTATATGTAGAGTGAATGCCTTAACAAAACAAAAATAATCAGCAATCTTATTCGGGTCAATCTACCGAAACAATGCACCTTGCATAATTGCAGCAGATAAAAGAGTTCGCACCGTGTTACGAGCAGGCTTTGTCAGGGAGAAATTTGCACTCTCACGAGCGAAAAAATATAGATTGTGATCTATACTAGAAGTTATGGCGAACCTAACATTGTTACGTTATAGTTTAGTGGAGGGCAGTGAGGTATGTATTAACTTCCAGTCTCGAACTTCTTAAAAACGTGAAGAAAGAAAGAAACATTTATTACTTAACTAGCTGTGCCCGCGACTTCGTTCGCGTCGACTACAGGGTTTTTCTAGATTTCCCGTTTCCGTGGGAATTTTGCGATAAAATTTTAATTATCGGTCAGTCAGTGAGTGAGTGACAAAATGAAGTAACTTTGACTCGTTATAATTCTTAAACTACTGGCTCAAATTTAATGAAATTTAAAATATTGCGTGTTTATACAATGTTTGCTTGGTGACTGAAAATTCAGGCTTCTGGTTTTATCCACGATCAAGTTATAGGGGGTCGAAAATGGCCTGAAATGGTACGGCCGTGCCGCTTTTTTTGCTCGACCAAGTTTTTGAACAACATTAATGTTGCAGTTGTTACAGACGGTACCACCACACCCAGACCCAAGACGAACTCCTCATTCTTTCCACTCATTCCATTCAATGGACCAGGACCTCAGAGATAACGCGAAGCCAAAGGCAGGCCCGCTCGCCTACGGAGGTCGTCTGTTTAAAGATTACTTACTGTTTCTATTTTTACATTGTGTGTTTACTCAGAAAACTTTATCCTCCGATTAAATAATCGGTTAAACGTGAATAGCTGTTACAAAAATATATTTTCCTTGTCTAGGTGTTCGATTATAAGCGTATTGTGGTTCCATAGTTTTAGTTCTGGTTTATAAAACATAAGTATTTCAAGATGTATGTAGAATATTGAACTGACGATTCATTAGTGCTTTTGTAAAGCTTAGATGCATAAAGATATTTTCTATTCTATTATAAACTTATTATTTTAAGGGTACAGGGGAAAAATAAGGTATGTCACTTAAAACTCAAAAATGAGATGTGTCTTATTCTTAAAAAGTTACATAAACTCTTGTATTTTCTCTTGTACTCTATATCAACGAAAAATTATGGAATTGATGATGGTTATGTTTTAAAAATATGCGCACCTACACTACAATAGAAAGCCACCGGTAACAGATTAAATTGTGTTTTCAAACGTGGGAGGTCACAAATTAAAAAAAATCGGGAAGATTTTTTTTTTAGATTTTTTTTTGTTTGTGACATCGCAAGCAAAAGCGTGTACCTATTCTTCATTTGAATTGTTTTATTTCATCGCAAATTACTGTATTAATGGCTTCTCCCTTGCAATAACTGGTTAAAATGAGATAATATCCCTCATGAAACATAATAAACGAATCATAGTCAAAGATTTAATGTAAAACGGAACCTTATCGGTGTCAAGCGGCTTTTAAGCCGAGACATTAATGCATAAGCCTACGTTACACAATTAATTAACATTTCCAGTTCTGTATAACACCGTGAACTCAATTGATTGCCGATTTCCAAGATGGCGATTGAGCTAGATACACATCGTATGGCAGCAAATTTATGTAAACCATTAATTAAAAAGAGAAAAATAGATTTTTTTAATTATTTATAGGCAAACTACATAAAATCAATATGCGATCTTTACTAAGTCACCTAAGTATAATGCTAATAACGAAATACAGGAACAAAGAAATGTAATGTTAAATAGATGTCTACAATTAAATAGGTTCCAAATTTAAAAATATTTAATTTAAGTGAGGTAGGGCATACCTAGCGATTTATCACTCGAACTGGAGCCGGACTGGTGAAATACCTGCAACAGAAGACCGCAGCCAAATAACAATCACTTCTGTGTCGTTGTGTTCCTGCGTGTGAATAAAGTTTCCAGAGCTCCTGGGGGATGCCACATTAGTAGCAGCGGTCAAGCCTTCAAGGTAGGGAGGACAAGTCCTGTAACAGCTTTATTATGCTGTACTTGTCACCCTTAAGCTAAGACCTCATTACCACTTAGCATCAGGTGGGATAAGGTCAATTTTGTGTAATATAAAAAAAAATTAAAAAAGTGTCCAAATATTTTTTTAAGGAAGGGAAATGCGCATTTTTTTTAATAGCGCACCGTAAATGAGTACCTACTAACCATACTTCAAGTCTATCTTGTAGAGGGTTTAATTCAGGGCCTTTAGTAACGTTTAAAATATCACGACGGCAACAGTATTTTTATATATTCAAATAACGAATAGTATTTTTTGACAAGTTACGAATCGTAAAATATTGGAACCGGGCAATAAAGACCTTCACGCTTTCTTGATGTTTAGACAAAACGATCATAAAATTATAAAGGTTGTTCTTTCCTTTTAAATTAGTCTCTTTCACATCGAAAATAAACTCTTATCTACCAAAACAGGACAAAACAAATAAAAGGTTGCTACACTACCTCCATTATACCAATATGGCCATTAAATTTATTGAAAATTACTTCCTCTAAATCCTCATTAACTTTCTAAGTATCCTGTAAACACGTCCATTATATTACATAACCACTTAAAAGAAGCTTTGATGAATGCAAGTAATTGATAAGAATTATCTTCCAATACAGAGCGGCCATATTGTGAATAACATACATTGCTTGTTTTATTGGCAACTTGAATTTCAATTGCATAGACAAGCATCTTTGTAAATCAAACTAGAGATTCCCATAACGTAACGGTTATTCTACTACGGTATCAGGTTTTATCACTTCACTTGAAACATTATTTTTTAACGCAGTATACATTGCGTTGTTTGATTGAAAGACTATCTTATCGCAATGAAGCAACACAGCAATGGAATTCATACGTAGAGATTGTGTTGGAAACATACAGTGTCGTCGTCGTCGTCCACCTCTTTAGACAAGTCGTTTATAACGAAAACACAGCAACGCAACTGGCCAGTACCATTTTTAAAATAAGCGCGCGCACAGCCTTATTACTTTTTTTCAACCTATTTTTTTAAGTGTCATTTATAAAGGTGGAATTTTTTTTTCAAGGCTAAACTAGTGTGTACTAAATGTGCGAGATTATTTGAAGTTCTTTGAGCTTTTAGAAGAATACTCTTTTTAGCATTTTGGATTTTTGATAATGGGTAAGTTTTATTATTTTTTTAATTTAAGCTAAATTATTTATTTTTTTCATAATATAGAAAATAAATATCCATAAAAAGTGCAGGTTATGAGAAAACCTTGAAAAATCAGTTCAAGCTCTATTGTTTTACCTACCACAAAGCCTAGGCTATTTAAAATGTATGTATAATTCTTAGGCGCACCAAATATTTAGATATAAATAATACAAACAAATAAAAACACATAAAACAAGCATAATAATTAACACCAAAATTTAAAATATTTATTAAGTAAATAACAGATAATTTAAATGAAATGTGTTAAAAAAACTAATATCATGTAGATCATGTTATATTTACTCACTAAGTGACGTCACGACCTTTTGCTTCAATACTTAATTATGAAAAAAGCTTATTCTGTCGTGAAGCTCAATTTTAAGATATTTAATAAGCTGCAAGAATATGATATTTAATAAATTCCTTAAGCATCAATTAAAATCGCAGATAAAAAAAAGTCTCATGAAAAAAGTCTTTAAAAAATTGAATATTATTTAAGTAGATAAATTTGTTATACATAAAGATATATTGAAACCCACCTCCTTCTTTTGAAGTTGGTTAAAAATGTTTGGTCTTCACAGCCTTTTTTTATATACACTAGGCATACGTTCCATTGTATGTATGTATGTATGTATTTTTGCTGAAAGCACGAATAAAACCATGCTCTATTCTGTTCTGTAATATGTTTAGGCTATACGGAGCATTACTCGGTAAAAAACACATTTTTATTTTATTAAATCATCCACCTTTTTCATTTACAATAAAAACGTATTTCGTTGTTGAAAGAATAAAAACCGGCCAAGTGCGAGTCGGACTCGCGCACCGAGGGTTCCGTACAAACCTGCAAGGTTTACAAAGTTCGTTCATTACGACAATTGAGTCATAACTATGGTATTTTTATTGCAAAATGAAATTCATAACATTACAATGGGGAAAGATGGAGGAGCATAAATATTTGGTAATGTAACTAAAAATTTAAGGTTTTCGGAATTTTTCCTTTATGTGTGCTATAAAACGTCGCTTCATGCCAAATTTCAAGATTCTAGGTCGACTGGAAGTACCCTTTAGG
Source organism: Glyphodes pyloalis (assembly GCA_037074685.1). Classification (NCBI taxonomy): domain Eukaryota; kingdom Metazoa; phylum Arthropoda; class Insecta; order Lepidoptera; family Crambidae; genus Glyphodes; species Glyphodes pyloalis. The sequence continues at coordinate 9,761,379 of JAYKKO010000020.1, forward strand.
TTTTGATTCCCTTGCGAGTACTTGCGAGTTTCAAAATATGCAGCTTAAATTGCTGTTTCTTTTGATTGCGTTGACATAGAAGTTTGATTTTTTACAGCTTAAAGGTATTATAGACCTGAGTATTAGGTATGAATTTCAATTTAATACCTCTACGCGTTTATGAGGAAATGGGCAGTAAGTTTAAAATTATTAAAAAAATATATATTATGTGATGTAACAAAAAATTTATGGTTTTCGTAATTTTTCCTTTATCTATGCTATAAGACGTTGCTTCGTACCAAATTTCAAGATTCTGAGTTCACGGGAAGCACCCTGTAGGTTTTGATTCCCTTGCAAGTGTCGAAAATTTGCGGCATAAACGGCTGTATCTTTTGATTGCGTTGGCTTAGAAGTTTGATTTTTTCACAGCTTCAAGGGACAGTAGACCTGAGTAATTGATATAAATTTCAGCTTCATACCTCTACGCGTTCCTGAGAAAAAGGGTCTTGACAGACGGACGGACGGACGGACAGACGGACAACAAAGTGATCCTATAAGGGTTCCGTTTTTTCTTTTTGAGGTACGGAACCCTAAAAATGGATGATAAAGCTCAGTGGAGAGGTGCGTAAACGTCACCATTTCGTAAAAATAAGAAGTGACGTCACGCTCACTTTTAACACAATGTATCTTTATAAAATCATGATACGTTTCATGTGCCTTATTAAAATGTGTAACTTAAAACATATTTTAAGTGCCCTTTTTTTTATATATATTACACTTCAAGATTGACCTCATCCCACCTGATGTTAAGTGGTAATGAGGTCCTAGCTTAGGAGTGACAAGTACAGCATAATAAATCTGTTACTGGACTTGTCGCCCTTTCCTTGAAGGCTTGACCCCTGCCACTAATGTAGCATCCCCCAGGAGCTCTGGAAACCTTACTCACACGCAGGAACACAACAACACAGAAGTGATTGCTATTTGGCTGCGGTCTTATGTAAGGTGGAGGTATTTCACCAGTCGGGCTGCTCCAGTTCGAGCGATAAATCGCTATGCCCTACCTCACTTAAATACTTTTGGGCCCTATACTTTTGGGTAATGTAACCGTTCAGTTTTATTCATCTACCCAATTTTGTAGGCTGTTAGAAACTACTATTGAAATACTAAATTAAATTCAAGAAACATTTGACCAGTATATTCATATTTACACCAACTCCTTTCTCAGGAAGGAATTACTAAGCCATAATAAGTTGTTGACCCATGCTTTTCACTTAGACAAACAAGTTACATATATGATATTGTGGGGACATTTAGAGGCGTATATAAAAACATGGCGCAGGAAATCTTACTAGCTAAGCTAGTGCGCGTCCGTTCTTGCCTAAAACGCATCTTAAGGCCCTTGAACCTTGTGGGCTAATGGAATGAAAGTGCTGGACAACATTCGCACCTTCGGTAGAAAATTTGGCTACTTGACAAAATTTTGAAATCTTGTTAATTGTAAACCTTGATACTCATTTCATCGTATGAAAAGTATATTTCACAAAAAAATATATATTTACTACATGTATTTTTCATTTTAAAAAATCTCTTTAAATTTCCCACGAAAACGCTCTAAGCTGTCATGGCGCCTAAAATGACGTCAATATACCCTAGCAAGATTAGGGCTGTCATTGATCATAGATTGTCATATCGAGTTTGTTCGATGGAAGCCTTATGATGTTTTTTCTCGATATTCTTAATTTTATTTGACAATTCTTTTTTGATGTATTAAAAATCGTTAATATTCAGAGCGTCCTGTCGATTGGCTGAAAACTTGAAATTACGAGCGTAAATTACGAAATAAGCGTTAAATATAATATCATACGAAACAATCAACAATATGGAATTTTTGTCATCTCATGCGACAAATTTGACGTTACATACGCTAAACGTCACTATTAATATCTGATCATTCAATAATACTTCATCTTTTTATGAGTATATGCTAGTCAATAACCTAAATAGTACACACAAATAATAGATAATATCCGAAACTCATTTTGAAAAGAAATAGGGTTCCGCAAAATATTTGGGTTTTTCGGACACAAGGTTTAAAATCAACCAGAAAGGTTACTTATTTTGCGTACGCTGCCTAAACTATTAAAGATAGAATCATAAAATATTCAAATTAATTGTAGATCTTATAACTTTATAATATTTACAAAAAAGTACGCGACACACTATACCTATCTACATAAGTCGAGTGAGGCACAACAACCATTTTGTTATTAAAAAAAATCTTGAATTTTTTTGGACCACATTCAATCTCATTTATTTTCATGCTATTAATCCTCATCAATATAAAGTATTTCATCACTAAGTGCAGTTTAAGTATGGTGGTGATGGTGGACGAAATTAAAATATTACGATTTCTGCTGCACGGCCCGTTGCGAACTGAGCGTCTCGATGGAAATATAAAATTATGAATAATAATCAATACTCAAAATATCGATTTTTTAGACGATGTTTAAAAAATAATACACTTCGCGTTCCGATTTTTCAAATCGAAAACATCCATAGTACGTTCATTATTAATCCGTGGTACAGAATGGACACCCCTAAAATATGACATATCGGCTGCTGTGACGTTGTGACTTTCTGCTCGGCGTTTTCAGTCACGTGACTTAATGCCTATGTTATTGGATTTTCTTTTCTAAAAATATTAATAATCTTTGATATTTATGTTCTTGAAATTCGTATTGCCTTATCTAAATATCTTAATTTATCATTAGAAACTATTATCCTTCCGGTTTGTTCTTAGTGGAAAGTAGCCAATTGCAGTTTTTGCAATTTTACAGGAGAGCCATTTTAAGAGAGGTAGGGCATAGCGATTTATCGCTCGAACTGGAGCAGCCCGACTGGTGAAATACCTCCACCTTACAGAAGACCGCAGCCAAATAACAATCACTTCTGTGTTGTTGTGTTCCTGCGTGTGAGTAAGGTTTCCAGAGCTCCTGGGGGGTGCTACATTAGTAGCAGGGGTCAAGCCTTCAAGGTAAGGGCGACAAGTCCAGTAACAGATTTATTATGCTGTACTTGTCACCCTTAAGATTCATTACCACTTAACATCAGGTGGGATGAGGTCAATCTTGAAGTGTAATATAAAAAATAAAAAAAAATTAAGATATTTTTTTGCTTTAGTGTGGCTCTGTTATCATTACTCTTAAGTTGTCCTCCTTTGTAAGACATAAACCATTATACGATATTCTTTTTAGACATGTGCTTTACAAGATTTAAGAGCTTTCAGGTTTTTTTTTTATTAGTTTTGTTTTTAAGACTGTTGACAATTGTGCCCCGAAGGTGCGATTGATGATTCTGATGTGTACAGAAAGCACTTTACACGAGTTAGTTACAACGAGGGTACTATAACATTGCAATACCAGAGTTAGAAAAGTTAGTTTCCTTATTGACGCGACCGGGAATCGAACATTCAGAGCGTCTAACATACGAACATTTCATTTGTTCTTTTTAAAATATTAATTGGAAACACTTCTTTAACTCTCGTAAATCTGAGATTTTCGTTTTTTCGGAGTAGGGGTCTACTCTCGAAAACGAAATTATGTCGGATCCGATGACTGATAGCATTTTTTAATTCTCATAATCGTTATCAATTATTTTTGTTTTTTATATTACACTGCAAGATTGAACTCATCCCACCTGATGTAAAGTGGTAATGAGGTCCTAGCTTAAGGGCGATAAGTACAGCATAATAAATCTGTTACTGGACTTGTCGCCTTACCTTGAAGGCCTAACCCTGCTACTAATGTAGCACCCCCCAGGAGCTCTGGAAACCTTACTCACACGCAGGAACACAACAAAACCGAAGTGATTGTTATTCGGCTGCGGTCTTCTGTAAGGTGGAGGTATTTCACTAGTCGGGCTGCTTCAGTTCGAGCAAGAAAATCGCTTTGCCCTACTTTTCTTCACTTCAGTTCAAACGAAAATTAAGCATTCTCAAAAAAAACTAAAATTATTTATGCAAATCAAAAATCACGTTTTAGTTCCCAAACTTTTGATTAATCTTTAAAAACGAAACCTTTCGTGTGTTTGTTTTGTTTTTGGGAGAAGACCCTTAGGTCTCCTGATTTGATGAATCTAATATTACGTTGGAGCAAATGCCATATGACTTCAACAACATTTACAAGGGAGAATACACCTATTAGAATCATACACGACCAACGGCTAAGGCTGAATTCACACTGCTAATTGTCCTTAGCAAAACGTCCAAATTTTTTTTTTTTAATATTTGACAACATCACATACATTGCTCTGATTCTGTGGTAAGTAGCTAAAGCACTTGTGTTACAGAAATCAGAAACAACGACGGTACCGCAACACCCAGACCCGAGACAATACAGAAAAGTTCGTTTCCCATATTGACCCGGAGATCGAACCCGGAACCTCTGAGATGGCGCGAAGCCATAGTCCGGCACGCTCGCCTCTCGGCTACGGAGTTCGTCAATTTAAAGTGCTCTCCGCTGGATCCAAACCTGCGACCTCGGAGCTATAGAGCCCAACTTTCTAACCATTAAACCACGAAGGCAGTTAAAGAGATAACACTAAAAAGACTATTCTGAAGTAAATTCAATTCAATCCACGTTTAATTTCGTAACCTTTTGAACAGATGCGTAATTCGAATGCGTTTAGCGTACAATACGTATTTAAATCCATTGTGGAATGACAACACTCATTCGGAGACGAAAAGAAAGTTGGTTCCTTAGTATTCTCTTTTCAAAACCATTTCTGTCCAATGCCCGGTTTCAATATTTTACGATTTGTAAGTAATGTGTCAAAAATTACTAACCGTTTTTCTACGAGTCGTTAATTCTATTTCAAATTTACTTGTCAGCTGTCAACAGTCGTTCATCGGTCGTTTTTAGATTACGCTTCCTATAATTTATTTACTATCTGTTAAAATTAATTAAGATTATTTGTGAAATAAAACCACGGACTAAAAAAACACTTATTCACATCTAATTTTTAGATTACACATTAAAAAAACAAGAAAAACACGCTCGCGAACCAAAGACATAATATTCTAAATTTGAAAATATTTTAAACCCTTCTTATAAGCCACCTTGTAAGAAGGTTTTAATACAAGGCCTACATAAAGGGTTTATAATGTCGGCAACAATCATAACTAGAACGGATAGTTTTTCAAATATTGGAATCTGGCATTAATTGCATGAAATATAGTTTGATACAACATGAGAGATATTAAAAATTGGTATCTTGTATTGTTTTTGACCTGCAAGCAGGCGTGCAAACAATATCGTGATTTAGATTCGTAAAGTGTCAAGAATGACTTCCGTTTTTCTCCACCCGACAACGTTTCGTTTATACCGTTCCAAGCTTTATTTTCCATATCAGCTGTCATCAGTAAATTTATTAAACATGGCATTAGGTAATGATCGTCTCAGATCATTGAGTTTATTCTATAGTTTATTCATACTTCGTTCGTGATCTCTTCAAATTGAAAATGCGTAGGCAATGATGGCCTACGTTTGAAATGTGCACGAAAGTTGCAAACCTTGGCTATCCCGCCAGGTATTACTATTTCGCAATCACCCTTACACACAAAGTTAACCAAAACGTGTTTCAATTAACGCAAATAGTTATTAATTTGTGCGGCTTAATTGACTGGTTTGGGATTTCAGCACGCGTGTTCTTGAGACCTCGAATTTATTAAAAAAAAAACTAGCAGTGACGTTTGCGTGGACTGCATTATGAGGAGAGGATTTAGAACTTACTTTTACTAAAAAAAATCTAGTATAAAATTAGCCTAAGTCACTCCTTCATTATTTACATCAGCTACCTGCCAATAAAAGTCCCGTCAAAATTAGTCCACCCATTTGAGAGATTATCCGGAACAAAGAGACGGAAAAAAAATAACAAAAAATTTTTTTTTGTGTATGTACAATCGTCATCAGATATATTGGAACAGTCAATGTGACTTCTGAACAGTTTAAAAAGTCAGTAAGTTCTATACACTACTAGTTACCATTAATATCTGAATATGCATTATTTCATTATGATCTCATTAGGCATAGCATGCGCAATACGTCAAATTTATCGCATAAGACGACAAAAGTTTCGATACTGTTGAATGGCTAATAGCCCACCGCACTCGTATTTTCAGCCAATCAACACCTGATGTACTGACTTCAATCGATTTTGACGTTTGTTAAGACCGCGATAAAATTTAGTCGCGTGGCGTATGCTAGGCCTGCATAAGATGATATTATATTAATAACATTAAACACACAACTAACCAATATCTGAATACTTATCTCACATTAGTATTATTAATTTTTATGATTAGATATGTGGGATAATGATTATTTCTGAACGAGTAACGAGTGAGAGAGAACGAGTGAGATAGATGAAGTATGACAGAGATTTGAATTCGGTTAGGAATGTTAGTTGTTAGGAACGAGAGATCAAACGATGCATTTAAGGACGGCGGTCATGTTTTGGAAAAATAAACGACATTGCTACCGGAAACCTGTTTGATTTTCTACCTCGAACTCACAAATTTTATTGGTTAATTGTGTGTTAGGTGATAATGACTATCTGCTTAGATGAGTAGGCTCAACACTCAATCATTTATTGCTGCTATAGTGTAGACATAGGTACAGATGATATTCTTAAATTTAGATCATTATCTTGATCATTATAGATCCCGTTAGGACACTGCAATGTGAGAGAGAACGCTTGCGTTTCAGCAACTTAATTGTCTAACCAAAAGATAACATTTTATATAAATACAAAAAAAGGTACATATTTGTAATTGCCTATTTGTATTTTGTTGTTTTATACCTAAACTAGCGGTCCCGGCGAACTTCGTTTCGCCTTAGAGAATTTTTCCCGCTTTTCTGTTGAAATTTTTCAATTTTTACCAAGGATCCCTAATTTTGTAGCCTATATCAAATTGGAAGAATGTAGCATTCTATTAGTGAAAGAATTTTTTAAATCGGCCCAGTACTTTTTGAGCCTATTCATTACAAACATATAAAAATAGGTACAAATCTTTCCTCTTTATAATATTAGTGTAGAAGTAAAAGATCCAAACGAATTGATAACCAACCTCCATATTTTTATATCAGTTAAAAATTTTAAAACATTTGATGCGCGCATTGAGAAGAATATTGCTAATCAGATTTGAATGGACCAAGATCTATTGGCTATAACAAAGTAAGCAATCAACTTTCAATAATGTCAGGTCAGTATTACATTTAAAACGAAGTGAAAATCATTTGTAATGTACGGTTAAACCGGAAGATTCGAGCCAAATTCGCATTTGCGTTCCGTTACGTCACTTCTCATTGCATAATCCCCGTGTCATCTCGCGCATGTGAAACGGAACGGGAAATAATTCGGTCCATTCGGTAATTTGGGAGGCGTAATTTATGATTCTAGGTTAATTGTCTTGTTTAAGTTTTTATTAAGACGGTTTAAGTGTAGGTAATTGACCTCTGCGACAGTTTTACGTAAACGGCCTATTTCTTTCGTGAGGTTATGTGAGAATTTGTTAGAATCAGTTAAATGGACGATTAGACTTCACCATTACACTACAGATATATATTAAATAACCATTGCTGAAATCTTTCTCCGAGACTCCGTAGGGTAATGTTTTTTTTAACACGCATTTATTAGCTCCACTTGTAACTATTTAAGTAAGAAAATCTTGGAATCTTAATTTGACCCACGCCTCGGTCTTCGCTTACGATAAAATTTGGCACACGCTCTGAGTTTTGATGACAATACATGACTAGCTAAGAAACGTCATTACAAATCCGATATGGTGGTCTCCCCAAAATGACAGACTTCTTCGGTTTTCTGTCAGAAATACGAAAACAAATGTCACGTAACTTAAATTCCTCATGGCGGACATGCAAGATGGCGGTTGGCTATTTGAAATGCACACTGATATGGGTATCGAATGAAAGGGTTCGCTGTAAAAAATACGAATAAAAAATATCTTTAAATACCTTTTAATATTTTAAATGAGTAAGTCATTTTAGCACGCACAAAAATTACAAAATAATTTAGTTTGATGTTTCAAGAGTTTTTCCTTTGCCAAATCTTCATCTCAGGTAAACTTTGGCTCAAGGTCCCAATATTTATATTGTATAAAGTATCTATAAACTATGTAGTAGTTTAGTTTTACATAAGTTCCAATATATTATAAGAAGTCTAATTAACCCTCCTTGAATCGGATTAAAATAAAAAAATACGCTTATTGGCTCTCCCCTTGGGCTCCGTTTGTTAATTAAAACATGATACGCAAATCTATTACACAATTTTCCTGTAATTTTCAAGCAAAGAGGAAACATTCACGGTTGGAAATACTAGGAGATTTCTCATATCGCACGATCTCAAAATTGGCGATGGTCCGTTGTTTAAACGACCTTCAAGGTATATGATCTCAAAGTCAAGGTAAACCAATGGTAAATAATACCTTTCTCTACATTTGTGGTCTAGTGGTAGCAAAGCTAGGCTCGGGATACAGATATCGTGGGTTTTTTTATATTACTCTTCAAGATTGACCGTCTACTCCCCCTACAATGTTTGGGGGGAAACTGGGGATGGCCGGTCCAACGGAACCATCCCCACCTCGCAGTGGCCACCCGTGCAATGCCGGCTGAGGTGCCCTCACACCATCAGCCGGCCGGTCCCCACGCGGTTGCTGGGCGCGGTAATAACGTCGAATTAATTGATTCCCACCTGATATTAAGTGGTAATGAGGTCCTAGCTTAAGGGCGTTACCGGATTCGTCGCCCTTACCTTGAAGGCTTGGCCCCTGCTACTAATGTAGCACCTCTCAAGAGCTCTGGATACCTTACTCACACGCAGGAACACAACAACACAGAAGTGATAGTTATTTGGCTGCGGTCTTAAATTTTGGGGTTTGATTCCCACGGAGGCAATATCTTTGGGTGTTGGAAATAGAATTATTACCTTACCACAGGGACCATCTTTGTTTATTTAAAATATATTTTTTTTGTTTATTTTAGTTTGAATATTTTGTAAGTTAGTGATAGTTTACTTTGTGTTATTTTAAGTTTATTTGTTTTGTTTATGTAATAAATACTATATGCCATAAAAAGAATTATTTTATTTGCATAAATTATGGAACAAAAGATGTTAAAAATAAAATAAAGCAAAAACACATTTAATAACAACTTACATACTTTACCAACATGGGCATGCAAATCTTTTGGTGATATTTTGATCACCTACACAGAATAAAATTAAAGATCTAACCCAGTGTTTCCCATTTGACGGGTCAACATTTCCGCCTTGTTTTTATTCAATTTCTGCGAACTTGAATACTATAGTAAAAAAAGCAATTTCTCCATACTTCGCACTAAAATTTAGTGACTAAAAATGCGATACCAAAAATTGTCACAATAAATAAATAAACTTATTTTCTTGTAAAAATAAACAAGTATTATCTAACCATTTTTATTTTTGTTGACGGGGGCAAATGCTTTTATGCACCGTACCGTCACCCGAGGGAGGGTGACGGCGGGTGTGGGACTCCCTGCCCTGAAAAGGGCAGGACTACCCACTAAAACCCCACGGTTAGACCTCTATCGCCCTAGTGGCGGTGTTGTGGGAATTTGGCTCAGCCTTAACTTCCATAACACCGGCGCCGGCGGAATAGCCGCTTACGCGGCTCCGTCTACTCCCCCTACAATGTTTGGGGGGAGACTGGGGATGGCCGGTCCAACGGAATCATCCCCACCTCGCAGTGGCCACCGGTGCAATGCCGGCTGAGGTGCCCTCACACCATCAGCAGGCCGGTCCCCACGCGGTTGCTGGGCGCGGTAATAACGTCGCCGCGCCCTGAGCCGCCTTCTTCTACGGCAGGCGGGAGCAGAAGGATCTTCCTCCCGCTCCCTCTCTGCGGCCTCCTTCTGCGACATAACGTCTTCGCAGAAGGAGGCCACCCCACTCCATGCCGTCTCACTCCCGAAAGTATTATCTAACCTAATGGAACCCGCTCGAGTTTAAAATTATTAGGTGGGTCACGAAAGGGCAATGTCAAATTTACCGTCATGGCAAAACAATGATTGGGAATCACTGATCTAACCTATTAATAATGGTTCAAAAACTTACTTCTTCCATTATTTTCTCTAAACCACATTGTAGGTTTATGTTTAATAATCTACTAGGCAGTACTTGTTTCCATTTTGGGTAGGACATATCACATCTCTGGTGCAACTCGAAACAATATGCTATTAATATTAATTACACACGATTTGTATGTATATTGTAAGTAATTTAATATTATTAAAGTATAAATTGCCTTGTCACTTCCTGGAAGGAACACAGTATGGCATTTTTTATTCCATTGTCAAAATAATGATTAAACATTTTTGCCAATCATTGATGTGATTTGATAGTCTGTAATTAAATGATTGACCTCACTGACTTAGTGGCTAAGAGTGAAAGGATAGGTCCAGAGTTCATCGTATATCTAAATATATAAAAGGAAAAACTGACTGACTGACTGACATACCAACCCACAGCCTAAACGGATCGACGTAGGCACTTGAAATTTGGAAGGGACGTAGCTTAGGTACCGCAAAGGTGCACTAAGAAAGGAATTCCCGAAATTCCCACGGGAACGGTAATTAGCGGGAAAATCTTTTTATATAAAAAATCTAAACCACTTAAGTAAGACGCTTGAAATTTGGCACGTAGGTACCTTAGTAAACATAAAACAGGATATTGTTAAATTCTCACGGGAACGGGAGTTAGCGGGAAAAAACTGGAAAAACCCTGTCCACGCGAACGAAGTCACGGGCACAGCTAGTTTTTTGTATCACGGTGAACACAAATCAACTCAATTTTGACATACAGTTTGACAGCTGTCAAATTACAATCATACTAATGTTTTATAGCTAAAGAGTTTGTTTGAACGCGCTAATATTAGGAAGTACTAATTCGCATTAAATACATATTTTTGTTTTAGATAGTCTATTTATCGAGGAAGGCTATAGGCTACATAATATCACTCTGCGACCATCCGTGGAAAATGTGGAAAAAACGAGTGTAGTACTCGAGCAGAACCGCGGCGGGCCTAGTTTTTTATAATAGAGTTGACATATGTATATAAGTAAGTATTATTAGTAACTATGCCACAATGACACGCGTGTGTCAAAGTGGCATATCACTACATAATATAAACCGCATCCCAATATTTGTCCCTGTGTCTACTAAACATACATTTTTCAAACTACGCAACGGTTTTTAAGGCGTTTTTTTGAAAGATAGATTTCATATGGTAGTTTTATTATGCATTCATATAGTTTAATATTTAACCCCTTAATAACGCGGTTAAAGTGGCAATTAAAATTTAAAAAACTAAAAAACACGCTGACCCATATCATGGGGGTGTATTTCAAACAGACAGTCCGCCATCTTGGAGAGGCTGCCATATTGAATTTGTAATGACGTTTCTTAGCTAGTCATGTATTGTCATCAGAACTCAGAGCGTGTGCAAAATTTCATCCTTATCGAAGACCGGGAAGTGGTTCAAATTAAGATTCCAAGATTTTATTACATACCTAGTTACAAGTGAAGGTAACAAAAGCGTGTTAATGATCCTGGAGATGGTTGGTGTTTTAAAAATAAACCTGTATAACAAACAGCCTCTTTGCCTAAAAGCGTATCAAGTTTGCATAATCCATTATTTACTTTAACTACTTTAGAACGCCTTGAACATTCCTTTGTTTCCCACAATAGGTATTGTCACTTGTTCGTCGACAATCTAACAATATCACGAATGTGGTGATACTGCCTGCAACGTGTTGCATTGGAACCAAATCGTGCCTTCCATTCACTTTGCAAAGGGCATTGATGTTTGCTGTTAGGAATGTAGAATTTGTCATATATTTTAGATTGATGTAAGATGTATACACCTTAGTACTTTGTCAATAAAATGCTCCCTCTCTGAGAGCATTCGCGTGTAATATACCTAACGTTGAAGACGAGCATTACAATAGTGAAGGAGATCCGAGCGTTACAATGCGCAATTTGTAATGATACAAAGTGTGTTTACGTCAGTGAAGGAGGAGAACGAAGCATTACAATAAGCAACTTGTAATGTCGAATTAATATTGCCGCACTCAGTACAATGACCGCTTCGTCTGATATTATGGAAACAACTAGATCAGAATGCCAGCATGTGACTAAATGTTACATTAAACTCGACGGCCCGGTGGTCAGGAAGGTGGTATTGTAATGTAATGCTCAAAGACGCATCTGTAATGTTAGATTACACGCGAATGCTCCCGGTGAGGAATCACCATTAAACCTCGTAAATAAGTAATGTGTCACTAATGCCCGGTTCCAATATGTAACGATTCGTAAAATGTTTTCCGTTTTTCTACGAGTCGTTAATTCTAATTTCAAATTAACTTTCCATATCAGCTGTCCTCAGTAGTCAGTCAGCCGTTCTTAGCCTACAACTTGTGTAATTTATTACAATCCGTAACTAATCGTTTTTCAAATATTGGAACGGGGTATCAGACGCTTAACAGAATGTGACAAGATACTTAGTTCCAAAAAATTTCTTTCTTTCTTTCATTCTTTCAAATATACATTCTAGCAGCCTGTTCTTAGATCCACAGCTTCAGGCATAATTAAAACAAAAGTTAGCCCCTACGTAGGTATTTATTTACTAAGAATGCAAAATGGCTGAAAGCGTAATACAGTTTAATTTAATTCTAAATTCAAATCAGAGCCCAAGCATAATAATGTTTTATGCCTTGTTTTACCCACTGGTAAAAAAAATGGCACTCCATTTTTTTTTGTCGCAACAAAAAAAAGTCGCTGGGTTTCCCGCGTAATGTAATTTTATCCTCCTTTCACAATTAAATTGTTCTGGGAATTAAGACTCTGAATCAACAATTTGTAATGACAAATACTATGACTCAAAATACGAGTTTCCATTAATATTGTCCGTGATATAAGCAATAGTCCCAAAATGTTGTATTTAACTACATTTAAATTGATTGTTTTCATATATATACTAGTTTGTTTCTTTGAACTCGCTAATCTCAGGAACTAATTGTTCGAATAGACCAATTATTTTTCGATTTTTTATTTTAATAGTACTTTACGCCATACTAGCGAACTTTAAATATTAGAAACAGATTTTTTTTATCTCCCCTTGCGCAGCGGGAATCGAACCTACGACCTTCACGCATCGCGCTGCTCTTCTAACTAAGCTAACCGCAAGTTATCGTAAGCGATGAAATTTTTCTGCTGTATCAACCGTTAGCCTCCGGTTAAGTGCCCTCTGCCGAATATGTTTAGAACTACATACTTTTTATTATGAGAATTTATTAGGGAAGGCTATAGGCTATATAACAGTGGTGGCCAACAAGTGATCGGCCGGTCGATCGCAACTGTTAATCCAGTCGATCGTGGCCAGGCAAAAGATATAAATTAGACTAGACTGCACAGCGTAATTATCAACCACTGCAGCATCATCTTGTATCATTGTTCAATCGCTGTTTTGACACGGTATAAAACACTACTAAGACTGATAAACAAGAAACACATGATTGTGTACTAAAATATTTTGTTTCATTTAAGATTCCAAGAAGTATGTTCTTGGTAGATCGCACTGGGTTTCGTTAGTAAACAGTAGATCATAGTCGTCACGCTTCAACCAATAGGAGTGAAGAATCATTGGGCAATGTGAAAAAACTGGGAGAGTATGCGGTCGAAGCTGCAGGCTGCTAGTTCATGCTATACTATTCAATAACGATGAACTCCAGACCTATCCCTTAAAATTTCTTACACTTAGTACTTAAACTAATATTATACAGCTGAGTTTGTTTGTTTGAACGCTCCTATATCAGAAACTACTTGTTCGAGTTGAAAAATATTCATGTGTTAGATAGTTCATTTATTGAGGAAGGCTTTAGCTTATATAACATCATGTTACAACAAATAGGAGCGATGAAACAGTAGAATTTAGAGCGATTTATCGCTCGAACTGGAGCAGCCCGACTGGGGAAATACCTCCACCTTACAGAAGACCGCAGCCAAATAACAATCACTTCGGTGTTGTTGTGTTCCTGCGTGTGAGTTAGGTTTCCAGAGCTCCTGGGGGGTGCTACATTAGTAGCAGGGGTCAAGCCTTCAAGATAAAGGCGACAAGTCCAGTAATAGATTTATTGTGCTGTACTTGTCGCCCTTAAACTAGAACCTCACTTAACATCAGGTGGGATGAGGTCATATTGAAAAGTAATTTAATAAAGAAAAATAATATTTAAAAAAAATATCAAAATCCGCGGCAGGCTGCTCTATAGACATAATATGGACAGACGTGCATTTTTTGCAACAGAAATGATGACACTACTTTCCACCAGAACACTGACAAGACGCCATTAAAAATTAATGAATTTCTGTCGTGTCTTGCCTAGTTTTTAGCCGCAACAGCTTCGTGCAAATTAGCCCACTTATCGCCCCACCCATAGTGATCAACCTTAGACAATGTGAGTGGAAGAAAGTGGCGTCGTGCGAACCACTGACGATGCTGGTGCGACGGGAAAAAGATAAGCTTTTATTAGGGGCCCGTATCGATATGAAAGACCTGAGGGTAGACCCAACAAGGGGGGGGGGGGGCTTCCATTTGAGGGCCTATTAAAAGGCCTATTTCTATTAAAGCTTTTTCTTTTATTTTAAGAGAGGTAGGGCATAGCGATTTATCGCTCGAACTGGGGCAGCCCGACTGGTGAAATACCTCCACCTTACAGAAGACCGCAGCCAAATGACAATCGCTACGGTGTTGTTGTGTTCCTGCGTGTAAGCATTTTTAGTTCCGACTGGCCCGTGAAAGTTAGCTACTGGCTGACCAAGTTAAACCAAGACTTTTAACTATGAAATAAGTAAACTGGTCAATATGCAACAACATATGTAATAGTCACTAATAGAATCAGTGACATGGTTGATGCAACCTATATATAACGTCGGGGAGTTAATAATGTTAACTACTAAATATGCAAAATTATCTAAAATCAACTCTCTTCTTGTACCAACCTTATTTATGGAAATCCATTCAGTAGTTTTTGCGAGAAAATAACAAACATAAATACATACATGCAGTCATGCTTATAAACTGTCGCATTTATAGTAAGATTTAATTTACATGCCTATGTATGTTTAATTTCTAATTCTAAATATCAAATAGTCAAATTCGTTTAAAATATGTACTGATCCGACCAGGTATCAAATCTGTTGGTTTTTTTTTCTAAAAAATAGAAAACCTACTTAGAGGTGATTTTTTCGCATCCGAAAATTTAAAGACTTATATATCTTTGGTTATTGTATATGATTCTTTTGTTACTTAGTTACAAGCTTGCATGCAACATACTAATAAATCCTGATAATAAACTGAATAATCTTAGTAATTACCGTTATTATAGTACGAATCAATTTTCTGATACTATCTGAAAGGATTGATTAAAAACGAGTTTTTAATTACTATATATTCGTGCTTAATATTACAATAAAATTGATAATCAAGAATTCGATTGGTTTAAACCCCTTTTTGGTATATGAATGGATAGGTCTTTGTTTCTTTTTGCATATATTTGAAATAGCCAGAAATAATCAATAAAATAGTTAAACGTGTTTGAAGAACCAAAAAGGCAGTTTTTAAGGTTTTGAAATAAATATCTCAGAAATCGAACATATACGTGATAGACCTGATCTAAAACCAGAGGGCCTCCCAAAAACGAAATTTTGTATTTCTACGCACGTCAACAAGGTACTGCCGGAAGACCAGCGCAAGTGGTACCGTAGGTATACATAATGTGTACTACTTAGCTTATGCTGAAGCAGGCACCTTGTGACCTCTCTGTTTATTTTTATTTTGTCCTCTAATTTAATGGTTTGTAACTTTTTAGTATTTTTAATTTTAATTTTTGTTTTAATTTTGTAATTGGTTGTAGGTATATTATTTTTAGTACGGTCAATAAATAAAAAATTAAAAAAAAATCATAAAACAAAATATTATTTTAACATATCAAAAACCACAATTTAACTCGCGAACTTTTAATTCATCTTCAATAATGAAACTTTTTGTTGTTCGTTTCTGAGAGTAGACCCGCAGATTCAGCTTCCTAATGTCGGTTTTAGAAATTATAATTTCTATATTAAAAACGGCGATTGGTTTGCGTGCCCCATAATTATTGTTGCCCTGATTCATTGTATATTTAAAACATAACGGACAGACGTATTAAAATCATTATATTTTAAATACAAAATACAGAACCCATACCTCGAAACTGAAGTCACACTTCACCCACACTATTATGTCACACAGTATTCTCAGCTGATTAACTTTTTGTTCATACAACTCTTTTGTCGGCGATGCTATAACTTTTACCCGTGGCTTTGACCTTTGGCTGTAATCGTTTATCTGTTACATCAACTTGTTGTAGTCCACACTTTTTGTCCATGGTAGTTTTTAGCTATTTTTGTGTTTTAATACGCTAAGCCTAGGCTGAACATGATTTTATTTTAATTTGATGACCACTGTCGCGTAAAGGTTAAATGGGTGCTTATCCAACATACTAATAAATTCTGGATAATCTTAGTAATTCATTATATTTTTTTTATAGTACTTTTCGCCGTACTAGCGAACTTTAAATATTAGAAACAGAAAATTTTCATCTCCCCTTGCGGTGCGGGAATCGAATCCACGACCTTCACGTACGTGATACGTAAAGGTCGTGGGTTCACCGCACCGCAAGGGGATATTTAGGGTATATAATTATTTAATTATTGCTTAAGCAAACGAACCAAGCACACTAGATAAGCTGTATTAATACTATGCTAATATGATCAAATAGACGGACAAGTGCGAAAAGATATTTAAAAGATTTAAACTCTATGTAGAAAAGCCGTCTAATAATTATTTAGACGGCTTTAGTGTCAGTTGTCAGTGTAATAAAGTGTACTTTATTAATACAAATCACATCGCTAAGAATCACAAATCCATCGCGTACCATATTGCAGTAATATCTACCGCAGTCAAAATATTACTCAGTCAGGAAGGTGAGAATAATGTTGTGAAATAATAGTAACGTCCCGAGAGAAAAAGAGGTAGGGCATAGCGATTTATCGCTCAAACTTGCTACACACAGGCCTAGCATACGCCACGTGACTAAATTTTATCGCGCTCTTAACAAACGTCAAAATCGATTGAATTCAGTGCGTCAGCAGCTGATGGGCTGAAAATACGAGTGCGGTGTGCTATTAGCCAATCAACAGTATCGAAACTGTTAGATAATTGAGAACGCAACCATTGAAATGTATCTGTTGGCTTTACTGCGAGCCATCATAATTATTATGTTGGCAACATTGTTTTTTTTTTTCTTCCGCCCAACGCCATTCCATGTACCGGTGTGTGTCATACTCAATAAATACGTTCGTGCATTTTACTACAGTTTAATTTACTTCCTTAACACTGAAATATCATCATGGTAGCAGAGCGTAGTTGAGGGAAAAAGTAATAAAGTGAAAAACATAGAAATTGTAAAATCAGGCCACGGCGTGTTCGCTCCGTCAAACATTTTGAGGTTACCGTAAGACGCAGCGCGTGCTCTCGCAATGTCCAGCACAGGCCATAATCCGTTTCACATAGACAGACTCATCGGAAGAGACAATTACGCAAGCTGGAAATTTGCAGTGGAAGCTTATTTCAAGTTGGAGGATTTGTGGAGTTGTGTCGAAGGAACTAACAACGATACCCGAAAGGAAACAAAGGCGAAGTCGAAGCTCATTCTACTGCTTGATCCGATCAATTATGTACATGTACAGAGTGCAAATACATGTAAAGATGTCTGGGACAGCTTGCAGCAGGCCTTCGATGACAGTGGGTTGTATAGAAAAGTTGCCTTACTGAGAGATCTCATCACAACTACACTGGACAGTTCCCGTAATGTAGACGACTATGTGAACAAAATTATGTCGACTGCTCATAAGCTCAGGAATATAAATTTTGATATTGATGATGAATGGCTGGGGACTCTGATGTTGGCTGGTCTACCGGACACATATAAGCCAATGATAATGGGATTAGAAAGCTCAGGCATTAAGATCAGTGCAGATTCTATAAAAACAAAACTCCTGCAGGAAGTTCAGTGCTCAGAAAGTACAGCATTCTTCACTAGGAAGACAGCCAGTCATGGGAATCACAGTACAGGAAAAGGGCCCCGGTGTTATAACTGTAATAAGCATGGACACTTTGCCAAGAACTGCCGTGCTCCGAAGAAGAAATATACACAAAAGGTTGAAGAAAATAAGAGTTTTGTTGCAGCTTTTTCAGCTTGTTCACAGACTATGAATCCGGACCTTTGGTATGTGGACTCAGGTGCATCTATGCACATGACCAATAGATGTGATTGGATGTATGATAAAACAAGTCCACCGATACCAACCATAACTGTAGCCAGTAAGACACCGCTACCTGTGGAAAATATGGGAAAGGTTAATTTATTGCTAAATGGTAATGAACAAAGTAAAATTCAGGTGAGAGATGTTTTGTACATACCAAAACTTGCTGCTAACCTCTTATCAGTAAGTGCTATGGTGAAAAGTGGCTGTAAGGTAAACTTTAGAGACAAATTTTGCGATATTTTTGATAAAGATATGAAGTTCCTCTGTTCAGCCACATTAGTAAACAACTTGTATCAGTTGAACACTCACAGAGAAGTCTTTTCTAACCTATCATGCTCAGATGACTTAAGTGATACTGTCCTATGGCATAGACGCATGGGACATCTTAATTTTTCAGATGTTAACAAGTTACCGGAGTGTGCAGAGGGAGTAAAACCTAATCTCTGGAAAAGTAAAGCATCATTGACATGTGCCACCTGCTTAAAAGGTAAACAAGCCAGATTGCCTTTCAATAACATTGGCTCCAGAGCTACACACCCACTACAGCTCATTCACACAGATTTATGTGGACCGATGGAGCAAACATCACTGGGAGGTATGAAATATTTCATTACTTTTATTGATGACTTCACAAGAATTGTTCATGTTTACTTTTTAAAAGACAAATTGAGTATACTTGAAGTGTTCAAAGATTACAAATGCAAAGTTGAGAATGAACTTGGTTCTAAGATAAAAACTATTCGGTCAGACAACGGAAGAGAATACTGTAACAAAGATTTTGATTCTTTCTTGAGTAGGCATGGAATAGAACATCAAACTAGTATACCATATTCACCCCAACAGAACGGTCTAGCAGAAAGAATGAACAGGACCCTAGTTGAAAGAGCCAAGTGTATGTTATTTGATGCTCATTTGTCAAAACAGTTTTGGGCAGAGGCACTAGCAACTGCCGCCTATGTAGTTAACAGATCACCTACAAAATCACTTGATGGTAAAACGCCAGTAGAAATGTGGTCAGGCAAGAAACCTAACTTATCAAATGTAAAGATTTTTGGTTCTGAAGTAATGGCTCAAATACCTAAAGAAAAACGACAAAAATGGGATTCCAAGTCTAGAAAGTATATATTTGTTGGTTATTGTGAGTCTAGCAAAGGATATAGGTTGCTTGATCCAGACACAAATAAAATTATAAAGAGTAGAGATGTGGTATTTTTAGAAAATGTTCAGAAACTTGATCTTAACATGTACATATCTAACAGCGAACCTGAAATACAGTTACCTGGGGAACCCATCAAAGAAGAATCCCAAATCAGCACAGATCAATCTTCAAGCGACGAGTATCAGTCAGGTGATAGTGATGACCCATCCTACATACCAGAGGAATCAGTGGACCTTTCGACACCAGCACATACTATTAACTTACGTCCACGTAGAGCTGTTCAGCGTGCAGAAGTGGAAGACCCTGACGTGAGTTACTTTTGTCCAATATTAAATTTGAGTGACCCCGTCACTGTTGATGAAGCTCTTTCATCCACACATGCTGATCAGTGGAAAAGGGCCATGCAGGAGGAATATGATTCTTTGATAAAGAATAAAACATGGTCATTAGTAGACTTACCATCTGATAAAAGATCTTTACCATGTAAATGGGTATTTAAAAGTAAAACAAATGATAAAGGTGAAATTGTTCGTTTTAAAGCGAGATTAGTCATTAAGGGGTGTGCTCAGAGAAAATGGAATGACTATGAGGAGGTCTATGCTCCAGTGGTAAGATATACTTCAGTCAGGTACTTGCTTGCCTTAGCTGCTAAATATAACTTGGAGATGATTCAGATGGATGCTATCAGTGCATTTCTTCAGGGAGATATAGACACTGAAATCTACATGTCTCAACCAGAAGGGTATGAAGAAAATGATCAGGTATGTCTCCTACTTAAGTCAATCTATGGACTTAAACAAGCTAGTCGTCAGTGGAACCTGAAATTGAACAATGTTCTACTGAAAATAGGACTGGAAAGATCAAAATAGATCCTTGCATTTATTATTGTGTGAATGAGTCAAAAATTATTTATATTGCTGTATGGGTAGACGATTTTATGATTTTTACAAATAATAAGAAAACTGCAACAGATATTCAAGAAAAACTACAACAGGAACTTTGTATGAAAAATTTAGGTGAGATACAGCAGTGTATAGGTATAAATATACATAGAGATCGTGAGATAGGTGCAATCATGTTAGACCAAGAGAAATATATAAACATGATATTAGAGCGATTTGGCATGTCTGAGTGCAAACCGGTTCGCACTCCGATAGAGGTAAATGTTAAATATGAGACGAAATCTGAAAATAAAGATAGCACTTTCCCATATAGAGAAGCAGTTGGCTGTCTGATGTATTTGGCACAAGTTACACGACCAGACATCACTCATGCTGTAAACAAATTAAGTCAGTTTTGTAATGATCCAGGAATTCAACACTGGCTGGGAGTAAAGAGAGTGATGAGGTACCTACAAGGAACGAAAAGTTTGAAACTATGTTATTGCAAAGAAGATTCCAGTGAAATAACTGGGTATTGTGATGCAGATTGGGCAAATGACCCACAAGATAGAAGGTCATGCACCGGGTATACTTTCATTTTCCAAAAGGCATCTATATCTTGGAATTCCTGTAAACAACAGACTGTGGCGCTATCCACAGCAGAGGCCGAATATATGGCAATGGCTTCGGCAACCCAGGAGGCTTTGTGGTTACGGCAACTGCAGAGTGAACTCGGTCAAGGAATGGACAGTGCGTTAATTATCTACAGTGATAACCAAAGTGCAATAAGACTAGCGTCAAATGATTGTTATAAGCCTAAAACTAAACATATAGATATAAGATTGCATTTTCTCAGAGAAAATATTGTTCAGTCTAAAGTCAAATTTTTATTTGTAAATGGTTGTAACATGGTAGCTGATAACTTAACTAAAGGTGTAACACTTGTAAAACATTTGTTTTGTATTAACGAAATGGGATTGCGTTCTAGAGGGAGTGTTAGATAATTGAGAACGCAACCATTGAAATGTATCTGTTGGCTTTACTGCGAGCCATCATAATTATTATGTTGGCAACATTGTTTTTTTTTTCTTCCGCCCAACGCCATTCCATGTACCGGTGTGTGTCATACTCAATAAATACGTTCGTGCATTTTACTACAGTTTAATTTACTTCCTTAACACTGAAATATCATCAGAAACTTTTGTCGTCTCATGCGATAAATTTGACGTATTGCGCATGCTAGGCCTGATTTGGTTGATTAAGACACACCACGATACGAATCACCTTTTTTTTTTCTTGACGACAATCTCCCTGCCACCCTATAAATAGATGGGTAAATTTGCATGTTTTATTTTTATTCGCTTTTCTAAAATCCGGACTGCGTTCATATTTACAGTGTAATTACTCAAGAGTGCACCACGGACGAACGGACAGCCGACCGGTCGCCGTACGTGTACATTTGTGTACTGCAGTGAAAGTACCATGGTCATTGAGCTTACGGTACATTCAGGGAGAGCGGTGATATGTCATACACCAATTACTAAAAACAATTACTGGCCCGAACAATAGGGGACCTTTTGTTTTTAGTTTGTTAAATATGTATTAAAAAAAATTAGACGCTTATTTTTCCATTTACCTACTAAATTAAGAAAACAATACTTTGTTAAATCGGGCACTGGTGATATTTAGTTAACTCGACACGAAATACTGGGCACACGTGAGTCTAGTTGGTAAAACCCAAAATTAAGAACTTTACTTTACCTTATTATTTCGTCATCTGGACACGCTAAGATTATTACGGATGTCCATTTAATTCAATCACTTATGTTTTCACTAACTAGCATTCGCATTTTCCTTATTTTTGGATAAAACAAATTTCTAGTCGCTTTCATATGGTCAGTTCTAGCTATTGAACCCACTAGGAAAAATATAATCTATTCTGTGTTTGGGTGTTTATAAATGTATTAATATATATTGTG
Source organism: Glyphodes pyloalis (assembly GCA_037074685.1). Classification (NCBI taxonomy): domain Eukaryota; kingdom Metazoa; phylum Arthropoda; class Insecta; order Lepidoptera; family Crambidae; genus Glyphodes; species Glyphodes pyloalis. The sequence continues at coordinate 9,783,848 of JAYKKO010000020.1, forward strand.
GTACATACCACCGTTGGTTCTGGATACCATAATAAGTCCTTAAGCTAAATTATATATAATTTAGACCAATGTATTTTGTCGACTTACATAGCCGACAGAAAAGCGGGTGGAACTTTGGCGTACTTTTTTTTTTTATATTGCTCTTCAAGATTGACCTCAGGTGATGTTAAGTGGTAATGAGGTCCTAGCTTAAGGGTGACAAGTACAGCATAATATATCTGTTACTGGACTTATAGCCCTTACTTTAAAGGCTTGACCCCTGCTACTAATGTAGCACTCCCCAGGAGCTCTGGAAACCTTACTCACACGCAGGAACACAACAACACAGAAGTGGTTGTTATTTGGCTGCGGTCTTCTGTTAGGTGGAGGTATTTCACCAGTCGGGCTGCTCCAGTTCGAGCGATAAATCGCTATGCCCTACCTCTCTTAATGAATTCGATTCCCAATCGGGTCAACATGAATTAATTTCTACACTGTCTCGGTCCTGGGGGTTGCGGTCGGCGTATCTTACTTCTTACTAATATAATAAAGAGGAAAGGTTTGTACCTATTTTTGTATGTTTGTAATAAATGGGCTCAAAAAGTACTGGGCCGATTTAAAAAATTCTTTCACCAATAGAATGCTACATTCTTCCAATTTGACATAGGCTACAAAAATAGGGATCCTTGGTAAAATTTGAAAAATCAACCGAAAAGCGGGTAAAATTCTCTAAGGCGAAACAAAGTTCGCTGGGACCGCTCGTCTCAAATATAACACAAGTGCTTGAGCTATCTACCACAGAATCAGAGCAATGTATGTGATGTTCTTCAAATCGTGTGTTTCTTTTTGTGTGTGTGTGTGTTTTATGTGATAATACATCTTAAACGGCTATGTATTAAAAGGCCCATTCACGTTTTGTTAGTAATAAAATATTCAGGCAATAAACAAGTCTAGACATCCTTGATCCAAATTGTAAGGTCAGGGATCAAGCAAGCCCCGTTGCACTTTTACCTTTAAACAAATTGTCCATATTGTGAAATTAATGATGCTTGTAAATATAGAATTCGGGACGATACAAAATAATTTGAGTATTCAAGGTTTGGAGTGAATTAAATTGGATGGCGCTTAGAAATTGTGTTAAGGTTAAGCTCCACAATTCGTGGTTTGGTTATGGATGGGTTATCAATCTTGCTATTTTAGTGACATATGGAATTTGGGAATATAAATAAATTGGGCCAAGGTTTTCGTCCTAAGTGAATCCAATTAGATGATACTTAGAAAATATGTTGGGGTTAAGCTTCACACTTCGTGGATTGATTTGGGATGGGTGATCAATCCTGCGATTGTAGTGACATTTATCTTCATGTTCTTTGGAAGGCACTTTAGTTTTGACTGTATAGATAGATAGTTAGTGAATAAATAACTATAAGTATGTCAAAACCATTCATAAATAAACTATAAGGTACCTATCAATGGCGTAAAAGAAAACTTTTAATAACATCAGCCATATTGTTTTTTTTAAAATGATCTTTGAAATGCTCCGAATCTTTTTAATAGTCAGTGATTAGTAAAATTGTGACGTCACAGATTGCTGTCTCATAGATACATATTTATTATTGACTAGTTACCCACCCCGGCTTCGCACGGGTGCAAATAAATAAAAATAAAGTCTTCGGCTTTTCTGTTGTTAGGAACGTATGTTCTTTACTAAAAGTGGAAGTACTTCCGCCGAGCTAGGTGTTATCTGCTCGGGGACCAAGGCCCAGCTACCATTCTTGGTTTGTTATATATATACTTAGTGGCGACGAAAACTCTAATTTCGCGATGTAGGATATCGATGTCACGCATTACGTATGGAGCGTTGTTTACTACGCCAATTCTGCTGACGCTGTATTTGTGTCGACTTGTAGGTCATGTCGTAGGTCGGCACACTGTATATCAGTAATATGTAAGGATTATACATATAAACCTTCCACATACATCACTCTATCTATCAAAAAAACGCTTATAAATCTGTTGCGTAGTTTTCAATATCTATGCATACATAGGGACATACAGAAAAAGAGATTTTGTGACATACTATGTAGTGATATACGAGTATTTACAAAATAATCAACGTGGGCGAAGCCACGAGTAAAAGTTAGTAGCAAAACCTGAATAAAGTTTGCATGCGAAGCCGGGGCGGGCCGCTAGTTTAAAATATTATAACGCTTTTCTATCTCTCTGTCCGGAAATATAATTGTAACTCTAGAACCACTTATGATAATTGCGTGTGTCATTTTTCATTCATAGTCATGTTTCTTGACTTTAGTTTGAAACTGAAAATTATTTCTAAATAAAATATTATCTGATACCAATAATTAGGTTTTTTAATTACCAAAAAAACATGTACCTATTAGGTCTGTTATCCATTGTAAAGTCTTTATAACCCAAAAAACTAAAAAATATAAGAATATGCGCGCTCTTTATACGAAAATTAAACAAACTGAGACCTTTTTTGATAACTTATATTTTGTTTGTTTTAAAATGAATCAGGTTTAATATAAACGTATTTTTAACTGACATCAAAAAAAGAAGGAAGGTTCAATAATTAGGTAATACGACTATTGTTTTTATTTAATACCCACCTAATTAAAATATTTTACGGTCACGTTAATGAAGGTGCATTTTAAGTAACTTCTTCAGTACGAAAATACATTTTGAATCGGTAAACTAATAATAATTATATTTAATTCATCAGTTAGATTTTCAATATCTAAGACAAACTTCATACAATTAGTAACTGTTTTGTTTGGACTTGAAAGCATTAATTTATGGACACAAGACTTATGCTATATTGTATATATGTTTTTTTTTTTCATGTTACTATATTTGCAAGTTTTGAAAAGAGCAACTACCTAGCTTCTTACCAGTTCTTCTCGATAGCATCAACACGGCGGTAATTAACAAAAAAATCTTTATAAAATTTTACATGAATATAGACATTTTATATTATATTCTTTTCTAAAATACAAATAATAAAAACGTATTTTTGGATACAAATAATGGTAGTACCTATTGGGGTGAGACCTATAATTTTTAAGTACTTTGGGCCTTACGAGGGTCAGTCATTTTCCGATATATTTGTGGCTTATTGTACCCCGAAATCTCTTCAACGTCCATAAAAACAATTAATTTAAAACGTATAATTTGCATTCATTTACATAATGTATCATTACGGCGCATCACTTACATATCCGTGCATAATCGTACGAGATGTCAATAATTATAAGTTTAAAATTATAATGAAGTTTAAAGTGATTTATTATTTTAATTCCAATCATAAGAGCCAGCGGATGCGCGTTCATAAGCTTAAGCGTTGAGCGGATACGCTTTCATTAAAGTCGTGCGTTCCAACACCAATGTATTAAAGAAGATGACCTAAGTAGCCGAAAAGCGAACTGGCCGGATTTGAATCAATCGAATCAGTATGCAAATACAGTACTTTAAAATTGGTGATTTTTCCATAATTTTATAAATTGATAAATTATATAAATTTTTGATAATTATATTTATTTATTTATTTAGGTTCTCCAGCGTTTGTTTACAATAAATCAATTATTATAAATCTAATAAGCAGCCCGCCGTGCCTTTGTTCTTTTGTTTGCAGCGTGGTGTTATATAGCCCAAAGCCTTTCTCGACAAATGGACTATCCAGCTCAATTTGAAACAGATATTACCCTTTCCAACGAACTACAACTTTTAAAACGAATCAGGTTTAATATCAATTAGTTTTTTTGTGTTTCGAAGTTGACTTTATAACATTAGCATATATTTCGTAAAACCATTTTTTTTTTTAAAAAGCCCTGGCTTAAAAATCTTTTTTATTACTTGTCATATTTAATTATCATTACCTATTACATTCCATTTTGATTTTAAAAACTACCACAATTCTGTATTTAGGTATTTATCATTTCAAACATCAAAAATCGCTTCAGCCTATAAACCGCCGTTTGAAAGCGAAAGTTCTTCGTACGAGTTAACATCAGCTTGCGTAACGCCACTAAATGACGTAAATTACGTCACATTAACTAAATGTTATCCGGCCATACGTCACGTGTTATGGCTAAGAATAATAACGCGCGTTTTAATATGTATGAAGGTAGTTTTATTATAATTACATATGTAACATGAATTCTGCGCTTAAAGTACCAAATTACGTTTTTTTTCCCATCAAGCGTCTTATAAATCTATATCTATACTATTACAAAGCTAAAGAGTGTGTTTGTTTGTTTGTATGAACGCCGTAATCTCATAAAATACTGGTTCAAATTAAAAAAAATATGTGTTGGTTAGTCCGTTTATTAAGGAAGGCTTTAGGCTATATAACACATCGCTTTTGACCAATTGGAGCAAAGAATCAGTAATGTAAAAAAGGGGGGTAAATCGCGTGCAAAGCTGCAGCGTATCACTAGGAAAGAAAATTCATAATTGAATTGTGTGTAATTGAAAAGAATCAAGTATTTTGCCAGTTCTTCTCGATAGAAATAGCCTTCCAAACTGGGCAGTTTAATTTCAATTTGATGTTGCAAAATGCTGTTGCAAAACATTAATGGAGACATTTTCTATTTTATGAGAAACATCCAAAAATGACGCCACTAGCTTCATTATAAAAAAAATATCAAAGATAATTACGTGTAACAAAATAACTAGGAACAATAGTAATATAGATACTCCTATTACGTTTGTTATCTGAGCTATGAATAGTACTAAGACTGCACACTACGATTTAATACGGTAGCTTGTGTTCAAATTTTACGGTCATATTCATTACAGATTTCCATTTCTAAAACTGTCTCAAAATTTCGATCGTGATCGATAGGGATATCCGGATTCTGAGGATTGGTGAGCCTCACGTTCTAAAATGTAGATTGTCATTAGGAAACTGCACTAGCAGGAACTAGAAGTTATAAAATAAAATGTTGAATCACAGATATTGTCATACAGAAGTAGTTACTACTCGAAAATAATGAAGCCCACTGATAATATACGATGTGTTTCGGAATATTCATCTGATGCCTTAAACCCTTTCTCTCTCAATATGCACAAAAATGTTGAATTAGTTACAAAGAATAAAAGAATCCTTAGGCAACATTTTTAACCATCTTTCTTTCTCCCCAGGTACAATGACGTTACAAACACAAACCAGGATAACAGCAGTGCTCTTCCTCATCCTCCACCTCGGGACCAGCCAGCCAGCTAAGAGCAACGCCCGCCCAGTCCACGAGATCATCAACGAACAAGCCAGGAGCGACGAGAAAGTCAGGCTTGGAGGCAGCCTGCCTTATGGTAACCCTCTAGCAGGGAACTCTCAGAAGAATGCAAGACTGCACGCGCAGAACCAGCAAGCCATGTTCAACGCTGAAAGGGTCAGGCAGCACCGAGCACAAATCCAGAGGTGGAATAAAGCACCTCAACAAATAGACAGCTACATGAGAGCTTATCACGAATCGCAGGAAAGCCATCAGCTGGCTCTAGAACAGCAGCAAGCCAATTTTAGAGACAAGAAGACTGCAAACCCCACAGTTAAACCAGCGACGAAGACACGCAATCCCAATAGAGGAGAGACTTTAAAAAGAGGCGTCAAAGTCATCCCAGAAGTAATTAAGATAACGAAAGGAGATGCAATCAAAGAGAAGAACAGGAACCACAGGTCGCACGGATCAGTAGACTTCAACCATAAGCAGTATTTAGAGCCGAAAGCTTACAAAACGGTCTACTTATCAGCAGGACCAACCTACGACCAAGGAGTCACCATCAAGCCTAATGGGAACGTTGGATTAGCAACCGAAACACCAATTGCGGAAGATCCGAAATTGTATACAGAAGCTGTTCCTAGCAAAGCTAGATATGTGTATCCAAAACAATATAGTCAGATGCAGAGTTACGAATCAGCGAAGGATATAGAAACTCTCAATTTGCTGCTAAAGAAGACACCGCAAGCGCAAATGTCTGAACTAAACGCATTACTCAATTCTGGTAACTCTGAAAATAAAGACGTTCTAGAAACTCCAATAGATCTGTACTTCTACACGAAAGACCCGCCTGTTCCAAGTTTTGTTGACCATTACGACAATAGCTACGCCCAAATACCTCCAACGTACGCCAGCGCTTACATGCCTGAAGTTAAAGACCACACTCCGATTACAGAAGAAGTAGATGACATCGAAAATCCAAATAAAGACCCTAAAATAAAGCCAGTAGGTCTACAAACAGTTTTAGGTCCACAAATCCCGGAAACGACGACTACAAAAAGCAACAATTACTACAAAGTCGAAGTCGCAAGTCAAGTCATCAGTTCTGGTACCACTGGGTACAATCCTGAGTTGAAACCCGAAGAATACAGCAAACCTTATGCTCAGCCTTTAGTATACTACCTCCAAAAGGGCCAGAAAGCCGAAGGGGACTTGAGCGAAAGATACTTGCACCATAATTCTCATCACCAAGGCATCCAGCATCTTTCCGAAGACGGCATCGGAACATCAGCTTACGGCGATGATGTAAGTAAAGCTAACACTAAAAAAAGGGCAAAAAGAACTCCAACAATTAACGAAAAATTCATTCCATTAACTGAAAAGCCTTTAAATAACAATACGCCTGTAGCTGAACCTCTTATAAGAATTATACCCACTAACCCGAGAAGAGAGATTGAGACTTTTCTCACGACCCCGAATTTTCCTATTGGTGTAGCAACTGATAATAATAATTTTGACTATGAAGAACTACCGCAGCAGAAGAATAGATACAATAGAAATAAATATGAATACGCTTACGATGATGGAGAATACAACGACTATGGTGAAGATTTTGTGTCTCCCGACTATGAATATGGAAACCAAAACTTCAAACAGCCAATTAACAAACAGAGACAAAACTACGCTCCCGCGATAGGTTATGGCCAGAATGTAGATTCGACTTCTAGTTTTTCGAATAAATATGGAAGTGTCAAGCGTTTTCCACAGTTTGCTGGAAATTTTGGGGGCTACTCGTACGGTGTAGGGGCTTATCAACCCCCTTCAACGTCTTACGGTGTCCCACATTTTAATCAGATCAGTTCTCAACATTATGGGGTCCCAAGGTATGGGGTGCCAAATATCCCCAACGTGAACAATATAATAGAGCCAGTATACATGCTGACAGAGTCACAGTTAAAAAACTTGATAGGGCAACACACACATATTCAACATTTGGATGTGTTCCAGTATCCGTACAATAGACACTCTAGATCTAAACCTAGGGCCAAAAAGAGACGTCCTTACGTACAAGCGAACACGAAAAAACATTTGCAGAAATTGCACAAATTGAATATTCTGAAGTGATAATTTGTTAATACCTAAAACAAATTATTAGGCATTTCCATGTCACAGCTGATAGCCGCTACTTTTATGGGACCATAAATTTTTGACCCATGTTCCTGCTAAATAAAAAAAAAGTGGTAAGTCAAGTGGCTGCTGTCAAATTTCGAAATCGTTTCGACAAGTTTTAATGGGGTTGACATTTCACAACGAACGTCACGTGATCTTGAAATGTCAATCCCACGATTTAATCTTGTGGAAACGATTTCGAAGTTCGACAACTGTCACTTGGCGCCCCTTGAATAGAAATTTGAAAATATTTCGGGAATTTAGGTACATATCAGGTTCATATTAATAGAGAGCCTGTTACGAAAGGCTTAGGAAAACTTTAACAGAAAAGCGAAATTAAATTAGGATGATATCATATAGGGCACAAGTATTTATTCATTATAATGTGATATAACTTATTCTGTATCCCAAAGTATTGTATAGGTTTAAGAATGACTATTCTTAATAAATATCATTTAATCTTCTCGAGACCTTATTTTACATTAAACCTTGAATAGCTAATGTAGTAGTTGATGAGCTTCATAAATAGCCAAAATACATCCCTCAGCTGGCATCGCATTCCTAATCTAGATTATGAGATAAAATAACCTGAATACCTAGCCAACTGACAGTTATTGAAATTCGATATCGTTTCGACAAGTTTAACATGTATGGGATTGACGTTTCATATAGAAATGTCACGTATTCTTGTACATATTCAAACCCATAGATTAAAAACTTGTCGGAACAATATCGAAATTTGACAACTGCCACTTTGTATACCACCATGCAAGGCCAGGATGAGTTTATTATTATATTTTAATTTTGTTACATGTATTTAAAAGGTGCAAACGGCGGTCTTAATGTCTTGTGGCATTATTTTTCAGTTACCCACAGATTTAATCCGAAAATATGGTGCTGGTGTATGAAATTACTATCACAACAATACTTGAAAGTACTTATTCTCAAAGAAATATACATTTTATTAATACCTACATAATAAAAACAATTCCTACGAAAAAAAAAGTATGTATATGAAAATTCAGCAAAAGTACATTCCTACTATAAAAATTGTATCCTGTATCCAAAGTGAGTAAATGCATTCAATGGCTAGTTAAGTTCTTGTGAAAGGATCCCGCAGTGATTTTTGCTGATTTTTGACGCGAGTTGATGTACAAAAATTATATTAACAATTAAAGTATTAAATAAGTTTTAAAAAACCTTCAGGTTTGTACGGACCTCTCGATGCGCAAAACCGACTCTCACTTGACCAGTTTCCATTTCTAGTACTTGAGTATATTGAAAAAGATATCATGTGAACACTAGATTCCGGTGGTTACAATTAACCACAAAATGAAGTCATATTAATTCTCAGAGAACTTTCTTCAATTCTCATAACAGTACAAAAAATCATTTTTCTCGTAATGCACTACGGCATACTACGGTAATGATATTATGCCATCATGACAATTTCACACATTTTACCAGAATCTACTATTTACTTGATATTTTTACAATTTACTCGAGTAGGTACTACAAATGGAAACCGGTCAAGTGCGTCGGTTTTGCGCATCGAGAGGTCCGTACAAACCTGAAAGGTTTTAATCTCAGATCATTGTTTAATGTTCTGTGGTTTTAATACTTAAAATTATTAATTATTATTATTTTAATACCTCTACGCGTTCACGAACATAAGGGTAATAAGCTCGCTCGCCTATCGTTCGTTTACGGGGGGTCGTTAATTTATTTCCCTTAAACGTGCTGAAGTTGCTACGTACTAAATTGAAAGATTAAGTTCACAAGAAATAAATACTCAGTAATTAGATAATTTATATTATAAATATTAGGACAAATTTGGGTTTTGATTCTCTTGCGAATGTTGTCAATTTGCCACATAAACAGATGTATCTTTTGATTGCGTTGTCTTCGTAGTTATCTATATTATATTTATATATAGCTCGAAGGGACAGGTACCTATAGACCTCAGTTTTTAATATGAATTTCATCTTGATATCTCCTCTTGAGAGAAATTATCTTGATTGACGGACGAACCATAAAGTGATCCTATAAGCCTCATAGTATAAGGGTGTGGTTTTTTGTTTAGAGTAACAGAACTCTAAAAAGTGAAAATTCACACATTAGGTCATTGGAAAATGTTTCTTTGTGGAGACCAACATTCAATGGACGATCGAGGAAAGAAAAGCATGATCGAGCCGATTTATTGGTTTCAATTGAATATTTCACTAAATGTTAGATGCAGTTATTAAGATACTAGCGGATTCGCACGCGTATAAACTACCATTCCCTGTTTTAACCCCAAAAAGGGGTTGTTTTAAAACATGATTAATACCTACACCACCTTGCCATCTATAGATGATACAAAATTGTATGTATCTTACTTCAAAAACATACGACAGTCATACAAACTTACAACCCTCATTTTACCAGCATTCAGGGTGTCTTTACCTGATACGGAACCTCCTTGCCAAATTTAGAATAATTAGATGTTATTGTTACTGGTCTATCGTCATTAATCAGACACTCTTGGCTAGCTTTTATCATTGTATTAAAAATGCAGAATTAAAACATTTTTACTGACTTTTAGCATTATAATGCCTCAAAATGCCCTTTGATAAATCTATGTTCCCATAGCGCCGTCACTAAGCGGTGAGATGTACGGGTTTTTTTAAAGGGGGCAGTCTTAGGCAGTGCACCCATTTAAAAAAGTAATGGACATTTAAAAACCAAAGAAACACAAAATGCAACAATTGGCAGTTAGCTCAGTTGGAAGAGCATCACTCGCGCTACGTGAAATTCATGGGTTCAACTCCCACACTGCGAGGCGATTAAATTTTTCTGTTTAATATTTATAATTAAGCGGGTTAATAAGGACATATAAACATAGGAAGGTTAAAATATATATCACGTTTTTAATAATGACTGTGGGAAACAACTCGATTGGTAGATATATCGCACGTTATATCTTCAACAAGGCTGAGAATAACATTCCACCCATGAAAACAATCAGAATTTGCTAACACATTACGTTTAATTACTTAATTGGGTAATTGCTTATTTTAGTTGCGATTTATTAATGATTTAACTAAAGGCCGTATCTCCATTGGGCTGTGAGCGCCTAATTTTGACAAAAATAACGACTTTCCCTATATTTCTCTGGGATGCTATCATCAGATCGTAGTCATGGTACCACCGCCGAATTATATCCTTTTCAACCAAAAAAATAATAATTGCTGTCGGTTCATGAATTACGAAATTATTGGCGATCACACTTAATACATACATTTACGAGTATATGCAGTTTAATTCAAACTACCTTTTTTTTAATCGGTTAAACAATTACATAGTTTTGCGACAATTAAGTAAGCACTTCCCATTAAACCACAATCCAAAACAATTGTTATACAACATTTCCCATCGTTATATAACATAGAAGCAATTCTCACGCTTCAAAATAGCACCACGAAAAGTAAGGTACGGTGGGCGTGGTTTAAAAAACTGAGCTAGCCCCGGTACGATTACTGGCTCCACGCTAGTGTTGCCGATTTTCGATTATCGATTAATCGATTATCCCCCCCTCAAATAATCTAATACGCGATATGACAATCGATAGTATCGATACTATTGATATAATCGATTAATTTGCAATTATTTTTAGATTTAATCGTTATTCATATAATGTCTTCTTAGACATAACACATTCAAAATGAAACCGTGAAAATGTTATTTATACCCTACTTTTTATTCATAAAACGTGATAGCTAAGTTTCTTGGTACCTACCTGAACTGTACCATCATGGCGATACTATCTATCGATTAATCGATTATATCTTATAAAAAAAGGTATCGATATAATCGATTATATCGATAGTATCGATACTATCAATTCTCATATCGATTATTAGATTATTTAGGCCTCCTTTGGAATAATCGATTATAATCGATATACAATCGAATCGACGGCAACACTACGCCGCAAGTCATAGGCGCGGACAAATCACAGCGCGTGTGCCATTCCATTCTATGAGATATGCAACTAACAACCCTATTTAAGAACGTCCTTTTGTCGACCTAAACGCATTAGCCTTAAAGTTTCTTTTCAAGTATCGATACTTTATGACTACGAGTATATGTATTGGGGCTCATATCATTTTACAGAATATCTTTCGACCGAAACTACACTTCACCGAACCTCGTTGCGCCGTACCATGTTCGGTGAAGTGTAGTTTAGGTCGAAAAATATTCTGTAAAATGGTATAAGCCCTTATATTGCTTGTTTTTTTTTCGTTCACTGAGGCTACATTTCCTAACTCATTCTCGACCATTCCAGCTCCACTACGCCGCGAACTACGAGTTCGGTTACCGAGTGAGGGACCTCAAGACCGGCAACGACTTCGGCCACGTCGAAGCGAAGAGCGGCGAGAGCACCAACGGTCATTACCACGTGCTCCTCCCCGATGGGAGGATGCAGAAGGTCCAATACTCGGCAGGGCCCAGCGGCTTCCATGCCGACATATCTTACGACCACTTACAATGATCTGGGCGAACGGATTTAAAGCAACAGAAAATACAGTCAACAGTATAACACGGTAAATATTTGCAGTTCTTATACCTACGTCATAAGGTGTATGACATGTTTATGACCGCACCAAAGTACCTATGGCACGAACAAAAGCGGTTATCGTCTAGTCTTGAAGTAAGTGTAGTGAGTAAGGTTTCCAGAGCTCCTGGGGGGGCTACATTAGTAGTACGGGTCAAGCCTTCAAGGTAAGGTCGACAAGTCCAGTAACAGATATATTATGCTGTACTCGTCACCCTTAAGCTAGGACCTCATTACCACTTAACATCAGGTGGGATGAGGTCAATATTGAAGTGCGATATAAAAAAAAAGTAATAATTAGCGACAGCATTGTTATGCAATTTCAGTTATTTTTACAGCATTGTTCTATAATTTCCGCTACTCACTGCTGGGGGCGCTACTATAGCTTCCATAATATTTCGCCATTACGTAAATACTCGATTACCGTTTTCGTTCAAGCTAAGGGTACAATTCCAAATTTTTTAAGGAAGAAAATTAAGCCGACATGAGTGTGATAGTGTAAGTGTTAAAAGTGTTAGTGTTATGATAGCTTATCTACAAGATTCATAATTACAGCAATTGGTCATTAATATTCATGATTTCGTAATTGCAATTTAGTCCAAGAACTTCACTATCGGGGTCAATTGGGAAAAATGTCGATTTAAGAATAATAATTACTTATTTTTTTCGAACCACTTAGTGACTGTTGGAAATAAAACTGCCTTGATTTTATCCTATGTGTTGCAAACCTAATTTGTGTGTGTAATAATTTATTTGTACATTGCTATTTGTGATTTATTAGATTATAATAAGTTAAGGTTTTGTATTTAGTACAGTCAACCGCAGCTCAAGCATAGCACTTAAGCTTTTAATTGTATCTCTAAGTCGTGCTACACTTAAGCTGTGGTTGACTGTAAGTACGGTAAGAAAAACTATAAAAAGGTACACAATAGATTTCGTAGTACAAATTAAAAGGCCAGAAAGTAATCATAATTTATTCCTAAATAAAGTTACTTATTTATAACAGAATTTAAATACTAATATTTTTTTAAATTACCATTCGTATACCAAAAACAATGGTTGGACCTTACATCGTTCGTACAGGCACTACACTGAATGCACTAAACAATCAAAAGATTGGAAAAACAAAATAAAAAAGTAGCGACCTACATTTAAAAACAACAAAAAAAATTAAACTTTTTGAGCCCGAGGCGACCAGAGACAACGGCTGTCTCCGTAGAAATGGCGTCAAAAGAAAATGGCCACTCTTTATAAATGCTTTTCCCGCCGAAACGACCGCGATCATTATTGCAAGAGAAAAGCAAAGACGATGTTTCTTTATTATTAAGTAATATCTTTTCTAGTTCAAAGTATTCCACGTGCATGGTTTATTGCATGGAACTTTCTATACGACAGTAACGATGTAATAAGTAAACAAACTGACATAGATAAAATATGAAAGTTCATTAAAATAGGAATTTATAAGCGGGAACCATTAAAGTAAATTTGTTTGGGGGAAATGGATGAGTAATAAATTAATTGTTGTCTAGACTGCTGCAAGTTATTTTCAAAAGGCACTCGTAAAGAATTAATGCTTTGTTTTTTTTATGTCCGTCATTCTTTACAAATTATTATAGGATTTATTTAAGTAGGTAGCGAATGTAAATCGGCTGTATTTTTGTATCAGGGTGTAGACGACCCAACATTTATTTATTTATTTAAAAATTTCATTGCACAAAATAAAAAGTAGATACAAAAGGCGCACTTAATGCTAGGAGCACTCTCTACCAGTCAACCATTGGATCAATATCAAAACGTACTTATGGAAGATTAATCAAAAGTTTTCCAATTGAAACGTGATTTTTGATTTGCATTAATAAGGTCTTGTTTTTTGAAAGTTTAAGTCGAATTGGAAATGAATTGGTCAGGAATTAAATATTGGTATCCGTCGTCGCATCCGATATATTTCGTTTTTATGAGTAGACCACCTTATCTTTATGTAGGTACTACTAGCTGCGCCAGCAAATTCGTTCGCGTAGACTACACCCTTTTATGGTCGGTTTCACCCCTATCTCCCCTATATTCGAAACAAAAAGTAGGTAGTCTATATTTTAGTCAAAGTTTCGAGCTATATTTGTGCCAAATTTTATATCTCTAACTTAAAAAATAAACATTTTCTCATATAAACTTTCAAAGGTCTTACCCCCATTCCCCCCCCCCCCTTATTTTCTAACAAAAAGGAGCCTATGCCCGTTCTTGAGGTTCAACTTATACCTATACCTAATTTCATCAAAATCGGTTCAGAGGTTTAAGCGGGAAAGCGTAACAGACAGACAGAGTTACTTTCGCATTCATAATATTAGTAGGGATTCGCTTGTTTAGTTCGTACTACTACATAGTTTACGAAATCTGTGAAGTGTCTAATTGTCTACTTAAATTGTTCTAAATGGGAAATTTCCCACGAGTCATAAGCCATACGTCTATACCCTAAACCATGACACCCAAATTCCTTATATAATTAACTTATAATCGACAGTTAACCACAATACCACATTGAAAAAGCTATACGAATTCTAAGGTCGAAATTTAACAACGTTAGCACATTTGCATGAGAACAGAATATAATATAAAATATAAATATATTTTCATTGGTATTGTCATTTTATTCTTTGTCATCTGACAATAGTATCTAAATAATTCAACGCTGAAGATCATAAAGAACTATTCAAAATGCACAATTCAGTTATTTAGAAATCAGTCTCTTTGCAATACTTTTATAATTTTTGACTTCTAGTAATGGCGGCTTTCTTTTATTTTTTGCCTGTAAATAGGACCATTATCTATCATTAAACCAGGTAGATCATCAGAAAGTCGACTCTTTCCGTATTTGATAACGCACAATTGACTACCTCGGTGGCGCAGTGGCTAAGGTAGGCGGCCAGAGCGCGAAAGATCGGATCCTGACTCCCCCACAACTGTGCAGCGTTGGCCACCAAGGGGATTTTAGTCGGTGTGAACACGGCACACCACTTGTGTTCCCCAAAGATTAAAGGTGCGGTAGCAATAATCACCTCAAAAACAATTCTTAATTCAGTTTTGTCACGTCCCATACATTTTTCTCACAACACGTCAGTCACCGCATTTGAGTCGGAGTAACGATGGACTTAATGTAATAAACTTAAGTCCATGGGACTCTATGCCATGTATCTGACTCTACAGGCCTAGCATACGCAGTATGTCAAATTTATCGCATGAGACGACAAAAGTTTCGATACTGTTGATTGGCTAATAGCACATCGCGCTCGTATTTTCAGCCAATCAGTAGCTGACGCATTGACTTCAATCGATTTTGAAGTTTGTTAAGAGCGCGATAAAATTTCGTCACGTTGCGTATGCTAGGCCTGTAAATCTATTGAAGTTACGAATTCTGACGCTGTCATCCGTCAGAATGACAAACGATTTATAATCTGTCTAAGATAACAATCTGTGGTTTAGCCGACATTAGCCTTCTGACCCGTGATGGTCGAAACTTTCAAAAATACCGCTTCACATTTTTAATATACCTAACTTTCTTCCTTACGTAACGTGTTACATAAAATGCAACTGTAATGTAAATCCGGACAGTGCGATTGGTTTTAAAGTAATAATTGTACATGTAAACAATGAAAGTGGAAGTAGGAAATGCATACTGCCTCGTTACGTCATCGAAGTAAAGAGTGGCCATCTTTGTTCAAATACAATATTATAATGGCTAGAAACCGAAAAGGACCCGTTCTCGCCTTGAACCACCTTAGCATCCGCACACGTCTAACTTTATGTAGACTGATATTTTTCTTTATGCATTTAAGTAGGACCTTTAATTATTTGCTCTACTTTTTACACGAAAGAGATCCCATTTGGCGCGGGACGTCCCGATGTCCCGATGAGTTACAAATCGGGATGCATCCCCAGGGGTGTGAGGACGCTAAATGTCCCGATTAATCAAAAACTAAAAAACATTTTATAAAATGTAAATTTATGCATATTTACGCTACGTAATTTTTACTCATTACATCACTATTTCTAATTCAAAATGGCTCACATCAACGTCACATCCCATCACTAGCGCATCGCAATGTAATCTACTTTAGAAAAATAAGTCGGGTTTTCCTTTCTGACGCTATAACTCCAGAACGCACGAACCGATTTCCACGGTTTTTCATTCGTTGGAAAAGTCTCGGGGTCCGTGAGGTTTATAGCAAAGAAAATTCAGGATAAATTTCAACAGAAAAGCGGGAAAATCCTCTAAGACGAAACGAAGTTCGCCGGGACCGCTAGTTAATTATAGTATTATACTTACACTATAGCAATTTATAACATTTTTGGCCGACCTATCATTTAGCTTAGATTAGCAATTTATTTGAAGCTATAACTCAATAAAAAATATTACCTACCTACGTTTTGTGTTCCTTGTTTCGATTCCAAGTAGGTATGGATAGAACTGTAAAGAAAGATTATCTGGCCTAATGATTTAATATTGGTGGTATGGTATTGTCGTGTGTTCGATTCCCAACCGGGTTAAAACATTCATGTGTTAATTTTTGTAAAGATTAAAGAGGATTACAAGTTAGTCAATTTAGATATTTTTAAATAACAAAACACTATAATTTGTTGTTATTTATAAGAAACGAAACTATGTCGTCAAAGATATTTCTTATCAAACAATTTACACTTATATTATAAAGAGAAAATATTTGTATTTATGTATGTTTGTAATGACTAAACTCAAATACTTCTGTGACTATTTCAAAAATTCTTTCACCATTGGAAACCGACATTTACCTAGAGTAACGTAGTCTTTATATAAATATATACTGCTGGAAAAGACCACGCGTGCGAAGTCGCGGGCCATCGCTAGTACCTATATTATAAGAAAAGGTACTACAAAACATGGAAAATTGTAAAATTAATGTCCCTTGTAATGAAAATCTATTTATTGTTTTAAGTACTCTCGTGTGAATGGAATAATTGTCGATCCATCCATACTATGTAAGGGTAATGTGCAATATTTTGAATTTGTGAAAAGTAAAACTAATAAATGAATCTTGTGTAGACTAAACGTGTTTTCTTTCAAGTTTCTAAACACATATGCAAATAATAAGGAATTTGAATCACATTTGATTCATTGGAGAAAAACTTTTTAATTTTATAAATCAGTGTTGGAATGCAACCGGTAGACTTTAGTCATCTGTTTGCTTGGTAATAAAGATATAAGATAAACATTTACTCGCGACGTCATCTAGATATAATAGTTCGGTGCTTACTAATTGCAAACTTTTCAGTTTGTGTATTGCTTATTTTACAAATGAAAAGTAAAGTTTAATATTTCTTTATAATTGAATGAAATTTAAATGGTAGATAGCCATCATACCTTAATTGTTAACAGGAACATTACATTCGTATGCTACAGCATCTTGAAGACTGTTTAAATTCTCTGCTATTAACTTGTTCAATAAAATTTCAAGTACGCAATAATAATTCCTTTTATATAGTTCATTCTACTTTTGTATCACATAAAACTTGTTGACCAGTTGTATACATCAGAATAATTAAAATAATATCCATCTCCATAACACCTACTTTGTTATATAATTAGATAAAAGCAACCTTGCCATAATATGGTTTAGTTAATTGACTGTAATGATTTGTAAGTTATACCATGCTGTGAATAAAGAGGTTTTGAATTTTAGGATGGTAGGGTAAGGGTAACGTAGGTAGGATACGATACTCAATAAAACAAATAATTTTAGAATAAAGGAGATATTATTTTGTTACTTAGCCTATACAAAAATGTTCATACAATGGCTTATACAGCATAATTTCAAACCAGTTCATTATGCTTATAACATGGATCTGTTCAAATGAAGCGATACTTCCGCCGAATGAATCACATATGACACGCCATTTTAATGAATCGAGCGTGACTCATAAATGTTGATGTTTTGTACATTGAAGGCGATACATTTTTAAACAGTAAAAATTAATATTTAAATCGATTGGCAGTGTTAATACCATAACATGTAAAAATTACTTACTAAAACGGATAGTTGCCTACGTAGCTCAAAAATCGTGCCTAACTTAAAAGGCAGTGATCATTACACGTGGCACATAGTACCTAACCATAGAGACAAACAGATTTACAATTTAATATACAAAAATATTCACAATTACGATTTAAAAATAACCGCAACTTGTATTTTCTCCCTTGTATACTGAGTCTTATGTCATAGATATAGATTCCAAAATAGACTCACTAGTGTTCAATAAGTCTAATAAAATGTCATTTTCGATTGACTTATTTATATAGCATTTCACCATTCTTCTAACGTGCCAATAAATCTCAATTATCATTATTTACAACACAATTATGTTAAAAAAAATATACCGGAGATATAATTTACCGGAGGCTAACGGTTGATACAGCAGAAAAATTTCATCGCCTACCGATAACTTGCGGTTAGCTCAGTTGGTAAGAGCAGCACGCGCGATACTTGAAGGTGGTGGGTTCAATTCCCGCACCGCAAGGGGAGATAAAAAAATTCTGTTTCTAATATAAAAAAAATCTTAGCTAATAAGTGTTCATTTCGGGTAGGTACCTATCACTTTACCGAATTATTTTTGACCGATGCGCAACGTTGTTCGGCCGAATACAAATGATTCGGTGAAACGTTGTTCGGTAAAGCGTAGCATCGGTAAAATAATTCGGTAAAGTGATAGGTTACCGTTCAAATACGAACATTAAATCAAATTTTAAATTTTGACTTTATTCATAGTCTCTTACCGTATCTTTACGTAAGACCTACACATTTAATTTATCAATTCCAAATGATCACAATTTATTCAAGAATAATACTTGATAAACTAAGTACTTGTAGTAGGTACTGTCTCGCTTCACTTGAACATAGTAGATATATTTATATTTAAAAACACTATTTTATACATCTAAAATACTTTAATCAAAGTACATTTATGTTAAAATTCAATATATTTGTATCCATTTTATATAACAGTAAACAAAGCCGGTTGGGGTAAATGCACCTTTCGTTTAACTTTGTTCGTTCTATATGAGATTTCTGTAATAAATAAAAATACACAATGTAAGTCATGTTTTTAAGCCACCGATCTTCGCCTAGCATCAAATATTTAACGAATTTAAGTATCAACGATATATTTGTAATACAGAAAAAAAATGTCTTACTTCTATAATATGATTCATGCCGAAAAAAATCTTTTGTTATTTAAATCATTTTAGTACTTATTTTAAAAACAATTTATTTTTTAACCGTGTTCAATAAATGACTGTTAATGTTAAAAGGATGCAACCCATTATTAGAAACACTTTATTTAATTAAGCACCTCAAATATTGTATAATCAAACTAAATTTTCGTAACATTATTTTCTGTATTTATGTAAAATCGTATCTTTATTGTTTAATTATTATGACTATTATTTATGTTGTTTTAATGACGTCCTTAACACATAGTATTAAAGAACAGATTAGGTAATAAAAGGTGCATTTACCCTAATAACACAAAACGCGACGTCAACTAAATTACCACTAATTACGAAACAGCGACAGTTTAGGCGGAACATGAAACACTCAACTAATTAACTCTTTAATGTCGCCATATTCCTTATATATTAAGAAACCTATTTAGTAAAATGTATATAATTGGAACGACAAAGTATACGCAAGAAAGTATGTGCGATTAAAATATATATATATATATTATATTTTTATCGTTCATGTCGATGTAATTAAATTATTTTACAAATTCAGAGTTTTCGATGAATATGTATTTTTTCCAAGATTTATATGAATCAACATAAAATAAATACACACTTTTCAAATCAACATTAATTAGTATGGCTACTATAAAAACGAAATGAACAAACGAAAGGATTCGTTTTTGTAGAATAATCTAAAATCAATAAAACGTGTTTTTTTGTTTTGCATAAATAATATTTTATTTTTTAAAACGTTTGGCATTCCGAATTAATTGGTTACTATCATAGCCTCTTGATCATTTAGAGAAGAAAACTGTGTTTTGTTCGTCAAACCAACCCGTTATTCATTTGCAGAGAAAATAAGTTTAATAAAATTATATGACTAAATAGAAAAAATACATTTTTTGTTTCAAACATCAACAGGTAAAAGAGATACGATTTGCATGACAAAAACCACAAATTTTTAAATTTAATTGAAAACTTTCCTACTGTCTCTTACGTATACTTTGACTATGACACTATAAAATATTGCAGTAGTATAAAAATCCTACAAGCAAATTCAATCTAAGTATATGTATATGAGTTACAAACTTTTAATATTACCAAGATAAAAATATTGTGTCACAATAATTTCTACTTCTACACTATACAACGTGTAACGGAAAGGGTATAACAATATCAAAAATACCAAAGCAGTTAACGGTTACAAACTGTATGGGACCATTTGTAGCTGTGTACACGCATTTATTGATTCAATAATTTTTTTTGAAATATTAGTCAAATACAAGTCAAAATTTTGACTAAGTCACGCTTGCACAACACTATCACAGTATTGTTGGAATCGTCGAAAGACTTGGATGTACCTACCTATTATGCTATTAATTTAAATATCACAATGGTGGTTCATCTTTTAGTGTTTACTGAATCACATCTGAAATTTGTTGGTTTAGCGTTTCTCATTTTGACAATTCAGTTAAGTCATTGAGTTGTCGTCGCCGTGACAACATCTTGTGTTTTTGCCTTTCTGGATTACCTACTTACTACGGATAGCCTAGTGATATTTCGTGATGTCTTTGAGCAATCAAGAATATTCGAGATGATTCTCTGTGTCGGAGCAACCGACGGCAGCGTGATGGCCGACCGAGAGCTAGAGAAAGAGATTTGCGAAACCATCAAAACGCTCGTTTCCATCTGTGGATTGGGCCAGGAGGTCGTATCACATGGCCAGCTCGGTCACCAGACCTCAATCCGTTGGACTTCTTCTTGTGGGACTAATTTAAAAGAAAGGTGTACGCTGTAGCATGCTCGTCAAGGGAAGAGATGATAGAAAGCATCAAGGCCGCGTTCTGTACAGTGACACCACAAATGTTGCATAATGTTCGCGCATCTTCTAAGAAAGTACTAGGCGCGCATGTCGAGGAAGGAGGTGGAGAAATTCAGGATCGCAGTGATTGTCGTGAAGTGATAACGTGATTTGGGGTCGCTGACCTCAATAGTGTTGTGATGCGTTTGTTTACGTTTTAGTCAGTCATTATAGTTAATAATTTTTTATTTCATAAAAACAATAAAGTGTTTATTTTAACTCGGGATTTCGTATATAGAACCTATACAAGGTATAGTATCCACCTACTTTACATTGTTACCCCCTTTCCGTTACAGGTTGTATAATACGTATGTGATTTAATATTTTCCTTAGATATTGCAATATACCACATTTCAATAAAATATCTATAGGAATGAATATAATGAATGATATTATCTAAAAATCTTAGCAACGTTTTGTTTTTATTAAATAAAACATTTTTGTTTTCAACCCCCGACGCAAAACGACGGTGTGTTATAAATTTGACGTGTCTGTGTGTGAGTGTATTTGTCTATGGCATCGCAGCTCCCGAACAAATAAACCGAGTTTGATTTTTTTTCTTTGAAAAATGTGTTGGGAGTAAGTATGTTTCATAAAAATCGATGGCCGCCGTCACAAAATTATACAGTTACCTATAAATAAATAATATTGGACAACATCACATACATTGCTCTGATTCTGTGGTAAGTAGCTTAAGCACTTGTATTACAGAAATCAGAAACAACGACGGTATCACAACACCCAGACCAATGCAATATTTTCAAAACGCTGCTAAAAATTCTAGACTATTTATTACCTAATAAAGATCATGAAAGAAATTTTACCTTTCATTTACTTGTATTTAGTAAAACGAACATTAAATATTCAAACATACCATTCTCAAATAGCATATTCAACATCTATATTACAAGTCCAGTGCACAATAATGGCTAGTATTTAAAAGTTTAATACAATTTTTTATGACGATAAAAATTTTTGAACCACATAAATACTATTTGAAGTTTCAATTATGATAACAATATTATTATATTCTATGAGTTCCCAACCTACATAGTTTCATCCTAAACGATGAAAAACATACAAAAAGGTACAAGGCCTATATCCATCTCATAGCTGAGGTAAGGCCTGTATCCATTAATAGAACTAACAGGCCGTATTCGAAGTGGTTCTAGTAGGAACCATAAAAACCTCTGAACTTATAGACCTCAGACCTTAATATGGGCTTGGAATCCCTTTCCTTAATAATCATTTATTGCTGTTTTACAAGATAGACGTACGAAATATCCCACGCATAGTTAAGACACATTAAGAGGCGTAATAATGAGAGTTCTAGACTCAAATATCCACTGAGCAGTACGCCAGCAAAAGATTCAATTAAAGCTAAACAAAAAAATTATAGGATACTAGCTTTTGAGCCTTCGCTGACGTTAAACTCTCTGCATGACCCACAGGTTGACTGGTACAGAATGCCCCTACCATTAAGTCTAGTAGTTTTTTGTACAATAAAGTTTTTAAATAAAATACATAATTTTTTTTATAAGATGTTTCCAGGTTTGGCTTGGTTACCTTGAAATCAGCGAAGTAAGCCATTTAAAGTTTCAAATAAATTATCTCTCGATCTTTATATATTTTCAAAACGCTTTACTTCGCACTAGCGAAATTAAAATATTTTAAAGAAACAGGAAATAAATTTCAACTCCCCTTGCGGTGCGGGACTCGAACCCACGACCTCAATACCCAATATTTCAATACTCAATATTTCAATACTCAATATTTCAATACTCAATATTTCAATACTCAATATTTCAATACTCAATATTTCAATACTCAATATTTTTATTGCATCTTTAGTGTTTACACAGTGGTAACTTAAAATTAGATCACTAAATACCCTGTAAGGGCACTGCAATTAGAGAGAGGACGCTCACTTTTTAACAAAGCTAACACGATCTTTAATATAAATATAATAAACAGAACAACATATACATTATATTGGACAACATCACATACATTGCTCTGATTCTGTGGTAAGTAGCTAAAGCACTTGTGTTACAGAAATCAGAAACAACGTCGGTACCACAACACCCAGACCCGAGCCAATACAGAAAAGTTCGTTTCCCATATTGACCCAACCGGGGATCGAACCCGGAACCTCAGAGATGGCGCGACGCCAAAGTCCGGCACGCTCGCCTCTCGGCCACGGAGGTCGTCAAATTTGTACATTGGAACATTGGAATTAAAGTAATTATAGCTTTAATTATTACATACATACCTTCACGTATCGCGCGTGCTGCTCTTCCAAGAAATCTTAGATAAGTATGTAGTTCAAAACATATTCGGCAGAGGGCACTTACCTGATACTAACGGGTTGATACAACAGAAATAATTCATCGCCTACGATGACTTGCGGTTAGCTCAGTTGGTAAGAGCAGCACGCGCGATACGTGAAGGTCGTGGGTTCAAGCCCTGCACCGCAAGGGGAGATAAAAAAATCTGTTTCTTTAAAATATTTTAATTAAATCTCATTAGGCAACGTCCACTCTTTACATGAGGTACTCAGGAAGAAGATTTATACCGAATCTGACATTGATAAGAGGCAAAACACACTAGGATGGGCGGATGTTCAAAACTGGTAAACTACATCATAAGACGTTTCAAACTTGATAATGTTATTGAACATTTGCAGGGCTTTTTTTTTCCTAACTGACTATTTATGATGGCCGCAGATGGCCTTTTCATCTTCACCGGGCTTGCGGGGGAGCGGAGGGCTCACACCCCTAAAAATTTTAACAACTGCCTGAGGGCGCCCCATAACTGGGCTCGGACTTGCAGGGCATTTAACAATAGTGTCTTTTAACTTTGTATCATAAATATTTATAATGGGGGAACATCATGTAATTAAGTATTCAATCAGTTTTATTAAAATTACGTATCAGGCATATTTAAGGCGTTAGAATACAGGTAAGCAGCCCTAGCACGCGCCACGTGAGTAAATTTTATCGCGCTCTTATGAAATGTCAAAATCAATGCGTCGACTGTTGATTGGCTGAAAATACGAGTGCGGTGTACAATCACCCAATCAACGGTAGAGAAAATTTAGTCGTCTCATGCGATAAATTTGACGTATTGCGCATGCTAGGCCTAAGAGGCAAAATATAGTTGACTATGTAAGGAACGTATGTTCTTTACTAAAAGTGGAAGTACTTCCGCCGAGCTAGGTGTTATCTGCTCGGAGACCAAGGCCCAACTACCATTCTTGGTTTGTTGTATATATACTTAGTGGCGACGAAAACTCTGATATCGCGATGTAGGATATCGATGTCACGCATTACGTATGGAGCGTTGTTTACTACGCCAATTCCGCTGACGCTGTATTTGTGTCGACTTGTAGGTCATGTCGTAGGTCGGCACAACTAATATTTTTTTTTACTGAAATCTTTCTTTCCATTTCTCTTCATATGACACATTGCCTTTTACAATAAATTTTTCTTTCAAATACTTTAGATAGATGACGATTGGTTTTTTCTTTTCTTATCTACAATCAAATGTTTTAACACTTTAAGTTGATTTAACTTAACACGTTCTCTGCCTTAAAAAAAACGCATCTTCCCGTTCAAGCCACGTCGGTCAGTGATGGTCGACGACTAGACTTTCCGAGCGGGCCACGTCGGTCAGTGATGACCGCATTCCACGAGTGTTTTCAATCTGCTCTTACAGGCCGTAGGGCAGTGCTATCAAACTAAATCCTACACTCATTGACCCGCACGGCCCACCAGTTACCCTAAAACAAGTTGGTTTTTGAAAAACTTAAAGGTCTTAGAAAAAAACTACAGTTTATAAAAGACTAAAAATTTATTGAATAAAACCGGTTTTGAAACATCGAAATCAAATTTTAATATGTACATTAGCAAAACATTCAACACATAAAAATGGTTTATCATCGCAAGTGTCGCAAAAAGTAGGCACTTTTTTGGTTTTGTTTCTTGCAAGTGCACGCCCAAATGTGTTCACATTAGTTTTGTAACATACTGTACACATCCGACGTACCTTAAGAGATGGTCCTTCTTTTTTTTGAAGCACATGTTTTTGTCTCAGTTTCCGTCCTGAAGGTGTTTCGCTGGTTGAAGATTTTGCTAAAAAACTCTTTAGTATTTCTTTCCTAAACTCTACAATAGGTATTTTTTTGTTTGTGACGGTTCTATATAAAATTAACGCATTCACCATAGCAACATTTAAAATCAGATCAAATGCAATTTTCCTGTACCATTTCAAGGATTTTCTTAATGGTGTCTGGTATGCTGCCATTTGATCAGCTAAATCCACTGCCCCTTTACCTTTATTATAATCCAGAACTATAGCCGGTTTCACTGTAGTTTTATTATGTTTGGATACCGTAATAAAACGTGTTGAATGTTTGGTGGAAAGCACCAAAACATCTCGTTTGTCTTTCCACCTTAAAACAGTTATTCCATCGTTACTTTCTCTCGCTATAAATTCACCTTTTTTCAGCTTGGTAGATACTATGACTTTGGGAAAATGCTTTCTGTTTTTTCTCAAAGTACCAATCAGATGTGTTTCATATTTCAAGAGGTCTCTGGCTAAAGGTACGCTTGTGTACCAATTATCGGTGTATAAAGAGTGCCCTTTATTAAGTAAGCCCTGGCACAAGTTCATCACAACTCCATGCGGCGTAACATTGGTTTGTTCATGTTGTTTTCCAGCGTATATATTCACCTTATATGTATAGCCTGGTAAGGTACACAATTTAAAAAGTTTGACCCCGTACTTGTGCCTTTTTGTTTGTTATATTGGCGAAATGCCAAACGCCCCCGAAATGGGACCATACTCTCATCAATGCAAATGTTTTCACCAGGAACAAAATTTTTCATGAAATTGTCATTCAATATATCTAGCAAGTGCTTTACACGGTGAAGTCGGTCTGACTTATTATTATCATCATCTTGGGAAAAATGAATCATGCTTAAAAGCAATTCGAACCTATTTCTAGACATTACAGTTCGTGGAAAATTTTGACCCATAATCTCACTTGTAGACCAATAATCAGCAATTTTTGGAAGCTTTACCAAACCCATATATAATATCAAACAGAAAAAATGTTTCATCTCAGCGAGGTTAGTTTCAGACCATGAGCGGATTCTTGCATTTTTTGAAGCTTCTGCAGTGCGAGTTATTTTATTTATAGCGAAAGTATTAGTACAGTCAACGATATATTGGAAAAGGACATCTGTCACCAAAAGTTCATAAAAGTTAGCTGGCAACTTGTTAGTCATAACGGGCGAATAGAAACAGGCATACCACAACATTCAGTAAAAGCAATAACTTTGCGCTGATTACCTTTGGGTCGCGTCCACTGAGATGATGTATCATTTTCTAAATCTTGAATAGCGCGATCGACTTCTGCATCACTACCTTCGCTTGTTGATAGAATCCGCAAACGGCTGTACCTTGAACGCGGGGGCCGAATGTTTTCCTCCTCGTCATCAGAACTTAAGTTAAAACTTTTATCGAGAAGATCGATTTCTATGTTTTCTATCTGAGTTAAAATGTCTTGCGTAATTTCAAAATCTTCAAATTCGGCCATCGTAATAAATACGTTAAATCTTAAAACAAACGGATAAATGATTTCGTTACATTAATCGATTAAACGGCGTCTCACTTGAAGATTCGAGTGACACTGCGTATGCGCGGGCGATACTACCAATTAACGGGGTAGCGGGAGGGGACCCGACACCGCGACCCGCGCGGCCCCCTTTAACGGAAAGTTGATTTTTCGTCTTCGTAGGCCGCGTCGGTCAGTGCTGTCTGACGTTAAATATCTCCGTAAATTGTAACCGAAATTCACTTTTGTTAATTAAGTCATACATTTAAACATTAAATATATGTATTAAACCAAAAAAAATGTTTGGCTAAATTTGAATGGATTTGCGATTTTTTGTTGGCCTAAAGAGAAAGTTCGCCGTCGGTCAACACTGACCGCGTTGGTATAGGACGTGTTAATTCAATACATCTCTTCAGATGTACTCACACTAATCTCTCCTTTTATTTTTGATTATATCCCCCATTCTGTCAAAGTCAAAGTCAATGGTAAGGGTCAAAGTCTAAATTCAGCGTCAAAAGTCAACATCAAAATTCAAAATCAGCTTCAAAAGGCAACGGCAGCGTCAGAAGTCAACGTTAAAAGTCAAATTCCGAAATCAAATGGATTATCTATTTTTTGAATAATCTATTTTGATACGACATTAATTCTCATACAATTAATCAATTTACTATAGATCTAGGAGATATCTGATAAAAACAGATTTAAGTCTCACAATAATAACTCTGACAGATACACAATACTACTTACACGTTATTCCCCCTACATAAGGTAGAACTTTAAACTCATATACATAGAGTCCAAAATTAATCCAACTTCTGTTTCTTGCTGTCTACCTCGAACAGATCAACCGCTGCAGAGTTCATGGGCCGCTTGAGTTTCCCTTCAATGTTCAGATTGGTCAAACACCTGTAGATTGGAGAAAGAATACATTAATATTGGACCACATCACATACATTGCTCTGACTCTGTGGTAAGTAGCTAAAGCACTTGTGTTACAGAAATCAGAAACGACGACGGTACCACAACACCCAGACCCGAAACAATATAATCCTTTTTTCATAGAAACTCACGAGATGCGAATGCGCGATTCAAATTTAAAAAAAATAATGTATCTTATGTAAGAGTTATGTTATAGAAATGAGAGTTAATTGAGAGTAACGACCTACGTAGCCGAGGGCGACGGGCCAGACTTTGGAGTGGCGCCATCTCTGAGGTACCGAGTTCGATTTCCGGTGAGTATTTAAGCGAACGTCTTTATAATAGTAGCTCCAAGCTTTAATTTCAGTTCAATTAGTCGAAAATGTAAGATATCCCATCAGGGGTTTCCACCCCTGAAGGGATATCTTACATTTTCGACTCGACTTTGTCAAAATCCTTTAAGGGATGCCTACGTAATAGCAATACGTCTAACTGACTGACTTCAATCCATTTTGACGTTTGTTAAAACACACACACAATCAAAATAAAATGTAAGTGTATTCTAAGCATTGTTTTCCTAACTAGATCTTGTCAGTAGGTATCTATATTGTGAAGATCACTGTAATGGGGAGCGGGGATTTTCCAACACAAGTATTTATTTAATTAAAAGAAATGCCCAATCGCAACGAAGGAATCGCTCATTAAATGTAAAACAGACGCTATCCAAACTAACTCCATTTCACAGGACGTGAAAACAAAAAAAAATAAAACGAATTGAGGTATTATTTATTATTTTTTTGATAGTTTCAGTTAAATGATATATAACACTAATATATAAGCTTTAAAAAATAAATAAAAGGTACCAAGGTAAGGTAGGTTGTTTTGCCGTCCTGTTAAATAAAGCCATACCATATTTTTAAGTTCTCTAGCCCCAAATATTGTAAGTATTAGGATAACTACTGAGTTTCTTGCCGGGTTCTTCTCGGTAGGATTAGGTTCCGAACCAGCTGTAGCTTCAATTTATGAATTTTGACAATGCATAAGTGTTACTTGTAACCAACATGAATAAATGAATTGATTATGAATAAGTTATTTTGGATTGCGTCTGTTTTGAATTTAATAAGCGAAATGTTAAAACTAGATACTGAATAAATAATTTTGAATTTAATTTTGAATCAGTTAATCACCTGATCTCATGCGCAATGCCCCGTATCTTGGCCATGGTGGACTGC
Organism: Glyphodes pyloalis; assembly: GCA_037074685.1. NCBI lineage: Eukaryota > Metazoa > Arthropoda > Insecta > Lepidoptera > Crambidae > Glyphodes > Glyphodes pyloalis. Next base: position 9,812,707 of record JAYKKO010000020.1, read on the forward strand.
GTTTTCTTGGATGTGGAGGGGGCGGGGTCCAGCTTGGGCACCTTGGCGGGAGGCCCGGCCTCCTCCTCCGCCAGGCTCGGCAGCTTGATCAGCGGCTTGCGCGGCTGTATGTTGGGTAAGACTGGAACAAAAATGTATGAAACTTTAAGTTTAAGACACACAAAACTACATATTAGTGACGTGACAACGTCTAATAGCTCGATACTACGCAGATAAAAAGATGACGTCATTGTCGCGTTACGCTCATTGTCACGCTAAATGTGAAAAAAACGGGGATAGTACGCGTGGGACGAGCCGCTAGTGTGAAATATTGAAACTCTTTATCACGATCAGCGCCATCTATTGGCCTCTTTTAGAACTATTAAGTCATCTATGGAACGATAGATGTCGCTAAAATGCAAACCACAAAAAAACTACTTACTTTTCGCCTGTGTCCTCTTGGATGTGCCGATCGGCAACACAGACAGATCCAGTTTTATCTGGCTACCGAAGTGCCGAAGTGGCTGCGCCGAAGTTGATGCGACTTCGCCCGATGCCCCTGATACGGAAAAACAAATATTACAGTGGGAGCAAAAGTATAACTCGAAAGCTGTTGAGTATTATATAGCTCATACAATCTTATGAAGTCTGTTTTAGGGACAGAGAGCTTTTTTTTATATTGCAATTCAAGATTGGCCTCATCTGATGTTAAGTGATAATGAGGTCCTAGCTTAAAGGCGACGAGTACAGCATAATAAATCTGTTACTGGACTTGTCGCCCTTACCTTGAAGGCTTGACCCCTGCTACTAATGTAGCACCCCCCCAGGAGCTGGAGCTTGCAGCGACGGGCTGTGCGCATAATTAACGATGAAGAGATTACTGGGAACCTTGAACCTCTTCAACTACGTAATGACATTGGTACATTAAGCGTCTTTTATCGGCTTTATCATTGTGAGTGTTCCGAGGAACTGTTTTTCCCTATCCCACCCTCTCCTTTCCTTCACAGAAACACAAGACGATGTCATCGCTTCACCGTGGAAAATATTCCATCACGACCAAAAAAATTGGTAACTCCTATCTTTGCCGGACCATAAAAAAGTGGAACTCGTTGCCGGCTCATGTGTTTCCTCCTTCCTTTGGCATGGATTCCTTCAAAAGGAGCGCGAAGAAACATCTTGCGGGCCAGTATGGCGATGCTAACGGATAGGATATTTCGATAACAAATCCGTTGTCATCGCGATGTGGGTTCCTATCTTGCTTACCATCAGGCTGGGAGGAACCAATTTACTGCGTTACTATAAAAAAAAACTTATGTAGCACCTCCCAGGAGCTCTGTCGAAAGTCTTCGACGATAAGGGTGTTTGCGCATGAAAATCCACTAGATGGCGATACGTAGGCGCGGGGTCCAACTGCTATGTGATTGGTCATTTAAATGTCATGGTGACATGCCTGTCAATGTAATGTAAACCATAACCAATCACGTAGCATTTGGACCTCACGCCTACGTATCGCCATCTAGTGGATTTTTCATGCGCAACGCCCTCTCTCATTGCGTTACGTACTCCACGCTCCCATGCAACTCTCACCTGCTATTACTTTCCCTCCCACAGCTTGGTTTGTATGTGTTAGTTCGCTGTACTTGATATCACACTCCTCGATGCGTTTCTTCAGCTCAGCTGTAATAGGAATACATCAAAAATTTACTTTTTTAAATCCTGCAAAGTCAAAGTCAATATTTTTTTTATTCACATAGATTACATTAGTAATACTTATGAATATTCTCTATATAAAGCAAATGAAGCTACCTCCGGTTCGGAATCTATAACTAAAGAGAAGATACGTTGTGTGAAAACTACGAAAGCGAATGTAACAGAGTTACTGTCTGTTACGCTTTCCCGCTTAAACCTCTCAACAGATTTTGATGAAATTTGGTATAGGTATACGTTGAATCTCAAGAACGGACATAGGCTACATTTTGTTAGAAAATAAGGAGTGGGGGGGATGAGGGTAATACCACCTTTGAAAGTTTACCTATATGGAAAAATTTTTATTTTTTAAGTTGGAGATATAAAATTTGGCACAAATAAAGCTCGAAACTGGGATTAAAATATAGACTACTTTTTGTTTCGAATATTAGGGGAGATAGGGGTAAAATCGACCATGAAAGGATGTAGTCCACGCGAACGAAGTCGCAGCTAGTTCTTAATAGAAAACATGAGTAGAAGTTATCATCAGCATGGAATCCAGTGATTGAACAATTTTTTCATTGATGTCATCACATAACATCGCATACATTGTTCTGATTATGTGGTAAGTTGTTTAAGCACTTGTGTTACAGAAATCAGAAAAACGACGGTACCACAACACCCAGACCCGAGACAATATAGAAAAGTTCATTTCCCATATTGACCCGACCGGGGTTCCAGCCCGGAACCTCAGAGATATGCGACGCCAAAGTCCGGCCCGCTCGCCTCTTGGCTAAGGAGTTCATCAAAAAATAATATTCAAATTTTTTAATGATTTTCTTTTTTTTTTATATTACACTTCAAGCTTGACCTCATCCCACCTGATGTTAAGTGGTAATGAGGTCCTATCTTAAGGGTGACAAGTACAGCCTAATAAATCTGTTACTAGACTTGTCGCCCTTTCCTTGAAGGCTTGACCCCTGCTACTAATGTAGCACCCCCCAGGAGCTCCGGAAACCTTACTCACACGCAGGAACACAACAACAACCACACAGAAAAAAACCTCACATTAAAAACCTCAAAAATAACAGTATTTCTCCGTTATTTAATGGATGTTATTATACATATAAACCTTCATTTTGAATCACTCTATTTATTAAAAACCGCATCAAAATCAGTTGCGTGGTTTTAAAGATTTAAGCGTACATAGGGATATAGGGACAGAAAAAGCGATATAGGGACAGAAACAGCGACTTTGTTTTATACTATGTAGTGATTTAACATGCTAAAATGCGTACGAAGTCGCCGGCGGTCACTAGTACACGATAAGATTAATAGAAAGTATCTTACCAATAGCGGACTCCTGGTTTCTCTGCCTCCTCAGAAGACATTGAATAGCACTGCGCTGTCGCCACACTATCTTTTTGTAGTCTTGCATCTGAAATGTTCACAAACGTTCATGAATGCTCGGTTCCAATATTTTACGACTCGTAATGTATCAAAAAGGACTATCCGTTTTTCCCCAACCGACTACGAGTCGTTAATACCGTTCGGCGTTGCGTATACGCGGACTACGAGTCGTTAATACCGTTCGGCGTTGCATATACGCGGACTACGAGTCGTTAATACCGTTCGGCGTTGCGTATACGCGGACTACGAGTCGTTAATACCGTTCGGCGTTGCGTATACGCGGACTACGAGTCGTTAATACCGTTCGGCGTTGCGTATACGCGGACTACGAGTCGTTAATACCGTTCGGCGTTGCGTATACGCGGACTACGAGTCGTTAATACCGTTCGGCGTTGCGTATACGCGGACTACGAGTCGTTAATACCGTTCGGCGTTGCGTATACGCGGACTACGAGTCGTTAATACCGTTCGGCGTTGCGTATACGCGGACTTGAATGATGGGAAGTTGTCATTATATGACTGGCCACCAGGTGGCCAATACAGCCAGAGGTGTAATATTTGAATTTAAATACAAATGTCATGATATTAACTTGATCGCAAACGGTAGGAAACGAAAAGCTGAAGCTTGATTTCAGTGCCGTGTTATTTATGATGATATCGAGGGTGATGACGGCGGTGGCGATGATGGTGATAATGATTATGGTAATAGTGATGATTATGATGAAGAACATATACAGACCCTGCTATGATATTTGTTGTACTGAGCAGCTAGGTACAATGATAGCCTGGCGTTGAGCACTGATCTCCTGCGCAGTTGTATCATTTCCTGGCGAATCGCGAGCGGAGCAATCACGGCTGGAAACAAACAAAAATACTAATAAAACAATTAATCAAGTGTGAAGACATTGTACTAAGGCCCGAATCGGAATAAGAGAGGTAAGGCATAGCGATTTATCGCTCGAACTGGAGCTGCCCGACTGGTGAAATACCTCCACCTTACAGAAGACCGCAGCCAAATAACAATCACTTCTGTGTTGTTGTGTTCCTGCGAGTGAGTAAGGTTTCTAGAGATCCTGGGGGGTACTACATAATAGCAGGTGTCAAGTCTTCAAGGTAAGGGCGACAAGTCCAGTAACAGCTTTATTATGCTGTTATTTCCGCCCTTAAGCTAGGACCTCATTAACACTTAACATCAGTTGGGATGCGGTCAACCTTAAAGTGTAATATAAAAAAAAATCGATCTATCAAATACTTTTCAATTTAAGTTACGCGTAAAAGTGGCTAATTTGATATTACAAACAAACACTCAAATTTTATTCATATGTATAGATTATAACAATAGGCACGCAGACCGCACATCAAGGTAAAGTGCGATTTTCATTCTTATCACCGCGACATAAGGGTTGTCGAAGTCCAAAGAGTGTCTAACGTAACTTATTCAGCACGCTAGCCAAATGCGGGTTGGTGACCACAAACCTTAACTATATTCGACAAATTAGAAACACGCTTGACCCAACCCGGGAATCTAATCTACGACCCTGAGAATCATATTCGAGTCTTACACTGCAACAAATAGAGTTCACTGTTCAATTTGCAATGTTACAATACATTTCGTTTACGAAACGACTACGCCATGTGTAAATATAAAAAAAAACATGTTAAAAGATTCGTCCAAAAATTTGAATCAATAAGTTTACATGTCATTGACTTTATTTAAAGAGTAGCCACATTTAACAACGTTCAAGGATATAACAGAAATACTTTAAACAAAACAGAAAAAAAAACCATAATTGGCTACTTGACAATGTTAACAATAAAATATGAAAAGTGTTAAATACGTTAGCTTATTAGTTGTGTAATAATTTTACATTTTTATTTTTTAATTAAAAGCAGTTAGTATTTTATTTTTGCAAAATAAATTTTACTTTTTTTATCTGTGGAACAAAAGAACCGAAACGGAAACCACCAGTGCAATTCGGAAATGACAGCTGTCGGCGAAAATTATTTATTTTAATGTGGCGAAACAATGATTATTTTACAGATTAAATTGAATTATTGTGTCTCTAATCGTATTAAGAATTTATTGAAACATTTTCCGTTTATCTAAATTAAGTCGTTCCTATGCGTATCGGTTCGTTGTCTAGGACGTTGACGTCATAATTGCAACAGTGACGAGACTTGGCGTTTTCGCGCGCTTTTTAAATGTGTTACACAAAATCTTATTTTTCTCTGGTTATTTACATTTTTTCCAGATAAATCGAATTGCTTGGGATATAAAATGAACGGGCGCACATTTTACAATACTTTTTCAAAAACTGTCAAGTAGCCAATTGACACATCGCTGTATAGTCACTAATTAAGAAGCAAAGCTTGTATTTTTAACCCCCGACGCAATAACGACGGGGTGTTATAAGTTTGAAGTGTCTATGGCATCGCAGCTCCCGAACAAATGAACCGATTTTGTTTTTTTTGTTTGAAAGATGAATAAGTCACTCTTATTATGTATGTATTGTTATGTTTGATAGAAACCGACCGAAGATGACCGCTGTCACAAAATTATAGATTGCATGTTTTAACACAACTCCCACAATGTTATATATAATTTATTATTTTTTTATTATTATATAATGACAAATTTCAAATCGAAGATGGCCGCCGCTAGAAAATTACGGATTTTCTCATTTTTTTGTCACAACTTCCTTAATATAGATGTCAAATAAAAGAGCTTTTTGTACAATTTATAAGAAATGGACAATTGACAAATATACAACTTAAATACTTTTATTTTCCAATAACATACTTGTATGTAATACAAAGAAAACACCCAAACCAATTCAAACATAAAAAGTGTTTTAATGTAGCCTACTGAATTTTTGTGAAATGTATCGTTTGTAGGTAGGTATTTATCTATCACTAGCTGTCCCGGCGATCTTCGTAACGCCTATTTCTTTTTAATTTACTAACCTTTTAACCTTCCCTTGACATCCACAATTATTTCAAAACCAACAATATCCATATCGATCTAGCCATTCTCGAGATTGAGCGAGACTTACGAGCAGCAATTCATTTTTATAGAAATATCAAAGTACGGTTTATTTGAATGACAAAATTAAAAAAGTGTGGCAACCTTAACACATGTTTTTGAGATGGCGGACTCAAATGCATGCAAATGGCTTCTCCAGCGCATTCTAAAGATGCATTTAAAGTTATCTTGACGTGGATCGGCCATGGTATTTAAATAAGTTGAAAATGTATATTAAAATACTTTTATTTATAGTGAACTTTACATCAAATCTCAATAAACAAAGTTCAACGAAAACATTGTTTTTTTAAATAATCGTATCTAATATTTATTTCATGTTTTTAGCAAATTAATGTTTTTTTCAAAAGCTTTATAAATCTGAAAATGTGCCGGAATTCGAAAATATTGTTAACACAAAATCTAAATTATTGCTGTTTTGGGACAATTTAATTAAAATAAAGGCACCGAATCTTGTGTTTTAAGAATAATAAAAAAATATTCTATCAATAGGGAGAACTCACTCTGATTTCAGTGTCTTAATAATATCCTGAAAATCGGAGACATGTTTATGGCAAACCTACTATACATAATGTATTAATTACTCACCTTTTTTTGAAGGGAAAAGAAACGCCGTCTTTTTCATCTTTATTCTGCCTAATATTATTATATATCTCTATAATTTGTCTGGAACTCGCTTCAAACTACGGTTTTATTCATATGAAATAAATATATTATGTATGTAAAATTAGAACTTGACCGCTCAGAGGAAGTTATTTTATCGCAATGCCACCAAACAAAACGGCACACATTGTAGTTTGTAATTATACAAATTTAGGCACACCTATACAATTTATAATTTGGTTAAATTAAAATACATTATTGTTAAAATATATTTGAAAAAAAAATCGCCGGAAAGCATGGACTCGCATAACTTCAGAAATACTTAACCAAACTGAAGTCATAATTATTGTCAAATTATTTTTAATATAAAACAAAAAAATAATCCCCGAAAAGCAGGTACACGGATTTTTTTCCTTTATTAAATGTAATGTAAGTTATTCTTTCTTGTTTCATGTAGGTATGTTGGTTTTTATTTTATTATTAACTTTTGAAATACATGATCTAATTGAATAATTCATGATTATTTTGTTTTGTTCATAATTAGAACGACATGGATTGTAAATAAGAATACGAGAGCGAAACCGCGGCGGGCCTCTAGTATTTGAAGCTTGACCACATTATTAAACAAAAAGATTTTTCAAATTTTAAAAGTAAAACTGGAACAACTCCGAAAGCCATCGATCATTTTTTTAATTAAACGCTTCTCATCATGACAGATCACAAAAGTTCCAAAAGTGATTCTCCAAAAAAAATCCGAATAGCTTTTCTTTTAATCTTAAGGAAAAATCTAAAACATACTATGCCAACAAACAATTAATACGACAAGAATTTAAATTCAAGGTCACTTCGTAAAGAAAAAGGAGAGGTCTTCTTTAACTTCAATTAGACACTATTCACTTATATTTTTAAACTTTACGATACACCGAACAAATCATACTGCGGTCTTAGAGAGATGTTTCATCCATATATAGCTCAATCGGATAAGAATTCTTGCGCGATGTAAATTAGTACAGCGACATCTGTTGGTGGGCGTCCGTAACTATTAAACTTGTAGATCTAAATCAATGCTGTGCTTTTATTATTGATTCATAAGGGGTCATCCATAAAGTGAGTCACACATAAACAGATGAGGAGGGGGTCGACAAAGTGTGACATGGTGTGACAAGGGGAGGGTTCTTAGTTTTGTGACATCACGTTTCAAAATCTAATATATTTAGAGGTATTAAAAAGCGTAATCACTACATAGTATAAAACAAAGTCGCTTTTTCTGTCCCTATGTACGCTTAAATCTTTATAACTACGCAACTGATTTTGATGCGGTTTTTTAAATAGCTAGAGTGATTCAAGAGGAAGGTTTATATGTATAATAACATCCATTAAATAGTGGAGAAATATTGTTATTTTTTAAGTTTCTGATGAAATCAAAAGTACTGGATCGATTTTAATATTTTTTTTTAGTGAGTGACATAGGCTATTTAATTTATACCCGTGCGAAGCCGGGGCGGGTCACTAGTCTACTATATAAAAATAAGTCGGGTTTTCCTTCCTGACGCTGTAACTCCAGAACGAACGAACCGATTTCCACGGTTTTGCATGCATTGGAAAGGTCTCGGGCTCCTTGAGGTTTATAGCAAAGAAAATTCAGGAAAAATTTCAACAGAAAAGCGGGAAAATCCTCTAAGGCGAAACGAAGTTCGCCGGGACCACTAGTATGATATATTAATTAAACTAAAAAAAATATTTGTAATGAAAAATTAAACTAATAAACAAATGAATAGAATGGAAAGGCCAACATTTTGAAGTATTTACTTTGCATGCGAGGCCGGCCGCCGGGTTGTTGATTTCATAAACAATACTTCATAGAAATCAAAATAAAACTAATTCGGAACTGTCTTAATTTAATCTTACCTCTTAAAATAAAATAATACTTTATGCTTTTTTCACTCAACAAAATAAAACTATATGACTTGGTCCAAAGTGTTCTACACATAGCTATAAGTTAGATACTGCCACTGTAACTAATCTGCTGAGTTTCTTACCGGTTTCTTCTCGGTAGATATAGGTTCCGAACCGGAAGTAGAATCACTTTGCATTGTATTCAATGACGATTCAAAAGTGTTATATGTAACCTACTTGAATAAAGAAATATTTGAGTTTGAGTTTGAATCATTTTTCGATTCTAAAATTGCAAAACAGGTCGTCACACTAGTCTAGGAGGGGAGGGGTCTCCGAAATGTGACGACCTGTGACAACCCTTAAGCTAGCTTAGCTCATTACCACTTAACATCAGGTGGGATGAGGTCAATCTTGAAGTACAATATAAAAAAAAGTGACATACTTTATGGCTGGCCCTTAAGAGGTCTTGGGATTTGCTCCCAAAAATTTAGTTCGAAAATTTGAATCAATAAGTTACGAACCGGAGGTAGCGTCATTTGCATTTAATAGACGTTTTATAAATATTACTGGTGTAATTTACATGAATAAAAGAATATTAAATTTGAAAGAATTTGAATTTACATGGACATAAACGATAGGACAAGAAGTTTTTAAACAAATTAGAAAGGAAGGAAGTTAAATGACTCATCGCGTTAGTCAATTAGGTTTTTTATTCCTGATACTTTGTTTTTGAGGACGCTTAATTCGCGAAGTGAATTACTAACGATTATGTGAATTAAAAATAACTATTCGTCTCATCGTTGGATCTCACATATTTCGTTTCTGGGAGAAGGCCTCCTAATTATATTTTAATGGGTTTGGAAATCATTGAAACGATAACATATACCTAAACCGACAACAAAACTAACAACAGTTTAAGGACACATTGTTATATTGAAAAGAGTAAGTGTCGAGTTTCTTGCCGGTTCTTCTCGACATGATCAACATTCCGAACACGGCGGTAGAATACTTAATTTGTACTGACTATTCATAAATGCTTTTGTAAAGCTTACATGAATAAAGTAAGGTTTCCAGAGCTCCTGGGGGGTGCTACATTAGTAGCAGGGGTCAAGCCTTCAAGGTAAGGGCGACAAGTTCAGTAACAGATTTATTATGCTGTACTTGTCGCTCTTAAGCTAGGACCTCATTACCACTTAACATCAGGTGGGATGAGGTCAATCTTGAAGTGTAATATACATAAAATAAATAAAAAAATATATTTTCTTCTTCTTCTTCTTCAAACGAAAGGTTTAGTTTTTTAAAATTTAAGATTTAAAACGTGGTTTTTTATTTATGCAAATCAAAAATGGTTGTGACATTTTTTTACTTATAAAAACTATATGACTTGGTCCAATGTGATTACATAGTAATAAGTTAGATGCTGCTACTGTAACTAATCTACCGAGTTTCTACAAGTATCTTCTCGGTAGATAAAGGAACTGGCAGTAGAATTAAATTGTATTCAATTCAACATTATTTCATACTTACTTTGTCCCCCCTTAAGTAGGACGAACTACGACTTTTCATGAAGAACTTTCATTCGAATAACTTCAAACATGACAAAGTTTCTTACTAACTTTAAACCCCCGTTTAACCCCCTTGGGGGGTAAATTAACATAAATCTCCTACGCTATAAAATAAACCCCTAAGCTAAATTTCAAGTTGCTATCCTTTTTTATTTAGCCTTGGATTAATAAATCAGTCAGTCAGTCAGCTTTCACATATACCTGTCACCGTAAGATTATAAAAATCGTTAGATTACAATCTATCTCGCGAGATTGTTAACTGTCGATAGATTGTGAACCGTAACATTATGATTACAATTTAACATATTATTTTTCGTTATATTACAATCTATCGATGGAAATCGGTCAAATTGTGAACCGACGTAGAACGGAATGCATCTCGCGCGCTGATTGGTTTAACATTATGTGCCTCCCGCCGGCATTCGCCATATTTGTTTGTTATTTCATCATAATATCAATAGAGTTTTTTATAATTTTCCAATTTTAATAGTTTAAGGACAAAATTACCGTTTTTATAAAAGAGCCCTTATTGATTTTTAATTTTAGTTAGTATTTGAAGACAAAATACCTAATTATTTTCTATAAGAGTATCTTTTAATGCACCAATTTTACGTGACTAAATTTTTTCTCAACAATTGTCAGGATTTTCGATAACCAACTAAATAATAAATAAATGCTTGAAAAACACTTAAAAAATTCGTCAAGTATTTATTTATTAAATCTCTTTTTCATTTAATCCTGTGTTTTTCATTTAAACTCTTTGGGGACATAGAACGGCTTGTCGTGATTGGTCGCTCTTTCAATAAGACCGACCAATCAGGAAAAGATTTCGAAAGCCAGACAAACAGACAGAGCTACTTTCGCATGATAATATTAGTATAGTATAGATTTAGAATTACCATGAGGCGGTCTCTGTGCAGGCTGAGCAGTACCCTCCTGCAGTTTCTTCCTGAACACAGGCGATATCTTGTCGTCGAAATGCTCTATCGCCATGCTGGATATGTCCCGTAACTCCTGCAGGACCTCATGTGCCCGCGGCGGCGTCTTAGTCGTCTCCACTATAGTTAGGACGCGACGCATTTCGTCTATCACCTATGAAAGTAACAGGAGAAGTTCAGAACATTTGTGTCGTAGCCAGCGGTGCAATCGATTATGCATCGATTTATTAATCGTTATTGCAAATAGGGCCAAAATAATCTAAAAATCTTTTTTTTTATATTATACTTCAAGATTGTCCACATCCTACCTGATGTTAAGTGGTAATGAGATTAAACTATCTATTAGGTTACATCTAATATATTCGATAGTATCGATCTTTTATATATTGCACTTCAAGATTGACCTCATCCCACCTGATGTAAACTGGTAATGAGATCCTTTTTTTTTTTTTTTTTTTTGGTCGAGGGGGAAATGCCTACCGCACCGTCACTCTCAGTGGGGAACAGAGAGTGGTGTGTCGGGCTCGCACCGACTAAAACCCCCTCGGTGGCCAACGCTGCGCAATTGTGGGGGAGTCGGGATTCCTTGCGATTCTACACAGGCTCCCCCACAGCGCCTACCGCCAAGCGGCCCATCTCGCCGCGCAAATACGCAGCTGGAGCGTGTCAGGCCACCTGACACGCCCCACCCCCTCGGGACCGAGGTAACGGACGCCAGGCTTACCCCACGCCTGGCATCTCCGGTCCCAGCAGCGGATCTGCTGTGCGGCTCCGCTGCCTACCGCCTCTGTGGACACCGAGACTCTCAATCCAGCTCTCCCTCCGAGAGCCAGATGAAGTCCCGAGACCCACCGGTCGCGGAGGATAGGGAGACCGGCAACGTAATACCGTATCCTCCTATTCCTCCGCGACCCCACCACGACGCGATTCGCGCCTCGCGCGGCAGCGTGCCACTGCCGGGTCGCGGAGGACAGGGAGGCCGGCAACGAAACACCGAGGTCCTCCTCTTCCTCCGCGATCCACCTCTGCCCTTGCGGGCTTGCCGCAGAGAGCCACCTTCTCTCCGCAGCCCAGCTCGGGATCCGTCTTGGCTTCACCCTGTGCGGTATTGGAGGCTGGGTGACAAGGCCAGCCTCAACGTCCCGGACCACAGGGTTACTGAGCCCCCCCATCGCGACAAGATGCGGAACCCAGCGGGGGGGGGTAATGAGATCCTAGCTTAAGGGCGACAAGTACAGCATAATAAAGCTGTTACTGGACTTGTGGCCCTTACCTTGAAGACTTGACCCCTGCTACTAATGTAGCACCCCCCAGAAGCTCAGGAAACCTTACTCAGACGCAGGAACACAACAACACCAAAATGCTTGTTACTTGGCTGCGGTCTTCGGTAAGATATCATGTTTCGCAGCAATACCATCGATAAAAGTTAAAAAAATATATATAATGGAGGCTATTAAAATAACTGTTAATATTACCATTAACTACGATAGTTCCTCTATACGGTATGATATTACTCACAGTTATTGACCAAGGACCTTTAAGAGATTGGGTAGTTAAACTTTGCCAATTTATGACTTGCATTTTCTCTTAAAAACAGCTCCCTAAGCTCTAAAATTTCTCAAAGAGAGGATAGGGAAAACAGATTTATTTTACTTATACACTATTCTTTTATATGTCTTTCGTCTCTCTTTAGTCTTTTATCCCTCTCTTTAGTCTTTCTCTTTCGGGAAAACGCTAAATGAAGCGATGGCTTAAATAAATATTATCGCCAATCTTTTTCTTCAACTACTCTCCAGATCTAATCTATTTTTTAATACATTTTGATCTCACCTTCCCAGGTATAAAACTGCATATTCCATTGTCAATGAACTTTGTATAGGTCATGTTGAGCATCGAAATGCGTGTCTCCAATGACGTCAGGATGTCGCTGTGACGCGACAATGGGTGATATCTGAAACATTACATGTTTAAGTTAAGAATACTTTACATACCGAAGTAGCGGGTGCAATGGTGATACTAAATACACTACAGTAAAACTGTGAACGATGGATGTTATTATACTTATAAACCTTCCTCTTCAATCACTCTATTTATTTAAAAAAACCGCATCAAAATCCGTGGCGTAGTTTTAAAGAATAAAGCTACCTATGCTTGTCATTTACAAGTAGGAGATAAGTAAGAGAGATAAAAGACATAGGAGAGATAAGAGTAATTTTGAAACATAAAAGAGAGATAGACAAGAAACACAAAATTCGGAAAAAAAATCTACTTTTACTGAGGTCCCGGGTTCGATACCGGTCGGGCCAATATAGAAAACTAACTTTTCTACATTGTCCCGGGCGTGGCGGTTCTGCCGTTGTTTCTGATTTCTGTAACACAAGTGCTTTAGCCACTTACCACAGAATCACAGCAATGTATGTGTTGCTATCCAAATTCATGGAAGTCACACCTTTTGTGGAGTTTATTGTATTTTTTTTTCAAGAAGCACAGTATATTGGCTCTTCCCAACCTGATAGTAAGCAAGAGAGGAACCCACATCGCGATGACGACGGATTTGATACTTTGATATCCTATTCATTAGCATCGCCATACTAGTCCACAAGATGTATAAGTGTGGATTCTAGTCCATTTCTTACCTGCGCTCCGACTCCCTCCTTGGCAGTTGGGCCTTCACAGTCTTGAGAGCCTGCGCGTGACGCCGCTCTATCATCAGGAAGCCCCGGTTCAGCAAACGCATGCATATCTCGTTGAATGCCCTTGACACCTTTACAAACAAATTATGCTATTACGTACTCTAACAGTATTTTTAACAGAACAATAGTTAAAGTTTACAGCTAGGGCCAGTATGGTAGTTAAAGTCCTAAACGGACATTGCAAACTAAAACAAAACCAGTTTCACAAAAAACTTAGTGACTCTAACACATGCAGATTCTGCGAGGAGGAATAGGAACCCCCTTCAACTCCTATGTGACTGTGGACTTTTGATTCAGAAACAAAGCATTCTCCTGCCTGGGACAACCCAACTAGAAGAAATAAAAACTCTGATAGCCAGGAAAATGCTATGCTTTATATTTGTGGATAGTCACAATAGGTTGTAGTGTAATACTTTCATGCAAAATACTGAAAGGATTTGGATAAAATTTGGTACGAAGATTACGATACTAGATTAACATAAATTAATTTTATTATTTTTATAGTACTATACGCCGTACTAGAGAACTTTAAATATTAGAAACAGAAAAATTTTATCTCCCCTTGCGGTGCGGGAAATAAATCGATTAAGATGCCAGGTGTCTTCGATTCCGTGGTTTTCAAACATTTCTGCAACGAATGTACCACGGGCCGATAAGTATGTAGATATAAACATATTCGGCAGAGGGCACTTACCGAAAGGCTAACGGTTGATACAGCAGAAAAATTTCATCGCCTACAATAACTTGCGGTTAGCTCAGTTGGTAAGAGCAGCACGCCCGATACGTGAAGGTCGTGGGTTCAATTCCCGCACCGCAAGGGGAGATACAATTTTTCTATTTCTAATATTTAACATAAATTAAGTTGCAAGCACCACCACCACCTTTACAGAGTCTACGTAATAATACTTTTTAAGTACAATTGCCTAATTAATGTTACACCACTTAATAAAGATTTGAAACATAATAAGTATGACAAGTTGGTAAAAAAATCAATAATCTATTTAGACCTTCGATTTTCAAAACATAATGAAAACACTTTTGTTAATTCAACAAATAAATTGTGTGCTCAACGTGTGGCATTCATATCTATATTTTGTACTAGTAAGAAGTGACATCACACTAAATTTTAATGCAATGTATCTTTAGTAAATTTTTGTTTACATGATAATAGTAAAAATATCTGTGTTATATGAACATATTATTATTTTATTAATTAAAGTATTAAAAAAGATTGACTCTCTCTTTTATCTTTTAGTTAATTGGCCACACTCTCCTTTCTATGAATTGTCTTTTTTTGCTAATATGCAACTAATGAAGTAATTTTATTTATGAAAGGTAATATGAAATAAAATGTGTGAAATTTTTTATTTTACAAAGAATTCATTTTATTTCAGAAACATAATATGAAACATAAAAATCAGAATGTTATTGTTGTACAAGTAGATATAGTGATATCACATAGTATAAACTTGTTGATTGTCGGTCATAAACAATTTTTAGATTCCATGAAAAAAAAAAAAAAGGCAATCTTTGTAGTTTTTACAACGACAGGCAAGCATGGTATTTTTTTTGTTTGTAAAATTTTTAAATACACGTTCATGTAATACAATAATGAAGTAAAGGATATGCCGTCGTTATGCCGTTCAGTATTGACAAGTCTGAACCTAGCTTTACTATTCCAATTGTACTAGAACATACTTAAGAGTTACGTGATTGGAATTGATAACATTCGCACACCAAAAATGCATCATGTTCCTAGTACAAATAAACGTTTAAACGCATTAGAATAGTAAAAATGCCACTTACCAGCCTATTCTTAGCTATTTCATCGTACGTGAGGTACGAAAAAATATTTTCCAAAACAATTACGGGAAGATTCAGGAGGTCCATTGGCGTTTGCGTCGCGTATAACTCCATTTGAACACAGTTTTATGCCATAAATTACAATAAAGCAACAATAGGTACAACAATGTTTACACTTTTCTTCAAAAGTGATGAGGTTTTTCGCGATGTTTCTTTCTTCCCGTCATCCGTCATTCAACTTCTAATGGATCGCTGTTTTCTTTGTCTAACCAAGGATCATAATTAACGTGCGACAGAGATAGAAGAAAAATACCAGAAAATGTCAAATCCACAGCCAATGCATGCCTATAATATTTTGTACTTTACTGCCCTCTATGTATGTACTATTTCTGTATAAAGTATTGTGTGTAGACCTTAATTATAAAAATAATAGATGGCGCTGATACTGCAAGTCTTTTAAAGTCTAAGTTATTTTATTTCTGAACAATGCAACCGTCTATTATGCGAAATGTCAAATTTCTCGCATGAGACAACAAAAGTTTATATTACCGTTGTATGGGTGCATGGACCCTCAGAGTAAGGACCTAATATAATAAACTAAGTCCATGTATGGGTGACACCGTACCCGTATTTACAGCCAATGAACAGTTGACGCATTGATTTTCACATTTTATAAATTCTCAATAAAATTTACTCACGTGGCCTGCATGGAGCAATATTATTTTAAAGAGAGAAATACATTCAGGTCTTAAGTTCTTAATTTTTCAGCAAATTTTTTGTTACTTTACGTTTTACAACCCGGTTTTAATACGTAAACCATTTCGAAATATATAGATTTTTAAGACGGTGCCATCTAACGAGACTGACGAAGCGATAGATTATACAAATAAATACAAATAATTTATTTACCAAAAAATATAGTAACAAAATATTGCAATACAGTGGATCCCACACTAGGAGAAAGGAAAAGTCCTGTATCGGGTACACCGTTTACGGAATATATATATATAGGGGAATTACATTTTTCAATGTATGTTATACATATACATAGCTGGGCATTAACTCGTTAATCCGTTAATCGTTAATTAACGAAGTTAACATTTCGAGTAACGTATTAACTTTTAAGTTAACTTTAAAAACTGTTAACGGACTCATTAACTTCCGTTAATAATCCAGAAGTCCGTTAATCGTTAATCCAATGCCTACTATTCACCGCATTGCACCGCGGTGGCGTGGCGAAAAAAACAGGTTTAGACAAGACAAGTATGAAACGACCAGTGGCGAGCAGCACGTGTCGCGAGTGAAACAAAAACACTATAGAAAGCGCGTGCGAGTGAGAAAGCTGCGAATAAATTCATTTTGTTCATTTGATTTCAACATGTCAATAATTACTTAGAGTCGGTGTGTTAATTAGAATGACGAGTGCTGTATTTGTTTTTAAGAAATTAGCGTTCAACTATTACGTTGTAACGGGTTATCTACGCCATATCGAATACCAAGCGATCGATAATCAAAATATCGAACACTATTAATCGAACGGTAAAAAAATCGAACGTTCAAAATATCGAATATACAAATAATCATTCGATGTATTGAGCGTTCGATACTTTTACCATTCGATATTTTGAACGTTCTATTATATGTAAATTTGATATTTTGAGCGATCGATTATTTGTATCCCTACTAATATTATAAATGCGAAAGTAACTCTGTCTGTCTGTTACGCTTTCCCGCTTAAATCTCTCAACCGATTTTTATGAAATTTGGTATTAGGTGTATACGTTGAGCCTCAAGAACGGACATAGGCTATTTTTTGTTAAAAAAAAGGGGGGCGATGGGTTAATGCCACATTTGAAAGTTTATACGGAAAAATGTTTATTTTTTAAGTAAGAGATATGAAATTTGGCACCAATATAGCTCGAAACTTGGATTAAAATAAAGACTACTTTTTAAGGGTAAAACCGACCATGAAAGGATGTAGTCCACGCGAACTAAGTCGCGGGCACAGCAAGTATTCCATATTTTGAACGTTCGATGTTTATTATTCGATATTGCATTGGTCCCCCTTACGTAATGCAATATTTGAAGATTTTTTTAATCTCCCCCCCCCTTTACATAACCTCCCCCCGCAATTGCCTTACGTGATACTTGAACGCTCCCTAAATGACTGTCAGTCATAATTTGCGTGTGGATAAGGAAGTGTGTAGGTAATATTAGGTGAATTGAAAAAGTGTACTGTGCAGTGCAGTAATCAAAACCCTATCATGGAAGACATGGAATCAGATTCCAGGTCCTGGTGAGAATCCATGACCATTTATCCATCAATTTTGATTATATTTTAACGGATTAACGATTAACGTTAACTTGCGTTAATTCGTCTGAAATGTAACGCTTTAACGTTTAACGAAGCTAACTTTTTTAGTAACGGATTAACGATTAACGAAGTTAACTATTTGATTAACGGTGATTCTTCTCGGTAGGATTAGGTTCCGAACCGGCTATAGCTTCAATTTTGGTTTGTATTCATTCTGACGATGCATAAGTGTTACTTGTAACCTACATGAATAAATGAATTGACTTTGACTTTGACTTTGACTTTGGTGCCCAGCTATGTACATATAACTTATAGACTTAAAACTATTTGAAAATTTAATACCTACATATATATGTATAACAAATTATTGTTTTTCAGTTCTTATAGCCAAAATGGTTCAATATACAAAAAAATATCTACAACAAAAATTAAAGGGAATATAATTCTTTCCGATATCATTTTTACATGTCAATAGCGCGGAAAGTATAAGAAACGACGAGACATTTGCGACAAATCGGTTTGTGTGATAATAGACTTTGAATAAATTAGGAAGTGGGATGTGGCGATCAGATTTTGTAAGACTTGAGACATTTTAGAAAGCTGTAGAGGTATAAGGAACTACTCAGATAATTATTATTATGACCCTATAAAACGGCTCACTTGACTAGATTAGCTACGTTAGGACTAGGTATGTTAGGCTAGCATGGACTTAGTATAAGGCTCTAGTAATATTTTTCATTGGCAGCACTGGCTGCGAAATGTCATATGCTGCTGAAAAACGTCAATAGATGCAAAAAGGCCATTTTGATCATTCCAGTTTTTCAAGATGAATTATTTTATTAAAATTATTGATTTTTAGCACTAAGGCGCTCCATCACTTAGTATTCTACCATGGAGATACATGCTGTCTGAACAAGAGTTTTAGTTAGAAATAATGTTATGTTTTAGTAAATGTTGGTGAAAAACATAGTTTTTTTGATGATAAAGTTGGTAAGTTTTATTATCGTGTGACGTGTTTTTTAGTAAAACATCAGCTATTTTATGCCGATTAACCTTCAAACTGCTCAACGATCTAGTGCTACTTCATTCTATGTGCATAATTGATTAAAATACGAATCAGAATCAATTGTTGTGGTGAATTTCTTATTTGTTTTTTTTTATATTTTTTCATTTTCCTTGTGTTCTCCTCAAATCCAATTGGAATAATTTGTGGAAGAGGTAAATTAAACAAGCATACGATTTCGTAATCTAAAAACTAATAGGGTGTAACATATGTGTGTATTGGAAAGTTTGCTAGGTGTTTATCCCCATTCAAAAACAGAAAATAATGTAATTATTTTAATATTACATATGTACTAAAATAATCTATTTATCAGTTCGACACTTACAGTTTTTTTTTTTTTCTTTTTCCTTTCTGCACTATGGCAATCTGTTCTAAAACAATAAGCCACTTATTTGGTTGGAACTACATGTCCTGGTTATATTTAATCGTTTTCTTCGAGGGCCAATCAATTGCTGAACTATCCAGCAAACCCTCCTTTTGGCTCAGTTAACAAACCTTTGGGCGAGTCTGGGAATGTCTTGTCTCTTTAGTCGGTTATAATGTAGTCCACCCTCTCCACTTAAGGCCTGTGCGAGTTCGTTTGCATGGGTTGCTAATTTCTCCTGATATTTTTGGCTAGCCTTGACTATTTCCTCATGAACAGTGTTTATGCCTAGGTCGAGATAAATGTATTTGTTGCTAATACATTGCGGTATCCTGAATATTAATCTTAGCACTTTACTTTGGAATCTTTCCAGTATGTCGATGTTATTCTTGCTGGCTGTTCCCCATAGCTGTATACCATAAGTCCAGATAGGTTTTAAAATTGCTTTATATACCAAGATTTTGCTGGTGGTATTGAGTTGCGACCTTCGTCCGATTAACCAGTGTAGACTACGAAGTTTTGCATCTAATGTCTTTCTTTTAGCCCAGATGTGCTTCTGCCATGTGAGCCTTCTATCCAGGTTCATTCCCAGGTACTTTGCATTATCTGTTTGTGGTATTTCTTTGTCGTTTAGCTTAATCGGTGGGCAAGTGCCTCTCCTAAGAGTAAAGGTTACATGGGCAGATTTGGTCTCATTTGCTTTGATCCTCCATTGCTTAAGCCACGATTCTACTTTATTAAGATGATTTTGCAGAGTGTGTGATGCAGTTACTGGGTCATCATGAGTGGTCAGTAGTGCGGTGTCATCAGCATAGGTCGCTGTAATTGTTTTATCATCTTCTGGAATATCTGCAGTGAAGATGAGGTATAGAATAGGTCCCAATATGCTACCTTGGGGGACGCCCGATTTGATTTCGTAGAGCTCAGAGCTGTCATCATTGCATTTTACTTGGAAGCTTCTCTTATCTAGGTATGACTTTAGGATCTGAAAGAAACAGTGTGGCAGTGACTTTTTGATTTTAAAGATAAGGCCCTCATGCCATACCTTGTCAAAAGCTTGGCTGATATCTAAAAACACTGCAGAGCAGTATAGTTTATTTTCCAGACATCTACTAATAGTGTCGACGATACGGTGAACTTGTTCGACTGTCCCATGACATTCTCGGAATCCGAATTGGTGCTGTGGTAATATGGTGTTTAAATGTACTTTCATTCTGTTAAGTATTATCCGTTCAAACAGTTTTCCGATGACTGGGAGCAGGCTGATGGGTCTGTATGAGTTTGTTTGTTCCAGAGGTTTACCAGGTTTGGGAATCATTATTATTTGTGCTATCTTCCACTGTCCGGGAAAGTGTTCAAGTCTTAGGCAAGCATTGTATATGTGTACAATTTTCATTACTGCCTTGTACGGGAAATTCTTTAAGAGTGTTGCATCTACGTAATCATACCCAGGCGCTTTCCTTTCCTTCAGCTTTTTTATTTCTTGGAAAATTTCGATAGGACTAGTACTTTGTAGTGGTAAGCACATTTGATTTGGTGATTCTAAGTAGGTTATTACTTCTTCTGTATGTTCGCGACAGCTCTCTGGGTGTGGATTAAAAACATTGCTCAAGTGTTCGGCAAATGTTGTTGCTTTTTCTTGGTCAGACCTAGCCCATCCTCCTTTATTGTTGTTGACGGCAGGTATATGTGTTTTTGGGCGCTTCATGTTTTTGGTGACCTTCCACAACGAGTAGTTTGTATCAGCTGTCGGATCAAGGTTTGAAAGCATGTTTTGAATTTTGTCGTTCTCTTCGTTGTTTGTGAGTTTTTTAAGCTCATCAGAGAATTTATTAAATGCATTTTTATCACTCGGATATCCTGTATTTTGCCACACCTTTCTCAATTGTCGCCTTTTCTTGATTTTCTCTTTTATTTCTTTAGGATAGTTGTTATTTTTTGGTGGCTGACCCTTTCGTTTAGTGGTCGCTAAGGTGGCTGCTCTATGTATAAGCATGTTAAGTTTCTCGATCTCATTTTCTATGGCTTCCACTGTATCGATTTTTGTTTTAAGATTGATTTCTGATTTAATTATCTCTCTGTATTTTTCCCAGTTCGTGGTCTTAGTGTTATAAATTTTTGGAGAAGGATCTACTAATTGAATTGTAGAATTAACGTTCAAGATTACAGGAGTATGATCTGAGGTGAGATCAGTACAAGATTCTATTGTTATGTAGTTGCCGTCCATGTTCTTCGTTATAAAGAAATCAAGCAAGTCAGGACATCTATCTTTATCTGTAGGCCAGTAAGTGGGTTCTCCCCCAGACCAGTAATCCAGTTTCATATCCTGTGTTACCATGTGTAATTGCCGTCCCCTTGTAGTGGTCAACCTGGAGCCCCAATGCAGATGTTTTGCATTCCAGTCTCCAGCACTTACAAACCTTGTACCAAGAGTAGAAAAGTAATCTTTGAAATCTTGAACTGTGATTGTATGCCTCGGAGGACAGTAGACAGCAGAGAAAACTGTCTCAATATGTTTTTCTAGGACAACTATGGTCGTGGCCTGAATTTTCTCTGTGCGATATTCTTCCATGGAATAGTGTTTGATATTATTTTTAATGATAACTGCACTTCCTCCGTGGCTGTTTCCGGAGGGATGGTTTGTTGCATAGATTTTGTAGTTATTAAAAGCTATGTGAGACTTGGATGTGAACCTAGTTTCTGAGACCAGTGCTAAGTCAATCTTCTCCATTTCAAGGTAAATTTCCAGTTCTTGACGTCTGTCCGTCAAGCCATTGGCGTTCCAAGTGACTACTCGGAGGTTTTGGATCATTTTTTTAAAAGGCTGCTGACTAACTGAACCATGCGGTCCAACATTTTGTCCATCATTTTTTCCACTATTGTAATCAATGTATGCTGTAGGTTTTCTAGCATAGTCTCCATGATATTAGTGAAATTATTGGAATCGTTGTTTGTCACGTTATATGAAGTTACAGTAAAAATTTATTATGCTTACACAATGAGATATTTTTTTTAATTAAAATCACATTCAAACATAATTAATTATATTCTTTCGAGTTTTGCATTAGGGAAAATATGAGTTGATAATTCTTATTAACAAAAAGAGATCAAATTAAGTAAGAAACTTGGGCTTCGGCAATTTTTCACTCGATAAGCAATTCTGTCACCCGTAAATAAATTTTATTCAATAATTTTTCTTAATGTTATTCTAATTTCTAAAAATTTTTCTGTGCAATAAAGTGTATAGCTATCTATTTATCTAATCTGAAACTTCTTGAAATGAGTGGTTTTTCTTATATTATGAGTACCACACAAATGGCACATTATAAGACGATTTAGGCCCAATTTTTTGTTTCTGAAGTTGAAATAAGTTTATTCCAATACAAAAAATTGTGTATATAGATATGCCTTACTGGCAATTGAACCGGGAACTTTTCTTCCTTTGTGCAGCTTCCTTAGCCTTGTACTAAACTAGGTTAATTCCTACAGTTAGTATCAGCCATTTGGTACATATAGGGTGAGGCAACAACATAGTTTGATACCAGTTCATAAGTGTAATTAAATTATTTTAAATTCTTGACCTTATTATTTATGTATGTGATGTTGTCCTATATGTTTACGTATTAGTATTATACATCTGTTGAATGTGATTTCGTTTATGTTACCTATATCAAGATGAATTATGCAACCTATATGTCAACATACTTATATGGTGAGAACCATCTATCTAACTTTCTACTCAATTTCATGCAAACTACAGCTGAGGTGTGGCATAGTTGACAACTTTCCTGTTAAATATTAGAAACAGAAAAATTTTATCTCCCCCTGCGGTGCGGGAATCGAACCCACGACCTTCATATTCTGTTTCTAATATTTAAAGTTAGCTAGTACAACGTTTAGTACTATAAAAATAACAAAAACTTTCCTGTTAGTTTTTTTTTGTTTTTACTATTTTTATGTTTGTTTTTCTTTTATTTTTTTGTATCTTGTATGTGGTCAATAAATGTATTTTCTTTCTTTCAAACTATTCACACACTATTCAGCAGTTTTTGCATGAAAGAGTAACAAAGATACAATCCAACATCCATAGGTACATACATTCTTAAAAACTTTCGCGTTTATAATATGTGTATGATAGTAGGATTCCATTACCACTTTTTTATCTCTTAGACTTTTTAAAATAGCCAGCAGATGTGTGAGATTATTTAAAAACCTAACTGATAAAACTTGTTGCTTAAATTTATTTATCAATCTGACTCATACATACACATGGTAGATAATAAACTCAAATAGATAGGTTTTGGTTATGCTTGGAGATATTTCCTTAATTTAACAACATTTGCAACTGGAATAAACATATAAAGTATATTTATGTGTTACATTGATTCGAAGACTGCCCTTTTTTACCGTAAGGGGCTACTCTTACTGCCGGTGGTTTTCGACCACATAATAACCTCTGGCTAGCCCTGTTTACATTGGAATAAAAACCAGAGCTAATGGTTTAACATTGCTTCCAAAAAACAAGATTGGTGGGGGCACGGCCGTGCCCCCAGATGTGCTATGATTAATGTTGTTGGAATGGTTATCCAGTACTAGACCGTGGTATGTGTAACTTAACTTTTGTTTTTTGCTGACTTCTTCTCACGAAAAACTAGGACACCCTTACCACAATAGCAATAACTAGAGAGATACTAGTGCCCCTCAGTAGTTTTATAAATTTTTGTATCTGGTTTATAAGTACAATAAGTTTTATGCAATTATCGTCCCTAAAGTCTACGGAATAAGATTAACCCCTTATTAACAAAGTTCAAAAACATTTTATTTACTTTTTCTTACTTTACAAATATTATAAATGCGAATGTAACTGTCTATCCGGCTTTCACGCCAAAACGACTGAACTGATTTGAATCTAATTTTGGAATCAGATAAACCTGAGAAAGGACATAGGCTGTTAATTACATTCAAAGATTTTACAATTGCCCTTCAAGGTGTAAAATAAAAAAGAGGAGATAGATAGATATACTTTATTGCACAAAATCTTTACAGAAATAGATTTTACAGAAAAATTATACTAACATTTAGGCGGTCTTATCGCTAGAAAGCCATCTCTTCCAGACAACCTTAAGGTAGAGGAAATAGTAGATGGCGAGAAATGGGTACGGCCGTGCAACATAAATACAGTTTTTATTTTAGAATTAATCAGTTTTTAATTTAGGAGAGTAGTTTGAACGGAAATTAGTCGTTTTTTTTTAATTTTTAATTGACTTCTGATTAAATATTTTTAAAAAACATTTGTAGATTTAAAAAAAAATAAGTCTCAAGGGATTCAAATAAAAATAAATAGAGGACTATAGTTTCTAAAGTCACTATTCCATGCGGACTAAGCAGCGGGAACAGCTAGTTCCTACGAACTTGTGGATTTCTGACTGGAAAATATTAATGTATTTTATTGCATTTTGTTTTCCAGGCTGAAAAAGAGTAAACATGGTGACTATCAAAGAGGAAATAGACATTAAAATAAAAAAAGAGTTTCCAGACTTAAAAATAAAGGTTGAAGAACCCGACATACCTACTAGAAAAGATCCAACCTCCTTCTTACCTGATGAACCGATGTCGTACGAGATCAAAGCGAAGAAGAAAAAGAAAAAAAAGAAGAAACAAGAAGATCCCTTCAAGGATATAGACAGGGACGATGGGACGTCATGTCTAGAGCCGACCCTTGAGTTGCAGATGGATCCTGAAGTTAATATAAAGGTGGAGAATATTGAAGTGGAGTTGGATTTTAATGATGTAAGTGATATTTGTTTTTGTTGATCTCTATAGACAATGTCTAAAGCCTTTTTAAGGGGGGGAGAGGAATGCACTGGCGCACCGTACTGACGTAAGATTCACACACTATATATGGGATTCCCCCGCGCTAAAAAGAGCGGGGACCACCTACTAAACCCCAGCACCTCTCCTCTTGCCCTCACTTCAATCTATAGCAGCCATGGCGCATAGACTATAGGCCTGCACGACGCATAGATTATATATGAAGTGAACTACCCATTTCATTATTATACATAGAACAAATGCATCAAAGACCAGTTAATATGATGACCTTTTTAGAGTACGAATGGGATTTTACAAATAGCATGTAAAAATATTATATTAAATTAAAATCTTTATATTGCATGTCATATGGGGTAAAAGTTGACATTATTCAAGCTAAGTACATGCGACTTCCTATAGTGAGGCGTTGCATTGATGCTTAGCATTTACAGATCTTTTCTGAAATTAGATTTTTCACATACACACCAAAGTTACATACTCAAACACACAGACACCGTTTGGCCCGGGTGGGGATCGAACCCACGACCCTTGATTACTAGACTAGTAACCTGTGCGCTAACCATTGAATCAATCATTTAATTATTTTCCTTAAAATGTTGATAGATACAGACTGCTAGTTTAAATGGCATTTTCTTGCCTTCATCACTTGAACTCATGCATAAATACTCTTTACAGTTTGCCAACAATGGAGGTCTGATGGTGGAAGGTCCTCAGAGCGAAGACAGTCAGGAACCCATAGTCAAACTTGAAGAACAGAACCGCGAAGCTGTACTTCTAACATTCGAAAGTGTTATAAACGAGCATTCAGTACTTGGGTACTCGGATATAAAGCCTACGCAGACATACATGTGTAAAATCTGCCATCTGGTCTTTCAAAGCACTAAAACTCTCCGTATGCATCAGAAGAGGAAACACAAAGTTTACAGGCGGTCATTTAAACACATCTGCGATCATTGTGGGATGTCTTATGAGATGAAGAACAGCCTCATTGCTCATATTAGGAGAAAGCACGGGCCTAATGCTAGTCTAGCTGATCATGAAGAGAGGACGTGCGAGATATGTGCTCTAGTCTTTAAAGGGATGGCTCGGTTAAGGATGCATATGAGAAGAAAGCATGGATCGTTCGAGGAATCCTTCAAACATGCATGCAGCGAATGTGGACTCACTTACGACAAATACAGGAGTCTTATAGTCCATATACAAAGAAAACATAGCGTTAAGGAACCTATAACGAGCCAGTGGTTCAATTGCCCGTTCTGTCCAAAGATTTTTACAAGACGTGAAACATACACTCGTCATGTTCAAAGGAAACATAAGATTGATGAAGATGACAAAAAGGATGGTGAACTTTTAGCTGATTTGGAAACTTCTGTAAATAAGGATACGGGTGAGATATCGTGCAAACAATGCCCTCTCGTTTTCTCTTCGATAAATTTTTTGAAGCTCCATATGAGACGGAAACATAATGCTTTGAAAGAAGATTTTAGACTTAAATGTAGAATTTGCAATCTTTCGTATAATAAGATAGAAAGTCTTAAAAGGCATGTTAGGAGGAAGCATGATAAAGGTTCTTATTGTGAAGTGTGCAATAGACAGTTTGATACAAGAGAGTCTTATTTGAACCATTCTCATGTAAAAGCTATAAAAGAGTGCACCATTTGTGGGCTGATTTTTGCGTCGCAAGGTGGTCTAGCGAAGCACATTAGATGCACGCACAAAATCGATACGCCTAAAGTTGCGTTCTGCAATATATGCAATGAAGGTTTTCATGATAGAAGACTTTTGAAACCGCACTTGTTAAAGGTGCATCTAAAAGTGTCCTACACATGTATATACTGCAATAAGGTATTTAAAGCTAAAGAGAGTTATAGACGACACGTTCTATTCAAGCATCCTAAGGATAACCCTTTAAATGTTCAAGCACAAAAATGTGAGCAATGCTCAGAAACGTTCCGGGACGAATTCGAATTATGTCGTCACATAAATATTGCTCACGGTGTAGACTCAGAAGATAAAATGCCATTACTTGACGTTAAAAAGGAGGAGATAGATGTAAAAGGTGCTTTTCAGTGCACAAAATGCCCGGAGATTTATCAGAATTGGGAAACGTTGAAACTGCATTACGAGCAGAATCACCATTTATCAGGTGAGACTCAGTGCCAAATGTGTGGAGATTTTATGCCGGGTATGGATCTACAGAAGCATATAAAAGCTGTCCATACGGACAATGTACCAGTCAAATGTAAATATTGTGAGTTCGAGACTACGAATAAAGCTAGTATGACTCAACATGTGCTACGACATAAAAATGCAACTACATTGCACTGCGATTTTGCTGGTTGCAAGTACAAGAGTTATTATGATGGTGCGATGATGAAACATAGACAAAAACATATGGAGTTGGGTGTGAAATTGCAATGTTCAAAGTGTCCGTTTCAGACGATGAATAAATACCTTCTACGGTATCATGAAGAAGCCCATATGACCGGTAAAAAGAAGTATAAGTGTGATCATTGTGATTACGCGACCATACTGCCTGCAAACTTGGTGCAGCACAAATATAAACATTCAAATGAGAAACGGTTTAAATGTGAAGTTTGTCCGTTTGCGACTAAGTATAATACGTCTTTACGTTTTCATGTTAAGAAGAAACACTGTGATCTCCCAAGTTTCAGTTGAACTGTTATGTTTTGTTTTATTAATAATAAAGTATTTGGTGTTATGAAGTGAAGCGTCTCCCTTATATTCATTCATAGCGCATATCACTACATAGTGTAAAACAAAGTCGCTTGTTCTGTCCCTATTTCCTTATGTACGCTTAAATCTTTAAAACAACGCAACGGATTTTGATGCGGTTTTTTTTAAATAGATAGATAAGAGTGATTCAAGAGGTAGGTTTTTATTTGCAATAAAGAATAGAAAAGCCAATCTAAGTATTTACATTACATCCGTGCGAAGCCGGGGCGGGTCGCTAGTAGAATCATAAAATGTGTTCTGTTTAATCGAGTATAAAAAATACCAACCTAACCTAAATAGGTGGCCACAAATTAATTAAAGAAAAAAAAACCTTTTTAAAAACAAGCTTTTATTATTTGTTTATAAAATGAACTAAAAAGTTAAAAATAAATTAACTCTAAAAAGAAATATCTCGTCCCCCCTCTTTATCATAGTCCCCATTTATAAATAAAAGTGTGTTACATTGTGATAGCTTGAGGAAAATGTTGTGTTGTATTAAATCGGATGACAATGCATGACATTGCATTGTCATCCGATTTATACATGCATTCTAAATTTCAGCTCAATCGGAAACCGGGAAGTGGATCAAATTTAAGTTGCAAGATTTGATTACAGACAGACAACGGGACAGGTGAAACTAAATAAAAGCTTGTAATAAGTGAGCCACTTTCTTTTCTGTGGTAAGTAGCTAAAGCACTTGTGTTACGGAAATCAAACGAATTCGGTTGTTTGAAAATCAAACTGGACTGACTAAACAATATCATTGTTCTTTCGAGTCATTATTGTTTTGGGACTACGGTAATACAAAACAATGTAAAAGGCGTAACGGATTTATTTATTTCTTTCTTTCGTTATATCATGACGCATATTTACATAAAACACTATGTACATTTTATTTAAAACTTTATTCAAGTACAAAACCATAATTATTTGTACATTTATATACACAATTATTTTTTTCGATTTTAAAACGTGGTAACGATATATTTATTACACTTGCTTTACAAATCTATTTTGGTTCCTATTTGCCTTACCTAATTCGTGATGTATTGGTACATAGGTAATGTTTAAATTATGATAACAAAGTTATATATTACGATACAAAGCGGTATAAGTACGTTTTACAAATAAACAAAAAAAAACATTGAAATATTTCGTTTTACATTTAATATTGTGATATTAACATTTATTGTCATATTATCGTTGTTAAGGTGACTCGACTCATAAGAATCACTTACTTATTCTTAAATGCAAGTTTGTTTAAAAACAAAATAAAACTAATTCATGGATCACATCACATACATTGCTCTGATTCTGTGCTAAGTAGCCTAAGCACTTGTGTTACAGAAAACAGAAACAACGACGGTACCACAACACCCAGACCCGAGACAATATAGAAAAGTTCGTTTCCCATATTGACCCGACCGGGTATCGAACCCGGATGGATATTTGTAGTTTTGATATAAGTACCTATATCTGAGGCTATCACATTAAATGTGGAAAGTCCACATTATGGCTCCATTTTGGGAATAATGTAAGCCAATTTAAAAAAATAACGTCCATAACTACTTAATAAATTCTTCTAGTCTGCCATGGCCACCCATCCGCTCTTGCCGTCAGGCAGCTGCACTTGTATCAGTCTCATGGTATTACCTCTCTCGTCCGTTGACGTCAACTGTAAGTATAATTAACATGTTAACAACCTTATACAGTTAACATCCATAGTAGTAATATTATAAATGCGAAAGTAACTGTGTCTGTTTGTCTGTCCGGCTCTCACGCCTAAACCACTGAACCGATTTTGATGAAATTTGGTATAGGTATCGGTCGAACATCTATACGGAAATAGGCTACTTTTTGGAAAACAAGGGGGCGGGGGGTAATATGGCCCTTGTAAGTTTAAATGGATAAACCATTTCGTACGCATAAGAACTTATATCGATTAGGGGCCATCCATAAAGTACGTCACACATAAACAGGGTGGAGGGGGTCGACAAAGTGTGACATGGTGTGACAAGGGGGGGGGGGGGGCTTAGTTTCGTGACATCACATTTCAAAATCTTATATATTTGGAGGTATTAAATGCTGTCGACCGTTTATTAAATTTGTTAATTCCCTCACCTGAGCTTGGTCATCTAGTTTCTCATCACCATTAGCCTCTATTAGCCCATTCAGGTTATCTGTAACAAAAACAAACAATTATTATTATTTAACATATTTAAATATATGGGCATGATTGTCTGCTCGCTCGCACACCATATTTTTAAGTTGTCTAGTCCTAGTCTAATATTGTAAGTATTAGGATAACTACTGTCTTTCTTGCTGGATTCTTCTCGGTAGGATTAGGTTCCCAACCGGCTGTAGCTTCAATTTTGGTTTGTGTTAATTTTGACAATGCATAAGTGTTACTTGTAACCAACATGAATAAATGAATTGATTATGATTATGATACCCATATTTTATCTTAGATCGACAAATAGAGACAGTTCGTTAGTTACGTCATTTCATAGAATAGGATGGCACAAGCAATGTGATTGGTCCGCGCCTGTGACTCGCTGCGTCATTACAAACCCGTCACTGGGTCACTTTTTTAAACCACGCCCACTGTGCCTTACTTTTCGTGGTGCCATTTTTAAGCGTTAGAAATGCTTCTATGTTATTTCATTCACTGGGTGTAAAGCTCTATCAGATCACTCCTATACATACATACATACAGAAAGATTGAGGAAAATTCATAAAGTTGTTTTGAATTTCAATGAATACTTATACTTACGTAGTGTCAAAAGTTCGCTATCCTGAAGTGAGTTTATTTCAACCTCTGGAAAAAGAAATACACCACTCTTTACAAGTATAACATAATTGCATTTTCATTAAACAGTTTTCTTTAATATACGTTTGAATAGCGTAAATGTATGAATACAATATGTGAACCCTTATTGTCGCCTTTTAGTTAGAACCGCATTACCACTTAACATCAGGCGGGATGAGGTCAATCTTGAAGTGTAATATAAAAAAAACCTAGTTTGTATCCATAAAATTAAATACATGTACGGGTTTCTAAATCTCAAGATGACGATATATCAAGAACCAGTTAGTTAATTATAGTGTACATAATATACTTACTATCTTCTTGTAAAACAATTTTCTTGTCACCATTCTCTGTTATAAACAGCTTAGTTGCGTCTTCATCTTCTGAAATAGGAAATATAAATAAATATCGAACCAAACTGATAAGTAGCTAAAGCAAGTGTCACATAAATAAGCAGCAACGAGGGTGCCATAACACCCAGACCAGAAACAAAAACAAATGTTCCTTTTCACATTGATATATCTATCAATGAAATAATTTGTATTTTATTTGTAAGAGACGCGTTGGATAAAAACCCGTGGAGGTAGATCCTACGTTCCAGATGCAGCGGACATGCTGACCACGATCCTCAGATATGAGGGACCGACCACAGAGAGAGAGCAACAAATAAACTCAAAATTGAATTGTGTCCATATCCCCATTATTATTATATTGTTACAAGCTTCCGGTTCGTGACAATTAAAACTGCCGATAAACATTACCAAAAGATCTACTTTAATTAAACGCCACTTATTACAACTTTAAAACGCACTAATTAAAACCACAATATCTCTTTAGTCGCATTTCAAGATCGCTTTCGAGGTATCACTTGTATCGCTAATTCAATACTGCTCCGGTCGCGGTCAGTCCCGGCCTTTTAAAGTGTCGCAGATTGTTCCCGAACATTCCATCGTAGAAATATCTAGAATGTTCGCGTACAATCCGGCCCCGAACGACATAGTTGCAGAACTTTCTATTGTAGAAACTACCCGAATGTTCTAGTAAGTTCTATCATTGAAATCTCGACTCTATTAGTTTCGCCATTCTAAACTAGATGGCGCTGTTCGGTAAAAACATCAATCGTGGAGCGTAACAATATGAAATAAAGAAGTCATTTATTGACTCAAATTACAAACAAAACAAAAAACATAATCTGTTCCAAACAAAAATGGATTGTAAATGAGACAAAAGGAAAAAAGCTCAGCTAATGCTGTCTCGAGAATGGATCGCGGGCAGCGCTGGTCTCCAGCTTATATCTACCCTCGGGAGATGTTATTCGAGGGAATATTGTGGCTGTTGAACGCTGATAGTCCCGTTTTATTAGGATCGTTGCATCAAATTAATAAATGAATACTATTACAATAACAATTAAAAAGGAAACCCCAGTCTCATGTATGTAACTTAACTTATATATTATTACTAGCGGTCCCGGCGAACTTTGTTTCGCCTTAGAGCATTTTCCCTAAATTTTCTTTGCTATAAACCTAGCAGAGCCCGAGACCTTTCCAACGAATGCAAAACCGTGGAAATTGGTTCGTGCGTTCTGGAGTTATAGCGTCGGGAAGGAAAACCCGACTTATTTTTATATAGTAGATTAAACCTAATGAATGCCATAAATAATCACATTTAAAATACTCCATTTAGACCAATCCTTTTTAATAAACGCATTTATACAAACAAACCATCTTTACGTCAGAGTGACGTCATCAGTGCTGTCTTTTTTGCACGTTTCATTGGTCCGCCTCGCACGAGCCATTTCGTTTAGTATAGTATTCACTTACCAACTGTATTTTCTTCATTTTCATCTAACTCTAATTCTGTAGTAGTTTGATATATCTGAAATGAAATAAAAACACTTTAGTAAAACTTATTGAATTGTTCGAAGCAATTTTTAAAGTGCGTTTATATTAACGAAGAGATTTATAAACCTTTATTTTATAATAACGCCCGGCAATTTGATATTACAGCATCTTGATTTTAAATCTATATTTAATTATTTATATCACGGTAGTTGTGTCCAAATATGTAATCCGACATTTTGTTGCAGCGGCCATCTTGGACAGATTTCTATTATACATAAGTAAAAACACTGCCGACTGATTGATCTTAAAAAAATATAGTAATATCAAAATAGGTTCATACGTTCGAGCGCTACTATGCAACAGACAGACACACACAGACAAGCATAAACGTCAAACTTATATTACCCCTTCGTTTTTTTCAACGGGGATTAAAACAGTGATTTATATGCTTTCTTTATTATTTTTTTCAACTTCTGAATCAAGATTTTATTTAAATAAACCAGCTGTAGTGCGTATTGAAAATTTATATTTTTTTAAGTAAGCGTGGTAGAATTATTTAACTCACATACAAAATAAACATTAATTTTGATTACGTTGTTAATACATATAAATATATACTTAACATTCAAAAATATTAGGACATAATTACAGTGATCTACAGTTACAATAAACTTACAGCTTCCGACAAATGTGATGTTTTAATTTCTACCCCACACACATCCACCAGGGGTGTGGTTAAACCCTAAAAATGTAATATTTTTAAAAACTTTTTTAAGAAAATGGTTTAACTTTTATTAATGTTTTATCGACAGCTTAAAACACATCAGGCTAACACTTTGAATTCATTCAATCGCTATTTAAATCGATTCTTTATTCAAGGTTACATATAATAACACTTTCTAATCGCCATTTAGTATAATGCAAAGTAATTCTACTATCGATTCGAAAACCATATCTACCGAGAAGTCGCCGGTAAAAAACTCAGCAGATCAGTTACAGTAGCAGTATCTAACTTATTGCTATGTGTAGCTCACTTCGGACCAAGTCATATAGTTATGTTTTGATGAGTGAATAAAACATTAAGTATTTACTTTCGAGAGGTAAGCTGAACAGACCAGTCCCCAAAGGTGGCGTCTGTTCACAAGCATGACGTATGTGCCAGCCATCGCTTCACTCAACTTTGTCTCTAGATTTGTATCGTACATAGATTATGTCCTGGGTAGGTTAGGATAATATTTAAGACTTTTACACCCAAATTAACGCGAAAGAAGTTGCTTGTGACGGCTAGTATAAATACTCAAAGCACTTGCATAAATTGTGAAAAATATTGTGATGGCGGAACTAAAATATCTTTGATATTTCTGATATTACAAATGTATGACTACACTTATACGAAATTAACACCTTACCTCGTAAGGTAAAGAGGCTCGTTAGCCTCTTTAAATTTTTTGTACAAATATTTAAATACATAATTACATCGTCTACAGGTAAAATAGGCTTAAGTGTGTTTTAAAGTTGTAATTAGTATCGATATAAAGTCTTTTTTTGTAACACTCTCTTGCCTTTTGAAGGCGTACAATTTTATGTACTGGTATTTTATTTACTTATTAAAAATTAATATTAATTAAAAATGTCGATAGGTTGTCTGTCTGTTTATATGACATTTATGTTTTTAACCTAATATAACTTACGTTTTGCACAGCCGTAATCACTTTTGGTTGATTGACTACTATTGATTCGGCAACGTGGCCCTGTAAATAATAATTAAAAACAAGTAAGTATAGTCTAAGTATAGTATTTAGTGTTTTTTTTATATTGCACTTCAAGATTGACCTCATCCCATTTGATGTTAAGTGGTAATGAGGTCCTAGCTTAAGGGTGACAAGTACAGCATAATAAATCTGTTACTGGACTTGTCGCCCTTACCTTGAAGGCTTGACCCCTGCTACTAATGTAGCACCCCCCAGGAGCTCTGGAAACCTTACTCACACGCAGGAACACAACAACACAGAAGTGATTGTTATTTGGCTGCGGTCTTCTGTAAGGTGGAGGTATTTCACAAGTCGAGCTGCTCCAGTTCGACCGAAAAATCGCTATGCCCGCGTGTCAGGTAGGGACCTCTCTAATTAATATTCCATAGCTGACAAAAACTTCCATCATTTAAACTAATAATTGTTACAATTAAATCATTATGCTAGCCTAATAAGAGTTAGTAATTAGAAAGTCGAGGTATGGTCGAAAAATATACACCCAGGGCCCCAAAATCGTAAACCAGTTTTTAAATGGACAACATCGCAAACATTGCTCTAATTCTGTGGTAAGTAGCTAAATCACTTGTGTAATAGAAATTAGAAACAACGACGGTATCACAACACCCAGACCTGAGACGATATAGAAAAGTTCGTTTCCCATAATGTATGTGATGTTGTCCAAAATTTATTTATTTGTGCCCGGTTCCAATATTTTACGATTCTTAATGTGTCAAAAATGACTTATCCGTTTTCCACGAGTCGTTAATTCTAATGTCAAATTTACTTTCCATATCAGCTGTATCAGTCGTCTCTCGGTCGTGTTTAGTTCACGCCCCATATAATTTATTACTATCCGTTACTAGAAAGATTCGTTTTTCAAATATTGAAACCGTTTATCAATGGTGCGGCGTGAGGTGATGCGAGAAGTGTGCGGCGTGAGGTGATGCGAGAAGTGTGCGGCGTGAGGTGATGCGAGAAGTGTGAGGCGTGAGGTGATGCGAGAAGTGTGCGGCGTGAGGTGATGCGAGAAGTGTGCGGCGTGAGGTGATGCGAGAAGTGTGCGGCGTGAGGTGATGCGAGAAGTGTGAGGCGTGAGGTGTGAACTGTGAGATGTGGGGCGTAAGGTGTGAGGCGGGAGTTGTGAGGCGTGAGGAATTAGGTGTGAGCTGTGAGACGTGAAATGTGAGATGTAAGGCGTAAGGTGTGAGGCGTGGGTTATGAGGAGTTAGGTGTGGGCTGTGAGGCGCGAGATGTGAAGTGTGAGATGTAAGACGTGAATTGGCTACTTGACAGTGTTAACAATAAAATATGAAAAGTGTTAGATATGTTAGCTTATTAGTTAAGTAATCATTTTACATTTTTACTTTTTAATTAAAAGCATAGTTAGTATTTTATTGTTGCAAAATAAATTTTAGTTTTTTTATCTGTGGAACAAAAGAACCGAAACGAAAACCCCCATTGCAATTCGGAAATGACAGCTGTCGGCGAAAATTATTTATTTTAATGTGGCGAAATAATGATTATTTTACCGATTAAATTGAATTATTGTGTCTCTAATCGTATAAAGAATTTATTGAAACATTTTCCGTTTATCTTAATTAAGTCGTTCCTATGCGTATCGGTTCTTTGTCTGGGACGTTGACGTCATAATTGCAACAATGACGCGACTAGGCGTTTTCGCGCGCTTTTTAAATGTGTTACACAAAATCTTATTTTTCTCTGGTTATTTAGATTATTTCCAGATAAATCGAATTGCTTGGGATATAAAATGAACGGGCGCACATTTTACAATACTTTTTCAAAAACTGTCAAGTAGCCAATTGTGAGGTTTGAGCCGTGAGGTGTGAGACGTGAAATAATAGGTGTAGGGCGTAAGTTGTGAAGCAAGAGCCGCGAGGTGTGAGTTGTGAGGCGTTAAGTGTGAGATGTGAGGCGTGAGTTGCGAGCCGTGAAGAGTGAGATGTAAGGCGTGAGTTGTGAGGTGTATGCCGTGAGGCGTGAGATGTGGGGCGTAAGGTGTGAGGCGTGAGTTGTAAGGCGTGAGACGCGAAGTGTGAAATGCGAGGTGTAAGATGTGAGTTGTGAGCCGTGAAGTGTGAGATGTGATGCGTGAGTGAGTTACCGTGGTGTTCATGTGCGCGTAGAGCAGCTGCTTGCGCATGTACCCGGCGCCGCACGCGAGGCACTCGTACGGCTTCTTGTCGCTGTGCACGAACCGGTGCATGTTCCTGTTGTCGCGCGAGTTGAACGACTTGCCGCACACCTGGAATATTACATGTAGACAGGCTCTTAAACTTTTGAACATACATATTGTTCCGGCCACAGGACTACGGGAAAACTCGCATCGTAGAAATAGATGATAGTTGTTACATTCGTTATTTTGATATTTTGTTTTTCGCTCGTTTATATGTTTTCTGTTTTGTCACTAGTTTTAAGATTTTATTAAGTAAAGAATTGGCGTATAATTATTAGTAGCTACACACCAGAGATACAGATCTCTGACATCTCAGACACGAGAAGGCGATAAAGGTAGAGCCATTTCTCTTTAAGGTATTGCTTGCAAGGCCCACCCTACTCTATTGCCGTCTCTATCGCACGAATATGCCTCTCACTTGCGCGGGCAGTCCGTCTCCCTTGCACAGGCGCTCTCTATCGCACCAAGGGAACGAGCTCTCTCGCTAGGCGCTAGTTGCACAAGTATAAGTTAAGTAAGTAGAAGTAACCATATAAGTGAAGGGCATCAAGGGCATATTCGCCCTATCGGCACGCTTCTCCGAACGCTCTCTCGGAACACAGAACTCTAGAAAAGAAGACTCCGATCGCCAAGCCCGAAGCCTTCCTTCAAGCATTCTTTCATTTTACCACCCCGATGGACAATCCAGCACACTGGTGCAACCTTATGAGAAGTGTTAGATATGTTAGCTTATTAGTTAAGTAATAATTTTACATTTATATTTTTTAATTAAAAGCATAGTTAGTATTTTATTTCTGAAAAATAAATTTAACTTTTTTTATCTGTGGAACAAAAGAACCGAAACGGAAACCACCATTGCAATTCGGAAATGACAGCTGTCGGCGAAAATTATTTATTTTAATGTGGCGAAAAAATGATTATTTTACCGATTAAATTGAATTATTGTGTCTCTAATCGTATTAAGAATTTATTGAAACATTTTCCGTTTATCTAAATTAAGTCGTTCCTATGCGTATCAGTTCGTTGTCTAGAACGTTGACGTTATAATTGCAACAGTGACGTGACTTGGCGTTTTCGCGCGTTTTTTCGCGTGTAAATGTGTTACACAAAATCTTATTTTTCTCTGGTTATTTTACGTTATTGGGATATAAAATGAACAGGCGCACATTTTACAATACTTTTTCAAAAAAGTAGCCAATTAGGAAGCCAAAAATGTATACCTGTATTTTTATTAACACGGTTTTGGGCCAATCTACGATTTTAATCGAAATGGATGTAAAACGAAATTTGGTAAGATGTAAGATGAAAACACAAAAAAAGGATACCTTTTTATCCCGTTATAACCAGAACGAAGTAGCAGGGAACAGCCATTCAGATCATTTAAGGCCTACAGGCAGGGTACCCGCGTACTCTTGATGAAAGTGCGCTCTTACGCCTTCAGTTCAAAGTTGTACTAGTTGTAAGTGCATGATGTGTTCGCGTTTAAGTGGCTTAACATTTAGTTAATCTTTCAAACCATATTATTATCAAACATGTATTAGTGTGTAAGCTGTTGGTGGACCTTTTTTTATAAAATAATAAAAAAAAAAAAAAGTTCTTTATTGCATTAATGTGTTATTTACATTATGGAGTGGTGAGTGCCACCTTTGGGGGTCTGCTCCAGCTAACCTCTCGAAAGTAAATACTTACTTGAGTACTTAAATGTTTCATAACACATCAAAACAAAACTATATGACTTTATCCAAAGTGAGCTACACATATGAATATTTTGAGATACCTCTACTGTAACTGATCTGCTGAGTTTCTTACCGGTATCTTCTCGGTAGATAAAGGTTTCGAACCGGAGGTAGAATCACTATGCATTGTATTCAATGACAATTCAGAAGTGTTATATGTAATCTACTTGAATAAAGGAATATTTGTGTTTGAGTGTACATACCTCGCACACATAAGGCCTCTCGTTGCTGTGTATCCGAACGTGCTTCTTGTAGTGCTCGGGGTACACGAAAGTCGCGCGACAAATTTCGCATTTCAGTGGTCTCTCGCCCGTGTGCACCGCCTTTATGTGGTAGTCTAGAAGTCTGGACAATTATAATTTGCTTGATAAGTTACTAATTACTGATGTGAAAATGGTCGGGTTTCGACGTGAAAGGCATCACTTACAGGCCTAGCATACGTATAACGTCAAATTTATCGCATGAGACGACCAACGTTTTGATACTGGTAATTGGCTACTTGACAGTTTTTGAAAAAGTATTGTAAAATGTGCGCCCGTTC
The DNA here is from genome assembly GCA_037074685.1 of Glyphodes pyloalis. Taxonomy (NCBI): domain Eukaryota; kingdom Metazoa; phylum Arthropoda; class Insecta; order Lepidoptera; family Crambidae; genus Glyphodes; species Glyphodes pyloalis. The sequence goes on from JAYKKO010000020.1 coordinate 9,851,501, forward strand.
ATTTTATATCCCAAGCAATTCGATTTATCTGAAAATAATCTAAATAACCAGAGAAAAATAAGATTTTGTGTAACACATTTAAAAAGCGCGCGAAAACGCCTAGTCGCGTCACTGTTGCAATTATGACGTCAACGTCCTAGACAACGAACCGATACGCATAGGAACGATTCATTAAGATAAACGGAAAATGTTTAAAAAATTTTTTTATACGATTAGAGACACAATAATTCAATTTAATCGGTAAATTAATCATTGTTTCGCCACATTAAAATAAATAATTTTCGCCGACAGCTGTCATTTCCGAATTGCAATGGTGGTTTCCGTTTCGGTTCTGTTGTTCCACAGATAAAAAAACTAAAATTTATTTTGTAAAAATAAAATACTAACTATGCTTTTAAAAAAGTAAATATGTAAAATGATTACTTAACTAATAAGCTAACATATCTAACACTTTTCATATTTTATTGTTAACACTGTCAAGTAGCCAATTGGCTAATAGCACACCGCACTCGTAGTTTCAGCCAATCAGCAGCTGACGCACTGACTTCAATCGATTTTGACGTTTGTTAAGAGCGCGATAAAATTTAGTCGCGTTGCGTATGCTAGGCCTGATGGACGACTGATGACAGCTGATGTAACTAAATAAATAAACAAATGCGCCAGACAACCACACCAATCACCTGGCCTCAAACTAAGGTTTCCCCTTGTACTATGGGCACCAGACGACTAATACTAACTGGGGGCGTTATCCCACCACACCCAGACTCAAGTCAAATTAGAAAAGTTCGTTTTTCAAATTAACCTGACCGGGAATCGAACCCGGGAGCTTTCGCGCATATGGAAAGTAAATATAAAATTAGAATTAACGACTCGTAGAAAAACAGATAGTAATTTTTGACGCATTACGATCCGTAAAATATTATAACCGGGCATCAGTGGTGTAAGGAACGTATGTTCTTTACTAGAAGTGGAAGCACTTCCACCGAGGTAGGTGTTATCTGCTCGGGGACCAGGGCCCAACCACCACCAATCTTTGTTTGTTGTATATATAGCTAGTGGCGACGATAACTCTGGGCATCGCGATGTAGGATCGATGTATTGATTGGCTAATCGTGCATCACGTATGGAGCGTTGATTACTACGCCAATTCTCCTGACGTCATATTTATGTCGACTTGTAGGTCATTTCGTAGGTCAGCACAGTGGTTTAGGCTTATGCATTTATAATGCCTGCTCCACACTACTCGCGAAGTTACTCGGCGAAGTTCGCCCGAGGCGAGGCAAAGTTTGACGCGGCGAGCACGAGGCGAGCCGAAGTGCCTCTCTACACTATCGTATTCGTCTAACTTCGTTCAACTTCGCGGGTAGTGTGGAGGAGGCATAACATTAGTATGTCTGATTACCTCCTCCTCTTAAACCTCTTGGGGCAGTGTTCGCATCGGTACCGCTTGTCGTCGAAGTGCGTGGCTCGCTTGTGCGAGTGCAGGTTTGATCGCTGAGTGAAAGCGGCGCCGCAAATGTCACACGAGAACGGACGCTCGCCTGGGAATAACAACACGTAAGGTAACAACACGTAAGGAAACAACACGTAAGGTAACAACACGTAAGGTAACAACACGTAAGGTAACAACACGTAAGGTAACAACACGTAAGGAAACAACACGTAAGGTAACAACACGTAAGGAAACAACACGTAAGGTAACAACACGTAAGGAAACAACACGTAAGGTAACAACACGTAAGGTAACAACACGTAAGGTAACAACACGTAAGGTAACAACACGTAAGGTAACAACACGTAAGGAAACAACACGTAAGGTAACAACACGTAAGGTAACAACACGTAAGGTAACAACACGTGAGGTAACAACACGTGAGGTAACAACACGTGAGGTAACAACACGTGAGGTAACAACGCCGTACCGATAACACCTGGACGAGCTAAAGGGAAACCTTTGTAGGGACCTTATCGCTTATTAAGCTAAAAGGTATGTTTGTAGAGCGCGCAGCGAACACAAGCCAGTCGCTTCCCGCTCGCTCTCGTAAGGCAGCGTTCAAGTAATCACGTAACGCAATTTTTGATGATTTTTGATCCCCCTCCTCTCCCTATGTAGTGGGTGTACAACATTATTTTTTTGTTTTACATTTACATAACTTTAGTACATCTAATTAACAAATCAGAATATGTATCCTCAAGCAGGTATTTGACAGATAAAATAATTTTTCACGTACCTGTACGTATCCTCAAACAGGTATTTGACTTATAAACTTTAAGACATTCGCGTTATAATTTAACTGTTCAGTCAACTCGTGAGCACGGTTGGTGCAACCTAACTAAAACGTCGGGTAGTAAGTAGTTCGTATAAACTACTAATTAATAATATTGTCGCGTTTTGACCCATTCAATTATTTTAAAGGTATTTAACTAATAAAATACATTTTCACATACCTGCATGTATGCTCAAACAGGTATTTGACTGATAAATACATTTTCATATACCTGCATGTATCGTCAAACAGGTATTGGACTGATAAAATAAATTTTCACATACCTGTATGTATCCTCATATAGTCCTTGACTGGTAAAATAAATCTTCACATACCTGTATGTACCCTCAACAGGTATTTGATTGATAAAATATTTTTTGCATACCTGTATGTATCCTCAAACAGGTATTTGACTGATAAAATCAATTTTCACATACCTGTATGTATCCTCGAACAGGTACTCCACTGACAAAATAATTCTTCCCATACCTGTATGTGTCCTCAAATAGTTATTTGACTGATAAAATAAATGTTTACATACCTGTATGTATCCTCATATGGTCCTTGACTTCAGCTCTCCTCGCAAAGCCTTTATCACAGACAGAACAGAAGAACGGCTTACGACCGGTGTGCACCACACAGTGAACTTCTAAATTGTGCTGAGTAGCGAACGCTTTGCCTGAAAGGTAATTAATTCAATATAATAATATCAAAATTGAAAATTTTAAAAACCCTAAACCTGGAAAACGAACTTTTCTAAATTGACTTGAGTCTGGGTGTGCTGGGATGACGCCCCCAGCTAGTATCCGTCGTCTGGTACTCATAGTACAAGGGAAAACCTTAGTTTGAGACCAGGTGATTGGTGTGATTGTCTGGCGCATTTATTTATTTATTAATAATGGCGGTTATATTAGATTTGAAATTGATTGTACATAGTGTGCATTCTGCTACTCAAGCTCTTTTATTTGATACATATATTGAGGGAGTTGTAACAAAAAAAAAATAGGAATCCGTAATTTTCTGGCGGCGTCCATCTTGGATTTGAAGTTTGTCATTATGAATATATTTTATTACTCAAGCCTTTTTATATGTGTTGTGGGAGTTGTGTTAAAACATGTAATCCATAATTTTGACGGCGGCCATCTTGGATCGATTTTTATTAAATATAGCTAAGAACACTCCCGATTTATTCGTCTTTCAAACAAAAAATCAAAATCAAAAATTGGTTCATTTGTTCGGGAGCTGCGATGCCATAAAAACTCAAACTCAAATATTTCTTTATTCAAGTAGGTTACATATAACACTTTTGAATCGTCATTGAATACAATGCAAAGTGATTCTACTTCCGGTTCGGAACCTATATCTACCGAGAAGACACCGGTAAGAAACTCAGCAGGTCATTTACAGTATCAGTATCTAACTTATTGCTATGTGTAGCTCACTTTGGACCAAGTCATATAGTTATAGATAGATACACACATACAGACACGTCAAACTTATAACAACCCGTCGTTTTTGCGTCGGGGGTTAGAAATTAATCGCAATGTAGGCAAGCGCATAACTCAACAACGCTTGGACCAATTTTATCAATTCTTCTTTTTTTGGCTGGAGTTTGTACAGCTCTGATCTACCTAATGAATGGAAACAGAAATATTTCGTCATATACCGTAGCTGATTTTAAAGCACATTATATTGACTCCTCCTAGCCTGACGCATGTCAGTCCTACAGTTAATATAATTTAATTTAATTTACAAAATACATTTGTTTTTTTAGTAATTGATTTTTAATTGTATTTTACAATTGACAAACTAGCTGTGTATCTTAGTGCAAAATTAGTAATAAGTGTAGCTTTCATTTGTAAAAAAAACTACTAAGTATATTGCCGGTATCTTCTCTGTAGTTATAGGTTCCGAACCGGAGGTAGCTTCATTTTCTTATAGAGACTATTCATAAGTATTTCTAATGTAATCTATATGAATAAAAAATATTGACTTTGACAGTAAACAAGAGAGAACCTGAGAACCCACATCGCAATGACAACGAATTTGATACCGTAATACCCTTTTAAATAGTATGTGTATGCATCATTGCTTGCTTTTGCTTTTTTTTTGAGGGTAGGCGTGAAAGTAAAACGTGTGAATTTTGCTCCCGAAAATTTAATTTTTATTTAATCATTTAAAAGCATATATGTACAGTTAAGTCTCTTAAATACCTGCCAGCAATCCTTTCTGTTAACTTCCCATTACATACACTCAATATACACACACTTTACGAAATGGATTCCTTGCAACAGTCATTGGAGGAGGTGAAGCTCATTTGCACCAAGAGGATGGCGGAGTTCCAGGCGAGTCTTGACAAGGCAGTTCCAGCCTCGTCCACTGCTAACACCATCAACAGTCTGGCTGAAGAATTTAATTCTTTTAAGAATTTCATTATGTCAACTGTGACAAGCCTTCAGCATCAGGTGGAGATACTTGCACGTGAATGTGACCGGTTGGAGATGCGAAGTCGGCGTAAGATGCTTCTGATACATGGTGTGCCGGAGGTGGCAAGAGAAGACACACCAAGCCTTGTCTTGAAAGTGGTGGCAGACCGCCTAAAGCTGCCCATATGTAGGGATTCACTCAGCCAATCCCAACGGTTAGGACGAGTGTCCAAAGATAAACCTCGACCCATACTTATTAAGTTTCGCCGGGTCGAGGATCGAGACAAGGTGTGGTACGCTAAGACGGCTCTTAAGGGCTCAGGAGTGACTTTGTCGGAGTTTTTAACAAGAGGACGGCATAACACTTTTCTCGAAGCACGAAAGCGTCTTGGTGTCTCAAAGTGCTGGACGAAATACGGTGTCATAGTGTTCGTGGCATCAGATGGTAAGCAGCATCGCGTGACAACCCTTGAAGAGCTGAATGCGCTATGCCACCCACAAGACCTCGGTGCCCCGCCAGTAAATCCAGTTCTTGTTCAAGATTCAGCGGCTGTGAGCTCCGGTAGATCTCGTCGGAATCGAAAATAAATCTGTTTGCCGGTACCATTGAGTAAGATTCGTTTTCTGTGAGTTAAGCGCCATATGTAGTAAATGTTTTTCACTTTTACCACCAAGTTTTGTTTAAAATTGATTTGTTAAACTAAGTGTCCTACCCTTATTTCGTTTTGTTTGTTTAAATTGTTGACTTAAACTAACTTTTCTTGTGTCAAAACTGACAGCTGTCAAAATTGTGATTGCGTTCCTTCCATAGATTTTTTTTTTTTTCTCTCTGAGTTCCATTCCGTGTACTATTTGGATTGTTACTTTGTGTTATTTTTAATTTACTTTTTCTGTCTTTCTTTCTGCTGGCGGGTGGAGGAAATGAATAGTTACGTACGTTACGTACGTTCTGCGTATTTATGTTTAATGTAATTTAATATTTATTAATACTATATTATTATTGTGTTTATTATATTTATGGAATCACTAAATAGTACTTACGACAACGACCAAGATGACCATTTTCAATCTTTTTCCTCTTCGCATTCTAGTTTTCACTCCACTTCTTTACCTCTTTCTGAAACTCTTGAAAATACTTTCCATGATGTCCCCAAAAATCTTAATATTGTTCATATTAATGCTCAAAGTATTCCTGCTCATTTTCCAGACCTACTGATGGCTTTTGATAACAAGTACATACATGCAGTACTCGTTTCCGAATCTTGGCTCAAACCTAGTCTCCCTTCAACATCTTTCTCACTACCTGGTTTTCAACTCCTTAGGAATGATCGTGTGGAACGCACTGGTGGTGGAGTAGCAATATATATCCGATCTCACATTTCTTGTTCAATATTGAATGTATCACCACCTTCTTCGTCTTCAGATGTGGCACAACACCTCTTTATTGAGCTTGATTTCTCCCATTCTAAAGTGCTTCTCGGGGTCGTCTACAGTCCTTCCTTAAGAGTGGACTACTTTTCTTCTCTTGAAAAGCTGTTAGAAGACCTGACACCTCTTTACAATCACACTATTATAATGGGAGATTTCAATACGTGCCTTCTGAAACATGATCTCCGTTCCCGTCGCCTTAGGTCAGTAGTGGACTCTTGTAATTTGAATATACTTCCTCTCAATGCTACTCACTTCTTTCCTAATTGTGCCCCATCTCTTCTTGACTTGATCTTTGTATCCTCGCTAGATCACGTGGCAAAGCATGGCCAATGTCCAGCTGATGCCTTTTCTTATCATGACCTTGTCTATGTTTCATACAAGGTCCGTCCTCCCAAATCTAAGGCGAAAGTAGTTCTTCAGCGCAATTTTGGTGGTATGAATTTGGATGCACTACGTCAGGAAGCCTTAGAAACTGATTGGTCTGCTATTCACAGTGTAGACAGTGTCGATGACAAAATATGCACATTTAACTCATTGCTAATTCAACTTTATGATAAGCATGCCCCAGTTCGCCCTGTAAGGATGAAACATGCTCCTGCACCTTGGCTTTCCGAGGAATTGAAAGTTTTGAGGGATAAGAAACGAGCGGCAGCATCCAAATTTAAATTGAATCCGTCTGAACGTAACCGCGAAAAATACAAGTTGGTCAGAAATCGCTGCAATAGATTGTGTAGAGACGCCCAAAGACGCCACATTCACAAATCCGTAGAAAATGGTAGTCCGGCTAAAGTCTGGAAATTTTTAAATTCGCTGGGAATTGGAAGAAAAAACATTGACTCGCTTCCCAAAGATGCCAACATCGATCTTTTAAATAAGCACTTCTCTTCGTCTGGTACTATGGATAGTACCTTGAAAATAAATACTTTAAATCAACTTTCAACTCTTCCAATACCAGACTACTCATCTTTTGTCTTTAGTCAGTTAGCAGATTGTGATGTTAAGAAGAACATTTTGTCCATTGCATCCAATGCGGTTGGTGTCGATGACATTAGCCGTAATATGATCATTCCACTCCTTGATATCCTTACCCCTTTGATAACTGCCATATTTAACCACTCCTTTTCCACGAGTACTTTTCCATCTGCATGGAAAGATGCTCAAGTTATTCCACTACCTAAAAAACCTAATCCCACATCATTTTCTGAGTATCGTCCCATATCCATCTTACCCTTCTTATCCAAGGTCCTTGAACGTAGTGTTCATCAACAGCTTACCCATTTCCTTTCCAAAAATAATCTCCTTAATTCCTTTCAATCTGGTTTCCGTCCTGGTCATAGTACGGTTACCGCATTGGTCAAGATTGTTGATGACATGCGACATGGTATGGATAGTAGACGTCTTACGGTGTTAGCGCTACTTGATTTTAGCAACGCTTTTAACACTGTGGACTTTGACATCCTTCTCGGTGTACTACGTTCTCTTAACATATCTCCAATGGTAATTGACTGGTTTCATAGTTATCTATACGGTCGTCGGCAGCGCATTCGTGCTGAGGACTCTTTCTCCGCCTGGTGTGATATTGCTGCCGGCGTACCTCAAGGTGGTGTCTTATCTCCTCTTCTTTTCGCTACTTTTATAAATTCAATCACATGTAATCTTACTTCGTCCTACCATCTGTACGCAGACGATCTCCAACTGTATTCGCAGGGTAGCCTTGATGATTTACCGAACGCTGTTAACGTAATTAATGCCGATCTAACTCGTATCTCCAACTGGAGCAGGTCGTTTGGTCTCAGAGTTAACCCTGCTAAAACGCAGGTTATCATTGTTGGTGGCTCACGGCTAATTAGTCAAATTGATTGGGATTCTTTGCCTCCTATCTTATTTGATGGTGTCCCGATTTCTTACAGCCAAGTTGTGAAGAATTTGGGTATTTATATTGACAATTGTTTGAATTGGGATAGTCAAATTAAAGAGGTTAGCAGGAAAATGTTTGCATCTGCTGGGTCTATTAATAGATTACGCAATTTCTTACCCATACCCACCAAAATTGCACTGGTGCAGGCTTTACTGTTGCCTATTCTTGATTATGCAGACTGTTGCTACTCTAATCTTAATGAACTATTTCTTGACAAGCTTGAGCGTCTTCAAAACTTTTGTATCCGCATCATCTTCGGCCTACGCAAGTATGACCATGTCTCTGAATTTCGAGCTCAGCTTAAATGGCTTCCTATACGTCGACGCCGTGACCTCCACGTTTTATCTCTCCTATTTAATGTTCTATTTAATCCTCTTGCTCCACCCTATCTTAAAGAACGTTTCCGTTTCTTGCAGCCCAACCAGGATCGTGATATGCGGTCCTCACGTAAACTTCTCCTTACTTTTCCTACTCATTCTTCTGAATTCTATTCCCAATCCTTCACTGTCCAATCTATACGCTTATGGAATTCTTTACCTTTATCTATCAGATTATCTGAGACTCTTCCTATTTTCAAAGCCAGGGTTAAATCGTACTTCCTCTCACTTGCTTAATGTTAATTTATGTCTTTTATCTATAATTTTAGCTGGGCATGTTGGTTGTTAGTAAGTTTCATACACTTATCCATATTAACTTATTATTATTATTATTTTTTTTTTTTTTTGAGTCAAAATACTTTACTTAATTTTATATTTGATAAGCATGTTTATTTGTATATATATATATATATATAAATATATATTATGTTATATATCTATGAGTTTATGTATGTTTATAATGCTATACTATGAATATAATTCAAGAAATAAAACTTTATTAATGTTGCACGGCCGTACCCATTTCTTGCCATCTACTATTTCCTCTACCTTAAGGTTGTCTGGAAGAGATCGCTTTCTAGCGATAAGACCGCCTAAATTGTACTATAATCAATCTGTAAAACCTATTTCTGTAAAGTTTTTGTGCAATAAAGTATATCTATCTATCTATCTATCTATCATTGTATATTTAATAGATACCGTAATGTTTTTTTAATGCTTAATTTATTGTTGTTTATTATGATTTCTTTTTTTTTATCAGAGTACTAGTTATTATATCTTAGTATTTATGCACTTTCTCCACTGTTACCGCACCCATATACAAACTATCTGCATGACCCAAGGGTTGACTGGTAGAGACTGCCCCTAGCATTAAGTCCACCTGTTGTACTTATTTGTGCAATAAAGTTTTTAAATAAATAAATAAATAATACTGGCTAAGATGTTTCTTCGCTCCTTTTGAATGTGGTAGTACTCACCGCACATCTTACAGAGAAACTCCTTAACCCCGGAGTGCGTCTTGAAGTGTTGCGCCAAGTTCTGTTGCGTCAGGAACGCCTTCCCGCACAGGGAACACTTGTGGGGGCGCGGCCGGTCCTTCGTGAAAAGAGAAATTAATTAAAAACAGACAAAAACGGTGATTCATTTCGACACCAGGTTCACTTTTTATAACGATTTTAGGACCTAAAAAATGAAAAAACTTGTTTATGGCAAAACGTTAGGGTTTAATTAATGATCATAACAAAAGCATTAGGCTTTTGCTATAATCATTAATGAAGCTATTGATAGAATCGAGACTATTTTTCTTTTTTAAAGTCTTGCTGCAGGCGTGCGTCCTACCTGGTGCGTCTTCATGTGCGCCTGCAGCGTGTACTTGGAGGCGAAGGTCTTGGTGCAGGCGGTGCACGCGTGGGGTCGGGCCCCAGTGTGAGCGGGTGCGTGCTCGCTCAGCGCCGCTCGTGACGCGAACGCCTTGAGGCACACCGCGCACGTGTGCACCTTGCTCTTGTCAGCTAGTTGACCTTTCGACTTCTGCCCGTGCGACTCTGGAAGTCATAAATCGCACATGACAACATGTACAGGCTAGTGATGTAACGAATGTTCGAATTCGCAAATATTCGTATATGTCTTGACATTAGTATTTGTATTCGCATTCGCAAAAATTATACGAATATGTACATCGTAACTAGAGCGATTCGTTTTTCAAATGACGCTTGGAAAAACAAACAGGATGCGATAGGAGTTTTTTGCGACTTGTCTAAAGCCTTTAATTGCGTTGATCATCAAACATTGCTGATAAAGTTGCTACATTATGGTGTTAAGAAAAATTCCCTTAGTCTAGTGCAGTCGTACTTGCATGACAGAATTAAAAAAGTAAGCGTAAATGAAACTATCTCTCCTGGTGCAGCTTTATCTATGGGCGTGCCCCAGGGTTCAATATTGGGACCTTTACCTTTTCTAGTTTATATAAATCATCTTCAGCACGTTTCAGAAGATCTCTGTGAGATAGTATTATTTGCTGATGACACTTCACTCATTTTAAAGTCGACAGACAAAATAAAACATTTGACGATGTGAATAATAGTAAATCTCAAATACTACAATGGTTCACAATAAATAACATGTTACTGAATGTTAAGAAAACAAAATGTGTAAAATATTCAATGCCAAACGTAAGACAAGTGAAAACAAATCAATATATCAGCGGTGAACCTTTAGAAATGATTAATTCCACTGTATTTCTTGATTGTAAATTACAGTGGGGTTCTCATTTTGCTACTCTGGCAGGGAGACTTGGTTCAGCTGTTAGAAAAATACGTAGTTTGACTGATGTTGAAACGGCAAGATTGGTTTATTTTTGTTACTTTCATAGTCGTATGGGATTTTAATATGGGGATCTGCAGCTGATGTGCAGACTATCTTTGTATTGCAAAAGAGAGCCATACGCGCTATATACGGTCTTAAAACAAGAGACTCGCTTAGAGAATTATCAAAAAGAAACAATATTTTAACAGTAGCTTTTGTAAAAGTTAACATGAATAAAGACAGTTTCTATTTTATTCCATTCTAAATATTGGAACCGTGCATAATTAGCTGACCCAACAGACGTTGTTCCATCTTAAAAACGACTATTTAATACGAATTGGCTTCCACCCTAATCTTGGATGGATTTCCATACCAAAAATAGTCAGAAAGTAAAATCACTCTTAACTAATTCATCTCTCAAATAAAAATAATATAATATCGAAATCGATTCATCTGTTTGAAAGCGACTATGACTATTGTGTTCCTGCGTGGGAGTAAGGTTCCCAGAGCTCCTGGGGGGTGCTACATTAGTAGCAGGGGTCAAGCCTTCAAGGTAAGGGCGACAAGTCCAGTAACAGATTTACTATGCGGTACTCGTAGCTTAAGCTAGGACCTCATTACCACTTATCATCAGGTGGAACGCGACAATGAGCGTAACGGGATTATGACGTTATCTTTTTCGTACATGCAGCCCGTAGATAGATATACTTTATTGCAGAGACAAATAACAGAAATTGGTTTTACAGACATAAGTACAATTTAGGCGGTCTTATTGCTAGAAAGCAATCTCTTCCAGACAATATTTAGGTAGAGGAAATAGTAGATATCGAGAAACGGGTGCGGCCGTGCAAAATACCTATTAACAGGAAATTTACATACCATAATATGATAAATACAAAAAAAAAATACATAAAAAAACACATATTTAAATACTTTGATAAAGGAGTTCGCGTTTAGTTAAGAGAAAGAAAGAAAGATTTTACTCTTGATTTCTAAATGGGAAGGGACTCAGATTCCCTGATAGGTAATTCCCGTAGTATCGAGTTATTAGACGTTGTCACGTCAATAATATAACAAACGTATGATCTCACCAATGTGCGCCAAGTACTCGCTCCTCTTCCTCACGATGTGTCCGCAGAAGCAGATGTACAGTCGCGCGCTGTGAACTTCCTTCAAATGCGACATCGTGAACTGCGCGTCGCCGACCACTGTATCGATACTAGTGTCTGAAACAAACGGTACGATTGTATTGTTCGTCTACGGATAAACTATGATAACCTTTCCATTAAAAATCTGACCGTCACAATTTTTAATACTAGACTAGCTGCAGCCCGCGGCTTCGTACGCGTGGCCTTAGTCTTTTTCAGCAATAAATATAGCCTATGTAAGGTTAATGTAGCTTTCAAATGGTGAAAGAATTTCTGAAATCGATCCAGTAGTTTCGGAGCCTATTCATTACAAACAAACACATCCATACTAATATTATAAATGCGAAAGTAACTCTGTCTGTCTGTCTGTCCGTCTGTTACTCTTCCACGCCTAAACGGCTGAACGGATTTTGATGAAATTTGGTATAGGTATACGTTGAATCTCAAGAACGGACATAGGCTACTTTTTATTAGAAAATAAGGAGGGGATGGGGGTTATACCACCTTTGAAAGTTTATATGGAAAAATGTTTATTTTTGAGGTTAGAGATATGAAATTTGGCACAAATATAGCTCGAAACTTGGATTAAAATATAAACTACTTTTTGTTTCGAATATTAGGGAAGAAAGGGGTAAAACCGACCATGAAAGGATGTAGTCCACGCGAACAAAGTCGCGGGCACAGCTAGTAGCCTATGTAAGGTTAATGTAGCTTTCAAATGGTGAAAGAATTTCTGAAATCGATCCAGTAGTTTCGGAGCCTATTCATTACAAACAAACAAATTCTTTATAATACTCTATTTGTATAGAAATAATCACAAGCTTGTTTGTTTAACTAAGACGGCATAATTTTAGTCATTCTTTTGTGACTAGCTCCGCAGCCGAGAAGCGAGCTGGCCAGAAAAACGGATTATCATTTTTGACACAATGCGAATGGTAAAATATTGAAACCAATAAATCTGTTTAACCTATTTTTGTGCAATAAAGTATATCTATCTATCTATATTACATGTTAACAAATAATATTGATTAGAAGCAATAGTATTTATACTATTATAAGGACGTTGACGACCTCCGTAGCCGAGAAGCGAGCGGGCCGGACTTTGGCGTCGCGCCATCTCTGAGGTTCCGGGTTCGATCCCCTGTCGGGTCAATATGGGAAACGAACTTTTCTATATTGTCTCGGGTCTGGGTGTTGTGGTACCTTCATTGTTTCTGATTTCTGTAACACAAGTGCTTTAGCTACTTACCACAGAATCAGAGCAGTGTATGTGATGTTGTCCAATATTTATTTATTTATTATTTATAATAATACTATCAGTGGTATCGATTCTGTTAAAAGTATTTTTGTATTTAATCATTAAAACTACCAAAACTATAAATAGTATTACACTATCGCTGACGATATACACCTCCCGACCTCGACCAATTGGCTACTTGACAGATTTTGAATAAGTATTGTAAAATATGCGCCCGTTCATTTTATATCCCAAGCAATTCGATTTATCTGGAAATAATCTAAATAACCAGAGAAAAATAATATTTTGTGTAACATATTTAAAAAGCGCGCGAAAACGCCAAGTCACGTCACTGTTGCAATTATGACGTCAACGTCCTAGACAACGAACCGATACGCATAGGAACGCCTTAATTTAGATAAACGGAAAATGTTTCAATAAATTCTTAATACGATTAGAGACACAATAATTCAATTTAATCGGTAAAATAATCATTGTTTCGCCACATTAAAATAAATAATTTTCGCCGACAGCTGTCATTTCCGAATTGCAGTGGTGGCTTCCGTTTCGGTTCTTTTGTTAAACAGATAAAAAAACTAAGATTTATTTTGCAAAAATAAAATACTAACTATGCTTTTAATTAAAAAGTAAAAATGTAAAATGATTACTTAACTAATAAGCTAACATATCTAACACTTTTCATATTTTATTGTTAACACTGTCAAGTAGCCAATTTATCGCGTCCAGCGTTTTTTTTAACACCCGACGCAAAAACGACGTTTCGGTTTGTGTATCTGTCTATGGCATCGCAGCTCCCGAACAAATGAACCGATTTTGATTTTTTTGTTTAAAAGATTAATAAGTCGGGATTGTTCTTAGCTATCTACTATATAAAAATAAGTCGGGGTTTCCATCCTGACGCTATAACTCCAGAACGCACGAACCGATTTCCACGGTTTTGCATTCGTTGGAAAGGTCTCGGGCTCCGTTATAGCAAAGAAAATTCAGGAAAATTTTCAACAGAAAAGCGGGAAAATCCTCTAAGGCGAAACGAAGTTCGCCGAGACCGAGGCCGAGGAGTGTTTGATAAAAATACATCCAAGATGGCCGCCGTCACAAAATTATGGATTGCATGTTTTAACACAACTCCCACAATATGGGTATCATATTAAAAGGACTTGACTAGCAGAATATATTCATAATGACAAATTTCCAATCCAAGATGGCCGTCGCTAGAAAATTACGGATTTCCTTATTTTTTTGTCACATATTCTATTCTACATTGTCCTTTAATATAAAATAAAAATACTTTATTTCAGACCAGAGTCCATATAGTGTTAATAACAATTAATCAAATATATGTATGTATGTTAAAATTAATTAAATATATGTAGGTATCAAATGAATGGGCTTTTTGACACTTTTTATGTTGGGGGGTTTTTTATATTTAAAAACGAATCTTACCTTCTTCTTTATTTTTTTCACAAAGCAAACATTTGAATAGCCCTTTATCCTGTGGTTCAACTATATTCGATGTGGAGATCTGAAACAGAATAACATAGTAAATTAAATAAATATTTTAAATAAATAAATATTGGACAACATCACATACATTGCTCTGATTCTGTGGCATGTATATTAAGCACTTGTGTTACAGAAATCAGAAGCAACAACGGTACCACAACACCCAGACCCGAGACAATACAGAAAAGTTCGTTTCCCATATTGACCCGACCGGGGATCGAACCCGGAACCTCAGAGATGGCGCGACGCCAAAGTTCGGCCCGCTCGCCTCTCGGCTACAGAGGTCGTCACAATAAATTAATTCTAATTTGTTTTTGTGACCTCTCTTTCTGAATCCGTGGTTTTCAAACATTTCTGCAACGAATGTACCACGGGCCGATAAGTGTAGTTCTAAACATATTCGGCAGAGGGCACTTACCGGAGGCTAACGGTTGATACAGCAGAGAAATTTCATCGCCTACGATAACTTGCGGTTAGCTCAGTTGGTAAGAGCAGCACGCGCGATACGTGAAGGTCGTGGGTTCAATTCCCGCACCGCAAGGGGAGATAAAAATTTTTCTAGTGTTAATGTTTATTGCTGGAAAATTCTAGTTGTAAATATAAGTTGAACGTTTAATTTTAAACACAAATCACTACATATTAAAAAACAAAGTCGCTTTTTCTATATGTCTCTGTGTATGCTTAGATCTTTAAAACTACGCAACGGATTTTGATGCGGCTTTGTTGATTATGTATTTTGATTCAAGAGGAAGGTTTTCCTTTGCAATATAGAATAGAAAAGCCAACATTTCTAAGTATTTACATTGCATCTGTGCGAAGCCGGGACGGGTCACTAGTTCAAAATTCAAAATTCTTTTATTCATGTAAATTACACCAGTAATATTTATGAAACGTCTATATAATGCAACTGACGCTACCTCCGGTTCGGAACCTATAACTTACAGAGAAGATCCCGGCAAGAAACTCTGTCGTTCATATTACAAATATAGCTGAACTTATAACTAGTTTTGCACTAAGACATAGTGATCGTATATGTTGAAAGTTTAATTTGTAACATTAATAACTTACTTGTAGAGTGGTGTCAACGTCTTCCTCAGACTTGCTCTGGACTGATTGAACTCTGTACATTTCGCCCGACTCCACTTTAATGAAGGCACCACCTGAAAATATTATGGAAAACAAAATTCAGTAAACGATTTTTCATTTGTATCACTGTGAATTTCCACATGAGCGTAATAACTTTTTTCTTTAACGGATTCCAATAAAAGAGGTTTCTAAATTCGACAGGATATATTTTATATGTCGCCAGTTTTTTTTTATATTGCACTTCATGATTGACCTCATCCCACCTGATGTTAAATGGTAATAAGGTTCTAGCTTAAGGACGACAAGTACAGGATTTATTATCCTTTACTGGACTTGTCGCCCTTACCTTGAAGGCTTGACCTCAGCTACTAATGTAGCACCCCCCAGGAGCTCTGGTAACCTTACTCACACGCAGGAACACAACAACAATTTGGCTGCGGCCTTCTGTAAGGTGGAGTTGTTTCACCAGTCGCTATGCCCTACCTCTCTTAAAACTTTCTTCTTCTTCTACTTCGCATAGTTTGTTGGAAAGGAGATACCTCAACGGTGGTACCATGATAAAGAGACTACAAGCTAAGAATGATTCTCATTCTATAAAAGGACATTATTAGTAATACATCGAGTTTTATTTCACCTGAGCACGATCAAACGCATGTACAACACTTGTTGTTGGATAATGGTTTTTATGGCCATAACATAAGGGAGTCAGAAAAACTAAAACTGTAAGCTGGGAAAAAAGAGCCTTTTATTTTTAGACGTAAGTAGTGAATTTTGAAAATCTAACTGTGCCGACCTACGATATGACCTACAAGTCGACACAAATACGGCGTCAGCAGAATTGGCGTAGTAAACAACGCTCCATACGTAATGCACGATTAGCCGATTAATACATCAAACTTAAACTCAAACTCAAATATTCCTTTATTCAAGTAGGTTACATATAACACTTTTGAATCGTCATTGAATACAATGCAAAGTGATTCTACTTCCGGTTCGGAACCCATATCTACCGAGAAGACACCGGTAAGAAACTCAGCAGATCAGTTACAGTAGCAGTATCTAACTTATTGCTATGTGTAGCTCACTTTGGACCAAGTCATATAGTTTTGGTTTTGATGAGTGATGAAACAAATAAGTACTCAAGTAAGTTTAACTTTTCAACGACGGTACCACAACACCCAGACCCGAGACAATATAGAAAAGAGGTTTACTATACCCACCTTGTTCTTGAGCGGCCGCTATGATGGCGTTAGCAGTCTCCTCGTCTCCCGAAACCTGGAGCTCGATCTGAGATTCGTCGTTTGAGTCTGAAAATTAAAGAAATTAACAATGTCATCTCCGGTTCCAGTGTTCAGTAATATCTTAACGTTGAAAACACCATCTCATGGATTGAATGTATTATCATACCATTTTAATGGGTGTTGTGATATCGTCTATTGATAAGTCGGCATATTGAAAAGTTCATTTTCAACATTGACCCGACTAGGAATCGTACCCAGAACCTCAGAGATAACGCAAAGCCAAATTCCGGCTCACTCCTTAATGCTACGAATGAATAAATACCTTTTTTAAAGTAAATCCCTACTAATATTATAAATGCGAAAGTAACTCTGTCTGTCTGTCTGTGTGTCTGTTACGCTTTCCTGCTTAAACCTCTCAACCGATTTTGGATGAACTTTGGTATAGGTATACGTTGAATCTCAAGAACGGACATAGGCTACTTTTTATTAGAAAATAAGGGGGGGAGGGGGGTAATACCACCTTTGGAAGTTTATATGGAAAAATGTTTATTTTTGAAGTAGAGATATGAAATTTGGCACAAATATAGCGCGAAACTTGGATTAAAATATAGACTACTTTTTGTTTTGAATATTAGGGGAGAAAGGGGTAAAACCGACCATAAAATGATGTAGTCTACGCGAACGAAGTCGCGGGCACAGCTAGTTTTAAATATTGGACAACATCACATACCTATATTGCTCTGATTCCGTGGTAAGTAGCTTAAGCACTTGTGTTACAAAAACAGAAACAAAGACGGTACCACAACACCCAGACCTGAGACAATATAGAAAAGTTCGTTTCCCATATTGACCCGACCGGCGATCGAACCCGGAACCTAAGATAAAGCGCGACGCCAAATTCCGGCTCACTCTCCCCTCTGCTATGTACTCATATGTACCTTTTTTAAGTAAATAAATTAACATAATAACTGTTACATACTGTTTTCATCATCATCGTCCGCGGCCGGCACAAGCGTGTAATTCCCCGGCTCATAGACAACCTCTTGACCGTCCATACGGATGATAGTAGCGCCCACTGTGTTCACACCCTCCATCACTATCGTCTCTGGAAATGAGCATAAACAATTTATAACATGTGTTTAACTTATGTGTTACCTCCTTCCTTTGACATGGATTTCTTCAAAAGGAAAGTGAAGAAACATCTTGCGGGCCAGTATGGCGATGCTATCGGATAGGATATTTCGATAACAAATCCGTTGTCATCGCGATGTGGGTTCCTCTCTTGCCATCAGGCTGGGAGGAGCCAATATACTGCGCTACTTTTTTTGTTCTTATTTTATATTGCACTTCAAGATTGACCTCATCCCACCTGATGTTAAGTGGTTTTGAGGTCCTAGTTTAAGGGCGACAAGTAAATAAATAATATAAATAAATAAATAAATATTGGACAACATCACATACATTGCTCTGATTCTGTGGTAAGTAGCTTAAGCACTTGTGTTACAGAAATCAGAAACAACGAAGGTACCACAACACCCAGACCCAAGACAATATGGAAAAGTTCGTTTCCCATATTGACCCGACCGGGGATCGAACCCGGAACCTCAGAGATGGCGCTCGCCAAAGTCAGGCCTGCTCGCCTCTCGGCTACGGAGGTCGTCAAAAGGTACAAGTACAGCATAATAAATCTGTTACTGGACTTGTCGCCCTTACCTTGAAGGCTTGACCCCTGCTACTAACGTAGCACCCCCCAGGAGCTCTGGAAACCTTACTCACACGCAGGAACACAACAACACCGAAGTGATTGTCATTTGGGCAGCCAAATATCAATCACTTCGGTGTTGTTGTGTTACCTTACAGAAGACCGCAGGGTCTTCTGTAAGGTGGAGGTATTTCACCAGTCGGGCTGCTCCAGTTCGAGCGATAAATCGCTATGCACTACCTCTCTTAAATAATAAAAGTGAAACAGCCAGTAGGCAATTGTAATGTAGCAAGGCTTGTAACTCACGCTCATCATCGTCCTCATCTTCCAGTATCTGTAGCTTGTCCAGTATATACTTCTCTTCCCTCTCACTCGCACTCGTCTCGTTGTCTCCCTCTAGCAGCAGGCCGACGTCGAAGAAGTTGGAGCTGTTCTTGTGTTTTAAGTCTATTTTGTCTCCCTACAAATTATAAAATACATACTAAAACTAGCGACAGGACACGTATTCGTACGATCGGAAATTATGATCTCTTTACCTGGAGAAATACCCGGGTATCGTCACTCTCTACCACTGGCGAGAATGGTGTATTGGTGTAATGGTGACTTGAATCGACAGATTTCTCTCATAATAAGACAAAACTTTCGATATCTTTGATAAGCTGATAGCACACCGCACTCAGCCAATCAGCTCAATGTAATTCAGTAATTTGACATTTGTTACGAACGCGATAAAATTTATTCGCGTTGCGCATACTAAGGGGCAATATCAAGGAGTTTGTTTAAGATTGCGTAACCTAATAATTTAGGTACCACACTCATACTGTAGGAAACCTCTCCTAGATAAAAACTAAATATTTTATAATGACCATTACATGATAACTATGAAAAAATGTGATAAAATTAAATTTAAAATTTAAAAAAACCCCGTCTTTGCATGGGGTGTTAAGAAAGAAAATAATTGGGACATACCTCGAACACTAATTTTCCATTTGCATCAGTTGAAACTGGCACCACTGCCAAAGAACAGTCTGAAACAGAATAATTGATTTCAACAGCACCATAAAAAGAAACTGATGGCTAAAATCAAAGATTTTGTAGACGCACAGTTACAACGCACTTAACTTAACTTAGAAAGGGGAAGGGCAAGTACAGAAATCATTACTAATGTAGCACCCCCCAGGAGCTCTGGAAACTTTACTCACACGCAAGAACACATCAACACCGAAGTGATTATTGGTTTTTGGCTGTGGTGTTCTGTAAGGTAGAGGTATTTCACCAGTCGGGCTGCTCCAGGTCAAGCTATAAATTGCTATACCCTACCTTTCTTAATAATATTTTGATAAATTAACATACCTTCATCAATCTCCATGGCTTGCTCCTCATTATTTTCTGCATTTTCTTCCAGATTATTACTGACTACTATCTCTTCTTTATTCATTGCTTCAGGAGTTGTATTTTCAGACTTAGTCAACAACGTTGAAGACAGAAAATCTTTTGGCAAGTTAACGTTAAAACTCATTACCGGATTCTTAGTTTTCTTTGTCACTATAGAACTTTGGGTCAAAGAGGGCATTATCGACGTGATGATCATCTTGTCACTGATACTTGTATCTGTGACTTTTGTTGGTGACGTCACTAAATTAGCAGATGTCAGTTTTATGGGGCTGCTCGAGATTTCGATTTTGGAGTTTGTTGTCACAGCCGTTGAGTTGATCGGCACTTTAGAATTATTGGAAACCTAGAAGAAAAATTATTTATGACCATATTAATGAATCTTTTTAAATATAATGACAAATCGACTTTGCCTTTTATAATATTTTGACTCTTGACATTGTGAAACAGTTTATGTATTTAATAATTTAACAAAAACTGAAACATTTTGTCTCCCCTTGCGGTGGGGAATTCAAACCCAAGGCCTTTATGTATGTGTCATTTAATACATTTCTATAGTTTAAAACATATGGGGCTAATTTTTCGCCAGTAGTAATTTTTAAGAATGAAAACTGATAATACTGATTTTTTTTTTTTTAATAGTATCGCAGTATATTGGCTCCTCCCAGCCTGATGGTAAGCAAGAGAGGAACCCACATCGCGATGACAACGGATTTGATATCAAAATATCCTATCCGTTAGCATCGCCATACTGGCCCGCAAGATGTTTCTTCACGCTCCTTTTATAATAATGATAACCAGTATAAAAAAATGCTATAATATAAAAATACCGTTTAATAGTTTTTGTGTGAAAGTCTTGCAAACTTTCGTATTACAGGAAATATAATTAGAAAAAAGATAAATTAGGTATTACACTTCTAGTAGGTAAATGTTGTAAAGTACTTGCTGACTTCCAAGACTTTTAAATTGTTAAAATATAATTATAACTAGCTGTGCCCGCGACTTTGTTCGCGTGGACTACATCCTTTCATGGTCGGTTTTACCCCTTTCTCCCCTAATATTCGAAACAAAAATAGTCTATATTTTAATTCAAATTTCGAGCTATATTTGAGCCAAATTTCATATCTCTAACTTCAAAAATAAAAATTTTTCCATATAAACTTTCAAAGGTGGTATTACCTCCATCCCCCCTTTATTATCTAATAAAAAGTAGCCTATGTCCGTTCTTGAGATTCAACGTATACCTATACCAAATTTCATCAAAATCGGTCGAGAGGTTTGAGCAGGAAAGCGTAACAGACAGACAGATAGACAGACAGAGTTACTTTCGCATTTATAATATTTGTAGGGATTATTATAACTTCAAAAAATATATGACATTACTTTGGCTAGATACTATAAATTATTATTTCAGGTACAATTAACATTCAGTACCAGTGGATAGATGGTTCAGTCACGGTTTAGTTATTACTCACCTTAAAAAATCCAGTCAGCAATGAACCTACAGATTCAATCTTCGGGAACACAATGTTGGGTCCAGCCTTGCCCATTCCTAGGATATAGTTCGCCGGCAGCGGTTGAAGCTTCGAAGCCGGTAACACTATCTTTTTGGTCTCTTTTGGTGATTTTGTAATTGTCTCGTTGGCTTTGGAATGGAGCTGTGACGTCTTCTTATAGCCATCTTGGAGTTCTGTTTTTATTGTTTCTAATCTGTGAAAGATGATTAAATATTAACATGGATATACCTAACATATTTGTACTTAGTGCATTAATCATTTAGTAGTTTTGTAAATAGAGCAGTATTTGATAGGTACTCAATTTGGACTAAAAATAAAATTAATTAAAAAGTAAATTTAAGAAACGTAAAATCTTTTATTATCTCTTCATATTATTGTATGTTATTCTTCATTATCATTTTATACTTAGTATTGCAAAAATGAAATCTCTATGGAAATCAAGAAAAGATTAATCTAAAATAAAGCTTATTCTCTTATTATAATAATTAAAGTAAAATGAAGTAAAATTTAACATAGGTATATATTCAGAAATATTTGGTCACTTTGTCTGCTCCGATATATCTGATGGTGACTGTACCATCCTTATGACCTGCAGATAAGAACAAATTTCAAACTGCAATGTGTCTTGCATGACCTGCTGTTGTACTGTACGTACATGAAGGCGAAGTTACCCCAACAGCTAGTTAATTAATTAAATTACTGTTTTACCTTGTTTTCAATGAGTCATATTCAATGCAGGCTTTCTGGCACTTTTTGCAAACGAAAGGTGATTGATCTAATGACTCCGTGACAGGCGTCTCTACAACTTCTGATATTACTTCATTCAGTTTCTTGCCAGATGGTAGATCACCCTGTAAGTAACAAATATAAATAGCTTTATTTGCGAGACATTGAGGTACGGGAAATATAAGTACAGAAATAGTTTATTATCATCTACATTACAGCATGTAATTAATTGGTAGGTATAAATGAAAATTATATTGTTTTTATAGAAATTGAAGGTCAAATGTACTCACAAATATGTAGGATATTATTATTTAATGACTATCTACATTTTTATAATCAAAATGAGCCTTGTAGTAAAAATTAAACCATCATTCGTGCCATTTACCTTTGTTTCACGGGACACCTGTTTATAGTAAGGGTCTAGCTCAAATGAGAGGAATGATCCCACGTAAAATTTAACAATTCATCAACGAAAAAAAAAACATTTAATACATTTTAGTTTACCTGGTCTGTTTAAGGTCTTATGAGTTCACTACAATGTATACTTACATTATCCCCAAATACGTTGACACAATTCCTTGCAGATATCCTTATAGGCAGATTACATATCAAGCAATTATGATACATCCTGAAAAAAATTAAGTATTATGTGAAGGAATGACAAATCATTACTTTGAAAATGTTCCCAGATAGGTCTGTCTTACTAGAACATAGAAACAATATAGAATTGTATTCAAATTAATTACTGCCATGTATTTTTTTTTCCAATCCAATGTTAAAACATACGACAGGAGCGTTTAAATGAATTCTAACTTCGTCCCACCTCCCTGGAGACAAAATTAGACCCTTAGAATTTAGACTTTTCTTAGGTTATCCGAATCAAAAATTGTGTTCTCGACATCAATTTCTGAGCAAATACTTTAGTTACATATTGGGCACATAATAAAAATTAATGAGCAGTCCACTTATCAGATTTTATATTAACTAGCTGAAAGTAGGCAATGTAGAACTTCTAAGTAAATGCTTTTAAATAAATATCAGTAAAACAAGAGTTTGACAAAAATTTACAAATAAATTAGCAAGAATTTACAATTCAACATTACATACATTTATTCACTTAAATTAACGAAACAAAAGAAAACGAAATTTCAAGCTATCAAATTAACATTGTTTTGTTTACATTGATAACAGATCGGAAACTTGGATTTAGAACTTTAAAACTATTGCCACCATTCCCACAAAATACGCTTGATTTTTGTCGAAGAATTTTAAGTACAATGGCAGCCATTTTGTAGTTTCATTTCAAGTTAAAATAGTCGAAATTAATCACATCTTTCTAAAAGAGTCACTCAAAATGAATTACCTGCATCAATTGCTACAAGTTCCTCATTAATTATTTGTTTCTGAAGGTTTCCAAGTCCTATTTTAGAATACAAGTTGTCAGCAATGATTGCTTCACGCAGGCAGCCACCATTACATTTTTAATATTTTTCATTCTTTGACATTGACAGTTTTGACAACCAACCGGAAAAGCCCTTAGGTTGCCTATGGCGATGATAAAGGTATGTATAGACCATAAGCTTGGTTAGATCTTCAATACGGAAAAGAAAGTTATTTTACTAAACACTTATTTGTTCGATTTTAGCTACTAGATATTAAAATTCAACTTGACAAAACTTTATTTAATGGAATTTTAGAGATTTTATAACTTTTATCCAGAATAGGTTATTGAAGGCCTACGCGGATGAGAAACAATTTGCAAGTACTTTATTAGCGTAACCCCACACTAGCGTTCTTTGAGCGTCGACGCCCACGCAACGCCGACGCGGCGCCGACGCAACGCTTGCGCAGCGGCGCGGTCGAAATGACGAACGCCAGGACTGCGCTCCACAGGCGCCGCGCCGGCCCAACGCCTGCGCAGCGTTTATTTTGACAACAGTACAATGATCAACTCAATTGGCTACTTGACAGTGTTAACAATAAAATATGAGAAGTGTTAGATATGTTAGCTTATTAGTTAAGTAATCATTTTACATTTTTACTTTTTAATTAAAAGCATAGTTAGTATTATATTTTTGCAAAATAAATTTTAGTTTTTTTATCTGTGGAACAAAAGAACCGAAACGGAAACCACCATTGCAATTCGGAAATGACAGCTGTCGGCGAAAATTATTTATTTTAATGTGGCGAAACAATGATTATTTTAACGATTAATTGAATTATTGTGTCTTTAATCGTATTAAGAATTTATTGAAACATTTTCCGTTTATCTAAAATAAGTCGTTCCTATGCGTATCGGTTCGTTGTCTAGGACGTTGACGTCATAATTGCAACAGTGACGTGACTTGACGTTTTCGCGCGCTTTTTAAATGTGTTACACAAAATCTTATTTTTCTCTGGTTATTTAGATTATTTCCAGATAAATCGAATTGCTTGGGATATAAAATGAACGGGCGCACATTTTACAATACTTTTTCAAAAACTGTCAAGTAGCCAATTGTTTCGGCCCGCCCGTGTTTTAGAATCAGTAGGTAGAAGACTTTTTAGCTGATAGCAAATATGGATGTAGCTTAAAATACTAACTCATATTGCCGAAGAAACCCATTTTCAATTAAGTACTTTTAGTTTTCGAGAAAATAAATGCTTAAGTTACCTATTCGGGCCATGTGTCAAATAGGTAAAATATATTTTTTCCTTTACAAGTTGAAAGCATTAATTTATCACTGCAATATAAAACATTATATTGTGCGTTATTCAAATCTTACATTTTCATTTTCGAAACAACTATACATGACATCAGCGCGGCGCGACGCTCGAACGCGATGTGCAGAGGACGCCCAGCGCAAGCGCCGCTCAAACGCCGCGCCGACGCTGTGCGGGCGCCGCGTCGACGCAACGCCCAACCAACGCTAGTGTGCGGAGGTCGCCGGCAAGACGCTGACGCTCGAAAGACGCTAGTGTGGGGTCCCTCTTAAAGTTAGCCACACATGCCTACTCCCACTCATAAATTGCAGCAGTGTTTGAACCTTTCTGGACTCGGTATAAATGTTTGGTTAGATTGTCAAGATTCTAGGGGTTATTGAGCTGATACAGTTACGTATAATCATAGTTTTTTAAATCTTTTATTTATTGTTGATACTTACATAAACAAATTATCACGTGGTGCTTAACATGTGATACTTGTACTTATTCTGAGATCCTCTTGTGCTTTCAACTGCTACAAATATTATTAACAATGAAATGAATAGTTGCTAAATGTAGCCGAGTGGGGATCTGACCGTAATTCGGCGTCGCGCCAGCTCTGAGGTTCCTGGGTCGAGTCTCAGTCGGGCCAATATAGAAAACGTAGTTTTTTTATTGTTCGGATTTGGATGTTGTGGTACAGTCGTCGTTTCTAATTCCTGAATCATGAGTGCTTTAGCAACTTACTACATACCTTATCAGAGCAAAGTAACGTAATGTTGTCCGAAATTATATATCTACCTACCCACATCAAAATTCTATCCGCAACCGCTTGGCATGGCATCTGGCATGATTATCAGCTTAAATTAAAGTCACAAACCATTGCTCTCATCACCGAACATTTTGCTCTCAAATAACGTGTCTTATCATGGGCGGAATCATCGCGTTAACCTACGCGAGTCAGGCCTACCATGCGCCACGCGACTAAATTTTATCGCGCTCTTGTGAAATGTCAAAATTACTGCGTCAACTGCTGATTGGCTGAAATTACGAGTACGGTGTACTATCACCCGACCAACGGTATAGAAACTTTTGTCGACTCATGCGAGAAATTTGACGTATTGCGCATGATAGGCCTAATAGAGTCCAAAAAAACAAACCATTGACATACAAAATAATTATTATTTTGTACGTTAATTTGGCTTATCACTGAAGGTAACTTTTATAGGTGACTAGCGGTCCCGGCGAACTTCGTTTCACCTTAGAGGATTTTCCCGCTTTTCTGTTGAATTTTCTTTGCTATAAACCTTACGGAGCCCGAGACCTTTCCAACGAATGCAAAACCGTGGAAATCGGTTCGTGCGTTCTGGAGTTATAGCGTCAGGGAGGAAAACCCGACTTATTTTTATATAGTAGAATAATCTCTTTAAGTATAGGTACTTATAAATGAAACGCTTTTCCCTAGTAATCTAGACGACCACGGTGGCGCAGTGCCTAAGGTAGGCGACCAAAGCGCGAAAGGTGCCGCGTTCGATTCCCGGTCGGGTCAATTTGGAAAACGAACTTTTCTAAATTAACTTGGGTCTGAGTGTGCTGGGATGACGCCCCCAGTTAGTATCCGTCATCTGGTGATCATAGTACAAGGGAAAACCTTAGTTTGAGACCAGGTGATTGGTTTGATTGTCTGGCGCATCTATTTATTCATATAATCTCTAAAGTAGGTATACCTAAATCGTGAATAAAACGCTTTTCCCTTGATCACACCATCACTCATGAACGGCTATCCCTATATCACTTTTTTATTGTGTTTACGAGATGGTTCTTATAAGAAGAAAAATTAAAAAATGGTTCGGTAAATTAGAAAATGTAAGAGTAGTTGTAGTCGAGGGTGAAAAACCAATTTGAATTAAATAGTCGTCACGACAGGACAACGTCTGTCGGGACAGCTAGTTAGATAATAACAATCACTTTTGTGTTGTTGTGTTTCTGCGTGTCAGTAAGGTTTCCAGAGCTCCTGGGGCTATATTAGTAGCAGGGGTCAAGCCTTCAAGGTAAGTAAGTAAAATATATCAGACATCATATACATCGACAAACTCGATTCCCACATTTCGACACCCCCACTCATACTAGGTACCTAATAGGTTCTGTGCTTGTGAAGGTTTCCAGAGCTCCTGGGGCTATATTAGTAGCAGGGGTCAAGCCTTCAAGGTAAGTAAGTAAAATATATCAGACATCATATACATCGACAAACTCGATTCCCACATTTCGACACCCCCACTCATACTAAGTACCTAATAGGTTCTGTGCTTGTGAAGGTTTCCAGAGCTCCTGGGGCTATACTAGTAGCAGGGGTCAAGCCTTCAAGGTAAGTAAGTAAAATATATCAGACATCGTATACATCGACAAACTCGATTCCCACATTTCGACACCCCCACTCATACTAAGTACCTAATAGGTTCTGTGATTGTGAAGGTTTCCAGAGCTCCTGGGGCTATATTAGTAGCAGGGGTCAAGCCTTCAAGGTAAGTAAGTAAAATATATCAGACATCATATACATCGACAAACTCGATTCCCACATTTCGACACCCCCACTCATACTAAGTACCTAATAGGTTCTGTGCTTGTGAAGGTTTCCAGAGCTCCTGGGGCTATATTAGTAGCAGGGGTCAAGCCTTCAAGGTAAGTAAGTAAAATATATCAGACATCATATACATCGACAAACTCGATTCCCACATTTCGACACCCCCACTCATACTAAGTACCTAATAGGTTCTGTGCTTGTGAAGGTTTCCAGAGCTCCTGGGGCTATATTAGTAGCAGGGGTCAAGCCTTCAAGGTAAGTAAGTAAAATATATCAGACATCATATACATCGACAAACTCGATTCCCACATTTCGACACCCCCACTCATACTAAGTACCTAATAGGTTCTGTGCTTGTGAAGGTTTCCAGAGCTCCTGGGGCTATATTAGTAGCAGGGGTCAAGCCTTCAAGGTAAGTAAGTAAAATATATCAGACATCATATACATCGACAAACTCGATTCCCACATTTCGACACCCCCACTCATACTAAGTACCTAATAGGTTCTGTGCTTGTGAAGGTTTCCAGAGCTCCTGGGGCTATATTAGTAGCAGGGGTCAAGCCTTCAAGGTAAGTAAGTAAAATATATCAGACATCATATACATCGACAAACTCGATTCCCACATTTCGACACCCCCACTCATACTAAGTACCTAATAGGTTCTGTGCTTGTGGTATGTAGGCCTAGCATGAGCAATACGTCAATTTCTCGCATTAGACGACAAAAGGCTTGATACTGTTAATTGGCTAATAGCACACCGCACTCGTATTTTCAGTCAATCCACAGCTGACGCTCTGATTTCAATCGATTTTGACGTTTGTTATGAGCGCGATAAAATTTAGTCGCGTGGCGCATGCTAGGCCCAATGGAAACCAGAACCAACTGTATTAATATATTTAAATACATAAGTCCAGAGATAAAATAAAAAAAAAGTCAATGACACGAATTTTTGTCCCTGCTGGGGATCGAACCCATGACCCTAAGTTCTACTTGGTTCATCCAGAAACGCTACCCACCGGACCAATAAAATGATACAAAACTATTCCAAAAACATTTTTATTTCTATACAATTTACATTCATCCGCGTTCCGTGCAGCATTGTACTGTATAAATATATTTAATTATCTAATCTTTACAATTAAACCAACGAAATAATCAAAAGAAATAATTATAACGGTAATTATTTACATAACAACATAGAATGCACGTAATTTAGAATTTTCGTTTATTTTACACACCACTTTCAGTTGTGAGTTGTTTGTTCTATCAGTACAATGATTGTGCAGTAAAAATCAGTGAGTTGGTATGTAAATTCCCTCAAACTTTATTTACTGTAATTATATATTTATTTTGTTATTTTAAATGAGCATTTAAGAAAGGAATCGCAAGTTTTAACGATTGCTTACATTATAGAAGTCGCCCGTATCGCCCGATGATACAATGAAGCGCAAAAGTGCTTCAATTCTTTCTAATTTGTGCATTAACCACTTGAACCAACTAATTGATTAATTTATAATTTTCTAAGGCCATTTAATTGCGTCCTAAGTCAATTTACAAATAGAACTGAGCAAAGAATGAGTTCAACTTTAGTATTGTGCATTATTATCATCATTTATTATTAATTGTGCAGCTTATCATTTAATTTCAAGTTGGTATGAGGGCAACACTTAATTTTATAGAAATTAACAACTAAAAATTAGCTGAACTCGCGTAACAAGGCCGTTTTCCTCTCACTGTCTCCAATACCGTACCTTAACACATATAATGCCCAAAACCCGGCTCCCGGGTTCTACTGTATTTTAGCCAAATACCCAGAACCCGGTCCTATAGATGGCTATAAATCGCATATGCGCACGCCCAGCACTCGCTAGCCGGGTCTTATTGTTCTCTCGAAAGTAGCAAGAGCAAGGGTTGGCAAAAAAAAATCACAGATTAATCTTCCGCCGTTACATATACTGCACAAAGTACACTTACAAACATAAGTGACATAGTTTCTGTGGTCATATTTTGTGGTCATTGTGTCACATGTTGTTTGACTGTAAAGGTCATCGATGTCTTGAAGTAGTAGTGTTGAAATGAAAGAATATTTTGTTGTGTTGACATGTATTTAATGTATAACATGTAACTACAAGTAGGTACCTAAATTCCAATGAAAAGTAAGCTAAAATACCTCCAAATGAAAATAAAGTGAAAACGAAAACAATAATTGTTACATTATTTTAATAATATTGTAATGCCAGAGTGCTGTTTCTTGTGTTATTTTTGGTAAGCGTCTTTTAGCAATATTTTAAAATATTTTTTGTAGTTATGTCATTTTAGACAGCAAACTTGAATTAATCTCTCGATAAAATGCTATTTTAATACATTCTCTTCAATTTTGCTGCCTAAAAAATTGTAGTATAATTTGTTATTTTGAGTAGATAAGTGTCATATTGTCTGTATTTAACACAAATAACTAATTTAAATACTAACGCAGAGCTATATATCGACAATAAATAATTGTATTAAAAACAATTTAAATATATTCTCTGTACATTTAACACAAAACAGAGGTAAGCTATCACGACATTCAAGTCCTAACACTAAAACATTTATTTTTTTCATTCGAAAATATTTCTAGAGAAAAAGATATGCATCTATTTACCTGATAACATTGAATTTTAATGTTAATATAATTTTTTTAATCAGCTATTTAGTGAACTATTCATTTAATGGCCGACTACTCACTGTTTATGCCATGAAATAAAACATTGATCTTAGAAATCTTCCACCATATATTTTTAAACCGTATGAAATAGAATGTTAAGGTCGAAAGTCAGTATTTAAGTTTAAAAAGAGATGGTGAAAAGCTGAGGAAGTTTGCCCAGCGCCATATCATAAGCAGTAATATAGACATTCTACCACAAGAGTCACACGATACAAACATTAAATTCTTAGACACGAGAACAAAAATATAGATAAATAGCGAATCATGGTGTTTCACATTTATTGACGAGGACCTAATTCTAAATACTCCTTGAACAGGCTTATTACTCAAGTTTCAAGTCGAATCGTCGCTAATTTTGATTTTTATTTTTAAGAAAAATTTATAGAAAATTCATACTGTCATATTTGTTCACTAATCGAATATAATTGACATCGCGATGACGCTTACTACTATCCTAAAGAGTGCTAAACTATTTCTTACATTTAGATATTTTTTTGGTTCTTACACAGTTTATAGTAAAATGGTCAAACGAATTCATGATTTTGCAACTACGCTTTCATAAATTTACGAGAAAATACATGCAAAAATAAAAAAAGAAACATGCACACTCTAAGCACGGTCCTAGAACACAAATAAAAATGAAACTCAAATGTTTCTACCTTATACCACAGTATCTTTATTTCTTGTACATTTCACAACTGTCACGTTTACAAAACAACCAAATTTTCAAAATGAAAATATACGCACTTTATTGCTGGGATTAATATTTGTTACTAAAATTAATCCCAAACAACAAACGCACAGAAAAGGGAATACAAACAGAAATTCTTTTAATAACAACTTTCTTAAACAAACTCACAAAAAAATATCAATTCACTATATAAAATCACTAAAATGGGAAATGTCAGTACCATCCTCAAAACTCAAAACAAAACTAAATTCTTCCTACGAATAAAGTAGAAAATTGCGTTAAGCCGTAAAATTTACATCAAAGAGTTTTTGAAAATGGCACTGGGTATGGTACAAAACTAATAAATTCTAATATTACACAAAAAAATGGGAATATTACTTAAAAGCTACCTAAGCCGCTATTAGATAAACAAAATGCACGACGCATTTAATGGAGCGTGGCCCCGTATAAACAAAAGAAATAAAAAAAGAAAAGAATAAATGGAAATGTAATTATGTGTTATATAATTATGAAAAAAAAAATGTTACTGTGTCTATCCATAATATTAAAAAACTAACTGTTAATGTCTTTATAGAAGTGATCTAGATCACAAAAATGTAAAAATAAGGAATTATTATGACGTTTGCCATTGCGAAAAATCTACCCTTTATTAATAATGTTAACAGGACGTAGTCTTGTGTCAAAGGTGTTTTTGGAATAGTTTTCTTTAAAGGGGTAAATTTTTCTTTTCGCGCAATGACAGTCCCTGCCCCCCGCACTCTTGGTGTTGTGCCTGTGTGTGTCTGTGTGTTGCCGTCCTTCTTGATATGTGTTTGTGTGTGTGCGCTCCGCCGGTTCGCCGTTAGCTAGAAGCAAATACGTTATCATTCAAGTGAGTTCGTTTGTCATGGGTCGAACAGCCGTATATGGAATTTTTATGTGTTTTTTTTGACGATGGAACTAGTTTTTAAAGGCGTCTTATTTTCATGTATAATATTTTTATCGTTCAGGTTTTCAGTATCATTAACTAGTTGTAAATAGGGTAGTTAAATCACCAATCAATGAAAACTAAGCATTCCATATTCGACTGAATCATGTAAGTGCTAATTGTCAAGTATTTTTGAAAAATGTAAGTCTAACAAACATCCTAATGAGTAAGAAAAGATAAAGAAAATAAAAAAAAAACAAAAAACAAATTGATTGGATTGAGCAAAATTAGATTGCATGTGATCGAATGTCTATGAAAAGCCATGTTATATAATAGACGTTTAATAGACATTTTACGATTATTTAGATTATTTGTCTTTTGTGATATGTAAATATTTCGAAGCATATATAAATTACCGCCACATGTATTCGCTAAAATAAAATGTAAAAATTGACATATTTTCACGAGAGGGCAAGCGAATGTACATTTGTGCACAACATGTCTCGTGTACCTTATATTAAAATTTAAAATTTAATTCTACATTTCCCTAGCTCCGCATTTAAGTACAAATCTAAATATTAAGCTTAAAGCATTATGGTGATTTTTTTCCTCATAAATAATAACGACTGTTGTGCACGATTGTACATTAAGTGTACAAGTACAATATACACTCAGATAATCTACATGCTCATGTGTGCCGGATTTCAAATTGACATACTTGACATTGCATTATTGCGACGCCAGTCACAGAGATATGTCATTCTATTTTAATTAATTTATACATTTAATCTTACTATTGAGTCCATTAAACTAGTCAGATAAAATTTTACAATTCTTACACATTTAACATCGCCTTTTTGTATTTTTTATAATTTTTTTATCTTGACCATGACACTTGAGTACTTGATTGTACTTTTAACAACTATTGACGCAAATAAAAAAACACTTTTAACAGCATTTATGTACATTATTTTTTCTCTTTAATTTTTCTATTATATATTATGTATATTAAATCTAACATTTTTATAAACTTTGGCTTACATTTGGCTTAGACGAGGCAGAGAAGGAACGAAAGCTGTAATTTTTAGTTCTATAAACTAACTTATATCGCGGATTTAAGGTATAATTTTGAATGATCATAAGTCAAATGCTCCAGTGTCAGAAAGAGATAGTTATTTATTTTCTAAAAAAAGGAAGTTGTTAAGAAAATTTGTGTACAAGTCCTCTTTACAAGAATAGTTTATATTTCGTTCATTATATATAACAAAGAAGGTATATTATATCAAAGCAGCCATTTTATATTTGCTTGTTCCAATGTCGGCTTTAGCAAATTACAAATGTATATATATATATATATATATTTATGTATTTTAGAAAAGTTTTTAGAATTTGCATATCTATCATCTAAAAAGGTCAGGGCCACGCCAGACAAGTGATTTAACGATATGTTTTGGTAAATAATTAATTTTCATCAAATAATTAATAGAAATGAGGAAACCAAGTAATGACGGTCTAAGTTAAAAACTTCTGCTTTAAGAAATTGTTCAACCGATAATATGTTGTCACTTTATGTTATTATATTCGTCACTTTTTATTATTATATTAGTAAACAGGTTTCATTTCGGTTATTTTAGCTCTCATTTTTTACTTCATTTTTATTTGTGATCGATTTTTTATTTAAAACTAGTGGCCCAACGCAACTTCGCGTTTCTACTCTGTTTAATTTTTATTTAGACGTGTGAATACAAACGCAATTTTCAATATACCAAATGATCTCTGCAGGTACAGTCACGAGCATATATATGAAATGTAAACACTCGAGCCACTCGAGTACTTATACCGTTCTAAAACGGTTCAGTTTAAAATGAAGTTGTATACATGTTAGTGCACGTGAGTGTACATATCATATCTTAAGCACACGTCATAAAATTACTGGTTTGGTAAGACCCCTCGTCCTATTCTATATATATGAAATATGTATGAAAGCGTTCGATCGAAATGACAAAGTTTAAAATGTATTGTAAAAATATATTTATACTTTTAAAATTCATTATTTAGGTTGAAGATGCCGCAGCTGTTTATTAAATAGAAAAAGATATATAAAAGTAACACGGAATATAATGCATGAGTCGTACAGTACCAAAAATATTATTTATGATTTTTCCATTCAAGCAAATACAAAGATAGTCATAAAACTCTATGGTCCCTACTATAGAAGTTAAAAATATGTTTTAATCATAATATTACATTTCGTCAAAAAAAAAACAAGAAGTAAAAAAATTCAGTCCATTCGTGTTAAATAAATATTTTTTTAACAACAGTTTTTATGCGATAGAATTTTGACTAGAAAATAAAGTTCAAGAATATAATATTAACGATCACCCAACAAGATAGTGAGAATAATCTAAGTTTATACAGTCTAGGTGCACGGCAGTAAAACGGGCAAGTTTTTGTATTAAGACTAAAAAAAATATTCAAAGTTATTTTACTACCATTTTTATTTGTTTGGATTTTTATTTTTTGGTATTTTAAGGTTTAAAACGTTTTTTAAAATCATAGTCCTAATCTTAGGCCGACACTTAAAAATATTTTGGTGTATGAAAAATTTAACATTACTAAAATATGAAAACGCTCCTAACTACAATTATTATTTGTGCAGGAAAATAACGAGCCATTCTCATTAATTACAACAAAATCTACATTAAGAACTTACAACAGAATTATGACAACTATTTATTAATCTACAACTTTTTTTAATTATCAACAACGCAACTTTATTTTTTCAAACTGGTAACATTATCTTTGGCTTTGAAAAAAGAATTCAGGCCAGTGCACATAGCGAGAAAAACTAAATCTTACAAAATCCACTTTATCGAAATATATTGACACCTCAATATTGTAAAACTTATTGTTAGAAATGTATATAAATTGTATGATAGATTTAATGCAAATAGACTTACAATAACGACCAATAAACTATATTAACTTTGCGCATCTTGTCACCCATACAAAGGTGGCAAGAATTTTCCCGTGCCGATGTAAAATCTATTTATTATACACAACTGATCTTATACCATAAAATATATAATGGTATTAGTACTAAATGGGTTGTTTTCATAATCAAAAATGAGCAAGACCTTTACATTGCAATTATTGTGTGTCTATTTGTATCAAAGTTAAAAAAAGATAACAGTTACAAAAGAAAGATTTATAGATACATATATATGTAAGACATTTTTGTAAGATATAGTTTTCTATATCTCGCCGTATGCACGTGACTCATCCGCTTACAAATTTGGCGGCTTCAATGTTGCCAGCCTAAAGGAGATTAAATCCGACTTAACATTGGTCCAACGTCCCTAAATCAATTTACATGTCTTTTTATACCACTTGCGTCACTGTATGATAATGTACAGAAGTATATCCATGTTTTTATATATTTCTTTTAAATTATGATGTGATGTGTGTCAAAAAGTTGTATTTTTTTGAGATATTGTCTGTTTGCGAAACCATAAATGAATTTAATATTGTAAATTTGCATTCCTGCGCATTTGTTAAATGTGTTCTGATATAAATGAATACAGTAGATACAGGAAAATTAAACATAAAATTTTCAAAGTTAAATATTGGGGTACTCACTCACCCCATATAATGGGACACGTTTATACCCCACTACAGTCATAATATACCCCCATAAAGTTATTATTGGGGTGGTCAAATATATAAATGGAGCGAGAGGACCCATTTGGGTCGTCACCATTTTAAATTATTTGTCTTTAAAAATAAGCGTCTATGACCTTCAACAAAAGGTGCATGAGTCTAGAGTTATCAGAATGAAAACGTGGAAAGGAATAAACTTTAAGGTCGTAAGGTCCAAAAAACCAGATACAATAGTTAATAAATTGTGTCAGGCTTTTAAAAAGATATTAGGCCTTAAGAGGATATGCCTTTTAGTACCTATAACTTTATAAATCGTTCGTTCCAGTTAACAGATCAAAAGCGGGCATTGACCTCTTTATATCTTACACACACTACAATAAGTATCAAGTTACAGATTTATTAACAATTGGTTAGGGGAAGGATATGGAGATCAGTTTGCGGAAACTAATGAATAAATGCAACTATAGAACTATGGCATTCAATTGCAATATAGGAATATGTATTTAAGAGTTTTATATCATCCAAGACGTTTTCGTATGAATAATCGACTTGGATGATTTGAACTTTACAATATAATAAATCACCAAAATAGTTATTCCATAAGAGAGTGTAAGGTTCAGATCATTGCTATAAGGTTCAAAATCATCTCTGTTTTGTTATTACTAGCATCCAAGAGTTATCCAAACAAATAGAGGTGAATGACCGCATTTGGCTTGCTGAGTGGCGTAAACAAAAAATGTATGGAATATCTGTACTTGAATTTGTAGTTTGTAAAAAGTAATAAATTTAATTGACTTGTTTTTTTAATGGATTACAACCTCTGTACTTCATCATTCGTCCGCCGTGTTCCGTATGTATATTTATACAGTTTTAGAGGGAATGAAATTGGCTACCTTTGCAAGCGCCGTCGACGAGTGTTAAAAAAGTAGAATTGTAAATATACGTTTAGAATTTCTTTTTTGGTAAAATCTCATTTATGGAAAGAGAAGATTATAATTGGCGAGCTATGTTTCCTATTTTAATTACGACTAAAGCTTTGTTACTTTTTATGTTTAGAAAAGTAATTGATTGCTTTCATGAGTTTTTGAAATTGTTCTGGAATAAATAATACATATTATCAACGATCATAAGTTGTTTAATCAAACGATGGGAGCTAAACATCAGCGAATAACTTATACCTACAAGTTTGTCTTCATTTATGAGTTTTACAAATTAATCAAATTATTTAATTAAATAAATTGAAATTTTTGATTTTACTAAAATTTGTACAAGCGCATTAAGGAAACTCGTACAAGTTTTTCTAAACTTGCTTTTTCAAATATCAACCCGCTTTTATAAGTTTTCCCGAATACACTTTTAGAAGTTTCCAAAATTTACAAGCTTACATTTTTTAAAGTTTATTAGCTCTCGCTCTCAACATCACTTGTACTAAACAAGTTAGTCGTCGCTTAGTCACTTGCTTTTAAAAGTTTCTCAGCGCTCGCTTTTACAAGTTTATCATAGCTCTCTTTTACAAGTTTCTGAGCACTCTCTTTTACAAGTTTCTGAGCGCTCGCTTTTACAAGTTTCTGAGCGCTCGCTTTTACAAGTTTCTGAGCGCTCGCTTTTACAAGTTTCTGAGCGCTCGCTTTTACAAGTTTCTGAGCGCTCGCTTTTACCAGTTTCTCAGCGCTCGCTTTTACAAGTTTATCATAGCTCTCTTTTACAAGTTTCTGAGCGCTCGCTTTTACAAGTTTCTGAGCGCTCGCTTTTACAAGTTTCTCAACACTTTCTTTTATAAGTTGGTAACTAACACTTCGACGGCGCTCCCCAAAGGCACCCAGCGCATTCAGCCTTAATCTAACAAATGTCTTACTAGTAGTCGTGGCTGTCCATCCCGTTGTTCTGCCCTTGCCGTTGGCTGTTCTCCTGGTTGTTCTTGCCCTGTTGCGGGCCCTTGCCCTGCCCGATTTGCCGTGAGGATGAGAAACAGAGCTTCATTACGAAGGGGAACTTGGCGCCTGGAATGATGGGCGGTTTATTTAGTAAATTTTTTTATTGTACTTTACGCCGTACTAGCGAACTTTAAATATTAGAAACAGACATTTTTTATCTTCAGTTGCGATGCGGGAATCGAACCCACGACCTTCACGTATCGCGCGTGTTGCTCTTACCAACTGAGCTAACCGCAAGTTATCGTAGGCGATGAAATTTTTCTGCTGAATCAACCGTTAGCCTCCGGTAAGTGCCCTCTGCCGAATATGTTTAGAACTACATTCCCAGCTTGCTCTGAGATAAGCGGGTGCTACCCACTAAAACACCTTAAATGCTATTGATGGCGCCCATATGAATATAGTATGTTCTTACGTACCAGGGTGCTGTATAGTGGCGTGATTACACGCCATTATCGCCATCACCGACTGAGAAATGTTCTGGAACTCCATTAGGCCGGAGGACGATCTGTCGAAATAGAAAACGGTAAGGTCAGCAGCATATCACGGCAAACATTTGCAGTTCGATATCAGTTATTATGCTAACGCCTTAAGAGCGGTACAATTCAATTCTGAGTGAGAAGAACTTTCGTTGAAAGTATGGCGAAAAAGTAAAAGAAATATCAAAATTGAAAGAGTTGAAACTTTTCCTTATTTTATTTTAAACTAGCGGACCCGACAGACTTCGTCCTGTCAAAGAGATTTGACTCTAAATTTTAGTTAGAAAACGTTGGTACTGGAAAAAGAAAAGGGCTGTCTTTACAGTTTTCCCGGCAATTATTCAAATTTGTCTCGCCGTAAAAACCATCCTTGGACTTCAACGAACATTAAAAAAAAAAAATTGTCAAAATCGGTCCAAGCGTTGTCGAGTTATGCGCTTACCAACACATTTTGCGATTCATTTTTATATAACAGACTAGCAGCGCCCGCGACTTCTTTCGCGTGGATTACATACTTTCATGGTCGGTTACACCCCCATCTCCCCTAATATTTGAAACAAAAAGTAGTCCATAATTTAATCCAAGTTTCAAGATATTTTTGTGCCAAATTTCAGATCTCTAACTTAAAAAATAATTTTTTTTCCATATCAACTTTCAAAGGTGGTATTACCCCACACTTATTTTCAAAACAATTCAATTCAATATTTGTTTATTCAAGTAGGTTACATATAATAACACTTTCGAATCGTCATTGTATATAATGCAAAGTGATTCTACTTCCGGTTCGGAACCTATATCTACCGAGAAGACACCGGTAAGAAACTCAGCAGATTCGCCTTTGTCCGTTCAAGAGATTCAACGTATGCCTATACTAAATTTCATCAAAATCGGTTCAGTAGTTTAGGCCTGAAAGCCGGACAGAAAAACAGACAGGCAGAGTTACATTCGCATTTTAATATTAGTATGGATTGAACCGTCTTCGAACCAACTGACCTTTCACTCTTGAGCGGGAACTTGGAGATGGTGTGGGGCGGTGTGACTCCGTAATCCTTGAACACTTGAAGGAGCTGCTCATCAGATACATCTGGTGGCGTGTTGAAGAAGTGCAGTACCTGGAAAAAGACAATTTAGACTTTCAACCAAAGCTGATCCGGTCTCTCGCGGCTGAGTCTACCTCTACAATCGTCATGAAGTCCTGGTACTTTTACCTTTAAGATTTCCAATTTTTATCATTCCTTTGAATTAATTAATTATTTTTTACAATTTAAACACAACACTGTTATGTCTTAGTGCAAAACTAGTTATAAGTTCAGCTTTATTTGTAACTAGCTGTGCCCGTGACTTCATTCGCATCGACTACAAACTTTCATGGTAGATTTTACCCCTATCTCCCATAGTATTCGAAACAAAAAGTCCATATTATAGTCTAAGATTCAGAATATATATAAATATATATTATGTAAATATAAGTTTACCGTCATATTTTAAATATATATAGTATTTTATGTAATAATGTATGTTAATGTATATTTAATTAATACCGTAATGTGTAGTTTATTGTTGTTCAATAAGATTTCGTTTCTATGATAACTAGTACCGCACTCATATATACAAACTCAGTGCATAACCCAAGGGTTGACTGGTAGAGAATACCCCTAGCATTAAGTCCACCTGTTGAACTGGTTAGTGCAACTAAGTTTTTAAATAATAAATAAATAAAAGTGATATGAGTTTTGAAAGGCGGTCACCCATCCTACCTTACATCAATAGTTTTAATTTTTTCTCTCTGTTAACTCACCTTGGACGGTGGCTGTATCCTGTTCTTGTGTATGGAGGCAGGGGTCAGGAACCGGTTGTTCTTGTTGCCGACGTAATCCTTGAACGACGGACTCTTGTCGGGAAGCGGGTATGGGTTCATCACCTCTGACAGGTACGCCTGCTTTGAGAACCTGGAAATGTTATCATAAAGGTTCACTGGTCTGGAATAGGATTTCGAGATAGAAGGTGCTGATTAGTAACAAAAGAACTCTCATGGTATGACTGTAAGGTTCATTTTGAAATGACGTTGTGTTTTACAGAGTGGGCCCGATATAAATGAATCCAAGATAAAAAAAACATATTTTAGGTATGAAATGAAAAACTAAGATTCGGAGCTGTCATAAGAATTACTTTAGAATCAGATTGTTTATCCCTATGTGTAAGATGGATAAATAGGAGCCCAAACATGAATGGAAACATCGTTACCTAATAAATAATGTGGTCAAATTAATTTGCCCACATCATGACATGCAACCATATTATAAGTTGGAACATTACTCCAAGCGTCATATAAAATTACGCAATTAATAAATATGGACGGCATATTGGAAATCAGAAACATCGACGGTGACACACACCCGGAA
This sequence comes from Glyphodes pyloalis, assembly GCA_037074685.1. Classification (NCBI taxonomy): domain Eukaryota; kingdom Metazoa; phylum Arthropoda; class Insecta; order Lepidoptera; family Crambidae; genus Glyphodes; species Glyphodes pyloalis. The sequence continues at coordinate 9,891,837 of JAYKKO010000020.1, forward strand.
TCGAGACGATATGGAAAATACCGTTTTCCATATTGATTCAACTGGGAATCAAACCCAGAACCGAACTTGATAACTATGTGCGCGGGAGTTTTCCGCGAAGATTTGGCTATGTAAATCATCTTCGTGCGCATCAACGCAGAGACTATCAGATTTGACACGAGTAAAATCGGTAATTTCTCAACGGCTTGGCTACAGTCGCCATGATCGAAAGATATCGGTGAGCTAATGCAATTCCCTCCCTTAAAAAAACCCACTTGAAAGTTTTTATAGCGCTTCACGCAGCACTAGGGAACTTTCAATATTAAAAATATCTCCATTTGCGGTGTGTCCAACCCTGGAAGAGGAGCACGCGCGATACGTGAAGATCGTAGGTGAGGCCTTCCTCCCCCCCCCCCCCCCTCTCACATGCTCACACCGCAAGGGGAAATGACATTTTTCTGTTTCTAAATAACTAAGAATTAATACTAGACTTCCTAGAATCGACCCGGCTAAAGGAGTTACTCTAACTGGTGGCGAGTCACAATAGATCTAACAGGTCGCAGTGACCACAGTTCACTAGAACTGCATAGCCCCAAGTACCCTAATAATATCACGCTCTTAACAAACGTCAAAATCGTTCAATCAATCAGTGTCAGTGCGTCAGCTTCTGATTGGCTGAAAATACGAGCGCGGTGTGCTATTAGCCGATCAACAGTGTCGAAACTTGTGCGAGAAATTTTACGTATTGCGCATTCTAGGCCTGCATATTCGATAAAGGGTTAATCGAATTAAAAACTTAGGTCTGTAAGGCTTGTTACTCACGCCAATGTTAGTGTGTAATCGCCAACGGTGACGTTGTTCAAGTTCTGCACGCACCGCTCCACCGACACTCCATCTCCCATCTGCACCATCGCGGTACCTTCTTTCGTCTTCAGGAACTTTATCTGGAAACGGATTAACTCAAACTCAAATATTTCTTTATTCAAGTAGGTTACATATAACTCTTTTGAATCGTAATTGAATACAATGCGAAGTGATTCTACTTCCAGTTCTAAAACTATATCTACCGAGAAGACACCGGTAAGAAACTCAGCAGATCAGTTACAGAAGCAGTATCTAACTTATTGCTATGTGTAGCTCACTTCGGACCAAGTCATATAGTTTTGTTTTGATGAGTGACGAAACAATTAAGTACTCAAGTAAGTATTAAACGCCGTCATCATCAATTGATTTTGTACTGCAATCAACACATTTGACAGCTGATCATCCGCATTTGTTTCCAATTTCTGCCGTGTTGTGCGCTGCGGTCGTTATCTTTTTTTTTTTTTTTTAAACATTGGACAACATCGTATACATTGCTTTGATTCTGTGGTAAGTAGCTAAAGCACTTGTGTTACAGAAATCAGAAACAACGACGGTACCACAACACCCAGACCCGAGACAATACAGAAAAGTTCGTTTTCCATATTGACCCGGCCAGGGATCGAACCCGGGACCTCAGAGATGGCGCGACGCCAAAGTCCGGCACGCTCGCCTCTCGGCTACGGAGGTCGTCGTTATCTGTCCGCCACTACTCGCTTTGCACGTAGCCAATAGGACATACGGTATGGACAACACATACTTTTAAATGGTTATCGTACTAGCAGTTGTCTGTGACTTGGATCGCGTTATTTCGGCACAAAAGGTGTAATCGTACATGTCATCTTCCTTCCTACCAAATTTTAACCAAACACCGTCAGTAGTTTTTGTGTAAAAGAACAATAAACAAACATCCAGACACCAAACGTACATTTTAAACAAACTTTCGCAATAATAATATTAGTTGGATTTCAGTAATTATATATTAACTAGCGGTTCCGGCGAAATTCGTTTCGCCTTAGAGAATTTTTCCCGCTTTTCTGTTGAAATTTTTCAAATTTTACCAAGGATCCCTAATTTTGTAGCCTATATAAAAATGGAAGAATGTAGCATTCTATTGGTGAAAGAATTCTTTATATCGGCCCAGTACTTTTTGAGCCTATTCATTACAAACATACAAAAATAGGTACAAATCTTTCGTCTTTATAATATTAGTGTAGATAACTCTAAGGCTTCGGTTAGTGTCCTTTGCCGGATAAGATATGGAAACTACATAGTAATAATTCCGTAGTAGGTAATAGTAGAAAATTACAGACTCAAAGAGACCTTGGATTGAGATATTTGAATGGACTTTTAAATATCTGAATCCTATAAAAAATTTAGTTTAGAGGCATAGCAAGAATCATTAATAAATTAATAAATATTGGACAACATCACATACATTGCTCTGATTCTGTAGTAAGTAACTTAAGCACTTGAGTAACAGAAACGATGGTGTCACAACACTAAGAGACGAGAAGAAATCGTTTCCCATATTGACCCCCCCCCGCCTAAGTCCGGCCAGCTCGCCTCTCGGCTATGAAGGTCGTGAAATATCCCAATTCTTTGAAAGTAGTAGTTTGGGATCAAGAATGTGATCTTTACCATCATAGATTGACTGGGTACTTACCCTAACAACGTTGCCGTATAAACAGCAGAGGTTGAAAAGTCGATCTGCATTAGCAGTCTGAGGATCAAGTCCATAGACCATCATCACTGCACCTTGTTGTGGGGGACCACCCTGGAATACAATATTTAAAAATGAATAGGGCCCATATCGTTTCATATAGTTGAGATGAGGCAATACCTTTATTAACGAAAACCAATTTACGTTAATTGATTTGCGGTTTTGATGTAGCTAGCGTCGTTAAAATCCAAAAATCGATGAATGATATTCACTGATAGATAGTAAAAAACACTTTGTCTTACCCCGCAATCCCTTCAAAACTTCATATTATTAATTAACTCTAATCCACTTCTCACAGACACGACTGATACATTATTAAACACAGTAAAATTAACAGAATGTACATAATTACATATGCATAGGTGCATATGAAGAGCGTCGTAGGTTGATAAACAAAACCGTTCATTATTGAAAAAATGGTTCGTGCAGCGTTGAAGCAACGTTATTTATCACATTATGTTAATTAGATGCCCATGACCTCCAAACCATCCGTGTTTTTTGTTAAGTATTTTTAAGATTTTTCAGGTTACCAATGTCAAGAAACAAGAATAATTAAAATAAGACAGAAAAATATTGTAAAATTCCAGGTGTCTACCTTAGAGAGGCATTCGATTTTGTTGAACTAGACGAATGTTTACGACGAATAGGTAAAATTCAAAAATAAAATGAAGCGTGAAATAACCTATACAAGAAACCAAAGTAACCGCAAGATGAACTATCTAAAGCCTTTAATGGGTGCTTGGTAAAAGGTGTTAATCAGGGGACTGTTCTTGCTCCCTTTATTTATTTAATCAAGAAGATGTACTTAAACAACGAAAAGATAATGGTTTTCAATGGCGTCTTATTAAAGAAATAGTCTTGTGTGTTAGGCTTTATATCCAATAAATCAGTATTTAAAGTCTTAAGACAAGGCTTAACCTACAACATGACTTAATGCTTCTAGAAAATAAAATTGTGACCCAAATTGTACACGCAATGCAAGATATAATCTTGTAAAAATCTTGTCATTGCCTGCATTTTTCACATATTTTCGTGAGTTGTTATTTTACTGAAGCAGCAAAGGTAACCTACAAACCACCTTGGAGGTATGTTTATGCAAATAGTATACGATGATCATAGTTCACAAGAATCGTTTGTTTGTTCATCTTATTTAATAGTTTTCTAGAAACTGTGGAATATCTTTGTATATGATGTAATTATTTTACAGCGATTCCAAAAACTATATAGATCAACGCATTCACACGTGTAATTTTTTTTACTTTAAAAAAGACACGACAGAAAACCACGGTCAGTTTAACGTTTTAATCGATTGGTCCGATTTAGGAGATTTATGGATAGATTAATCGAATCTGTAAACTATTGAAGATCGATACGAAAAATCGATTATTTTATTTAAAAGAATAGATTTTTCGATTAATCGATTTTAAATAGACATGCCTAATTAATATACCTGGTTCTGTGGAGGCATGGGGGGATGGTGCATGGGAGGTGGCGGGACGAAACCTTCACCGCCATACCCCTCCGGGCCGTATCCACGCCCGTCGCGCTGAAACAATTCATATAACTATTAGCATTTTATCATTAACACTAAAGGTAGGGTTCCCAACCTTCCCGAATTGACCGGGAGACTCCTGTAACACTGGTTAACCTCCCGATCTCCCGGGGAGCTTTAATTTCTCCGGTTTTTTTTAAATTTAATGCATCAATAAATTGGCTCATGTGTTTCCTCCTTCCTTTGACATGGATTCCTTCAAAAGGAGCGTGAGGAAACATCTTGCGGGCCAGTATGGCGATACTAACGGATAGTATATTTCGGTATCAAGTCCGTTGTCTCAAGGTATGTATGCATGCAATTACAACTTGTTTATCGTTTTTCTGCATGCTGATAGGCCTTATTTCAACCTTGATATTAAGTTAGAGGTCACTTTCAGGGTGAAGATAAATTTACAAAAAAGTGTCATTTGTATTTTTGTCAGATGTTCCCAAGCCGCCATTTGTATATATGTTGCTTGTATATTTTAAGGCTAATTGTGTATTTGTCAACATTAAAAATGTACTACAAAATTTGGTCATCCTATCAGCCAGTAGTATAATAAAAAATATATATCTTTAAAACCTCAAAAGAAAATCTGTTTTTATTATTTATACTTGGACAAAGACTAATAATTATATATTTTTTATGATACACAAATAAAATAAATATATATTGGACAACATCACATACATTGCTATTATGTTTAGGGCTTACCCTAAACATAAGAGCAATGTATATAGCTACTTATAGCTAAAGCACTTGTGTTACAGATATCAGATCTAGAATCAGAGAATATATATATTTTTATATAGCATTTTTTTTTAAAATAAATCAACGATGGTACCACAACACCGCGATCCGAGACAATATAAAAAAGTTCGTTTCTTATATTGACCCGATCGGGAATCGAACCGGTAAACTAGTCGACGGAATTATATAAATCTAGTCCTACTATTCAGCAATAAAAATATATAATAATCTTCATACAGAACTGCGTCTAGAATCCGATGTAAATTACTTTTCTTAAAAAACTTAGAGTAGTTTTAATAAAAAAAATATATTATCATTTAAGTGAATATTTTGATGATAAGTTTAAGAAATAAGAAATGTACCTAATCTTAATAGTTATTATTTTAACTGAAATAATAATTAATGAATAGTGATAATGTTACTACTGCAAAATTGCCATGCCTAATTAGGTAACATGATGTACTGTTTACTGTAAATTTCATCATTTGTCACATTCATGATACGCAATAAAGAATTCGAGTTTGAGTTTGAATTTGATGATGAATGAGGATAAAGTGTGTGCCGACCTACGACATTACCTACAAAGTCGACACAAATACAGCGTCAGCAGAATTGGCGTAGTAAACAATGCTCCATACGTAATGCATTACATCGATCCTACATCGCGATGTCAGAGTTTTCGTCGCCACTAAGTATATTTACAACAAACCAGGATTGGTAGTAGGGCCATTCAAGATACCGGCACGTGCCGGGGCGATTTTCTCCCCAAACATATGTTCGATTACCCTCTCCCAACAACGGCCCGAGCCGAGGTCCGAGCCCCGCTATGGGGCGCTCTCCGGCAGTTGTTTAATTTTTTTAGGGGTGAGAGCATTCCGCTTCCCCGCAAGCCCGGTGAAGATGAAAAGGCCATCTGCGGCCATCACCTATAGTCAGTTAAGAAAAAAAAATGGTATTGGGGTCTTGGTCCCCGAGCAGATAACACCTAGCTCGGCGGAAGTACTTCCACTTTTAGTCAAGAACATACGTTCCTTACAAGTGACGCCAAAGTCCGGCCTGCTCAGTTCAAAAAAGATTTTTATAGATTTATTTTGGATAGTCCGATTTTTAAAGAAATGAAGGACTACAAAATAAAACGAAGATAAAAGGTGGCTTTCAAAATCTTTTAAAAAAGAAAATAATTTGCATCAACGATTGGAATAGCCAACGCTTCCCGAGCTAATTATCATTAATTAATATTAGATTGCGTTCCGGGACGTCTACCTAATTTATATTGCCATTGAATAACCTTGTCTTTGGGGGAATTTTGGTAATTAACACAATTCACTGTCTTTTATGCACGGTTTAATTTGATGGAGAAAGGAAATTCAGTCCCATGCATAACTTTTCTTATCGTTTGAATATAAAGTCATCATCCGTAGTGAGTCTTTTGTCTTCTTATTATTTTTTATAGTAGCGCAGTATATTGGCCTCCTCCTCCCAGCCTGATGGTAAGCAAGAGAGGAACCCACATCGCGATGAAAACGGATTTGATACTGTAATATCCTATCCGTTAGCATCGCCATACTGTTTGCAAGATGTTTCTTCGCGCTCCTTTTGAAGGAATCCATGTCAAAGGAAGGAGGAAACACATGAGCCGGCAACTAGTTCCACGTCTTTATCTTTCTTTTTGTATTGCTACTGAACTTCTTTAACGAAGCATACATATGCCTAAATATTTTGAGACAAGCCGGAGCAGAAGAGTCCCCGGTAGTTTTAATCAGGTTAAAATATTGATTGGACCCATTTATTTTTAATAGACTTCAAAAAAGAAGGTTCCAAATTAATCCGTAGGTTTTTTATGTCGCACCTTCACGATTATAGAGACCTAATTCAAAAATTTAGGATTTTGACAGTCAAAAAAGGCTTTAAACAAACATTCATTAAAAGGTAGGCATATTTCCGTGTGAGCAGGGAACTCTTAAAACATACCTCTTTGTATACAATTTCTAGGTAACATCAAATTTGTATAAAATGTCACGACATACGAATCTTTCTTGGCCGTTTCCCTAAAATTTAGTTTTTTGCATTAGGTGACTATAATTCTAAAGGTGCGGTGTCTCCGCGGATAACTCCGACGTTCATGAACGATTTTTATAATCCTTTTTTTTGGAAAGGAGATATTTAGACGGTGGTATCAAATAAAAGAAACCAGGATCTGATGATAGCATCCCAGATAAATATTGATCACGCAATCCAATCACGCACCTTACAGAAGAAAGCAGCCAAACAACAATCACTTCGGCGTCGTTGTGTTCCTGCGTGTGAGGAAGGTTTCTAGAGCTCCTGGGGGGTGCTACATTAGTAGCAGGGGTCAAGCCTTCAAGGTAAGGGCGACAAGTACAGCATATTAACGCTGTTACTGGACTTGTCGCCCTTACTAGCTTAAGGGCGACAAGTCCAGTACCGTCCTCGACCTCGTTACCGTCCCAGGCAATGGCGAGGGCTTATCAGTGGCGGGCCCTAAGGAAGGCCTCCGGGGAGCGTTTCTACCCGGAGGACCTGTCACGTGTGCGCCGAGAGGCGCACGAAGAGATGGTCCAGTACTGGGCGGAGTCCTTGCAAGTGGCTCCGTCGCACAGCGATTCACCTAGAACAAGCTAACTAGACAAAATCGACCATTGAATTCCTATTAGTTACCTAACAATATGAACTCAGTAGGCCCATACACTAAAAGATACCAACATATTTTTTCGGAACCACCCTCTTAAGAATCGTTGTCAGGGTAAGTCTATAAAAAGTTGATAATATGAAGAGCATTTTTTCACATTTGTACTATAAACTTCATTAGCTCGTTTGTGTCACTTAAAAGGATTTCTCCAAACGTTTATACAACCTGTAACGGAAAGGGGGTAACAATGTAAAGTAGGTGGATACTATACCTTGTATAGATTCTATATACGAAATCCCGAGTTAAAATAAACACTTTATTGTTTTTATGAAATAAAAAATGATTAACTATAATGACTGACTAAAACGTAAACAAACGCATCACAACACTATTGAGGTCAGCGACCCCAAATCACGTTATCACTTCACGACAATCACTGCGATCCTGAATTTCTCCACCTCCTTCCTCGACATGCGCGCCTAGTACTTTCTTAGAAGATGCGCGAACATTATGCAACATTTGTGGTGTCACTGTACAGAACGCGGCCTTGATGCTTTCTATCATCTCTTCCCTTGACGAGCATGCTACAGCGTACACCTTCCTTTTAAATTAGTCCCACAAGAAGAAGTCCAACGGAGTGAGGTCTGGTGACCGAGCTGGCCATGTGATACGACCTCCTCGCCCAATCCACAGATGGAAACGAGCGTTTTGATGGTTTCGTAAATCTCTTTCTCTAGCTCTCGGTCGGCCATCACGCTGCCGTCGGTTGCTCCGACACAGAGAATCATCTCGAATATTCTTGATTGCTCAAAGACATCACGAAATATCACTAGGCTATCCGTAGTAAGTAGGTAATCCAGAAAGGCAAAAACACAAGATGTTGTCACGGCAACGACAACTCAATGACTTAACTGAATTGTCAAAATGAGAAACGCTAAACCAACAAATTTCAGATGTGATTCAGTAAACACTAAAAGATGAACCACCATTGTGATATTTAAATTAATAGCATAATAGGTAGGTACATCCAAGTCTTTCGACGATTCCAACAATACTGTGATAGTGTTGTGCAAGCGTGACTTAGTCAAAATGTTGACTTGTATTTGACTGATATTTCAAAAAAAAATATTGAATCAATAAATGCGTGTACACAGCTACAAATGGTCCCATACAGTTTGTAATCGTTAACTGCTTTGGTATTTTTGATATTGTTATACCCTTTCCGTTACTCGTTGTATAATGGAGTGTGTGCGTAAGGGTAAGTGATTTCTTCGGAGTTATGTTTCATGACAGGATTTGCATTATTGAATTTTATTAAGTTAGTTGTTTAGAAAAAAGTGATGTTTTTGCATACATTTATAATTTTAATGGAAAAAAAGTAGCATGTACTTTCATGTACACTCCGTGAAACCTATTCTGTTTGATTTTTACATATGTATAGCAAAATCTGGAAAAAAAACCATTGCGAATTATTTGCATAAATATATTTTTTTTATTTTTTTCTTATTACTGTTTTCACCATCTCAAAAATGGATTTTTTTGAAGAATGGTTAAAACATCCGAAAGAAACGCGGAATAAGGAACTATTTCGATTTATTTCTTCAAAACATGATTTCGATGGAGTTACGGAGCAGTCTCAGAGAGATATCAAGCTGGTAATCTCCAAAAATTCGTCAAAATTGGCTGAAAAATGGAGCAGCTGTGGAAGAAACCGACAGCGGTTTCTGGAGATCCATTCAACATGGCTTCAAGGTGCTGACATACCTTTTGATGTGTCCGTTTACTTTGCCATACCAACTACGTCTATGGAATCCCAGAAAGCACCTGGAAGGCCACCTAAAACGTTTGAAGATGCGAGTCCCAAAACGAAAAGAATACGCGTGGATGACCTCCTACATTCAAGAAGCGCTAGTGAATTAGCATACGCTGCTGAAGTGTCAGTGCGAATGTCAGGTCAGAGAAGTGTAGCACGTAAAATTAAAGATGCAGTTGGCAGTCCAAAATGTTAAGAAATTAATGACACAATATATGAAGCAAGTGCCCCCAGGTGTTTGACTAGCGAAGAAGCTTTGGCGTACTATGTTGACAGTAAATCAACTAGCCATAGTTATAAGCAAACTCGGAAGTGGAGCATTAGAGCAGGACATATGGTATTCCCCTCATTGCATAGTGTAAGAAAGGCGAAAGCTACCTGCTATCCTCCAGATGAACAGATTTTTGTTAACATATTAGTGCGCTCCCTTCTGAGGTCCTAGATTTAATTATTCAACCTAGCTGTAAGGAACAAACTGCGGATACTGTGTCCAGTTTTCATAGATCTGACACTTATAATCGTGACTATTCTGTGGACGATTTATCTGATAATAGTGATGATGATGAGTGTCAGATATAATATTTAAGCGGTTGAGTTATTCTGATTAGTTTTTACTTTAAGATTTTGTTAAAAATTAAAAAAAATATATAAATGTCATTTTATTTCTGAACCTGTTTTTTTTTATTCTAAATACTAGCGCAAATGGAGAATCATCCGTAAATAGGTACTTAGATATATATATCTATGCTTATTGACCTCATTTAGGAACAATAACACTATAAAATAATATTGTCCAGCTAACTTGTTCTACACGAATCACTGTGCGTCGGGTCGGTGGACCCTAGACGGGCTCAGGCCAGTCATTATTCGCTGGCTCGAGCGCAAATCAGGACTCGTATCCTATCGTTTGGTGCAGGTACTGTCCGGCCATGGCTGTTTTGGGCAGTACCTGCACCGTATTGGTCGGGAGCAGTCTCCGTCGTGCTCCAATTGTGGCGCGGCGGAGGACACGCCGGAGCACACGTTGCTGGTGTGCCCCACATGGGATGCGCAGCGCGCAGATATGGCTGCGCTAGTGGGGCAAAATCTCTCACTAGCATAGGGAGTGAGACGGCATGGAGTGGGGTGGCCTCCTTCTGCGAAGACGTCATGTCGCGGAAGGAGGCCGCAGAGAGGGAGCGGGAAGACGATCCTTCCGCTCCCGCCTGCCGCAGAAGAAGGCGGCTGAGGGCGTTGCGAAGATATGACCGCGCCGAGCTTCCGCGTGGGGACTGGCCGGCTGATGGTGTGAGGGCACCTCAGCCGGCATTGCACCGGCCCCCACTGCGAGGTGGGGATGGTTCCGTTGGACTAGCCATCCCCAGTCTCCCCCCGAACACAGTGGGGGGAGCAGACGGAGCCGCGTAAGCGGCTATTCCGCCGGCGGTGTTGTGGAAGTCAAGGCTTAGCCGATCTCCCACAACACCGCCACTAAGGCGATGAAGGTTCAACCGGGGTGTTTTAGTGGGTATTCCTGCCCTTTTCAGGGCAGGGAGTCCCACACACGCCTTCACTCCCCCTCGGGTGACGGTACGGTGCATCAAAGCATTTCCCCCCGTCAACAAAAAAAAAAGGACCTCGTTACCGCCGACGGCGCTGTGGCAGTCATGGGTCGCCCGATATCCCATGGCGCCGTCAATACGCGATGAGAAGATGGGGAGGGTTCTTAGTTCGGGTAGTCCCCGCTCCCTCTGGGCAGGGAGAGTCCCACACACGTCGCTGTCGTCCCCACGGCAGTGGTAAGGTGCGCATAAGCATTTTACTTCTCTCAAAAAAAAGGACCTCATTACCACTTAATATCAGATGGGGCGAGGTCAATCTTGAAGTGCAATATCAAAAAAAATGCAAACCAAAAGTATTTTGCGAACTTAAGTTCTGGCATTACAAATGCCAGAACTTAAGTTTGTAACTGACTTTTTTTTATATTGACTATTTATAAGTGCTTTTGTAAAGCTTAAATGAATAAAGATATTTTCTATTCTATTCTATTCTATTAAGAATTATACCTTACAAACAAACTGCATCAATGTATTACCACCGCACTTATCTTTAAAACCTTGCGCTACATTTTAAAAAGTAAACAGTAAAGTTTATGAAACCGCAACGATTCGTATTCAAATTTAATTTTTAGTTGCCGTGTGTATTGCGAATTAAGACGCTCCGCTTTGAGCCGTCATGAATCGAGTTTTTCATTGTATCTTAGTTACCTTCAACCTATTTATAAAGCTTGCAATTTTCTTCAGCTGCAGTTATTCCATTGTCAAGTCAAAAGCACGACAGACTGTACACTATGTACCACTTTTATCTCCAGGGCATAAGAACTAATTTCGAACTGAAGTGTTACTTGAACCATTTCGCCTAGGGATGCAAACGATGTTAAAACATCGATGTTGAACTACAAGAAAACATCGATACATTGTTAATGAACAACGACGTTTTATGAGCGATGTTTGATTGCAGCGCCATCTTTATGTTTTGTACGTTACCATCCCACGTGACGTGACCACGTCGCCCCACTAGCGTCATTCTTGCTATGAAACATTTGCCATTTAGTCGCAACTTCCCCCGTTATTTTCTGAAACTAGAGCTGTAATTACCCAAGAAAGAAACCGGTTGCTTAGCAGTAGATTATCGAAATGATTTTTTTTAAATTCAGTAATGAAAAAAATAGCAAATAGCTTTTGTTTTATTCATAATGAATTTGATTACCTTTGTCTTTCTAGTATTGGTTTAATTTGTCGTTCTATTACTTATCATATACTAATACGTTATAGATGTATTTACTTAAAGTAACTAATTGTTTGATATTGGTAACCTACAAAAATAAAATATTGTCAACCATGATTAATTTTGGTATCGTAATCATGACTTGTAGTCATGAAATGAAAATGATACTAAGTAGGTTATCAATATCTAAACATATAAAAGGAGAAACTGACTGACTGACTGACATATCAACGCACAGCCTAAACTCAATAGGTTCATCGAGTTGCATGTTATTAAATGTGAAGCGGACATAGTTTTTAAGTACATTGTTACTAACATATGGACAAAATTGGTCTGAAATAAAAGATTTTTATTTTTATTTATTTATTTTAAACGGCTAAACGTAGGCAGGCACTCGAAATTTGGAAGGGACGTAGCTTAGGTACCGTAGAGGTGCACTAAGAAAGGAATTCCCGAAATTCCCACAGGAATGGGAATTAGCAAAAAAATACTTTTGTATAAAAAATCTAAACCGCTTAAGTTAGACGTTTGAAATTTGGCATGCGGGTACTTAGTCAACTTACTTGCAACAGGATATTGCAAAATTCCCACGGGAACGGGAGTTAGCGGGAAAAAACTGGATAAACCATGTAGTCCACGCGAACGAAGTCGCGGACACAGATAGTTTTTTATAAGAAAAAGCCTTTTCTCTGTAATTCAAAGCTGTATTTGCTAAGTGCTATTAATTTAAGAAAACATCGAAAAACATAGATAAATCGCCCTAAAACGTCGATGTTTTCAACATCGATGTAGCACTAATTTAAAAACGATCGATGTTTCAGTATCGATTTTTTTATGAACGATGGTGCATCCCTAATTTCGCCCCTATTCGAGAACCTCTGGGTAAAAACAGAACGCTGAAATTTTCGTCATCCAGTAAACTATTAACCATACTCTCTTCATACCATAACTAATACAAATATTGTCCTGTTCGATTTTATTATTTTTATAGTACTATACGCCGTACTAGCGAACTTTAAATATTAGAAACAGAAACATTTTTATCTCCCCTTTCGGTGCGGGAAATGAACCCACGACCTTCACGTATCGCGCGTGCTGCTCTTACCAACTGAGCTAACGTGGAGCTAAAGTGGAGATATTTTTTTCTGTTTCTAATATTTATTGTCCTGTTCCTTTTTATAAACGTATTTGTATCCTGAAACAAACTTTGCCAACATACTTATTCCACGTCTACGACTGAATAACGTCGTTTGACGTACAAATGTTACTTTTATCAAATAAGCAAAGTTGCTGAAGTTAGATTGAGGTCACTCTAGTTCGTATGTTGTCAAGCCCCGTGGGAATTTCAAGCTACTATTTATATGTTTCGTATACCCAAAATGTTTAAACCACTACGAGCAAGTTTCTCCCCGACGAAGGGCGATAAGTGATTTCTGATTTACAGAATCAAACAGCCTAACTTATGTTTGACGACATCCGTAGCAGAGAGGCGAGCGGGCCTGACTTTGACGAGCGCCATCTCTGAGGTCCCGGGTTCGATCCCCCGTCGGGTCAATATGGGAAACGAACTTTTCTATATTGTCTCCTCGGGTCTGGGTATTGTGGTACCGTCGTCGTTTCTGATTTCTGTAACACAAGTGATTTAGCTACTTACCATAGAATCAGAGCAATGTATGTGATGTTGTCCAATATTTTATTTTATTTTATAGATCTATACTAATATTATAAAGCTGAAGAGTTTTTTTGTTCGAACGCGTTATTCTCAGGAACTACTTCGAATTGAAAAATTATTTCTGTTTTGAATAGTACATTTATCGAGGAATGTTTTCTGCTATAAAACATCATGCTACGACTGATACGAGCGAATAGTCAGTGGAAAAAAGAATTAGATATATGTACTTAATTGCACAAAACATTAACAGAAATTAGTTTTAAACATATATTGTAGTTCGGAGCGTGGAGCGTTAGAAAGCGCTCCTTTCAGACAGCTTTGTGGCAAACGTTTGCTTAGTCATTTTAGGGACGACCTTTTAATCGTAAGACGAAACGCTTGATGACTATTGGACAAATAACTGTAATACATTGACGTAAAATGATTCTTCAAGACAATTCTTAATGCCCGAATCACCCATTTACCGTTTTCAATAAATAAAATTAATTATGACAGATACAATGTGTTTTGTCAGTAGAGAAATAACAAAATTACTAATTTAAATGGGATCAAAATTCAAACAACTTTATCTTTCGATTGGTTAATGACGAAAAAACGTTTAATAAAAGACTTTTAATATCTAATCAAAATTAGCATTACTAATTAAATTATTCAATTATCAAAGAACGTTTTTAAATTAGTAACTTAACTTTCGGTATAGTTTGCTTTCGCGCAACAAGCACTTTAAAATGTAATCTATTATATAAAAATGAATCGCCAAATGTGTTGGTAAGCGCATAACTCGACAACGCTTGGACCGATTTTGACAATTTTTTTTTTTTAATGTTCGTTGAAGTCCAAGGATGGTTTTTACGGCGAGACAAATTCGAATAATTGCCGGGAAAACTGTAAAGACAGCTCTTTTCTTTTTCCAGAACCAACGTTTTCAAACCAAAATTTAGAGTCAAATCTAATTGACAGGACGAAGTCTGTCGGGTCCGCTAGTTGTTAATATAAATAGCTTTTATGCCGTTGTCAATAAGGGCAACAATAACAATTACATCAATTTGAACTATTGAATCGAGTACCGATTTTATCTATTGGTTTTCTCCCGTAAGTCGAGGGCATTACTTAATGCCCAGTTCCAATTTTTTACGATTCGTAATGAGTTACAAATGACTACCCGTTTTTCTCCATTCGAATAAGAGTCGTTAATTTGAAAGTGAAAGTGAAAGTGAAAGTATTTATTTAGCACACAAAAAACGATATAAAAAACAAAAATACAATGTTACAAGGAATTATTTTAAAGCTACAAATTAAACTAAACAGCTTACATCTAATCTAATTCTTACCCTAAGAGTGTGCTAAAAAAAAGCTGATGTGGAAAGTAAATTTCAAATTTACTTTCCACATCAGCTGTCATCAGTCGTCAAGCGGTCGTTTTTAGCTTACGCCTCGTATAATTTATTACTATAAGTAACTGAAACGGATCGTTTTCAAATAATGGAACTCTGCATAAGTCATTATGAAGTGGTAACTATTTACTTCATCATTCATCATTCAGCCTGTTACTGTCCACTGCTGAACATAGGCCTCTCCACTTGATTTCCAGCGCGACCGGTCCATTGCCACCTGCATCCAACGAGACCCAGCAATTTTTACTAGGTCGTCGGTCCATCTGGTAGGTGGCCGTCCCACACTGCGCTTTGTGGTACGTGGTCTCCACTTAAGAACCTTTTTGCCCCATCGACCGTCCGATCTTCGTGCTATGTGGCCAGCTCATTGCCACTTCAGCTTACTAATCCTACGGGCTACGTCAGCAACTTTAGTTCGTCTACGTATCTCCTCATTCCTGATTCGGTCACCTAGAGAAATGCCAAGCATAGACCTCTCCATAGCTCGCTGAGCGACTTTGAGCCTTCTAAAAAGTTATTTTGTGAAGCACCACGTCTCAGCTATTAACTATTTACTTATTGATTAAGGATTAAATGTGAATTGAAGAATGTATCTATACTCACAGGATGATGTGGCGGTGGAGGGCCATGTCTTTCCTTCATCATTCCCGGAGGCGGTCCACCGCTACCGTAGTCCATGTCTGAAACAGGAAGAAAACCACTCATGAGGACCACTAATGAATCATGGCGACGATTACGGAAGAGGCGATGTACAGGGGTATCAGCTTTTAAAGAAGGACGTATTCATCGAGGAAGCGTAATGTCACTATGTAGTTCAGTGTTTTACTTCTTTTTTATGGTAAATGACAGCTATACTTCTTTAGCAATGTCTATTTCTGCTGTTGGGTGAGGATTGACATAACTGGACGAATAATATGAAGTATTCGGTAGCTTCATCATGTTGTGATTTTTAATTTGACCAGCCAACAAAACTTACATAGTTTTAAACTTTTATCATCGTCCTTAATTATTGTATGCATTTGGTTTAAATATTTGAAGTTACAGAACAGATGAAGTTATGAATACAATTATATGAACCTTATTTTCACTTACGACTAAGTTTCTTAGCATTCCTGATGCATTTTTGACTAA
The DNA here is from genome assembly GCA_037074685.1 of Glyphodes pyloalis. Taxonomy (NCBI): domain Eukaryota; kingdom Metazoa; phylum Arthropoda; class Insecta; order Lepidoptera; family Crambidae; genus Glyphodes; species Glyphodes pyloalis. Next base: position 9,908,110 of record JAYKKO010000020.1, read on the forward strand.
AGTCAAGTCAAGTCAATATTTTTTATTCATATAGATTACCTATGAATGCAAACTGTTTATGTATAACTGTATTTTCTCAAAGTTTTCTCTCACGAGTAATGTGCAATCTCCGGTGTTCAATTTTGGTAATTGGGAGGCAAAATTAAAAGATTTCTTATTTTGACTGAATTACCAATTTGAGTCGTGCCAATTCGTTAGAGGTCTTAACTATGCTCAATAGAAAATAAAAAACGCCTCGATGGCCTAAATTTTAGTATATTGGATATAATATCGAATCGAATCAAGCATTTTTTAAACATAATTCGCATTTCTTAAACATATTACGTATCGATGATAATCCGCATTTGGCAGGCGTCATTATAATGCCAACATTTTTATTTGAAACCATGACTTGATTTCAGTAAGGTTAATTAATACTTAACTTATTTTACTTAATTTAAATAAATAGTAAAGTCGGGTCACGATATAAAATTATTATAAGTAAATTAAACTTATGCACCACAAAAAGAAAAGGATTTTTATAGAATAATTAAAAAATATGGTCGCAAAAGAAAATTATTAGTGTTATAGAGGAATAATCAATCGAAGGTATTTGTTAAGATCTTGCACATATCATTAGTACAATTCATGATTAAATAATTATCAAGCCCAACGACTTTTGCAGGCATAAAATTCAGTGCAAATGTGCCTTTGAAATAAAATAGAACATAGTAGGCATGTTAAAAAAGTAAAACCGCTTGCAATTAAATAGGTAACAACGTATTGTGAAAATATTATATTCTAAAACAATGTAGCAAATACAAGGTAAGTTTTAACATACCGACATCCATTTAAGCACGTGTTGTACACATGACCATGAGTAATATTTGTTCTACGAACTTAAACAATTTGGAGACTAATTTTAAAATTTTCTGCAATCTATTTATTATTGTCCACGGGGATTAGAAACATCAACAAATTGTAGAACAAATCATATTCAGGTTGATATAGAAAACACATTGTTGAAAGGATTTTATTTATTTTATATTGCACTTCAAGATTGACCTCATCCTAATTGATATTAAGTGGTAACAAGGTCCTTAAGGGCGACAAGTAAATCATAAAAATAGATGTTACTGGGCATGTCGCCCTTGCCTTGAAGGCTTGACCCCTGCTACTAATGTAGCACCCCAGGAGCTCTGGAAACCATACCACCACACGCAGGAAAACAACAACACCGAAGTTATTGTTATTTGGCTGCGGTCTTCTGTAAGGTGGACGTATTTCACCAGTCGGGCTGTCGCTATGCCCTACCTCTCATAAAGGATGCCAGTATTTTAAATTTCATCTTTCACATATATATTTTATCCAAGTACTTATTGAGGTCTACATTTTTACTTCTAGTCTATATTTCATGCAATGCAGGGAAAGTTGAATTGGTAGAAAATGAAAGTCTTGTTTGTAATGAACTGTTTATTGTATAATTGTTTGTATGTGACATAAATAATGTAGGAACAGGAATAACTCTATTTTTTACTGTACGTTATCTTAATATAAATACATAAAATTTAAAAAGAGACAGTCATAATCAAATATTAAAAATGTATATGAATATAGTTAAAATAAAGTTTAGACTAGTATTTGTTACAAATATGGATGACTTACTCTTGATAAATATGAATCTTAAGTGTATTGACAATAATGATGGTATGAAAATAATAATTTGTATAATATAGTATATGTAACATTGTCAATTATGTGAATACTAAAGATGATAGTTTTGTATTAAGAAACAAAGTGAGGATTCATTAAAAATTATGTTAATATTTTGACATGTTAAGGGATTGTAGCATCTTATTTAACAACACACATATAGAAAACGTTTTAGTACGAATTCAAAGTAAATGGTTTTGGAAAGGGAAGACAACACTTTGAAATCTAGATATATCTCTATCTAAAGATATACTTAATAATTTCTATATTAGTAAATATCACAAACACAAAACATTAGTATGTATCTAGCATTCATGTTTTACGAACGAACATGAATAGACCATGCCGTCATCTAGGTATAAAAATATTTTAAGTATTAACTAAATGGCACATACACAATCACAAAGGGTACTTTTTACTTTAGTGGCACACTTTAAATTCCATTTGACAATTCAATATAGATACACACCGTTCTGGGTTTGGTCGCAGCTGTGTTGACTGCATGAATCCTCGCTGCACGATCTGGTGGAAGTCTGCTGTTGGGCGGTTGTAGGATCTGCCGATTAGTCGTCGAATAAATCCAGAAACTTTAGGCAAACGGAAAGTGTTCATAACCCAAATATCTTTAGAATTTATGACGTCAGCGTTTGTTTATATGCAGTGTCAATTTGTTCTCAATTTTCAATTCGTGAGTATGTGTTTAAGATTTATGTAGGATTTACGACCTGTTATATATAGGGTCTTTCTAAATTAGTTACATTCCTTTTAATGGGGGTTTCTATACGTCATACTGAATACGTATAAAAAAAATTAGCCAAAAATTCAAGCTAGTTTTGGAGATAATCAAGGAAACAACAATACTTCTTGTCAACATAATACAACGCCCTATGTCAGCTGATTCTACTACTACATCGTCAACAAAACGCACACTATTAAACAATACGTTTACGATGCATACTATGAAACGGGGCAGCTACGCGGCTAGGTAAAAAATTATTATCAAATAATTTTAACAGGGCTACCACTAAGTATTTAGGATTATCTTAAAAATAAATTATTTTGGGCTCTTGACAAAATGTAATTGTGCACTTTAGTGCTTTAGTGTAGTGCCCTAAAGTGTACTATTTTAAGTATAAAGAAAGAAAAATTTTCAATTCACTTTTTCGCGCTCTACGTGAAGAAATACAAATTTCTCAACTCTTCAATAGTGTAGTATAAGGGTTATCTTTCTTAGCAAAAAAAATACCATTAATATTATTGGCAGTAAGTTACCAAATTTTTTCGCGCAATAGAATTATCGAGAGACGATAACATTTATGCTAGGACGTGTCTCAGTGTACTAAGACTTCAGCCAATTGGCTACTAGACAGTTTTTAAAAAAGTATTGTAAAATGTGCGCCCGTTCATTTTATATCCCAAGCAATTCGATTTATCTGGAAAAAATTTAAATAACCAGAGAAAAATAAGATTTTGTGTAAAACATTTAAAAAGCGCGCGAAAACGCCCAGTCATGTCACTGTTGCAATTATGACGTCAACGTTCTAGACAACGAACCGATACGCATAGGAACGACTTAATTTAGATAAACGGTTGTTTCAATAAATTTTTAATACGATTAGAGACACAATAATTCAATTTAATCGGTAAAATAATCATTATTTCGCCACATTAAAATAAATAATTTTCGCCGACAGCTGTCATTTCCGAATTGCAATGGTGGTTTCCGTTTCGGTTCTTTTGTTCCACAGATAAAAAAAGTAAAATTTGTTTTGCAAAAATAAAATACTAACTATGCTTTTAATTAAAAAATAAAAATGTAAAATTATTACTTTACTAATAAGCTAACATATCTAACACTTTTCATATTTTATTGTTAACACTGTCAAGTAGCCAATTCGAAATTTTAACGATATTCCATAATAAAAAAACATAATAAGTATAAACAGCATGAATTAAAACGAACCTTATTAAAGTTATTGATAACATGAAAAAGTATTCTAGAGTTGGCACCCCTAATGTCAGCGGTCGATTACAAAAGAGCGACAAACGAGCCGCTCGCGCCGAGTGAACGATTCGTGGCTTTTCGGCACGCTCCTTTCGGCGAATGCGCCGCACTTTGGAACACAAAAGATCGCGCGCGCCCTTTGATTTTGCCGCGGAGGATTATCAGTTGTTGATTTGAATTCTTTCGCGAAGGTGCGCTTTGTGGTAAATTAAATCGATTAATTTCATACGCATACACTAATGTGGATTATCTACACATGGTACTGTATTATGCAGATTCTAATGATAACTGTGCGGAGGCTGCGCGTATGTACACGAGCATTTACGGAGATGCTGTAAACTCTCAAACGATTTTGGGACTGGGGTATGTTCGTGCCTGTAGAAGATAGTGGAAGACCCCACCTGCGAGTGCAACGAAGAAACCGCATACTGTACTTTTTCTGTCGGCACCCAACAGTCGATGCAGGAGATGCGTTCGTTGTGGCGGCGAAAAGTGTGTGGCGGTACGCCACTCTTACGGTGTGATGATCAACGTCCGTACCACTTCACGCTTGTTCAGGAGTTAAAGCTACAGGAGTTTTCCCCAGATGACCAGTTTTGCCGGTGCTTACTTAAGATTCCTTCAAGAAATTCTGGGAGAATTGATTGCGGAGATCACACTTCATACGCGTTGCAGCCTGTACTTCAAGGATTAGTACTTTAGGATGGTGCTCCAGTTCAGTTTGAAGGTGCGGTGTGCAACCTGTCAGAGACGTATGGCTGACGGTGAATCGGTCGTGGAGGACCTGTGCCGTTGCCGAGCCCCTCCCCGGACTGGTGCCTCTCGAGCTCGACTTTTACGTGTGGGGCCGAGCTGAAGACTTAGTTTACAGTGAAAGTGGACACTCAATTGCAAATGTAACTCAGTTAAAGGAGCGCATAGTGAACGTCTTTAATATCATGCTCAGTAAAACAGAAAATCTTGTGAAAGTGGAAACTCTGTATCTAGGGTAGATAATTTCAGCAGTTTTTGTAAAAGTTGCCCAAAGGCTTTGAAATTGTGATGAATAATCATTAAATAAAATAAATGTTATGAAACTGAAATGTTGTTTTTTCTTCATAGACATGTAAGTACCTACCTATTTACTCTTAAATGGCATTAAAAAAATACATTAACTGAGAAAGTTATGTTAACAGAAATTTTCTTTTCTGACGATGGCCAATATTGATAGTTGTTATTGTAATTTTTTTGCCTAGCTAACTGACAGACTCTAAAGCTTTACAAGTAAAAACAATTAAAAACAAATAAAGATGCTTTACGCGCCGCAAAAATATTTTTTGTAGGTAGTGATTTTTCATTGACTAAAGACCTAAGAGGAGCAAACTGCGCGTGTTGTTGACTTTTAGATATTAGTGTACCTAGTTTTAACTCTTTCATTCTTATTTACAACCTAGTAGGTATGAGCATTTTCCGCTGTATTCATCTCTTTCACTCTTTCTCGGACACTAGATGTGTGAGAGAGCCGGATAATAACCGAATTTTCAGCTATCATTAGTTACAGTAGGGCATCAGCTGATAGTCGTTCCGTGTGTGCGTAGACTACCAAACAGCCTATTGTGTACGTACAGTAGTAGTGTGAGTTGTATGCATGTACACAATCAATACCCTGCAGTTATGATGTGTTAGTAAAAGATACAGCATGATGTTTATTTTAAGGTTAAATGAATTTTTACTTTTGTTAGAAAACATAACTTTGTAAAATCATTATAAAACACCCACTCAAATTTTGTGGACGTATTTGTTACAACGTATAGATGCCTCCATTAAAAGGAACGCAGCTAATTTAGAAAGACCCTGTATATTAATAGCATATAAAAGGGCAGCGTCCACAATTATTTCGCTTAACGTTAGTAAGTACATAATTTCTTTGAGGCAATTAGTTTAGTTCGATTCCAACCGCGCTCGGTGACACTTGCCTAAATCATTCCATTTGTAAATTCAGTGAAATAATAAATCTTTTTTTAAAAACCAGTTTTAAATATATCCCATAACAATTTTGGTGGCAGCGGTGGGATAATAATTCGGTGTCCCTGGTTCGTCTCCGTATCCTTAGTTCAAAGACATTCAAAATTAACTCTAAATTGTGTAAAGTGCAGTGTTAACCATTACCATCTTCCATATCTCGCGGTCGAACTCACCTCTGTTTCCTCTGTTTCAATAAATAAATAAACTCTGTGTCGTTAAGAAGAAAAACTCTGTGTCGTAAAAAAGAAAACCTCTGTGTCGTAAAGAAGAAAACTCTGTGTCGTAAAAAAAAGAAAACCTCTGTGTCGTAAAGAAGAAAAACTCTGTGTCGTTAAAAAGAAAACCTCTGTGTCGTAAAGAAGAAAAACTCTGTGTCGTTAAAAAAGAAAACCTCTGTATCGTAAAGAAGAAAAACTCTGTGTCGTTAAGAAGAAAACCTCTGTGTCTTAAAGAAGAAAACCTCTGTATCCTTAAAAGAAGAATAACCTCTGTGTCCTGAAGAGAAGAATAACCTCTGTGTCCTGAAGAGAAGAATAACCTCTGTGTCCTGAAGAGAAGAATAACCTCTGTGTCCTGAAGAGAAGAATAACCTCTGTGTCCTGAAGAGAAGAATAACCTCTGTGTCCTGAAGAGTAGAATAACCTCTGTGTCCTGAAGAGAAGAATCACCTCTGTGTCCTGAAAAGAAGAATCGTCTCTGTGTCCTGAAAAGAAGAATCGCCTCTGTGTCCTGAAAAGAAGAATCGTCTCTGTGTCCTGAAAAGAAGAATCGCCTCTGTGTCCTGAAAAGAAGTATCGCCTCTGTGTCCTGAAAAAAAGAATCGCCTCTGTATCCTGAAAAGAAGAATCGCCTCTGTGTCCAGAAAAGAAGATCATCACTGTGTCCTGAAAAAGAAGATCACCTCTATTTCCTGAAAAGAAGTCGCCCCTGTATCATGAAAATCATAATTCTACTGTAAGTCAGAAAGTCTTTGTTATAATTAGTATTCAAAGTAATTCATATCCGTTTAATTCAATTCTCGATAATCACTTTCATAACACGATCCAATTATTGCCTAATGACAAATTGTAGTCACATGAGCTTATCATAAAAGTCTCATAACAAAAGTTGAAACTTAATCCGCTGTAAGTTACTAGTGTCCGTCTATTACACCGTATCAAGTCCATTTCTATTTTAATAATTAATTTTGTTTCATTTCAGTAAATAATTAATTTTAATAAATAAAATGTCAATTAAAGGTGAAAAAGAAATCGAATCCATTCAAATTGGAACATTATTCAAGTTCATTAAGCCTTTTGATGGCTCCCGAGAAAAACTTAGCTCATTTCTATCTATTTGTGACAGTGCAATTAATTTAGCTACAACATCTCAACAGTCGATATTACTTAAATATATTCAGTCACAGCTGCAAGGAAAAGCTGAAATAGCATGTTCAATTAAAGATTTTGACAATTGGGAACAACTTAGCGAATTTTTAAAAAGCCAATTCGGTGAAACCAAACATTATGCACATCTACTTTCAGATCTTCAAGATTGTCATCAACTTCCATCAGAAATGGTTAGTCAATTTGCCCTGCGTGTCGAAACTTGTTTATCCAAATTAATTACAGAAATAACTTTATCAAATAAAAAGAAGTCAGAATTAGCTGGTCGTCTAGCAGCAATGGACGATTTAGCTCTTCACACATTTATTATGGGTCTTAAACCCAACATTTCAAATCTTGTTCGTGGCAAAAATCCTCAAAATCTAAACAACGCCATAGATTTCGCAACAGCCGAAGAAAAGATTCAAAAATTAATGTTTAAACGCCATACGCCGAATCCACAAAATAATTCAATGTCACAGCGTCCTACGCAATTCAGACCAAATTTCAGACCCGTGCATAATCTCAATACAACTTCTAATCAATTTCAAATACCAACCTGTCGCTATTGCAAAAATCAAGGTCATACTATTGAAAATTGTAAAAAACGTGAATTTAATAATAATAACTACAATTTCAGACGTCAAAACCCTCAATTTCCAACAAACCAAATTCGATTTTCCCAGCATCAAGCTCCAAAACAATTTCAGCATAAACCTCAAAATAATTTTAATCGAAAACCCTTTAATGGTCGCAACATTCAGGTTCATTTCGTGAACGATGACTATAATCAGATGTCTGTACCTGATTCTGAAGATTACAATTCCCAAGAATACCAAACGAATTTAAACGAATAACGGGCTCCCAACGGTGTCTCGTAGAGTCCGAAGTTCAATCTCATAATTCTAATGGCACCATTTCAAAACCCTCTGTTTCCTCTGATTCTTCTATTTCTAAAGACTATAAACAAATAGTCCAAAAAAATATTCAAAGCCAAGAAAATCCTCGGAATGACTCAATCGAAAGAAAAATCGATAAAATATTTGAGATAAAATGTAATACATCTAAATTGTCCTTACCTCATATTCTTATTAAAACCTCTGTTTCCAATGAACCACTTACCTTTCTCGTAGATACTGGTTCTTCGATCTGTCTCGTCAAAAAGTCTTCAATACAATCTCCGCATCTGAAACTAAAAAAAGAAAATATATTAAAATTAAAAGGCATAGATAATGATAAAGAAGCCGTCCCTACTCTTGGTGATTTTGATATGAATCTTATCCTAGGAAGAGAATCAATTCCTTACAATTTCCACGTTGTAGATAAAATTAACTTACCTTATGACGGAATAATAGGAAATAATTTAATGACTCATTATCAATGTAATATTGATTATAATCGTAATACATTTAATATTGACAAAAATAAAATCAAACTTATCTTTAATGATCCTGTTTACCACATTCCGCCTCGTTCTGAAATGTTAGTAGAATGCTCTGTTCGTAATCCTGAAGTCAAAGAAGGTCTCATCCTTGACGAACATCTCACAGATTCTCTTTTGATAGCAAATTGTGTGGTAAAAGTAAAAGAAAATAATAGAATAAATCTTACAATATTAAATACCTCTGAAAAGCCTATTAACTTAAATTCGAATCTTCAACTTACCTTACATCCGATTGAAAAACAAATTCATAATTTAAATACTCAAAATAAATCAACTTGTCTTAATAGAACTAAAGAAGTCCTAAATCTTTTGCGAACTTCTCACTTAAATTATGAAGAATCCGAAGCCTTACGAGACGTGTGCTCAAAATACTCAGACATTTTCCACCTTCCTAATGATCCACTTACCTCAACTGAAGCTATTACACATCAAATTCGAACTACTACTGAACAACCAATAAATGTCAAATCATATAGATTCCCAGAAATTCATAAGCAAGAAGTAAAAACACAAATTGATAAAATGCTCGATCAGAAAATAATTCAACCTTCATTATCTCCCTGGTCTTCTCCTATTTGGATAGTCCCAAAAAAATTAGATGCTTCTGGCCAAAAGAAATGGCGCATCGTTATAGACTACAGAAAACTCAACGATATAACTATTGGAGAAACTTACCCAATTCCAAACATAACCGAAATTTTAGATCAATTAGGTAAATCCAAATATTTCTCAACCCTTGATCTTGCATCAGGTTTTCATCAAATCAGAATGAATCCTCAAGATTCCTGCAAAACAGCATTCACCGTACCACAAGGTCAATTTGAATTTTGTCGCATGCCCTTTGGTTTAAAAAACGCCCCATCTACTTTTCAACGTCTAATGAACAATGTCCTTACTGGGCTTCAAGGCGAAAGATGCTTTGTGTATCTCGATGACGTAGTAATATATTCTCACGATCTAAATTCCCATATCCTTAACCTCTCAGCAGTTTTCCAAAAACTCAGATCTTTTAATCTCAAGTTACAACCCGACAAATGCGAATTTTTGAGAAAAGAAGTCGGTTATCTAGGTCATGTTATTACTGAGAATGGCCTTAAGCCTGACCCTAACAAAATTAAATCTGTTCAAGAATTTCCAGTCCCAAAATGTCCCAAAGATATAAAATCATTTCTAGGTCTTATATCATATTACAGAAGATTCATCCCTGACTTTTCCAAACTATCTAAACCTCTTACCTCTCTATTAAAGAAAGATATCCCGTTCATCTGGTCCAACGAACAACAACTCTCATTTGAAAGCCTAAAAGATAAATTAATATCTGCCCCAGTCCTTACCTATCCTGATTTTACAAAACCATTTACACTTACGTGTGATGCATCCAATTATGCTATTTCTGCAATCCTTTCCCAAGGTCCTATTGGCAAAGATAATCCTATAGCTTACTCTTCTAGAACTTTAAATAAAAATGAAATAAATTATAGCACTACAGAAAAAGAACTTCTGGCTATAATCTTTGGTTGTAAAAACTTCCGTCCCTATCTTTTCGGAAGAAAATTCTTTATTATAACAGATCATCGTCCTTTAAAATGGCTTTTCAATCATTCTGACCCCAGCAGTAAAATGCAACGTTGGCGTCTTCAGTTAGAAGAATTTGAGTATGAAATAATATACAGAAAAGGAAAATTAAATTCCGCAGCTGATGCCCTTTCACGGTATCCTGTCCATCCTATAACTAATGAAAATCCAGGAAAACTTACCAATTCTCCAAGTTCTGCTAATCCAGTCCCTCCAGCACTTGATAATCCTAATAATGAAAACCCCCTACTTACTCCTTTTAGTCCTCTTACCTTAGATGACTTAGACATCCCAATCCCTGATATAGATCAAATAAATCTTGATAACTTATTTATACCTGATCTTCTGGAAAATGATAAACACTTACCTTCTAACTCTTCATTTCCTCCTAAATCCATAAAATCTACCGATGCTCAACCTCCTTCAATCTCCATCCCTGAAAATAAAAATAATAACAAACCTAACCCTTACCATTCAATGCAAAATCCAGCAGATCCACAGCCTTCTACAAGCCGATCCGATCCTAAACAAAATCTAAATTCACCTAAAATCATACCGGAACCTGAAATAAATGATACTTATGCTAAATTTCTAAAATCAAATACCACTAACTGTAACACTCCAATAATAGAACATAATGACAACCTTCTAAAAACCCAAAATAAAATCATCGTAGTTCCATCATCTCTTGATTTAGATGAATCTATTCCTTATGTACAAGATATCCTGTCAAATTATTCTGAATCCCAATCCTTTATACAGTCTGAAAGAACACTTCATTCTCACCAATCTTTGACATACAACAACAAAACCTTTTTCTTTATATTTACAAAAGTACACCATTTTGACGATTGTAGCTATTCAGACATATTCGAAACTCTAAAATCGTTTAAAAACTATTTATTATCAAACTCTGAAGAACGAACAATCAGCATTACAGATTTCAAAAACCCATTTGATCGACACATTTATTCAAAATTATATAACATGTTAGCTTTCTTATTTGATAATTCTGGAGTAGAAATTCACATTTATCGAAATAAAATCTATTATCCTAATCCAAGCGAAGTAAAGAAGATACTAACAGAAAATCATGATGTACCCATAGCTGGTCATCTTGGATCAAATAGAATGTTTAATAAAATCCGTGAACAATTTTATTGGAAAAATATGCGTAGTGACATTGAAAATTATGTAAAACAATGCTTATCCTGTCAAACCAATAAAGCACTCCGCAAAATAAATAGAGCTCCAATGCAAATTACTAGCACTTCTACTGTCCCTTTCGAAAGAGTCTCTCTTGATATTGTTGGCCCACTCCCTGAATCCGGAACTGCTAAACTTAAGTACATCCTGACTATCCAGGACGACTTAACAAAATTCTCTTCTGCTTATCCAATAAGAACCACAACCGCTGAAGAAACCAGCGATTGTCTAATTCATTTTATATCCCAATTTGGTATACCTAAGACAATACTTACCGACCAAGGTACCAATTTTACAGCAGAAATGTTTAAACAAACATGTTCTTTCTTAAAGATCAAACAGCTTTGGTCTTCTCCTTATCACCCTCAGACTCAAGGCGCGCTAGAACGTAGCCATTCAACCCTGAAAGAATATTTAAAGTCCTACGTTGACGAATCCCAATCTAACTGGCCCCGATACGTATATACTGCTATGTTAGCATACAATACTGCTATTCACTCTACAACTAATTACTCTCCTTACGAACTTCTCTTTGGTCACAAACCCTATCTTCCAAATTCTATCTTTGAAACTTCTTCCTCTGACGTCACTTATCCCGATTATGTCCAAATGTTAAAACATCGTCTCCAATACAGCAGATCTAAAGCCGTAGAAAATATAAATAAGTCTAAACAATGTTCAAAAACCTACTATGATTCCCACTCAAAACCTATTAATTATAAAGTTGGTGATTATGTATTTCTTAAAAACCACCTTAGGCTCCGAAAAGCTCTATCACCAATCTGGAAAGGCCCCTACAAAGTCGTTAAAATAAACGGTAGGAATAGCCTCACGCTATTAATAAATAGACGTCACGTGACGCATCACTTTGACCAAGTCAAACTAGCACGTCGCAGTGAGACTAGTAGAATAAGTCCCACTTAACTTTAAGTCTAGTTTAAATTAGTTTTATAGTTTTATATTAAATAAATTCTATTTCAGTTTCGTGACAATAGTGAGCGGTAACTTCACTCAACCAGCTACAAAAAGTCCAGGTATCCATTTTGACCCCGTTGGCTTATTAAAAATAATAGATGGTCATCTTAGTATAATTATTCCTACAGACATTTCATTTATTAAACCGCACTTAGAAAACCTGAACGGTGTGATAGGCACCCTACGATACTTGTGTAAGCAAAGCAATGCTTTCGATGAGTCAGAATGTCATAACTTATTACAACCTTTATCTGTGCGTTATTACGATACAGTTAGAGACTTCGAATCAATTTCGCACCTTATAGAATTTAGATCAAAAAGATCAGCCTGGTTTGGTGTTGTAGGCACAGTATTCAAACACTTATTTGGAACTATGAATGAAGAGGATGCTATCAAATATAGCAGCGCCATTCAATCTGTAGAAAATGATCAGATTAAGCTATCAGAACTAATGAAAGAAAACATTTTGGTAACAAAATCAACACTTACTTCTTATAAAAAGATTATAAATGATATTGGAAATAATGAAATGAGATTAAATAGCGCTGTTGAAAGTTTATCAAGTACTTTAAAGAATTTAACTGTGTTAACCAATAAAACCATAATTAAATCAAATTTTAACGAAATGTTCAATATGTTAGAAAGTAGTTTACTTACCTTATCATTTAAATTAGAAGATATTGTTAATGGAATAATGTTTAGCAAATCTAATATTCTACATCCGTCGATTATCACCCCAAAACTACTATTTTCTGAATTAGTAGACAATTATAGATTTTTACCGAATTTTAGACAATTTCCGGTTAGTCTATCTTTAGAAAATATATATATGTTACTAAACATATCTGAATTAGCCTCTTTCTATAGTCATAATAAGATAGTATTTGTCTTAAAGGTTCCTCTAGTGACCTCCAATGAATTTAGTTTATATAATTGTATCCCATTCCCAGTGTTGAATAAATTCGAAAATAATACTTATACAGCGATTATTCCATCGACAAAATATATAGGTATAACTAGAGATAGATCTTTATACTGTAAACTAAATAGTCTACATAGCTGTAAGTTACTATATGATATGTTTTATGTTTGTGAATTTCTCGATGTTTATTCTACATCTTCAAATGCAATTTGTGAATCAGAAATAATCTCTAAAGCTCTCAACTCTGTACCGAAACAATGTGAAATTAACTTTTTTCAAGGAAACATAGAAATTTGGCATAGACTCAGCAACAATAAATGGATTTTTATTATTTCAGAAAAGTCAAAACTATCTATAACGTGTCAAAGCTCTGGAAATAATGAGATAAGTATTTTAGGTACTGGATTTCTAAATCTCCCTATTGATTGTATAGCGTATTATAAAGATTTAATATTAACTCCTCAATCCACTAAAATTATAGAGATCCAAACTGTAAATTCTACTTTCGATTTATTAGATGATAACTGCTGCAATTTGATTAAATTAAATAAAATTGATTTTAATATTCCAAAATTAAATTTAAAAAATATTGACCTTAACTCTATTTCTATGGAACAAGACAAGGCCAATAGTCAGATTGTTAAAAATCTTGACAAAATTATACAAAAACCACATATTGTTTTGTATGGCCAATATTATTCTTCTACTACTATTACTATCTCTATTATAATTTTAATAATAATTTGTTTTCTAATATATAAACATTGTAAAGGCAAATGTCAGCGAATTTCGTTATCAAATCCTAAAAGTGATCCTAAAATTAATAATATAGAGTTGGAAATTATCGAGACGCCAAAGGCTCGTATTAAACCAACATAAATAAAAATAATTAATATCAATAAATAAATAAATAAATTTATATATTTTTTTAACTTAAACTTCACTTTAGGTAAAGTTTAATTTTAACCTTGGGGGCTGTTATATATATTAATAGCATATAAAAGGGCAGCGTCCACAATTATTTCGCTTAACGTTAGTAAGTACATAATTTCTTTGAGGCAATTAGTTTAGTTCGATTCCAACCGCGCTCGGTGACACTTGCCTAAATCATTCCATTTGTAAATTCAGTGAAATAATAAATCTTTTTTTAAAAACCAGTTTTAAATATATCCCATAACAGACCGCGTAGACATTTATACCTCGTGTCGTTTTGTTCCAACTTTTATAAGAGTGAATTCACAATTACGACATTGTTTTCATACTTGTAGACTGTGTATTGTTCGTGTGTCCCTTTTTTGGTGTAATTCAAAATATAAGTTCACAATTCAAACGTAAATAACGCTTTTCTCTCTCGAGCACATCATCTACAACTATAGTCTGAAATTCACTATTTTATGATGATTCAGAAAAAATAAAAGTCTTCAGGTGACTTCAAAAACCGAATTTGCAGGTACATGAGGTAGTCAACATCAAGCATATTTCCGACCAATCAGTTCAGATAGTCTCTTTCATCAGACAGCCTATTGGAATCTCCATTGGCAGACAGTTTGAACCCTCCAATTGACAGTTAATTATTCGATTCGGAAATCACTAATGAAAACACAATCGGATTCGACTGTTTTGCTCACATTGCATCATAAGTCACCCTCCCTGCCTCTCAATAAAGCTCACATGACACAAAGCGGCATTCAATTAAGGTCACCTGATTTAATTAATTGGCTGAAAGCAATACCTACGTTTTATGACTTTGCACCAGTGGTATTCAAACTTGTTATATCGAACTGATAAACCATTACCTGACATATATTTATTAGTTTTTTGTTGTAAAATGTTAACTTAATTTTTAACAATGTTAATAAATTAAAAATAAGCTATTCGTAATAATTTCGAGGAATCTTTTGAAAATCTAAAAACAAAATGTCCTTTCTTAAATACCTAGCAGTGTTTAATATTAATTTGCTATCGAATTCACCTTTGTCGTCGTGTGGCTGGCTACCTTTTCCAACTTAGATATGCTGGCATACAATATCTATAGAACCAATAAACGATATCTTAGAGCCATCCACTTCAGCCGGCATTGCACCGGTTTCCACTGCGAGGTGGGGATGGTCGAGTTAGATCGCCAATCCCCACTCTCCCCTCAACCACCGTAGGGGGAGGAGACGGAGCTGTATAAGCGGCTATTCCGCTGGTGGTGTTGTGGTTGGTTAGGTTGATCCGATTTCCCACAACACCACCACTTAGGCGATGACGTCCAACCGGGGGGTTTTAGTGGGTAGTCCTGCCGTTGTAAGGGCAGGGAGTCCCACACACGCCGTCACCTCCCACAGGTGACAGTACGGTGCGTCAAAGCATTTGCCCTCGTCAGAAAAAAAAGGGCCACATCAGAAATTATATTTTGCGACTGTAGCGATGATGCGTCGCGTGTTGGCGACTGTCTGCGACCGATCGCAGTAACAAAATCGCACGACTTCGCTGTGCAGTGTGTAGTGGCTGAATTCAGCTTTTCAAAAGCAGCTAGTTTATTTGAAGGTAAGAGGGACCCCACACTAGCGTCTTTCGAGCGTCAGCGTCTTGCCGCGCCGACGTTGTTTGGGCGTAGCGTCGACGCGGCGCCCGCTCAGCGTCGACGCGGCGCCCGCCCAGCGTCGGCGCGGCGTTTGAGCGGCGCTTGCGCTGGGCGTCCTCTGCACATCGCGTTCGAGCGTCGCGCCGCGCTTACGTCATGTACAGTTATTTCGAAAATGGAAATGTAAGATTTGAATAACGCACAATATAATGTTTTATATTGCAGTGATAAATTAATGCTTTCAACTTGTAAAGGAAAAAATATATTTTACCTATTTGACACATAAGACGAAAAGGCAACTTTAGCATTTATTTTCTCGAAAACTAAAAGTACTTAATTGAAAATGGGTTTCTTCGGCAATATGAGCTAGTATTTTAAGCTACATCGTTTATTTTGACAACAGTACAATGATCAACTCAATTGTTTCGGCCCGCCCGTGTTTTAGAATCAGTAGGTAGAAGACTTTTTAGCTGATAGCAAATATGGATGTAGCTTAAAATACTAGCTCATATTGCCGAAGAAACCCATTTTCAATTAAGTACTTTTAGTTTTCGAGAAAATAAATGCTAAAGTTGCCTTTTCGTGCCATGTGTCAAATAGGTAAAATTTATTTTTTCCTTTACAAGTTGAAAGCATTAATTTATCACTGCAATATAAAACATTATATTGTGCGTTATTCAAATCTTACATTTCCATTTTCGAAATAACTGTACGTCAGCGCGGCGCTCGGCTCGAACGCGATGTGCGGAGGACGCCCAGCGCAAGCGCCGCTCACACGCCGCGCCGACGCTGGGCGGGCGCCGCATCGACGCTGAGCGGGCGCCGCGTCGACGCTGAGCGGGCGCCGCGTCGACGCAACGCCCAAACAACGTCGGCGCGGCAAGACGCTGACGCTCGAAAGACGCTAGTGTGGGGTCCCTCTAACATGTGCGCTGGGGCCCTTACATTTTGTATTTTAGAAAATGAGGCTAGTCTGGTGACTTTGGGCTTTTTAGTCGACAAATGCTGAGTATTTGCCTTTTATCCTCTCGTCTGTCCAAAGCCACGTCGTGGTCGCGGTCAAAAAATGCCCATCTGTCCACAGCCACGAGGTGGTCGCTGTCGACTAAACTTTAGGATCGAAAAAGACGTAGCAAATGTATATTCATCTCTCTCTAAATCGTACAACGTGCAGATAATTAAACAAAGATAGCAAATAATGTCACGCTCGCGTCTTAAAAGAACCATAGACGCTGTAAAATAATAATACATTTAGCCCGTTCATTTGTTCGGTCAGTGACGCGGTGTGCCGTATTTACGCGCGAATTTTAAAGTGTTTAAAGTGGTTTTGGAAGGAAATATTGAAAATAAACATGACTGGGTAAGTAATAAATACTTTTCTATTAACATACAACACATTAGATTAGGATTTGTACATAAATTGATACATTTTATCAAACTTTGCTTGCCATTTCGATCGCCATGTTGATACCATGTTCATTTTCATTTCAATTGTTTTCAATGCAAAGTACTTTGTGAATGGTGAAAATTGTTTTAATATCATTAACATACTTTTCTACAAACGTAACATTCATTATATTTGTGCGATTTTGATTGAATATTTCGTAAATCTAAAAGAAACAAATGTCGGTCGCGGGACAGTCACGGGTCGTGAGGTCATTGCCACGGAATCCGCCATTTTGGTGCACAGGCTAAAATAGTATGGATACGGTTTTGGGAATGCCAGTGTGCAAAATTTTTATGAAAATGTTTGGTGTGGATTATTATTTGTTTTTTTTTCATTTGATTTGATTTATTTTTATTGTGTGTGCATGATATTATTATTTTATTGCACGTGAAAAAAGAATGGTGAAAGAATTTTTGAAATCTGTCTAGCAGTTTCGGAGCCTATTCATTACAAACAAACAAACAAACATATTAGTTAGTTCAGTGTTTCCCATATGCCGGGTCGCGACCCTGTACCGGGCCAGTAAAATAAAATACCAGGTTGCAATATTTCTGCCTTATTTTTCGTCAATTTCTGCGAACTTGGTTACTATAGTAAATAAATAAGCAATTGCTCCGTACTTGGCACTAAAATATAGTGATTAAAATGCGAAACTCTATCAGTAGGGACTAATCCCTACTAATATTATAAATGCGAGACTGTCTGTCTGTTACGCTTTCCCGCTTAAACCTCTGAACCGATTTTGATAAAATTTGATATGGTAGGTTTTCCATGATTTCTTCGCTCCTAATAGTTGCAGCGTGGTGTTATATAGCCTAAAGCCTTCCTCGATAAATGGTCTATTCAACACAAAAATAATTTTTCAATTCGAACCAGTCGTTCCTGAGATTAGCGCATTCAAACAAACAAACAAACTCTTCAGCTTTATAATATTAGTATTTTCCATTATTTCTTTGCTTCTAATAGTTGCAGCTTGATGTTATATAGCCTAAAGCCTTTCTCGATAAATGGTCTATTCAACACAAAAATATTTTTTCCATTCGAACCAGTCGTTCCTGAGATTAGCGCATTCAAACAAACAAACAAACAAACAAACTCTTCAGCTTTATAATATTAGTATAGATAATTTTGTCTGAAAGAGATTGCTTTTTACGTAGTACTTTTTATTGCTAAGCAATAAGCCTTAGCTCGTTGCGGTGCATAAGTTGGAAAAGCCTCAAAACTCGTAATGGTCACCCATCCAGTTACAAGCTAACGCGTACTTTGTTTATTGTCATTATTATCAGTCTCGCACGCAGGATATCACTAGGCTAAGACCACTTTATTAAATTATTAAAATGAAAATTCCTTATTTTTTAAATGTCGATATATTTTTAAATAATAACATTGTATTAAAAAAATAGATTGTATTAATTAAAAAAAGACAAAACAACTTATTTGTATTTCATTTTCATTATTTATGTCAATGATTACAATATTTACAATTATTAAAGAAGTCGCCACTGGGCATATCCATACTAGCATAGCTTGGTACTACGTCACTCTTGGTACTTTTTGCGGTGAAATTGTATATTTTAGTAGTTAATTTCTAATATTATTTTGTATGAAAGGACTCTCTTTGTTTTGTTTTTTTATGTAGAAAATGTTATTAAATTTATGAATATACACTCACATGTAAATAAATTGCAAAATAGTTCGTTACAAATGCAAAAGTTTGAGGGCATGTTTCTGAGGTCATTTTTTTCAAGTGTTTGTGACCCTTCTTTTATATCTTAATTACTTAATAATTTTAATATTTGAAACTATTTATAATAAGAATAAAGACCAAACTATAGAGTAAGTTAAGATTTAAAACCACTTGTGCTTCGGGAGTCGTCGATATTGAAGTAAAAAATGTGCCATTTTTTGTAAGTGTTTTGGGTCGTCTTAAGTGGCCCTCATTCTTGTCGAGCTTGGGGTGTACAAAAAATGTTTGAAGAGATGTGTTTTTTTTATTCATTATTGTAAAGTATGTTATTTTCATGTATATAAAATTAATAATTACCGAAATAAATGCTTTATTTTTTTAATACTTAATTTTTTATTCAACTTTCTGGAAAAAAAACGATTCTAGCACTTTTACCCATCCAATTAAGTTAATATCAAAAAGGGGAACATACATATTTATACGTATTATATTAGGTTCCTTAACCACGATTCTAACAACATATTATTTTATATACTTTTTATACATTCGTAAGATATTGCCATTTTAATGACACGCGCCACCTAAGTAATAAATCACTCGTATAGGATTTGACAGATGTGCTAAATCAGCCATTTTGACAGGGACCGAGCAGAGGATAAGATATAATTTTAATTGTATTTTTTAAATTCTATGTCATGTCACTAAATAAACATTTTTTTCTTTATTTCTTTTATTTCTTGGTCCATACCCTATCGCCTATATTTTGGTTGTGAAATAAGCATCTAATTAAATTACCCAAAAAAATACCATTTGTACAGTTTGACCATCACTGACTTTTACAATGTAGCGGTGGGTCGTATCGTGGTAGCATGAGTGTGCTTTTAAATACTTAAAAATGATGGGGAGATGGAATAGTCATGCTCACTAAAATGTCACTGGGGTGGTGGCGCTATGTGGCGGGTCGTTACATTCCCTACAATATGGTTGAGTGAAGCGATGGCTGGCACATACGTCATGCTTGTGAACAGGTGCCACCTTTGGGGACTGGTCTGCTCCAGCTTACCTCTCGAAAGTAAAAACTTACTTGAGTCCTTATTTGTTTCATCACTCATCAAAACCAAAACTATATGACTTGGTCCAAAGTGAGCTACACATAGCAATCAGTTAGATACTGATACTGTAAATGATCTGCTGAGTTTCTTACCGGTGTCTTCTCGGTATATATAGGTTCCGAACCGGAAGTAGAATCACTTTGCATTGTATTCAATGACGATTCAAAAGTGTTATATGTAACCTACTTGAATAAAGAAATATTTGAGTTTGAGTTTGAAACAATTAGGGGGATAATAAAGTCCCATGGCCTCACAATATGTTTTAAAATGTCAACAGAACATTATGTACCGTCTATAGTAAACAGCTTTATATATAATAGCTGTGCCCGCGACTTCTTTCGCGTGGATTGCAGGTTTTTTGTTAATAGTTGGTCTGACCCCCATCTCCCCTAATATTAAAAAAAAAGAAGTCCATATTTTAATCTAAGTTCCGAGCTATATTTGTGCCAAATTTCATATCCCTAAGTTAAAAAATGAACATTTTCCCATATAAACTTTCAAGGGCGATATTACCCTCACCCCCCCTTATTTTTAAAACTAAAAGAAGCTTATGTTCATTTTAGAAGACAACGTCAGCCTATACTAAATTTCATCAAAATCCGTTCGGTGGTTTAAGCGTGAAAGCCGGACAGACAGAAAGAGTTACTTTCGATTTTAAAATATTTGTATGGATATCTGTCAACATAATTACGTCACGGTATCAACAATTCACCATCTTAGCGATAAATATGTAGTTCTAAACTCATACGGCAGAGCGCACTTACCGAAGGCTAAGAGGTTGATGCAACGGAAAATCGCCTATGATAACTTGCAGTTAGCTCAGTTGTATTCGAATTTCACACCGTAAAGGGAGACATAATTTTACTGTTTCTTTAAAACATCATCATTCATCAAAAATAAATGTTAATTAAGTTACATGACATAGCATTTATAGAACAGGAACTTATAAATAAAATGTTACTTGAGGTATCGGAGTGACTTAACTAAATAATTTAACGGGTCAAAACGCGACACCAGTCAGACCAGACCAGTCAGCTCGTGACCACTTTTGGTGCAACCTAGCCGAAACGTTGGGCAGTAAGTACTTCATATTAACTTCTTTAGTAAGATTGCTTGAAAAATCAACAAATATAATTTTTCGTGCAATGAAGTTTGCAAGTAAAATAAATAAATCCATTCAAGTTTTAAATTTGAATTCCACTTTGCACATTTTCCGTGCCCGTCCCACCATTTTCAATTAGTCCGAATCGTCCGTATAGAACGACTGTCAAAATTTCTCTTGTTGTATGCATAAACGTACGAATTTACGTAACACGCGGAGGTATTTTATTTCGTTACAGAACGGTCGAAACGCGCTTGCCTGGCGATATGGAAAAATAATAAAACTAGGGGCGCACTTTCATTAGTCATCGACGTCGATGGAATAGATAGCGTATCGGCAATATCTGAAATTAAAACCAATGGTATGCAGACTACAGTCAAAGTAAATGAAAACATTTACACAAATGAGGCCGTGTTATTTAACTTCAGTCGATTAAAACCTTTAAAAAAGGTGGTTCTACGTTCGCTATAATTGCGCTTATTTCACAGATATCGAGTGAACAACAGAATTCAAAGATTTTTCTATGGAAACTAGTTACAAGAGTAATACTAAAAAGAAGTCACATAATATTTGTCCTGCAGAGAGATTTAATAGATAACTCATGGAATAAAGACTTGAATGTCAAACAATTTTAGCACAGTAGGTTTAAACTTATCGTATATCCAAAGATAAGCAGAGAACGAACGAGATAAAGGAAAAATGTCGGTAGGTCAATCGGGGAAAGAATATTTAGTCAAAACTGCGAAAATTTCGTCAAATGACCGAAATTACAATTTCCATCATATTCTATGTGATTGTCTAGATTAAGGAAAAACAAAAGTAGCCGCCCAACGTAATTTAATCATCATCAATAACTTTTGCTATTTACAATAAGCTCTTGATGATGTTAAGCATTTTTTCGGATTTTAATACAAAAGAAATTGGCGACCCCAAATCGACATAAAGGTAAGTCGGTCATACAAAGTGGCCAGTTATCTCCAAAAGCCTTATTTTTTTGAAAATATAAAATAGCAACTTTTACCTTTCTATTGCTTATAGATTTAAATTGTATTTTACCATAAGTGCTTTGATGATGTTCAAGATTATTTCGGATTAAAATTTCGGATAAAAAATACAAAAAAAAATATGGCGACCCCAACATCGATAAAACGGACCCAGCGCTCGCTAAAAGCCGGCCGCCTTTCATCTCACACCTGCCCAGCGTAATGTTTTAAATTTTTATGGAAATCTCTTTGCTCTTTTTCCCGCGCGCGGTAAACAATGGAATTCCACAACTGAATAATTGAGAGAACGACTCAGAGAGCCATAGAGTAGATGCCCGCACTCCGGAATTTGGGAGGAAGAGTACATTTTTTGGAAGTATCGAATAAATCGACTTTGAAGGAAAAGTACTTAATTGAGATACAATTAACGTATAAAGTATCACTTATGTAGGGCAAAGGCCCCAAATCATTGAAAGAAAGTCATCATTACAATAATAAGTATCGGCTTGATCTTCCCAAATATGGTTTGTTGAATACAAAGCCGATTTTTGTTAGAAAAATCCTTAACATACCTTGCTCGACTCGAGAATCAAATCCATAACCCCGAAAGAGTACGCAGTGATTATTTTATCGCGGCGATATCACAGCAAACGCGACGTAAGCTTATCGCCCAAAATATCACTAGTGTGGAAATGCCCTTACACTCGCATCGCACTTACATTCAAATTTAAATCAAGAATTAAACCATAAACAGAACGAGGTCGGTCTGGCCGGTAACTCTTTACTTTTTCAGAAATTGACAGTTATTTTTTTTTCGCAGCCGTAAAAAGTTCCAGCGCTGAAAAGAGTTCTAAATTCTAAACGACTACGGCGGACGCGGGCGAGCCCGTGAATTATTAAGTGCTGGCAACACCGGGCGCGACGTCACATCTAGCTCGTCGCCTGTTTTTTTTGCTTTTAATGTCTGGCTTTGGACTGGAGTGATTTAATGTAGGGTAAGCACGGCAGAATATTTTTAGGATAAAATAATAAAAACTAAACATAATAAATATTGTTTGAGGGTTTCCAGAGCTCCTGGGGGGTGCTACATTAGTAGCAGGGGTCAAGCCTTCAAGGTAAGGGCGACAAGCCCAGTAATAGATTTATTATGCTGTACCTACTTGTCACCCTTAAGCTAGAACCTCATTACCACTTAATATCAGATGGAATGAGGTCAATCTTGAAGTGTTATATAAAAAAATACGACTTATAATGTGTCAAAAATTACAACCTGTTATTCTCCAACCGACTACGAGACTAATTTCAAATTTACTTTTCATATCAGCTATCTTCATTCGTCCATTGGTCGTTTTTAGTTTACGCCACGTATAATTTTTTGACTATCCGTAACGAGAACGGACCGTTTTTCAAATATTGGAACTGGGCATTAGTTATTGCGTAATAATGACATCAATGTATAATAACCTATGCAGGTTGCGTTATTAAAAATCTTGTTGAGGAACATTAAAAACAGAGGTAAACCTAGCAACCCGCATTAGCTGTAAGTAAAATACACGCAGACACGAAACAAGAAGTGTTGCCAGTTAAATAATTCATAAACTCCTCTCTCGTTGACTGTGGAATCAGTGATAAAAAACATTTGGCACGTGTTTTCAAGTGCCTTTTCTTTGTGCGATATATTTCAGTAAAGTCCCATTTTGTAATCCAGTATTATCACACTACACAAAAGAAAATTTAAACCACATCGTTTGGCGTGCTGTAGAACTAATATCTATAAATCCATGTGATCCTATTTAATACGTTAGTGCACTTCCATTATTTTAATCAAAAACATTTTTGGATGTGGTCTGGAATTAATAGTATTAGACTATCTCTGTGCCTAACCATACAATTATGACGTGGTTAAATCTGTTTAAAATAAAAATGTATTGAGACTCACTTACCTAAGTCAATATTTCACAAGTATGTGCAGTTAATGTTTTAAAGATCGTACACATTTCTTGTTCTCTTCGTATGATTTGTACTCATCCATTATCAACAGTTGTTAAAAAACACTTAATATTAAAATTTAAGTACACACCTATTTCCAAATGCACATTTGTTTATTTCTAACATATTTTTTTAGATTAACCTCGTATGGAAGTTTTGTAGGCAGTAAATAAATAAAAGTCAGACAACATGGTCCCGATCCTTAAGTAAGCTGAGCTAAGCTTAAGCACTTCTGTTACGAAAATCAAAACCGGTTGCGGTTGGACAGCACAATATATACTTAAATACATTTATAAACACCCAAATATATAACCCACAGAAATGTTGCAATGAGGATCGAACTAGACCACGACCCTCAGTTTAACAGCCAGGATTGCTAACTGTCTGATCCCAGTTGCCACCACATGGATTGCCACCGGTGGAAAATGGGAATGAAAAATCCCATCTCGATTCCCATTTGCCGAAATGGGATTTTTTTTGGCAACTGGGAACAGACGTTGCTAACTATTGATCTACCGGGCCAGTCAAATTATTAAATAGTGATGTTTATTATGAAATGGTTTCCCACCCCTGATATTCGTATATCGCTCGCTCGCTTCGCTTTTTAGTGCTTGAAGGGAATGGATTTTTGGTGCAGGTGTGCTGCATCGCCGTGGGTTATTTACAAATGGTAATACAACGGTTATTATATTACACAGGTGGAAAAATATTCATAATAGGGACTGAAAATTTGGTTTTTAATCTGTTTGAAAACACAGGAATATATGTGTTGTGATTTAAATATTCTCAAACATCATATAAGTCTAGAATAGTTTTAAGGAAAGTATTTTTTAATTCGACGACCTCAGTAGCCGAGAGTCGAGCGGGCCGGACGTAGGCGTCGCGCTATCTCTAAGGTTCCAGATACGATTAGTAGCAGGGGTCAAGCCTTCAAGGTAAGGGCGACAAGTCTAGTAACAGATTTATTACGCTGTACTTGTCGCCCTTAATAAGCTCGGACCTCATTACCAGTTAACATCAGGTGGGATAGGGTCAATCTTGAAGTGTTACATAAAAAAACTTGTACATTATGCAATTAGACTACGGTAGCTCCTTATCAATTACCATTAACAAACAGTTAAAAAACGCCATATTTTATGTAAAAGCGTTCCATTCAAGTCCGCAGCCAGTTTCAGACCAGTTTAAAACTGCAATTACATTCAAATCGACGTGCCACTGCTCATTTGCCGGTCGTGTGGAATCGCATCTTTTATGCATGCAATTTTCACTCCAGTCGAAAATTTACGACGCCATCTTGCATATAAATAGTTTCGGAATGACTTGACGCGGACCGATGAAAGAATCCGAGTGTAAGGCTTGAATTAATTATTATACGAGTGGAAGACTGTACTAATCAGCATCAATTCTCGAGAGCAGTCTCAGTCAGGAAAAAAGCTCAGCTAAGCTGCCTTAGCTGAGCTTTTTTCCTTTAGTGTCATTTACAATCCATCTATGTTTGGAATAACTTCTTTCTTTACTACTTATATTAACATTTAAACTAAAAATACAACATTTAATATTAATTCGCGTTTATGGTATTTTTATATATTTACTAGCTGTCCCGGCGAACATCGTAACGCCTATCTTTTTTCAATTTTCTAAACTTTTAAACCTTCTATAGACCTCCATAATTATTCCAAAACCAACGTTAGCCGAATCGTTCTAGCCGTTTGTCAAGAGACTAACGAACATCTAAGAGAGGTAGGGCATAGCGATTTATCGCTCGACCTGGAGCAGCCCGACTGGTGAAATACCCCCACCTTACAGAAGACCGCAGCCAAACAACAATCACTTCTGTGTTGTTGTGTTTCTGCGTGTAAATTAGGTTTCCAGAGCTCCTGGGGGGTGCTACATTAGTAGCAGGGGCTCAAGCCCAGTAACATATTTATTATGCTGTACTTGTGACCCTTAAGCTAGGACCTCATTACCACTTAACATCAGGTGGGATGAGGTCAATCTTGAAATGTTATATAAAAAAAATCAATTCAATAAGATTTTAGTAATTTTAAATTATTAATGAAACATTCATAAGAAAAAAATGGAATTGTCTATGTGTTGGTAACACCCTCGACTACGGTTTCAGTGACATAAATTCTTAAATTACTTACTCTGGTATCAGGTCGACGTAGGTGGTGATTACTAGTATTTTTTTTCCGTAAATGTATCGCATCTGCATTTAAAATTCACATCACATTCGTTTCTAGTAAGATTCATTCGAATCTAATTTCATTCCAAACTTTCCCCAGAGTCGAACGAGTGGCGGTTAGCCGGAACCTAACTTTGGCCGGAGATTTTGCGAATTGCACGTTCCGCTTTAAGCATTAAGACAGTTGGGTAAAAAATAATAGAACTTTACCTAAGACACAATAAAACGTTCACCTTAATGGGTGCAACATTTAGATATTTTACTGCGTGTGCAATATGCTGCTATCTTTTTATAACATGTAGATTTTGTGTTTTGACAGGGAAATGTATGTTAATAAAACCCAAAGACAGTATTAAGGATATCTATGGCATTTTAAACACCACTTTTCTCATAGTTTTTATTAGAAATAATAGTAGACGTTTTTGTTTCATTATTTAAGAAGACATGTTCTGCAACAGTTATATTATTTCATTTATAAGTAAAATTTATCTAAAATCCGTATCACAAAGAATAGCCAAGGTAGATTTTTTATCAGTCCAATAACAAGTAACTGCAGTAAAAAGTATATAATGCGTTAAAATAAAGGGTGCCGTTAATTTTTGTAGCGCTTTTAGTAAAACTGTCGTAAGTAGATATAGATGAAACTACCTAAATAATTATCAAATTTGAATTCCAAATTTTAGAAATATTCCAAATATTGTAAATCCGATTATAGCGAGAACTTTAAAATATTATTTTTAACATTATTTACCTAGACAATGTTCCTCAAAATTTATATTATTTTATTTATAAGTATAATTTATCACAAGTACAATAGCTAGGGTAATTTTTTTATAAGTAATATCACAAGTAACTCCTGTAAAAAGTAGATATAATGCGTTAGAATAAAGTGTACCAGCCCATATCTAACTAACCGTAACTAAATCAATAATGATGCTACCCAAAGAATATTAACTCGAATTTTATATGCCTTGGTCGAATATGGAAAAATATTGTACATTTAACTAAAACAGACTATTTGTAAGATTCATTCGAATCTAATTTCATTCTGTGCTTGCCGGAGAGTCGAGCTCGCTGCGGTGGCTCCTAACTTTGACCGGGCGTTTCGCGAACTGCACGCCCCGTTAAATGCGAGGCGATTTTTGCGGGCCCACTGATGTAGTACACGGGGAAAGTAAGGCATTTAAATGATATTATTAGGTCTATGAAAATCGATTTTAATAGATTATTTTTATATAGAGTAGAAAGGACTGTGTGCTGGTAAAAATAAAAGAAACTCTAGTAAAGGAAAATAACTCTATTTGAAGAAGCAACATAACACAAAATATATACAGAATAGCCTAAGACATTTAATACCGCCCTTGAAAGTTTAGTGCGAAATTATTATTTTTTAAGTTAGAGACATGAAATTTGGCACAAATATTTGACACTTGGATTAAAATATGGATAACTTCTGTTTCGAATATTAGGGAAGATAGGGGTAAAACGACCACCTATATTTATTGCTAGAAAAGGCGTACGAAGTCGCGGGCGGCCGTTAGTATAAAATAATATTGGGCTCGAATTAAATTCAACATTATATTGAACATTTTCTTGGTTCTTCAAATACCTTTATTGCTAGATCTCACATGCCTTACCTTCCCATTTTACTACGTAACCCGGTAGGTTGGTGTTGAAATTCATTTTATTTAAACTCGTTTGAATAGAGTGAACTGCTCCCGGCTTCTATTCAACTCGGCCCGGCTCCATTCAGGGTGTTATATTATTTGACGACCAGTTGACGTTTACGCTTTACGCCTGTATTCGTGGAATATGAATTCGTGAGGTAATCCCATCAAGGTTAAGCGGCGCGACCGTCTGCCGGTTTTTGGATGGGTGACCGTTTCGTTGAAGTTATATTAATAATTAGCGCGAGCGTCTGAGTTGTTTGGAACATTCTTGATTAGCCAGGAAAAAAATATTTTTGTACCAAATAAAAGGTGTTCCTTTTTTTCACCAGTTTCGATGTAGCTCTATTACTATGCAACTACAACATTTATGTTGAAAGTTTGTGATACAAATCTTGTATTACAGAGAAGATCTGTCTTTTACTATGACGTGGCGTTGCGCCTTCTCTGTGGTCTCGGGTTCCTTTCCTGGTTACCGTCATTGTTTGTGATTTCTGTAACGCAAGCGCTACTTACCACATAATAAGAGCACTGTGTGATCTTTTCCGTTTATATTAAAATTACTAGCTGTCCTTTACTTCGTAACGCCAATTTACATTTTTATGTCTGACCTTTTAAACCTTTCCTGGACCTCCACAATTATTTCAAAATTACCCAAATCGGTCTAGCCGTTGACGAGTTTTAGCGAGACTAACGAACAGTGATTCATTTTTATATATCGCGGTCTTCAAACCAGAGGGGCATATAGGCATATCCCTACTTTTCAGGAGACAAAAAACCTTAATTACTTTATCCCTAGTGTATCTACATAATTATAAATCAGTTTTTATGTTAATGTGAAATAGAGGTGGTTTATAGATAAAATTAGAAAAGATTGACTTAATAAAAAATATATGCGTTTTTTTATACGCACCTCTGGCTTGAAGCCCGCGATATAAGAAGATTTATTTATTTAGACCGTATTGTACGTATAAAAAAATCACAGAGAGCTTATTTAATGCCTAGTGTCATTTCGTACCATTCCATTCCATAGATTTGAGCCAAAAATATGAGCAGAAGTAAAGAAAAAAAATGAAGCAAAAAAAAATCCAACCAGTTTTTATTTCCCATTCATCACTAAACGCATCGCAGGTGGTAGCTCATATCTCGGCGAGATGAGACGGTTTTTTTTCCAACAACCCTTTCATTGGGGTAGAGGGGGTGGGCGGGGGGATTCGTTATTCAGATGGGGTTCTAAAGGCACGACCCAGATGCGACGGTGGCACTCACTCGGGCTACTCTCGATTTTACTTGCGAGCGTGTTATGAACTAGGCATTGGCCGCCTCTTCTAATGCCCAGTTCACGACTTCTAACGCCCAGAAAAACGATCCGTTCTACAAACGGATAGTAATTAATTGTACGAGGCATAAATATTACTGATGTAATTTACACAAATAAAAGAAAATTGAATTGAATTGAATAAAGATAAAAACGAGTGATGTAATAAATGGCGACTCATGACAGCTGATATAGAAGGTACATTTTGGAAAGGTATTAACGTTTTTTCTTTTTTTAGGGTTCCGTACCTCAAAAGGAAAAAACGGAACCCTTATATTTTTATAGTAGCGCAGTATATTGGCTCCTCCAAGCCTGATGGTAAGCAAGAGAGGAACCCATATCGCGATGAAAACGGATTTGATATCGAAATATCCTATCCGTTAGCATCGCTTTACTGGCCCGCGAGATGTTTCTTCACGCTCCTTTTGAAGGAATCCATGTCAAAGGAAGTAATCTATTCGTAGTCGGTTGGAGAAAAACTGATAGTAATTTTTGACACATTACGAATCGTAAAATAATGTACCGGTCATAAGGCGTAAATTAAGCGGGTGACAGTTTGTTTCAAGTTTGCTTGATGCCAATCTACACTAATTTTATAAAGAGGAAAGATTTCTATTTTTGTATGTATGTATGATGTATGATTTCAAAAATTATTTCACCATTGTAAAGCTACGTACACCTTGAGTAACATAGGCTATATTTATTGCTTAAAAGCTTAAGCTACTTACCACAGAATCAGAGCAACGTATGTGATGTTATCCAATATTTAATTTAATTTAATATTTAATAATGCGAAAGAAACTTTGTCTGTCTGTCTGTCCGGCTTTCACTCCTCCTAAACCTCCTAAACCACTGAACAGATTTTAATGTAATTTGGTAAAGGTGTACGTAAAACGGACATAGGCTATTTTTTGTTTTGAAAATAAAGGCGGATAAGGGGTACCGCCCTTGTAAGTTTATACGGGAAAACTTTTATTATTCAACTTAGAGGTATGAAATTATGCAAAAATATAGCTCGAAATTCGGATTAAACTATGAATTACTTTTGTTTCGAATATTAGGGGAGATAGAGGTACAACCAACCATGAAAGTATATATTAAAAATGTTACCCAAAGTAATTATTCCACGCAGACGAATTCGCGGGCACAGCTACTATTACTTATATATTTTTATATTATAATATACAATAGCTTTTTGTATATAGACACTGCTTTCTAACCCTAAACTTGCACCGGACAGTAACGTTTCGCGAAAAGGTGGAAGTTGTAACTCGAGAACTTCGAGCGTCTGTTCCGAACGGAATTAGACTCGTGCCAGAGCATCTAGGCATAAACTTCGCTCCAGGCGGCACAGTACACTTCAGAAGAGAATTACTGTTCAAATCTCTGAACTGGGTGGCCTGTTTTCAAAGTTTATGGATTAGATGAGTGTGTTTGGGAGAAAAAATTATAAATTAGAAACATGGAGATATCATAAATTGTAGGGGGCATGACTTATATAATACTAGCTGTGCCCGCGACTTCGTTCGCGTGGACTACATCCTTTCATGGTCGGTTTTACCCCTTTCTCCCCTAATTATCGAAACAAAAAGTAGTCTATATTTTAATCCAAGTTTCGAGCTATATTTGTGCCAAATTTCATATCTCTAACTACAAAAATAAACATTTTTCCAAATAAACTTTCAAAGGTGGTATTACCCCCACCCCCCCCTTATTTTCTAATAAAAAGTAGCCTATGTCCGTTCTTGAGATTCAACGTATACCTATACCGAATTTCATCAAAATCCGTTCAGCCGTTTAGGCGTGAAAGAGTAACAGACAGACAGACAGAGTTACTTTCGCATTTATAATATTAGTATGGAATAGTATGGAAGTATGGATTGAATAATAAATAAATATTGAACAACAAAACATACATTGCTCTGATTCTGTGGTAACTAGCCTAAGCACTTGTGTTACAGAAATCAGAAACAACTACTGTAACACAACACCCAAACCCGAGACAATATGGAAAAGTTCATCTCCCATATTGACCCGACCGGGGATCGAACCCGAGACCTCAGAGATGGCGCTATAATCTTTAAAATATTCACGAAACAGTGACGTAAGCTTTGGTGCGCCATTATAGCATCTCTTTTTATTAACTAGCAACCCGCCGTGGCTTCGCATGCGTACTTTCCTTGTTTTTTCCAAATGTTTCACTGATTTTTCGCTCATATTAGTCGAAGTAATAAGTTAATTAGCCTGAAACCTTCCTCGATATATAGATTATCTAACACATATTCTTTATTTTATATTTAAACAAACAAACAAACTCTTAGCTTTTATTTTTCTTTATAATGTTAGTATAGATTTGTTTGTGAAAACAATTTTTTTTAATTAATTTTGAAAACGTGAATGATGGAACGAATCTCTTTCATAACCGCAATCATTGTTTTTACAAAGTCATATTACAAGTACGTGTTGAGGTGATCTCATAATTTTACAATTACCTTCCAGGCAACGATTTTAACTCCTTAAAAACTGTACGAGCGGCAAATCAATTGAAGCAAGCGAGACCGTCCCGCCTTAGATGTTCGAATGCGCTCGGACAGACAAATCCCGCGCCCGGGATGGCCGGGGATCCGGGATCAGACGCCGCGGGTCGGATACCACTTGGGCATTTCAGGGTTGGCGTTATGCAAACAATATACTATGCAGAACTAACTATTCCCAGAGATTTCGATCCCCTTGTTTCTAGATAAACAGTACCCATATGTTATTACAGTATTTTTATGGAAACCAAATTTCATACAAATCCTTTAAGCCCGGTTAGATAGATAGATATAATTTATTGCACAAAAACTTTACAGAAATAGATCTTATCGCTAGAAAGCCAATATCATACGATTCGTAATGTCTCAAAAATGACAACCCGTTTTCTCAAACTGACTACGAGTCTGGAACGTTTTAAACTTACACCTTAATTTAATTTATTAGGCGTATTACTATCCGTAGCTAAAACGGATCGTTTTTCATATATTGGAACCGGGTATTAGTCGTTTTTGCGAAAACTGTACGAGCGGCAAATCAATTAAAGCAAGCGAGACCGTCCCGCCTTAGATGTTCGAATACGCTCGGACAGACAAATCGATACAATAGAAACACATACAACAGAAAATCTATTGTCTGGCTTTTAAAATCTGGTACATATTCTTACAAACTTTCGTGTCGTTGGGTCAGCGGGTTTAAATTACAATTGCATTGCTACTAATTCCAAATTTGAAGCGTTGTAAATAGAACGATTTTGATTTTAAAATAGGGTCTAATGGCGGACCGTGGGCCAAGTCCAAACTTCGGGCCTATTTTATGCGAACCTGAAGCGTAGTGTTTCAATATCCAAAAACTACATCTTAAGTTGAGACCCTGTTTTAATTAACTTATTTGTGCAGGTGCGTATGTAACTGATCGCCCATGTTAATCATGATATTTAATATAAGTAGACTTGTCAACGTTACAGGACATCCAAAGGCTGGCTGCTACCTCGCCCAGCGTCTTTCAATCGCCATTCAGCGAGGTAACGTAGCATTTTGGGTACCTTACCAAAGGGACCATCTTCAGTTCAAAGATATTTATTCTCATTAAGACATTGTCACTTGCATGAGAACTTATAACTAAAAGATATCTATATATTTGTTAATTAATATATTAGGTACAGATTTCACCTTAGGACTTCAGTGAGCGAGATGACAAATCTTTATTTTACTAATTATTGATCTTTTTTTTCATGTATTTAACTAACTTAGACTTATACACAGCTAAGGATTCTGCATTTTTATGTCTGAAGGTAGTTTATTGTATATTTGGGCTCCTTCGTATGTTATTGACCTTTTTCCATAATTGGTTCTTGTTTTGTTTTATCTTTGTTTATTTAAAATATATATTTTTTATTATTTTCAATTTGAATAATTTGTAAGTTAGTTATAGTTTAATTTATGTAAATGTATTAGTTTGAACCTATCAGTACCTAACGGAACGAATAAATTTTTACTCAGTATAAGAATGACATATGTGATATTGTATAATAATTATTAATTTAAATGGCTTTAAAATTAACCCGCGGTGAGACATCGCCAACCCTACATCTCGGACTGCCCAATCGATCCGCAACTTTCCCCGATCCAACCAACTTTGACCGGTCATTCTCAATTCTCCCCGACACCCCTACTCTGCAATATAGGTACAACCTAAATATTAATGCAGTCCGGTAGTTTCGGGTTACCGCTGTTATAGTCCTACTACGGGACGATTAATTAAAACCGGTACACATTATATTTTACATGAACACCAGAGAATTTGAATAAGCTTACTAAATTACGGTATTTGCTTTCATAAACTACTGACCACATATAACAGTTAAAAATTTGTTAAAAAAAAGGAGTACAAGAAAATAAAAAGATGCAAGCACGCACAGTCTGGCAGACAGAGAAATAGACATCGAAATGTTAAAACACCTCTTTTTTCGTCGGTGGTTAAAATCTAATCCAGCAGAGAAAACTATTCGAAGGCTTACAGTTTAAAATAACGGCAAAATCGGTCACCCACCACAAACTAACGGTTAGTATAGTTGCATGACACAGCTTCATTATATAATTGCGCGTGCAAAATCGCGTAAGAAAAATTTGTTAATACCGCGAATCCGCTTTTGTACGATTTAGGAGGTGAAAAAACGGATATCTTAGTCATAATATGACTATATTTTATAGGCCGAACTGTGTAGTAACTTTTTTGTGAGTTACTTATATTAAAAGTACAGTAAATTGATCCATAGCTTGCTTAAAGGGCGCGATATTTCAATTTTGCGCCTTTTGCAGTTACACGGTATGAACACAACTGCTCTTCCGTGATTTTGTACGCGTGTCGAGGATATGTCGTCTATCAGTTGCCACGCTAAAGAAATAAAGCTTCCAGACTGCATTATATTTAGTTGGGGCGCAGTGCCAGAACTTTCCACTCGGTTCCGTATGCAAATCCCTCTCACGTTTAGCGTGTTTAGAGGGATGCGGTGGACTTTATATGCACTTTGTTGCACTCAAATGGCACGGGTCTGGGCGCATTCAGGGCGACCCACCATTTAATCCGGTCCGTTAACGAATATTGGAGCACGGCCGTTCTTTCATATAGGAACAATGTACAGTGTAGTACGTCCTATATGACTTTGAAAAGACCTTATGTTAAAGGTATAAAAACTAATTTAGGCGCAAGATTGTTGCCGTTGATCGTGAGGCTTGCTTTGAGCTGAGCTTTTTTCTTACTTTAGCGAAACAATCGAGTGTTTATCGATAGTATCGACACTTTAGTATCTATGCCTGCAGAGATAAAACTGTACACAGTATCGATTTTATTATTTTTACAGTACTAAACGCCGTACTAGCGAACTTTAAATATTAGAAACAGAAAATTTTTATCTCCCCTTGCGATGCGGGAATCGAACCCACGACCTTCACGTATCGCGCGTACTATAAAAATAATAAAATCGATTAAGATGCCAGGTGTCTTCGATTTCGTGGTTTTCAAACATTTCTGCAACGAATGTACCATGGGCCGATAAGTATGTAGTTCTAAACATATTCGGCAAACAGCAGAAAAATTTCATCACCTACGATAACCTGCGGTTAGCTCAGTTGGTAAGAGCAGCACGCGCGATACGTGAAGGTCGTGGGTTCGATTCCCGCATCGCAAGGGGAGATAAAAATTTTCTGTTTCTAATATGTACACAGTATCGTCTGTTCTCAAGATTCTATGGTTTACCGCTTAATGATACTATTATATTTATGATTTTTTTCTCTTGTTTTGAAGTAATACAAAGAGAACGGGCTATAGCCAAGCGCCTTATCATTTTTTCCTATAGATTAAGAAACTTACGGACTATTCTACACATATTTAAAACTACTACTTTTTTAATGTGTGTGAATGGGTGAATGTGTTTGTAAACATGTGTGTAACTTTTTCGGTATAACTCTATGAATACGAGATGTATGTATGGTAAAATTTGTCTTCGATAGTATCGCTTAATTCGTAGCAATCGATAGTTTGCCCAATTTCAAAAGAAAAGCACAGATGTTTTACCATCGATATTTCGGCAACACTTATAGAATATAAGTATGTATTGATTCTCATAATGTTGCAGTTAAAATTTGTTAAACAATGTTTAAAAACGAACACATAACAAATAGCAAAATATAACAATCATAGGGGGCAGGTGCCCAAACTAGGTAAAACCCCGTATCTTGGGTGACCAGAACACTGCCTACTTGTATGCCATCAGTAAATTTAGTTATTATAGTATTGATAACTTACACATGAAATAACTTAATATACTTTTTTTTTGTGGACTCTATCCCGCGTTTAGTTTAGCGTTTAAAAACACAGTGATTCCACCAATGTTTCGTGTTCAAGTGTTTAATGTTAATATATTATAGTCAAGCTGTTGAGTAATTACCGATATGACATACATGTCAAATCGGTAATGATAAAGTCAAAATAACTAGGTAACGCTGCTGAGTTATTACCGATTTGACATATATATCAAATTGGTAATGACTCAACGGTTTGACTATAATATGACAACAATGTTACACTTACAGTCCTTTTTCTACAGCTATTGTAAGACTGTTTACTCATGGATGCAATAACTGATTGTTTGTTTGTTTATAAAACTACACTCACTGTAAGGTTGGGGCCGTCCTCCGGTGTACTGGGGCGACTGAAGCAGCGGCGCTGACCTCTGCACTGGCTGCACGTCTTCTGACACTGTGGACAAGACACATCACTAGTTAGTATAAAAGAAGATATTGTCTTTAACATAACAACTTACATTAATATTATGTTAACCGGTTGTATTATATTTATGTCTTTTCTTTTGTTTTAAAAAAAAACTTTTGTTACTTTTACATTACGCCACTCCCCTCAAGGTCTCGCCTGAAAACGCTGATGCGGCATTGCGCTTAGTGATGAAAGAGACTTAGTTCTTTAAGGCGTATTTAAAATACTAGACTAGTTTTAAAAGCCTTGCGATTAAATTAGTCTTGCAACCCTTTAGCCTTTAGTGATAAGACTGCAAACTGACGACTAATTTTAGTCGTAGTCTTTAACCTTATAACGTTACATTATAATATTTAATCACATAATCAACTTTAAATCACAGAAGATAGTTTTGAGGTAAACAGTAATTAATTTCAGAATGTATGACCGAAAGCTCTTCCTTATTGGTCGGTTTATTGTATGAGCGACCAATCACGACCAGCCTTTCTACGTCCCCGTAAAGTTAGGAATATGTTCAAAAAGTCTGTCATGCGTCCCTATTAAAATATGAAAATTTTGTATCTAAGTACTCACTTTGCTTTTGTTTTTTAACTTAATTCTCAGAAGTTCATAATGATGTGTTAACAATATTAAGATTATAATCTAGATGTAAAATCTATTTGTCCTTGTATCTAACATTTGTCTTGATTGTTATCTGTTTTGTTTTCCAAATAAATAAATAAATATATAAAAAAGGCGTAGAAGTCTAAAAGGACTAAAAAAGCCTTATCGCCTTGGGCTGGCGTGTCATATAGGAAATCGAACGTTTTGATAATTCATGAGTAAAATAAAATTGGGAAACAACAACATTCACGTTGTTTTTTTCAAATTTAAGACATATTCCATGTTGGGTATGAGTCATGTTTAAGTATAGTACACAAGTGTGAGTCCTTTTAAAAACAAATTTAGTCGTTTTAAGGCTTTTAGTTTATTTAAAACAACTGTAGTCGTTTTAGTAGCTTAGTCATTTATTACAACGACTAAGTCTTTTTAATAAAAATTCGAACCTTTAGTCTTCATCTTAGAGTCGAGTACTTTAAGTTGGAGGCTAGTCGTTTTAATAGGTCTTAAAAGACTAAGTCTCTTTCATCGCTAATTGCGCTGCAGCAGCTCATGCTGAGGCTGGGGCATAATTGGTACATTATCTATGTACGTACAATATGTAAAAAAGTTAGTGTGAGTCTATGTGTGCCAATAAATGATTGTTCTCTCTTTCTTCTTCTTCTATTAATTTAGTTACCGAAAGAATAATTGTAACGTCAAAAATTGCTATTTTAGTTGAAAGTCAATAAAGGAATCGTGTTTTGACAAGTATTTAAAAGTTGACTAGTCAGTCAACTTTCTTATTAAGCGTCTTAAACAAAGGTTTACCCTTGGATTGTTATTTAACAGACAACAGAGACTAAATGAGTACGACCCAGAATCACATACACTGCTTTAATTCTGTGGTAAGTAGCTTAAGCACTTGTGTTCCAGAAATCAGAAACACTGAGGGTACCATAACAGCTACGAGACAAAAGTTTTACATGTTTACTACTTGAATGAAGCAACATGTGACTTTGACCTGACCATGATTCGAACCCAGGACTTAGCCACTGCGTGTCATTGATCGACCAATCAGCAAATCGTCTACGGGACATACTGCTAGTTTGATTAACAAGCACTAATGTACATCATTAATAGGTGATCAAATTCCATTAGGGTGTCCGTACTATAGCCCTTATTACACTGGGACACTTCAGATACTGTAATAAATTTGACGTGTCGTTCTGTCTGTCTGTGTGTATGTCTATCTGTGGGACCGTACCTTCGAATAAATAGGGAGTGTTTTTTCACCGTGTTTTATGAATTTAGGCAAGATGGTCGACGTCACAAAATGATCGATTACGTATTAGCACAATTTCCTTAATATAGACATAAAAAGGGCTCGAGTAGATGTACAAATTATGACAAATTTTAAATCCAAAATGTACTAATCCCGAGCTGATAAAGGTTTTGTGCACAATAATCACTGGCATCATCTTATCAACGAGACAAGTTGAGTCGATAGATGTTAAACGTATATTTTTATCTCAAGAACCACGATAGTGACTGTACATAGTGAAATTATAACGAATTATGTATGTATTTGATTTAGTCAATATTTTATTCGATACTGTCTAAGATGAATTGTTAAACTACAGATAAAATTTTAACTTCTTTATGAATCAGTTGCAACAAAATTAACGTTTAAGAACGTTAACGGACGTTTTGACAGCTGTCAAAAAACATTTTTTTCGATATTAGTTCTTGTGTGCACTACATAAGGGTGGAAAGTCCAAAATGTGTAGTCTGACGTGTTTTTGTCCGAACGTCCTACAAGGCGGAACAAATCTCTAAGCGTCTCAGTGAACACGGACCTAAGGACGCGGCTAATTGAACACCGGTACCAATGAATGCCGGACTCGGTAATAATTAATTCAGACAGGAGCTCAACTAGACATCACACTAGTGATGCCAAACTATCTGTAGCGGACGTAAGGTATCAGCGAAGAAAACGATTAATAAAGATGTAAAATTATGTATTGTCTAAGTGTTAGAAAGTATTTACAAAGGAAAGTGACAGAGAAAGGTAAACAAAAAGAATGTCAAAATTACGCGTCAAATTTAAAAGGATTATAAAGTACTAGCTGTGCCCGCGACTTCGTTCGCGTGGACTTCATCCTTTCATGGTCGGTTTTACCCCTTTCTTCCCTAATATTCGAAACAAAAAGTAGTCTATATTTTAATCCAAGTTTCGAGCTATATTTGTGCCAAATTTCATATCTCTAACTTCAAAAATAAACATTTTTCCATATAAACTTTCAACGGTGGTATTACCCCCCTCCCCCCTTATTTTCTAATAAAAAGTAGCCTATGTCCGTTTTTGAGATTCAACGTATACCTATACCAAATTTCATCAAAATCGGTTGAGAGGTTTAAGCAGGAAAGCGTAACAGACAGACAGACAGACAGACAGAGTTACTTTCGCATTTATAATATTAATAGGGAAGTCTAAAAAGTATGTAGGTTCGGTTGGCCACATTCTCACCCCTCGTATGAAATACGATAGAATTGTTAAGTAGGTAGTGAAGAAAATGTGTTCAACCGTTATATTGGCACTATGTTATAACCAGCCTACGCAAAATCCCACCCTTGGTTGAAGTATGTACGTTCGGTTGGCCACACTATCGATAGATTTTATGAAAAAAAAATTTGTCTATAAAATGGCAACACTACATCTTAAAAACATCTTTCTTGTGGCATAAATTATAAATCTATGTCTGTTTCTATTTCACGCCAAAACTTCTGAATGGATTAGAAT
The DNA here is from genome assembly GCA_037074685.1 of Glyphodes pyloalis. NCBI lineage: Eukaryota > Metazoa > Arthropoda > Insecta > Lepidoptera > Crambidae > Glyphodes > Glyphodes pyloalis. Next base: position 9,947,542 of record JAYKKO010000020.1, read on the forward strand.
AAAATTTGGTTGGAAGACAGATGAGACAACAGTATCTCATAGTATGTAGAAGTATATAAAAATATCGTACAAAATTAACCAAGATTAACATATATCATACTTTTATGTAGTGAGATTACCAAAAGAATAAGAATCATATTTTTTTTTCATGAACACAAACATTTACTAAGAGACATTGCGTTAAAATTTAGCGCGCGTCACTTCTTCGTACAGTTTTTACGTAAGAGTGACGTAAGCACACCCCTCCGCTGAACTTTGTACTGCTGTATCATCAATTATTATTTGTTGAAGAAAAAATACATTTTCATTGTTTTCTAAATTTTAACAGAATGATTAGAAACAATATTTTTTTACCGAGCTATAATCCCTATTACGAAATGGACCACACACATTTATCCTATTATTGTTTATCATAATATAAAAAAAAGTAGTTAAATTATAAGAAATAAAAAATAAGAGGTTATTTCTATGTTAAAACAAACTTACGTGCTAAAAATAAGAATAATTGCAATTGACTATTAAAACAGTATACAAGATTTTTTATTCAAATGTAAATTTCGATTATTTTCAATAAAATGAAACGCATAATACTATGGACTAGTTTTGCAAATAATAAAAAGAATGTATTTTAATAAATTAATAATAATGTCAAGTGCCATTCATTCCTAATGCGTTTTGTTTACTGTAAAAAGTTTGTCTGTAGCAAATAAAAAATATTGCCAATTTTTTTTTAATACTGTCCAAAATATATTTTTTTTCGTCGTAATAATACCTTATTGAAATAGGTTCCATGTATGTATTACCAAAACTTTTAATTTAAAATAATAATTAGTAAAAAAAGAATAAAAAGAGAAAAAAGCAATAAAATAAGTCTACATAATATTTTCAAAAAGAACGGACTGTCCATTCAAGCGTAAATATTATATACTTTTTCTCCTATTTTTTTAATTAATCCTATTTACAGGTATTAAAAAAAAAGCTATTTTCGTATTTTCAAACCTTATTACATTGTATTCTATTTTGTCACTTAACTCCTTGCGTTAGAGATATAGTTTTGAGACAATGGGTTCAAACAGTATTAAAAAACTTTGGCCAGTCAAAACGCGTACCACGGACAAACTTGATACAGTAATTTCGGACACTTACCGTACAAAGTGCGTCGGTAACTCCTCAGTACCACGTCATGAGCCACGTCCCTTCCCTGCACATATAAAATTCGAACACACTCTTATCATCTCTTTCTAATTTGATCCCCCTCATATTATCTATCTCTCTCACCCCGCATAGCGTTACTGTGCATGCCAATCGTATGAAAGCTACAAAATATTACTTATAAACAACCAAAAATATATTCCAATCTTTTTTTATATATATCGACTGTCGTGTTTTCTATGAGACATTTGTGTCTTGTGTTTTTCTGTCTAGTATTGTCTGCTTGTCTGTGCTTTTATCTGTTTCCGACTTTCATGTTCTCCTCTTGACTTTGACATGTCTTCAAATTACCATAAAAAGAGTGTGTTTGTCTTATATGTGCATGGAAGATTAATATTAAAACAATACTTATTATAGTAGTTGTACAAGGGCAAACGAGGCACTAGTTTTTATTAACTCGCAATTTTGTAAAATTTTACAATTTTAAACTAGACGAACTAGTTTTGCAATTTTGAACTAGATGGACTAGTTTTGCAATTTTCGACTACTGCCTCGTTTCTCGTCCGGTGTACATTTGTATGTTATTAGTTAAAACTCTGTAGTGGATGCAATAAGCTATGTAAAGCTAACTAAAAAATAAGTAACATAGTGAAGCTGTAATTTAATGCATTTAATAGTAAAAAGCGTTCGAGAATCATGTTCATTCGTAACTTTTATTCATCGGTTAATAATTAAAAAGAAATTCTTATTGAACAGGAATAAAAAAAACAGTTACAAAAGTTACGATTGATTTCTTTGTAAGTCGTAATTTCAAATGTACCTTTTATTTTTTTTACTAAGAGAAGCAAAGGAGATATCACAACACTAGAGCAAAGGCTACGACTCTCCAACAAAGAAAAGTTAAAGGCATTTAACCCTTTCAATGCCATAACGTAGATCGACATTTGAGATAATTAATTTTCATTTAAAATCAGCATGTTTAGAATGAATTAATTTAGTTTATTAGTTAAGATTATTTTTTTTCCAATATTCAAAATTACGACCAGAAAACAGTTAATGTAAGCGTTACGTACCAGAAAGTTGCTGAAGCTTGCCAGTATTCCTGCTGTGAATAATATTGTATGTTTGTCTGTTCCTATGTATGAATGTAGTGTTTATATATAAATAATATGGACAAGTAATTAAATGACGTCTGATTCATGTTTATGACATAAATAATATGAATTTGTCTCTGTTATGTATGTATAGTTATATAACTTGCCAAACTCTTTACGTTTTCTTTATTTAATTTTAACGAGCTTTAAAGTACCAACAGTTTAGTGGTTTAAATACTAAATATGAATATTATCTAAGGGTCTTGGGTTCAATCCCGGGTCGAGCAAAATTTTTATGCTACGGACTTTTAGACCATTTCTCCTTGGTTACTATAAAATTACTTAAGTAACTCGAAATAAAAATCTAAACATGTTTATAATGAGACTTCCATTAAAAAATATAATGTTTATATCTGAAATTTGATGATTAATTATAACATTCAGTATCTGTTATTGCACCACAAATAGCAAATAAAATAAACCTCACAATTACAATTCGCTAAATATTAAAAGTGTTTCGTGGTTTAATAACTACTGATAATTTTCCGATCTCTTACACAGACCTTGTTTATCCAACGAATACTTACAGCTTGATAAAATACACACGACATACACGGGTCTATTCAAACAAACCTTATTGTGAAAACTAATAAATAAATGTATGCCCAAAATAGAATCACCAACACACATATTGGTAATGCAGGATGTTATATCCAATAGAAGTGGGAAACGTATTTAGCAACACTAACGGAGGTAGCAACATTGGATTTATTACAGACTATTCATATGTGTTATTGATGCAATCTATATAAATAAAAAGTTGTGACTATTTAATTACATTTAAATTAAAATAAATGCATCCGTTTCAGAGTCCGAAATATTTTTTGTTGACGTAAATAACGTCAGTAATATTTATGAATAGTCAATAAATTACGTCAATAATATCTATAAAACTATATGGATAATTCGTGTAAGAAAATCTATTAACATATCTATTGCCAGGCAATCACAGTAATTGGTGCCAAACTAATGTTCATAAACATGTTCTATAAATCCAGGTAACAGATACTAACTTAACCTTTCATCTTTTAGTATTTTTTGCAACGGGTTTTTTTTTAATATTTATGTATGTATGCTTTCAACGTCGATTCTAATTTCCATAACACAAAAGCTTGAGCAACTTTAAAATTATGTTGTGAGATGTTTTAAAATGTATTACAAATGTAAAAAATATATATCAAATCAGATTGACTTGGTTTACCAATGGTTAATGACACTGGCTAAACCAAATTGAACTAAGGGTCGTGGGTTGGGTTCTCACCCAGGACATACATTCGTGTGACAAACATTCGTTTACTTTCTGTGTCTGGGTGTTTATAATCGTATCTAAATACGTCTTTTGAGCTGTTAACTTTGGGTCAATAAAATACGTATTTATGGAAAGAAACTGGGCTGTGTTGGACAAGACAGCAGCGTGTGAGGGACTTTCCCGCTCTGAAAAAGTGGGCATTACCCACTGAAACCCACCCATACATCTCATTACTTAGTGACGCCGCATGAATAAAAATTATAGCCACAGCACCGTCGGCAAGAGTGTACCGCCTGAGAATTATTAGTCTAACGATTACAAAGTCACTTATACAGCACAAAGGAACGTGGGCGTTAGATATATGTAATTACACACCGACGAACTGAATAGCAATAGACAGAATAATCCGATCAGAACTATTTTCATCCCAGAAGATTATATTATATAATAACTAGCTGTGCCCCGTAACTTCGCGCGCTTGGAAAAGAAACTTTGTGTGGAAATCAATATGCTTTAAAAAGTTGTCCCTGTTGTCGCTAACTTAGGTATAATGAATAAATAATATTAGACAACATCACATACATTGCTCTGATTCTGTGGTAAGAAGCTAAAGCACTTGTGTTACAGAAATCAGAAACAACGAAGGTACCACAACACCCAGACCCGAGACAACAAAGAAAAGTTCGTTTCCAATATTGACCCGACCGGGGATCGCACCCGGAACCTCAGAGGTATAAAATATACACAAAACTATTATTTATTATTATTTTATCCTTATCCTAAATTGAAGGGACAAGGGGGGTATTTTTATCAATTTGGCTGATATAATAAAAAAAAAACAGGTAATTTGAATTAACATATAGGTAGGAGAAGGTAAAGATAGAATGGTACGCTGGGTATTGAGGTACCGTCGATGTTTCTGATTTCTGTAACACAAGTGCTTAATCTACTTACCACGGAGTCAGACCAATGTATGTGATGTTGTTTAATATTTATTATTATTATAGAATATCTTTTAAGGTGTGTATTTGATTGGGATTTATTATTATTGTACGACATTTACGACACTTCTGAATCACATTAACACTTTCAATGCTTTTCAATTTCAAATTGATAAGCATTGAAAGTGTTAAAACAGGAATAAAATACTTTCAGAGTATAGAACGTATTTAACCAGTAAAAACGCAACTCCTCATAAATTTCTATGTTCCGTATAGCTTACAACAGATGTTACACAGTGAACTATTCACGTATAATTCTCTAGTCAGTATTGCCAACTTGGAAAAGTTCATCTCCCTAAAATCCGATCAAAACCCACAACAATCCCAACAATAGGCAAGGCGGATTGGGTCATAAACACTAGATTGTTTTTAGTTCGTTAAATAGTTATTAAAAAAAAGTACTATTTCAATAGTAAAATTAATAAAAATTATTCTTCGACAAAACATGCCAAGTTGATGTACCTCAACGTGTCGCCGTCATTTTTTGAATAGGTGGAAAGTGCAAAAATACGTGTCAAATATATTTGCTTATTAGGACAGACGGACACAAATTCAATTTTTAGTCTGCTACCCTATTACTAAGAATACTCTTATTTTTTTTATTTATATATTTCTTACATTATTAAGTAATTTCACATAATGATTTGGTGTGATATTTCATTATGAATTGTGATAATTAATTCGTAATGAAATATCATTTAACAAATAATGAATAGAAATATCATTCGGCAATTTTTTTGTCGTAAATTATCTAAAACATTTATATCCTTACTTAAAAAAATACCACTAAAAACCTATTTCCTTTTTACCCCTATACTTTTTTGTGGGGAAGCCCCCTAAGTTGTGAACCCTGTCGCTACTGCACTACACTAGTTGACTATTCAACAGTCTTTGTAACAAGATACATTTGATCTTTGTTACTTTTAAATGAGTAATAAAACTGTTTTGTTGAAAGTAAGTAATGAAGTTGACATGTGAAACGTTCTTGTAAGCATAGGTCTTAGATTATTGAGCCGCTTTAGCTTAGAATCATACAAAACGCTCAATAAGCGATGTATACTAAAAAAATAAATCTCATTGACGACCTCCGTAGCCGAGAGGCGAGCGGGCCTGACTTAGGCGAGCGCCATCTCAGAGGTTCCGGGTTCGATCCCCGGTCGGGTCAATATGGGAAACGAACTTTTCCATATTGTCTCGGGTCTGGGTGTTGTGGTACCGTCGTTGTTTCTGATTTCTGTAACACAAGTGCTTAAGCTACTTACCATAGAATCAGAGCAATGTATGTGATGTTGTCCAATATTTATATTTATATTATATATATAAAAATGAATCGCTGTTCGTTAGTTTTATTAAGACTCGACAGCGGCTAGTCCGATTTGCCTAATGTTGGTTATTAAATAATTGTGAAGGTCCAGGGAAGGTTTAAAAGGTTAGACAATTTGACGACCTCGGCGCAGTGGCTAAGGTAGGCGGCCAAAGCGCAAAAGGTCCCGGATTCGATTCCCGGTCGGGTCAATTTGGAAAACGAACATTTCTAAATTGACTTGGGTCTGGGTGTGCTGGGTTGACGCCCCCCAGTTAGTATCCGTCGTCTGGTGCTCATAGTACTGGGGAAAACCTTGATTAAACCGGGTGATTGGTGTGATTGTGTGGCGCAATTATTTGGAAAAAAATAAGCGTTACGACGTTCGCCGGTACAGGAAGTTATTATAAAAAATCAGAGTATAGACTGTTCATTGAATGCTTAATTTCGGTAACAGAGGTGCGACCTCAGCCAAAATTGTGTCACTTTCCAAAAAAATAAAACAGGTGACTTCTTAATGGACTGGCGAGATATGACCTTTCGAATTTACTTACTTTTTACATTCGTCAACTCTCTCGATCATGACAATATGACGTATATGAGCACAGATACAAAAAACGTTTTAATAAGACGAAACTAATAAGAATAAGGGCATTGAAGCAATAAAAATTCCTAAATTGTACTGTGTTAATAAAATAAAAAACAAAATTGTACGTCTGAATACGCTCAACAACGCAGCACTTTTTCTTACATTTCAAAACCTAAATTTCGACTTTTTCAATCGATATATCAAATATGAATATATATATTAAAAGGCAAGAAAAAAGCTACAAAAAACATTACATCAAAATTTTCGTATTTCGTCGGATAGCCGAGTTATTGACAATTTTATCCTCTTTTTCAATATGACTGAAAAGCCACATAGGAAATCTTGGTCGACAATTTCCAGTTAAACTTTTTAGGCACACCCTACGTCATATCAAAAACTAAGCTTTCTCGGTTCATTTGCATTTCCAAATGTAATAACCGGATAATAATTAACCGATAAGAACCGAAGGGTTCCCACTCGCCAGTCGACGAATAAGTTGGAAACCGTTCACCAATTTCATTATCAACAGTATATTTACACATACGTTTAGCTAAATCCGATTTAAACTTATTACCGAACACACTGGGCCCTTTAACGCTCACCTAACTACGCTCTAACTTAGTTTGCTTAGTTCTTAATTACATCCGATGGCGCTGTTTAGAATTACCAATGTTTTTGCTGACTCGTCCGGAAACTAAATGGCCGGCCATGTTTGAATATGTAATCTTACTATGTTTTCACAATATTGGTGAGTATCTGTTTCTATTTATTTTATTATTTGGAATGTCACAGATTATCGCATTAAAAAAAACTTAAAATTAACTTTCACAATAGATACGTACGAGATGTAACAACCTTTTAAAGGTTAACCCTATAAACTAAAACTAAATAAATACTAATTAATACTAAATAAATATAATAAATTAAATTATAAGTAAACATTTTAGATAATGGCTACATTAAATTACAGATACATCCCTACTATATAATATTATAAATGCGAAAGTAACTCTGTCTGTCTGTCTATCTGTTACGCTTTCCTGCTTAAACCTCTCAACCGATTTTGATGAAATTTGGTATAGGTATACGTTGAATCTCTAAAACGGACATAGGCTACTTTTTATTAGAAAATAAGGGGGGGGAGGGGGGTAATTCCACCTTTGAAAGTTTATATGGAAAAATGTTTATTTTTGAAGTTAGAGATATGAAATTTGGCACAAATATCAATCTCAAAACTTGGATTAAAATATAGACTACTTTTTGTTTCGAATATTAGGGGAGAAAGGGGTAAAACCGACCATGAAAGGATGTAGTCCACGCGAACGAAGTCGCGGGCACAGCTAGTTTATAATAAAATATATTATTTTGGTCTGCTCCAGCTTGGGTCTCAAAAATAAAAACTTAATGTTTCGTCACTCAAGCAAAACTATAAGACCAAAGTGGTCTACACATAGCTATAAGTTAGATACTGCTACTGAAACTAATCTGCTGAGTTTCTTACCGGCGACTTCTCGGTAGATATAGGTTCCGAACCGGCAGTAGAGTCACTTTGCATTGAATTCAATGACGATTCAAAAGCGTTATATGTATAAAGAAATATTTTACTTATAATTAGGGTGGTCCCTATGCAATAACATTTTTGTTGTTTTTTCGCAGGGCACGTTCTTGAATTTAATAACTATCTAACGAAACAAGTCAGTATTTTTATTTAGGTTTTAGAATGACAAAGAATGATGACTGACTTAGTCAACTGAGGTACTTTTGAATATCAGTAAAAACATAATTACTTCATAGATATGCAATGCAAATACGGATCTATGACGTCACAGATTTTACTTATCAACACACAGACTAATAAATAGTTCTAGTGCGTTTTTAAAACTGCGATTGCATGCGATTTTAGAACTAGTTAATGCAGTGATGAAATAACAGTTTGAACGGGCGATTTAGCAAGGCAATTTAGAACAGATCGTCCGACCATCCTTCAGTTCGTCAATCGGTCTGGTTGTCAGATCTGCCATCCGTCTTGGTGGGTCTTAGATAAACAAAACTAGACTGGACTTGGGTAGGAGACTGCCTGCTACCCGCAATCATAGATAAGTCCTTTAAACCTTTGACTACCACCGTAGCCGAGAGGCCGGGCCGGGCGTCGCGCCATCTCTGAGGTCCCGAGTTCGATCTCCGGTCGGGTCAATATGGGAAACGAACTTTTCTGTATTGTCTCGGGTCTAGGTGTTGTGGTTCTCGTCGTTGTTTCTAATTTCTATAACACAAGTGCTTTAGCTATTTACCACAGAATCAGAGCGATGTATGTAATGGAGTCTAATATGAAAAAACCCTGACGCAAAAACGAGTGCGTGTTATAGCTTGACGTGTCTATGGCACCATAGCTCCCAAACGGTAACCTATTGAAATCTCGAATTTCTGTTACCCGAATCTTAAAATCCCGAAAACGGTTGGTAGAACTTTTAAAAGACAGATATATTTAATGCCAAATTTCTATAATACCGTTTTTAATTTTCCAGGTGAATCATTTTCCAGATGCATTAAAACCAAAATTTTCAAATAGTATTATTTTGTTTCCCATATTATCATAATCCAAATATAGTTATACCAGATTCTCAGAATATTTTTTTTTGTTACCCATCGTACCATTTTCTAAATGTATTATTACCAAATTTTCATAACCTTTTTCTTTGATTCCCATACAATCGTGTTCCAGCTAAACTATATACGGGTATAGTAAAACTCAGTAAATTCATGCGATTCATGTATTAGGTTCTAAATTACTTACTGTAGTAATGTACATATATTTAGAAATTTTGAATATTTAGTTGCCTATTACAGATAGGTTTAAGTGTCAAATTCGACTCAGTAGGCTAGGTTAGGGCAGAACTGTGACCCCCGCACACACCCGACTCGCTATTGTATAACTTGCAAATTACAGACAGGTTAAGATTAAGTACGTACCTTGTAATTCTAAAAAATATTTATTTTTTATGAATATCGTTTACTTATTTTAATACTAAAAATCTTTATTTAAAAAATTTGCATATTGTTTTCCTGTATATCAATTAACTGTATTTTAACAAATAGTGTTTTAAAAATCTGGCTTTCGTGCATATGATTTATGGTCATCTGGATTTTGTGCATTTGGATTTCGTGTGTCAGGAACTCATTCGTCTGAATCCTAAAACGTTGTACAAATGAATAAATGGGCAAATGAAAGTTGGAGTTACGATTAGATGGCAAACAAAACTTCAAAATTCGAAAAAACGGTATTATGAAAAAATTGCCAAGCGTTTTCGGGATTATGATATTCGGAATATTAACATTCGAGATAAAGATAGGTAATCGAATTTATTATTTTTATAGTACTATACGCCGTACTAGCGAACTTTAAATATTAGAAACAGAAAATTTTTATCTCCTCTTGCGGTGCGGGAAATGAACCCACGACCTTCACGTATCGCGCGTGCTGCTCTTACCAACTGAGCTAACCGCAAGTTCCCGCACCGCAAGGGGAGATAAAAATTTTCTGTTTCTAATATTTAAAGATAGATAACCCTCCCAAACGGACGGAACTGATTTAGATTTTATTTTTGTTTTGTTTTGATTTTTTTTTTGAAAGGAACATCAAAAAAAACAAATCGACTGTCTTTTATGTTCCTTTCAAACTCGGAACTTTCAAACCCTTTTGTTTACTCGCTAGTGTTCTTAGCAATATTTGATAGAAATCGGTCCAAGATGGCCGCCACAACAAAATGTCGGATTACATATCTTGACATAACACCGATTTGTTATTCACTCTCTCCAGTTGTACTAACACTCTATGAACTAAGCAAATAGTCGGTTTCTAAAACAACCGCACCGGATCAATGGGTGTTACGGACGACCGGAGTTAACCGGACGTCCGCATATTGTGCCTGTCAATCAGATGTGAGGAGGGTCTTCCGGAGTGCTTCTGGAAATCTGTTACGAAGTGTGAGTTGCGTTATCTGCTTTTAAACTTCTCAACTGTGCAAGAGGAGTGGAAAAACATTATTTTATTTTCTACTTTTCTTTTTCTGCAACTAAGAGGCAAGCGGGCTTGACTTTAGGGTCGCGCCATGTGTGCCGTCTTTTAGTTCGCGGTTTCGATTATCGGTCAAAGTCAAAGTCAATCTTTAATATTCACATTGATTACATTAGTAATACTTATGAATAGATTAGTAATACTTAGGTCGATTCTATTATCAATATAGAAAATGATAAAACGAAACTTTCTGTATTGCATCGGGCCTGGGTGTTTATAGTTTTTTTTAAATTACAAAGAAACATAAAAGTGTGGAATTCAAACCTATGATAAACATTAAAAATAAGTTAACGTGCCCCGTTATTACAACTACTAAGAATGTTGCCGCATATTGACCCGTTAGCTCTTTTTAAATGTTTAAAACGGAACGTGAAAGTCTTCAACCCTCAATAGTGAATATTTTATTGCATCTAAAGTGTTCATAAGTTGTTATTTTATATTCTACATAAAATCCGCGATCTTTCCGTATCGCGAAGAGCGGAACTCGCAATACACGAAAATCCCACACTACGAGAGGAAATGAAAATATTCTGTTTCTTTAAAATTTTTACAAGACACGATTTACACAACACTATATTCTATTAGTTATTAAGATAATATTTAACGGAAACCGCTAAATCCCGGTACACAATGCAATCATCCCCCCATTCCCGTGTCAAACTCCTCATTTTCATAAATCCCTAGTACCCGACACCAATATTCTTCGTACGAGCGGCTAAGCGGGTTCCTTAAAGAGAAAGGGTATGAGATTGAATTTTATGAACGGTAGAACATAAAACGCTGAGAATATTGCTAATACAATTTAGTTAAATAATTTTTAATAAAGAAACAAGATAGTTTATAATAAACTAGAGCTGCCGCATTCGCACGTGTACAGTCGCCGTCAGATATATTCGAGCAGACAAAGTGACCAAATACTTCTGAACAGTTGAAAATCTCAATGAGTTCCATACACCACAAGTTACCATTAACATCTGAACATTCATTACAGTAGAATCTCGATTAACCGGACTAATTGTTGTCGATAGGCATTCGGATAATCGAAAATCCGGATAATCCAATGTATGAAAAAACAAATAAGTCGATATCAACGAAAATCAATGTTTATTAAGAAATTACATATTTTCTTAGATTACATTACATACGTAATACTAAACTGCAGCATTAATCATGAAATAAAATATTTAGGTACATATGTACGAATAATTTGTTTAAATTGGTTTAAAATATTTGGTAATTGTCATTTGACGTAGGCAACTATTTCTCTTCATTGCTGCTTTATCACGAATTCGTTTCAGTTGTAGTAAACTCACAGTATCACTCTGTTTGTTTTTCACACTACTTGAGAGCTGTTTCTAGAGTATGAAATGCTACATCATGAGATGGTCCTGTATCATTTTCCACGTCTATATTTTCTTCTGTTTCATGTTCTTGCATTTCCTGTTGTTCATTTATCTGCAAAATGTTTTCTACGATTTCGTCATCAGACATAATCTGAAAGCCTTGATCATTACTGTCACAAGTGACCCACTCTTTCATATCATCATCATCACAATCCTGACATATTTGTAGCTTTGACAATATCTCATTCAAAATATAATCATCCTTATTAGTTATTGAATTATGTATCATTCTCACGATTAAGTACTCTATTCCAAGCCTTGTTTAAAGTCTTCCTTTCAATCAAATCCCATGCACCTTTCAATCAAATCCCATGCATCTACAACCATGTAACAACACTCCTTTAAATTCATTTCCTTAAAAAATGATAAAACGACTTGGTAGTCCGGATAATCGCGAATCCGTATAACTGAGGGCCGGATAAACGAGTTTCTACTGTACTTCAGTATTGAGCAAATTCTAGTCTATACACACAATTAACCAATATTATCTGAACACAAGATTATTATTAAATGCTATTCATGTAAAAATTGATGTGCGATGACCCACTATATGTATTGTTCTAAAACACTCACACGTTTGTATGTTCATAGTTATAACAATTCGATTTCTCATCTCGCTTATTTAAGTACGTCAAGTAAATCTACTATTTCCCCGGCAACTGGATCAGTTCTTTTTTTTTTTTTATACTGCACTTCAAGATTGACCTCATCACACCTGATGATAAGTGGTAATGAGGTCCTAGCTTAAGGGCGACAAGTACAGGATAATACATCTGTTACTGGACTTGTCGCACCTACCTTGAAGGCTACCCCTGCTACTAATGTAGCACCCCCCAGGAGCTCTGTAAACCTTACTCACACGCAGGAGCACAACAACATAGAAGTGATTGTTATTTGGTTGCGGTCTTCTGTAAGGTGGAGGTATTTCACCAGTCGGGCTGCTCCAGTTCGAGCGATCAATCGCTATGCCCTACCTCTCTTAAGTTCTTGTACAATATTAATGTTAATACAGTCAAGAAGGTGTGTAAATACTAGTATGTACGCTCTCCACCCTATCTATGACATTACAGATGGGACTTCAAGCATTACATTACAAAAATACCTCCCTGACCGACAAGCGTTCGTGTGTAATGTAACATTTAGTTTAATTTGCGGGCATTCTAATCTAGTTGCTTCCATAATGTCAGACGAAGCGGCCATAGTGCTGATTGCGGCAATATTAATTCGACATTGTATCATTACAACGTGCGCATTTTCGGTTCTCCTCCTTCACTGTTGTAATGCTCGAGTCTGCAACGTGACATTAAATAAAAAAAAAAATACGCCAGACAATCACACCAATCACCTGGTCTCAAACTAAGGTTTTCCCTTGTACTATGAGCACCAGACGACGGATACTAACTGGGGGCGTCATCCCAGCACACCCAGACCCAAGTCAATTTAGAAAAGTTCGTTTTCCAAATTGACCTGACCGGGAATCGAACCCGGGACCTTTCGCGCTTTGACCGCCTAACTTAGCCACTGCGCCACCGAGGTCGTCAACAGCAACATTAGACTTTAGACTGCGCTTATGTCGTGCGCATAAAAACTAATATTGATTTTCACCTTCATTTCAGCCTGTTTCTGTCCACTGCTGAACATAGGCCTCTCCAATCGATTTCCAGCGCGACCGGTCCATTGCCACCTGCATTCAACAAGACCCAGAAATTTTCACTGGGTCGTCGGTCCATCTGGTAGGTGGCCGTCCCACACTGCGCTTGGTGGCACGTGGTCTCCACTCAAGAACCTTTCGACCGTTTGATCTTCGTGCTATGTGGCCAGCCCATTGCTATTTCAGCTTACTAATCCTACAGCTACGTCAGCAACTTTAGTTCGTCTACGTATCTCCTCATTCCTGATTCGGTCACGTAGAGAAATGCCAAGCATAGATCTCTCCATAGCTCGCTGAGCTACTTTGAGCCTTCTAAAAAGTTATTTTGTGAAGCACCACGTCTCAGAGCCGTAAGTCATTACCATACAATGTACTAATTCGAAAACCTGTTGTAGAACTCAACTTCCAGACAATAATAATGATTGTGCCACAATCTAGCGTCATCTCCACAATTTCTCTCGTTATTCTACTCGGTAATTTTTTCAAGCACCTAATCCAATAAATCGCCGGCGTCAATCGTTAGCCCATTCGAACGATGCGGTATCGATGGCGATAATCGAGACGATAGAACGGCTGCCATCACTCAGGGTGGGCTTACAAAGGATAGAGCGTGGGTGTAGTGAGAGCGATGCCATACGATGCGATACAAAGGTCAATTGAATTTTTAAACGATTCAAATATCTGCAAATGCCGGGTTCGCAAGGATGTAATGTAAGACTAATGAATTTATATTATACATATATATTATACATTTTTGACCCTTTATAGATATAAAACATCCGTTGCATACGTAGGAATGACTACAAAAATTACAGCATTTTTTCCTAAAAACTGAGGGACTATTGACTTATGCAGATAAGTACAGTAAGGAAAAAAAGGAAAAACCTCTTCACCTCCTATGTGACTGTGGAATTTTGATTCCATGCACCCAGTACCCTGAATCCAGCAGTAGTATGGTTACACATTAGTAGGTTTTAGTTCAGTTCGGTCAACTTTTCAACGTATGGAATTGACGTTTCTAAATAACGAGACTTTTCAAAGCGAAATATCAATCCTTATCTTCTTATATATAAAAATTAATCGCTGTTCGTTAGTCTCACTAAAACTCGAGAACGGCTAGACCGATTTGGCTAATGTTGGTTTTGTAATAATTGTGGAGGTCCAGGGAAGGTTTAAAAGTTTAGAAAAAAAAGGCGTTACGAAGTTCGCCGGGACAGCTAGTTTTTAATATCAAACCGATATTTGATAACATTCACTTGGCAAAGCCATTGGTAATAAATATTAAGACTATCGCTTCAAAGATAAAACCATCGCAAACGCTGTGTTGCTGCCCTATTTTTCGATAATCGATTCTCTGTCGAATAAGAAATGGTGTAATTCGATACTTAGAAGGGAATCGGGAGGGTTGGCGTGTTAGAGCTATAAGTTCTATGTGTATTGTGAGATATATGATGACGTATGATAAGGGGAGACAATATAGAACCAGGGCGTTCATGATACAAGTTTATGACCTAGTAAATAATGATTCATTTTTCAGTACCTATCTCCCTTAATTTAGTACTAGCGGCTTCTAAATTTTCCATAGGTTCTTCGCTCTTATCAGCCGTAGCATAATATTAGCCTATATCCTTCCTCGTCAGTGCACTCAAACAAACAAAATCTTCAGTTTTATAATATTATTATAGATATCCGTTGGTTGTCTGGCAAAAAACATTTACTAACCATAAGACCGCTTAAATTATACTATCATGCAAAACTAATTTCGTTAAATAAATAAATATATTTAACAATATCACATACATTTCTCGCCATCTACTATTTCCCCTACCTTACGGTTGTCTGAAAGAGATCGCTTCCTAGCGATACGATCGCCTAATTTGTATTTTTGATGAAATTTGGCATAGGTATACGTTGAACCTCAAGAACGGACATAGACTACTTTTTGTTGGGTTTAATGCCTTTGAAAGTTTATATGGGAAAATGTTTATTTTTTAAGTTAGAGATATGAAAGTTGGCACAAATATAGCTCTAATATACTACTTTTTGTTTCGAATATTAGGGGAGATAGGGGTAAAACCGACCATGACAGGATGTAGTCTACGCGAACGAAGTCGCGGGCACAGCTAGTTTAAAATAAATTAACGGGTCAAAACGCGAATTTAGTTTCGGTTAGGTTGCACCAACCGTGGTCACGAGCTGGCTGGTCTCGCTCGCCTTCGTCTGTTCGGGGGAGCTTGCAAATCTTCATCCACCCTAACATTTAATTTATATTAAATGTTTAGGAGACTTTTATTACAAAAAAACCATTCCTCGATCTGTGAGTTCGTCTTTGCATTTTGTCAGCTTTTTTCTTCAAGAAATTCGAAATCTAAACAGGCTCCAAAATCACGCAACATAGATAAAACCCTTTTATCAAAAACATATAACCCTAATATCACATTCACTTGACATGACAATCTACTCAAACTACCCTCCTTGGAAAATATTCGAAATTATCAGCAAAAAAAAAGTAACTTCCATTCATTCTCTGGTATTGCCTTAGGCGACACTCTTATATAGACCAAGGGCTATGATAATATATAAGCGTGAGGATCGCATACAATCTCAAATAAAAACCACTAAAGATTATTCAGAATTTTCATGATGTTTCTTTACACAGTTGTTGCTACAATATGTGTGTTTTAATTACCTATTATATTCTATAATATTTTTCCTTTAATAATATTTGTTTAAGTGGTTTTACTTTACATTATTTTATGTTGATTTTTAGATACAAAGTCAACAAATTCTTGTGTAAGTTTCATGCATCATAACTAGACTCAAATCTGTGCAGTCGACTAATAATAGGGAACACAGCTAGACATCAAGTTAGCTTATTGTAGTTTTACTAAGTACATATACCAGTCAATTACACCTATTCATTGATCTCAAAAATACTAAAGTTGACTCGATGTCAGATTATAAGGGAAAATCATTCGGTAAAATGGTATGAGCTATTTCTTTTACAGGTTAAGAACCTGTTACCTGAACCTGTGCGATGGAAAATAATATTATAATTCAAATTATCATGTCTCGCCATGTGTCACCAAACAAGACTTAATAAAACTTCAGTGTTTTTTTTCCAGTCGCTGTCATAATTCTAAGTTCTTTAGCTCTTGGTCTATCATACCAATCTACTGCGATTTATTCCCGCCATATTATACGATGTCATATCAGCGGGTAGGGTGACCACAAATCCGGTCCGTTAGGGACTTGTCCAAGATAAGAAGTCGGTTAAAGTTGGAGGTTTCATAGAAAAGGGTTGGGCGGTTTAGACCGTATCTGGATTATGGTGCCCATAATTTGGAAGGGTTTAGGGGAATCTAGTATATGCGACTATTTAATAGATAGAACATGTGTCTACTTGAATACAACACACAATACGCTATTCAAAAATTGTGTATTTAGGTCCAAATTTTCTAAATGTTCGAGTCACAGTTAGATCAATTCAAGGAACTTACTCTTCTAATTGACATGAGCCAATCGGGGTATACTTTCACATTTGTTTTTTATTTATTTACAACAAGTTGTCCCGGCTAACTTTGTACTGCTTTTGCATATTTTGTTCACCATTTTAAAACTGCTTGACCGAGTGCTTAAATCATTAGACAATGGAGATTTTCCGTGAGAGTATTAAATTATGAAAAAAATATATGTTTTACAATTTTTTTATTCATGGCAACTCTAGTCTCAAATCAGTGCTGACAACAAGATGACAGAACAAGAAAGGTAACGTAATGTGATTTGTCGGAAAAGCTATGAATGTGTAAATAAATGTATCTTACCAAGTTTATTTTCGCTAACAATATTTATTATTTCACTCCAATTCATGAAATGAAATAAATCTATACATTATTATAAATATAAATAAATACTGGAAAACATTACATACATTGCTCTGATTCTGCGGTAAGTAGCTAGAGCACTTGTGTTACAGAAATCAGAAACAACGACGGTATCACAACACCCAGACCCGAGACAATACAGAAAAGTTCGTTTTCCATATTGACCCGACGCCAAAGTCCGGCACGCACGCCTCTCGGCTACGGAGATCGTATTATAAATCTGAAGAATTTGTTTGTTTGTTTGTTTGAACGCGCTAATCTCAGGAATTACTGGTTCGAATCGGAAAAATCTTTTTGTGTTGAATAGTACATTTATCAAGGAAGGTTTTAGGCTTTATAGATGTGTATTTATCAAATAATAATAATAATAATAATAAATCATTTATTTTATCTCGAAACAGACATGGAAACTTATAAACTTTTTTGCATAATAAAGCCCACAAGGCGGACTAAGTGCTGAAGCTTTCCGACCAGTCAACATTTGGGTTGTACATATAGTTTGATTATAATAATAATAATCATTTATTAATCACCCAGAGAAAAACTGTTTACAGGGAAAGCTTATACATGGTGTGAGACGGGTTAGTTATAAATTTGCATTAGAGAGGTTGAATCCCTGACATTGAGACTAGTAAAAACTGTATTATCAATGTCAGTGATTCCTCGACATCTTTCGATTTAAATTATGGGTGCGTTATATAAAACTATAGAGATTAAAAAAAAACATACACATATATAATCACACTAGCTGTGCCCGCGACTTCGTTCGCGTGGACTATATCCTTTCATGGTCGGTTTTACCCCTATATCCCCTAACATTCGAAACAAAAACTAGTCTTTATTTTAATAGAGCTATATTTGTGCCAACTTTCAAAACTTAAAAAATAAGCATGTTCCCATATAAACTTTCAAAGGTGGCATAAAATTTTAATGCTACAGATGCAGAACACTAAAATAGTATAAAATGATACTTTTTGTCCTAAAATAATAAAGAGAGGTAAAAGAGGTAGGGCATAGCAATTTATTGCTCGAACTGGAACAGCCCGTTTGGTGAAATACCTCCACCTTACAGAAGACCGCAGCAAAATAACAATCACGTCTGTGTTGTTGTGTTCCTACTTGTGAGTAAGGTTTCCAGAGCTCTTGGGGGTGCTACATTAGTAGCACGGGTTAGGCCTTCAAAGGTAAGGGCGACAAATCCAGTAACAGATTTATTATGCTGTCCTTGTTGCCCTCAAGCTAGGACCACATTACCACTTACCATCAGGTGGGATGAGATCTATCTTGAAGTGTAATATAAAAAAAAACAAAAAAAAATTGTTGCTAGAGAGATTCGACACTAAAATTGCATAAAGGTTACTTTTATACCGAAATATTGCTAACGAAACAGTATTATCCAATAAAAAAAAACAGACTCAAAATACAAAGGCAGTTTCTAACAGAAAATAATTTGTATCCCAAAATAATATACACGGAGCAGTAGTACCTAATAATAAAACCAGTCTCTGACTTTTCAAACACAAAATGGTGGCACTTTTAATTTTCGTCCCGCCGCAAATGAACGTCGAATAGATAATTAAATCGTGCGTAAACAATGGCGGATCGGAGATCAAAGGTGCCGCTCTGTGGTCGCGGGGCGTCGCTGTGTTCGGCTGAGAGAAATACGGAGGGTTTCGTCGAACACAGCATTACTTGGGGGTCCTGTATATTTGGAAACGACTATAGGCACACCGGGGCTTCGCACGCATATTCATTTGTTAAAAAAAACAAATAAATGCTTTTTTTCCCGTATTTATAATACAAATAACATTTTTGCTGTTCCTCACACTAGGCTTAGCCTGCCCTGCAAGGAACAGTTAACATTAAAAAATACATCGATTGCTGTACGTAACACTTGTACGTAAATAAGATAAGATCTCAAAATATTTAAATTTAAATGTGTTTAATAAATATTTTCCCATATAAACTTTCAAAGGCGGTATTACCCTCATTCTCTCTTATTTTCAAAACAAAAAGTAGCCTATGTCAGTTCAACGTATACCCATACCAAATTTTATCAAAATCGGTTCTGTGGTTTAGGCGTGAAAGCCCGACAGACAAACAGACAGACAGAGTTACTTTCGCATTTATAATATTAGTATGTATTAAACACAGACGGAACGCGAAATTCTTAAATTCTACACAAAATCACCCAGTTGAACACTGTCACCCAATGTCATCTCTCGACCCTTATAAAAACGTTAAGGAACTCCAAAAAAAAGCCTCCACTCGCTGGCTCATTAAAAGTTTTAATGAAAACAAAGCTCCGACGAAGCTCTCCCCCGTAGGTAAAATATTCGCAAACAAACGTGCCCTCTCAGTTTAATTATTCTTTGGGCTTTGCCGATAATTATAATTGTAACGGCTTTTGATTGAGGCTTCAGCTGTGTTTGGTTTGTCTAATTGTGACGGCGATTTTGGTAACAAATTTAAACTGAATAAGTTTTTTGCAATAATTACGACATAAAAACATCAGATTTTACGGTTTGAAATAAAGTTATAGGTGTTTTGCCTACAAGTAAACATAAGTGTGCTTGCTTATAACACTAGCTGTGCCCGCAGCTTCGCTCACGAGGACTACATACTTTCATGGTCGGTTTTACCCCTATCTCCTCTTATGTGTGTTCAAAATGAGTACACGTTTTTCTACAAGTCGTTAATCGTAATTTCAAATTTACTTTCCATATCAGCTGTCATCAGTCGCCCACCGGTCGTTTCGGCATACGCCTCGTATACTATCTTTGACTAAAAACGATTCGTATATCAATTATTGGAACGAGGCATTAGTAGTTCTAGCGATAAAGAGTAATAAGGTCTAAACAAACATTTGCGTTCATAAATTAGTAGGATTGTATCTCATGAAAAATATCAAAAAAATCCGCGAATGAAACACTCCACAGTACCATACTAGTATCAAAACTCAAACCGCGCGAAACCAGGGCGTCACACTAGTGTGCCATAAAGTTTAACAGCAAATAAATAAATAACCAACACAAACCAAAACCTAATACCCCGCACCGAAACCTCATCTCGACAGCGACGCCTCTAATAACAATAGTAGATTCAGTCTGTCCGTGCGTCCGTATATTAGTATTCATGGCGGGAAGCGAGGCCGGCCGTACAAGGAACACCAATATATTATTCAATTATATGTAAAAACCGTTGCTTTGTTCATTCCCTTGGCTTCTATTCGGCTTACAACGCCTATTTGGGTAATTCTATTTGACTCTCGCTTTACACACAACCTTTATGCCTGCTCTCACTACTCGCGAAGTTACTCGGCGAAGTTCGCCCGAGGCGAGGCAAAGTTTGACGCGGCGAGCACGATGCGAGCCGAAGTGCCTCTCTACACTATCGTATTCGTCTAACTTCGTTCAACTTCGCGAGTAGTGTGGCGGAGGCATTATAAGAGGGTCATGTGTTAGTGTATGGATAGTGTTGCCAGATTCGTTTTTTTTTTATATTAATCTTCAATTTTGACCTCATACCACCTGATGTTAAGTGGTAATGAGGTCCAGCTTAAGGGCGACAAGTACATCATAATAAATCTATTTAATTATTTATTTAAAAACTTTATTGCACAAAAAAAGTACAACAAGTGGACTTAATGCTATGGGCATTCTCTACCAGTCAACCTTTGGGTCATGCGGAGAGTTAGTTTATGGGTGCGGTAATAGTGACGAAGTGCATAAGTAATCTAAAAAATAAAATAAAAACATAATACACGAGAATAGTAACTATCAAGCGTTACAAAATTCATTTCGGAAACAATTTAATATACATATAGACATACATGAATAAATATAATATATATATATATATAATATGAAACTATACTTATAATTACATAATGAGCATATGTATACTTATATATAAATAAGTAAATAATACCACATAAAAATATGAAATAAATAATAACGACAAGAAATGGATTCAGCAATTGACAAATTCATGTCTACGATTTATGTAATCTATTACTGGACTTGTCACCCTAACCTTGAAGGCCTAACCCCTGCTACTAATATAGCACCACCCAGGAGATCTGGAAGCCTTACTCACTTACACAGGAACACAACAACACAGAAGTGATTGTTATTTGGCTGCGGTCTGCTGTAAGGTGGAGGTATTTCACCAGTCGGGCTGCATTTTATTTGGTTTAAATTAGTACATAAGGTAAAAAAAAATGTGTTGCGGATCGGGAGAGTATGCAAAAAACAAGGGTGTTTTATTCTGTGTTTAAATTATTGCGTTTTAAACTACTAGTGTTTACGTAGGTGTAAGTATTTACCTTGCTATACACTAGTGGCATCGATGGTGAAGTACCAATACCACCTAAGTACGAGTGTCCAATTTAAGTAAAATATGATCTATCTGGTTAGAAATAAGGTCTTAATTATTTCTTCACAAATATACAGTTAGGTGGTATTTGCACTTCACCGTGGTGGTGCTAATGTTGGAATTTTAATTAGTAATGAGTGAAAATAACGTAGCGTATTTTTTTTTATTTTTTTGCTACAAACCATTTTTATTTCTTGATTAATCGGTACATTTCGCGCCCCGATCAGGTACAAATCGGGACGCGTCCCCAGACCGTTGAAAATCGGGACACCTAGCAACAATAAGTTTGGCCCTTTCCATTTTATAGTAATATGAGTCTGTATGCGCCAGTGATGTCTTTCATCACGTCAGAGAGATAAACAATATCACGTACGATTGTAAGGCTTTCGAGTTCCATTTGAAACATTTAAAATAAGTTAACAAGTCAAAACGCGATAACATTTTTCAGTACTTAATACGAACTAATGTTTCCTTTACCTAAAGTGTATCAGAGTGAGATCAGTTTTTAGCGATAAGAGCGCCTAAATTGAAGTATAATTTGTCTGTAAAACCAATTTCTGTAAATATTTTGTGCAATAAAGTATAACCAAACTAATGTCGTAGCGCGTAGTCCCTTACGGAGTATTCGTAGCAAGTGCTACGACGCTTTAAGCCGTTACGAGATTCGTAGTCGAACTACTACGTCTAAACATAGGTTTTTTACGACAGGTAGAATCATAAGTTTTTTTAATACTAAGGACTTATTTAATTGTATTCTGATTAAGTTGACAAAAGCTTATGTGGCTTATTTTTTTATTAAACTGCGTCACGTTATTGTTGATCTACCTTTGCAAAAATTTAAGTAATGTAGAACACTACAATATAACATGTACATTTTAAGGCCCCAGATAAAACATGAAACTTATTTTTTTGTACTGTTTTAATATTCTGGCAAGATCGTGATAGTAAAGTTAAAAACACATACATAAGTTTGAACGTAAAAAACTAAGAATCTGAGGCGTTCTACTAAAACCTAATAAGATCAAATCGGTCGACCGGTCAAGAACCACAATTTCACTCTCGCATTTTAGATTAATTTGTTAGTTTTCTTAACACCAAGCCAAAAATAAAAATAGTCGTTATGGTGAAGCACGACAGATCCATTAAAATAATGTTTGAATTGGTATATTTTGTTATGAAATTTCCTTATGTGAAATTGCTTTACACATTAAGAACACGGTAGCTTGCGCTGTAACTAATTCTACTAAAATGAAACGTTTCATATTAACATTTTAACGTCGATAGACTGACCTGCAAACACTAACTCGAATTTTATAACAGGGTAACTAGATCATCATCCCCAAAATACTGTGAACCGAATCGCGTCCCAAACTTGTATGATTCAAAGTCAAAGTCAATCTTTTTTATTCATATAGATTTCTTTTTTTCTTTACCTGGACCGTTTTTCTCAAGGTTAGCAAGACTTGGCACCTGATAGAGAGCGCTGGAAGTGTATGGGGGAGGCGTTTGCCCAGCAGTGGGACAGTTTATAGGCTAAATAAAAAAAAAGATTACTTTAGTAATACTAATGAATAATCTCTATATAAAGAAATTGAAGCTACATTAAACATATGAAACGGTTAATACAACACAAATATTAATAGCCTTCTTATCCTATTGACAAGAGCAATCAAACGAAAAAAACATATCATAAACATATTTCTTCTACCGAAGGTCGTATAACATATTATATGGCTCGTATTCAGACTTTGGTTCCTATTAGTCACTGTACATATAGTATGTATCAACACACCAATTTGCTTGATTACCATCATAATGCCCAGTAAACCATAAAATTATCATAAGACATAGTTTCTCAAACTTAAACTCGAACGCGTCGTATTTGAGGACTTATCTTACAAATGTTGATTAATTTAGAATAAGAATATTGGACGTTTATTTTCGTATATAACAATTTTTACAATCTAAGTACTGTTATATAGCTTTTCATTAGCTCAATCAAATGTTTCAAGTTTCTCAATTATATAACAAATTACCTAAAAATATCCCATTATTGTATTTATGCGAGAGCTTCATTGAACTAGTATTATATTTTAAAAAGCTTGTATTTTCTCTGTAATTGATTATCTACCATATAAAAATAAGTCGGGTTTTCCTTCCTGACGCTATAACTCCAGAACGCAGATATAACTGCATTCGTTGGAAAGGTCTCGGGCTCCGTGAGGTTTATAGCAAATTAAGGAAAAATTTCAACAGAAAAGCGGGAAAATCCTCTAAGGCGAAACGAAGTTCGCCGGAACCGCTAGTTATCAATAATTAAAAATATATATTTACCATAAACAATAAATCTATATAGGTTGTTTTCAGGTGTCACTATATATTCTATAGATAATCTATATTCCCATGGCGACGCGACTAGTTTTGGTTCCAATATTTGAATAAATTTACGTTTTTAGCTTACGCCTGACTGACGGACGATTGATTACAGCTGATATGGAAAGTAATTTATATTTTTCAAGAATCGACTTGTAGAAAAACGAATAGTCATTTTTAAACCATTACGAATCGTAGAATATTGGTACCAGGCATAAGTGATGAAAGGTGTGGGAGGAGTTTAATGGGTAGTAGGACTACCACATTCAAACCGGTGCCTTCCTCCTCACATCAGTACGTACGGTCCTCCAATGCATCCCCCCCCCCCCCATAAAAAAGGTAGTTTACACGTCGTTACAAAACGGACTCATTAAACTTTCCTTGACTATAAAAAATAAAAATAATAGTTTAAAAAACTAAAAAACCCGCTTTTAGCTCGCACTAAAAATTACAAAATAATTCAGACATTTAAGAAAGAAAGCGTGGAGCGTTTATGTTATCTTTACTCTTTTTGGACAAAACGCTCCACGCTTTCTAAAAGTGCAGTTTAGTGCGAGCTAAAAGCGTGTTTTTTAGTTTTTTAAACTATTATTTTTATTTTCTACTTTTTAGTTTTCTCATGTATCAATAATTATATAATTCTTTTTCGTATCCCATTCAGCAAACCCTTTCATTTAATACCCATATCATAGGGGTGCATTTCAAATAGCCTGTCCGTTATCTTGGACGCCCGCCATATTGGATTTGAATCACGTGACTATTTTTTTCGCATTCCTGACAGCAAACCCTTTCTTTTGATACCCATATCATGGAAGTGCATTTCAAACAGTCAGTTCGCCATCTTGGGGAGGCCGCCATATTGGATTTGTAATGACGTTTCTTAGCTAGTCATGTATTGTCATCAGAACTCAGAGCGTGTGCAAAATTTCATCTTAATCAAAGACCGGGAAGTGGGTCAAATTAAGATTCAAAGATTCCGTTACATAGATACATACAACCCGAGCTAATAAAAGCGTGTTAAAAATAGGTGGCACTTTTCAAAGTTTGAATCCCACTGGTCTGGAGGAAAAAACCATAGACAAATATTGAGGGCAGTAGACAAAAGTGGAGTCAACGCGCTCGTCTCGGCTCTGCAATGAATATTAAACTAAACGCTGACATACCGATGTGGAAATTGGCGAACCTTTTGACTGCCCCGATGAAATAATAGTTCGTGTTCTGGACACTTGTGTTTTTGCCGAATTATAGGAGAAACTAAGAGAAAAAAAGGTTACTTTAAAAAAGTATTGTTTAACGTCATCACATCACCTTGAACCCATCTGAGCCTAACAAAAATCTTACCTATTAAAACTTTGATAAAATAATAACTTTTTTTTGGCATCAATTAAGTAATTTAATTGTTTAGTTAATTTTAACCCGTAAGAAATGTAATCGTTTGATATATCAAAATGAAATGAAAGGATATTGACCACTAAATATAAATTTGTTTGATGTAACAAATCGTTGATTATTTTAAACAACAAGCATTTTGCACATTTTTTTTTATAATAAACTCCAAGATTGACCTCACCCCACCTGATGTTAAGTGGTAATGAGTTCCTAGCTTAAGGGCGAAAAGTATAGCATAGTAAAACTGTTACTAGACTTGTCGCTCTTACCTTGAAGGCTTGACCCCTGCTATTAATGTAGCATCCCCCAAGAGCTCGGGAATCCTTACTCACATGTAGGAACACAACAACACCGGAGTGATTGTTATTTGGCTGCGGTCTTCTGTAAGGTGTAGGTATTTCACCAGTCGGGCTGCTCCAGTTCGAGCGATAAATCGCTTTGCCCTGCCTCTCTTACAACAAAATGGAGTTGTTCAATTAAGTATGTAATAAATTTTGTTAAAAGAAAATAAAACAAAATATTATTCTATTATATAAAGCATTGTTTCAGTGTGTTAAAAAAATACACCCTGTATAACGCAAATCAGCCTTCAAACAAATTTTACAAGGAAATTCACCCTTCACTCACCCTAAAAGCACCGAACATACCCTATCATGGCGAAAAAAAAGAAAAGCTCCGCAGCTAGCTTTGCGCTTTTTGCCGAAAGCATTCGCCGAAGCTCAAACGAGCTTCGCTGGAAGTCTGTAACTGCCCGACAGTGTCCTTACCTTGCGATCTCTAATGGGTCAGGGTTGACACACTTTATAAGCAGGGTGAAATTATATGAAGTAAAATTAAATATGCCAAAGTAACTCTGTATTTCTGTCACGCCTAAACCTAAACCACCGAATCATTTTGAATCAAATAGACATAGGTTACAGTTTAAGAGTATAGGCAATTTCACCCCAGAGGGGTTAAAAGGGGGTTAAATGTTTGTATGAAAGTCATATGTTTTTGAAGTAAGAGACTTAAAATGTAAAATGTATGGAGTATAGATTCTGTGAAGGTGTATCATTAGAAATTATCTCCATTGAGAGTTAAAACAGGGGACAGCAGATCCGCTGTTGGGACCTGAAGCGCCAGGCGTGGGGTATGCCTGGCGTGCAAAACCCTGGTCCCGAGAGGGTAGGGAGTATCAGGTGGCCTGACGCTCCAGTCACGTGCGTTTCAAGCGGCGAGGTGGACCGCTTAGCGGTAGGTGCTGTGGGGGAGCCTGCGTAGAATCCGCAAGGGATCCTGACTACCACACAACTGCGCAGCGTTGGTCACTGAGGGGGTTTTAGTCAGTGCGCACACATGACATACAACAGAGTGGTCTCTCTGTTCTCGGCAGAGAGTGATGGTGGAGTAGGCGTTTTCCCTTAAATAAAGGGCAGAGGTCGTTTTCATTTTTTATAAATCGCAGGTGGTCCCCTGTAATGTCTTTTAGTAATATTATATAATTATGTCGGCTTCCCTTTCACGAAAAAAATACTTGGCAGGTGTGAATGAATTTTGGTAAATAAACAGATTAAATACTTGAATCACATACATAATGATTATTGTCCCGTAACAAAGCGAACGAAGTCGCCGGCAACAGCGTGTATTAATAATTATGACATTTAGCATAGTGCCATCCTTGGTAGGAAGAGCGGGGGAGGAAATTGCAGTCCAGGTCATTTGCCGACCCCACCGCGCATTGTGAACGGCACCTGCACATATACTGCTATATATGTTATATATATAGTATCATACACATGTGAAGTCAAACTGGGTCTGCCAATGAAGAATATGGGTCAGGATGCCTTATTATCTGAGTAATTGCGTGATTGACAAGGGAATACAGTATAAGCGATCACCCACCCTATGATTGTTAATTGTAACGCTACAGTCACCTAAGTTCAGAGTGAAACAGACAACTGAACCAGACGTAAAGAGCTAATGTTTAAATGACTAGCTGTTGCTCGCGACTTTCTTTGCGTTATTTTGGAATAATAAGTATGTATCATGATCTGTTCTCAGTGTAAGTACATATATGCAGATCTGTCTACCTTGCCTAATGAATGACATAATAAAATAACATTAAGCACTAAAATTTAATATTGTTAATATTTTCTCAACAAATATTTTGCACGGCCGCACCCGTCTCTCGATATCTACTATTTCCTCTACCTAAAGGTTCTCTGGAAGAGACTGCTTTCTAGCAATAAGACCGCCTAAATTGTACTTAATTATGTCTGTAGAACCAATTTTTGTAAATTTTTCTGTGCAATAAAGTGTATCCATATATCTATCTAAATACTTTTTTTTTACAATAATTAAACCGAATACTTCGGATTTCCATCAGATCCTGCTTCCCTTATCATGGTACCACCGTCCAAGTATCGTGATTCCAACAATAAATCTAAGTTAAGAAAACGACGACAAACGCACAATAAAAAAAATCTGAAAATCCAGAAATAGCGCCAAAAACTACATCAGAAAGAACCTTAGTTCTTTGGCGCTATAGTGAAAATAATGTATAGTATTGCCTTAGCAATACTATACATTATTTTCACTACTACTGCGATAGTATTTATGGTGAAACTACCTAAAATCCCATACCGTGGCCAACAAAGACCGTTAGACCATAAACAAGAGATAACACGACCACCCCCCATCGTCCGGACCGCCTTTGGAATAATTCCAGGGAATACCCAGTGTCTTTGGAATAATTCCAGAAAGTTCCAATGCCGAAGAAAGGCGCGCCAAACGGTCTACCTCACATTCAACCGGTGATTTGTGAGAAATACCGATATCCGAAATGGAGGCGCGGACTGGATCAAAAATATCAGATTAATTTTAGTTCGTTAAATAAGTAATAAAAAAATCTTGGACAATATTTTTCCATTTGCAAATATAATTAAAAATATTTATTTATTTAAAAACTTTATTGCAAAAATAAGTACAAAAGGTGGACTTAATGCTAGGGGAACTCCCTACCTGACCCTTGGGTCATATAGAGAATTTGTATATGGCGGTAATAGCGAAAAAGTGCGTAAATAACTTGAAAAAAAATACAAACATTAAAATCGTTTTATTTTAGTATTTTTTTTTTATCGACAAGTTGCAGGGTGGGGGCTCGTTATGTCACAGATGGGTTAAAACGCCATCAGCGGGAGCTAATGATATAGTATTACAATTCAATTTAATGTATCGCCTTTTTTTTTATTTGGTGGAAAATGCAGAAATACGTCTCCCATATTTTTACCTGCATATTTTAATATGTGACGTGACGTAATGTTTCAAATAAAAACAACGCGAAGCGAGTCCGAAGGAAGGAATAATAAATAAATGCTAATTAATTATAAAATTGTGCTTGTTTTCTTTATCAAACAACCCTTAAATTAGGACCTAAATTAAGGGGTCTTGTCTTGCTGGGAACCACCTAGTTGGTTTACCCAAATTTTAGGTTTGTAGTTACTAGGTGGTCCCCGGCAAGACAAATATTTGGTTAAATAGTCTTTCATGACTAAAAGGTTAAGAACCACTGATTTATATGATACAAATATATTTTTGTTTATTTATTTTGTGCCTGGTAAACCCCTGTGAATCTTAGTTTAAGTCAAAGTATTTTTTATTCATGTAGATTACATTTGTAATACTTATGAATCGTCTCTATGCAATGCAAATGAAGCTACCTCCGGTTCGGAACCTATAACTACAGAGAAGATACCGGCAAGAAACTCAGTAGTTTTTTTTACAAATAAAAAGCTAAACTTATTACTAATTTTGCACTAAAACACACAGTTAGTTTGTCAGTTGTATGTATAATAGGCTTAACATTTAGTTTTAACCAAATTTAAGAAAAGTTTCCTACTAAGAAAATCCTTACTTATGCAAATACTTTACGTTCACCCGATTCCGAGCAAACGTATTGATATTCAAAACAACTGAACTGCAAGTGTCCTGCTGAAGTCAGATTTAACTTTACAATCTGAAGATTTACCTGTCCAGGGTACGGAGAAATCCCCTCGTAAGTAGGGACGGGATCGTCGATAGAGGCTTATCGATGTTCGATTTGGGAATCTTTGTATCATAAGTATAATACCTACTTTAATTTCTGGTAATCGAAATGTATTGAGACGACACTCAACAAAGAAATAAAAATTCGGTGGAGGTAATGGCAGTTAAATTTTCGGTAGTTTTTTCATATTATCTACATTACATTTCTCTTAATTCGTGGTTAGTAGCTAAACCACCATAACGTGAGCAGCGTTACCGTGTTACAGAAATCAAAATCAATCAGTCCCACAACACCCAGACCAGAGCGAAAAGTCGTTTTCCATAATTACCCGACCGGGAATTAAACCCCGGGAACTCAGAGATGCTGAAAGTCCCGCTCGCTCGTCTCTCGGCTCGTCGTCTGAGGTCGTCAATTTTTTTTCAAAGTGATCTAAAGTATTATAATCTATTAAGAGGATTAGAGTGTGAAGCTACTTGTCTGCATAAACAATTTACACTAATCCCAATTGTGTGCCGATTAGGCTACAAATTCTGATTAATTTGCCTCCAGGAAATCCATGGAAAGCTATAAAGCACCAGAGTTTGTCGTGAAACTTGTTTAAGAATAACTATATCATTTTCACTATCACAAGAATTTGACATGATTGGACTTCGCTTCGCTAAAGGCAGAAGGAAAAGTGAAATGTCTAACAAATGCTTAGTACTTAAATTTTTTCAACGGAATTCGAAATCCATCCATATTGTTCTAATCCCAGCTCTATTCTTCACAGTTAAAGCACTTATTTCAGTGAAATGTAACAAGTTTGTTCCGATATAATAGTTTTCTTACGAGACTGCGCTCCACCCAGCCTTGGATGTCATAAAAACTTCGCGAGGTGCCTTTATATTCAGTCGTATATTGATTTTTAACTTCAAATACACTGTAGTGTTTGTACGAAGGAGGAAGAAAGCTTTAACTCAGTGGAAAATATACCT
Source organism: Glyphodes pyloalis (assembly GCA_037074685.1). NCBI lineage: Eukaryota > Metazoa > Arthropoda > Insecta > Lepidoptera > Crambidae > Glyphodes > Glyphodes pyloalis. The sequence continues at coordinate 9,978,140 of JAYKKO010000020.1, forward strand.
GATATTTAAACCATTCGATGCGGTTGGCCCACATCGCGTCATCAAAAATTTTTAAACCCCCACGCAAAATCGATGTGGGTTAACAAACCTTGATAACGAAAAAAGGCGGGATGGAGATAAGTTTGAAGTATTTGTTTGTCTGTGTGTTTGCTTATCGCATGCATGAAGTAGCTCCCAAACGGGTGAAACGGTTTTTATTTTGTTTGAAAGCTGAATTGGTCAGTGTTATCAAAATGTTGGAAATCAAGATGGTAGCCATCACAAAATACCGTATTATATATTTTGACACAACTCCCATGGTATTAAATAAAAGAGCTTGAGTAGTACTATATATTATGATGACAAAATATAAATCAAAAATGCGCTAATATCTAGTGATGGGGGCTTTTTAAAAAATATTTAAATAAACGTCAAACATCAAATGACATGTGACATTTTTAAATCGGTTGCAACTCTCCTGCATTAGGTTTTAAATGTGTTTACCCAAAACAAATAAAATATTTGTACAATATAAATGGTTGTTGGCACAGAAGTCGTGACATGAACTTCTATAGCGATTGACATACCAGTCGTGCCATCGTTTTGTAATAGAAGCTAGGAGAAAAAATAAGACTTTAAGGCATATATAGGACGCCACATTTAATTTATAAAGACATCATAACCTTACTTTTTACCGTCGCCGTAGTCGAGAATAGTACGTAAAGATTTCAACTAAGTATTCAAAACCAAAACTTGTAGATTCAGCATTCAACCGGCTATTCATCATTCTCCTACTCGATACTGGTATAAATCAGTTATAAGTCGACCAACAAAACTTGATCCTCGCATGAACAATATCTCCGTGCAGCCGTACCGACTATAGAGGTCAGACATATCTGGTCGGCTGTAGCTGCATTCTTTTGAGTCGGCAATTTATGCATTTTCGGAATGCACCGGACAGACAAAAGAATCGAGTTAGCTCGCACCCGATTGGCTAATTGTTGTTCGTTAGAGTGTGATTCGGTTAGTTTCGCTCACACACTATATGGGTAATTGAACTGGCTTTGTTCTGATTGCCTGTGTGAGGACTTTCATCTCACGTTGGTGACAAATCCTTTGCGTAAACTAGATGCGCGAATTCCAACTTCTTCGAAATATGAATTTGGACATTGATTTATGCAACAATGTTGACAAGCAAGTATCAGGCACACGTGTATATAGTGAGCATTATCGTGTGTGTGTCATCTTTACCTGTCATCACATATGTACATGTTATTTTGGAGTAGCTATTTTGTAGCTTTTTTTTACCATAACGTACAAACGATTTTAAGCAGAATAAAGGTCACATCCCAAAAAAACATCTAGATAACTTTACATAGTAAATAAATTTTTAGCACCAGAGCAATATATGTAATGTAGTCCAATATTTATTTATCAATTAACCACTTTAACAAAAAATAGAGTGGGAACCCATTTATTTAAATGTCTCAAGTATGTTTCATTTTCTGGGACACAGAGTATTTTTAATTTATTGTTTTGTTTACTTGTGAGTATATTGAAAGGATTTAAATAAAAATTTCTTTGAGAATCAAACCCTCACGGACCAAATAGCGTCGGTCGGCGTATAACTGATTCATATTCCGCATGGGCAATAAAAAAGTGCAAATTTATGCAAAGTGCATCAACATTTAGCGCTTACTGACCGCTTTTTGTGGCGAATCGATGCATTACTTCGGTAACAATACCAGCATTGCGATTCACGATGCCGGAGCCAGAGGGATATAAATGTCATTTTTGGCAAAAAATGGTTCTTTTACACAAATGCAAAGAAAAATCATCACTTCTCAATAAATTGGCCAATACAACGTACTGATGAAGAGGTCTGCTAATGTTGATATTTTGGGTTGTAGCGATCATTGATTCAAGAGGGCTGTACTTAATACGTTCAACTTGTAGCTCACTGGCGTAGTTTTCTTAAATTTTAAGTTATTTGTATGTTTTGCTCACATTTGCTTGTCGTGGCAGCCTATAAGTAAATCTGCACTAAGCTTAAGTATAATACACACATTAATACAATGTAATTAGAGTAAGATTTGTTGGTTGCCCTTAAAAAAAATAAAAAATAAATAAATTGGCCTGTCTTACTGTAGTACCGGTGCGGTTTGCAAAATATATATTTTTTTACTGAAAATAATATAATATTACTTTTAATTAGAAGAGAAAAATATCTCTATTCATGTAAGCTTATGAATCGTCAGAATAAATTCAGCATTCTACAGTGTTCGGAATGTTGATGATGTCCGAAAGAACCGGCAAGAAACTCGACACTTACTATTTTTAAAATATGTATATATGGTATGTATGGTTTTTAAATAAAACATATCCGCTCCACCTCTTTGAGCGCGGGGGCAGCCGCTGCCGCGGCGGAGACCCGTAAACGTTTGAAGTACTCGGGCCTCGGCGGCTGCTATCTTTTCGCCCCATTTGGAGTGGAGACTTTGGGGCCGTGGGGTCCTGAGGCCCGAACTTTATACAAAGAATTGTCCGCTCGCCTCGTAGAGGTTTCTGATAACCAGAATACTGGTAAATACCTCGGCCAACGTTTAAGTCTGGAGTCCATTCAAAGAGGAAATGTTGCTAGCATTCTGGGCACTCTAAACAATGGAGCAGACTATCATTTGTAAATATTTTGTATACAGGTAGATATTTTCTTTTTTTAAATATTTTCATGTATAGGTTTATTCTTGTTTGTGAGTATTTTATAATAAATAAAGTTTTAATAAAACATATATGTACTGTTATATTTATACGAAATTTTAAGCTCGATATTCTAGATCTACACATTTTTATCATTTAATTTAATTAATAACTCATACTGATATTTTTTATTTTTTTTATGTAACACTTATTAGACGATCATATTACTAACAAAAAAGGTTTACAGATTTCCAATAAATAAATAAATATAAGACAAAATCACATACATTGCTCAGATTCCGTGGCAAGTAGCTTAATCACTTGTGTTACAGAAATCAGAAACAACGACGGTACCACAACACCCAGACCCGAGATAATATAGAAAAGTTCGTTTTCCATATTGACCCGACCGGAGATCGAACTCGGTACCTAAGGAAGTACACGCCTTTCGGCCACTGTGGTCCTAGAAACGCATAACGCATGCATTCATTTATTTTCTCAGAAACATTATTGCACTCTTGATGACTCTGGTTCCAGAGTAAAGTCAATCGTGGTTACGTTTACTGATTATCAGGCAAGTTTACCCAATGCGTCAAAGTACTATAGATATCCACCCGGGACAAACTTAAACCTGAATGTCGGTTAAAACAGATAAAATCAATATGTTAGGGGGCCCAGAAGACTCCGCAGGGCATACATTGCTACAGTGCCCTACTTGGTCGGAGCAACGCGCAGCGCTCACAGCGATAATGGGGTCAAACCTTTCATTCCCAAGTATGGTAGAGGCCATGCTTGAGAGTGAAACGGCCTGGGGTGCGGCTGCCTCTTTCTGCGAGGTTGTTATGTCACAGAAAGAGGCAGCCGAGAGAGAGCGGGAGCACAGTCCATCCGCTCCCTCGTGCCGCAGACGACGGCGGCTGAGAGCGCGACGGCAGTACAGTCGCGCTCTATCACCGCCTGGAGACCGGCCGGCTGATGGTGTGAGGGCACCACAGCTGGCATTACAATCACGGTCTCCACTGCGAGGCGGGGATGGTCTAGTGGCCATCCATGCTTCTCCCCCAAATCATTCCAGGGGGAGATGAAGGGGCTGCTTAATTAGCGGCCATTCCGCCGGTGATGCCGTGGTAGGTCTTCTGTTCCCATGGCATCACCATCCAGGGGGGGGGGGTTTAGTGGGTATTCCTGCCCGCATAAGGGCAGGGAGTCCCACACACGCCGTCACCTCCCTCGAGTGACGGTGCAGTACGCCAATGCATTTCCCTCCAAAAAAAAAAAAATGGGGCCCCATACAACAGTTTTCAGATTTGATTTTAATTTCGTTTTATAGATTATCCTAGCCATACATACGCGTATCCGATACGCACTTGGCCGATTTTATTTCGACAAAACTAATTCAGACTTTCTAAATCTCGAATCAAGCAAAACCCAATTGTCGTAACCACCATCATTGGAGCAAATCCTCATTACCTCATTCATTACTGATTAACCTTTAAAATGCCTCCATTTTGGCTCCATCACGGCGACCCCGCCAAACCTCTTTTGACTTTAATAGCGACCGCTTCCGGTATGAAGGGTTGGGGGGGGGAGCATTTCCGCTTGGAGGAAATTGCAAATCTCCAGGATTACTTTGTGAGACTGTAGTTTAATCTCACTGTTAATGGCTAAGGCTTAATCTTAGAACTGGTTGGTTATATGGGATGACATACAATATTTACATAATACGCAGGATTTAAGCCTTATATCATTATTATTCGAGGAATCCTATATTTGACTAAATTACTTTGTTTTGGTTGCACTTCACAATTGTTTTGCTCTAGAAAATTAATTAATAAATAACTAATTTACGAGAATCTTTAAAAAGTATAATAATATTTGTGAGCAAATATTATCCTTCAAAGTTAAATTAATTTCATTAATGAGAACATTATATTTTAATAAAATGTTAAAATGAAAACAAGTGTTTGTATTCGAGTTTAACTTAGTAAAAGTATTTTGGGGCTGTTTATAAGATAATGGCAGATTATTCGGGTATATAGTAATGCTGTTCTTTTGAAAATATAACGATAAAAAATCAAGATGGTCATCTATAAACAACCCAGATTTGTGCAGTCTGTTAAGTTGTCTGTAAGTAAATATAGTGTTAGATATATCTAATTTTGCTAAGGCATGCACTACAAAAATAACTCTTAATTAAAATAATATATCTTAATCATAAAGTTTATTATAATTTAGAAAATACGTATTACTTTTCGTATAATAAATCTTATTCAGAAAGCAAGTCCTTAGGAATCATTATGATATTCTATCTGGTGACAGAATATGGTTTTAAAAATTTGATTAATTATACAAGTTACCAGAAACAAATTGCAACTGTTCATTTGCAATAAAGCAATCTGATGATTTACTTTTAAAATCTGTTCATAATTAATACGTAATATTAAAATTCTCAAAGTTTCGTTCTTTTATTTGTAGAAATTAAAATAAAACGGAACATTTACCAAAATTAGTATATAAATTAATAAAAATACTCACATGTGTAGTCCCAACTGTCTTGGTCATTTTTGAACACGTTCAATCTTTCAGGCTGCAACAAAAAGAAGAAATTTAGTTCAGGTATTTTTCGGTCAATTTTATTTGTATAGTTTTTACAAGCATAACAAAGAATATAGTTAATATCTGTCGCACACATTTCAACGCTAACAGCTTTTGGGGCCAAAACCTGTAAGTAATTAATGTTTGTTTTTAATGTCGCTTACGCTCTTTTTTTCCTAGGTTTCGTATCTACCCCGGTTGTACCTTCCACTTCGTAGACAGACTCCGACTTTAATCTTAATTTGACGAGGTTAATTGTTACATATGGTAAGAGTATTTCGTGTCACTTATATCCGAAATACGAAAGCATCTATAGTATAAATTTTAATACATTTTGTAAAAACTCGATTTTAATGCTCTAAGTCGATACTTTTATATTTTTTACAAGTATGTCAATTGTGATCCTGAATCTTTCGAATTCTTTTAGTATGCCAAACATATATTTAAAAAGATTTAACAAAAAGAAAATATATTTTTAATACTTTTTATTCTACTTTAGGCTATAAAATTACCTAATTGCATTTTAAACGTAAATAGGCAGACAAGTCTTTAACTATCGATCGCCGTGCGCATCACCAAAATGTCGACGGCTTCAAAATGGAACCTCATTTCATTCTAATCACTCGTATAATCGAGCTGCTAATGATGGATGCGGGCACCGGTATACTTAAGCATAAAAGTGCGTAAGACACTCGGTGTTAGGCGCTTTTGCTTGTAGAGCACTCTGCTCGAGTGATAGCTCCAACGCCAAATGGCTTAAGTGCAGAATTTTAAGAGGCTCCGTTTTATGTCGCTTGCATCGTTTGGTCCTGATCAAAGACATTGTCTCTTAAGAAGTTTGAGATATTTTTTATTGATAATTTACGTAAAAGTTAGAATTCAAATAGAATATAATCACATCGGTGTTGTTGTGTTCGTGCGTATGAGTAAGGTTTCCAGAGCTCCTGGGGGGTGTTACAGTAGTAGCCTGCAAAATAAGGGCGACCAGTTAAATAACAGCTATTATAATGCTGTAATTGTTGCCCTTAACCTACCTCATTACCACTTAACATCAGGTGGTTGACCACCTAATACTTCAAGATTGATCTTGAAATACAATATTAAGAAAAATATATATATCGGGAATACGCTACATATAAATACAGCTTGAATTGTATCATGATTTACAATTAAATAACATAAAAAAATGTGTTGGACGCTTGCGAAAGATTTCAAATCACAGGGCCTATTCCTGGCATCAGCATTCGCATTTTTTTAAATACAAAATCGTAGAGCAAGATTTACTCTGTGAATACTATACGGGTAAGCCTACTTTCAAGAATATTTTTATTTTATATATTATATAAAGGGGATAACTTTACTAATTATACCATAAGATGATCAGTTAAGTGTTGAGTCGCCTGGGTGTTATCGTCTCTAGAGCACTTCACTCAAGTTCAGCTCTGAGCTGAATGACTTAAGTGCCAAGCCTTTTGTCGTATCGCTTACGCCATTTTGTCATCACTACTCAGACGTGAGACAAAGGGCGTCGTATGACGTAATTAGCTCTTAAGAAGATGCACACGCACGTCTTATAGTAAATGTCTGTTCACTGTTCTTTTACTAAAAATAGACAATCTGAGTAAACATTTAAAATTAGTGAACGGATCAAAATGTGATTTTTTTAGTAGTTGATACGAACTGATTTTGGTTAGGTTGCAACCGTTGGCACAATCTGACTGCTTAATGACCGGTTCCAATATTTTACGATTTAGCATACGCAACGCGACTAAATTTTATCGCGCTCTTAACAAACGTCAAAATCGATAGAAGTCAGTGCGTCAGCTGTTGATTGGCTGAAAATACGAGTGCGGTATCCTATTAGCCAATCAACAGTATCGAAACTTTTGTCGTCTCATGCGATAAATTTGACATAATGCGTATGCTAGGCCTGCATAATGTGTCAAAAATGACTATTTATTACGTTTTTCTCCAACCGTCAACGAGTCGTTAATACCGCTTCATACCAGCTGTCATCAATCGTCCGTCAGTCGTTTTAGCTTACGCCTCGTATAGTTAATAGCTTTCAGTAACTAGAACGGATAGTTTTTCAAATATTGGCACCGGGCATTCAATGATTAAAATGGAACACGAAACGGAAAATAACTTTTCCATATAGTCTCGTGTCTGGGTGTTGCGGTAGCATCGTTATTCGTCCTTATTTTATACCGATTTCTGTAAAACAAGTACGTTAGCTACTTATCACACAATCTAAGCAATGTATGTGATGTTGTATTATGTCAATATTTATTAATTAAAAAGAGTTGAAAATAGTATAAACAAATAGTGCTCTTATTAAAACCACGTACAGTCGATAACAGCAATAAATTGAGCGCGGGTCTAATCCCACCCGTTATAGTACAGTCGGTCGCATTGCTTATCCTTTTAACCCTGTAACTGGCTATATTTTATGGCCGCCATAATGTGGACCTTACACGCTTAGATTTAAAACTAAAGTGACAAAGTGCGATACAAACAGATTTAGTTTAATGGTTGTGATATACGGGGCGAAACCTCGGAAGTGTCACTTTGAATTCGAGCTACATGGCCAGCGATCTTCTACCTTGATTTTATCTTCATTTACAGAGAAAGCAGCCAATTTCTTATTATTCCGTTTATTATTTTTTTATGAACGTATGTTTTCGATTCGATTTCGATTTCATTATTATAAAACAGTTATATTTTTTTGGTTTTAACCATTCAGTTCGAATCGATAAAATATTATGTCAAAGTTGCTAAGCTCAAATTTCGATAACAGCTGAACCAATTTCGCTAATATATTTTTTGAAATGTTACTCGAAGGACGAAAGATGGTTATTATTTCGCAAATATATTAAAAAACAGCAGATTTTAAACGGCTGAGTCTAATTATACTCACAATGTTTGGGCATATCACTCGCAATGAAGACTCTATGGAGAGACTGGTTATACAGGGGCATGTCGAAGGCCGGCGCTTACGCGGAAGATCGCCAACTCGATGGACGGACATCATCAAATGTACCACAAACATTTCTCTGAATGAGTGTTGCAGAAGTGCGAACAATAGGAGTAGATGGAGGCAACTGGCAAAAGCTACACTGAAAAGCGATGCATTATGATCACGACCACTCTGTCAAGAGTGCACGACTAAGAAAAAGAATTATTTAAATAGTCCCTAAGCGAGAATCAAATCTGGCATCTCAGAGATACCGCAATGCCAACGTGGGCCAGCCTGCCTCTTGACTAAGGAAGTTTGTTTCCAGTCCATTCTTCACATAGTGGATTCTATTGTGAATGATCTTATTATTAGTAATTAAAATAAAAGCTGAAAGTTACGATCAAAAATTTGGCAAATACGTCATAAGATTCAAATATTCAGACAAGTGATGTAAGCGGTATCCGGAGAGTATCCGAGCGTGTCCGAAGCGGCGCGTTAATATCAGCACGCTGATGAACTTAACGGACACGGCCGTCAGTTATGCGAATACGCGCTTATCTAGCCCAGTAAAGTTGCGGTCATATTGATAAAGGAAGAGGGCACATACATTTTTACGAAATTTCGAAGTAAACACACACACCTGCACTGAACTCTGTTGCGTTGAATCACTATCAATTTCAATTTATTTGTCGAAACAAATAATATATTTTCATCTGAAATCTCACTGACGGTTAAAATATCATACCTATTTTAAACATCCGTTTGTAGAAATTTACAAATAAAATGGAAAGATCTGTGGATGATAAATACCATCCTAAGTCTTTTCATTATCTTTTCTTATCCTAAATTCTAATTAAAAATGCATCAGCTTAATGCCGATTGTAAAAACCAACGCCTTTTTTTGCTAGTAGACCGCACATCTAATCACATCCACATCTAGTTTATGATTATAGCAAAACTGCAAAAATAAAAAAAAATTAGGGCAAACGCGTTTCTTTCTTTGAAACACAGTCCTCCATTAAATTACTCAGTGTGCGCGTCCTTACTCTCCGGCCAGTATCAATTCAGGTCAATTTGCGGCGGCACGGAACGGATTGACGGACACGTACGGATATTCCCGGCACAACACTAGTAATAAGCGTAAATTTCAATACGCGAAATACGCGAGACAGGTAACATGTACGGTAGCCAGCAGGAATCTTTATATCTACTACATCTTTCATATATAAAAGAAACTAACACGAATATATTCCATGAAGAATAAAAAAAAATTGGTGACTCCTATCTCTTGCCGCACCATAAAGAAGTGGAGCTCGTTGCCGGCTCATGTGTTTCCTCCTTCCTTTGACATGGATTCCTTCAAAAGGAGCGTGAATAAACATCTTGCGGGCCAGTATGGCGATGCTAACGGATAGGATATTACGGTATCAAAACAGTTGTCATCGCAATGTAGGGTCCTCTCTTGTTTACCACCAGGCTCGTAGGGGCCAATAAACTGCGTTTCTATTAAAAAAACTACTTTTAACTCAAGAACAGGGAACTTATTTGACTGAAAATTGATGGAGAGGTACCCAAGACCCAGGAGAAGGACATAGGATTAGACTTTTTATCATGTTCTCGTGGGACGTGACATAAAACGTGGAAGAACAAAACGCAACTGACAGTTAAACGCAATGTAGTCTATGCTTAGGTGCTTCACTAAAGAGTGGAGCTCATGCAGAAAACACATGACCAATAGAGAATATCCGAATTTAGCCTTTTAAATTGACGTTTCAAAAGTCGGCCCTATATAATCTAATTATTATGTTTTTCATGAAGAATAATTTGTACGACTAAAATGTTCTCCATTGTTTCAATAGGCCAAATAAAGGTTCCAAGTAAGATGTAGTATGTCAAACGCACGGCGCCCGAGCGACTGCTGCGTTTGCCAAATGTTTGATTAATTTGGGCTCAGCCACTGGCGCGTGATTTAAGATTATCCGTTTTGGAACAAGTATTCCGATGTTAAATTGTAATTATTTATTACACTGCAGTTAATATGTAACCATGCGGGTAAGTGTTCTAGACCAATGTTCCCCACTGGTGCACCGTTCGGGTCAATATGGAAAATGTACATTTCAATATTGTCTCGGGTCTGGGTGTTGTGGTAGCGTCGTTGTTTCTGATTTCTGTAACAACAAGTGATTTAGCTACTTACCACAATAATTATTTTACACTTTATAGTCTTACATAAAGTCTGAAAAAAAATTTAAAACCGTAACAATAAAATTAAAAGTATTTTATAAGTTGAGATAAAAAAAAAATGTTTATTTCTGTATTTTTTAATCCTACTAGTAAACAATTTTTTTTTAGTTTAAATGTTTGTTCTATATAAAATAAACTGCACCGATGTGGATGAAATTTGGAAACCAGATCAATTAGATACTAGAGTAACATACTTAATCTGAAATAACACAAACAAACGTAATGTTGTGGTATTTATGTTTTCTGTTAATATTATCTCAATAAATATATTGCATGACCGCACCCGTTTCTCGATATCTAATATTTCCTCTACCTAAAGGTTGTCTGGAAGAGATTGTTTTCTAGCAATAAGACCGCCTAAATTATACTTGAATATGTGTGTAAAACCATGTATTTTTTTCTGTGCAATAAAGTGTATCTATATATCTTCACAATGTTTGGGCATATCACTCGCAATGAAGACTTTATGGAGAGACTGGTTATACAGGGGCATGTCGAAGGCCGGCGCTCGCGCGGATGATCACCAACTCGATGGACGGACCTCATCAAATATACAACAAACATTTCTCTGAATGAGTGTTGCAGAAGTGCTAACAATAGGAGTAGATGGAGGCAACTGGCAAAAGCTACACTGAAAGGCGATGCATTATGACCTCGACCACTCTGTCGAGAGTGCACGACTAAGAAGAAGAAGAATATATCTTCAAAATGGCGGGTTGTATCTAGCACAAATAAGACAAACGCTTGAGAAATAACGTCCCCAAAATTCCAATTCTATGCCTCAACAACGCCATAGTAGAAAAATGAATAGTTTTCACACATATTTTCTTTATCCCACAAAGTGGATTCGTACAAAAGAACAGTTACCGAGTGCTCTGTGGCATTCATTGTTTATGTTTATTGTGCGACACACTTGTGCGGCGGCGACAAATGGAAATAAGACGCGCGACATAGTTTCGTTCCAATAACAATAAGGTTACTGCAAAATAATGACATATTTGGTTTACGATAGACCTTCGAGATCAGGAAAAGATATTAATATATTTAAAACTTTTTCCATAAAGCGGACTTCATCCCAAGTGGCGATGTTACGAACTCCTTATGAGTCAAGCGTTATGTTTTTATATTCTTTTTAATATGTCAATTTGACTTTCTTGTTATTCTTCTTCTTCTTTTATCTTTCAATCTATCTGTATTTTTCCCTTTACTTTTATTTTAAATATATTTTTATTCACCCTATTCTGAGTTCCTTGTCCCTCTTTCCTTTTCCTCCGTAACATAAGCCTTAACACCCTTCCATTTCCTTATTGAGACCAAATTATTAGAATGGTTGAGGTTTCAACAGCGGGAGGGGTTCTCCGAAGGCCCGCAAAAAAATAATTAAACTGCCGGCTTAGGATATATTACTAGTAGAATTAGTCGTAGTACACTAACCTTAGTTAGAATTGTATTTGAGTTCTTTTTTTTTATACACATTAAAACAATTAGTTGATTTTGTTTGTTTAAGTTAGTTTTCTACTTTTATTTAATTTTAGTTCATAGTCCGATTTTATTAGTGAATATATGAGGGAGTTCACAACATTGGGCTTTTATAGTTATGTAATTTCAAAAAAAGGATTTAGGTATGTATGTACTATGGTAGTATTTTTATTTCATAAACTTTATTATAATATACAGTCCACTAAATTTAATTCATTTATTAAATATGTAGTTGTTTTGCAATTTATTTCCAATGTTTGTCACTCTTCAAGTGTCAACCTTCCTTTTAATTTGTTTGCAAAAATAATGGTTTTAAGAATTTATTGTTTTATATTTGACACGGTGGAGGTGTGCATGTTATTGTTTGTTAATTAACTTGTATATTATCCAACTCGCGCTGTCTCCGCTACCTTTTCTGCGCTGCATTGCTCTTCGCCTCGCTCCTTAAGTCCTCATCCGTATCACCTGTGACGCTGTTGTCTACGCCGCCTACAACGCTGCACTGTGGTCTACGTCCTGGGACGCTGCACTATACACACCACGCCTGTTGTGTTGCTGCAGCGGACTCTCCATTCCTGAACCGCCATTTCGTTGCTATGATGATCCGTTCCTGTAATCGCACTATTACCATGAAGTTGGGTGCTCCGTTTACTGTTATTGGCAGACTTTTCTTACCAGATGCAGACTATTCCCGACCGCCATTTTTCTAAAGGTGTGAGATGTCGGATCTGCTTACTTGATTTATACAAACGGAAACTTATACGAATGCAGAACTGGATAAGCAAGAACATTTGCGTTGGTGATGACTGTTCATGGAGCCTCTCACTTCGGGATGCACTTCAACATGCGTCTGATTTCATCACTGTTTAAGAAGAAACATCGCGCCGACAGAAGTCATATTTAAGATTTTTAAATGTTGTCTAGGGTTGCCACCTCCCTCGTTATAACATTCTCCTTCTTCTAATAAAAAAGGGGAGGATATTACAAACTCCTTATGAGTCAAGCGTTATGTTTTTATATTCTTTTTAATATGTCAATTTGACTTTCTTGTTATTCTTCTTCTTCTTTTATCTTTCAATCTATCTGTATTTTTCCCTTTACTTTTATTTTAAATATATTTTTATTCACCCTATTCTGAGTTCCTTGTCCCTCTTTCCTTTCCCTCCGTAACAGGCATTCTGTACCAGTTTACTACATAAAATATTAAAACGTAATGCGTCAAAAATGACTATCCGTTCTAAATTCAAATTTACTTTACATATCAGCTGTCATCAGTGGTCCGTCGGTCGTTTTTATCTTACGCCTCGTATAATTTATTACAATCCGTAACAAGTAAGGATCACATATTAATCAGTTCATTAAAATAATATTCGAATCGATTTTGAAACCGATTATTTCTCAAAAAGAATCACCATTCCTACTCTCACACGATATAACCAAAAATTCTCATTCTATGTTCTTATAGGTACAGAGCTTTCGATGCGGACTCATACGCGGCTGTTAGATTTCATTGATATTAGTTTTCTAACGGTGTTGTTATACGTTCTTTTATAATGGTCCATTTGCTCTTCAAGCGTCGTATTGTATAGGATATAAAATACAAACATTTTCTGAAAATGTTTGTTTGCTCAAAGAATCTCGGGAGAGGAAAGAGATCTAAGCTGCATTAACGCAGCAAGTCTGATTATACTGCTATATATAACATTTATAAGTATATGAAAGTATTACGTATGTCCGGTAAATTATATTCAGTGAGCGAAAAAAATATAGGAGCATTTCTAACGCTCAAAAATGGCAACACTTAAAGTAAGCACGGCGAACTTGGCTTAAAAAAGTGAGCTAGCGCCGTTTCGAATGCCGTTTCCGACCAATCCGAGTGTTCCATCCCATTCTGAGATGTCGTAACTAAATACCCCTTTAACGAATGTCTTTTTCTCGACCTAAATGCAATTGCGCACAGAACTTTAGCAAAAATAGACTTCAATGTAAAAGTAATACCATTACTTAATCTCCTCTCTTTGTTTTCGTGGGAAGCAAACTAAATTCCCAATCAAATATAAAACAAATCGATCAACAAATATTTGTTCATCGTGACGCGATACGCGACACGCAGACGTACGATTTGTTTGTATAAAGCAGTGGTTCGGATGCAAGCGACAACAATCTGCGGTAGGGCTTCCAAAACTATATAAATCAGAATGATTATACATTTTATTTTTCACAAATTGCTCACTAACATAAAAGAAATCCTCCCCTCTCTTATCTTCGCCGTGCCCACGAGGGTCCATAACTTATAGTTTTAAGAAAGTATATGTAACATATAAAGTAAGTTAACGGGTCAAAACGCGACACCATTTTTTAGTAGTTAATACGAACTACTTACTGCCCGACGTTTCGGTTAGGTTGCACCGACCTACTAAAAATGGTGTCGCGTTTTGACCCGTTGACTAATTTTAAATGATTAAAATGGAACGCGAAAGTCTTAAAGTATACATGTAATATCGTTACTTACATGGAGTGCAATAAACAATAGTATAAATATGATCCCTTAAGTGTTTTGTAACACTCATCACTAGTAAACATGCTTTTTAAGGGGGTAAATGCATTAGCGTTCCGTACCACATGGGAATCGCAGTAGCGTGTGTGGGGCTCCCCCACTCTGTGGAGAACGAGAGCTACCACTAAATAACCCCCCGTAAAACCCAAGTGTAAAGTACCCCAGCTACAAAATTTATTGTTGTTTAAAATGATTTCTTTCTTTTTTTTTCTCCCCTGTTACCGCACCCATATACAAACTATCTGCATGACCCAAGGGTTGACTGGTAGAGAATGCCCCTAGCATTTAGTCCATCTGTTGTACTTATTTGTGCAATAACGTTTTTAAATAAATAAATAAAATTAAAAAGCGTGACATAATTTCCTTCTAGGGATAGATACCGGCGCAGGCTCGTTGACAACACTCACAGGGAGTCCCGTAGACGCTATCAACTCGGGTGATGGCACGGTGCATCAATACATTTCCGCCTCCAAAGAAAAGGGGCCCTGAATCCGATGCCCGATGCACTAACAAACAATCGTGGGATGATCATTTGTGTTTTCTCAAAATCTGTCTTTGCATATTAATTGTAGTGGTACAATCGATTGTTTCCATAACACAAGTTGTCTACGCCGCGCGACTACATCCGAGCGCCATACCCAATCAGCAGAGTGCTCCATAACATCATACCTTCCTGACCAATCAGAGGCCGCCACCGGCTTCTCAATTAAAAAGGACGAGCTACAGCGGCGGCCCACGGATCGCGCTAGCGCGACACACCAGCGCCACGCTCCCCAGCAAACACACGTTCCCTTAATTTAAATTATTACATAAAGTGCTCAACCATTGTGCTATTTGGATTAAATTTAAACTAATACACAAAACTCAATTATTGTTTCTTTGTCTCGTACACAAGTGATTACGCTGATAACTTTTGGATTAGGTCGATGTAATAAATGTCAAATATTTATTTTAATTAATCAAATGAATTAATTGATCTATTATCTTCTCTATCTAAAGGCCTTATCGGGATCGGCTTCTAGCGATGAGACCGATTAAATTGTGGTATTATTTTGTTTGACTACTATAACTCTAATATAAATTAGTAATACCAATTTCGGTCAACGTTCTGTTTATTAAGGATTAGGAGATACATCTATATGTTTTAATCTTACTAAAAATATAAAAAGCAAAAGTTTGTACAGTCGGATATATTGTTTACTCTTTCACGCAAAAACTACTGTTTGACTTAATTTTAACATGACTTACACGTAGCAATAAGTTAAAAACTGCTACTGTAACTAATCTACTTAGTTACTTACCGGTAGATTTAGGTACCGATTTAAAAGTGTTACATGTAACCTACTCAAATAAAAAAAGTATATGAAAATGTATTTGACTTTGACTTTCACGTTTATAAGGACTTAAGCCACTTACTTTGTGAACATGTCGATGTATGTTATGCTGTATTGTTTTTCATAGTTTTGGTTACATCCAAGCAAGCGCAAACAACCACAGTCTTAAACAGTGACATTCAAAGATACAAGACACTAGTTTCCATAACACATGGGCTTAAGCAGTAGCTTTGTTAACCAGTACACTTATATCGTCAGTCTAAAATTTATACATACTTATATACCGCTAGCAAAGCAACCGCAGCCTTACACGGTGCGTGACATTCAAAGATACGAGCGTACGTGTTTGTTTAATTTCCCCGAAGCCGTTCTTAAGTCACTTAGCAGATTATTGGGTGAAAGTTTACGCCGAACGCTCGAAATTTAACGTCAAACAAGTACTAGAAGTTCGTATTGAACTCGATGAAAGTGATTTTTAAGAGGATGCTACATGTTTAGATGTTTCTGCTTGACTAAATTTGTGAATTCTTCTCATCCCTACCTATAACACAGATGTAAGACATGAACTAGTCAATGATTTTGCTGATTCCATGCACTTCATCATTTATTTTACATAATTAATAAAAATAAAAAAGGTAAATTTATATACATTATGGAAATATATCTTTCAATGTAAAATTTAATTTTAATTATGTATGATTATATTCCTCTCACTTGATTAATGTTAATTTATGTCCTCTATCCCTAATTTTAGCTGGGCATGTTGGGTGTTAGTAAGTTTCATACACTTATCCATATTAACTTATTATTATTATTTTTTTTTTTTTGAGTCAAAATACTTTCCTTAATTTTATATTTGATATAAGCATGTTTTTATATATATATATATATCTATGAGTTTATGTATGTTTATCATGCTATACTATGAATATAATTCAAGAAATAAAACTTTATTAATGTTGCACGGCCGTACCCATTTCTCGCCATCTACTATTTCCTCTACCTTAAGGTTGTCTGGAAGAGATCGCTTTCTAGCGATAAGACCGCCTAAATTGTACTATATTCAATCTGTAAAACCTATTTCTGTAAAGTTTTGTGCAATAAAGTATATCTATCTATCTATCTAATATATATATTTACCAGTTCCTCTCATGAAGCCAGCGGGTGGGTGGGATACCAAGAACCTTGATTAGGCACTTTTTTTGTGAGGGGGGAAAATGCGCGAAATGGAGGACGTTACGCCAGAGCGGTGACGGCGTGTATGCCAGGAAGTCTCTAGCTGCCCTATAAAGGATAGGATGCTCTCTAAAATCCCCCGGTTGGATCTAATCGCTTTGTGGTGGTGTTATGGGAAATCTGATCAATTTGGCCAACCATAATCCTGGTTAGAATTAAGTTCAATTAGGCACATCATTATTCCACCGAACCAGCGTAATTTTGTGAACACTGACGTTCCAAATTACGCAAAAACGTAATTCATTAAAATTACACGATTCCCATTTATTTACATGGTGCGCAACTTTTTCCTTTGTCCTTTTATTAACAAAATATACGGAGCGTGCAGTCACCCTTACAATAATGAACCCATATAAATTGTCCTTTCTCGTGATTCTGAACAAAAAAAATGTGCCCTTCTTCCTGTAAATATGAAAAGAACATATCGGTCAGTTGCGAGAAAGAAAAGCGGCTGCGGGTTCCTTACAAAAATATAAATAAATAATAAATGCGTATCGGAAAACATCACATATCGATCTGATTCTGAGGTATGCAGCTTAAGCACTTGTGTTACAGAAATCCGAAACAACAACGGTACAACAACACCCAGACCCGAGACAATATAGAAAAGTTCGTTTCTCATATTGACCCTACCGGGGATCGGTAAGAGAGAAAGAGAAACCGATAAAGATGATATTGATTATAGGTCAATACCTTTAATTCATATCAATAGTCATTACAATTAATGACTTGCCACATCTATTAATCATGGTTGTATGTTTCTGAAATTATACTAAGCTTTAGGACAGTGGGCACTTTTTTCGCAAGGAACCCTAACGTCTCATTGTACTAGAGCGAAAATATTAGGCGTATTTTTAAGCGAGCTAAGCGAAAAGAGCGCATTTTTTCGCTCTCCCTTCAGTTGGCACACATTAATCATTTGCGATCACGAAGTTACGTGAATACACCATTGTGTGAAGCTAAACGGGTATGATGAGGCCACAGAGTATGCTAACTTGGGCAAAGTTATTACTGGTATTTACTAGGTCCTCATGGCTTATGTAAGGAACGTATGTTCTTTACTAAAGGTGGAAGTTCTTCCGCCGAGCTAGGTGTTATATGCTCGGGGACCAAGGCCCAACTACCAATCTTGGTTTATTGTATACATAGCTAGTGGCGACGAAAACTCTGACATCGCGATGTAGGATCGATGTTATTGATTGGCTAATCGTGCATTACGTATGGAGGGTTGTTTACTATACTAATTCTACTGAAGCTGTATTTGTGTCGACTTGTAGGTAATGTCGTAGGTCGGCACTTACTTCTTACTTCTCTTAAAAAACACTAGTCCCTCGGAGGTGTGACAACGAAAAGAAACACGAACTTAAATCCTTCTGAGTTTGGTTCAGTAAAAGAAGATAAGATGACAAAACCGGTGCATAAGCCATGGAGTCGTCCACGAACACACACCCACACACACACATATATATATATATTTTATAACGCACTTCAAGATTGACCTCATCCCACCTGATGTTAAGTGGTAATGAGTTCCTAGCTTAAGGGCGAAAAGTATAGCATAATAAAACTGTTACTACGAGTAGTCTTCTCGCCCCCACCTTGAAAGCTTGACCCTGCTACTAATGTAGCACCCCCCAGGAGCTCTAGAAAACTTACTCACATGCAGGAACACAACAAAACCGGAGCGATTGTTATTTGGCTGCGGTCTTCTGTAAGGTGGAGGTATTTCACCAGTCGGACTGCTCCAGTTCGAGCGTTAAATCACTTTGCCCTGCCTCTCAAAATACGGTCGAATTGAGAACCTCCACCTTTTTTTTGAAGTTGGTTAAAAATAAAGAAGAAAAGAAACATTCAGTATCGTATGCTTTTGTTTCTTTTTTATTTTGTATATACAAAAGCATATATAAAAAGGCAGCGTATAGGTGAGTCTTGTTAAATTCCCGCTACTAAATGTTTTATATAAGCTTTGTATATTTTATTTAAGTATCTAGCGTAAGGGAACATTGTTACATTGAAAAGAGTAAGTGTCGAGTTTCTTGCTGGTTCTTCTCGACATGATCAACATTCCGAACGCGGCGGTAGAATACTTAATTTGTACTGACTATTCATAAGTGCTTTTGTAAAGTTTACATGAATAAAGATGATTTCTATTTCTAATATTAAACAGATATAGTTTGTTTGTTTGAACGCCCTTATCACAGGAACTACTGGTTTTGATTTGAATATTTTTGCGTTAGATATTCCATTTACCGTATTTTCGCAGTAACCGTTGCATTTCTTTCTCAAGGTCAAAGTTTACGTAGTCGCCATGCAACCTGTTGTAGCAGTTTTGTAAAGGACCCTGTCGCTGGTTCGATTCCCGGATCAACGGATAATGAAATGTTCTTTTCAATCTGACGTCCAGTACAAGTCACATTATATGAAAACAAACTTTTATTACATCGTTTAACGTTTTACAAGTTAGTAAATACAGCCAGGTAAGTTCATAATTTAAACTGAACACTAATAAATCAATCAATAGATAGTGAGATCTTATCAGATATAATTTTTTTTTTTAAATGTCTCTCTGAACTGAACAATCGACATTGGCAGAATCTTTGCGTTTGTCTTAAGACGCTGGATTAAAAAAATACAGCAAAAATATTAATATCTCAGTAAACATTTGTACAGTAGCCGTATTTAATAAGTAATAAAATAAATACATAAACTATTTTAGCCCAATTATGGCACTTGTTCACAAGCATGATGTTTGTGCCAGCCACATGTTCACTAATCAAAATCTAAGGGTTTGCCACATAAACAGGGGTGTAGCCAGGGGGGGCAGGGAAGAGTAGCCCCCCCCCCCCCCCCTGAAAATTACGCAGAAAATGTATGAGCTCGACTAATCAGTAACCAAAGTGTAAACGGAGCCTTATGTCCTTACTTTTGAATAAACCGCACAGTGAAACTAATGTTTCATATACATAGGTGTCTTTGTGTATTGTGTATGATAAAACAGCCGTGGACGCGCTGACATAAAAAAATTGATTCCCCCCCTTAAGCTTGAAACTGGGCACGCCCATGATTGGATAGTTACTAATTCGCGCTGACCATAGTTCACAAAAACTATTTACCATGCGGTATACTGATTTGCTAAAATTGTCCTCCAAAAAAACTTGACACGCTCGACGTCGCGACAAAAACCTTTTCACACATCGCTCAGCTCGCTTCGCTCACCGTATAAGCGATTATACTCGACAAGGGTCGATCATTGATCGACATAATAACGCCCCATGTAACAGGGGCGTTACAATAGCGACCATTTTGTAGGCCCCTAGCTAGCCGTGTTCTGAGGGTCAAATTTTCGAGTTTCCGAAGCATGTTGTTGACAACAAAAGATCATTGTGATTGGGGATCGATAAGAAAGTATGGTGGACGTGGTTTATTTATTAATAAGAGCAAATTGGACATCCGATACAGAGTGACCGTTGTCGCATACGAGTTACGGCTTGTTGAAATACTTGGCGACCTCCGTAGCCGAGGCGAGAGTTCAACCGGGGTTTTAATTATTAGTCCTGTCTTTTTCGAGGCAGGAAGTCCCACACATCACTTCAGCTGGCATTCACTAACTGAACACGCGGGCTCCACTGCGAGGTGGAGATGGTCGAGTTGGATCGGCAATCCCCACTCTCGCCACGTTCACCGTGGGGGTAGGAGACGGCCAAGTAAGCGGCCATTCCTCCGGTGGTGTTGTGGTAGGTCATGGTAGGCAATGAGGTACAACTGGCAGATTCTAGTGTGTAGTTGCCCTGTAGGCAGTGAATCCCACGCCGTCGCCTCCCTCCGATGACGGTACGATGAGTCAAAGCTTTCCCCCTTCATAAAAAAGGGAGTCCCACACACGCCGTCACTCTCTCTGGTGACTCTCAGTACACCAACGATGCGGGGATTTCCCCGCATCACAAAGAAATATTAATAAATATTGGACAACATCACATACATTGGTCTGATTCTGTGATAAGTAGCTAAAGCACTTGTGGTATAGATATCAGAAACAAACACGGTACCACAACACCCAGACCAGACACAATACAGTTCGTTTCCCATATTGACCCGACCAGGGATCGAACCCGGCACCTCAGAGATGGCACGACGCCGAAATCCGGCTCGCTCGCCTCTCGGCTACGGAGGTCGTCAAAAGAAAGAAGTGGTTCCTGTTTCATTAAAATATCGTCAACTTGTAGTTTGTAACTAAAAACTAGCCTCAACAAATTTAAACGCTCGCAAGCATCCAATCTATTATATAAAAATTAATCGAAAAATGTGTTGGTAAGCGCATAACTCGACAACCCTTGGACCAATTGTGACGATATTTTTTTAAAATAATCGTTGAACTTCAAGGATAGTCAGCAGTGGACGTGTTACGGCTGATAATGATGAAAATATTTTCGGATGATTTCGTCCGACATTTCATCCGAAGATAAATATACATTTTGCGGATGACTTAATCACTAACAATTTGAATGCGGGACGATTCATCCGAGGATCAAATATTTTGCGGATTGAACGTCACCTAAGTCGTTTTTACGGCGGGAAAAGTTGAAATAATTGCCGGGAAAACTCTAAAGACAGCCCTTTTCTTTTTTCAGTACAAACGTTTTCTAACTAAAATTTAGAGTAAAGCCACATTCAACATTACAGTACGAAGTCTGTCGGGTCTGCTAGTTTCTAATAAAAATGCGCTTTACTTCAAACCGTTAGCCGGAAAATATCGAGCATAATTCGAAAAGGTACCGGTGAACTGACACGTCAAAACGCCGATACAAAAGGCACTTTTTTCGCGTCGGCCATGTCGGAAAGATGGCGGAGTTATAGCGGGAAATAACAGAGAACCATTCGAATGCTATTAGGAGAGTAAAAAACGGACCATGAGTGAGTCGGTCTCGCGCACGAATTGTTCCGTAGCGTTAAATAAACAACAGTACAGACATGGGCAATAAAATGTTAAAACTAGACCTTTTATTTCATAACAGTAAGGTTTACTTTACAATGAGTTTGTATGGCATGCAACAGTCAATATTTCAAGCGTTTGTATGGTTTTAATATCGAACAAAATTCAGAAAACAAATCACTTATTTTGTATGAATGCACCATATTTATTATTATTTACTATTAAAGTAATAAAATATAATTAAGTATATTGCCTATCATCAAGTATATTGCAATATCATCAAGCCAAAAAGGGCAAAAAAACGTGTTTGTTGTATGGAAGCCCCCTAAGCATTTAATTTATTTTATTTTATTATTTGTTTTTATAGCGGCATAAGAGATACATATTTTGTGAAAATTTCAACTACGTTTCGCAGTTCTTGAGATACGGTCTAGTGACAGACGGACGGACGATGTAGTAATAGGGTCCCGTTTTTACCCTTTGATTACGGAACCCTAAAAATAAAAGTGGGAGGTTTCGAATGCAGTGTTTAGTGAAGTTTGAGCGATTGAAACGCATCAATAGCGCTGACAAACTCGAAAGTCTTAAATTAAGTTATTTTTATTTTTAGATATCAGTTAATTTTTGATAATCCTAAATATTCAATAATGATTTCTCATATTTAAATAGTGTGAGTCTTTTTTATTTCAAATAATGAGTTTTTTTTATAATTTGCAAGATATTCGTGAATCAATCCAATTAATCTGCAATTCCAATACTTTTGCGTACACAAATACCTGTATTGTTACAATGCTCATATGATTTATTATTGGTAGATACCTATTTGTGTATGTTCGTTTCTTAAATTTTAACTTAAACTTAATGCCCAGAAAAATCATTATACCCAGTTTATAGAAAATTTCAGGTAAGTATATGTTAAAATTCTTTTGAGAATATAAATATTCTTAAGCCTCATTACAGTTATAGATATTCGTAGGTAGCTGTCCCGGCGAACTTCGTAACGCCTATTTTTTTATTTTCTAACCTTTTAAACCTTCCCTGGACCTCCACAATAGTTTCAAAACCAACATTAGCCCAATCGGTCTAGCCGTTGTCGAGTTTTAGCGCGACAAACGAACAGCGATACATTTTTATATATTAACTAGCTGTGCCCGCGACTTCGTTCGCGTGGACTACATCCTTTCATGGTCGGTTTTAACCCTATCTCCCCTAATATACGAAACAAAAAGTAGTCTAAGTGCCAACTTTCATATCTCTAACTTAAAAAATAAACATTTTTCCATATAAACTTTCAAAGGTGGCATTACCCCCCTCCCCCCTTACTTTCTAACAAAAAGTAGCTATGTCCGTTCTTGAGGTTCAACGTATACCTATGCCAAATTGTATCAAAATCTGTTGAGAGGTTTAAGCGGGAAAGCGTAACAGACAGACAGAGTTACTTTCGCATTTATAATATTAGGGATAGGGATAAAAAGTTGAGTTTACAGTCAACAGGAAGCTTTCGAGCTATTGCAAGCGCTTTCTCAATCAAATATACTAGTTTCTAAAGGTAAGGAAACTGTACTTTAATGATCGAAAAACGCCACTCGATGTCGGACCTGGATTTTATTGCAATTGTCACATCTGAAGCGGGCAGAGACAATCGGACTGGAATTTGTGCAGCATTTTTGGTGCCACAATTGCCCAAAAACACAAATATGAGTGGTCGGTTCGATCCCTGTTTAAGGCGAATATTCGTGTGATGAACTGTGTCTGAATGTTTTAAATTATCTTCAAGTATACATTGTGGTATCACCTTTGGTTTTAATTCCATTACTTGTGTAGTGTGTAAAAGTGCTTGAGCTTCTACCTGTTCAGATCAATAATATATGTATGTGGTACCCAGAAGTCGAAATAGGGTAGTTATTTATAAACTTGCATCGAAATATTGATATGGATCTCATCGAGATTTTTAATGAGCAATCCTATGTGGCCAATTTTAATTTAAGCAACGCTCACATCTCAACAACAGTACAGATCAATTCGATTGTTGATGTACGTTTGGCAACGTTCCTGAGTTTTAAATAAAGTAAAATAAATACTTTTTGATTTAATAACCCGCGAAATTTTTGTGCTAATTAAAATTGAACTCGGGATTTTAAGCATATCCACTTTAATCTTTCCATGTTTGAAATCAGTTCACGTACATAAATAATTGTATCTCTGGTGATAATGCCTGATATTTATAAATATATATTTCGAACTGTCAGCTAGACTAGCCTTTATTACTTATCTATATATATATATATTATATATTAGATATCAAAATCCCTGTATAAACCTTAAAGGTAAACCAATGAACGTTTCGTATGTAT